>OX422209.1:162841918-164219418 GCA_949130495.1 Sambucus nigra | reverse complement strand
ACTTTGGGAAGACACGAGAGTCCATTATCCAAAGGTGTGAATCCGTCCCGCCGAAGGACCCGATTTCATTGTCACAATGGAAAAAGTTCGTTGACAATGAGATCGGGGGGCGACAATTGGCATCTCGCCAATTAGGGAGGCAAAATCGGGCAAAAAAGACGGACGTGTACTACTCCGACCGGACGTGTTACGCCGAGGTGGAGCATAGGATGATGGTAAGATTTAATTTTTCTATAACTATAGAAATATATTATTCTGCATTATTTTACTTTGTGGGGCTGATACTATTTTTTCTTTATTTTATTTCAAGGGACAGGGAGTGGCCCTGAGGGTAGGCCACATAGGCTCGATACTTATGTGGCTCTTCGGACGAAGAAGGGGAAGGACAAGGAGGTGTCCCCGAGCGTCGCAACAATGATTATAAGTAATTCGACAGTTTACTTTTTTTAATTACGTTATAATTTTTTAATTTACTTATTTTACTAATCATATGCTTTTTGTCGTTTCAGGCAAAGCTTAAGGAAGTGCATGAGTCGTAGTATGATGACGACAAGGCATCTTTGTCCAGAGACGCACTCAACCAAGTTCTTGGCTCTGATCGCAAGGGGAGGATAAGGGGGTGAGCTCGCGGGTGGCCAAATCTAGGATCATCGGATTGAAGACGAGCGACACCGGGTTGGTTCGAAGGGTGGACTTGCATGACGCGAAGCTGTCCCATTTAGAGGCAACAGACCAAGATATGTTCTCATGCATGAAGCGTTCGTTGGGCGATGAAAAACTCAAGGGGAAATGGAAGGAGAAGGTGGGAGGGAGAAGGTGCAGGGGGACGAGGTGCAGGATGACGAGGATGTGGACCTCGCTGCTTCATCGCCGACACGTTCGGACTTTGATGATCCACTTCCCTATTTGTCTCCCTTCGACCGACCGATGTCGACAATTGGTTGGCCGAGCGTGTTTATACTCGACATATTTGATGGCCAACAGATAGGGCGGGGGTTGAGGGAACAGAATATCGTCCAGGGTGGACTAGTTCATGGATTTGAGCTTCAAGACATCGAGTCCAAGGTGCTCATCACGCATGTGATACCCGGGAAGGAGAACTTCCTGTTGTGGTTGTGGGAACAATGCGGCACGATGTATATCAGTGGGTGTGTCAATTTGTATATCGTGTGGCCTACTAACCTCCTCGGATTTAACCATACCCAAGACATGTAGTGACATCATTTGAATTGAATTGTATTGTTTTTAAGTTGGTACATTTGAATTTTTTTCAAGTTAGTACAATTGAATTATATTTGGATTATATAGTGATGCATATTGTCTTTATTTTGAATGTATATTTGCACCAACTCTATTTTATTTGGATATATAATTTTTGAACAGGTATAACGTTGCTATAACAGGTACATATATACTGCTGTGCAGTGGCAGTGGCAGTGGCCATACTGCCCAGCAGATTTTTTTTCAATTCTGCCCAGATTTGTCACGGTCATTGACCGTGACAAGTCCTTGACAAATAAAGTTATCACAGACTTGTCATGGTCATTGACCATGATAATTTTTTATTAAATTTCACGGGCTTGTCACGGTTATAAATCGTGATAAAACTTATCACGGTCAGGGACCGTGACACGATCGTGACAATTCTAACGAGCTTGTCACGGTCCATGATCGTGACATGACCGTGATAAAAAAATTTGTCTCGCCCAGAATTATCACGGTCATTGACCTTGACAAGTTGAACTTGTCAAGGTCAATGACCGTGATAATTCGGTAGATTTGGTGTAGTGCTCCATATATCCCCGGCACCTGATTGACGATCGGAGCTCCCTGCAAACTCTGGAGGATGTGCCTTCTAAAAGGCATTTCTGACACGTTCCCAAGAAGATGGGAATGCATGAGCCTGAATTGGGGCCACTACCGGTGCCTGAGGTGGCGCTTGGTACACTACTGCTAAAGATGCATTTACCGCCTGTGCTACTATAACGAAAACTTCAACGGCGTTCATAGTACCCTGAATTGGCACTGGTTGAGGCTCGATCTGGGCGCTCCTGGGAACTCGCTGTGCACGTCGAGGAGGCATCTGAAATGAGAGAGAATCTTTCCAAGCCTACAGTTATTATCACAAAATGACTGAAGACATAAAATGCGCAATTAAATAATACAACAGTCCTAAAACATAGGGCTCTATATCAAATAATGCTACGTGACAAGCATAGCAAGCCATACAGATCCTAAAGACTCTAAAACCTGATGCTCTGATACAAACTGTATCACCCATCTAATTAAATACTAGGTAGCTACTCCTTTATTAAATCAATACAAAATATCAAGTTGGTTTAGTCTTAGCATCACTGTCGAAAAATATTTAATTAGTTATTAGCCACCTAATATTTAAAAAGTGAGATGACAAATTTTATTAATTAAATTATCTTACAACTAAATAACGCATAACCAACCATACAACATTCACATAAACAACCTCATATGAATAACTAATGTAATGAAATAAACTGAGTTTGGAGTAAACACTCCAATAATAATCCCAAAGTAAAAATATAAATCCAATACAAAATCTAGATAAACAAAACCAACATCTGATATAAATAAAAGTCTAAAACTACTATCTCTGAATAAGAAAGGGGCAACATGCCCTAACTTATATGCATAACTCCGAAAGAAGCAAAGATAGATGTGGAGGCGTCTAAAAAACGAGATCATGTAACTTTCACAGCAGCTACAACACGTTAACAGAATGGAAAACCTATGCTTAGCGTCCCTGTGGCTGGGCACCTAAAGTGTTTTTACAAAAAAAAATATATTTGGAAGTAAATAGCAAGTGTTTAACTGCATTAAATAATAAATATTATATACATGTTAGTCACGTGCTCTCACTTAATATTCTCACCCCTCAACTATTTTGCACGCCTAACGTATATACTCAACCCACCATAGTTATGCAACCACATAACTAATCTGTATTAAATCTTTCTATAGGGATTACTACATTGAGCCACCCGTATTACCCAATTAAGACATTATTACATTTCAAATACTCGTTAATTGAATCCGTTATCTCATATATTATTTAAGTTCCCAAGTCTTTAAGTCATTTAAAATATCTTAGTCATTCTCATCTACTAAGCAACAGTGAATAATCACAAGTATATAGTTATATCACACTCAGTACATATATACACATATGGCACCCCCAGGCTAAGCTGCGGTGCATGCATACTATGCTATCGAATCCCGGTACTTCATGAACATGAGGATCACGAGTTTCGAATCACTCAGTAACCGTATCAATACAAATCACACATATTGGAGGCGAACATAGTTCATATACCCATGGGTCACGCACATACCTATGCTTCCATGGTTAGTTTACTTATCAACTCACAAATAAGTCTTCACAGTCCTATGTTCTTGAGGTACCTAATCTAAATCCCCCCGAAGGCACATAAGATAAGATTGTCCTCTTCCTACAACCTCCCGTGATAGAAACTATGGTAGGTATGTCATACACATAATAATCCATATATTAGGTAATCACGCAACCTAAATATTCATCATTTCAATATAGGTATACTCCTACCCTATATTACAAGTCTCATACGTAGTATAGTTTCATCACGATTATTTTACGTAACAATGTTTAGCGCGACAACTCTCGTCATATATATCCGAGTACTTAAACCTATCTCAAAAGGTTACTAAGTCTACCTCTTGTCTCTAAGGTTATTTCAGTAATCTAAATTCCCTCTACTACTTTTTCTAACCTTGAGTTATTATTTATCCGAATTAAATATAAGTTCCCATAATTTCCAACTTTAACACTCTCGTTGGACACTCGTAAGTTTATCATTTAATCCCAAACCAAACTAATATTTTTTGGGCCTCAAATACATCCTTACTGACCTTCCCTAAGTCCCAATATGTTCAAATATTCCACACCAATAATTCTTTAAATTCGGAATTTGGTTAAACCATAAAAATAATTTTTTATCACAAATGTAGGGGAGTCGATCGATTGAGAATGTTGATCGATCGACTATGAATGTCGATCGACCAGTTATAGCCCATAATTTTCTTGCGTTTTTGGCCATCGTTTTATCTCCAAAATTCATTACATGATCCCATTCTCCAAAGTAAATGTACGTGATGTTATAACAACCTAAACACATGATTTCTAACGTTCCAGAATCATCAAATCATTACAAAAATTACATACCAATTTAATTGTTCATTATGTTTTCATGGTTAAACCCTTGGATAACTTCTCTCAATTCAAGATAGCCAATTACTCATATTTGATCCATGATTTATTTCATTTAGGATACGATTCAATTATCTAATCTTTTCAGAATTTATCTACATGCAAATCCTACCCATATTAAAGATTAAATTCTCCCAATTCATGAAATTATCAATATTTCAAGTTTAGTCTCCAATTCTAAACTACCATGGATAATATATTTGCTGAATCATAACAAGTTAAATCACTTGCCTGGAAATAGAAGTTTTGATCCTTTGGGGAAGATGATATGGTGGTGGTGTCCTCTTTTCGGTCACAAATTCGGCGATGGTGGTGGTGGTAAGATGGTTGTTTGGCCTTAGCAACCTTTGGAAACCCTTACTTTCTCTCTATTTATCTCTCTCAAGTTTTTAGCATCCGATACACTAATGATTCTAAGGGTTGGATGATATATTTAACCTAAATTTCATAGGTCACTATTCATCAAATAGTGAAATGACTAAAATACCCTCCCGGGTAGCCGGTTTGGCCTAAAACTATGACACCCCGACTAATTAAATACCGGGTAGCTACTCCTTTATTCAAATTAATACAAAATGCCAAGTTGGTTCAGTTCATAGCATCACTGTCGAAAATATTTTAATAATTACTAGCCACCTAATACTTAAAAAGTGAGTTGTCAATTTTAATTAAATCCAATTAACATAACATCCATTTAAATTATGAACTACTGATACCACAACCACATCACAGTTGCAAATAAATAACGATGTAATAAACTAAATCTGGAGGAATACACCTCACAACAATCCAAATACTGAAATGAACAAATACAAGCCTGAATCATTAATTTAATTACAACCCAAAATATAAAATAAAAACTGAGTAAATAAGATGTCTCTGAGAGGAAAGGGGTGACATGCCCTACAGATGAATAAATCTGAAATAGAGTTAAGATATAAAGTGGAGGCGTCTACTATTGAGGTCCTGTAACTTCCACAGCAGCTACATCACGTCGCGGGAATAGAACTCATATGCTTGGTGTCCTTGTGGCTGGACACTTAAAAAGGTTTTTATAAAAATAGATTTGAAAGCAAACGGGTCAGAGACCGATTGTGAAAATAGTTTAAAATACAGCAAGTGGTTTAATATAATTAAACAGTGAATATAAAGTACATGATAGTGCGTGCACTCACATGAGTTCCTAAACTCTCCACTAATTGCGCACTTCTATCGTACCCGTACCCATTCTAGATATTCCCATATCTAACTAGTCCAATACACAATCTAACATTACTATAAGATTCACGATTTAAATCCCCACCTCTTAATTATAAACAGAGAGTTTTACTTTTCTTCTTAGTTCCCATATTAGTCATGTCAATCACTAGAGGTCTTCCATTTTTAACTCTACTAAAAATGTTGCTATTATTCACACTTACATTTACTCATGACAATTCATTTCAATTAGCAGTATATTATTCTCATCATAAATATACAAAACTGGCACCCCGAGACTAAGCTGCGGTGCACACATACTCTGCTATCCAATCCCGGTACATCACGTACATAAGGACCACGTATTCCGAATCTCTCAGGAATCGTTTTCAATATACAACAATCACATACAATGGAGGTGAACATAGTTCACATCACATGGGTCACGTACATACCTATGTTCCCATGATCAACATACTTATTAACTTCTCAATAAGTCCTTCTCTGACCTATGTCCTCGAGGTACCAATCTAAATCCCCCCCGTAGGCACACAAAGACTAGATGACTCTGATCGAACGCAGACCTCCCGTGATAGCAAGTATGGTAGGTATGTTATACACAACTAACTACATATACCAAGCATTCACACATCTTCGGTATCCCATAATATTAATAGAGGTATACTTATCATTCCTATACCGTTTTTTCATGTTACACGTTTACAAGTCCCCGATTTATATACATTAAAGTTATCAACTCTCCTCGCGTCGAAGTTTTTAGATACTAATATCATAACCCATAAATATAACCCGATTTACTACAATACTCTAAGTTTTAATCCCTGACATACTTCTAATCTCACAACTATATCCAAAAATCAACAAGGGAAGGATTACACTCAATTATATAAGTCTTCTGGAAGTTTTAAATAAAATCAGGCCTAAAAAGGCATTCTGTCAACTTGTTAGAAATCTCGTTCGAACGAGGTCATTCGAACGAGGTCGTTCGAACGAATGGCTTTGAATGAGCTACCAACTCGTTAGAAGGGGTACTGTCATCTCGTTAGAAGTCTCATTCGAACGAGGTCGTCCGAACGACCTCGGCAGGTCTTCTAACGACATGGCAGTTTGCGCCCAGAAATTTCCCAATTCGTTTTTTTTTTCAATTTTCCTCTTCTCTAAATTCATCCTAAGATCGTCCCAATCGCATTTTAATGTTCTTAAACTTCTCTAAATCCTCTTAGGTCGTTTCTTAACATATTTTTGGGGTCAAATCCTCCAAATCAACATGTAATTATCATAAATCCCCAAATATTACCCCAGATTCTATGAACATGAACCCAGAATTTTATTATGCCAAATTACTCATCATAAATCCATTTTCAAATCATCAAAGTTAAGTTTTCTAATACCAAATTCGTCCATAAACATTCTACATGCAATTCCTAACCCAACTTTAGAGTTTCTACAATAATTTCATTAGTTTTCCTCAAAACTTTCAAGACAAAATAGTTCCTACACTAAACATGGAAGAAATATTCAATGCACTTAAAAATATCAAATCACTTGCCTCAGATTTGGTCTTCTTATTCGTTGTTGATGATCAAGGTTGATTCTCTCTTCTTTTCCAGTCATAATTATCTCTCAAAATGGTGGTGGTGGGTGGTTTTTGTTTTAGAACCCTTTGGTAACTTCTCTCTAACTCCTGTAGCCCACTCCCTTTCTTTTTGGCTGATAATGGCCTTAATGGCCCATCTAATAATATGTAATTAAACTCAAAAATTGGTGGGTCTTAACTCCTCAATTTTTAAAATTACCAAAATACCCTTCTGGGTTGCTGGTTTGGCCTAAAAATGCCCCGGGACCCAAATTAAACTCCCGGGTAGTGTTTTCTAACTATCTCGACCCTTCCGGACACGTTGGCGCACTCAAAATGACCATATGGTTGATAAAATTATACTTTACTTTATAATCTAATTAAATTCATTTCTGACGCGACTGACACATGCGTCTCAACTTAATTACCGAAACTGCCGTATTTTCAACTCACGATAATTTTAATAAAATTGATGATCACATATTACCATAATCACTCAGTAATATTCCACAACATAATAATACCAAATACTAACTCTCGTTCCGCTAGCATTTAAATCCAAATTAATATTCCAATTAATTATCCCAAATTAATTTAATAAATCCCACAATTAAAAGTAATTCCATTTAATTAACCTCATAATTAAAAGCCATAAAAATACGGGGTATTACAAAAGCTGCCTGGGGACCCAAACTAAACTCCCGGGTAGAATTTTCTAACTATCTCGATACTCCTGAAACATTGGCGCACTTAAAATGGCTATAAGGATGATATAAAAATAAATTACTTTATAATCCACTAAATTGGTCCTGACACGACTGAGACACACGTTCCAACGTAGTTTTCAAAATTTTCATATTTTCTACACGTGATAATTTTAATAAATTCGTAATCATATATTACTTTATTCGTTCATTAATATTCAATATAATTATCATAATCGAATAATAACTCTTATCTCGCTAGTATTTAAATCTGGATCAATTACCAATTAATTCACATTTTTAATTTAATTAATCCCATAATTAAAATCAGTAAAAATACGTGGTATTACATACTTCCCCCATAATAATGGAATTTCGTCCCGAAATTTGGAAATAAGGGTATTACCTGGTAAAAATAACTTGGGATATTTATCGCACATCTCATCATCGTGCTTCTAGGTAGATTCCTCGGCATTATGATACCGCCACTGAACACGTATTAATGATACTATCTTCGATCTGAATTTCCTCTCGCTACGATCGAGGATAACAATCGGCCCCTACTTATAGGAACTATCGGGATGTAAATCAATCTCCGCCAAAGCAATGTGAGTATGGACCAACTCATCCCTAAGATATCTCCTTAGTGAAGAAATATGGAACACGTCATGAATCCTATGCAAGTATTCCGGTAACCCAAGTCTATAAGCAACTAGTCCAATCTTCTCGATGATAGGGAATGACCGCACATATCTTGGTGCCAACTTCCCTTTCTTACCAAAACGCATTACTCCCTTCATAGGAGATACTCTCAACAACAACTAATCTCCCACATTGAACTCTCGAAAGAACCTATTGGCATCGATGTAGCTCTTCTGTCGATCTTGAACAACCCGAATACGACTTCGAATCATCTCTATCATGGCCGAAGTATTCTGTATCGCCTCCGGCCCAAGTAGCTTGTTGTCCCCCACCTCTAACCAACATGCTGGAGAACGACAAGGTCTACCGTATAATGCCTCGAATGGAGCCATGCCAATCATAAACTGGTAGGAGTTATTATTGGCAAACTCCACTAGTGGAATATACTTCACCCATCTTCAACCAAAATCTAGGATACACATTTGTAACATATCCTCTAACATCTGATTCGTTCACTCAGTCTGCCCATCAGTCTGCGGGTGATAGGCCGAACTCAAATGTAATTCCGTACCCATAGCTTCCTGGAAACTCTCCCAAAACCTGGACATAAAAATCTTGTCCAGGTCGGACACAATATCAAGAGGCACCCCGCGAAGTCTCATTATCTCTGCAATGGAGATCTGACCCTACTACCCCATAGTGTAATTGGTCTGAATTGGCAGAAAGTGAGCTACCTTGGTCAAATGATCCACAATCAGCCATATTGAATCGTGACCTCACTGAGATGTAGGTAACCCTACGATGAAATCCATGGAAATGCTCTCCCATTTCCACATAGGGATGTCTAACGGCTGTAGGATCCCTGGAGATCTCTGGTGATCCACTTTTACTAGCTAACAAGTGGCACACTTCGAAACAAACTCGGTAATATCTTTCTTCATTCCACTCCACCAGTACTGTCACCTCATATCCTGGTACATCTTATCCCCATCGGGATGTACCGCAAAACGTGAACCGTGTGACTCTGTCATCACCTCGTGTCGTAAGTCCTCACCCTCAAGAACAACCAATCTCCCATTGAATCTCAACCCTTTATCCCAACCAGTAGTGTAAGACTTGGCCCTCTGTGCCAGAAGTTGTACTATCCAATCCTGGCAGAACGAATCTGTTGCCTGAGCCTATACCACATTCGTAATAATCTGAGCGTAGCTATCATAACAGACACAAATGATCGGGCCACTGCATCTTAGTGTCCCGAATCCTTCCATTTCGCTTTCCACACCGTGGCCACCTCACCTACTGGCCTACGGTTCAACACATCTGCTACCACGTTAGCCTTCTTTGAGTGATATTAGATATCGAACTGATAATCCTTCACAAATTCAAGCCACCTGCGCTGACGCATATTCAACTCCTTTTGGGTGAAGAGGTACTGTAGTGACTTGTGATCCGTGAATAATCGAAATTCCCCCCCCCCCCCAAGAGATAATGTCTCCATATCCGAAGTGCAAACACGATTGGCGCTAACTTCAAGTCAAGGGTGGGGTAGTTCCTCTCGTGAGGCTTAATATTTCGAAAAGTATAAGCAATAGATTGTTCCTCCTTCTTGAGCACACCCCTGAGTCCCTATAAGGATGCATTAATGTAGACTAAATACTCCACTCCCGGGTCCCTGTAAGGACGCATTAATGACTAAAATACTCTCTCGAGTAGTCGATATGGCCTAAAACTGCCTCTGGACCCAAACTAAACTCCCGGGTGGACTTTTTACGACTATCTCGATGCTCCTTAATACATTGGCCCACTCAAAATGATCATAAGGATGTCATAAAAATAAATTACTTTATAATCCACTAAATTGGTCCTGACACGACTGATACGCGCGTCCCAACGTAATTTCCAAAACTTTCATATTTTTTACATGTGATAATTTTAATAAATTCGTAATCATATATTACTATACTCGTTTAGTAATATTCAACATAATTATCATAATCAAATACTAACTCTTATCTCGCTAGTATTTAAATTCGGATTAATTACCAATTAGTTCACATTTTTAATTCATTTAATCCCATAATTAAAATCAGTTAAAATATGGGGTATTACATCCATTTTCTAGTTGGATGAGTTCTGAGCTAATCGCGAACTCAGAAACTGCTAGGTACAAGTATAAGTTCTCTCTTATGAGTGGTCGAGAGAGCAATGGTGGAGATCTTAAGTACCTCTTCAATTTTGAGAAAACATTCTCATATTCTTCATTTTTGAAAAAGGGTAAGCATTTGTCAGTAGCTCGAGAGACAAACTTGTTAAGGGCAACTAGTCTTCTTGCTAGCTTTTGTATATCCTTCTTGCATAAGGGAGACTGCATATCAATCAACACATCGATCTTGTTTGGATTGGCCTCGATTCATCTCTGATTTACTATGAACCCTAAGAACATTCTTTCTTGTATGCCGAATACACATTTGGTTGGATTGAGCTTCATTTAGGGTTTTTCTAACCGATCAAACGTTTGACCAAGATCTTGAATATGGACGGATGCTTTCTTGATCTTAGTAAGCATGTGGTCCACGTACACTTCCATGTTCTTGTCAATTTATTCTTTGAAAATCTTATTCACCAGCCTTTGGTATGTTTTTCTAGCGTTTTTAAGTCCAAAGGGCATAACATTATAGCAGTAGATACGTCAGGTGGTGATGAATGAGGTCTTCTCTTTATCTTTTAGCTTCATATTAATTTGGTTGTACTAGGAATATGCGTCAATAAAACGGAGTAGTTCATGTCGAGTCTTAGCGTCTACCAATTGGTCTATTCTGGGCAGACGGAAGTGATCATTTGGACAGGTTTTGTTGAGATCTGTAAAATCCCTACACATACTCCAATTATAATCTTTCTTTCTCATCATCATTACATTAGCTAACTAGTAGGGGTATTTAACATCTTCAATGAATTTTTCTTTTTGCAACTTATCGACTTCTTCTTGGATATCCATATTCTTCTCGAGACTAAAACACACGCCACTTCTATTTGATTAGCTTAGCCTCCTTAGCGATATTCAGTTCATGGCATATGAATTCTAGGTCAATTCCCAACATATCTTCATGATTCCAAGCAAATACACTCTTTCGCTCTTTAAGGAATTTTATTAACTCCTATTTGAGGGCTAATTCCAGAGATGTACCAATTTGCGTAGTTCTTTTTGGACGATCGACATCAAGAATTATCTATTTTATAGCTTTCACAACTTGTCCTTTAACTAAATCAGCCTCCGCACGGGGATCTAAGGTTTTAATTTGGTAGGTTGCAGGGAGTGTCTTTACTTTATATTAGTCGGCTGAAGTAAAATCGTGTTTCCTAGCTTCAACTTGATTTCCTCTAATACTGCCGACTCTATAATGAGTGGGGAACTTTAGAGACTAGTGGACAGTAGATGGTACTTTGAACTTTTTCAGAATAACCCTGTTGAGGACATGTTGTAAGTTGATTGGACGTTCTTGTTTAGGATAAAGGAACCAATTCTTTCAGCCCTGCTAGCAGGCCAAGTGCCGATAAGGACTTATAATTTGACATTTCCCAACGGGTGTACTTTTTCTTCGAAAAAGACTATTATGGGCCTATGATAAGGTACCAATTTTCTGTCGCATAATCCCAAACTGTGGAATAATTGTATTACATGATGTTGACTGAACTACTATTGTCAACTAGGATTCTAGCCACCGCTACCTCATATACCCTCATAGTGATGACCAAAAGATCATCATGGGGATGGAGCACCCCGAATAGATCGTTCTTAGAGAAATCAATTACCAATTTATCTTTATTTACGTTCCTTGGCTGACTATCACTATCATAAGATAAGTTAATCTGTCGGATATAGGAACATACTTTGGCTTTTTCTTTAAATAGGCTTTCCTTTCAGCTATTTCATCACCACCACCATCATCCACTTCTGTAATAAAATGACAATAAAAAGATATCATTTTTACCTTAATTTCTGTCTCTTGAGTTTTTTTGGCAGATTTGGGTCATCTTCTGAGTCATTATCTCAATTTCTCTTCTTATCATCTCTCTATTTATAAGGAGATTCTGATTGCCTCTATGAGGCTCGTTCTTTTATCTTCTCGATAAATTTAGACAACTTTCCACATCGAATTAAATTCTTAATCTCATTTTTCAAAGCAATACAATTGTCAGTTGTGTGCCCATGCACTGCACCAAAAATAGCATTTTGGCACACCCTGATATTAAAAATCCGGCACAGTTTTAAACTGTGCCAGATTTTGGCACGGTTTAATAGAAATTTAGCACACTTTAAAACAGTGCCAAAATTTGGCACTGTTTTAAAGTGTGCCAAAATTGAGCACACTTACTAAAATATCTAATACCCCCAAAAAAACATTACACTCCTCTCTCTCTCTCTTATTCCCGCTCACGGGTTCTCGCCCCGCTCACTCCCTCTTCGTTAGGGCTCAGTCTTTATCTTTCGCCTCTTGGTCGGAGTTCACTTCCTCTTCGCTAGGGCTGCAGGCGGTTAGCGTCCATTCTCTCTCTAAGTCGGCTACAGGCGATCCATTCTCTTTCTAGGTCGGCATCCATTCTCTCTCTAGGTCGCACCTAAGTTTCTGGTCGAAATCTGTACGACCGACGCTCTCTCTCCAGCCCATTCTCTCTTTCTCCGGTCACTGCATTGTTCTCTCACTCAACTCATCCCAATCAGGTAATTTTTTAAAGCATTGTATTTTTTTTAACCTAAGTTAGGTATAAGATTTGATCCTAGAGTTTATGATATGCGTGATTTGATTCGCATTTTCTTTTTAGGGTTTTATATATACATTTTTAAATATTTATTGTTTTTTTTTATTGTGTGATTTTTTGGTGCAAATTGAATGTTGATAATGAAAAAAAATCATTGGTTTTTAGATGGACCTTGGAATCTTTTAGTGGTAAATTATGTTTTTATGTTCTTACCCTTTTAATTAAAATGCATATTTGATCTGATTCGTACATGTTACGGACTTTTAAGAAAATTTAAGTGCTAAATATTCAATAATAATGTAAAAATAATAAATTGAAAAGTAGACACCCCACTAATTAAATGGATAAATGAGATTATGTGTTGAAAATTTAAGAAAAAACAAAAAAAAACTATTTAAATAGTAACTAGACATTAATACTAAACATTCAATAATGATGTTACACATGTAGAAAAACCTTAGACCCGTTCAAGAGGTCTCACTATGACTGTAGTGAGAACTCTTGAATTGTCCCATTTTTGGACAGTTTGAAAATGCTAAAGTTTGTATTGTACATAATGTTTATGCATGTCCTATTTTGAAAAAATTGGCGGCATCTCTTTATGTTCTTTGGGTGCATACTAGATTGATGTAGTTTTTTGTGTTTTCTTTGTTGAAAAACTTAAGTAACACATGAACACACCCAATTTAAGTTGTGTACTTGAAGAACTGTAGGGAGATGCTGGCGAAATTTTCTAGATTGGGACATGGCATGAGACATTATTACCAATACAAAATATGCATTTTCGAATGGTATAGGACCCTTACCCTGTAGAGGAGATGGATGAAATATAAGAGCTCAAATATATACATATTTACACTTGAATAAACTTCAATATATTTATAGTAAGCGTTTATATTATAGTGTGTGTTCTTTAAACTTATCAGGATGCCGTCGGGAATCAAGAAAGAGTGGATAAATGAGAAAAATATCGAGACCTATACATATAGAGATGAGGTGTTATAGTTTTTACATTATGTGCGTAGTAATAGTTCGAATGCTAAACATTCATGTCCCTGTAGACGTTGTCGAAATGGGAAAGGACATGTTGTTATAGATGACATATTCGTTCATTTAATGACATGTGGTATGTACATGAACTATACCTTATGGCATTTTCATGGTGAGACATTAGTTGTTGATCAAGTCCAACCACCACCGCAATCTGTGACACCGACAGAACACGCTCATGCGCATAATATTCCAATTTTGAATGATCTTGTGAATGATGCTTGTGAGATGTTTATGGGTGAAGTGGAACCTAGTGAACCTAATTGTGTAGGCAGTGATGAAGCCCCCCCCCCCCCCCCCCCAACTTCTGAGGTTCCCAATGATTTGCACACACATAAATACAAAGGCAAGAAGTATGATCGTTTACATCAACTCGCACAGGAGCCATTGGACCTAGCTACCGGTTCTTCGTGTCATACCACAATGTATGCTCTTATAAAGTTGAATGATTTGAAAACACAATTCAATTTATCGAATGGTGCTACAGATGGAATTCTTAGATTGTTGAATGAACTACTTCCTGAAGAGAACAACTTGACAACAAGTTATACAGAAATGAAAAACACCGTTAGAGATCTCGGTATGGATTATGTTAAGTATGACGTATGCATTAACAACTGTATGATATTTGGGAAAGAGCATGAAAAATCTACTAAATGTATAAAATGTGGTTCTTTACGCTACAAGTTTACTTGTCTAGACGAGGACGGGGTAGAAATTCAGAATACTAATGGAAAAAAAGTACTCTAGGGTTCCTAAGAAGGTAATGCGACATTTCCCTCTAATCCCTAGGCTAAAACGGTTTTATACCATAAAATGGATAGTAGAGAAAATGACTTGGCACGCTCGTACAAGCTCTTGTATGGAATTCTTGCGTCATCCCCGAGATTTAGCAGAATGGGTAAATTCAAACATTATGCGGAGAGATTTTGCAAAAGATCCGCATAATATTCGACTTGCAATAGCAACTGATGGTTTTAGCCCGAATAACATGTTTGGTCATAAGTATAGTTGTTGGCCAATGATAATTCAACCTCTCAACCCTCCCCATCAATGTGTATGAAAAGTGAGTTTTCAATGTTGTCTGTATTGATTCCCAGACCAAAGTCACCATCAACTAATATTGATGTCTTCCTCCAACCGTTGGTCGATGAGTTAAAGTTCTTATGGTCTGGAGTTGAGGCTTGGGATGCGTACAAAAATGAAAAATTTCAGTTAAAATCCATGTTGATGTGGGGTATACATGATTTTCCAGCTTATGGGATGTTAGCAGGTTGTTCAATTCAAGGTTACAATGGGTGACCTATTTGTTTTACAAATACACCTTCTGAATATCTTCCTAAGTCAATGAAATGTTGTTACCAACGATCTCGTATGTTCCTTCCTAAAGACCATCCTTACAAGTTTGACACATCAAAGCAAACATTTAATGGTAAAATAGAGGATGATATGGCTCTAAGAAGTTAACAAGTGTAGAAGTTGAGCAGATAGTGTCACTTATCGCTCAAGAAGGTGTTCAAAGAGAGGGAGAGGGAGAAGGAGACTTAAAAATAGGCCGTTAAAGGGTGAAAACCCAAACCATCCACCAAACGAACCCGTAAGAGGCACGAAAACCTCACACGGGACCAATGTAACTTGTAGAAACTAACCACATAGTCCCGGGTCTCCCGGTTTGAGAATATGATGATAATTTGCAAAAATAACACTTAGACTTAAAAACAGGCCGTTAAAGGGTGAAAACCCAAACCATCCCCCTAACGACCCCGTAAGAGGTACGAACACCTCGCACGGGACTAATGAAACTTGTACGAACTAACCGCAAAGTCCCGAGTCTCCCGGTTTGAGAATACGACGATAATTGGAAATAATAACACTTAGCTTAAAAAGAGGCCGTTAAAGGGTGAAAACCCAAACCAACCCCCAAACGACCCCGTAAGAGGCACGAACACCTCGCACGGGACCAATGTAACTTGTAAGAACTGACCGCATAGTCCCGGGTCTCCCGGTTTGAGAATACGACGATAATTGGCAAAAATAACACTTAGACTTAAAAACAGGCCGTTAAAGGGTGAAAACCCAAACCAGCCTCCAAGTGACCCCGTAAGAGGCACGAACACCTCGCACGGGACCAATGTAACTTTTAAGAACTTACTGCATAGTCCCGGGTCTCCCGGTTTGAGAATACGACGATAATTGGCAAAAATCAACACTTAGACTTAAAAACAGGTCGTTAAAGGGTGAAAACCCAAACCAGACCCCAAACGACCCCGTGAGAGGCATGAACACCTCGTACGGGACTAATGTAACTTGTACGAACTGACCCCATAGTCCCGGGTCTCCCGGTTTGAGAATACAATGATAATTTGCAAAAATCAACACTTAGACTTAAAAATAGGCCGTTAAAGGGTAAAATCCCAAACCAGCCACCAAACGGACTCGTACGAGGCACGAACACTTCACACGGGACCAATGTAACTTGTAGGAACTGACCGCGTAGTCCCGGGTCTCTCGGTTTGAGAATATGACGATAATTTGCGAAAATAATATTTAGACTTAAAAATAGTTCGTTAAAGGGTGAAAACCCAAATCAGCACCCAAACGACCCCGTAAGAGGCACGAACACCTCGCACGGGACCAATGTAACTTGTATGAACTGACCGCATAGTCCTGGGTCTCCCGATTTAGGAATACGATGATAAGTGGAAAAAATAACACTTAGACTTAAAAATAGGTTGTTAAAGGGTGAAAGCCCAAACCAACCCCGTAAGAGGCACGAACACCTCGCACGGGACCAATGTAACTTGTACGAACTAACTGCGTAGTCCTGGGTCTCCCGGTTTGAGAATATGATGATAATTTGCAAAAATAACACTTAGACTAAAAAACAGGTCGTTAAAGGGTGAAAACCCAAACCAGCCCCCAAACAATCCCATAAGAGGCACGAATACCTCGCACGGGATCATGTAACTTGTACGAACTGACCGCGTAGTCCCGGGTCTCCCGGTTTGAGAATACAATGATAATTGAAAAAAATCAACACTTAGACTTAAAAACATGCCGTTAAAGGGTGAAAACCCAAACCAGCCCCCAAACGACCCCGTAAGAGGTACGAACACCTCGCACAGGACCAATGTAACTTGTACGAACTGACCGCGTAGTCGCGGGTCTCCCGGTTTGAAAATACGATGATAATTTGTAAAAATCAACACTTAGACTTAAAAATAGGCCATTAAAGGGTGAAAACCTAAACCAGCCACCAAACGTCCCCGTAAGAGGCACGAACACCTCACACGGGACCAATGTAACTTGTACGAACTGACCGCGTAGTCCCGGGTCTCTCAGTTTGAGAATATGATGATAATTTCCACTCCTATATGTAATTTTTTAGTTTGAGTAAGTTTTTTTTGTAAATTACTGGGTTATTAATATCGTATCTTTTTTGTATCCTATTTTTTTTTGCAGGATAACATTTTATCGTTGGCATTTATTCACGTGGAACACACAGAGAACTCAATGGTTTACAACAAGGGGTTTATTCATGATTCTAATTTTTGTGTTATGGCTGTGCGGGCTTTTGTAGTTTTATTGTTAACTTTTATGGCCGTGCGGGCTTTTGTAAGTTAATTGTTATATTTTGTGACCATGCGAACTTTATGTTAGGCAGGTTTTGGAATGTCCAAAAAATAGGAAAAACTCTGTCCAATTTTTTTTGGCCTGTGAAGTATTAAAGACTTCTAATATTTTGAAATTTGTATGTACATTAGTTTATCAATAACGTGCAATTTTTTCAATTTGTGAATTTTTGTGCTTTCAAATAATGATTTGTTTTCTTTTTATAAAAAAATTGGCATAGTTCAAAACCGTGGCAAAAGTGTATCATATTTTGGCACGGTTTTGAACTGAGCCAAATTTTTATGAAAATGTGCTAAATCTGGTACAGTTAAAAACTGTTCCAAAAGTATGCCAAAAATATCAAATTCTGGCAAGGTTTAAAGTGTGCCAGAAGTGTTCCTGTTTGGTCAAATCTGGCTCACTTTTGAACCGTGCAAAAAAAATGGCCATTTTGGAACACCTGATTCTGGCACAGTTCAAAACCGTGCCAGATTTGATCTGGCACAGTTTTAAACCGTGCCAAATTCTTGTTTTTGGTGTAATGATGGTCCTTGTGGAATTCATAATACTTGGACATGTCTCTCCTGATAGGATGGGGCTTCAGCTTTTCGGTCCATTAGGTATTTTCTTCCTCCGATCTCCTCTATATGTGATGTATGCCACCGGTGAAAGGAGTATACTCGTCATATTTCTTAGGATTTTCAGCCCATTTGTTCTTTTGATCTTTCTTGTTAGAGAATTTATGACTCTTGACTTTAGCTCTCGGTAGCTGTTTTGCAGCCATAGCCTCCTCGACGCTCATGATTTTGATAACTTTAGCCATTAACTCAATTATGATTTTAAGGGGATATTTGTCCAGAGCATAATACTTCTCAGGGAGTAAACTACTCATTAAAGTAGTGATAGTTATCTTTTCTTCATAATCTACCACCTCAAGTTTTTCACTGTTAAAACGAGTTATGTACTCGCTAGTAGTTTCCCCTGGCCACTGACGAACACTTAATAAATGGGCTACCCTCTTAATGGACTTGTCTCTAAAGAAGAAGTTGTTGATGAATAGCTCAACGAGCTATTGGAAGCTATAATTTTATGGAGGAGGTCATGCTGGGGTAATTCTGATCTTGTGAGGATTTTGAGTACCTGAATCTGTTTCTCTTGTTTTTAGGAGGTGGAGGAGACATTTTTCTCCTGAAAGATGAGGCAGCGATGAGCCTGACCTGTAGTGTTTCAGGAAGTTACCTTACAGTTTCTTGCATTGCTTCTTACCCCTTAGCAATATTAAGCAGAATCCCTTGGAGATCTCCTATGCCATGAGGGGGATACGGATTGAAGTCGTTGCCTTCTGCAAGACTGCCCCTGGGACGTCAGTCCTATCTCAAGGGTGTAATTAAAAATAGGTTTTGAAAGAAAATAGATGGGAAACAACAATAGCTTGTCGCTATTTCCACATATGACGCCAATCTGTTAATGTCTAAATTTCAATGATATATTTAAGGAATGATTTTAGCTTTAGTTACCAAAAATCAGATAAAGAAAGTAAAGAAAATAGAAAGAGACACAAGGTTTTTACGTGGTTCAGCTCAAGAATGGAGCCTACATCCACGGGGTAATACTACTAAGACTTTAAAATTTTGTTCTAGTCTCTTAGTTAAAATCTTTAGGGTTTAAAACGATGTGTCCTCCCCTCAGTTGAGAGTAGTAGTATATTTATAGTAAGTGAAAACTTAAAAGATGTAATGCCTTTATATATTAGGTATTTATATCTTTACATGATAATATGTAGTTGGACATTGTTTATATATATGCATGGTGAGTGTTGAATACCCCACATGTGTCTGTCCACCTTACTGATGGTTTATCTTCTCAGCTGTGGTCGGTTGGGTGGCCGACCAAATGGTAACTGAACCGACCGGGTTTATCCGCTATTGAGAGTCCAATGGCAATGTTGACAGGTGTTACTAAAGTGCTGGTCCACTTGGCCTAATAATTTTAGGCTACAACACTAATGATAAAAAAAAATTGCACTCGATTTTTGTTAATAGTTTCGCGTCAACAAAGTTTCATTTCACTATAGCGAACCAAGATAATTTTTCAAAATACTTTGAACTTAAAACCAAGTCTTTTTAAATACACAACATGTATTTTAAAGGATGTTTTTATATGGAAAATATATGACATTTATAAATGGTAAATCTAAAAAACAAATCGCATTTTCCATTTAAGAAAATTCAATTTTAATTATTTTAAATAATGGTTTTCCTAAGTTATCTAAGTTCTTTACCTTTATCCTAAAGTAACATTCTCACAAGTATGATCGTGAATGGTGCCGTTATAAAGTTCAGTAAAGTCCGGTGCATACATCTTGATTTGAATCGTTGCCATAACGACCTCATGGACTACGACACTAAGTTTATTTTGAAAATCGAAATAAGACAATCAAATGAGCCGAAAACACATGAGTATACATATACTCTTATAAGTTTTATTTTTAATTTAGTATTTATATTACTAAATTCATATTTTGTTCCAAAAACGCATTAATTAGCTCATAAGAATTTGTATTTGAAAGTGCACCCTTCCAAATTCATAGTTGTATCATAGAGGAAAGTAAGCATAATAACCTGTTTGCACTGGGATATTACCCTAAAGGATATAAATCTTTTCGTAGGATAATAACTACTTTAATTTTTGAACGCTTGACAAATAAATATTATTTAAATAAGAAATTTGCTTTATTAGTCATATCAAAACAAATTTCTTTCAATAAATTTTATTCCTACATGTAATTAATATTCATTAACTGTTTTTTAACGTATTCTGTCGAAGCAAAGCTATTTTTTAGGAAAGAGGACGAATCGATAAATCTAATAACATAATATAATTTTGTTGTCTCTTTAGAGAGAATTGACATATGTCTTACATTAAATGTTGATTTCCCATCCATGTCTCTTCATTTTCCTAGCCCCTCATTCCACGATTCTCTGTCCTCTATTTTTGAGATATCTCCTTCCTCTTCCTTAATCTATTAACGGCGTGGCATAACTTTTGAGCCTAAATTATTATCTAGGGAACTTAAAGGCCTATCAGTGGTTGAGAGCAGCTAGAGAGTTGAAAGCAGCTAAACGATTTTCTCTTTGTAAACCCTTCAACTTCTCCTCCAAACTTGGTATCTTTATCTTCTCTCACCCAAAATTGACTCTCAAACCTGTTATGCATCTGAGGTGAATGGGCTTCTCTCAAAACTATTCGGGTATTGTATGTATATGAACGTAATATTCAGGGTTCTACAATTTACGCTTTCGATTTATTAAATTATAATAGAGAATGGAAGTTTTTTGTTGTTGAAATTTTTAGTTTACCTTTTGTTTGTTTAGTTGTGTATTAATAAGAGAATCCAGTTCATATACACAAATTTGAAGTGTAGGTTGTTTTTGTTTTATTATATTTCATTGTCATTGATAAACAATACTTTCATATATTTGTGGTGTGTTGATTTGAATCTATAAATCATTTAGGTGGAATGTTATTTTTTTGTGTAGTGGGTAATTTGTATTGCTATTTATTCTATGGCTTCTACATTTCTCAACACTTTGTACATTTGGTTATTGGTATGCAGGTAAGCAAACGTAATATGAAAACTTAAAAAATTATCTAATGCAGTAAGTTACAACTTTGGAAACTTGCAGTGTTAAGGTGAAAGGGTTAGTACCTCTTTTGGACTTGGTGTATTTATATGTTTAAATTAATTATATATCAAGTTCTTTTACACATTTGCAATTTTCATTTGTGGTAAGTTAGGTTACCTTAATGAAAAATTATTGTATGTGTTCGTGGTATATGAGATAAATAATAATTTTACCCAATGAAAAAGAAAAACCAAATAAGATAATGTAGTAGGTATGAATTTCTACATTTTACTTAATGTTAAGGCTATCTTAATTATAATTTGCAATTGTTTGTTTATGTTGTTAAGATTATTTAGCTGGATTTTATTGTAATTGTGTTATTGACCAGAAAATTATAACTTGGTCGTTACACACAATAAAAATCTCTTGACAAACTATTACTTGATGGGGATTAGTTGATTAGAAATTAAAATACTTTTATATGGTTTGTCTAGGGGAGATCATGAATTTCTTTTACAAAAGCATAAAAAAATATGGCAGGTGTTAGATAATAATTAATAGGTAGTGGTTGGTTAAAGTACACCATGTGGAAGTAGAAAAAATGTCATTAAGGCTAAATGTTATGGCTACAAGTTCTAAGAATTTAAGCTTTTGAAAAATGAAAGTGAACCCTAAGTGACTCATTTGGCATAAATCAAATGCCAGTCACTCATTTATTTGATTTTATATGAAATACATCATTTTTCACGGAAATGCATATGATCTCACTTCAAATGTTGGGTAAAGTAGCCATATAGGAAGTGGAGGTGCCGAGAAAAATTCCCATACCAGGATGGTTAATATCATTAGTTACCCTTTGTTTTTACGTTTATTCCATTTTAATTAATTATTTTTCTTTGAATTACTCAAATTTTTTTTGAGCGAGTTCTTCGAAAAAAAGTTGGAGTTAAACTTCAATTTAGAAATCTCATATATGTGTCATGGATTGGTATTGCGAAAAAAATTGATTGATAAATTATTTTGTAGGGCTCTTATTGAAGTTGTTCATGATGATGGAGAAATGGAGGTTGTTAAGTGGGATAAGGAGAAATACTTAGAAGAATGAATGATTAAATGTGATTCGATTTTGAAGATGATTATTGAATTTGATCGAGGAATGCTAAATGTGTACCGGAGAATTAACCCCATTTAACTTGGGCGATCCAGACCAATTGGGTTCTTCATTAGTTGTCTTGATTACTTGGTTTTGTATTTAGTTGGTATTTAAGTTCATATTATCACTAGTCATATTGCTTTGAAAGTAAATATAGACATAATTCTAATTACAATGAAATTAACTCTTGTTTACATCATATATGTATTTTTTAAAGTATTTTTTACATATATAATCGGGTACTTCAAAAATTTATAAAGTGCCCGCGCATCTCATGGGGCTGAAACTTAATTCTCATAATTTTTGCATTTGCCCGCGACATCTACTAAAAACTTATCTAACCACCTTTTCACGAGTTCCCATCCCTATTTGATTGTTGCCTAAAAAGCATTCAGTTGACCTTATTTCTTGCAAAATGAATCTAGTTCACATGGTATCCTAAAATTGAATATAGCATTTGTTTGCATATGGAGATAAGGAATATTTGTTTGCATATGGAGATAATCCCTAGGCCCCAAGGGAAATGCACAGGAATGTAAATCCAGGATGGGTGCACATGTTGAAGATTTACGCAGGTCCCAAATTATGACGATACAAATTCCTTAGAGGTCATATTAGTTAAACGTATATTTACAAATCACCCTTCAGATATTCAATGCATTTAATCTCACTCTTATTAATTCTGGAATAACCCATGTCATTTCACATACTCTCACCCATCCTAACAAATATATCGGACATGACTCAATAAAACCAAATTTGATTGCAGTATGGTAAGAGGTGATAATAATTGAAAGAGTACAAACAGTGGCGGAGTCAAAAAATATCTTTGGGTGGAGCACTTGAAAGAGCTTGCGGGTGAGTAATATTGTCCTATAGATGAATTTTTTGAGATCTTTTTAAAATTTAAAAAAAATATTTCATAAAATATAATGAACTCAAATTAAGTCAAAGTTTGAAATACACGTTAAATAATTTTTAAAAAATCCTCAAGTTAGTTAAAAATACTATATAAACATTTGATTTAAAAAAAAATAGAGCATGAAGAATTCCAAGGTAAACATTGCTTTTTATTATCACATAATAAATTAATATGTTTTATTTGCAAATTGTTTGGAGCTCAAAATAATTTATTATATAAATAGGTTTGTTTGTTGAGTTACCCGATTAAACATTCATCATTATCCATAGATCCAACCATGGAGGGTGCTTCTCAGCTAGAGTTGGGGGTGGGATCGCTATAGTGGCTAGGGTTAGTCTTCCTACACGGCTGGACGCCCGGCTCTAGACGAAGCTGCGGACCCCATTGAATCTAGTCTTTATGAAGGAATGTCTTGACTATTTAATCAAAAAGAAGGAAATCTCTAGTTTCACGCCGCACATGTATATACATAACAATTTCTTTTTTCAAATCCTAGGTGGGGCACTTGTCCACCCCATCGACAAGGTGACTCCGCCCGCTTCTCACCAGAGAAAAAGGCCTCACATTTTGTTAAGGAGGGCATAAAAGAAATGCACTTGATTTATTGTGACAAAAAAATTTAAACAGTAGAAATGTTATATCTAGTTTTGTCACAGGTTATATATGTTACAATACTATCATTACCAATAGCTGAAACAATTTTTTTGAGCAATAAATCTAAATGATATTTTTTGTTGTTCGAAATAAATAGTAAAAAATTGTCACGAATAAAATTATTGAAAAACAATGGGCAACAATTGTTTCGGGTAAAAGCCGTGAGAAAATATTTGAACAACAAAATTGTATAGATTTTGTCATAGATTTAAGCTGTGACAATTTTGTCACATACATAGAAGGGTCGGCTGCCCCCTCTCGGCCGTACACAGATCCGTTATGTGATTTTTTTTTGTAGCATATCACGAGGTGTCCGGACCAGCATTTACATGCACCTCGACTAATCCTCATTCGCGGTTCGTGGTTTTCGCTGGCCAAATATTATTTTGATAGCGTCAAGAGTCGAACTGGGTAGCAAACTTAGTTCACCCCAAGTCTGTCTCAGAGACTGTCTTATACCACTGGGCCAAATTGATAATCTATGTTTCTACTGGATCATGTGTACATCTAATAATGCATATAGAATGATTACTTTACGCATAAATATTATAACTATACATATTGGGAATGGACTAATAACGATAAATATTCAATTATATTTTAATAATACCGTATCCGGAGGATTTCTTCTAAATTGGACTAAATTCCAAACCATTAACAGAGCTATGGGCGAGGCTACATTTAAGTTAAGAGGGTCAATTGACCACCTTAATTTTTTGAGATTTTTTTTTTCTGAGTATGGAATAATTTTGTTTAAGATCGGTTCTTTGCTCGCTTTATTTTTCTAGCATATGTCTACCTGCTATAATCATAATAATATATATAACCTTAATGGGAATAAAATGAACGGGCGAGGCTAAAAGTACTTACTTTTGCTTATTTTTGGGAGGCTATTGGGGGGTGAGTGGATACTAATCTAGAAGGATGAAAGCTCATATGTGCATTTTACTATATACAAAAATACAACATATGCCTTTTTTTATGGGTAGGTAGGATGGCCACTGGAATAGATAACAATGAAAATTCACCAATATCGATATATATTTATTATGTAAAGCGAATTACATAAAATTCATTTAATTGGAAATGGATGGTAAAATGATATATAAAAAACTAACTTTATTCAACATATTTCCATACAAATAATAAAGGAAGTTTAAATAATTTGCATCTATGATTAAATGGATCATATTACTCTTCATATATCATACATGTGCATGTTTATCTATACTGATCCTTAATTATGAAAACATAAATGTGGCCATAATGAATCATATTCTTGTTTAAATATGTGCTTGTGCAATTTACAGGCAACTGCGTTACTATTAAGCAACTGCTCCAAAACCTTAAAGTGAAATTCAATTATTAAAACAATAAATATCCAATTTTTTTTTTACCAGCAGAAGCAACACAAATGGGACACTAGGATCAGATTCACATACAGTTAAAAATTATTTCTTATTAAACCATCCAATTGGTAAATCATGTTTCAGAATATAACCCTAATCTTGCCGTTTATGCATTACCAGCAATACCAAATTCCAAGAGTTAAATAGTCATTAGAAAGTGTTAGGAAACTAAAACACCGAAAATGAGAAAAGTGTATTTAGGACATAATGTGTTTAGACGTTATGTTTGTTGCAGCCAATAGATAAGCACCATGTGATATATCAATGTGTTATAGGCACTTGACACACATGTTGTTTTGTATCCGGATCACTTGTTCATTCAACAAATGTTAACCTCTAACTCTCAAGGTTGAGAGGTTAGGGGCTCCAAACTTTTCGAAACCAGAAAAAAAAAAACAGAAACTTAAACATTTAGGGACTGATTTAAATTTGGAAAGTATCCCCAAAATTTGTACTCAATCTTTTTCTTTCATGGTATGTTTGATTGTTATAACATTCGTTTCTATATAAAACATATATTTGGACTCATAATTTACTTTTGTTGTGGTTGATTTTAAAATGTTGTTAGTAAACAATTACATTAGAGACCATTTCTTAACACTCTCCCTCAAGAACCTTTTCACCGAAAACTGAAAAAGTAAGAAATATCTTTGTTTAAACTTTTCCTAAAATTGATTCGTCTTCCAAAATTCCAATCACACGCGCATCCTTCCTTCGAAAGCTTCAAACAAAAAATAATAATAACATGCAGTATATAGAGATCACATAAACCCAAAAGTTAGACAACCCAACACGGAAAGTTACAAAACCAATCCCCGTATAACAATTTCACATGCCTCTCCCTGACCATCCTCACGGAAACTTTTTTGATGTTGTCAAAGATGGTCGTGAAAGACGCAAGGGCGGAGCCAGGAATACTCGAAAGGGTGGGCTAACAACGAGTCAAAGTTATAAAAATAAAAAAAATCATGACAAAAGTAAGTTTTATAATAGAATTAATTCAAAATAAAATAAACATGCTTTACCGAAATTATTCCTCCTATTCTTTAAATATTTACATTCATTGATTACAAATGAGTCTTTAACGATTCAAATTCATCGATTACGGAATCATAAATGGGAACCAACCTAAGAAGTTCAAACTTGAAATTCTAATATTTTAGAAAAAAAGATCTACCTAAATCAAATAATCAATCAATTGATTTAACACATAAATCTAATGCTTAAAAAAATCCACTAATTTAATCTTGAAACAAAATAAAAGCAAGAAAGGAAAGCCAAAAAAAGAGCAAGAAATAAAGGGAAAAGGGGAAGGAGAAAAAAAAAAGAATAATGATATGGGTACAAAAAACTCCCCCAAAATCTCTCTCAAATCTGATGTGGATTTCACATATTCTCTAAGTTACCTATTAAACATTGCCTTGTGGTATGGAACCCACCTGGCACAAAAAAATATGACTTTTGGGGGAGACTTTGTGGAGTTGTTTTGTACGCATAGCACTACTAAAAAAAACAAATAACGTTCGTTCTTACCGGTGCTGGAGGGAGAACAAGTTCTCGATCGACTGATTGCTGGTTGGGTATGGTAAGGTGTACAATACAAAGTAGCCAATTTTTTGGGGGTATTATAATGTCAATTGGGTTGTTGTGAAAGAAGGAAAAGTTTGGTTTGTTTTCTACGCGCGCTTTTTTTTATCAAATCAGTTGTTGTACAACAACTGTACACATTTCAACTTTTGTTTTTACTTTTGTTCTTTTAACACTAGACACGGGTTTTGTATTGGATTGGGTGGGTTAGCCTTCAAATGTGGGATGGGCTACACATGGATAATTAATCTGGGCCAACAGTAGCGAACAAAAACAAAATTTTGGACTGCGCTGCAGCCCTGGTGAGCCCAGCCCCAGCTCCGCCCTTGGAAAGACGGATGTCTTAATCTTTGGAATTTAAGTGGCATTTAATAAAAAAAAAATTTGTCATTTATTAATGTGTTCAACTAATTATACATATGTATGGATCAAAAAATCATATATATAAACTCTTTGCATAAAAAAACTGTTTTTATATAAAAAAAAAAGTACCCTTTTTTATGCAAGTTATTTTTTTTAAAGTTGTTTTTATATTAAAAAAAACGTTATAAAACTAGAAAGAACAGTTTTTAACATTTATTTATATATTTTTAAAAAAAATCCCTTTTTATAAGTTATTCACACACACACACACACACACACATATATATATATATATAACAAAATATTATTGTAAATAAAAACGTTTTTATTTTGTTCAATGGCAAAAAAAAATGAAAAAAAATTATTTTTATAAATAATAATGTTATTAACATTTTTAAACGTTTTTTTTTTTCAAAAAAATAACGTTAAAACTTGTATGGTATACATAAAATAATTTATATATCAAAAAATAACTTTTTAACGTTATTTAAAAAAAGCATACAGGTTTATATGTATAAAAACGTTATATGTCATATAAAAACAGTTGCTTTTAACGTTTTTTTTATATAAAATGTATATAAACTGTTTTTTATATACAAAGACGTTAAAAATTAATTTTTTAATATATAAACTGTTTTATGTATAACATACATGTTTTAACATTATTTTTTTTTAAAAACGTTTAAAAAAGTTAATAACATTATTATTCATAAAAAATACTTTTTAACATTTAAACGTTAAACGTTAAAAAAAATTATTTTTTTAAATAACGTTAAAAAAAGGTTTAAAAAAGTTAATAACATTATTATTCATAAAAAATACTTTTTAACGTTAAAATGTTAAAACCTTTTTTAAACATTTAAACGTTAAACGTTAAACGTTAAAAAAATTATTTTTTTAAATAACGTTAAAAAGTAATTTTTTAATATAAAAAACAGTTTATGTATTAAAAAAAATACTTTTAAACGTTAAAAACTTTTTTAAACGTTTAAACGTTAAAAGTTAATAAATTTATTATTCATAAAAATACTTTTATCTTATTAACTTTTTTAGACGTTTTTTAAAAAAAAAAATAACATTAAAACATGTATGTTATACATAAAACAATTTATACATTAAAAAATTACTTTTTAACTTCTTTGTTTTTAAAAAAACAGTTTATATAAATTTTATATAACAAAACGTTAAAAGCAATTGTTTTTATAAGCCATATAAAGTTTTTATACATAAAAAAATATTAAAAGAATGTTTTTATACATATAAACCTATATGTTTTTTTAAATAACGTTAAAAAGTAATTTTTTGATATATAAATTGTTTTATGTATAACATACAGGTTTTATCGTTATTTAAAAAAAAAACGTTTAAAAAAGTTAATAACATTATTATTCATAAAAATTACTTTTTTTTTCATTTTTTCTGTATTTTTGCCATTGAACAAAATAAAAACGTTTTCATTTACAATAATATTTTGTTATATATATATATAACTTATAAAAAAGGGATTTTTTTTCAAAATATATAAATAAATATTAAAAACTGTTCGTTTTAGTTTTATAAGATTTTTTTGATATAAAAACAACTTTAAAAAAAATAACTTGCATAAAAAAGGGAACTTTTTTTTTTGATATAAAAACAGTTTTTGTATGAAAAGAGTTTATATGTATGATTTTTTGATACATCCAAATTTTTTCCCATTGTCACTCTCTAAAGAGAAAATTTAGCCCTTAGCAACTCGCATATCCCTATATATATATATAACACTACATCACAACATTTATATTCTCCCTCTCCTTGATATGCCCTCCCTTTCCATAACCATAAACATGAAGCTCACCCATTTCTTCTCAATCTCCCTCATGTTTCTCCCCTGCTTAATCTCATCCCAAAGCTGCCAAAAAATTTGTGGCCAACAGCCAATCCGTTACCCGTTTGGCACCGGCCCTGGATGTGGCGATCCCCGTTTCCAAACGCATGTAACCTGCAATAACCAACAACTCACCTTCACAACTCACAGTGGATGCTACCCAATCACCTCCATAGACTACACAAACCAACTCATGTATATCACAGACCCCACCATGTCAACCTGCAGCTGCACACAACCTAGCAAAGGCTTCAGCCTCGACTGGAACGCGCCCTTCACCTTTCACGACAACACCGTCTTCGCCCTACTCGACTGCTCAACCTCTTCCTCACCCATATACAAATCCAGTGGAAATAATTCCATCTCTCCTCTCTGTGATTCTCAAGGTGATTCTATTTGCAACCTCCTTTATTCTTGCCAGGCAATTAGCAGGCTTAATATTCCTATTTCTACGTGTTGTGTTTACACGCCGGTGGATCTTGGACCGTCGTTTGAGATGGATTTGCAGAAATTGCAGTGCAATTCTTATTCTGGGTTGTACGGGTTTAATGGGGAGGAATCTCACCCGGAGAGTTGGAAATATGGGGTGGCGCTTAAGTACAAGTTTAATTTCAATAACGATTATCCCACAATGTGCGCTGATTGTGAGAAGAGCAATGGAGTTTGTGGGTATAGTGGAGCTTATAATTCATTTAACTGTAACTGTGCAACTGGCCTCAATACGACCACGAATTGTTTTTTCATGTCATCATGGAGCAATGCTTTAGGACTTTCTCCCTGCCAGACTGGTATAGATTATTACTATACTTCTCAAGTTTATTTTTGGGTTTTCAAGACTTGGGTACCTATGCGATGGCCTTAATTAAACATACGTGTACACGTTTTAGTTTTTTCAGACTCAGGTTCTTTTTCGTCCATGAGTAATTAGAGTCAACCATGCAAAAAGTTTTCTTGATGAATTTTTTGGGTGACAACATTATCATTAAACGTCACTTTTAACATTTCTTTGACATTAGTAAGTCAAACAGGTATCTAAATCTATTTAAGGACATTAGTGAAAAACAATATTTATTCTTTATATTAGTGTCTTGCCCAAATTAATAGTCAAATTCTTAAGCTAGTATATAAAACTATGTGAGATTGCAAAGTTTACCATCAGAAAAATGCTCAGAGAATGATAATTTGAATGGATGTCTTCCATTCAAAGGTATTCATCATATAAATATATTTGGAAAACATTTTTTTCTTATATCGCGTGTTTAGTTATTGATGCATGAGTGATCTTGTTTTCACAGGTGCTTTGTTGATCTATTCGTTGGCGTTGTTTCTCGTACTTGTACTGGTGTAAGCTTGCAAAGATATGCAAGCAATTGGAATGCAAAGGTTTAGCTTGTTTGTTGATTAGATTTCTTATTTTGAGAGCAATCCATCTGTCTTTTGCTGCCCGTGGGTTGTATAATTTTAATAATGACACCGGAATTAGATTGTGTTGCTGATGTTTTGGCTTGAAAGAGAATTGTTCATTTGCTTTGTTAAAGCTTAAGATGAAAAGTTACTCGTTTTCTGCCTTTAATGGTTCTCCTTTACCAAAATGTGGTTCAAATAATAAAACAACTCATATTAATTTCGTCATTTAAATACGAGGCTCATATTTAAAAGCTTCGAGTTAAATATGAGATCCATATTTAAAAACTATAAGTCAAATATAGTTTCATATTTGAAAACTATGAATTAAATATGAATCTCAATATTAAAAGGTTCTCATTTTATAAAATTGTGAGTAAAATATAATTTTTTATTAAATAAATCTGGAATTGTAATATTTACTTTAGTAGAAAAAAATGGATTGCCCAGCTCATATTTAGTCTGTGCGTATTTCGCCTAATTCACATTTTGTACGATTCATATTTGACCCAACCCATATTTAATTCACCTAAATTAGGACCAACCCATAGTTATGTCACCACTCGTCCTGCTTTTGCACTTAGTTCTTAGATATAATAGAACCCCCGCACCAAATTGTTAAACTGGAGAAAAACATTGTTGTTAGGAATTGTTGGAACACAGCTGTCTTACAGCTGTGTGAGTGATGCAAAACTTGAAATGCTGTTCTCCTTGTCCCACATCGGTAATGCCTAAAAAATGAGTTGTGTATATTTACATTTTTTGTGGAACCAATGCGCAAGCCCTTTGGGTATTAGATGTTTTGTGTGTATGGGTGGGGGACTTATTGGGCCAAGTCACACACGCGCGCCGCCGTCCGTCCGGCCCGGCCCGTGTCCAAGTCCTGGGCTTGGGCTCATTAAGAAATAATATTTTGGACAAATAAATTAACGGCTTTGGGCTTTAAAAATTAGTTTTTAACTGTAATTAATTCCGAAAAAAACGTGGGACTTTTACTGTTGATTTTTTCCACCCACATTTTCAGTTTTCTCTCCACGTTTTTGCCCACTAACGGTAATTTCTTTTTTGCATAAAAGGAGGTTGAGACCTGTGTTTTTCAATACAGTTCCAACAAAAGAAAAACCCACATACAGTTCATCTTCCAAACAGTTCCGAATTTTTATTTTCAGAATAATTAATCTCGTTTCACAGATTAATTATATCGTTAGAATCGAGCAATTATACAGAATGGGTGTACACAGACCGGGTTGATTTTTGTGCTTTATCAATCCGTATTTTCTGATTTTAGAGGCTGTTTTATCCTGGGGGTGGCGGGGCTTCGAGACTGTCAGCACACTTTGGGCAGAGCCGCGAAACACCTTAAAGAGAGCGACATTGTCCGCGACTCAGCCGTGTTCTAGACTATCCAGTTCGGGATTTCTTATATTTTCTGTCCCAGATTTATTTGCTCCAAAAATTGGGTAATTTCGTTCCTAATTTTTAATTCTGCATTTAATTATTTACTGCTGAAATAACAATTTTAAGGTGATCTGAAATTCTGCCATAGACGAAATTAACTCAAGCAACCTTAATAAGCCTTTCAAATATGAAGGCACCCATTTTAAACGTTGGAGCTAAAAATTGCTATTTTATTTAACTACGAAAAAAGTCTCATCATGTGTTCAATTTGACTAACCGGTAGTAAATAATCCACCTACTGTTGAGGAAAGCAAAACAATTAGAACTTGGGAGGAAAATAATTTTTTGTGCAAGAACTATATTCTGAATGCTCTAAGTGACGAACTTTATGACTATTATGCCAATTATAAAACTGCGAAAGATGTTTGGGTTGCACTCTTTAAAAAATATGACACGGAGGAGGCGGGTGCTAAAAAATATGCCGTCAGCCGTTATTTGAAATTTCAAATGACGGATGACAAATCTGTTGTTGCTCAAACCCATGATTTGCAAATGATTGCCCATGAAATTATTTCCGAGGGCATGGCTTTAGATGAGCAATTTCAGGTGGCTGTAATTATTGATAAATTGCCTCCACTGTTCAAAGAGTTTAAAAATATTTTGAGGCATAAGTCTAAAGAATTTTCACTAGAGTCACTTATTACTAAATTGAGAATTGAGGAGTAATCCCGAAAACAGGACTATAAAGATGAAATTCTTGTTGTGTCTAACAACAAATATTAGAAAAAGAACCACACTCCAGTTGTTTTAAAAGCAAACGGAAAAATATGAAAAATCAGAAAAAGAGCCACAACCAAAATTTTAAAAATCAGATTCAGACTCAGAATAAGCATAAGAACCTTGGAAATGGACAGTCTAGCAACTCGGGACAGTTTCTCTATTTCAAGTGTGGCAAGCCTGGCCATATGGCTCGCAAATGTCGCAATGTGCCACAAGCACAAGAGAATTTGACCGAAGAGGACCTATGTGCTATGATTTCAGAAATCAACATGGTTAGGGGGGGATACTGGCGCTTCTCGCCATATCTGTTATGACCGTAGTCTGTTTAAGACTTATTCTGAGACTGCAGATAAGGTGTTGTTGGGTGATTCTCACTCCACTGAGGTTGCTGGTACTGGAAATGTGGAATTGAAGTTCACTTCGGGAAAGACTATTATCCTCAAAGAAGTTCTTCACACTCCCGAGATAAGGAGAAATTTGGTTTCGGGCTATCTTCTCAACAAAGCTGGCTTTACTCAAATTATTGGTGCAAATTTATTTACTTTGATCAAAAATGAAATTTTTGTAGGCAAGGGTTATGCCACTGATGGGATGTTTAAATTGAATGTTGATGCAATGAATAAAATTTCTCCTTCTGCTTATATTGCTTGTTCATTTAATATTTGGCATGCTAGGCTTTGTCATGTTAATAAACGACTAGTTAAAAATATGAGCACTTTAGGATTAATTCCCGAATTATCATTAAATGATTTTGAAAAATGTGAATGGTGTAGCCAAGCAAAAATCACTAAGACACCACATAAATCTGTTTTTAGAGAATCTGAACCACTTGATTTAATTCATTCGGATATTTGTGAATTAGATGGTATCACAACTAGAAATGGCAAACGTTATTTTATAACTTTTATTGATGATTGTTCTGATTATTCATTTGTGTATTTAATGAAAAATAAAAGTGAAGCGTTTGACATGTTTAAAATTTTCCTTAATGAAATTGAAAATCAATTTAATCGGAAAATAAAAAGGTTACATAGTGATAGAGGCACCGAATATGATTCTGGACCATTTATTGAATTTTATAAAACCCACGGTATTATTCACAAAAAAATTGCCCCTTATTCCCCCGAAATGAACGGTAAAGCCGAAAGAAAAAACAGGACATTAACTGAATTATTTGTGGCTATTTTATTAAATTCACGGGCTGCCTCACATTGGTGGGGTGAAATTATTTTGACTGTGTGTCACGTGCTTAATAGAATTCCTAAGACTAAAATGAAAATATCTCCTTATGAAATTTGAAAAAATATTAAGCCCAACGTGTCATACTTTAAAACGTGGGGGTGCTTAGCCTATGTACGTATACCCGACCCTAAAAGGTCTAAATTATCAAGTAGAGCATATGAGTGCATTTTTATAGGCTATGCTATTAATAGCAAAGCATACCAATTTTATAACTTGAAAAATCAAGTAATTATTGAATCAAATGATGCCGATTTTTATGAAGATAAATTTCCTTTTAAATTGAGGAATAGTGGGGGCGAGTCATCCACTAATATTTCTTTAAATAAAAATAAAGAAAATAATGAATCCATTTTAGAAATTCGAAAAAGTAAAAGGGCTCGTGTGGAAAAATATTTTGGTCCCGACTTTTATGCTTACACTTTAGAGGAGGATCCTAACACTATTCAAGAAGCTTTATCTTCTTTAGATGTCGATTTATGGCAAGAGGCTATTAATGATGAAATGGATTCTTTGGAAACAAATGAAACTTAGCATTTAGTGGACCTTCGTCCTGGATGTAAAAAAATTGGGTGTAAATGGATTCTGAAAAAGAAATTAAAACCTAATGGCACTGTTGAAAAATATAAGGCACGCCTTGTTGCTAAAGGTTTTAGACAAAGAGAAAATGTAGACTTTTTTGATACATTTTCACCCGTGACTAGAATAACGTCTATACGTGTACTATTTGCTATAGCTGCCTTAAATGATTTAATTGTACACCAAATGGATGTTAAAACTGCATTTTTAAATGGAGAATTAGAAGAAGATATTTATATGGATCAACCTGAAGGTTTTATTGTACACAGTCAAGAAAATAAAGTATGTAAATTAGATAAATCTCTTTATGGACTCAAACAGGCACCTAAATAATGGCATGATAAATTTGATAGCCTAGTCATCTCTAATGGGTTTAAAATTAATGAAAGTGACAAATGTATTTATTATAAATATGTAGAGAACATTTGGACTATCATATGTCTGTATGTTGATGACTTGCTTATATTTGGTTCTAATATTCATGCCGTAGAAAATGTTAAATCATTATTATGTGCCAATTTTGATATGAAGGATTTGGGTGAAGCTAGTGTAATATTGAGAATTAATATTACTAGGTCAGAAAAGGGGCTTTCTTTGGATCAATCTCATTACATTGAGAAAGTTCTAAAGAAATATAATTACTTTGACTGTAAACCTGCTAGTACTCTATTTGACCCTAGTGTAAAGTTATTTAAGAACACTGGCGACAGTGTGAATCAAAATGCTTATGCAAGCATTATAGGTAGCTTACGCTATGCTACAGATTGCACTAGACCTGACATAGCTTATGCTGTGGGAGTACTATGTAGATTTACCAGTAAACCTAGTATGCAGCATTGGCATGCTATTGAGAGGGTCATGCGGTACCGTAAAAGGACGATGAACCTCGGATTACACTATAATAAGCATCCTGCTGTCCTTGAAGGATTTATTGATGCTGATTGGAACACCCTATCTGATGATTCTAAGGCTACTAGTGGATATATATTTAGCATCGCTGGTGGTGCAGTTTCTTGGAAATCTAAGAAACAAACTATTTTGGCTCAATCCACTATGGAGTCTGAGATGATAGCACTATCTACTGCTAGTGAAGAGGCAGGTTGGTTAAGAAACCTCCTGTCAGATATCCCTTTTATGAGAAAGACCGATACCGATCGTTTTGATTCATTGTGATAGTACCGCGGCTATTGCAAAAGTTGAGAACCGTTATTATAACGGTAAGAAACGACAAATACGTCGTAAGCATAGTACTGTTAGAGAATTTATCTCTACAGGTGTTGTGAGGGTGGATCATATACGGTCTGAACAGAACTTAGCTGATCCTTTGACGAAAGGACTAACTAGGGAGAAGGTGTGGAACACCTCGAAATGGATGGGACTAAAGCCCTTGGATAAATGAGTCATTTGTGATGGTAACCCAACATATGGACTGGAGATCCCAAGAAATATGTTCAAAGGGTAATAACAAGTCACAAGTGATATGGGTTGAATCATGCTATTAGTAATTAAAATAGAACGGGGTTTTGCTCCGTCCGTCCCGGCCCGTGCCCATGTCCGGGTCCTGGTCCTGGTCTTGGACTCATTAAGAAATAATTTTTTGGACAAATAAATTAACGGTTTTGGGCTTTAAAAATTAATTTTTAACGGTAATTAATTCCGAAAAAAAACGTGGGACTTTTACTGATGATTTTTTCCACCCACGTTTCCAGTTTTCTCTCCACGTTTTTGCCCACTAATGGTAATTTCTTTTTTGCATAAAAGGAGGTTGAGACCTCCGTTTTTCAATACAGTTCCAACAAAAGAAAAATCCACATACAGTTCATCTTCCAAACAGTTCCGAATATTTTTTTTCAGAATAATTAATCTCGTTTCACAGATTAATTATATCGTTAGAATCGAGCAATTATACAGAATGGGTGTACACAGACCGGGTTGATTTTTGTGCTTTATCAATCCGTATTTTCTGATTTTGGAGGCTGTTTTATCCTGGGGGTGGCGGAGCTTCGAGACTGTCAGCACACTTTGGACAGAGCCGCGAAACACCTTAAAGAGAGCGATATTGTCCGCGACTCAGCCGTGTTCTAGACTGTCCAGTTCGAAATTTCTTATATTTTTTGTCCCAAATTTATTTGCTCCAAAATTGAGTAATTTCGTTCCTAATTTTTAATTCTGCATTTAATTATTTACTGCTGAAATAACAGGAATTCACTAGTTCAATAATACTCTAGAGCTAATACTTGGAAGAGGAAAGACGAGACTAATAAATACTCTCCCCATCTCATATTAATAGATATCCTTTAAAAGTCAAACATTTTTTTTAAAACATTTCACTTTTCACATTTATTCTCTTATGAATTATGAACGAGCCGAATGCAACATATGCACTTGGATGGATACTTTCCAATAAGTATTGGTGGGATGGACAAATAGTATAACATGTGAAGGGCATTATATGTCCTTATTCAATCTAAATAATGACACGATACGTATGGACATTTAAGATTATTGTTTATATATTAGAAAACATGTGGAAAATGTGTCGCATGCGCGTTGTGTCATTATTTGTGTCGAGTACGGACATATAATGTCATTCACAAATGATACTAATTCTCAATGGGATGAATAACTTTATAATTTCATCTAATTTATATACTATTTTTAAAATAAGACTATTAATACGAGACGTACCAAAGTTGAAAATAAGGACTATTAATTTCAGATTTTAGTCTAATACTAAGGTAACTTGAATATGATGTTTGTTGTCTTTGTTTTATTGAAAGGTTGTCCTAATATTCTCTTTATTGTTCCAACTTTATGTAATGTCATGGAAGAGACATTCATTTGTAGATTTATAAAAATAATAATATAATAATAATAATTAAGAAAAAGATTGCACATGCTTACGCGTGTGCAATTAATCAACCAATGTCTCAACTTCTCTCACAAAATTAGGATCATTCGTTTGAGGTTTTGAAAACAATTTTAATTCAAATTGTAACTGATAAAGAAGTTTTTTGTATTTATATATAGGAGAGGGCCTCAAATTTTAAGATCACCAAATTGGGTCTTGGCTTTGTATAATATTCACACGCCCACGCCTGTGCTAATAATCCACCAATGTCTCAACTTTTTCCATAAAATTAGGGCCTTGTCGGATTTTGAAAATAGTTTTTATTCAAAATTTAACTGATAAAGAAGTTTTTTGTAATTTATATATATGAAAGGACTTACAATTTAGGATCACGGTTGTCTTCACTTTATTTAATAATACATGTCTGCCAAAATATCCCGGACCAAAAAATCAATATACTAATACCCAATGAAAGCAAGTTTGTGGGTCTTCTATCGGCTACGAATATGTGAACCAGCTTGGAAAGTAAAGCTTGTATAACCTTGAGGATTTGTTTGTATAAAAGATTAGATGTGCGACATGTAGTGGAATGGAATAGGGTTCCATCTTCCACTAAAGGAGAATCACTTTCATTGTAGTTCTTTCTTTATCCCTTATTCCTCTCGGCACTCTGGGCTGTGATATAAGAACTTTATACCCACAAATTATTCTAAAATCATCCTGTCCCCACTTCCCATAAAAACTTATAGGCATCAGTGAGAAATTAGGGGTTCATGGTGAGATTAATGAATTGACTTAGGAATAATATGATCAATATAGACTAATATCAATGAAATTAAGCCTTTCAATTTACATTCTCCCCCCCGCCCCCCCCCCCCCCCCCCCCCACCCCCCCTCCCGCCCCCCCCAAAAAAATAATAAAAAATAAAAAATAAAATCAATTCCAGTAAATAGACAACCACAAACTATTATGCGTGCGGCGTGCCACAATTCCCCTTGGAACAGAGCTCAAAAGTCTTTGTTTCAGCAGTGGAACTCTCAAGCGAGGCTTTATGTTATTACCAATATTGTAGTCTGATCAATTGAAGAAATTAGCCAAGTGTTCCTCGTAATGCTCTCTTAATTCAACATCCTCGAATTGGAAAGGAATCAAGTTAACCAAGTAGATAAAGTCCCCGAGTGGTTATACAATAAACCTAAGATCAACATTACATTCATTTTAAGATAGAGAAATTGGACAGTTGTTACTGTTTTGAGGGTTGATATTTGATTGACAGTTTTTATATTCTAATTTTTGGACTGACAGTGTTTTATTACTTCCCTCAAAATTTTGGTTTGATTTTCGATATGCTCCATACTTAACCTTGTATATCCTTTTGCTACTCTAATAGACTAATATCAAACGGAGTCTGTTTTTTTTTTTTTTCCAACTTAAAATTCTCTTTCCATTTTTTCCCGACTTTGGAACCATATTTATGTTTCTGCTTTTCGAATTTTTCAAAATTTTTTGGAATAGAATTGGAAAACATAAATATATTTACTAGGTTCTCTTTTTTATAGTGTGTTATGAACAACTTTTTCACGGTAAGATTACCGTATATTACCTCAATAACATTTTATGTTAAAAATAGATGAGAGGTATAAAAACTTATTGGGATAAAATTAAAGTAAAAATATATAACCACTTTCCCACTCTGAGATAACATTTGATTGCGATTTTCGATCATTCCAAAGAATAAAAAATCGAAATTTCCAATATTTCCAAAAAATATCTGAAAAATGAACATTTGAAAATTGCCAAAATTTTCCGAGTTCTTCGATTTGGATAAAAAATATGATTTTTCTATTTTTTTTAAATTGAAAATGATGTTTGGTTTTCGAAAATATTGAAAATTTAGAATACCCATATTTTGATGTGATCCAGCCAAAACATGTAAAAGTACGATATATTCATGTGACCATAACATTATGATTTGTCTTATTATGTACTACAAAATAAATTTTGAGTCTAGTCCAAGAGATCTCCGGAAAGATACATCAAACTCATACCGAATCATGCATGCCATTTGTCCCGATTTAATAATTTAGGATAAAGTGTTGCGCTAAAGCAAGACTATCTCTAGCGACCAAGACGATAAAACTCACCCGGGAATTTTATCAAACACTTGGTGTGCGGAAAAAATCCAAGACCTTGTTCCCAAAATGAACTAGTGTGCAAAGTCCTAATCAAATCAACCAAGCATCAATGAAGAGACAATAAGAACATACAAGCAATCATCAAAGCAAAACAACAACGATATACTGTGGTTCACCCAAATTTGGGCTACATCCACCAAGGAGGATTTCTTCTTTCTATAGATAAATGGAGGAACCCAAAGGTTATACACACACACACACAATTTCTCTCTCTTAGAAAGTCACTCACAACCTCACAAGAACTCACCCCTCAAATGGGAGCTCTATCTCTCTTTAGCTTTGATAATTCTCAAAAAATAGCTCTCAAACTTGTCCTCTCTCAAAACCTAGAAATGACACTTGTATTTATAGATTTGAGCCAAAATGACAAATTTGTAAATAAACCAAAACTGAAAAAATAGGAGAGCCAAAACCAACAAACTCCACCTTGGCGATCCTGACGATCCAACCAATCTTTAGAAAGCTGAAATTGAACCCGCTTGAAGACTGTCCCACCATCTACCAAGCTAATGCGATTCCCTTAGGCGATCCTCACGATCCAACCGAACTCGGAATGCAAACAGCAAATCCGCTCGAAGATCATCCCGACATCTAACAAGCCAATACGCTCCACCCGACGCTAAGCCACCTCAAACTTCAACCATGAAGTGAGATACCGCAAGTCTTCACTCCAAGACTCCAAACGACTCCACCCACTGAGGAACCAAGTTCTAAACTAAGAACTCCCCTAAATGCTTCCCATGTAACCATACGGTAAAGCTCACTCCTCATGTAACCCGGTGAGTACACCCCCACACAATACATATAGGATACACCTTCTTTACACGAAACATGCAAACACATCAATACCATCTTCCACCTTGAGAAATAACCACGGATGAGAGGTAAAATTCCTCACCTCCCACACCCTCCAAATCTCACCCTCGAAAGATGTACCAAGTCTTTGTCACGAAAAACTCCCGTTTGTCAATGCTCGCAAACATTAACTCATCGGCCTTCCTTGAACTAGCTACACACACCTCGAATCCATCACAATCCTACACTTCCTCGATTCGAATCGGCCAATGCATGTGTGCAACTAAACCGGGTCAACATCACCCGTTGGCTCTGGAGGGGGACTTCGATTCATCCCCTCCACTAGTAGGTATTATCCCATCACTACCGTCTACTCTCGGAAAGCTAGCACCCAATATCTCCGTTTTGTTCACAAATGAGACATGCCTCGAACGTTCGATCACTTGTGCACACCGCTTTCCCGTCTTCCTCGAAGTCTGATTTAGACGATACAACCCCTCTCTCTCCTCTCCCCTCGCTAGGACCATACAACCGCGTGTGACTTTTAAGACTCCACCCGCCACCGACACCCGGCAACCCTTGGAATCCAAACAGCTAATGGATATCAAATTCTTTCGCAACTTTGGGACATAGGCCACACCACCCAAAGTGCGTTCCACCCCATCGAACATCTTGAGTTTCACTGTCCCGACACCCTCAACGGAAACCTTCTCTCCATTAGCCAAAGACATGGAACCTTTTCCATTTTCTGTGAAAGTCTCAAAATATTCCCTCTTGGAGCAAACGTGATCCGACGATCCCGAATCTAATATCCAATCATCTTGGGAAAGAGAGTTAACCTTGGAGATTGTGAGAAGTTCTCCAAGTTCATCTTCATAATTCTCACTCGCTACCGTTGCCCTCTCGGAATCAACCTTGCCCTTAACCTTGTCGTTCCACAAAGGACATTCTCGGATCATATAACCCCATTCCCGGCACTTGTAGCATTTCGGCCTTTTACCACCAACACCTCTCGATCTAGACCTACTACCGTCATTAAATCCCCGGTTAAAGTTCCTCCCACCATTTTGCCCACCTCCGTCTCTCGCCATAAGGCCTTCATTATGGGAATACCCGTCACCTCCACTTTCCTTCTTTCTCATCGTGACATGAGATTGAATATCTTGTACAACCTCGTTGCACCGGAGCATAGACTTCCCAAACATGAGCGTGGTCACAAAATGCTCGTATGAATCGGGTAATGATGCAAGCAACAACAATGCTCGATCCTCCTCAATGAATTGAACGTCTATCCGGTTCAATTCATTTATCAAGGCATTAAAAATGTTGATATGCTTCATCATATCCTCACCCTCCTTCATCTCAAGCTTGAAGAGTTTCTTCTTGAGGAACAATTTATTTGACAACGACTTTCCCAAATAAATCTCTTCAAGCTTATCCCACATGCCTTTAGCCGTGGTCTCCGCTATCACGTTATTCAACACATCATCCGTGATAAGCATCTCAATACACGAAGCCGCTCTTTGATCAATTTTAATCCACTCGGCATCGGTCATGCCTACCGGTCGTCCCTCTACCCCCAACAATGCTAATTGCAACCTCTGTTGGACAAGAACGCCTCGCATTCGTCTTTTCCATAACCCGAAATTGATCTTCTCATCAAAAGCCTTCATGTCCGTCTTCATTGAGCCACTTGATCCATAACTCGGATCCCATCTCTTAGAGACTCCGCTCGTAGAGGTTGATTCTCGAGTACTCTCCACATTTTCCGTCATTTGGAACAAAAACAAAAGCTATGCCAAAATTGCCGAAATTGATTCAACCTCGAACCAAAAAATACCGGGCAAACAATGCAACCAAAGCTCTGATACCACTTGTTGCGCTAAAGCAAGACTATCTCTAGCGACCAAGACGATAAAACTCGCCCGGGAATTTTATCAAACACTTGGTGTGCAGAAAACACCCAAGACCTTGTTCCCAAAATGAACTAGTGTGCAAAGTCCCAATCAAATCAACCAAGCATCAATGAAGAGACAATAAGAACATACAAGCAATCATCAAAGCAAAACAACAACGATATACTGTGGTTCACCCAAATTTGGGCTACATCCACCAAGGAGGATTTCTTCTTTCTATAGATAAATGGAGGAACCCAAAGGTTATACACACACAAAAATTTCTCTCTCTTAGAAAGTCACTTAAAACCTCACAAGAAATCACCCCTCAAATGGGAGCTCTATCTCTCTTTAGCTTTGATAACTCTCAAAAAATAGCTCTCAAACTTGTCCTCTCTCAAAACCTAGAAATGACACTTGTATTTATAGATTTGAGCCAAAATGGAAAATTTGTAAATAAACCAAAACTGAAAAAATAGGAGAGCCAAAACCAACATAAAGGTATATGTCTACTGGGCTTAGATTCACGCTTAGTTAAACTAATTTTCATAATTAGAAAATCTTTCTTATTTAACCGTATTGTTCTTTTAGACTTGAAATTGTCAAATCCAAAGATTTTATATTCTTCCTATAAAAAAATTATATTTTTAATGCATTTTTGTATTTAGAATTTTACTTATCATTGGTTGAACAAATTAAAATTATGTGTTTTGTAAAAAGTGCAAAACATGGCATTTTCTATTTCGAGTCGCTACCTTGTTCGCTGAAGGCTCGCTGCAGCGAAATAAGATTCGCGCTAGCGAAGGTGTGGTTCATTGGTTGCGACCACGTGGAAACTAATTTGATGTAAAAGTCTAGCACATCACTGCACCAAAATACTGATTTTGTAACTGTCTTCTTGTTACTGCTAATAGGAGTAACAAATTTTATCACTCTCAGTATCGGTAACGTAATTATTTATAACTACCATTAGGAGTGATAAAATCTTTGGTTAATGAAACATTTGAGTGAATTGGTTTGTCAATGAAAATGGCAGTCGCAAATTTGTCAGTAAGCTTAAATTATGACTATTTTGAGCTGTCACAAATTTGTAACTGCTATGAGTAATTATAAATGTTGGCCTAAGGCTTAATTTGTGACTGCTGTTAATAGTCACAACCTTTATTATCAGGCTTAATTTTTGACTGTTATGAGGGGTCACAAATTTTTAACTATAATTTCATTTCCTTCTTCTCTCCCCTCTTTAAGCTCTAAGCATTTTTCGATCTATCTTCTCTCCAACTCGTGCTCTCTTCAAGCTCCAACATTCTCTCTCTTCAAGCTCTCTTTAAGCTCCCACTTGTAAGATATTTTCTTCGGTAAGACATTTTCATTTCCCTCTTCTTTTTGCTTCGATAAAACATTAAAAAATCCTTGCAACGTAGCCTCATTAAACCTTCATTTTACCAAGAAATTTTCATTTTCATTCACGAAATCTCCATATCAAGTTCAATAATTTCTAACCAGAACTCTTATTAGAGAACGAGATGTTAAATCGGTCGCAACCGGATTTGAACCCTATTCACTCGCACAAAATATGATCATTTACAAGTTACTCTACTTTTAACAATAAAAACGTCCTCTAGCTTGCTTGTTTATTTCATTCAAGTGCACAAGTTATTTTCAGATTATGATCATCCTCTAAATGTTTTTTATTAATGTTGTTTGGGTTGTAAGTCATGTACTTTAAAAATCTAAATAACTATTAATGCCATTTTTTTTAATTATGCTCATTTATTGTTGTTAGGCCGCTTTAGTTTTAGATTAGGGCATTGGATTTATCTTATTATTGTTGACTATAGAAATTTATGTTATTATTGTTAATTATAGAAATTTGGGGTTAACACTTAACATTAGGGCATTGGATTTATGTTTATTATCGACTATAGAAATTTGGGGTTAACACTTAATATTAGGGCATTGGCTTTATGTTATTATTGTTGATTATTTTCACTTTCAATTTTTATTCTTAGTTATAGAAATTTGGGGTTAACACTTAACATGGCCAGTTGAGTTAACAGTTGAATATATATGATCTTTGGACCTCTCTCTAATAATTTAAATATTATAACTAGTAATGTGAATACTAAGTTCTAAGTGTGGATATATTTACAAGTTAATATCGGGAAAATAAATATCTATTTCATATATTGTGCATTTAAATGTATTGAATGAACTGCATTCTTGCAATCATCAATGTTGTTGTTTACTATTGATTTTACTAACGCACAAAACGCACACGCATTGCTAATTTTCACCATACTTTCCTTTATCATAACTCTATTTTGATTTTATCTGAACTATGCCCAACAAATTCCTTTTTTGTTATTTAATTAATCTACAATATATGTATTTCATGTCTCTTTTCATTATACTTTTTATTGGGTGAACTTCCATTGGTTGGAAATCCAACACTAAATTTTGAGGCAGAGGTTGTATTTCTTCAGGAATTAATCAAGATAATTTATGAAAGAAGAAATATTTGAATAATTAGACTATTATCTTTTTTGTCCTCTGCATATGACATATTTTTTATTAATTGATTTATGGTCTTGGACTTGGAAGTATATTTGCCTAATAGGATTTTTATTATGAATTGATTTTTTTTCTTTTTTTCGTTATGAACATTTGTTCATAATTTTGCCAAGTAATTAGGAATACTAAGTTTTCATGTACTATTGAAAACTATAGTGTCAAATGTATGAGGTCATAAGTATGGCTTCCTTTGTTATATGAGCACATAGAGTAATTATAGTGCTACTCGAAGCTACTCCAACATCATTTTTTTATAATCTCGTTAATTAGTTAAGTTATTTTTTTATAAGCATATATTGTTAGAGTGCGACTATGAAGAATAACTTATTTTAAAGGGCAACTTATATTAATTTGTTATAGATTTTGGAAACTTTAGACTGTCCTGATCTTGTTTTTTTCATTTTGTATGTGTCGTTTTACTAGTTCCAGTATTTCGATATCTATTTTATTATCCTCACACACACAAAAAATTCTAAATTTTCATCTCTATATTTTTGCCTTTTTAATACATACCGGGGATGCGTATTGAAATGGACTTATTTTGCCTTTTCTTTTAATACACGCCTGAGATGCGTATTGAAATGGTCTCAAATGGGGTTTAGAATATGAAAATGTCTTGTATTGTATTGGTAACAAACGCCTTAATGGTTTTTAAGCCCATTTTTCATTATGAAGGACATACTTATTTAGTTTTTTAATTTACTGAGTTTCTAATTGTGTATATTTTAGAATTAATGGGGTTTCCATAATATAAAGAGTGGATGGGTGCAAGTTTCAAAGTGGGGCAAGTATAAGTTAACGGGGTTAAGACTTTGTAAATTTTGTAATGTAGAATCTCGAAACTGATATTATCCCATACCCATGCATTCGTTGTTGAAATGGTAAACATTGAAAGGAGCAGATGTAAAATTACATTTGATTTAGTGGGGTATGGAAGCTGACTACACGTTTTGAAAATTCCACGAGGAGAGGAATTTTACGTATATTCCAAAAGAAATACTTGTCAAGGAAGGTTCACGCAGATGGTGATCCATTAGCACATGCTAGGATAAACGATCTCATAAATGATACGAACAATGTGCATGTAACACAAGAAAAGCAAGATAGCAGACATAATGGTTTGGGTTGTGAGGATTATGTTGAAAATAACATTGACCAACATAGGGATTATATATGGTTAAAAGCATCTTCCACAATACCATTATACCATAACTCCAACCCCGATCATACAATGGTATATGCTATGGTCGGGTTACATAACTTAAAAAGTCAATTTGGCTTATCAGGGAAAAGTGGGACATGTATCCTGCTTTGAGAAAAATATTTTCTCCCGAAGGAAATACACTGCCAATCAATTATCCAATAATGAAGAATAATTTGAAAGGTTTGGATATGAAATACAAATTAATTTATTCTTGCAAGTATGACTTCATTTTACACTATAAGGAGCATAAGGACAAACATGCGTGTGTTGTATGTAAGCAACCTAGATATGAAAAAAGGTAATAATACACAATAAACGTTTATTGATAGTAGGTACGCAAATACCTAAGAAGGTGTTGAAGTATTTCCCTCTAGGTACTCGATTGAAGAGACTTTACACTATACCTTGGATAGCAGAGGGAATGGCTTGGCATGATCGAGCGAAGGTGGGTGAGAATCTCATACGACATCCGATTGATTCATCAATATAGAAATCTAAAAATAGGTGATACCCGAACTTTGCTAAAGAAATACGTGACGTTCGCCTCGGAATATCAATTGATTATTTCAACCTACTTGGGTAATTGAGCACAGATAAGAGTATATGATCGGTATTCACTGCACCTTTAAATTTCCCTCCTTCATTGTGCATGAGAAAGGAGTTCTCAATTTTTTCGTTATTTATACTTGGTCCAAACGCACCGAGTAGTGACATTGATGTTTTCTTAGAGCCACTAATGAATGAATTAAATAAGTTATGTTTTGACGGTGTGAGAGCGTACATCTCATACAAATATGAGGAATTCACTTTGAGAGTTATGTTGATATCGACAATTTATGATTTTCTAGCTTATGGGACCTTATCTGGGTGCAATGGTTATGGCTACTTGGGTTGTCCTATTTGTGGAGAGAAGACAAAAGCCAATTAGATTAAGAAATGCAATACACATTTTTATCATAATCACCAGAGATTTCTTCCCTAAAGTCACAAATTCAGGTTAATATGAAGCAATTTTCTCCCAGAAGGCACCGAGATGAGGCTACCTCCATCAAGACTTTATGGTTTGGAAATTAAAGAAAGGTCAATAAAGGTTAATTAAAAGTTGAGGCGGAAAATCCCCACAATTTTATCCTAGAAGCGTAAAAGAAAGGATGTTGATGTGAAGACGACGTGGTCGAAATGATCAATAATGTTTGATTTTCCATACTGGAAGGAACATCCCATGTGGCATGTGATAGAAATTATGCATGCTCAGGAGAATATTATCGAGAATCTCGTAGGTACATGCATTGGTGGTGCTCATTCCAAGGATGGAGAAAAAGCGCGTTAAGATCTTCTTGATTTAAGGATTAAAACAACATTATAATTGAAAGAAGATTCGAACACTGAAAAAAGCATATGTCAGTCCATCTTATACTTTGAAAATTGAAGAAAGATATATGTTCTTAAAAACATTAAAGAGTTGAAGGTCCCTTATAATTTCTCATCCAAATTACGCTGGATTGTCTGCTATATAACAAAAGATTTGAAAAGTGCAACCCTTACGATTGGCATATATTATGCAACTTATCCATCTATTGTTCGGGCATTATTTTTCGGAACATAAGCATCTCCATATGGCCATTATACAAATTAGATTATGCTTCTCCCCATTGTGTGAGAAAGTTATCAACATGAAGCGCATAATAGCGGTGAAAGAAACTTTGGCTGAGGCTACATGTGTTTTAGAGAAGTACTTTACTCCCTCAATATTTGACATAAACATCCATCTTTTAGTACATTTATGCAATGAAGTGATTTTATGTGGAACTTTAAGGTACCGATGGATGTATCCTTTTGAACGATTAATGAAAACATTTAAAGATTATGTTAAGCATACATCATACTTTGAGGGGTCGATTGCTAAGGAGTACATTGTGGAAGAGGACTCCTTATATGAAAAGTAATATATGGCTAACCCAAACATCGGAGGTCGTGAATGCTTTGTTGATGAATTAGAAGAGTTTGTAGATGAGGAGGCTCTGGGGAAGTGTACAATTGTGAAGTTTACAAGAACATAATATAACCAGGTGGCTTGATATGTATTTGAGATGCATGGCGATATATACAAATGGAAAAGGTGAGTTTTATAAAAATGTTTTATTAAATAATGTAATATGTTCGATAATATATTCATAATAAGTTAATATTAATGAATTTAACCTGTGACACCCCACCTATTCTAATAACGGGTGATCAATCCTTTATTAAAATAATAAATAGAAATCCAATATGATTTCATTCTCAGCATCACTATCGCAACAAGTAATATAAATATAAATGAATTAAAGCTTACATAGAAATGAAATGACAAAATAAAAAATATTCATAAATAAATAATGTGAGTTGAATAAACCATCGGTCACTATAAGTAATCATCAAATGTAAATAAAAATTGATAAATAATAAACATCTATGACATAAATCAAATGTCCTATCAAACTAGGGGCAACATGTCCAAAATAAAATATTGGAAATGAAACCGAGTCATATCTAGATAGAAATGACCGAAGAGTCTACGATTAAATCCATTAACATCCACAGTTACTGCTTGCAACAACATGAAATATATACCCTTGTTATCTCTACTACTACTACTACTGCACACCCGGGGTTTTAAAAAATAAAGAAAATATATTTGCAAGGGGGTCAAATCTAAAAAGAAAATTAAAATATTTTGTCAGTATTTAAATGCTTGAAATAAAACACATAGTGTATTACTTTCATAATTAATTCCACTGTTACACTCACATGTGACGTATCCTCACCTCTCATCTATAGTGAGCACCTAATGCATTCATTTTGTTATCCTAATTATGCTACCCAGTCCAACTAGGATTATATCCGCCATCAAATCCCATCCTACTAATAGTCACCATTAGCTAAATATATACTACCCTCTCTAGGTATACTTTCTATAACTAGATATTCGTACAATATAATCACGTAGCTACACTCATGCTATAAATAGGTATACACATCATATCTCGTATACATATACATATATCACTCACTATATAAGTATAAATTGTATCCCGAGAGCACGAACCTCGCGAATATATTCCTCATGTGCTATTGGGCTCCAGGCATATCACCCATCACACTGAGCCACCGGGTTAGAATCTGACCATCGAACCCAAACCTAAACAAAAACAAATGGAGGCAGTTATAAGCATACGTCCAGGAGTCACAACCATACCATATATCACCCCACCAGTCTCCAAGCCAACACCTTTGGTCACACACAAATAGTGGCCATGCAATAGTACTATGACCTGGGAAACCAATCCAACACCTTTTGGTCAACACTAGGGTGGACTGCCCATTACATGTAACCTATTAATGATAGTACTACCGAGTAGGTATGTTCAAATAATTTCACACCAATTATATATATATAAAGTACAGACTATGTAAGGAAATCCCACCAATTAAAGTATCGACAAGGCTTACACGTCTAGAAAATGGACCTAGTTTTGTACCCAAGGACTTTAGACAATATTGTGTCAATATTTTTGTGTTGTTTTCAAGAACACACGATCTAAAACTCATTGGGAAATAAAATAACGATATTTCATATAAAGCGTTAACTCATTTCAGGGCAAGCATGAAAGATAAAAAACTTAATAGAAGCTGAGATGACGTATTATGATTATAAGAAAAAATGTGATATTAGATTATACATCTTTCAGCGTACCTATATTCTACTATGATTGGGTGAGAGTGGAGGACAAGAATGCGTGTATGGTCAACCTTGACACCCACATGGTGAAGGTTGATTCAAACTAGTTGAGGAGTAAAGAGAATGTGAATGAAAAGCCCTATGTTTGTGTATTCTAAAATTTAAAGCAATTGTTTTATGCAAAGATCCCTAACAATGATCCATGGTCTGTTGTTTTACATTCCCCTAAGTGCTTGACTATATCTGTAGACGATATAGAGGCACCTATCGAGATTAAGTCTGTTCTGGATGACTACCCAAAATTAAATAAATTATTAGACACAGTAGAGGAGTAGATGTTTAATTGTAGCATGGTCTGTTGTTCTAAATGTTGACTTCAAAGTTATGTATAATAACATGTTTCAGTTATTTCATAGGACTTATTAATAGTGCCTTTTTTACAAGTTTTTATTATTATTATTATTATTATTATTATTATTATTATTATTATTATTATTATTATTATTATTATTATTATTATTATTATCATTATCATTATTATTATTATTATTATTATTATTATTATTATTATTATTATTATTATTATTATTATTATTATTATTATTTCAGGATGTCAAATATTTCATATACATGCAAAAACTTTCAAAACATGTATTTTATAGAGAAAGCATCAATATATCGGCACGACTTTCTAAATATCAAACAATAAAATTACTTACGAGATCACGGGTGGAACATACCTGAACCATAGTTATTTCAATCAATTCTATGCATACTACCGCAACGTTGGGATGAATCAATTGAAAGGGTTATTGTAAAATACAATCCAATTAATGCGACGTAGTTAGTAGAGTTTTTATAACTTGAAGAAAGAAACATCCATCCTTTGTAGGCAGAAGCAAAGAGGATAAGAATGGGTTAAGACTCTACCGTGAGAAAACATATGCATATCAATGTTAGCATATATTATCATCTTAGGAGAGACGACATATGTGCTATCATATTTAGTGTCAAAAATGCAATTATTAACACACTTTAGCAGATACAAACAATAAAAACATTGCACAAAAAAATAAAGTATGAAACTTATAACATGGTCGAATTATCAAAACTTTTAGAATATATTGAAAAGGTATAACTTATATGTGTATTTTTTTATATTATTTCCTTACCCTTAAATTAACATATGGACTAATGCATAAATATATAAATGTAAAAAATGACGTCTGAGAGTGAAATTAATTCTCGTGCAGAGGTTTCCCTTAACCTAAGTGGTTTGCTTATAGGTGGTAAGAATCCTTATAAAGCTCGATCCTCATCTTTGCTAAAATCGTGTATCGGCTTAAAATATGAGAGTTAGGATAAGATTGAGCAAGTGAAAAAAAATATGACTTGTGGGATGCGTTCACAAAAGAGTTCAATCTTTCGACCGATCAAAAGTAGTGGCACATGAAAGTCGTGGGTATTCAATTGAAGACATTTAGAAGTAACCTTCGCTCGACTTATATTAAAGGATTGGACATTGATGGGATAAAGGCCCTAAAGAATCAAGTACATTAAAAAGAGCTTAACCCCCTTCCATGAGTGGAATGAATTCATCTTGCAGAAGAATCTAAAGACTGACATATATTATCATGATCTAATGTCATATGCTGAGATAACTGAGGAGATAGTACTTGCACTTTCTTATTTTAATGTGTGTATATATAATATGTCTTGATCAAATATGTAATGGAAAATTAATTTATAGGTTCGTAAAAATTAATGACTTATTCATTGTTCAAAAGTGTGTATCGAAAGTCGTAAGCGAAAAACTGGGGAGTTTTGAAGAAACGGGGGCTATATGCGCAATATCCTCTAAGTACGAAAGTAACTATTGTTGTTCAAACTTGTTAATCGTACAAGTTTATATCGAAGATACAAAGGGAACTAAATTAAACTTTTCTTAATTTGTTAACTAAGTGACAAATGATATTTGGTTTGTGGAGTTAATTATAATGTTAATTATTATCTTATTAATCTAGGTGATTAAAGGAATAATAATAAATTCAGATTATTAAGTGAGTTTCTAATATATAATCCCATGTTTTCGTGTTAGGTTTTAAGACAGAAAATACAACACTTAAGGATTTATTTAACGTCACAAAAACCCTTCCCTAGGAAAAATGACGGATCCTCTTAAGGATCAAACCTAACTACTTCCATTAAAACAAAAAAAAATAGGAACAAGTTACAAAAAATCAACAAGAGAATTAAAATAGATAAAAAGCGACTAACTATACCCAGACCAAGCCTCTCCCTAGTTGCTCTGATGATCTTAGCTTTAATCTGTCCTTGCAATTTTTGCGTTCTTCACATCTTAGCTTCTTCCTCTTGCTTTCCTTGGCGCATGATCTGCTTAGTGACTATGTGTCCTATTTCTAGTGAAGTACGTGTTATGTATTATTCTATAATGACACACACACACACTCAATGTACAAATCATATGATATGCAAGAATTTTGATATCCTAGATATCTTGTCGAGTCGCATGTTCTTGTTCTGCAAGTCAAACTGTCTTGACTTGTTATTTTGAAAACTTCTTTTTCTTTTTAACTCAAGAACAATATAATTGGGCAAGATATTAACACAATAAAATATGTGCCCAAGTGAGTGATGTGTTCTACGTGAGTGAACATTAATTCATGATATGCAATGAATAATATTCCTCAAATATCAAATCACGATTATGCAGTAGATATATTCTTATAAATCATAAGAACTTAATAAATACGAAACCAGTATATGACTATGAACATATAATCAGTTTAGGCACAAGTCAATATACTCAAAATATCAAACTTTTTTATGAATTATTTTTTGTTTAAAAATGCCTTTAATGTAAATAACCTATTAAGATCTTTCAACAATTTTAACAAGGTTCTTATTCTACAGCCTCAGTCCAAAATCAATCGAAGTTGCTCTTGTTCGGGTATAAGGTTACAATAGGTATATAGTTCAATCAAGGGATATGAGAACAGTCAAGAGATAATTTCTTTACAAACAAGTCCTGTAAAAGTCTTAGGTTTAAACTATTAAACCATTTATCAAATCTAAACTATATTATAATGAAAAATCCTTAATTATGATTTAAAACAGCTTGTCTTAAACATATACAAAATCAGAAGGAAGAATCAAGAATATTTATGTAGTCAAGAATATTTATGTATTCCTGATATTGTGTGTGATTTGTGTAACTAAACACAAATGTACAACATGCAATAGGTATATACGATTTATTCAGAAAATTAGATCTATAACATATGACATAAAATAAGTCCTAAAAATCAAAAGGTGAATCACGTGTGATGCGTTATTTTTTTTCAAGATGCAACATAAATATCAAACAATATACACACACAAAAATGGTCAACAAAAATATATCACATACAAGATATAAAAGGGGTCTTGACAGCAACACATATTTAAGATTTATGTGAGTCGGTGTTTATATTTATTCGCGTTATAACTATAGAAAGGATCAACATGATGTACACACAAAAGTAGGATCTAAGAACAGATGTCAAACATGTAGAGATGAGAGGAACACTTACAAAATGTTTTTATCTTGAAAAATCAAAGCATGAGATTTAGTCCAAGAGTTGTTCGTTCTTGATTTATGATTTTGATTTATGAAAGGAAATCAATTCATTGTAGATATAGGATGTGTATTCGTGTATGTTCTTTCTCTCTCTCTCTCTCTCTCTCTCTAAATCGGTAGAGTTTCGGTGGAATTTTTATTTCTCTCAGCCAATTAAATGAGAGACCCAACATCTCATGTTTATAGGTAAATCTTGTGAGGTGTTATTGATGTAAGTAAGAATCTCATGGATTGTAATTAATTAATACAATCCGTTGATAACAAAAAAAAATCATATGGATTATAAAGAGACACAAAATTTCCCCTTAAAACCACTACACCAGGACGCTAGCTGTATTCCACTATGAAAAATGTGAGCTGTAACTGCGTGCCAAAAAGGATTCAAAATTGTTACCACTGTAACGAAAATGACGTGTCGTCATTTTAATATAACAAATTAGACTATTTTTTATTTTGAAGAAAACCATTTCCAGCTTAATTAAAGATCGTGTGCCAAATGGTAAAAAATCGTGTGCTAAAAAATAACACGTCTTCGTTTATAACATATATGCAACCAATCTATATAACTATATAAAAATTATAGACCCAAATTATGTGAGGTTGACACGTGTCAGTAATAAATGCTTGCTAATGTAACTTACACACCATTTATATCTTTGGCTTTAATCTCATATCATTTTTCAATAAAAAAATACACTCACTGATGGAAAGAATAGTCCAAATTCAAATGGATGATTTATTTTAGTTAACAACCTTCAATGGCATTTACAATTTCTAATACCAAGATTTGCATTGCTGAGTCCCAATGTGCTTAGAAAAATAATTTAATTAAACCATCTCCCCATACATGCAAATTAACAAAAAATCAACAAGTTAAATAAACAACATCTAACCAACTAGCCCTATGCACACACGGTATCCAATTTACTCACCTCTTTCTTCAAAATTCTCTCATCCTATGGGATCTCAGCTCTATGGTTTTCCTCAGGCAACTTCCCGAGTTCCCTTCATCGATTTTCGCGATACACGTGAACTACTTGACTGGTGAAATTGTCACCGTCACTGGTGTTGTGTTTGTTGTTTGGAGCATAAACAGGGATTGCCTTGAGGTGGTCAACACATCTCAACTCCCATCCGATTTCATTCTCTTGGTGACAAGCTGTACTATTTCTGATTGGCTGGAAACCAACTGGTATGATTCGATTCACTAGAGTGGGGCTGTTAAGATTTGGAAAATGGTGCATACTTGTGATGATGATGAAGGTGGGGGTCGAAAGCAAGCCCACCAGCAATCCTACAGGAGGGTTAATGTTGGGTGCCAATAATCCTGAGTACAAGTTGGTACTTCACAAGGTGCTAAAGTCTCATAAGCATCCATTCACTGCTCTTCATCTTACAGAAATATTTTATTAGTGCTAGAAATAATTTTATTTGTTGGAAATCATTTTTTATATGTTGAAAATCATTTTATATTAATTTTTTTATTTCTGAAAATAATATTTATTTGTTGGAAATAATTTTTATTTCTGATTTTTTTTTCTGGAGGTTTGATGTTTTGGAGATTTGGTATATTTTTTTACGTTTGATGTATTCTTTCTGTTTTTTTATTAGAAATTTGGTTGGAAATAATTTTATATTGCAAAAAATCATTTTTTATTCGCTCAAAATGATTTTTATATTCTGGAAATAATTTTATATTGCTAAAAATTATTTTTTTTTCTGCAAATAATTTATTATTGCTGAAAATTATTTTTTATTTACTGGAATCACTTTTATATGCTAGAAATACTTTTATGTTGCTGAAAATCATTTCTTATTGATGGAAATAATTATTATTTTCTTGAAATAATTTATTATTGATGGAAATCATCTTTTATTTCCTGAAAATAATTTATTATTGCTGAAAATTATTTTTTATTTGCTGAAAATAAGTTTTTATATGCTTGAAATATTTTATATTGCTGAAAATCATTTTCTTATTGATGGAAATAGTTTATATTTTCTAGAAATGATTTATTATTGCTAAAAATCATTTAAATTGTTTTTATGAATTCCACATTTTTAATTTTGTTTTTGTATTTTAATGTTTTTTTAATAAATATTAGTATTTTAAATATATGTTTCTGAATTACTTTTTTTAGAAAGTAGCATGTTAGAAATCATATTTTATATGATGAGATTAATTTATATTGATGAAAATCATATTTGTTATTCGACATAAATTATTTTTGTGGGAAATAATTTTTTCAGTATTTAGTTTTTAGAATTTCGTAGATTTTAAATATTTATTTTGTATTTTTCAGAATGTTTAAATACATATTCGTAATTTCCAAATGTTTTTTTTTCAAAAACAATTAGATTTGAACAAAAATGAGCTTAAGGTCATGTGCCATGCACATGACTAACGGTTTTTGCCAAAAATTAACATAATTCAAAGTTAGGGGTGAATTTAAAAAATAGAAAGGAGTGGTGGCGAAGTGTTGGGGGGGGGGGGGTCAAAGTTCAGGGGGCCTAATGTAATTAACCCGGTTAAGTTTGTTTATCCTTGCTCTACACCCCAATACAATGAATTTAGTTCATCTAACCGTTTTTCTATCAATGTACCCCATTTTTAATTTTTGAAGAACCTACATTGAAATCTCTAACCTTTTCCTCTTCTTCTTCTCTCTCTCTCCCCTTTAATATATATATATATATATATATATATATATATATATATATATATATATCCTTATATTCGACCACGCATCGCGTGGCCTTCATGCTAGTTTGAATATAAAATGGAATCGTGATCCTACCTGATTTGACAACTAACAATTGTCGTAGTAAAACGTTTTGATACAAGCAAACAGCTAAGGGGTATAAGTTATCATGCAAGGTCATATCGCATGTAGAATCGACCAGCTCATTAACATATGGAAATAAGCATATTATGTATATAGTAGATACTATAAATAATAAGTATGAATAAAAATAAACATATGTCCTACATTGACCAGTAAGCCACGCCTAACACATATAACAATTTAACATACTAATTAACATATAAGAAATTATTTTAACAAGATTAAAATATCTTAACATGTACTAAAATTATAAACCCGAATTTATTTTTAGAAAAAGACTATTTAAACTTCCAAATAATGTTAAAAAAATATTTTTAAACACAACCAACAAACCATCACAGGACTTGATATAATGAGATGCAGTGCAGTGTAGTGTCCTATGTGACAATAAAATTCCTACGAGCAGAATTCATAAGGGTGTGAAAGACTATCTTTACTCGAGCTTAAATTCTGAGATGTAGTTGGCTGAGAGGTTAGCATGGCCTGGGTTTATTAGACTCAACATAATTATAAAAAATATTTTGTCAAAATTCAAGTCCAACTAGATGGAGGTCTATATATTGAAAACACAAAAAAAGACCTCAAGAGTGTTCTATATCGGGACCTTCAATCTCCCCCATTGAACTAATTTTGACAAAACCTTTGAGTACGTCAAATGATATACTAAGCTAAAATAATCCAAGATTTTCTTATACAGAAATGTTTTTAACTACGCACCCAGTCCTAGAAAATAAAAGACTCAACACACAATGAGACAGGAATCCTGCAAAATAAAAAATAACCTTCTTCTAAGAAATCAAGTTAGTAGCATGTGCTCTCTTTGAATTCATGAAAGAGACATAATATAAGTGCAGGACACCAGGAATATTTAATTTATTATCAACATGATGTAATACCCCGTACTTCTATGGATATTTAAATTACATAAGTAAGGGTAATTTATTAATTTGACATTTTAAAGTATTGGATTATTATTGATGTGTGTTATATTTACTTACACGTTTATATCAGGTCGCGATTGGGCAAAGCGACAAGGAGTAATATTTTATTCGGAGAAGTATGTGTGAAGTTGTACTCGATTCAAAAAGGTAAATTTTTGATAAGTGACTCAGATGGGAACACTACACTAAAATGACAAAATTGTCACCTTTCAGCCGGCCACCCTTGTCAAGGTCATTGACCGTGACAAAAAACACTGATTTTTTATCACGGTCATTGACCTTGACACCACCGTGACAAAGAATTGTCACGGTCAATGACCGTGATAAGTCCTTGACAAATTCACTTGTCACGGACTTGTCACGGTCAATGACCGTGACAATTCTTTAAATAATTGTCACGGTCAATGATCTTGACACGACCGTGACAACTTCTATAGAAAAAACCCTTACCCCTTCTTTTTTCCCTCCCGTCATTCCCTCCCCCTCTCTCTCTACGTTGCTCGCTCTCTCTCTACTTTCAGGTTTATTTCTCTCTCTCTCTCTCTTCCATTTATATATATGTTTGTGTGTATATATATGTGTGTGTGTGTGTATATGTGCGTGTGTATGTGCGTGCATGTGTGTGTGTGTGTGCATGTGTGGGGGGTGGGGCAGGATGGGGGTAGGGGGTGGGGCAGGGGGATGTTGTGTGTGTGTGTATATGTGTGGTGTGTGGGGTGTGTGGAGGGATGTGGGGCAGGGTGGGGGGTTATTGTGTGTGTGTGTGTGTGTGTGTATGTGGTGGGTGGGGGTGGGGGTGTGTGTGTATGTGGTGAGTGGGGGTGGGGGGGGGGGGGGGTGTGTGTGTGTGTGTATTTGAATTAACCTATGAATTTGTATTTTTGTATTTGAATTAACCCATGAATTAACCCATGAATTTATTTTTGTATTTGAATTAACCCATGAATTTGTCAATTTGTTTGTGGGGGGGTGGGGGTGGGGGTGGGGTTGGGGAGGCGGGGTAAGTCAAGGTACCATTGTAATTCTCTTAATATCGTGTTTTGATGATTCTATGAGATAATATATATTGTTTCAAGGTTAACTCATTGTAGATAAAAACATTCACATAGTAAAATTAAATTGAATCCATCCATAGATTCTATAATTACATCCACTAAAATATAATTAATAAATGAAACAGTTTTAGATGAAAGTAAATTAATAATTAGTGCCCATTTCATATGAAAGTAGGATTGCCCCTCAGTGTAAATTAGTAAATTAATAATTCTATACGTTAATTTTTAGTTTAATTGATGAAATGAATTAATTGAGTAGATGAATTAGAAGGAGTACGGGATACACATTTGTTGTTGACATTGTTGTTGGATTATTTTGTTTAGTAAATGTTTGGTTGGTTAGTTTTAAAAATGGCATGACCACTGGATTATTGTCCATATGGGGGTGGGATTTTTCAACTTTTTTTGAAAATTACTCTGTATATCGAACAATATATATATATAGTATGATAATTAAATGAAACATACTTGAAATTATATATAGTGCGCATAGATACTAGCCTTCTAGTTCTTATGCGTACGCATTGAATAGCCCTTAGACACGTTCGAGAGTCATTACCCCTGTAATGAGATCTCTCGAATTGTCCCGTTTAGACAGTTTGAGACTGTATAATTTATGTATAATATTCTTATTGGCTTAAAGTTGTTACTTTTGGAGGAAGTTCTGCAGTCGTATCTTAATGTTCTCTGGGTACATACTCGATTGAAAAGTGTGACTGTTATTTCAATTGATCAATTGAAATAACACTCACACCTGCCAATCTACATCGTGTACTTGGAGAACTATGGGGATATGCTGTCGAATTTTTTTCAAATCGTAACAATGTGCATGAGCAGTTAAGTATATTACAGAAAAATACAGTCTTGAATGGGATAGGACCACTCACCCTTTAATAGGATAATTAAATGATGGGATAATTAAATAAAATATACTATAAATATAAGTTTTGTTTACCTTTAATAGGTGTTTATTTGTGGTAGCTGTGATGGGATATCCGAAATACAAAGAGTGGATGGGTGAGACTAATAGAATGGGGGATATGTTTCGTAGAGGTGCTAACGAATTTGTGAAATATGCAAAGAGATGTCATAATGATGAAGAGTTTTCGTGTTCGTGTGCTAGGTGTAAGAATGGTAAGGTGTTTGAGTGGAAAATAGTTGAACTACATTTTTTAAGATCGGGTATGCAAGATAGTTATCGATTTTGGAGTTTTCACGGTGAATTGAAAGTTCCTTTTGTCCCCGACCAACCTTTTCAACAACCTTCAACAAGTAGAATAGATGTAGAAGGGGACGACGTAGATCATAATATGTTAGAGGATTTAGTTGATGATGCGTACGGAGTTTATGAAGCAGAGGAGAATGAGGTTACTGATGATGTAGAAGATTCAAGTGCTCGTGAAGATAACACGATAAAACTTGACGATGACTACCAAGGTTTAAAATTTAAGGCGACCCAACCGTTATACTCTGGCTGTGAGAAAGATCAAACAACTTTACATGCTATAGTTGGTTTGCACAGTTTGAAGACGCAGTACGATTTGTCTGGAAATAGCGTGACGAGAATTCTGAAATGGGTGAAGGGCTTATTACCCAACGTGAATACACTTCCAAATAGCTATCCTGTTATGAAGAACAGTTTGAAAGGTTTGGGAATGAAGTATAAATCGATTCATGCTTGTGTGTATGACTGCATACTATACCTAAAGGAGTATGAAAATCTCGATCGTTGTCCGGTATGCGATGAACCTAGATATGTCCAATCTACTAGTAAGGAAGGCACAAGCTCAAAAGTGCCTCAAAAAGTATTGAAATATTTTCCCGTTGGGCCTAGATTAAAGCGATTTTTCACAGTACCATGGATTACAGAGGCAATGACTTGGCATTGTAGGGCAGAAGTAGGGGTAATATCATGCGTCATCCTATTGATTCTACTGCCTAGCGGAGGATGAATTTTGAGTATCCCGATTTTGCTCGAGAATAATGCAACATTCGTTTGGCTATATCAACAGATGGTTTCAATCCATTTGGAAATCTAATCACCAATCAGAGTGTATGGCCAGTGATCCTAGCCCCACTCAACCTCCTTCCTTCACAGTGTATGAGACCTGAATTTTCGATGATGGCTTTGTTGATACCTAGGCCAAAGGCACCAAGTGATGACATTGACGTATACCTGGATCCTTTGGTAGAAGAATTAAATGAGTTGTGGGAATAGGGTGTGCAATCATTTGACTCTTATAGAAAAGAAGAGTTTACGCTGAAAGCTATGTTAACGTGGAAAATTCATGATTTTCCAGCTTATGGGACATTATTCGGTTGTGTAGTACATGGCTATTTGGGGTGTTCTATCTGTGGAGAGGAGACTGAATCTCTTCGTCTATCCTCTAGCTTAAAAAATGTATACCATCGCCACAGGAGGTTTTTAACCCCAGCTCATAGTTTCAGATCTGAGAAAGGTTCCAAGTTTTTACTGGGCGGAGTTGAACATAGGCTACCACCGAGACAACTTTCGGGTTCAGAAATTGAAAGTAAATCTTCTGAATGTGGCCCTAATATGCCAGTTGAGAATCCCAAATTTAAGAATGTCAAGCATAAGAAGACCCCAACTGGGAATGAAACTGAGATAAGAAAGGCATGGTCTCGGAGGTCAATTTTATTTGACTTGCCTTATTGGAAGAATAACACGGTGCGCCATGTGATGGATGTGATGCATGCAGAGAAGAACTTCTCTAAACATATTGTGGGTACTTGCCTTGGGGGGAGTCATTCGAAGGATGGAGAAAATGCACGAAAAGACCTTAAAACGTTAAAACTTAAGCCACAACTATGGTTGAAAGAAGATAATAGGGGAAGGACAATAATTCCTCCTGATAAGTTTACTTTGACGAGTGGGAAAAAGAAGGTGCTTCTAGACACAATATATAATTTGAAGGGCCCATCTACTTTTTCGTCCAACTTGCAAAGGATTGTGAATTATGCTACTCATGATTTACATAAGTGTAAGTCCCACGATTGGCATGTGATCATGCAATTGGTTCCTCTATTGTTTAAGCACTATTTCTCCAAGCACAAGGATTTACGTAGGGCTATTATGCAAATTAGTATTACCTTCTCCCTCTTGTGTGAGAAGGTAGTGAATCGAGAACACATAGTGGCTACAAAATTGGCAGTGATCGAAGCGATTTGTGTATTGGAGAAGTTCTTTCTCCCAGCATTCTTTGACATAAGTGTTCACTTGTTGGTACACCTATGTGATGAGGCACTTCTTTGTGGTCCAGTTATATATCGGTGGATGTATCCGTTTGAAAGATTGATGAAAGTTTTTAAAGATTACGTCTAGAATATGCGATACATTGCAAGATCAATTGCAGAGGAATACATCACCGTGGAGTCATCAATATATACTCGGGAATATATGCCTGGCTCAACCAGCGTTGATGACACTGATGAATTCGACGATGATGGTGGTCATGTGATGGAAAAACGAATGAAATTAACGAGTTTGCAACATGAAAATAGCTCGTTATCTATTTGACACACATGAAGATGTCGAAGAATGGAAAAAGTAAGTTTCGATTATTATAATGTTTTACATTATTTTAGATTATTTTATACATGATTAATTTTGTAATATGCATAAGATATGAAGCCTGTGAGAACAATAAAAGATGAAAAATAATAGTACAATCAGACAGCGAATTTAGGCTGTGGTTGAGACAAGAGGTAATTATAATGAAAACAGTCGTTATATAACGTTACATTACACTCAAATTTTACCACTAATATAATTAATTTATCTATATTCTCAGCTCCTAAAGACGGGGGATGCGACATCAAGGTTTTCTCATCTAGCCACTGTACCCTTGTTCGTGGTACAAGAGTACAAAAAGTATCGATTGAACGGTTATATTTTTTACGCTAAAGTGTACAAGGAAAGCACAAATGTACAGAACTCGAGAATTTCATACAAAGCTCTTACTATCTTTCGAGCGAGCGCAAAAGATAAAAACCTCGTTGAAGCTGAAATGACTTACTATGGTGTAATCCAAAATATATTTGAATTGGATTATATAAGCTTCAAAGAGGTTGTATTTTACTATGTCTGGGTAAGAGTTGAGGATAAAAATGCTTGTAAAGTTGATTTTGTCACCAATTTGATCATGGTTGACTGGTCCAAGTTGAAGAGCAACGACCACGTGAGCGATTAGCCATTTATTAATGCATTTTAAAAGGTTAAGCAAGTGTTTTATTCGAAGTATATCAACAACGAGTCGTGGTCAATTGTCCAACACGCTACAAGGCATCTAAATAGTAGTGTGGATGACTTGGCTTCTCCTACCGAATATCAATCCATTTTTTATGATAAGCCGAATTTGAAACAATTTTTCAATTTGTAATAACTATTTCAATTTGTACTGAAACATCCATTTTTAATGCTTTTAATTGATTTGCACTTTATCATTTTCACTCTTCTGTGGTGTGCGTGTGTGGAGAGGAGATTAATACATAAATATTCCAACTACATCTAAGTTTTATTTATACTAATCCATGAATATACGCTTCTTACCTTTAATAAGTGATTAGTACATAGTTATTTGGGGTGTCTTATTTGTGGAGAGGAGACTGAATCTCTTCGTCTATCCGAACACTAAGAAATGCCATAATCCTATGGAGTTATGCTCTGCAAATTCCTCCCAACCGTTATGTAGCCAAACATCACTAGTTGAAGTTGTCAATTCCACTTTCTATACCCCACCACTTGGAACCTCTAGAAAAACATGGGAGACCATTGAAAGGTGGAATGGACAACTTCAACTGCTGATTTTTGGCTACACAACGGTTGGAAGGAATTTGCAGTGCATAACTCCTTAGGATTATGGCATTTCTTAGTGTTTAGATATGAAGAGAATTATATTTGACACGATTGCCCGGGGTACATTAGTTGGAAGGAGGTGCCATATGAGCTCAATTTAGCTATTTGGGTGACACTACAGGTAATGTATTTATATTTATATGTCAATTTCGATTTTGATTTCAATTTTGATTTATATTTATCTATATTTGCGGGGCGGATACTAATTTTACTTTATTTCAATTCAGGGCCCTGAGGGTAGGCCACATATGCTCGATACTTATGTGGCTATTCGTCCTAGAAGGGAAGGATAAGGAGGTGTCCCCGAGCGTCGAGGTACAAAATCTCTTTTCAAGCTAAATTGTTTGTAGATTTGAGATAATTGATGGTGATATTGTTTCTTCTTAAATAGTTTCTATTTTGAATATATATTTGCATTATCTTTAGTTTGTTTGGATATATGATGTTTGAACAGGTACAACGTTGCTATAACAGGTACAAATATACTGCTGGGCAGTTGGAGTGGCCATACTGCCTAGCAGATTTTTTTTAAATTCTGCCCAGAATTGTCACGGTCATTGACCGTGACAATTTTTTTAAAAAGTGTCAAGGCTTTGTCACTGTTTTGAACCGTTACTAAACTTGTCACGGTCATGGCTCGTGGCACGATCGTGACAATTCTAACGAATTTATCATCGTCATTGACCGTGACACGTCCGTGACAAAAAAAGTTGTCTCGCCCCGAATTGTCACGGTCATTGGCCTTGACAAGTCCAACTTGTCAAGGTCAATGACCGTGACAATAGTGCAGATTTGGTGTAGTGGAATTAGAGTGCACGGTTGGTCTCGGAAGAGTCGAGATAGTGAGAATAGAGTACCCGGGAGTAGTGTTTGGGTTCCAGAGACGTTTTGGACTAGTAGGGACTCACAATTGCGTATACAAGTAAACTTTGGGTTTAATAAGAGGAAACCCCTTATTTCTCTCTTAAAAGGGAATGGGAGAAAGAGAGAAAGAAAGAAAAGAAAGGAAGAAAAGGGAGGAGAAAAAAGAGGAGCTCGGGCCAACTCTAGCGGATTCCCGGCACGAGGTCATAAGATTTATCCAACTAGGCAAGTGTTTAACTTGCTTTAATTCTTGTAGTGTGTTTATAAATCCATATTATAGTTGGTGTGAAAAAACTATATGTTTTTGGGTTTGGGATTCTTGGATGAAAAATGGGATTTTGGGAAAGATTTCATACAATTTTGATTAGATAATGATCCTACATGAAATCTACGTTAAAATTCATGTTAATGGTGTAAATTATGGTGAGAAATTGAAAGAGTTGGTAAATTCAAGAATTAGGGTTTAATCCTTAGAAATTGATGAATCCTATGAAATTAATTGTTGTGTTGGGTATATTTAAGCGAGTAGAGGTCATTAATGGTGTTAGATGATGTTAGAATACATGGAAATTGTGTTGGATGCATTTTGGTATGAATTTTGGGAGTTGAAGAAGATGAACTCCCGAACTGATCAGATAGCCGAATCAGTTCTTTTTTTTTTACCACCGGATCGGTTCATTTTTGGGCACCAGATCGGTTCTTTTTCTGTGGCCGTATCGGTTCGTTTTTTATTGGATCGATTCGTTTTGGGGATATCGGATCGGTTCGTTTTTAATAGTTAAATTTTGAGAGACTTTTCTTGGACTAAAGGGATGGGAGAAGTGATAGAGATGACTTTTGCATGTTATTTTGTCGTTGCTTGAAAGTCCTCTAATAAAAAAATCTCAAATACCTACAAAATATAATAAACTAAAGTGTAGTGGTAAATGAGGTATCAATCCAAATCAAATGAATGAAACAAGAGGAAAACACATGTAATTAATTTTTTATTATATTTTTGGACTTTTACTTTTTCTATTTTTTTTTTAGCTTTTTCAAATATTAAAATAATTTTTAGGAGTGGTAAAATAAGACTAAAATAAATCAAAGCCGTAAATATCTAACTAAAAAGTAAGTGAATATACTAATTAAATCTAACTAAATAAAAATCTAAAATATGAGATGGGTGAGGTACTAAAAGTGAGGACTAACAAGGGATATGATGACCCCATATATTATAGTTAATTAAAATTAATTATCCCAACTTAGTATCAAAATCACAAATCAACTCTCGTTGAAAATATAATTTTGACAGTAACATTTTAGAAAAATAAATTTAACACTCCTACAACTCTGGAAATGTAGATCTAAACATCATCTAATAAATCACCCGCTAACATCGATCGATTAAACTAGTTTAAATCATAAAAGTAAGCCTAGAGTTGAAATTAAAGGAATAATACCACACTTGAGAAACCCCTATCTCTAGTTCGAATCTAAAATGGGTATTATAACTAGAATTTTGATTTTCTCTCGAAAATCATTTACCCTCTCTTGAGGTGTAAAAATAAAGTAAGAGTGTAAAGTTAATTATCAAAGGGAAATTTAATGTAAATAAACTAATTAAAATGGATTAACATCAAATAATGGGATCACCCACCCCTTGTAAGGGGTTTTAGCATAACATTATATTAAACATGATGAACAAATAATCAAAGGCATATAAAATAAAAGAGTAAAGAAAGAGAACAAATATTCAGTAAGTCTCCTTGAAATTGACAATTGGAACTCTATCTTCTTTAATACAAATCAATTCACTCACAATTAAATCTCAACAATTATCCAAAAAAAATTTAAAAAAAAACTATTTACAACATATTTCGACCTAATTTATTTTCTACTCTAAACTATCTATCTTCTTCTCTAAGTCTCTTCTCTAACCTTATTCTTCTTTTCAAAATGGGCATTCAAGTATTTAAGTAGTGTGGCCATGGAGCTAGGAGCAATTTGGGTAAGGACAAAATGTGGGTGATCATGGGATGTGTGCACATGAGGTTTGAGAGGTGTGAGGTCACAAAAATCTAATTTGGGTGAGGGCAATTTTGGGATTAAAGGAGGTGCATGTGGGAAGTGGTTGTTTTGGGGGTATAATGGAAAAACAGGGTTAAGTGGTTTTAAAAGAGACGGGTTTAAAACATGTGGGGGTTATGACTTGGTTTATTGTTTAGCTTTGGGAGTTTGACAGAAAACGATTTTGTCCCTGGGTTTGGTTATGGGAGTTTGTGGTGGAATGGAAATGGGTTGGGTAAAGAATTGAATCGGGTTTATGGAAGGTGTAGGGTGGCGGGTTTGAACGGGTCGGAGGTGCGGATCCGGGTTAAACCGATCGAAGTTGGGTTTGAATCGGTCAAGAGTGGTATCGGATTTTGGTAGCTAGTTGGGTTTCAATTAGGTCCGGCAGAAGGATGGGTCTAAGGGTTGGCAGGTTCTCGGGAGTTGACTGGAAATGGGTGGGTTCCGACGACGGGTTTAGGTTACCGGCGGGTAAGGTCGTGGGTTGGATGTTTGGGATAGAGGAGAGATGAGGGATGCATCTCAGGTTGCTCCGAGATGGGTTCATGGGAGCTGCATCTCGGGTTGCTCTGAGATGGGTTCCAGGTCCGATTTTTGTTGAATGGGGGAGGTATGCAGGTGGTGGTTTGGTATTGGTTATGTATTCTTTAATAGAGGAAGAAAGTGAGGTTGAGATTGATGGTGGATTTAATGGTGGTAGAGGAGAGAGAGTGGGTGTGAGGTTGAAGATGGAGGGGGGAGGTATTGGGTGTGTGAGGGCATATTGGTGTAAGGTGTGTGTAATGGTGGGTATAGTTTAGGTGTAAATGGGATAAAGTGTGTGTGTGTGTGTGTGTTTAATTGTACCTTAAAAACAAATAACACTAAAAAAAATAAAACTAATAAAACTAAAAATCTAAAAATAAAACCCTACTCTAAAAATAAAATAAAGACTCAAATTAAAAATAAATGAAAGAAATGAAAATAAAAATAAAAATCTATTAAAACTAAAAACTAAAATCTTAAAAAAAATGTAAAATCTAAAAAAAAAACTAAAAATAAATGAAATCTAAAAAAAAACTAATCCTAATAAAAACTAAAGATAACTAAAACCTAAAAACTAATAAAAATCAAAATAAAATCACACAATTAAAAAAATATATAAAAATAGAAAATAAATCCTAGAAAATTATAAATAAATCTAAAATGAATCCTAAAAATTAAACGACCCAAACTAAAAATCTAAGAAAAATATAAAAAGCACAAACTAAACTCACATGGGGTTCGGGGTAGGTTTAGGCTCGGTTTGGGGTAGGCTAGGGTTACAGGATTGGTAAATTAGCTCCATTTGAACTGCAAATTACCTAGAAATATAGCTTTAGACACCGTAACTGCAATCAAGCCTTCACATTAAATATTTACTCATATAAGACCAAAATTGCAGAGAATTAGCAACTAAAATACGTCTATTCAGGGTATAAAATGTACACTTTTGAGTGCTTATCAAGAAGAATTCCTTTTGAGAGATGATTATTAAGGGATCCTAGAAAGAGTTGTGGGACTTCTATATGACGAGATGAGTAGAATATGACCCTTGAGATTTGTAAGAATTAATTCGGAGTATAGACCTGTAGAGTGTTTGGAGACGAACGACTCTCGATAAAATATTTCGACGGGTCTCTCTCTCTCTCTATATATATATATATATAACTATATATATATATATATATATATATATATATATATATATATATATATATATATGTCAATGATGTATGAATGAATACTAATATGTGAATAGGATGATAGTCGAATGCGAGCTGGACGTAAATAGCTCAAATTCGGGAGGAATAAATGTGTCAATTGTATCATAAGCAAGTGGTATAGGCAGGGATAGCCTGATTTGTTGATATATATATATATATATATATATATATATATATATATATATATATATATATAGTTACGGATGTCGATGTTCTGACAATGTTAGGTAGTAGTGATTTGGAGGGGTTGCTTGTTTGGATTTCTCTTAGCGAGATACCCCACGCATGAAACTTAGTGTAACGAATTTCGAATTTCCGGCATTGTTCGGTAGGTTCTTGTTTAAATGTGATTGCAAGAGGAGATATAGCTCTTACGTCAAGAGACATGAATTTAGAGGTACATGTTATGGACTAGGGGCCTAACGGATTTGCATGACCGACAATGTTAGGTGGTAGTGTATCGGGGGGATTCCTTATTTGGATTTCGCTTTGCGAGACATCCCACGCATGAAACCTAGCACAACGTTGGAAGTGGGGAGATGTTTGGCCATTTTTCCATGAGTTTGGTACCTCGATCATCATTCCTATATGTAGTTCTATCTGTGAGCCGAAAGTTATATTATGATTTAAGGCTAGTAAAGATGATAGTGCAATGGAAATGCATTGAAGTTTTTACCACGAGTTGAAAAGTGGGACGGGGTAGAGAAGGATTAAATGTCGATTTACGGGGTGATTGAAAATACCCACATGTCGTAGTCACAAGGAGACTACGATAGTAAAATGTGTTACAGGTTTAGGGTTATGATGTGATTATATATATATATATATATATATATATATATATATATATATATATGCGGGTATAGAGACAATATATGTATTATATGATTATGAATATATCTGTGTGTGAATGATATATTTATGTGTAGCATACCCCTCTAGTGTTATCATGGGAGATTGGGCGATGTGGGTGAATCCTCTAGCTCGAGGAGCAGGGTGTATAGCCCCAAGTCATAGTCGTCCATATATTGCACAATGTGATTTTATCAAGGATGAAACATAGTGGGTATGTTTCGTTCTCATTTTCGGTGAGGAACTATAACCGCTTCCCATACGTTGAGATTTGGTTTTTACCAAGTCGGTGTGAGAGTCCGACTGCTGGTACCCAAGATGATAATGTGAGTGATTTCCTGGTAGATGATATCATTCTAGAGACTGCATCCATTAAGTTATAGCTCTGAGTGATGGTTATTTACTTATATAGTGTGTGATATATAAGTATTAATATACTTGATGTGTGTATATATATATATATATATACACATATGGACTAAGATAAATAAGGAAGTATTGATATACTAGGGTGTATAGTATATCGCATATTATATATATATTTGAGATTTATGGGATAAAATAAGGAGAGAAAGGTGAGTTAATTTCTGGACTATCCAAGAGTATAAAATCCAGAATAAAATAGATGTGATATATGTATATAAGGTGAGCATATTATATACGAGATTGATAACACTAAGTTAAGACTAGTGTAATAACTAGAGAAAGTTATTTTATATGGACCGAGAGATTTATAAGTGAGAATATTAGTGTAAGCTCAGGTGTAAGCTTAGGAGATTACAGACGCGGGTTGTGGAGATAGCGTATGGTACTTTGAATTTCGAAGAGATACTAGCTAGGCTGGGTAGCGTAACTAGGATGGTTAAAATACATGCGATAGGTGCGCACTGTTAGATGAGAGGTGAGGGATATCTCATGTAAGTGCGACACCAGTTTAATTATGGAGAATAACATATTTAAATATTAAAGTATGTTAAGCACTTGCTAAAATATTTTTCAAAACCCGGGCTCGGAGCCATATCTATTTTTCTTTTCTTCCCCTTTTTGTTATACTTTTTAGGTGTCCAGATATAGGGGCACCTGGATGAAATTCTTTCGAGTCAGACGTTGCTACCGCAGCTGTGGATGTTGGCAGGAAGTTGTATAGACGCTTCTATCCTTGTGATCTAGATAGGAGGTACGTAAGTTATATTTAGGCATATTGTCCAAGTGTTGTCTTTTATTTTACTTCGCGTATTTTCGTTTACACTTATTCGATATGGTTGTATTTATGTTTTATCGAGAGTTATCGGTTATTTATTTATTTATCCATTCTATTTGTTGTTTATTTTCCTATGTGAATGGATTTACTTGTGCGTTTAAGTTAAAAAGATTAGAAAGTTTAAAATTTGACGCTGGGTCTATTAGGTTATTAGTAATTAATATTATTTTTGACAGTGATGCTCAGAATGAACCGCATGAGATTCCTGTTTATTTTTATATAGGACTGATCACCCGTTTTTTTGGGCGGGGTGTCATAGGTGGTATCAGAGCGCCAGGTTCTGGAGTCCTTAGGAATCGGTGCGGAAGTACTATGCTTTCAGCATAGCCTTCTATTTATTATAGAGCCCTATGCTTAGGATTGTTTATTTCTATGGTGAGATTTCGTTCTCCTGCCATAGTGTATATATTTAGTGAATTTTATTTGCATTCGGGTGTGTTCGTCTGCCGAACAATGAATGGATGACCGACGAAGGCCGTGGGGAGGTAGTAGGAGGCAGGGCTTAATTAAAGTTGAAAAATATTTTGGGGATGATGATCGTAGTCGAGGTCACCCCTAGTGTTTCTTGGGAAGATGGGACTGTAACGACTTTTATGGTATAGTATATATTTTCAAGTACCGCTATAGCAGAAAGTGGTGCCAAACTAGAGTCACCCAACATAGTCAAAATGGGAAAGAGTCAGATGGGTCTTTGAAGAGGACCGCCTGTCATAATTTTAAAAAAGGTGGAGATTGCTCGTGTTAGCCAATGGAAGTTAGATATCCAAAGGCTTTGACATATGGAGGAGTGTGGTATACTCGAAAGTGAAAATCAGGGTAAGCTTTTTCTTAGCTCGTGGGAGCAGAGTTTTAATAGTGTGACTAGATCACCACATTTGAAAAGTAAAATATTATGCCAATAGAAGGATCTTAGGTACGGTTTGACCGCAAGTTCCTTCATCTTTTGATCAAAAGAATATGTGAAGGTAATTTTGAACTTATCACAGGAGGGCTTAATGGAAACCTTGTCTAGCGAACTTTGTACCTGATGATATAGGTACAATGGAGAAGAGAGTCCTTAAGTGGGTGATGGACTCGCGAGAATAGATGCCGACACTTGTGGGAAATTCAGCTTGAACGATTGATGCATATGGAGGTAATGTCATTTTATGTCTGGGAACCATGTGAGAAGCCACGGTGATTGGCAAGTTGGAAATGTGAGTTTTATTCTCAGGTGAATGAGGCATGCTTTATGTGACATAACCGAGTCACAGTATTTTAATTATCGCTAGATTCGCGTGTGAGACAAGTTTAGTGGTTATATCGATAACATTATAATGTGTATGTATATTCCGTGGTATATCGGGTTATCTTTGGTTTCATTTGCAGGGGAGCGAGTGTAGGCAGTGGGAATGTGTTTTATTGAGATTACTCATTTTAGTGATGTGTTATACGAGTATGTAATATCCTGGATATTGATGTATGGAAATGGTTAGAACGATAGTGGGAAGTTAATGTAAGGCTATCAGGGTTGATGCTCTTTGTTTTGGCGATGCCTCACCTGCGAGAGGGTCGAGCTCGCATTTGAATTATATTATTACAGAGACTATAGAGAGTATGGTTGTCTCGATATATTTCATCCCGGTATGTAGGGACTTTATTAATATGATTCGAGGTATAATAGATCAATTGTTGAGCGAAGAAAATTAGCTCGTTATTACATTTAGCGCTCAGGGTTTGGTGATAGGAAGAGCACGCTTCCATATTACTCTTTTAGAGATGTGCGAGATGAGATTTATATCTAAAGTTCATTGATGGGTTGCCAACATCAGGATAAGGTCATGAGTTCCTTTGAATATGTGGAACAAATTGACCAAAATGAAGAAATTGTTATTCTTCTAGGGTGAATGACCGGTGCAAGGTGCCGCCCAATATGGTTGTAAGTCAAAACGAGATCATTGAACTCACATCTGATGGGGATTTTTGGGAAGTAGTGGGGATAATGTTTTATTTTGGGAAATTCGTGTCACCTATAACCCGATGAGTAGATAGGAGGTGATTGATGACTGGTAAAGTGGTATGAATGAGATTCTGGAGATACTGCAATTAGTTTACTTTCGTAACTGACCTAACTTGTAATTGAATAAAAGAATAGTACGGTAGAGTTATGTGTAGCCACTCGTACCTGTTTGCTGTGGACAAGGTGCCTATTAAGTTTTTGTGTGGGAAAACCTTAACCATTCTCCCTCTAGTTGGATAAAGGTGAGCGGATAAGTAGATTTTTGGGATCGGGCAAGAGTTACAGTCCATTTATAAAAGTGGAGAAACCACAACTATTTTGAGTGGCTTTTGACTATCGTAAAAGTTACGTCACCATGAGCCGAGATTTGTATGTTTGACATAAGTGGTCAAATGTTATTATGAATTTCTATCAGGATAGGAGATTTGTTTTGGGATTGGACACGGGAAGCTAGCACTTAGTGATGTGAGACTTTCCAAAAATATTAAGGCAACATAGCCAGTGATTTATAGGCTCGCTTTATTCAGATGTCATTGGTAGAAGAACAATGTATGATGTGATGTTATTAAGTTGTGACCTTATGACTGATGAAGTATATCAGTATGAAGAAAGTTGAATAAGCTTGCTGTGAAGCTAGGGAAATATGATTGAGCCTTACCTTGAGATTGATTTCGAGAACTGAGGGATGTGGTGTTGTAAGATCCTCAATTTTAGTAGCAGCTATATCTGAATTTTGAGGACGAAATTATTTTGTTAGGGGAAAGCATGTAATACCCCGTACTTTAATGGATATTTAAATTACACAAGTAAGTGTAATTTATTAATTTAAAAATTTTAAGTGTTAGATTATTATTGATGTGTGCTATATTTACTTATAGGTTTATATCAGGTCGCGGTTGGGAAAAGTGACAAGGAGTAACATTTTATTCGGAGAAGTACGTGTAAAGTCGTACTGAATTTAAAAAGGTAAATTTTTAATAAGTGACTCGAATGGAAATTTTGAGTGCACGTTTGTTCTCGGAAGGGTCAAAATAGTCAGAATAAAGTACCCGGGGGTAGTGTTTTGGTTCAGGGGACTTTTTGGACTAGTAGAGACTCGCAATTGTGTATATGAGTCAACTTTGGGTTTAATAAGAGGAAAGTCCTTATTTCTCGATTAAAAAGGAATGAGAGAAAGAGATAAAGAAAAGAAAGAAAGAAAAGAAAGAAAGAAGGAAGAAAAGGAAGGAGAAAAAAGAGGAGCTCGGGCCAACTCCAGCGGATTCCCGGCACGAGGTCGCCGAATTTATCCAACCAGGAAATTGTTTAACTTGCTTTAATTCTTGTGATGTGTTTATAAATCCATATTATAGTTGGTGTGAAAAAATTATATGATTGTGGGTTTGGGATTCTTGGATCAAAAATGGAATTTTGGGAAAGATTTCATATAATTTTAATAAGATAATGATCCTACATGAACTCTAAGTTAAAATCTATGTTAATGGTGTAAATTGTGGCGAGAAATTGAAAGAGTTGGTAAATTCAAGAATTAGGGTTTAATTCTTAAAAATTGATGAATCCCATGAAATTAATTGTTGTGTTGGGTATATTCAAGTGAGTAGATGTCTGTTGATACCAAATTTAGTGTGCTGACATGGATCAATAAAGTGAAGACACATGGCAGTCTACGTGGCAACAACAAACACTTCTGAGGAACTCACACGTTCCGAGGAACCATACTACAACGAGGAACACTGCTTCCCCGAGGAACTCATACGCTCCAAGGAACGAGAACTCTCCGAGGAACTCTTGAGAACCGAGAAGCTTAGGTGGTCCGAGCAACTCAGGCGGTCCGAGCTACACCTCGAACAAAGCATTAATAGCGGGATAACCAACAGTTTGACTGTTCACTAAATGCTTAGCATTCAGACGCACACGCTTAAGGGGCATTGAATGTATTACCCTTTCACATTACAGCCCCAGGGCTATAAATACATTGTACAATCCTCATCGTAAAAGGACCGGAATTTCTTGAGATCACTTGTAATCGAGAATTCCAATACAATCAGCAATAACATAACAGTGGACGTAGGTCATTCTTATAAGGCTGAACCACTTTAAAAATTTGTTGTCTCATTTATTTATCTATGATTGAATAATTAGATATGATCTAATTTTTTACATCAACAGATTGGCGCCGTCTGTGGGAAACGACTGGTAATATCGTTTTTCATAAAAAACAATTCATCAGAAATGGCTGATATTCCAGCATCCAGCAATCGAAATGCTGGGAGTCCTCCAAATCCATCTGCTCCGCCAAATATTCCAGATCTGGCTGGAATAATGATGAATTTGGCTTAGGGCCAGACCGTCATGCAAGAAACAATGAGACAACTCATGCAAACCCTCCATGGCGGTGCACCAACCCATTCAAGACCACGAAGTATTCAAAGAAATACCCGTGCATCTTCTTCACGTACTAGGCGTACCAATTCATATCGCGATGAGGAGTCTGAAGATTTTTCTTATCAACCTGGACGAACTTCATCAGTGCGAGCCACAGATACTGAACAACGTATCACTCTCTCCCCAGAAAGGGCCAGTGCGCTAGAAAGATTAAGCAGAGTATCTCCTTTCGATAGATTAGGTCCTAGGAGGAGCAAAAGTCCTCCTAGAGCCCCATCGAGGAGTTTTTGACGACCATCAGACTTAAGGGAAGTATCTGCCCAGTCGCGACCAGCTCCTCGTCAAGAGAGATCCCGAGAAGCCACATCAACGCGATAAGTTGCTCGAACCAATAGGCCCGAGGAAGGAAATGATGCATGGAAAGGCTCTATTCAAAGGCTGGAGGATAGATTGGCGGAAATGGTTAAAGCTAAGAACCCCCTACAACGAACCTTTGTTCGAGGAACACCTTTTGTCTAAGCCATTGTAGATTTTCCAACACCATCAAAGTTCAGAGCACCTATTGTGACACCTAAATATGATGGAAAGACAAACCCTGTCCTTCATATAGAACAATACCAGGCTGCAGTCAACATCTATCTTGTTCCAGAAGAGATGAGATGTAGAGCATTCTCTGGAACTCTTACCGGATCTGCTCAAATATGGTATAATAATCTTCCTCGGGGTAAGATTTCAAACTTTCTTCAACTGGCCGAGTTATTCATTGGGAATTTCTATTTTGGGGCAAAGCCAGTTCAACGAGTAGCACATCTGTTAAGTGTTAAAAAAAAGGCTGGTGAGAGTACCAGAGATTATATAACTCGTTTTAATAACGAGAAACTTGAAGTTATTGATTACGAGGAGAAGACAACGATTACTGCTTTGATGAGTGGACTACTGCCCAATAAGTTTTATTACACTTTGGCCAAAGATCCACCTAGAACCATGTCAGACCTGATGGGAAAAGCGTCCAAGATTATGAATGCCGAGGAGGCTATGGCTGCGAAGAAGAACATGGATGCTAAAGAAACCAAGGTGGAAGGTGATAAAGCTAAGAAGAAAGAGCATAAGAACAATGGTAATAACAAACATTCAAAAAACAGGTCGGTATGGGACGTGATGAAGAAATATGATAATTATACTCCTTTGAAGAAGGATATCAACCATGTTCTAGAGGAAATCAAGAACAACGAGGAACTAAACTGGTCAGAGAAAATGAAGGCAGATCCTGACAAGAGGAATAAGGCGAAGTATTACGAGTTTCATAAAGATCATGGCCATATGACCAAAAATTGCATAGCTCTTCAGAATGAAATTGAAACACTCATCAAACGAGGAAAGCTATCAAAGTATGTTGATCGTGGAAACGAAAGAAGGAACAATGACCGAACAAGAGAGAGGTCTAGATATCCTCGTCGAGCAGAGGAGAACAAGAAGAGAAACCATGAAGTTGATCCCGAGGATGACCCCGATCTTCCCAAGAGACCAAGGCAGCCAGAACGAGAGGTATTTTCAATACGTTTTGTGTCATTTGACTGTAATGTTATAACAGGTGGAGATGCAGGAGGAGGAGACCTTACTGCCGAGAGAAAATCTTATCTCTATGAGGCTCAAGCTTGCTCATACATTCAACGAATAAATCTAGCTGAGGAGGATCGCTCAAGAAAGGTGAATAAAGAGAAATTGGTCATTGGTTTCTCAAAGAATGACCTTGCAGGTGTTCTATATCCTCATAATGACCCATTGGTAACCAAGATGAGAATGAAGGAGGTTATAATTTCAAGAGTACTGGTCAATAATGGTAGCTCGGCAGACATCATGTTCTACTCGTGCTTCGATAGTTTAAATCTAAAGCTATATAAATTGGAGCCTTATTATAGACCCCTCATCGGTTTTGCTGGTGAGAAAGTATTTCCACTTGGGACGATCAAGTTGGATGTATTCATTGGTACGTGGCCAGCTTATCAAACAGGAAGAATACGCTTCTTCGTGATGGATAAGAATGTTTAATCATCATACAATATCATCATGGGAAGAGTAGGATTGAAGAAGTTCGAAGTTGTACCATCTACAATGCATCAGTGCCTAAAATTTCCAACAAATTTTGGAGTAGGAGTTGTGAAAGGTGATCAGAAAGTAGCTCGGGAATGCTATTATTCATCCGCCGAGCAAGAAGAACTGGAAGAATCAAGGAAAAAGACTACTACCTATCAAGTGGATGAATGTGCCGATATTGAAACATTGGATCCTAGAGATGAGTCGCAACTCATGAAGGGTCAAGTGGTGGAAGCTACTGAAAACATCATTCTAGACGACGAGCACCCTGAACGAACTACTCAAATAGGTTCGTCGTTGGAAACCTCATTAAAACAGGAATTGATAACTTTCCTTAGAAGCATAAAGCAAACTTTTGCGTGGAGTCATGAAGATATGCCAGGAATAGATCCAAATTTTTTATGTCATGAACTCAATGTGAATAAGGAGATTAAGCCTGTGAAGCAGAGAAGAAGTGTATTCAGTCCCGAGAAGAATCAAGCTATACAGGAGGAAGTCGAGAAGCTACAGAAAGCTTACTTCATTGAAGATGTTAAATATCCAGACTCGTTAGCCAATGTGGTGATGGTAAAGAAGAAGAACAAAAAATGGAGGATGTGTGTAGACTTCACCGACCTCAACAAAGCATGCCCAAAGGATCACTTTCCACTACCCCGAATTAATCAACTAGTCGATGCTACCTCGGGACACAAGCTGCTAAGATTCATGGATGCTTATTTTGGATACAATAAGATTAAAATGAAACCTGAAGACAGGGAGAGTACTTATTTCATTACCCTTATGGGAACTTATTGTTACAATGTTATGCCTTTTGGTTTGAAAAATGCAGGTGCGACATATCAGAGGCTGATGAACAAAGTCTTTGCTGAACAAATCAGTTGCAATATAGAAGTCTATGTTGACGATATGCTGACGAAGAGCAAAAAAGTTGTTGATCATCTAGTTGACTTAAGTCAGACTTTTGATCAACTAGATAAATACCAAATGAAGCTGAACCCGATGAAGTGCATATTTGGAGTACGAGAAGGCATGTTTCTCGGATACATTGTCAACCAACGAGGCATTGAGGCGAATCCTGAAAAGATAAAAGCTCTATTAGGGCTACGATCTCCAACGACGAAGAAAGAGGTGCAAAGTCTTACAGGAAGAGTAGCAGAACTCAACAGATTTGTATCACGAGCAACTGATCGATGTCTCCCATTCTTCAAGACACTTCGAAAGACTTTTGAGTGGAATGATGAATGTGAGAATGCTTTTCAAGACTTGAAGAAATACTTGGGAACACCTCCACTGTTATCCAGGCCAGTGATGGGAGAAAAATTGTACTTGTACCTAGCAGTATCGGAGAATGCAGTTAGCTCGGCGTTGATAAGAGTGGATAATGGAGTACAAAAACCAATCTATTACACAAGTAAGGCCTTTCGAGGAGCAGAGATCAGATATCCAAGGCTGGAAAAGTTAGCACTAGCGCTGATTGAGGCGAGTAGGAGAGTGAGGCCATATTTCCAGGCTCATACTATAGTCGTATATACTGATATGCCGTTGAGGCAAGCCCTTCATAAAACAGAAAAATCGGGGAGATTGATGTACTGGGCAATAGAGCTCGGTGAATACGATATAGTCTATGAAACCAGATCATCGCTAAAAGGGAAAGCTGTAGCAGATTTTATAGCAGAGTTCACTTATACTGATACCCCCGAGGATCAAAAGTTGCTCGCTGATCAACCTGTGGATATTACAAGCTCAACAAACACATGCTCAGACCAACTCCGGTTGATAAAAGAGCAAGTGGATGTTACGGGATCATCAAATTCGAGATCAGACCAACTCCGGTTGGTAAAAGGGCAAGAAAAGATGATCGACGAAGAGCGAGAAATATCAGGGGAAGATGAAAGGAAGAAACAAATATTTCTCCGAGGAACTCTGTCAGATCAGAAGTTTGAAGATGCGTTACTTATATGGAGGCTATATGTAGATGGCTCATCTTGGACAACAGGCTGTGGGGCAGGGATAGTTTTGACCACTCCAGACGAGGTCGATATGGAGTACACCCTACATTTCCAATTCAAAGCTTCCAATAATGAAGCTGAGTATGAGGCCATGATTGCAAGTCTTAATTTGGCAAAATTTATGGAGGCGTAGCAAATAATTATCTTCAGTGATTCTCAATTAATCGTAAATAAAATGTTGGGAATATATGCAGCCAAAGTAGAATTAATGATCAAATACCATGCAAAGGTGATGGAGTTGGTATCAGAATTTGCTGCTATTCAGCTGGTCAGATTACCGAGAAGAGAGAATGCAAGAGCAGATGCCTTAGCTCGATTAGCATCAGCTACTCGTACCGAGCTACGAAGAACAATCCCGATTGAAGTTTTGGCTGGTCGGAGTATAGATGAAGATTTGACGATGAACTTTGTCACCCTTGATTTAGGACCATCTTGGATGGATCCCATCAGGGCATATATTGAGGAGGGAGAATTACCAATTGACAAGCTCGCAGCCAAGAAATTAAAGTTTAAAGCTGCTCGATACGTATTAACTAACAGTATTTTATATAGACGAGGAATTATGGCAGGTTTACAGAGATGGGTACATCCCTCCGAGGTGAAAGAATTGATTGAAGAGATCCATGAAGGGTCCTGTGGAGCCCATGTAACAGGTCAGACGCTTTTGCAAAGGATGATGACGTAGGGATATTACTGGCCGACGATGAGGGATGATTGTGTAGCTTATGCCAAGAAATGTGATAAGTGCCAGCTCTTTTCCTCCATCTGAAGAACTCCACAAGCATTATTGCACCCATCACTTCCCCTTGGCCATTTTCCATGTGGGGAATAGATTTGGTTGGACCACTGCCAACGACTAGAGGAAGGTTCAAATACCTCGTCGTCGCAGTGGATTATTTTACTAAGTGGGTGGAAGCTGAGCCTCTCATTGATATGACGTACGAGAAGGTGTACCAATTTATTTGGAAGAACATCATTTGCCGATATGTTCTTCCTCATGCTTTCATCATAGACCATGGAACACAATTTGATAACGAGGAGTTCGCTGCCTATTGCCATCAGTTAAACATTTTGAAGGTCCACTCAGCACCAGGCCACCCTCAAAGCAATGGGCAAACTGAAGTGACAAATAGAACACTGCTGAATGGTTTGAAGAAAAGACTGGACGATGCGAAAGCAAATTGTATCCACGAGTTACAATCAGTATTGTGGGCTTACTGAACTACTCCCCGAGTAGCGACTAGAGAATCTCCCTATATGCTAGCGTTTGGAAGTGAAGCTGTTATACCTGTCGAGTTGGGCCTACCAACACACAGGGTACTAAATTTCAAGTCCCCTGTCAGCGACTTAATGAGAAGATTGGATTTAAACATGCTCGAGGAAGTTAGAGAAGAAGCGACCATTAAAAATGCTGCTTACCAGCAGCGAACAGCTTTGTTCTACAACAAGAGGGTGAAGAAGTGCGACCTGAAAGAAGGAGACTATGTGCTGAAGAAAGTAATTCAAAAGCACAATAAGCTGGAGGCAAACTGGCATGGACCATGCCGAGTTACAGAAGTTGTTCGACCAGGAACTTACCGAATAGCAACTCTAGAAGGGGAGGAGTTTAAGAATGCATGGAACGCAGAGCACCTGCGCAAATATTGTCAGTGATGAATAAAATGCAGATATTCAGCAGAATTCTTTCTTTTTATTGAAAGTTTTTCGGGGAATACTAGTGCTACACACTACTCGGCAAAGCTCAGGCTACTCAAATTTTTTCTCGAAAATGCCAACTAAGGTTGGTCGAGAAACTTATATTCCTCCGGGAAGTAAAGCTACCAATATTCCTCCGGGAAGTAAAGCTACCAATATTCCTCCGGGAATTAAAGCTACCAATATTCCTCCAGGAAGTAAAGCTACCTATATTCCTCCGGGAAGTAAAGCTACCAATATTCCTCCGGGAAGTAAAGCTACCTGTATTCCTCCGGGAAGTAAAGCTACTTATATTCCTCTGGGAAGTAAAATTTGTATTCCTAAGGGAAATAAAACTACATGTTTCTCGTGAAATAAAAGTATTCCTAAAAATTCCAACTTATGTCGGTTAGGAAGTAAATATATTCTCGAAAATGCCAACTTGAGTTGGTCGGGAGGTAAAATTATTTCAAAAAGACTAACTATGGCTGGTCGGGGATAGAAACCCACCACCTGTAGTTGGTCGACAAGGAAAATTTACCGACCTTGGTTGGTCGAAAATATTTAAGAGAAAAATCTACCAACTATGGCTAGTCGGGGATAAAAACCCACTAACTGTAGTTGGTCAACAAGTAAAATTTAAAGTGATCGAGCAACATTTTTGATACTCGTAAGTTTTTAATTATTACTAAGTTGGTCGAGAAACAAAATATTATTTTTGCCAAATGACTACCACAAGTTCAAACTACTCGACAATAAGTTGATCGACAAAACACACAATATTGTTATCTTTTTATCAGATACACATGCACAAATATAAAGTGTTTTACACGACAATATCAGTTAAAATTGCGAACAAAAATGAAAGTATTTCATTAAATCCAAAAACAAATTACATTGATAATGAAATGAAAGTTACATTGATATTGAAATGTCTACTAACTATTACATCAAAATTCCTACTCTACTGGTTTTTTCCCTTCTGCTTTTGACACAGGCTCCTCGCCAGCAAGCGGATCATTTAAAGCCAGGGGAGAGTTTATGAAGTTGAGATCCTTTAACATCCTGATATTCATCATGGATGGTCGATCTAGAAGGTGCTCGGGACGAGATACTTCAACAATTGAATGGATATTGTAGTCACCGAGATATTTGGAAATTAAGCACCGAGGAATGGCCCGAGAAGGGATCCAACTCATGTCCAATATGAATAGTGGCACGGGTAAATCGAGCATCCCAGGATCATGATAGTCCCATAGGTAATGACCCTATTCGAGTTGCAGCACACCTAAGGCATTCACTCAGCCTTGCTTGTAGCCCTCATTATTGGCATTCTGGATACGATCGTCCAAGTGAAAGAGAGCTTCGTTGTATCCAACCATCCATAACTCCCTGGGCTGTTTGTGGAATTGATATGTTAATCTATCCAGCTGCTCGTGGAGATTTTGATGAAGATCTCTTTATTCTCCAAGATAGACTTCTGTGTGGAAAGCTGTTCTTCCAGGTCCCTGATCTTCTTTGACATTTCAGCCAAAGCCTGGTTCTTCGCCATTAATTGGAAGGCCTGGTTTTCTAAGGCAGACTGAGTCCTCTGTTCCTCGATAGGAATACGAGCTGCTCTTGCTCATCCCCGAGGTGCTCTTTCTCGTCCCCGAGAAGAAGAAGAAGAAGGGCCAGACCTTTTCAAGGTTTCCAACTCGTCCATCAAGTTGGCGTTCTCGACCTTCAAGAACGAGAATCCCTCATCAGTCACTGGGATTAAGGCTTTTGAAGTGGAAGCTAAAGACTTCAATTGTGACAACTCCCTTTGCAGGTTGTTGTTTTCTTTCTCCATCAACTCGGCTATTTATCTGCATTCCTCGACTTCGCCCCTCAGAGTTCTCTCCCTCACCTCGTAGCGAGCAAAACGCTTCTCGTAGCCCTTGTCAGCATTGAGTTGCTGGTACTTCTTCTCGTACCCCTCATGAAACAGGGTTATGGATTCTTTGTATTGTATCTGAAGGTCCTCGAGGGTGCCTTGAAGATCCTCGATCATATCATAATAGGCCACATTATTGGCTACTGCTCGATCAAGTAGACACTTCAGATATTGATATGCTTCAACTGGCTATTCTGAAGCATCTTGGCTGAGGATGTCGATGACTTTTGCTGCACTCAGGTCTGTGTGGCCAGCCTTAAAGTATTCATTACATTGTCGCAGCAGCTTTGTATCATGGGCAGATAGTAATTCCGTCCTGGCCAGAAACTAGATGAGAAAGAAAAAGCAACAATCAATAAGAATCAAGACATAGTGTGAAGAAGAGACAACAGTATGAATAAACAAAAGTCCAAGTTTTATTATATCATAGTTCAGAGTTACAAGTTTTGGGTTACATTTGATAAAAGAAAAATAAAATGTAAAGATAAACTCGAACAACTCTACACCTTTTTCTTGTCTCCCAAAACCTTCTCGGGAGGCTGGGACGAGGAAATAGGTTGCTCGGAGGGAATGGATAGTTGCTCGGGGAGCACTGGAAATTGCTTGGAGGAAGTAACAATTTGCTGAAGTTCCTCGACAGCAGGCTGAATGGCTGAGGGATGATCCCCCATCACCATAGAAGACTCTTCGGAGGAAGCTTCATCCTCTTCTAAGTCTTCAGGAGTCGGAGGGGGACCAGGGATGTGTTGTTGAAAGAGCTCGGAATTTTCATCCACTTTCATCTTCTGAAGAGAAGCAACCCATCTATCCCTAAAGTATTTGAGGCTGCCATAGTCCACTTGCAACACCATGGCAGCCAATCCCTTGTTCCACCCCTTGTCCCAGCCAGCGCTGAAGGACTTCTTCACAGCCATCTTTCTCTTCAGCTTCTCCTAGGAAAGCTTCTCGGACAGCAGGTCATCAACAGCTTTCAGTTTTCTCTCAACCTCCTCTTTCTGCCGATTTACCTCCCGAAGTTGAGACAACTCCTCTTCAGCAACTTTGAGCTTATTCTCTAGCTCTCCACCATTCTTGAGCTTCTCGTCGAGCTCTTTATTTTTCCCCTCCAAATCCTTTATTCTCTTCTCCAACTCCTTGGAGACTTCAACGACCTGAGCTTTCTCCTGATCAATGGAGACAAGCTTCTTCTCCCAGATTGCCTTATCAGTAGCATATTTCTGGCGAGAATCTTCCAAAGACCTCGTCAGGCCCACCAGAGCCTCCTCCACACTAGATGAGGAGCTCGAAGCTTTAATTGTTTCATCCTTCTTCAAAATTATATTGAAGCAGCTCGTCAACTGTGAAAATAAAAAGAAAGCAAGTCAGAAATAGAAATGACAAGGGAAATATGAAAAATTCAAAGTAAGAAGACTTACAGAAGCAAGGTGGCGAGCAGCTAACGAAGTGACAATGTCCCGAGTAAGGGTTTCTTCAGTACCTTGGACCTTGGGAATGATCCAGGACTTTATCGAGCTCATGGCAGAGCTCAGGGGAATAAAATTTGGAACACCAGTTCCAGTAATTTGGGGCTGAGTGATGGTGTCAGCCAAATTGACCGAGGAGCTTTTCTTCAACCTCCTCGGGGGAACAGGAACAAATTCAACCAAGGAAGAACCCTTGGTCGGTGATATTACAATCACCTCTCCAGGAGCAGCAGACCTGCTCGGAGCCACTGCGGGATTCTCAACAACCTTCACAACAACAACAGTCGAGGAAGGCGCATCAGTCTTCTTTGTCCCTTCTGGGACATCAACTTTACTTCTTTTTACCTCACCAGAACCAGAGGCAGGTTTCTCAAATAGAGTGGGAGGTCTTCTTCTCTTCATCCTTTCGCTTAAAGGGACGTGAGATTCAGGTGAGGAGCTGGTGGAAGTTGGTACTGTCTCTGCGTCACTTATTACTGGACGAGCAGTAAAAGAGGTGGTGTAGCTCTTGTATTGCAGCAGATATGAAGCCGACCTAATATGATCGTCGACAACAGATTGATGCTGACTCCAGATAAGTTTCAAGTGCCATATATTAACACCTGCTTCTTTTGGGCACTTTCTTTTGTTATCAACTGCAAACAAATCAAAAATAAAATATCAGTAGCACATTTTATCAAACACAAAAGAAGCATGATTTCAAAATAAATAAAATAAAATAAAAATAACTTATCATATTGCCATAGGGAGGGCATCTGGGACCCTGATAAACCTCATCTCTAGATAAAGGATCATGTTGCCAATTTTTTATGATAACCCCGTGCTCAAAATAATCCCTATTAGCATCCGGGAGATTGACTACTAAGGCCCTATTCAAAAATCTAGTTTTTAAATAAAAAGTGTTATCACCAACTGCCCATCTATAGCAAAACATGATTTCTGGAATCCCTATGCGAGTTCCATGGATTTGATTTAACCTATGCACCCCATTAACTATTCTCCATGTATTGGGGGCTATTCTTGCAGGAACAACGTCAAAGTATTGACAAAATTCCAGACATAAGGGATTGGGCGGAAAAGAAAATCCACACTCAACAATAAAGAGACTGGGGAACCAATGTCCCTCAGTCAAGCGAAAATAATCAGAAGGCTCAGAAAGCTCTTCCAGAACAACCCAGGAGGGAATAGAAAAATCAGAACGAAACTTATCAAGAGATTCAACAGGGTAAACCATGATGAATAAAAGAAATGATGAAGAAGGAAGAAAATCTTACAGAAAAAGAGTGGATCTGATGACAACGGACGATGGAAGAGATGAATAAACAGGAGACAAAGAGACGACGAAAAACTCGAAAATACAAATTTGAAAAGGTAGAAGACGATGGGAGTGTCTGTGAAGTTTAACTACATTGCCTTGGTAAATGGTAAAGTAATGATTATAAAAAGAAACAATTACACTACCGGCGGCTAGGGAAACAAAAAGGGCGCGGCAATCGAAGCGAGAAGAAACGATTATGCTACCGGCGGTTAAAAGGACAAAAAGTACGCAGAGATCAAGGCGGTTGTGAAAATTCAAAAAGCCTGATTCTACGAATTTGGAAAGAGAAATAAATACAAGGGAAACGCTCCTAAAAATCAGGAGAACTATTTAAAGCTATCATGTACCGAGAAAGAATGTTCCATACTCCTCAAAATTCAAACTTTGAAACATTGGGGGCTTCTGTTGATACCAAATTTAGTATGCTGACATGGATCAATAAAGTGAAGACACATGGCAGTCTACGTGGCAACAACAAACACTTCCAAGGAACTCACATGCTCCGAGGAAAGAGAACTCTCTGAGTAACTCTTGAGCACCGAGAAGCTTAGGCGGTTCGAGCAACTCAGGCGGTCCGAGCTTCACCTCGAACAAAGCATTAATAACGGGATAACCAACAGTCTGACTGTTCATTAAATGCTTATCATTCAGACGCACACGCTTAAGGGGCATTGAATGTATTACCCTTTCTTATATACATCATTTAATGTATTACCCTTTCACATTACAGCCCCAGGGCTATAAATACATTGTATAATCCTCATCATAAAAGGACCGGAATTTCTTGAGATCATTTGTAATCGAGAATTCCAATACAACCAGCAATAACATAACAGTGGACGTAGGCCATTCTTATAAGGCTGAACCACTTTAAAAATTCTTTATCTCATTTATTTATCTGTGATTGAATAATTAGATATGATCTAATGTTTTACATCAACAATGTCATTAATGGTGTTGGGTGATGTTAGAATCCATAGAAATTGTGTTGGATGCGTTTTAGGATGAATTTTGGGAGTTGAAGAAGATGAACTCCCAAACAGATTAGATAGCTGGATCGGTTCATTTTTCTGGCCATCGGATCTGTTTATTTTTGGGAATCGGACCGATTTGTTTTTTGTGGCTGGATATATTCATTTTTGGTCGGACCGATTCATTTTTGGGATACTAGATCGGTTCATTTTTAATAGTTAAATTTTGAGAGACCTTTCCTGGACTAAAAGGATGGGAGAAGAATTACTTTTGAGAGATGATTATACAGGGATCCTAGAAAGAGTAGTAGGACTTCTATATGACTAGATGAGTATAATATGACCCTTGATATTAGTGGCAATAAATTCGGAGTATAGACCTACGGAGTGTTTGGAGACTAACGACCCTCGATAAAATGTTTCGACAGGTGTATATATATATATATATATATATATATATATATATATATGTTGATGATGTATGAGTGAATCCTAATGTGTGAATAGGATGATAGTAGAATAGAAGCTGGACGTAAATAGCTAAAATTCGGGAGGAATAAATGTGTCGAGTGTATTATAAGCAAGTGGTATATAGGCAGAGATAGCCTAATCTGTTGATATATATATATGTAGTTACGGATGTTGATGTTCCGAAAATGCTAGGTAGTAGTGTATCGGGGGGGGTTCCTTGTTTGGATTTTGTTTTGCGAGACACCCCATGCATGAAACTTAGCGTAACGGATTTCGAAGTTTCGGCATTTTTAGTAGGTTCTTGTTTAAATGTGATTACGGGAGGAGATATAGCTCTTACGTCAAGAGACGGGAATTTAGAGGTACATGTTATGGACTAGGTGCCTAACGAATTCGCATGACCGACAATGTTAGGTGGTAAAGTATCGGGGGGTTTCCTTATTTGGATTTCGCTTTGCGAGATGTCCCACGCATGAAACCTAGCGCAACATTGGAAGTGGGGAGATGTTTGGCCATTTGTCCATGAGTTTGGTACCTCGATCATCATTCTAGTATGTAGTTCTATATATGAGCTAAAAGTTATATTATGATTTAAGGCTAGTAAATCCGGTAGTGCTATGGTAAAGCATTGATGTTTTTAGCACCCTGAGTTGAGAAGTGGGACAGGGCAGGGAAGGATTAAATGTCGATTTACGGGGTGATTAAAAATACCCAAATGTCATAGTTACAAGGAGACTACAAGAGTAAAATGTGTTACGAGTATAGGGTTATGATGTGATTTTATATATATACACGGGTATAGAGACCATATATATATATATATATATATATCTGTGTGTGAATGATATATTTATGTGAAGCATACCCCTCTAGTGCTATCATGGGAGGTTGCGCGATGTGGGTGAATCCTCTGGCTCGAGGAGCAGGGTGAGTATATCCCCATGTCATAGTCGTCCGGATATTGTATAATGTGATTTTTATCAGGGGTGAGACGTAGTGGGTATGTTTCGTTCTCATTTCTGGTGAGGAACTATAACCGTTTCCCATATGTTATGATTTGGTTTTTACCAAGTCGGTGTGAGAGTCCGACTGCTAGTACCCAGGATGATAATGTGAGTGATTCCCTGGAAGATGATAGCATTATAGAGACTGCATCCATTGAGTTATAACTCTGAGTGACGGTTATTTTACTTATACAATGTGTGATATATAAGTATTGATATACTTGATGTGTATACTATTATATATATATATATATATATATATATATATATATATATATATATATATATATATGGACTAAGATAAAGAAGGAAGTATAGATATACTAGGGTGTATAGTATATCGAATATTATATATATAGTTGATATTTATGGGCTAAAATAAGGAAAGAAAGGTGAGTTAATTTCCGGACTATCCGGGAGTATAAAATCTGGAATAAAATAGATGTGATATATGTATATAAGGTGAGCATATTATATACGAGATTGATAACACTAAGTTAAGACGAGTGTAATAACTAGAGAAAGTTATTTTATATGGACTGCGAGATTTACAAGTGAGAATATTAGTGTAAGCTCGGGTGTAAGCTTAGGAGATTACAAACGCGGGTTGTGGAGATAGTGTATGGTACTTTGAATTTTGGTGAGATACTAGTTAGGCTGGGTAGCATAACTAGGATGGTTGAAATACATGCGATAGGTGCACACTGTTAGATGCGAGGTGAGGGCTATCTCATGTGAGTGCGACACCAGTTTAAATATGGGGAATAGCATATTTAAATATTAAAGTATGTTAAGAACTTGCTAAACTATTTTTCAAAACCCGGGCTCTGACCCGTATCTATTTTTCTTTTCTTCCCCTTTTTGTTATACTTTTTAGGTGTCCAGACACAGGGATGCCTGGTTGAAATTCTTTCGAGTTAGACATTTCTGCCGCAGCTGTGGATGTTGGTAGGAAATTGTATAAATGTTTCTCTCCTTGTGATATAGATAGGAGGTAATGTAAGTTATATTCGTGCATATTGTCCAACTGTTGTCTTTTATTTTACTTCACGTATTTTCGTTTTAGCCTATTCGATATGGTTGTATTTATGTTATACCAAGAATTATCGGTTATTTATTTATCCATTCTATGTGTTGTTTATTTCCTTATGTGAATGGATTTACTTGTGCGTTTAAGTTAAAAAGATTAGAAAGTTTAAAATTTGATGCCAGGTCTATTAGGTTATTAGTAATTAAATTGGTTTTCGATAGTGATGCTGAGAATGAGCCACATGAGATTCCTATTTAATTTGATATAGGACTGATCACTCGGTATTTTATTCGGCGGGGTGTCACACATGATAGTTAGGAATATGTACTCATCTCTCCCCCATTTTTACCAAATTAGACAATGGTTGAGAGTTAACTATTGAACAAGTTGCAATACGTAAAATAAGTGTCTCCCACATTAAACATGGTTATAAGAGATACTGTTATTAGTAGATACCTTTATCCTAAAACCCTTAGAGGTCGAGGATGCAAAAATAAATAGGTTCTTATTATCGAGCACCGTCATTTCAATCATATGTCGAAGTTATTTCAAATTGAGATGTCTAGAGGCTTAGAAAATATATTAACAAGCTACAAATCAGTAACAACAGGTTTGACTACCCCATTTTGGTGGGGGGTTTTGGAGCACTAAAATGATGAGAAAATCCAATAGCCTCATAATACTCGATAACTCCATTTTATTTAAACTCATCTCCCCCATCATAGAATAAATCTAGAGGGACAATGGTTTTTATGTCCTTAACCTTCATGTGAGGAGACATGGTAATTTTCTCAATTTGTCATGCGTTACAAATATTAGTTGGACATTCCTTTAATTTAAAAAAATCTAGTCCGAGTTTCAGATCGCAAGTCCTGATCCAAATAGGCAAGGTTTTTAAAGATTCTTGTGCCTTTTGGAATCTAGGATAGGATTTTTCATTTAGGAATATTTTCCTATTAATCTGAGGTCTAGAATTATTGAGGAAACGATTCCAATTATTAGTAGTGTGCTGCCTAGGAATATTTGTAAATCGCTCCACTTTCTGGTTAAAGACTCTAGAACTAGTATATTTCCTATGATTACTAAGGTTTTCCCAATTTTGGTGACCAAAAATATCATATAAACTGCAATAACAGTTAACATCGGGTTGTTTAACATAAGGAGATGAATTTTTAGACTTATAGCCACCTATGTCATGTTTAGTAGTCAAGTTTGTCCTTTTAGGGTGTGGAATATACACAACAGAGTCAACATACATAATAGGTGGATAATTGAGATCAAATCCAGTTTTAGAAATATTTTTATTAAAAATTTGTTTTCCTTTATCAATAATGGAACTACTCAGATTTGGTTTTAGCTGGGTACTATCCCTAACAAAAATAATAGGTCTAATACAAGGATTTTTTTGAAAATTTTCTCGTAACCAAGACCATTTGAATTACAATAATATTTCTGAGAGTCCAAAAGTTTATTCAAATCAAAATCTTCTTTGTATTTTTCCTTTTCTCTTTCTCTTAACCTTTTAAAAGCATCGACACATATTTATTTAGATTTTTTAAGATCAACCAATACGGCCTTATATTTTTGCTCAAAAATAGTAACCTTTTCTTTAAGATGAGATATTTTATTTTCAAAATCAGATTTTTGTTTTTCAAAATCAGTTCTTTCTTTTTCAAAATTTGATTTGATATCAGTTATCTCCAATTCTATTTGCTTGACTATCCTACAAAGATTTTCTAAGGTCTCAGTAAGTGATTTTACCAAATTAAATTAATCCTTCCCATTTCTTAGTGTTCTAACATACATTTCAGCATAATCATCATAGCTTACAAAGTCATCATCCCAAGTAACTTCAGTGCTAGTGTGTGAAGTTCTTAATTTCATGTAAAATATAGTCATTATAGTGGGCAACACGTTTAGCATCTAAAGGAGCATTTAATTCATGCATGGATGGTTGAGTAGCTAATAATGACTTAGCACATTCAATTAAATCTAAAATCTCATTAGATTCTTCATCATCAGAATCATTTAGGCCGGTAATATATTTACCACCATAGAAATCACAAAAACTACCAACAAAAGCAAGGCATTGTGATTCAGAATTAACTTGGCCATCTTCCAAATCAAAATCAGAAAATTCATCCCAAATTTGGGTTAAATGAGCCTTGTGATTTTTATTGTGCTTGGTCTTTGGTTTAGATCGATAATTAACAATGAAATGGCCTACTTTACCAGAATTATGACAATCCATTTTAGATTCATCTAGTTTATTGTTATTATTATTATAATTACTAGTCTGATTCGTGCTTCTGTTGTGAGGCATTGATGGTTTACTACATTGTAAGTCATATTGCACATGTCTTTTCATAATATGGTTTCTCTTTTTCAAGATTCTTTTAAATTGACTTGATATGAGTACAATCCCACTCTCAATCTTTTCTAACTCATTAGCCCCACCATCAGACTCATTTTTAGATTCTGATTCTATGGAAACTGGTTTAAATGAAGGTTCTAAAAAATACGTGACATGATCGAGGCGAGGAGGCCAAGCCTTAAGCCTTAGAAGCCTAGGCGGGCCTTAGGCGTAAAAAGGCCTGAAAAGGCGTTTAGGCCTTCTTAATATATTTTAATATTTTTTTAACCACAACAAGGCTATTAAAATACTAAAATTGTACATATCATAAAAATATGTCTGAATATATGCAAATTAAATACTATTTGATTATTTTGGATGAGATAATGGTCCGGTTAGTAAAAAAATTCTTTAAAAGGAGATATCGTTTCACTAAAGCATTGTTGTTTTAGAAAAAAATGCGCCTTAAGGGTTTTACCAAGAATAAGGTGTACAAATTTAAGGCGTGGCGTTTCTTCCAAGCCTTAAGCCTAGGTGGAGCCTAGGCGAGTTTTTTAGAACAGTGGTTTAAACTTTTCTTTAGCAGCATGAGAAGTTTTGAATGGAAGTTTAAACTACTAACAAAATCATGCTTAGAAAAGTTTGTTAAGGTCTTCCTAAATGCCAACTCTAACTCCATGGTCCTTAACTTATAGCTGAGAAGCTCGGGTCTAAGTGACGGGTCATGATTTTCTTCAATTATGTATCGCTTGTGATAAAACCTAGGCTCTAGGGATCTAAGGATTTTAGACCATATTTCCTTACTAGTGTACACTATACTGTTTGCATGCAATTGGGTAAAAATATCAGTTAGTCGCATGTAGAAATCATCAAAGGCTTTGTTATCTTTCATTACTAACATGTTATATTGCTGAACTAACATTTGAGTCTTACACTCTTTGGCCCTAGCATCATCTTCATGTGCAGTGTCTAGTGTGTCCTTATCTCTTTACTCATAATGGAGTGACATATACACCTCAGTTCGTTTTCTCTCACACTCATAAAAATGGTGTTCTTACCCTTATTGTTAAAGGTTTTTTTTGTTCATTATACATTTCAGTCGTCCTAAGTTTCCCATGTGTAGAACAGTCTTCGGCAATAGGAACACTAGGATGAATATAACCATTTTCTATTAAGTACCAAACATCATTTCTTAATGTCCCTTGTATAAAGGCTACCATACGAAGTTTCCAATGGGGAAAGTTAGAACCATAAAATACAGGGGGTTTACTGAAATGACCAAGCCTGATAAGTTAATTTGTATCCTCTATTAAAACAAATAAAAAAGAGTTTAACAATAGTTTGAAAATGATCTTTTAAAGTCTATCTCTGATACCACTTGAAGAAATGGGGGCTATATGCGCAATAGACTCTAAATGCGTTAGTAACTACATTTGTTTAAACCCGTTAATCATACAAGTTTAGATAGAAGTTATAAGGGGGACCAAATTCATGACAAACGATATTTGGTTTGTGCAATCAATTACATTACTAATTATTATCTTATTAATCTAGGTGATTAAACAAATAATAATAAAATTCAGATTATTAGGCGAGTTTCTAATATTTAATCCTACGTTTTCATATTGGATTTTAAGACAGAAAATACAACACTCAAGGATTTATTTAACATCGCAAAAACCCTTTCTCGAGAAAAACGTCGGATCCTCTTAAGGATCAAACCTAACTACTTCCACTAAAACAAAATAAATAGGAATGAGTTATAAACAATTAGCAAAATAATTAAACTAGATGGAAAATGATTACCTATACCCAGACCAAGCCTCTTCCTTGTTGCTCTTTCGATCTCATCTTTAATCTGTCCTTGTGATTTTTATGTTCTTCACATCTTAGCTTCTCCCTCTTGATTTCCTCAGTGCAGGATCTACTATGTGCCTACATGTCCTATTTCTAGTGAAGTATGTGTTGTGTATTGTTCTATAATGACACACGCACACTGAATGTACAAACCGAATGATATGCAATAATTTTGATATCTTAGATATCTTATCTAGTCGTATGTACTTGTTCTACAAGTCAAACTATCTTGAGTTGTTATTTTGAAAACTTCTTTTTCTTTTTAACTCAAGAACAATCTGATTAGGCAAGATATTTACACAACATAATATGCGCTTAAGTGAGTGATGTGTTTTATGTGAGTGAACACTAATTTATGATATGCAATAAATAATATGATTGAATTATTAAATCACGATTATGCAATAGATATATTCTTATAAAGCATAAGCACTCAAGAAATTCAAAATAAGTATATGACTATGAACATATAATCAGTTTAGGCACAAGTCAATATACTCAAAATATCAAACAGTTTTAAGAATTATTTTTTGATTAAAAATGTCTTCAATTTAAATAACCTAATTAAGATCTTTCAACAATATTAACAAGGTTATTGTTCTATAGTCTCAGTCCAAAATCAATCCAAGTTGCTTTTATTCAGGTATAAGATTCCAATGGGTATACAGTTCATTCAACGGATATAGGGACAATCAAGAGATAATTTCTTTACAAACAAATCCTCTAAAAGTCTTAGGTTTAAACTACTAAACCTTTTATCAAATTTGAACTATATTATAACCAAAAATCCTTAATTGTGATTTAAAACATAATGTTTTAAACATATAAAAAAAGTTAGAAGCAAGTATCCATAATATTTATGTAGTCGTGACATTGTGTGTGATTTGTGTTACTAAACACAAATGAACAACATGTAATAGTTATATACTATTTATTCAGAAAATCAGATCAAGAACATATGACATAAAATCAGCCCAAAAACTCAAAGGTGAACCGCGTGTAATGTGTTATTATTTTTCAAGATACAACAGAAATATCAAACAATATACACACACAAAAATATATCACATGCAAGATATAACATGGGTCTTGACAGCAACACATATTCAAGATTTATGTGAGTCAGTGCGTGTTTTTATTTGTGTTCTAACTATAGCACGGATCAGCAAGTTGTACACATAAAAATAGGATCTAAGAACATATCTCAAACATATATATATGAGAGGAACACTTGCAAAACACTTTTATCTTGAAAAATTGATGTGTGAGATTTATTTCGAAAGTTGTTCGTTCTAGATTTGTGATTTTGATTTATGAAAGGAAATAAATTCATTATAGAGAGTAGACGTGTATTCGTGTATGTTATCTCTCTCTCTCTCTCTCTCTCTCTAAACCGGCAGAGTTTCGGTATAATTTTTCTTTTTCTCATCTAATTAAATGAGACCCCCAACGTCTCATGTTTATATGTAAATCTTGTGAGTTGTGATTGGTGTATGTAAGAATCACATAGGTTGCAATTAATCAATATAAGACGCTGATAACAAACAAATCGTATGGATCATAAAGAAATATAAAACGTCCCCTTAAAACCACGACACCACGACGCTAGTTGTATTCCACTAAGAAAAACGTGAGCTGTAACCGCAAAAAGGATTCGAAATTGTTACCGTTATAACAAAAATGACGGGTCGTCATTTGAATGTAACAAATTAGACTATTTTTTATTTTGAAGAAAACCATTTCTAGCTTAATTAAAAACCGTGTGCCAAATAGTCAAAAATCGTGGGCCAAAAAATAACACGTCTTCGTTTAGAGCATATATGCAACCAATTTGAATATAAAATGGAACTGTGATCCTACCTGATTTAACAACCAACAATTGTCGTAGCAAAATATTTTGATACAAGCAAACAACTAAGGGGTATAAGTTATCATGCAAGGTCATATCGCATATAGAATCGACCAGATTATTAATGTAAGCAAATAGGCATTTTATATATATAGTAGGTACTATAAGTCACAAGTAGGAATAAAAATAAACATCTATCCTACATTGATCAATAAGCCACGCATAACACATACATACTAATTAACATATAAGAAATTATTTTAACAAGATTAACATATCCTAACACATACTAAAATTATGAACCCGGATTTATTTTTGAAAAAGACTATTTAAACTTTCAAATTAATTCTGAAACTTATTTAAAAAATAATTATATTAATAAATTTCAAATTATTTTTAGAATGTTAAAAAAAATATTTTGAAACACAACCAAAAAACTATCATGCGACCTGATATAATGAGATGCAGTGTAGTGTAGTGTTCTATGTGACTATAAAATTCCTATGAGCCAATTTCACAAAGGTGTGAGAGACTACCTTTACTCGAGTTGAAATTCTGAGATGTAGTTAAATGAGGGGAGAGTATGGCATGGGTCTACTAGACTCAACATAATTACAAAAAATATTTTGTCAAAATTCAAGCCTAACTAGATGAAGGTCTATACGGTTAAAACACAAAAACAAACCCTAAGAGTGTTCTATATACGGACCTTCAAGTTACACCTAAAGGTTCATAATGATATGGTGAGTTTCATAACCTTAGTTTTAATAATTAAATTCATTATAATTTCGTCATTCAATCATTTTGATCGATTCATCAATATTTTTGCAGCAAAAATTGAGTGAGCTGAGAAGTAATCAAAGTTCTTCAAGCCAAACGAGTCTGGATATGTAATACTCCCATAGTACTAAACCCTAAAACAATATACTACGATTCGATAATGACATATATTACCTCATATCCCCTTTGTAACTCAGTCAAATTTTAAAACACCCTAATAAGGTTAAAACTACACATAAAACTCTATAACTTTTCTTAATTATCTAAGTACCCCCTAAGGTTATAAAATGACCAAATTACCATTCTAAACTGTAAAAGAAGTATAACTTAACCTCTATTTCGCCCCAAGACCCAAACTTTATTTAAAATTGAATCCTTAGACCTAAATTAATTTAATTTTACAATCCTTACAGTTAAACTTTCATAAAATTACACAAATACTTGAAAAGTTATCATATTAAATTTCAAATAAATAAATACAAAACTTTCTCTTTAAGGACCAAAACCAACTTATTTAGACTTTCCTCGCCTGCCAAGAAAGCATCTCAAACAGCATAAAATTACAAAATTCACATGCCTAACACCATTTCTCCATGTGACCACCTTTTGCCCAAGTTCTATCTTCTTTAAACGATGGATAATCCACCTCTCTTAAGCACTAACCAACTGCCCTTAGCTCATAATATAAATACCCCACGAAATAATGCCTTAAACCTCACCGATTAAATACAACTAAACTTGCCTTTTTCCCTCCAAAATGATAACCAGTGATTTTATGCATTGTTTATTATTTTTATTATTGAAAACGTTTCTTGCACCATCACAATACACAACCCAATCAAAGAAACTAAACTCTTACGTGCGGAGTAGCTTGTATAGGTGGAAACCTTGAAAAACTCCATCAAAGTTGGATCTTTAATGGTGAAACTTCATTCCTCGACTTTGAACCAGTTTCAAAATCAGGAATGAGTTTCTTATGAGTCCAGAAGCTCGAGTGCAATGGTCGTTTTCAAAAACTAATAAGTTTGGAACCCAATTTTTCAAAAATGTTTTGAAATTTAGAAATTAAAATGTCAAAGTTTTCTTCAACCAAGATACCTCAATCCTTCAAACCCAAGCCAAACTCATCCCTGGGATAGCAGAAACCTAGCCACTAGCTTAAAAGCCATTGCCATACTCTGTAAATCCTTAAATGTTTGGTCAATTTTTTTTAAAAAAAACACTGTAGTTGGAACCCAATGAATACTGAACCTCAATCTATGAAACCTATATATTATTATTCCTTATGAAAAATTAGGTTGGGTTGTTTCATGAATCATCTCAAATGGTTTAGGAGACCTATATATTTGGATTCCTTCTAAAAAATTATGTTGAATTGGTTCCGAAATCATCTCAAATGGTTTAGGAGATTAGAAGTTATTCAAGATTAAAGTTTTATCAAAACTTAGGTCAACTGTCAAGAGGTTGAAGATGAACTTTTCAATCAAAAACCTTGCCCAGGTGCGTGAGGGCGCGTGATCAATAAAAAAATTCTAATTTTTTTTTTCAATATTTTAATCAAAATTTTCTGGTCATAATGGTATAATGTAAGGCAATGTTTAGTCCACCCTAGCCCAAATTGTAGAAAACAAAGGTTTAAGGTTAAAAGTATTTTTCAAAAATCGTAAATTGACCCCTCCTATTTTTTTAAGTTACAAATTTTCATCCCAACTTTTTTCTACATACCCTTTGATAAATTCGAAGACAAAAAGTATTCTACACCATTTTTCAAATATGACCTGGAGCCTTATATTTTAAACTCTCAAAAAGAATTTGAAATTAGTCCCTAAATTTTAAAGGATATAGTTTTTTTCATTTATTTTTCCAATTTAGTCCTATTACCGAAAACATACATTTAAAATTATGTTGATTGATAGATAATCAAGCACCTGACCCTTCCGATCCCAACTTCATCAATTCTAATCACGTTCTTCATAGCTAATAAGTAGGTTTTGCCTTTTCGATAGTAATTTCAGCGTAGTAGATATAAGTGTTATTAATATCACACTGTGGTAGCCATAAATTATTCTTTGTATGTGCATGTTATGATACTGCAATGCTATGTATGTTATTAAATTTCATTGATAGTTTGGATACGGTCATTTCGATCAATTTAAACCCTTCTCATCTAATAATTGATTCCGTGACGTTGTTACAATGATTAAATCAGTTCACCCGTGCACTTATGTGATAAATATCTTTATTATAAGAATGTATATTAACTAGGGAGTAGAATGATGTGTTATCCCACGAAATATTTTTACTCGGCCTAAGGTCTCAAGTTTTTGAGAGCCTAGATTTATCGCTACATACGTATGAGTGCCACTCCAATTAGTATTCCTAGCTATTTATTTTCCCCAACAGTTTTGGATTGACATTATTATTTGGTTATACTGATAATGTTTAATTATTTCTATACCCATTAGTATACTAGTAAGTATGGGATTATTGGTTTAAACATCCTTGATCTTCTTTATGAGAAATATTGCCTATGATGCATTAGCAAATAGTTAACACCATATATATTCAAACCTCTGTACATATAATTGTTATAAAATTGATGAAAATTTACTTAGCATATTCACATTAATTACTTTTTCCTCCAGATGTTCGAGGATAAGGAAGTCGTACCCCCTCCATTTTTATGATATGCACGGATAATATGTATGCATATATAAGTATATGGAAGTAAACTAAGTAAGATGGAAGCAAGGAATGGCATCTCTTGATGACCTACATCATTTTTTAATTTTGGGATAAAATGTAACATGAATAATTCACCTCTGTGGTGGTAATTCAATATATGGATTACAATATAAATGAATAAAGTTATGTTCTTTGCCTTAACTTTAGTTTCATTGCTTTGTTACTATCTTGTTCATTCAGACAAAAAATAGGGTGTGACGGGATACTGATGCATTGACTGCCTTTAAAGGGAAAGACACTAGGGATGACTCTTGGTGTTGGACCCGTGTTTAAAAGTAAAATTAAGGCCATTGCCCCTATAATATTATAGTTATATAGAACAACGACATGAGAAGAAAAACATGATGAGGATATGACTTTTCTCAAATTGTTTATCACTAAGCTTTTAAGTTCTTTTGAATTTAATGGACTTAAACTAGCAAATTCAACCAATCGATTTTCACTATAACAATTCGGATGCAGTTATATATATATATATATATATATATATATCCCACATCCAAGACCTCACGATTACACTCTTTTCGCACATCTAAGTCCTCATGATTACATTCCTGCCCACATCCAAGTTCTCACGATTACACTCATGTCCCACATCCAAGTTCTCACGATTACATGTCTGTCGCTCCGTCAACTGAGCCAAACTTTGGAGATTCATCTGAGCCAAATTTTAAAAATTGAATTGATCCTCCACATGATCCATTTGTAGACTTATTATATTTTTCAAGTCAAAGGAAGATTGCAAATGTACAAGTTTTTGCTTCAACAACTACTATAATGGTGGTGCACGACCATCAACTGTTGCAATTTGAATGTAAAGTTTAGGTTAGTAGTGTAGATCTAGGAGAAGATAATTATATGTTGTATCGACAAAGTCATGGACCGGGCACTATTAAGGACGTCGAGAAATCTTGAGTGGTTTGACCCTTGCTCTGTCTTTGCCTTAAGTGATCTGGAGTAATATATTTGGAACAAATTGTGAAAGTGAACAATTAGTAATGTTTTGAATAATTTTAGTACTTTGTACTTTGTTTTGAATGTATGCTACTATGAACATCTACTATTTTGATTGTATGCTTCTATGAACTAATATATTTTATGCAAGGGAGTTAACATGCTAAGATTGATGTATGAGATGTTTTAATTTGGTTGGCACGGTAAATATCACCTTATCATCCCAAAGATTAAATTTAATTTATTGATATATAAGGGTATTGTTTCGTTATACCTGTCGTCCTCAATTAATTTGTGACTGCAGTCTTTAATTGAAAGAAACACTATTTTTAAGACTTTGTGACTGCTGAACCAACACTATTTGTAAGACTTTTTAGCCTACTTATTGAAAGCAAGATATCATTATCATTGTCAGGTGACCAATTTTTCAGAGCAAACCAACATTTTGCATCAGCAATGTTCGATATCTGTGAATCAATTGGATCAGTTCTTTCATCGATTCATTAAGTCTGTCCCATTTGACAAAGGCATGTCTTCTTCCACGCATGTGTTAGGTGATTTGCTAACTTATCTCACTGCATCTTCAATTGTTAATACTTAGATCATCTCATTGTTTATCATGTGAGAACATACTACTCATGTGTTTAGATTATCTCACTATTTATAATTTGAGATCATGTGTTTATTTTGTGTTAATACTTGGATTATCTCACTATTTATCACGTGTCAATACTTAAATTACTTAGATTATCATGTGTTAATACTTAGAGTATCTCACCGTTTATCGTGTGATAACATACTACTCACGTGTTTAGACATTTTTTGACCCTATAACTACAAATGATCATTCTTAGCTACTCATAAATCTAAAAAAAACACCCAACATTCACAACTTTTCTTAATGTCCTCAAAAAACATTCTTTGTTTACCTCTACTCCACCAGTCTCTTAACCTCCATGATTCCCCACCCTCGTACTAATTTCATCTGCATCTTTATCTCTAACCTAATTCCAGATTTGTCTCTACACTTACAACTTGACACCTTGGTAATTAGACTACCTTTTTCACCTTCCTACTTAGGTTTGAACTACCTACTTTCTCACTCTCCACTCCGTAAGAGGGTTGAAACTACATACCCCATTATTCTCTGGTTCTCCATATATGTTCTCTAAGATGGATTACATCAAGACATTTGAGGACAACTCCCCTAACATTATGTCTTAGATCTTGAGGGCAACTCCCCTATCGTTATGTCTTAACTCTAGAGGAAAACTCCCCTAGCCCTTCCTACACAATTATTAATTACTCAATTATTAAATTAGATAAATTCAGCGGCATATATGGTTATATCACGACTATCTTGGGTGAGAATGCATTGACATATTATCTCTCTTGTGAATATGTATGAAATTAAGTCAGAAAAACAAAAGCAAGAGCATATGGTGCTAATGCTATCACTTTTACTCTATGAATTCGCTACATATGCATGAGTTAATCATTGACTTTTTAGATTTAGTAAAGGGTTGAATAGTTATTGAATGACATGATAATATTATGTTGTCTGTGATTGATTAATAACAATGTATAATAAAGAAAATATCAAGAATAGATTGAGATATTTGTCAAAGCAATAGGACCACATTTGTTATTTGTTCATAGCGAAACGTGTCATGGTTTTTCAGGGTAAAAATTTCAAACAAAATATGTAGGTTAATGTGTTATAAACTTTTATACTATTTTCTCTCTGGTGTTAGTTTGATTTAGCTTTAGGATTCTAGTTGATTTTTTGATTCTTTGTAGTCGTTCAGTTTCAAGTTAAACTGTTCCTCCCCTAAATATATGTTTTATGAAATATTTATTACTATGTAAAAAGATAGTGTGGTATTAATTTTTGATGTGATTAGGATAAAATTTTCTATTTCTTGTGTCACCTGTTACATTTAATCGAATATAATCAGATAAAAGGTGACATGAATAGATCTACCATGTCAATATCTTCGCTCCTAACGTCTTTTATTTCTTTCTTTTTGTATGGTTCTCTCTCTCTCTCTCTCTCTCTCTCTCTCTCTCACACACACACACACACACACACACACACACACACACACATACACACACACACACACACACACACACAATATTATGGTAGCATGTCACATATGTACCCTTTTAGTTTTCTTGTATCTGGATGTAAGCAAGTGTCTATACAGCAAACTATGTGTTGCCTTTTAAACATTGTTTGATGACTAGTTGTTGTTTATCCATCGAGTTTAGTGGCACTACAATGCAATAAAGTTAGTGGCTATGCATCTTAGATAAGAGTGGGAAACAATGGTCAGCTGTCATGATGTTCCTATAACAAAAACCTGGATTTCTAGTAGTTTCTTATGACCCTTTCTTTTCTTTATTAAATATTTATCGACTCTAATGGAAAACTACCCTATCCTCTCCTATATAATTATTAATTACTCATTCAATATCAAAAAAATTAGTTTTTTATTATAATGGATTATAAATTATATTTAAATTGTTTTGTTTTAATGACGAAGGGAAAACCCCATTAGGGTTAGGGTTTTGGTGAAGAAGGGAAAAAGAAAATTGACAAAATACAATGAATTTTTAATTGATTGTAAAGATTCATATGAACCAATGCATTCTTTTAATTGATTATAAAGATTCGTATGAGCCAATGCACTCTTTGTGTAGTTATATTGAGATCAGTGCATTTTGACTCTATTTTTTTTTCTTGATGGGATTTATATGTGCTTATTTTGGATTAGTTAGTTATGTTTGCTCTTATCATGATAATATCTCACTAGTTCATCATCATTCACATTGTAAGTCCTTGTATCTTTTATGTCATTTGTAACTATATGGATTTTCTTATGTGCATGTGCGTGTGTGTGACTATATGTCTTTGTTTCAAACTAATTTTAACTTTTTCTTCCCATGATAATAATTACACTTTATTGTTTATGGATATACACATGATATACCCGACATACATAGTATTCAAAGGCCCAAATATATGTGTTTACACTTCATGGCAAGCAACACAAGCACAAGTCAATGGATATCGAGCCACCACATATAAAAAATTTGAGTCCTTTGAACTTGATCAGCAGCTGTACTTCGAGTATATGAGGGAGGTTGTTACCATATCAATGCCCCCATGATTAATATACCTAGACTTCATGAAGCATATCCATCGCGTGGTGACCCAAAGTCTAGGTGCAGGATGATTTGTTACATGTTCATGGCATTTCTTGTCATCAAAATGTTGTGCCATTATTTTTTTAGTTTGCTTTTGATTCGATGTTCATTTTGTATTTGGAGCCCAAGATGTGTCTATTTGATGTTAAATTAAGTTTAAACAAGTTTTACGTGTACCGAATATTTGTAATGTTTGAAATATAAATGAAATTTTTTCAAACATTTTTAGACTTGCCACATGTTGATGATATTTCATCTATTTCTCAATTTTAGTTTAATTTTTTTATTTTACTATAACCATTTCATCATTTTTTTAAAATATAAAGATATTAGTAACTGTTCTTAGCAGTGACACATTTAACAAACTCATCATTTGTGATTGCTAATAGCGTCACAAATTTATAACTACTGTTAATTTTACAACCGTTGCGAGTAGTTACATATATTTGGTTTGACTACTAATAGGAGTTACAAATACTAGATTTGTGACTAGTGACAACAGTTATAAATTGCGATCACCGTGTCATAAGCCCCACAGGGGTTATTAAAAATTGTGACTGTTGTTAGGAGTGACAATTTTTTTTGTGACCCCCTAAATTGTGATGGAAAAGAGCAGCTACAAAGGTCATTTATAACTGCTAATGGAAGTTACAAATCTCCTTTTTTAGTACAGTGCATCTCACAAACTCCATCACCAGTGGTTCGTCAGCGAAAATCCTATTGCAACCCGAGGTAACCAATGTTTTGATATCAGCTGAGAGTGAGAACTCTCAACTGTAGCTACCCAATTAAAATAAAATAGCGATTTAGTTATAATAAATAATTTATTAGGTTAAAAACTTCCAAAGGTCTGTGCGAAAAAATTGGTTTATAAATATAATTGTCTTAATCAAATTTATCTTCAACTTAAGTCAAGTGATTCTAATACGCATAAAGATAAATCAAATCACTTTATGTCAGATGTATAAGGAAAATCCACAAACTAAAAAGAATCTCGAGCCAAATGAATGGCAAATGTATTATGGTAGAGTAATACAAGTAGAAGATAAAGACTTGCAATCACATAATGCTGTGACCTAGCAAATGCCACCATATCCTCCCAGGAGAGCACCAACAGTTGAAGAATAATACACAACTGGAATCAATGGACTCATCCAATGCCTTCAAATCTTATGCCAATAAACATTATTTAAAGTGGAATAATCATTTTGTTCTGATTAAAAGGAAGCAATGAGAAACCTCCAATTAAAACTATGATGTGTGAGGGTATCCTATGGCTTAAAAGATATAGTGGAAAGGTTTCTCCTTAAAAACTCACAAGTTTATTTTTCAATCTTGAAATAAGGCCATACTCAAGAACAAATAAGGTTTGGAAAATTATTTTTCAAAGCTTACTTGAGTATAAAAGTCTTACTTTCACGAATTCAAGAATGAACTAAAAAGCTTGAACATCACACGGTAGAAGAACAAAGAAGTATGATGAAAATATTTTTCTTCTTGGTCGTGATAAATCACTGGGCTTGCTCATGTAATCTTGGGAAAGGAAGAACATAGTTACCATATTTTTTGAGGTTTTAGAGGTGTTATAATTCCTTGTACATTATTGGTTTCTCCATGCAGGTACGACGATAGTAAAGTTCTCGAGAATCATCTCGAGCGTGGATGTAGGCAAACATTGCTTTTCAAAGTCTTTCTGAACCCTCTCTAGAATATGTATATTATTTAACAATTATTTTCTTTCTTATAAATTGATGTATCATATTGAAACTATTTTTTTTAAAGTGTAAAATTGTCATTGAGTTTACAAAAATGTAATTTACTCCTCTCTTGTGTATATTTTTGGGTCAACAATTGGTATCAGAGGCAATATCATTAATACTTATTTTCAAAGTATATTTTATTACAAATATCTGTAATACCCCGTAATTTTATAGCTTTTAATTACGAGATTAATTAAATGTTGTGGGATTAATAAAATTAATTCGCGATAATTAATTGGAAATTAATTTAGATTTAAATAACCAGCGAGACGAGAGTTAGTATTCAAATACGATTATAATGTTGAATATTACTGAGTGATTATGGTAATATGTGATTATTGAATTTATTAAAATTGTCGTGAGTTGAAAATACGGCAGTTTCGATAATTTAGTTGGGACTCGCGTGTCAGGACCCAATTTAATGGATTTATTTTTATGTCATCCGTATGAGCATTTTGAGTGATCCAAAATGTCCTAAAGGGTTTAGATAGTTAGAAAATACTAGTCGGGAGTTTAGTTTGGGTCCCGAGGCATTTTTAGGCCTAACCGGCAACCCGAGAGGGTATTTTAGTCATTCCTATTTTTGGTGAATAGTGACTTACGAAATTTAGTTTTTAATTATCATTCAACACTTGAATCCATTAGGGTTTTCACAACCAAAAATCATCATGCAGTTAGAGAGGAAGAGAGGAGAAATTTCACGGGCTTCCACGGCTACAACCACCACTTAGAGGCTTTTGCACCACCGTCACCACTACCGGATAGATCGGAAAGCAAGGATCATCTCCATACCGTCTACTTCATCGGATTAGAATCCTCATTAGCAGGCAAGTGATTTAACTTGCTATAATTTAGTGCATATATCATCCATGTTAGGTTAGAATTGGAGCATAACCTTGAATAATGACAATTGAATGGATTTGAAGAATTTAAATCGTAATCTGGGTATGTTTTACATGTAGTTTAACATTTGAGATAATAGCAACAACGAAATTATGATTCATGGGTAGATAATAAAATTGTAAAGAAATATATAGTGTTTTTGAGGAAAAATAGGAGAACTAGGTACTTATATGAAAATTATGTGAATTGATCCAAGAAATGGATTTTCCATTTGGATTTGACGATTTTAAAATTTTAGAAATTATATATTTATGTTGGTATGATGTTAGGAATAGATATTTGGGAGTTTGGGACATTATAGTAGAGGATTTAAGGGTTGACTTTGATGAAACCCGTAGGCAAAGTTATGCAGATTCGCAATACCTGCTTGATCGATCGATCGATCCAAGAATGTCGATCGATCGATCCTTTTTGTCGATCGATCGACCCCTCCTGATTTTTGACAATTGTTTTTCCCTTAAGGTTTAATGAAAATCCCAAGGCCTATGATGATTCTTAGGGTGATTAATTTGATATTGTGGGACTTAGTTAAGGGCAGTAGGGTCTTAGTTGATGGCCGAAAAAATGGTTTACCTTATGGAATTGAATGCTATTGCTTATGAGGGACTAAGGAGTGAGGTACGATTAGAAATCATTTGAATTGAAATTATAATGGGAATGAATGATGATCTAAGGATAAGAACAGTAACGGAGGGACTTTAAGTTACTGAGATAACATCAAAAACTAATAGGAGACCTAGTAACCTTTTGGGATAGGTTTATGTACTCAAATTGATACGACGAGAAAGTTATCAAGTTAAATATATATTACGTATGATGTTCGGGATAAACTTTCTATGTACGAGACTTACTATATGGAATGTGTGAATTACTATATTGAAATATGTTTACTTAATTTGTGTGGATGCCTAACATTTGGATTTTTTATATGTATGACATACCTACCATACTTGCTATCACGGGAGGTTGGTTTTTGGGAAAAGGATCATCTTATCTTGTGTTCCTTCGGGGGGATTTAGATTGGCACCTTAAGGACATAGGACTGTGAATGACTTATTTGTGAGTTGATAAGTCAGCTGACATTGGGAGCGTATGTATGTGCGTGGCCCATGGGTATGTGAACTATATTCTCCTCCAATATGTCTGATTTGTATTGAGACGGTTCCTGAGTGATTCGGAACACGTGATCCTTACGTACGTGATGTACATGGATTTGATAGCAGAGTATGCGTGCACCGTAGCTTTGCCTAGGGGTGCCTTATATGTACACTACACCAAATCTGCACTATTGTCACGGTCATTAACCTTGACAAATTGGACTTGTCAAGGTCAATGACTGTGACAATTCTGGGCGAGACAAATTTTTTTATCACGGACGTGTCACGGCCATTGACCTTGACAATTCCATTAGAATTGTCATGGTCGTGTCAAGGTCAATGACCGTGACAATTTAGTCACGGTTAACAACCGTGGTCAACCCGTGGCAATATTTAAAAAAATTGTCACGGTCAATGACCGTGACAAGTCCGTGATAACTTTTGTCAAGGACTTGTCACGGTCAATGACCATGACAATTCTGGGTAGAATTGAAAAAAATTCTGCTGGGCAGTATGGCCACTGCCACTGCCCAGCAGTATATTTGTACCTGTTATAACAACGTTGGTTGTACCTATTCAAACATCATATATCCAAATATACCCAAGATAGTGAAAATCTATATTCATGACGATATAATCCAAATATTCAAAATAGAAACAATATACATGACAATATAATCCAAATATAAATAAAATGTACAAACTTAAAAATAACGTTACTACATGTCTTGAGTAAATGTGAGGAGGTGAGTTGGCTACACGATATACGAATTGACACACCCATTAATATACAATGTGCCGCATTGTTCGCGCAATCACAATTGGGAGTTCTCCTTCCCGGGTATCACATGCATGACAAACACTTTGGACTCGATCCCTTGAAGCGTACGTCCATGTACTATTCCACCCTCGATGATATTCGGGTCCTTCAACCCCCGCCCTATCCCCTGGCCATCAAATATATCCAATATGAACATGCTCGGCCAACCAAGTGTCAATAATGGTCTGGGTAAGGGAGCCAAATAAGGAAGTGGATCATCGAAATACGCACGTGACGGTGAAGAAGCAGCGAGGTCCACATCCTCGTCCTCCTGCGCCTCGTTTTCCCGCACCTCCTCCTCCTCCTCCTCCTTTTCCTTCCATTTCCCTTTCCCCTTCCCCTTTCGGTCTCCGCCCAACGTATGCTTCATGAATGCGTACATATCTTCGACTGTCGCCTCCAAACGGGACAACTTCGCGTCGTGTGAATCCACCGTTCAAGCCAACTCGGTGTCGCTCGTCTCCAATCCGATGATCCTAGATTTGGCCAGCCGCGAGCTCACCCCCCTTGTCCTCCCCTTGCGATCAGAGCCAAGCACTTGGCTGAGTGCGTTTGTGGACAAAGATGCCTTGTCAGCATCAGACTGCGACTCATGCACTTCCTTGAGCTTTGCCTGAAACGACAAAAAGCACATGATTAGTAAAATAAGTAAACTAAAAAATTATAACGTAATTAACAAAAATTAAACTGTCAGATTACTTACAATCGTCTCCACGACGCTCGGGGACACCTCCTTGTCCTTCCCCTTCTTCGTTCGAAGAGCCACATAAGTATCGAGCCTATGTGGCTTACCCCCTGGCCCACTCCCTACCCCCTGAAATAAAATAATGTAAAATTAGTATCAGCCCTGCAAAGTAAAATGCTGAAGAATAATATATTTCTGTAGTTATAGAAAAATTAAATCTTACCTTCATCCTATGCTCCACCTCGGCGTAAGAGGTCCGCCCGGAGTAGTGCACGTCCGTCTTTTTTGCCCCGTTTTCCCTCCCCGATTGGCGAGATGCCAATTGTCGATCCTCGATCTCATTGTCAATGAACTTTTGCCATTGTGCCAATGAGATCGTCTCCTTGGGCGGGATGGATCCACGCAATTGTATAATGGACTCTCGTGTTTTTCCAAAGTACCATGTCCACATATTTTTCTTCCACGTCTTGTGTTGCTCCCTCAACTGCTCCAAGATGGAATCGTGTAGCTTTGGATACAAGTTGAATTGTTCCTGTCCAACAAATTCAATGTTAGTTGCGAATAAATATAAATATAAAATGAAATCGAAATCGAAATCGAAATCGAAATCGAAATCGAAATCGAAATCGAAATTGAAATTGAAATTGAAATTGAAATTGAAATTGAAATTGAAATTGAAATTGAAATTGAAATTGAAATATAAATATATTACCTGTAGTGCCGCCCAAACAGCTAACTTGAGCTCATATGGCACCTCCTTCCAACTCATAAATCACGGGCCGATGACCGTCTTTAGCAGCTTGAGGGATTTTGTTAATAGCTCCGATTTGTTCTCGACGATAATCCCAAATTTTCCGTATTTGGGGTGCCTAGGGGCGAAGGAGCCCTCGTCGACTCCGCTACCACCGAGCCGAGACGACATTTTCATAAACAACATCATCATCTTCGCCTTAATATCTAAAGGAGACATTTGCCGTAAAAAAATGTTATTAGTACAGATAAAAAAAAATGTTAATAGTACACATACACACACCCCTACCCCACCCCCACCACACACACGCACACGTCATGCCACTTTTAAAACTAACCAACCCAACATTTCATCAATTAAACTAACAATTAAAGTATACAATTATTAATTTACTAATTTACAATGAGGAGAAATCCTACTTTCATATGAAATTAGCACTAATTATTAATTTACTTTTATATAAAACTATACAATTAAAATTACAATTAAAGCTATACAATTTCTTAATTAAAGCTATACAATTGTTAAAATTGCCCCACCACACCCCCCCTACCACCCCCACCACACCCCTTGCCCCCCGCCACGCACACATGCACACACCTACGCACACACACACACACCCCACCCCCTCCCCCCCCACACGACCGTGACAACTACATTTGTCATGGTCTTGTCACGGTCAATGACCGTGACAACTCTTTATCACGTTCGTGTCAAGGTCAATGACCGTGACACAAAACGCGTGTTTTATAATCTTATTCATTGCACGATCATTTATCATCATCTTATCTGTATATTCATTGCAATTATCTACTTCTTTAATCCTTTATCTTTATATTTATTCTTTGAAATTCTTTTATATTTAAAAAGTCTCTTATCCTCATTATATTTTATCACAATATGCATATCTTATAAGAGAGTCGGGTTTGGCATGAATAATTTGTAATGAAGTCTAGAACGAATCTTACTAAATCAATTGGGGTATTTTCATATTTTTATTACTTTATTAATTTATTGTTTATCAATAAAATTATGACATGAGATAATTATAATTGGAGCATAAATTTCATTATCATAAAGGGATAAATCCAACCAAGTACAGAGATTCTACAAATTAAAGTGACAATTAAATTTAAGACTTTCTAACAACATGCATGTGTATGGATTCTACATAGTTGGGCACGAAAGTAACTAATGATATTTCTAAAAACATACAATTGGCAACATTTTGTGAATTTACTAAACTTTATATAATATTATCAAATTCTGTTAAAAAATTATCTACGGTTTTACCTAATTGAATTAATTTCATGAATAAAATTATTATCAAATTTAAATATCTATACAATTAAATTTAACATATGAATTCTAGAACTTTTCTAACATTTACACAATTCTAACTATCACTAACCTTGCATTCATACTAAGGTTTACATAGTTTTAACAAATTATAACAAAATATTATCATATTTTTGGTTAGAAAATTCCACCCTCACCCCTCCCCACCACACCCCACCCCCATTACCCCCTTCCCCCCTCCCCCATCACACACCATCACACACATATATACACACACATACACACATACCCCACCCCTCTCCCCCACCCCACCTGCACCACGCCACCCCCATTACCACCTTCCCCCCTCCCCCACCATACACCACCACACACATATATACACACACATACACATATACATATACACATATATATATATACACACATACACACACACACATATAGAAATGAAAGAGAAAGGGAGGAAAAAAAATATACCTTAGAGAGAGAGAGAGCAGAAATCGCTTAGAGAGGGGGGGGGGGGAACCAAAAAAGGTGGGAAAAAAAGAAACCTAGGGTTTTTTTACTGCAAAAGTTGTCACGATCGTGTCAAGGTAATTGATCGTGACGATTATTTAAAGAATTGTCACGGTCATTGACCGTGACAAGTCCGTGAAAAGTAAATTTGTTATGGCCTTGTCACAGTTAATGACCGTGACAACGCTTTGTCGCAGTCGTGTCAAGGTCAATGACCGTGACACAAAATGCGTGTTTTTTGTCACGGTCAATGACCTTGACAAGGGTGACCGGCTGAAAGGTGATAATTTTATCATTTTGGTGTAGTGGTATATATGTACTGAGAGTGATTTATATATACTTATGACTGGTTCACTATTGCTTAGTATATGTGATTAACTAAGATATTGTAATGGACTAAGAATGTGAGAATGTAATTAACACTTGAGATAAGTAATTTAATGAATGTGAATATGGGTTATGAATATAACTTGTTTGGGTGTTACGAGTAGATACCCTATGATAGAATGTGAAAGTAGGAGTGGTACAGACTAGTTAGTGAGTGGCATAACTAGGATGGGTTAAGGGAATACATTAGGCGTGCACATTAGTTGAGAGGTGAGAAACTCATATGAGAGTACGCAACTAACATGTTTATAATATGTGTTGTTTAATTGTAATTTAAACCCTTATTGAATTTTTAAATTGTTTTCACCTCGGGCTCTGACCTATTTTCTTCCAAATCTATTTTGTTTTGTAAAAATAGTTTTAGGTGCCCAGCCACAGGGACACCAAGCATAGTAGTTCCATTACATTGACGTGATGTTGCTGCTGTGGAAGTTACAGGATCTCAGTATTATACGCCTTCATATTTTGTACTTGAATCTACTTAAGTTTACTCATATGTTAGGGCATGTCGCCCATTTCCATTTAGAGATAGCACTCTCATACTTTTAGTTTTATTTTAGATATTGGTTTATTTATTCAGACTCTTTTATCGGGATTTTATTTTACTCTGGTATTATTATGGGGGTGTTTACTCCGATTTCAGTTTATTTCATTTCGTTAGTTATTTACATGAGATTGTTTATGCGATTGATGGTTGGTGATTTAGTTACTTGGTTATTGTTGCTTTAATTAATAAAATTTGGCATCTCTCTTTTTAAATATTAGGTGGCTAGTAATAAATTAAATATTTTCAGCAGTGATGCTACGACTGAACTAACTTAATATTCTGTATTAATTTCATAAAGGAGTAACTACTCGGTATTTAATTAGTCGGGGTGTTACAGGTGATATCAGAGCATCAGGTTCTAGTGTTCTTTAGGATCTGCGCGGCTTATTATGCTTCCAGCGTAACTTTCTTTGATATAGAGCCCTATGTTTAGGATTGTTAATTTCTTTGGTGAAGTTTCGTTCTCCTACTATAATGTATATAATAATGAATCTTATTTGCATTCGGGTGTGTTCATGTGTCGAACGATGTCGTATGTCAGACGAGGACAGTTGGGCGGACAACAGGCAAAGCTCGTTGAGGTTATAAGGTATATTCAAGAATGATGACCGTAGTTGAGGTCACCCCTTTTATGGCACGGAAGGCCAGAACGGTAAAGATGGTTAAGGCACAACATATGACTTCCAGGAACCCCTATAGTAAAAATTGGGGTCAAATTCAACTCACCTAGAAAGGTTTGAATGGGAGAGAGAGCCAGGCCAAACATTGAAGAGAACCAACAGTGAAAAATTCTAGAAATGCGAAAATGGCGTGTGTTAGCCAATGAAGGTAAAATATCCAAAGGCTTGGGCATATGTTGGAGTATGGCTAATCGGGAGTGAAAATTAGGGGTAAAATTTTTCTTAGCTCATAAGAGCAGAGTTACAATGGTGAGAGGGAACCACCACACTTAGAAGTGGAATGTTTTGTCAAAAAAAGGCGCATATATATGGTTTGACCATAAGTCCCTTCATCAGATATTCAGGATAAGATGGGACGTTGTTCTGAACTCACACAAGAGGGTCGAACAGAGGTCAATTTGTGAAAAGAAATTTAATTAATTAGCGAACCTTACACCGGATGAAGTAGGTGCAATGGAGAGGAGGACATTAAAAGGGAAATTTAACTTACAAAAAGAATTGCTAGCACTTCTGGGGAATTTTGCTTAGACGGTCGATGCAGATGGTAACAATGACGTGGTTGGTTAATATGGAGGTAAACGCTTCCTTATGAGGGGAGCTACAAGAATCGAAGAATTTAAATAGAGTAAAACTGCGGGAAATGGTGTTGGTGAATCACCACAAAGAGGAGACCCATCAGGGTACCCGTTTAATCGATTCGGATAGCTGAATTGTTAACGGGCAATGGTAATTTCAGTAAGAGTTCTCGATGCCAGTAGCGTGTTCCTTAGGACCATCAAAGTTAAGGGAACAATAGAGGTAGTCATCTGAGTCAAGACTACCAACGTTCGAGAGAAGGACAACCCTAACATGGTCAGTTTGATCGGAGATAGGTGGAGTATATGTAGAGGTATTTTGTGAGGAGTAAAACCCGTGCATTAAAATTTTTCCCGAAGAAAGTATAGGGATAAGGGTGTGGTGCCTAGTAAGAGCAATAGTTATTGAAATTTTTGGTTTTGTATGGACTGGTATGTTAAGTCCAGGAACCATTTGAGCAACCAGGGTGATTGGCAAGGTAGAAGTATGAGATATATCCTTAGATTATGATGCGTGTTGTATGTGACATGAACGAGTTACTACATATTTATTATTTCTATATTCGCATGGGATACGAGTTTAGCGCATATATAAATAATGTTATTATTTATGTGAATATTTTCCTGGTATAGTGGAGTTACCTTTAGTGTGATCCGCAGGGGATGAATGGGTGTATCAATAGTGGTACATACGTTATTGAAATTTCTCTTTTTAATGATGTGTTATACGAGTATGAAATTATCCTAATTATGTTTTTTACTATATGCCTAAACCGATAGTGTACGGATATTGCAAGTCTATCGGGGTTACTACCTTGGTGTATAATGTTTTGTTCTGGCGAGGCCCCATCTGCGAGAGGGCCGAGATCGCGTTTATATATTTGTATATATGTATTGTTGAGACATAGAGATGTATAATGGTCTCGGATATTTGTTCCTGGTATGTGTAAGGACTTTATTGATATAAATCCGAGTGTATTTGGTTTACTGTTCAACGAAAAGATTTAGCTAGTTATTATAATTAACACTCAGGATGTGTTAATAAGAAGAGTGCATTGTTATAACACCCTTTACAGACGTGGGAGTTAATACTCATAGTTATATGTCTGGGGACGGGATTTTGAGAGCCCCAATTATATTTGCATAATGTTTATGAAATGTGATTACCATCAATGTTAAGAGATAGTGTCTTTAGGAAGAAATTCCTTGTTTAAGTGTAATTGTGAAAGGAGATGTAACTTTGATGTCTAGAGACGGGAATATAGGGGTACATGATATGGACTGAGGGCCTAATGGATTCCGATGACCGACAATGCTAGGAAGTAGTGTATCGGGGGGTTCCTTATTTGGATTTCGCTTTGCGAGGCATCCCACGCATGAAACTTAACGTAAGGTTGGTAGTAAGGAGATGTCTGGCCATTCGTCCATGATTTGAGCACCTCAATTTTTATGGAAGTATGTAGTTGTAACTGGAAGTTAAAGGGGTAAATTACGATATAAGGCTAGTAGAACCAATTGTGTGGTGAGGAAGTACTGATAATTTTGTTTTATTATTGGCGGGTTGAAGGATGAAATGATGTTTAGGAGGACTTAGAATTTCAAATTCGGGAGTGATTGAGAATGCCCAAGTGATATACCCATATTGAAAATGCAGGGACAATAGAGAGTTTGGAGTACTCATGACGCGTATGTGATGTTTAAACCCATATACATGGGTTATAAGGGGAGTAGACATCCTGGTTTGCTGATGAGATAATCGCCGGAATAAGAGACATGAAGATGGGTGAAATTTTTACTTGTGAGACTTATATGAAGAAATGGAAGTGGTAGAGTGGATTAAGCGTCATGAGAAGGACGAAAATCTATAGATTCATGTGCAATCAGAGTAACACATCCAAAAAAAATTGGTTGAAGGGCAGTGGGAAGCCAGTTAAAAAGGGGGTATCCCTTGAGAAGATAAATATTTAACTATTATGGACAATTTGGAGCGGAGTTCCACCCAATCAAATGTTGAGGGTGGCTTAAGCGTAAGTAGAGTGAGGATGTCAATAAGATATAAAGAGACCAGTTATGCACAACGTGGCGAAAAGTGCACGGATAAGAACTTTTGGTATACGCCGAGGGAAGAAGAGGGTTAGTAAGTATCACTTAACACGAAGAATTATACGTGAAAGTCAGTATTAAAAAGGGGTATAGTAAGTAGTAGATCGATTGGGGTAAGATGATCAGCCATATAGTTTTGTATCAAGCCGACGATTCTAATTATGAGAGAGTCAAGTTAGTAAATTTCTTTTAGGGGTTTCCAAATCATAGATAAGTAATGGGTTCCTTCGAATGTGTGTAACAGGTTATCAAGAAGGAAAGAAATTGTTATATCCTTGGGTGATTTACACTATTAGATAGTGATCGCCCCGGTACGTGGTCCTGCCCTGTATTATTCTGAATTAGGATGATATCCTTGTAACCAACTTTCAATATGGGGTATCAGGAAGTAGTGGGGATAAAGTTTTGTTTTGAGAAGGTTGTATTACCTATAGCTCGAGGAATAGGCGCAAGGTGATTAACGACTAGAGGAACTGTATGAAAGTAATTTTGAATTTATTGCGATCTTTTCATTTCTAGTAAGTAAAGTATAATATGGTAATGGGGAGAGGATATTACCTAATAAGAAAGTTGTGAGAAATCACACGTACCTATTTATAGTGGAAAAGGTACTTACAGATGTTTTGTGTGGTTAAACCTTACATTCCTCCCTCTGGATGCTTAGAGGTGAGCGAATTATCAGAGTTTTCGATCAGTCAGAAGTTGGAGTTCGATGACTATAATGGGTTAACCACCAACTGTCTGAAGTGGCTTTCCCTTGTGTAAAAGTCATAGAACTGGAAACAAAGATTCAAAGAACGGACAAGAGTAGTCTGATGTTTTATGGTTTCCCCCAGGTGGGGAGTTTTGGGTTTAAATAAATGTGGGTGTTGATACGAAGTGAGGTGCGGACTCATAATAATATTGCGATAATGCGGCTAATAATGTATAGGCTATTCTTATTCGAATGTTGTTTAGTAAGAGCATAATGTGAGGTGTATTTATTGAGGTATAACCCTATAACTGATAAAGTATCAAGAGTGTTCAACATGCTTGTTGTGAAGCGAGGGCTGTAGTGATTGAGCCTTTCTTTGTATTTTGTTTTCAGTACTGGAGGATACCTAATTTTTCTAGGTATGCCTACTTTTCTTAATTTCGGGAAGAAATTCCTCTATTAGGGGGTAAGTATGTAATACCCCGTAATTTTATGATTTTTAATTATGAGATTAATTAAATGTTGTGGGATTAATTAAATTAATTCGAGATAATCAATTGGAAATTAATTCGAATTTAAATAACTAGCAGGACAAGAGTCAGTATTCAAATATGATTATAATGTTGAATATTACTGAGTAATTACGGTAATATGTGATTATTGAATTTATTAAAATTGTCGTGAGTTGAAAATACGGCAGTTTCGGTAATTTAGTTGGGATGCGCGTGTCAGTCATGTCATGACCCAATTTAATGGATTAAAGTATTTTATTTTTATGTCATCCATATGAGTATTTTGAGTGCGTCAAGATGTCCGAAAGGGTTGATATAGCTCTACACCAAAAACAGCATTTTGGCACACCCTGATATTAAAAATCTGGCACAGTTTAAAACTGTGCCAGATTTTGGCACGGTTTAATAGAAATTTGGCACACTTTAAAACAGTGCCAAAATTTGGCACGGTTTTAAAGTGTGCCAAAATTGAGTACACTTTACTAGGATATAAAATACCTCAAAATTTTGGGACATTTTAGTTTCCCTCTTCTCTCTCCTTCTTCGTCTTCTCCCCCGCTCTCCCCTCTCTCTCCATCAAAAACCCAAGCCCTACCATCGGAGTCACCAAAAACCCAAGCCCTACCACCCGCTCTCCCTCGCTCTCCCCGCTCTCCCCCTCTCTCCCCTGCTACGTCGGCCTTATTCCTGCCGTCGCCTCCCCCCTTGGGTTTATCCCCTGCCGTCGCCCCTATTTTTCGGGTTTATCCTCCTCGAGTCACCTCCCCCACTCCCCTGGTTCAGGGTTTTTGATATTCCGGCGTCGTGGTGTCCCTTCCGGCGACCACGTGTTTTCTCGGTTTGAGGTATTTTATCTGGTGTCGTAATTTCTTTCCTTTATAAGTATTATATATATATATATATATATATATATATATATATATATATATATATATATATATATATATATATATATATATATATATGATTAAACTCTAGAATTAGATTTAATCTAGAATTATCTAGAATTAAATCTAATATATAGTGATTTAATAAAATAGATTTAATTCTAGATAATTCTAAATAATTCTAGATTTAATTCTAGATAATTCTAAATAATTCTAGATAATTCTAGATTAAATCTAATTCTAGAGTTTAATCTAATATATATATATATATATATATATATATATATATATATATATATATATATATATATGAGGCAGGCTCCTGTGCACACTAAGTTTGCTCACTACCTTTTAAAAGTGTGCAAACTTAGTGCTGGCGCACACCAATTTTTTTATGTGATATTTAAACATTTCAACGGACTCACATAAAAAAAATCAGCTCAAAAAAACTTTTTTTGCTATTTTTAAAAAATCGGTCAAACTTTCGCAGTTTTTAAAGGGCTTAAAAACTGCGAAAGTTTGACCGATTTTTTAAAAATATCAAAAAAAGTTTTTTTGAGCTGATTTTTTTTTATATGGGTTCCTTGAAATGTTTAAATATCACACAAAAAAAATCAACTCAAAAATATTTTTTTTACTATATATAAAAGGTAATGTGCAAACTTAGTGTGCACAAGAGCCCGCCTCTCTCTCTCTCTCTCTCTCTCTCTCTCTCTCTCTCTCTATATATATATATATATATATATATATATATATATACTGAGGTGGAATTAAATCTAATATATACTGATTTTTGGAATGTGGAGATAACTTTTCAATAGTCCAGTTTAGGAAAGAGAAAGTCATGTGCAGCAAACATTTTCAGTCTTGAGGTGGGTGATATAGGAGGTGATTGTGTTTTCTTGGCAAGATCTGATGGGGGTGATGGGATTTCCAAGCACTTGAGGTGATTGTGTTCTCAAAGGCCCAGTCAGGGCACACTCCCTCCAAGGCTGTTGTCGCCCCTCTAAGGTATTTCTCATATTAATTTTTTGAATGGGTTTTTTGTTTTGCAACAAAATGCATTTTTTTGGCACAAAAATGGTTCAATGTGCACAAAATGCATTTTAGGGCATAATAATCTCATATTAATATTTAAGTGTTTAAATGCTAATTGTGCCTATTCATGTTTGTGACAATGTTAATGTGCACATAGAGGGGTAAAGCTTGGATAGTCCAATTGTTAGTTGTGGCCTGTTTCTCGCTAGCAACAAAAATGGAGGAGATTGAAGTGCCTCCCATTGTTGATTTACAGGTGAGAGAAAAATTAATGTGAATATTTATTTATTTTATTATATATTGATCCATTTTCCTTTATGATATGTTCTTATTTGTAATGGACATATGGATTTTTGTGAGTAGGTAGGAGATCCCAAATTTTTATTTGAAGGCAAAACCATACAAAGAATGGCGCTTCTTGTTTTGAGAACCTTGAATGGAGATCCCAAGTTCTTTCATAGACTACTTTCTTAAAAAGATTAACCATGATCATCTTCCATCACAATCTTTGATCTCTAGATCAATTCAATACATCTTAAGCACAATCAAACGTAGATTATTCACTATATATATATATATATATATATATATAATAAAGCACAATATAACGCGTGTCCTAATGGCACATAATGATACCTAATTATACTCATAAAAGGGACATGTTATGAATTTCACACACGTGTGTATATAATCATATATGGGTACTGTAATATTAAAGAGTTTGATCCAGTGCTCGGTGGGAATTGAATGCACGTATTGGGGAGGTTTGGAGATCAAAAGGCCAGCATAGGCTGCCAGTGATTTGTTTGGTTTTGTTTTACAAATGTTCAACTCATGCCAGTTCCATCCAATCTTAATCAAGTTACTACAGGTAACTATTATTAAGTACCCATTCATTAACCTTTTAAAATGCAATAAATTATTTCTACTCAATATTTATAGTTTATCTTTTTCATTCTATATCTAATCATTCCTTTTAAAGTTTGAAAATCATTTCATGGCTTACTTTATGAGCTTATTTAGTTAAATTGGTGGAAGGGACTTACTGGTGGTTTGGTTTTGGAATTTTCTGTTGCTGTTGAGCTTATATTAAATGTTAAAACATGTTGGATTTAACGAATAAACAAATGAAACTATGTCAAAATTTTCTAAAATCCATAAACGTTCAAAATTGATTAAAACATACCGTTAGAGAATATGACGATATACGACGATATAGGAGGCACGAACACCTCGCACGGGACCAATGTAACTTGTAGGAACTAACCGCGTAACCCCGGGTCTCCCGGTTTGAGAGTATGACGATAATCTGGAAAAATCACACTTAGAGTTAAAAACATGCCATTAAAGGGTGAAAACCCAAACCAACCCCCAAACGATCCCGAAGGAGGCACAAACACCTCGTACGGGACCAATGTAACCTGTAGGAACTGATCGTATAGTCCCGGGTCTCCCGGTTTGAGAGTATGACGATGATTTGCAAAAATAACACTTAAGACTTAAAAGCAAGCTGTTAAAGGGTGAAAACCCAAACCAGCCTCCCAAACAACCCCGTAGGAGGCACGAACACCTCGCACGGGACCAATGTAACTTGTAGGAACTGACCGCGTAGTCCCAGGTCGCTCAATTTGAGAGTATGATGATAATCTGCAAAAATCACACTTAGAGTTAAAAATATGCCGTTAAAGGGTGGAAACCCAAACCAGCCCCCCAACGACCCCGTAGGAGGCACGAACACCTCGCATGGGACCAATGTAACTTGTAGGAACTGACCGCGTAGCCCCAGGTCTCCCGGTTTGAGAGTATGACGATAATCTGGAAAAATCACACTTAGAGTTAAAAACATGCCATTAAAGGGTGAAAACCCAAACCAACCCCCAAACGATCCCGTAGGAATATGACGATAATTTGCAAAAATCACACTTAGACTTAAAAACATGCTGTTAAAGAGTGAAAACCCTAACCAGCCACAAAACGACCCCGTAGGAGGCACGAACACCTCGCACGGGACCAATGTAACTTGTAAGAACTGACCGCGTAGTCCCGAGTCGCTCGGTTTGAGAGTATGAAGATAATCTACAAAAATCACACTTAGAGTTAAAAACATGCCGTTAAAGAGTGAAAACCCAAACTAGCCCCCCAACGACCACGTAGGAGGCACGAACACCTCGCACGGGACCAATGCAACTTGTAGGAACTGATCGCGTAGTCCCGGGTCTCCCGGTTTGATAGTATGACGATAATTTGCAAAAATCACACTTAAACATAAAAACAAGTAGTTAAAGGGTCAAAACCCAAACCAACCCCCATCGATCCCGTAGGAGGCACGAACACCTCGCACGGGATCAATATAAATTGTAGAAACTGGGTGCGTAGTTCCGGGTCTCTCGGTTTAAGAGAATGATGATAATTTGTAAAAATCACACTCAGACTTAAAAACAAGCCGTTAAAGTGTGAAAACCCAAACCAGCCCCCGATCGACCCCGTAGGAGGCACGAACACCTCGCACGGGACCAATTTAACTTGTAGGAACTGACCACGTAGTCCAGGGTCTCCCGATTTGAGAGGATGATGATAATTCGCAAAAATCACACTTAGAGTTAAAAACATGTCGTTAAAGGGTGAAAACCCAAACCAGCCCCCCAACGACCTCGTAGGAGACATGAACACCTCGTACGGGACCGATGTAACTTGTAGGAACTGACCCCGTAGTCTCGGGTCTTCCGGTTAGAGAGTATGATGATAATTTGCAAAAAACACACTTGGTCTTAAAAACAAGCAGTTAAACAGTGAAAACCCTAACCAGCCCCCAAAAGACACCGTCGGAGGCACGAGCACCTCGCACGGGACCAATGTAACTTGTAGGAACTGGCCGCGTAGTCCCGGGTCGCTCGGTTTGATAGTATGACAATAATCTGCAAAAATCACACTTAGAGTTAAAAACATGTCGTTAAAGGGTGAAAACCCAAACCAGCCCCCAAACGACCCCGTAGGAGGCACGAACACCTCGCACGGGACCAATGTAACTTGTAGGAACTGACCGCGTAGTCCCAGGTCTCTCGGTTTGAGAGTATGACGATAATTTGTAAAAATCACTATTAGACTTAAAAGCATGCTGTTAAAGAGTGAAAACCCAAACCAGCCCCCAAACGACCCCGTAGGAGGCACGAACACCTCGCACGGGACCAATGTAAAATGTAGGACCTGACCGCGTAGTCCCGGGTCTCTCGGTTTGAGAGCATGACGATAATTTGCAAAAATTACACTTAGACTTAAAAACAAGCCGTTAAAGGGTGAAAACTCAAACCAGCCCCCAAACGACTCCGTAGGAGGCACGAACACCTCGCACGGAACCAATGTAACATGTAGGAACTGATCGTGTAGTCCCGGGTAACCCGATTTGAGAGTATGACGATAATTTGGAAAAATCACTCTTAGACTTAAAAATAAGCCGTTAAAGGGTGAAAACCCAAACCAGCCCCCCATCGATCCCGTAGGAGGCACGAACACCTCGCACGGAACCAATGTAACTTGTAGGAACTGACCGCGTAATCCCGAGCAACCTGATTTGAAAGTATGATGATAATCTGCAAAAATCACTTTTAGCGTTAAAAACATGTCGTTAAGGAGTGGAAACTTAAACCAACCCCCCAACGACCCCGTAGGAGGCACGAACATCTCACACGGGACCAATATAACTTGTAGGAACTGACCGCGTAGCCCCGGGTCTCCCGGTTTGAGAGGATGACGATAATTTGCAAAAATCACAATTAGACTTGAAAACAAGCCGTTAAAGGGTGAAAATCCAAACCAACGCCCCATCGACCCTTTAGGGGGCACAAATACCTCGCACGGGACCAATGTAACTTGTAGGAACTGACCGTGTAGTCCCGGGTCTCTTGGTTTAAGAGAATGATGATAATTAGTAAAAATCACACTTACACTTAAAAACAAGCCGTTAATGTGTGAAACCCCAAACCAACCCCCCATCGATCCCGTAGGCGGCACGAACACCTCGCACGGGACCAATGTAACTTGTAGGAACTGGGCGCGTTGTCCCGGGTCTCTCGCTTTAAGAGAATGATGATAATTTGTAAAAATCACACTTAGACTTAAAAACAAGCCGTTAAAGTGTGAAAACCCAAACCAGCCCCCCCATCGACCCCGTAGGAGGCACGAACACCTTGTACGGGAACAATGTAACTTGTAGGAACTGACCGCGTAGTCCCGGGTCTCCCGGTTTGAGAGGATGACGATAATTTGCAAAAATCACACTTAGAGTTAAAAACATGCCGTTAAAGGGTGAAAACCCAAACCAGCCCTCCAACGACCTCGTAGGAGGCATGAACACCTCGCACGGTACCGATGTAACTTGTAGGAACTGACCCCATAGTCTTGGGTCTCCCGATTTGAGAGTATGATGATAATTTGCAAAAATCACACTTAGACTTAAAAACATGTTGTTAAATAGTGAAAACCCTAACCAGCCTCCAAACGACCCCGTAGGAGGCACGAACACCTCGCACGGGACCAATGTAACTTGTAGGAACTGACCGCGTTGTCCCGGGTCGCTCGATTTGAGAGTATGACGATAATTTGCAAAAATCACACTTAGAGTTAAAAACGTGCTGTTAAAGGGTGAAAACCCAAAACCAGCCCCCAAACGACCCCGTAGGAGGCACGAACACCTCGTACGGGACCAATATAACTTGTAGGAACTGACCGCGTAGTCCCGGGTCGCTCGGTTTGAGAGTATAAAGATAATTTGCAAAAATCACACTTAGACTTAAAAACAAGCCGTTAAAGGGTGAAAATCCAAACCAGCCCCCAAACGACCCCGTAGGAGGCACGAACACCTCGTATGGGACCAATATAACTTGTAGGAACTGACCGCGTAGTCCCGGGTCGCTCGGTTTGAGAGTATGACGATAATTTGCAAAAATCACACTTAGACTTAAAAACATGCCGTTAAAGGGTGAAAACCCAAACTAGCCCCCCAACGACCTCGTAGGAGGCATGAACACCTCGCATGGGATCGATGTAACTTGTAGGAACAGACCCTGTAGTTTCGGGTCTCCCGGTTTGAGAGTATGATGATAATTTGCAAAAATCACACTTAGACTTAAAAACATGTTGTTAAAGAGTGAAAACCCTAACCAGCCCCCAAACGACCCCGTAGGAGGCACGAACACCTCGCACGAAACCAATGTAACTTGTAGGAACTGACCGCGTTGTCCCGGGTCGCTCGGTTTGAAAGTATGACGATAATCTGCAAAAATCACACTTAGAGTTAAAAACATGCTGTTAAAGGGTGAAAATCCAAACCTGCCCCCAAACGACCCCGTAGGAGGCACGAACACCTCGTACGAGACCAATGTAACTTGTAGGAACTGAGCGCGTAGTCCCAGGTCTCTCGGTTTGAGAGTATGACGATAATTTGTAAAAATCACTATTAGACTTAAAAACATATTGTTAAAGAGTGAAAACCCAAACCAGCCCCCAAACGACCCCGTAGGAGGTACGGACACCTCGCACGGGACCAATGTAACTTGTAGGAACTGACCGCGTAGTCCCGGGTCGCTCGGTTTGAGAGTATGACGATAATTTGCAAAAATCACACTTAGACTTAAAAACAAGCCGCTAAAGGGTGAAAACCCAAACCAGCCCCCAAACGACCCCGTAGGAGGCACGACCACCTCGCACAGGACCAATGTAACTTGTAGGAACTGATCGCGTAGTCCCGGGTAATCCGATTTGAGAGTATTACGATAATTTGCAAAAATCACACTTAGACTTAAAAATAAGCCGTTAAAGGGTGAAAACCCAAACCAACCCCCCATCGATCCCGTAGGAGGCACAAACACCTCGCACGGGATCAATGTAACTTGTAGGAACTGATCGCGTAATCCCGAGTAACCCGATTTGAGAGTATGACGATAATCTGCAAAAATCACTTTTAGAGTTAAAAACATGCCGTTAAGGAGTGGAAACCCAAACCAGCCCCCCAACGACCCCGTAGGAGGCACGAACACCTCGCACGGGACCAATGTAACTTATAGGAACTGATCGCGTAGCCCCGGGTCTCCCGGTTTGTGAGGATGATGATAATTTGCAAAAATCACACTTAGACTTAAAAATAAGCCATTAAAGGGTGAAAATTCAAACCAACACCCGATCGACCCTGTAGGAGGCACAAATACCTCACACGGGACCAATGTAACTTGTAGGAACTGACCATGTAGTCCCGGGTTCACGATTTCAGAGTATGACGATAATTTGCAAAAATCACACTTCGTTAAAGGGTGAAAACCCAAATCATCCCCCCATCGATCCCGTAGGAAGCACGAACATCTCGCACGGGACCAATGTAACTTGTAGGAACTGACCGCGGAATCCTGGGTAACCCGATTTGAGAGTATAACGATAATCTGCAAAAATCACTTTTAGACTTAAAAACATGTCGTTAAGGAGTGGAAACCCAAACCCGCCCCCCAACGACCCCGTAGGAGGCACCAACACCTCGCACGGGACCAATGTAACTTGTAGGAACTGAGCGCGTAGCCCCGGGTCTCCCGGTTTGAGAGGATGACGATAATTTGCAAAAATCACACTTAGACTTAAAAACAAGCCGTTAAAGGGTGAAAATCCAAACCAATCCCCCATCGATCCCGTAGGAGGCACGAACACCTCGCACGGGACCAATGTAACTTGTAGGAACTGGGCGCATTGTCCCGGGTCTCTCGGTATAAGAGAATGATGATAATTTTTAAAAATCACACTTAGACTTAAAAACAAGCCGTTAAAGGGTGAAAACCCAAACCAGCCCCCAAACGACCCTGTAGGAGGCACGAACACCTCGCTCGGGACCAATGTAACTTATAGGAACTGACCGCGTAATCTCGGGTATCCCGGTTTGAGAGTATGACGATAATTTGCAAAAATCACACATAGACTTAAAAACAAGCCATTAGAGAGTGAAAACCCAAATCAGCCCCCAAACGACCCCGTAGGAGGCGCGAACACCTCGCACGGGACCAATGTAACTTGTAGGAACTGACCGCGTAATCCCGGGTATCCCGGTTTGAGAGTATGACGATAATTTTTAAAAATCACACTTAGACTTAAAAACATGCTGTTAAAGAGTGAAAACCCTAAACTAGCCCCCAACGACCCCGTAGGAGGCACGAACACCTCGCACGGGACCAATGCAACTTGTAGGAACTGACCGCGTAGTCCCGGGTCTCCCGATTTGATAGTATGATGATAATTTGCAAAAATCACACTTAGACTTAAAAACAAACCGTTAAAGGGTGAAACCCCAAACCAACCCCCCATCGATCCCGTAGGAGGCACGAACACCTCGCACGGGACCAATGTAACTTGCAGGAACTGGGCGCGTTGTCCCGGGTCGTTCGATTTGAGAGTATGACGATAATCTGCAAAAATCACACTTAGAGTTAAAAACGTGCTGTTAAAGGGTGAAAACCCAAAACCAACCCCCAAACGACCCCGTAGGAGGCACGAACACCTCGCATGGGACCAATGTAACTTATAGGAACTGACCGCGTAGTCCCGGGTCTCCCGGTTTGAGAGGATGACGATAATTTGCAAAAATCACACTTTAAAAACATGCCGTTAAAAGGTGAAAATCCAAACCAGCCCCCCAACGACCTCGTAGGAGGCATGAACACCTCGTACGGGATCGATGTAACTTGTAGGAACTGACCCCGTAGTCTCGGGTCTTTCAGTTTGAGAGAATGATGATAATTTCCACTCATATATGTAATTTTATAGTTTAAGTAAAAAAAAAATTTGCAAATTATTGGGTTACTAATATCGTATCTTTTTTGTATCCTATTTTTTTTTTTTGCAGGATAACAGTTTATCGTTGGAATTTATTCACGTGGAACACACAGAGAACTCAATGGTTTACAACAAGGGATTTATTCATGATTCCATTTTTTTGTGTCATGGCCGTGCGGTCTTTTGTTGTTTTATTGTTGAGTTTTATGGCCATGCAGGCTTTTGTAAGTTAATTGTTATATTTTGTGGCCGTGTGGGCTTTATATTAGGCAGGTTTTGTATTAACAGGTTTTGGAATGTCCAAAAAATAGAGGAAACTCTGCCCAATTTTTTTTGGGCATGTGAACTATTAAAGACTTGTAATATTTTGAAGTTTGTATGTACATTAATTTATTAACAACGTGCAATATTATTAATTTGTGAATTTTGTGCTTTCAAATAATTTTTTTTTAATAAAAAATTTGGCACAGTTCAAAACCGTGGCAAAAGTGTATCATATTTTGGCACGATTTTGAACTGTGCCAAAAAATTTTAAATTGTTCTGAATCTGGCACAGTTAAAAACTGTGCCAAAAGTGTGCCAGAAGTGTTTCTATTTACCCAAATCTGGCACAGTTAAAAACTGTGCCAAAAGTGTGCCAGAAATATCAAATTCTGGCATGCTTTAAAAGTGTGCCAGAAGTGTTCCTGTTTGACCAAATCTGGCACACTTTTGAGCCGTGCCAGAAAAAAATTGCCATTTTGGAACACCTGATTCTGGCACAGTTCAAAATCGTGCCAGATTTGACCTGGCACAGTTTTAAACCGGGAGTTTAGTTTGGGTCCCGATGCATTTTTAGGCCTAACCGGCAACCAGGGAGGGTATTTTAGTCATTCCTATTTTTGGTGACTAGTGACCTACGAAATTTTGTTTTTAATTTTCCGTAAACACTTGAGTCCCTTAGGTTTTTCACAATCAAAAATCATAATGGCAATTAGAGAGGAAGGGAGGAGAAATTCCAACCACCACTTAGAGGCTTTTACACCACCGTCACCACCACCGGATAGATCGAAAAGCAAGGATCATCCCCATACCGTCTACTTCATCGGATCAGAATCTTCATTACCAGGAAAGTGATTTAACTTGCAATAATTTAGTGCATATATCATCCATGTTAGGTTAGAATTGGATAATAACCATGAATAATGATAATTGAATGGATTTGAAGAATTTAAATCGTAATCTGGGTAGGTTTTGCATGTAGTTTAACGTTTGAGATAATAGCAGCCACGAAATTATGATTCATGGGTAGAGAATCATAAAATTGTAATGGATTATATAGTGTTCTTGAGGAAAAATAGGAGAACCTGGGATTTATATGAAGTTTATGTGAATTGATCCAAGAAATTGATTTCCCATTTGGATTTGATGGTTTTAAAAAGTTAGAAATTATGTATTTATGTTGGTATGATGTTAGGAATAGATATTTGGGAGTTTGGGACATTATAATAGAGGATTTGAGGGTTGAGTTTGATGAAACCCGTAGGCAAAGTTATGCAGGTTCGCAATACCTGCTTGATCGATCGATCGATCCTTTTTGTCGATCGATCGACCCCTCCTGATTTTTGATAATTATTTTTCCCTTGAGGTTTAATGAAAATCCCAAGTTCGATGATGATTCTTAGGGTGATTAATTTGATATTGTGGGACTTAGTTAAGGGAAGTAGGGTCTTAGTTGATGACCGCAAATGGTTTACCTTATGGAATTGAATGCTATTGCTTACAAGGGACTACCGTGTGAGGTACGATTAAAAATCATTTGAATTGAAATTATAATAGGAATAAATGATGATCTAAGGATAAGAACAGTAACGGAGGGACTTTAAGTTACTGAGATAACATTAGAAACTAATAGGAGACCTAGTAACCTTTTGGGATAGGTTTAAGTGCTCAAATTGATACGATGAGAGAGTTATCAAGTTAAATATATATTACGTATGATGTTCGGGATAAACTTGCTATGTACGAGACTTGCTATATAGAATGTGTGAATTACTATATTGAAATATGTTTACTTAGGTTGTGTGAATGCCTAATGTATGAATTTCTTATGTGTATGACATACCTACCATACTTGTTATCACGGGAGGTCGGTTTTCGAGAAAAGGACCATCTTATCTTGTGTTCCTTCGGGGGGATTTAGATTGGCATCTTAAGGGCATAGGATTGTGAATGACTTATTTGTGAGTTGATAAGTTAGCTGACCTTGTGAGCGTAGGTATATGCGTGACCCATGGGTATGTGAATTATATTCGCCTCCAATATGTGTGATTTATATTGAGACGGTTCATGAGTGATTCGAAACACGTGATCCTTAAGTACGTGATGTACATGGATTTGATAGCAGTGTATGTGTGCACCGCAGCTTTGTCTATTGGTGCCTTACATGTATATATGTACTGAGAGTGATTTATATATATACTTGTGACCAGTTCACTGTTGCTTAGTAGATGTGATTAACTAAGATATTGTAATGGACTAAGAATGTGAGAATGTAATTAACACTTGAGATAAGTAATTTAATGAATGTGAATATGGGTTATGAATATGTATTAAAATTTTTTGATGAATATTTCTAAAAAAAATTTAATTTTGGGCATTTCTTATTAGAGTCAAGTTAATTAACTACTATTCCCCTTTGATGTAGATTCTAGATGGAAACTAAACATACTAAGCATGTTTGTAATCAAAATTGAATGATGATCATGGAGATTCATGCTTAATTCTTGAAGTAATTCTAATATCGAGAATTCGTGATAATTAAAGTTTTTATTTAGGGATTCATGCTAAAGGGAAATTATATTTGGGAATTCATATATATTAGGTCTTACTTGAAAGATTCATGATAGTTAAGGCTGATATTTTGAAACTCATGATAATCAAAATATTTAATTTGTGAAACTCGTAATAGTTTAAATTTTACATAGGAAATTTCATGATAAATAGGCTTGTGGCTTGGGGAATTCATGATAATGGGGGGTTTATATGAATTGGTAATAGATTTGGGAACTTTTTAATTATTCATATAACAATATCGAATTGAACTTATAGTTACTAGTAGAAAGAGCATGCAAGATAAACCACCAAGTATTATGAGGTTTGGTCTAGTTTTTACCTATGTGCATGGGGCAAAAAGGAAGGGAAACTTTATATTATCTATTGCTTGTTACAATGTTTAAGTGTCAATTCGTTATGCCAAAATTTACTCCCACCAAGAATTTATATACTAGTTGTTCATGAAACATACCCCAACCTAATAAATACCATATTGTTGATGGAGAACATGGTCGTCCACGTGGTGGCTATAGGGGAAGGTGATATGTACCCCGCTACCTTGATGAGTGGAGGTCGTTGCTCTGGTACTTGCTCGACGTGGTTATAGTGGGCATGTCAATGCTTCCAATGTAAACGTCCATGTGATTATTTGGGTTAATGAGGTCTATAGATTGTTCTTTATGGTTGTTCGTTCATGGAGGATCGGGACAACTGATACCATGACAAATGTATATTTATTAATCCAAACTCATTTTAACCAATCGAGTCAAACAATGTTTACGTAATAAATCTTCCTTTGTCTTAGGAGACATGATCATACCTATTTGCCATTCTGCTGAATGAGACTTTCCCCCCGTCTGTTGGAAATTATTCTAATAAAACTTCCCCTAAATCCTTTTGTCTCTGATGCTTAAAGCCTGTATGGGAGTTTACAAATGGAGAGAAAAAAAGAGAAAGGAAGAGAAAAATTAGATTTTCGGGAGAGAAAGGGAAGGAATGGGAGGGAAAATTTCTTTTGTTTTGACAATTTTTTTCTCCCTTAAATCCTCTTTCCAAAATGGATGGAAAATGATAGAAAGAAAACTTGGGACTTTTTTGATATTTTTATAAAGATTCTTTTGGCCATGTCCACAACGTGTGGGACTCTTTTGGATTTGGTAACAAGATAAACAATAACTCTACTACTTATTCAAATCAAACAATCTCTCTGCTGATGTGATAATTCTTCTGCAAAATTTCTCATCACAAAACTCTAGACAATAGGTAAGTTCTTTTATTTTATATTTTCTTGCTTTATTTGTTGTATCTGCACATAGCTCTACCCGTACCGTGTCTACAAAAAAGTACTGTGTCCTTTTGTCAAACAAAGTTACCCGTACTGAACTCTAGTTTTTAGGGGAAAAAACCAACATTTGTGAGGGTACACAAAAGCTATGAGTTCTAATTGCACTTTACAGCAGCTTACCATAAAGATCATGTGTTGTTTGTTTTTTGCTTTTATATATATATAAAAAGTAGATTTTTTAGAGGTGAGGATTGGAGGCATCTTTTAATAGGAAGTATTCCGTAGCTTTTCAATTGTATATTATTTTTTGTATTTAAAGGTTCCCCCTCTATTTTTGGGATCTTGTGAATAAGTGTTAAGAAAATAAGAGATTTGTCAGAGAAAAAGCAACAAAACATCCCACATCAAGACGTCCAAAAAAGTGTCATCATCATTGATGTAAAAAATTGTTTATCACACATCTTTCAAATATTGTTCTTATTTGCACTTTGTAATGTTTATCCCATAACTATTTGGACATTGCCAATGCTTATCCCACGGTTAGGATGAAATCAAGTCTTAGATAAACTTAATTTCATGCTAACTTTTATTAAAAGTTGGAATGAAAATGAATTGTTCTTTTTTCCAACATGTTTTTTAAGTCGATTTTATGTCTTAGATAAACTTAATTTTGCAAAGTTATTTTTGTAGCATAATTTTGTCCCAACATGTTTTTTATTCAAATATTTTATATTAGTTATATTTATTCAACATTCTTCTCATATGTTTTATATTAATTATATTTATATAATATCCTTCTAATTTGTGATCAGTAGATGGATACGCAAGAAAATGACAATAAAAATGAATTGATTATGCTAGTAAGGAATCGACAACTAGTTGCGATTGAAGTTATGTGTCAAGTCATTAGTTATATCGCATGTTGAAGACTTCATAGTGATTGACATATTTGGGATTCAATAATAGAGAGACAAAAAGTATGAGATGAGTTAATTTTACAACTTACCATATCAGAACAATATCGCAATATTTTATGCATGGGACTACGAGCTTTTATTAGACTTTGACAAATATTAGAGAAATATGGTGGTCTCCCACCAACACAATGAGTGTCAGTTGAAGGGCCTTCATATATTTTCAAGAGATATGAGGAATGGTGCAATGTCATTTTTCTTTTGACAATCCTGTGAGACTATTAGTCGTCATTTTCACAAAGTTTTAAGAGCAATCATGTGTTTACTTTGCGATAACCAACTGGAGAATATTTTCCTCCAGAAATAATCCACAATAAAAGATTTTACCCCTATTTTAAGGTAACTTAAATTATTAAAATATCTTTTTTTTTATAATGATTTGAAATATTCATGTGGCCCATTATTGTTAGTATTGTGTTGAGGCAATCAATGGAACCCATGTTCATGTGAAAGTGTCCAATATCTAAGTGACTAGATATCGTGGTAGATAAGAATTTCCAACACAAAATGTGTTGGTGGCATGTACGTTCAACTAAAAATTTACATATGTTTTACCTAATTGGTAAGGGATTGCCTCTGACTTCAGAATTAAAAAAATGCACTTGAAAATGAAGTAGGAAGCTCCCAAATAATTAAAATTTCTCTTAATTGTTAAATTTCATTCACTGCGGAATATGATGGTTCGAATTCTAAATAACACAATAAACAAATTTTAATTTCTTGCAAATTAAAATTAAACTAAACTAAAAGTGAAATAAAATTACTCCAATATAAATTTTCACTTAAACAAAACTAGTTGAATCCAAGACCTAAAATTTGCCTGCAATAGTTAAATCATTTTCTATTTAGGCCAAACCAAAATTTTTAAATAAAATTATCTTGACTTGAATTAAATTAATCTAAAATTCACCCAAACTAATTTAGCACCAAATCAAACTAAATTGTGATGAAACCCAAATTTATCTTACTTAACCTAAGCACGCATTCTAAGTGATTTTTGCAAGATAAAAAATAAATCATAACCACTACATGACAATGTACGAGAAAAACCCAATTGAAAAAAACCTCGGATGACCCTTGCCTAAAGTCCATTAAGTATGGTTTTATAATTACAAGATATATGACTTACTTTCTCGACTTGACTCTGTCCAAGCCTTGATGCGTCCTCTTGTAAATACCTTTGCCTAGTCAATAACCCCGGACTCCACCAGAATCTTGGAATCCACCAATGAGGTTTTTGGTCACCGTCACCCTCACGCGAAGCCCTTCTTCGAGTGGAAACACCGCAACATGCAAATCGAACTCCTTTACAGGTGGAGAAGAACCCAAACTCTCTTATTTGATGGAGTAGAGAAAACCAGATGTCAAATAAACTCTCCAATCAACAAATATATATAAGGGAACTTGGAAGAGAAATAAAACATATGGGTGTATGTGTTTTTATGAAATAAAATTATTTCGACATGAAAACACACCAAGGAACTTTTTTTTTATGGAAGTATGTGCTCTCTTAAGCTCTTAGAAACACTCAAAAGTTCTAATAAAAAATGTTCCCATGAAATGGTTAAAAGCATATACAAAAAGTGGGGGGTTTCCAAAAACTGCCAAAAAATTATGTTTCCCGCGCACTGTCATTCGAACGACTTTCCCAGGTCATTCGAACGACATCGTTCGAACAAGAATCCAAAGGGAAAATAGGCCAAAAATTCTTTTAAAAAACTCATTCGAACAAGTTCGTTAGAACAAAACTTCGAACGATAAAACAAGGATCAAATGGCAGAGTTATTGTAAAATTCATTCGAATTCTCATTCGAACGAGAGTTCGAACAGCATTCTCGTTCGAACGACACTTCAAATGAAAATTCAGAAATATCAAATTTTTCATTTAAGTCCAAAAATTTAATACAAAGATCTAAAAATAATTTCTGAAATTAAAAAGTTTTTTTAGACTAAAATTACACCCTAAAAATATTCCAAGTCTCCTACTTATATAAAAGTGCATTTATACCTTTTGGATACTATGAAATCCTCATGTTGATGACGTGAAACATGGAAGTAGAAACTCGACAATGATGAAGCTTTAAAATCTGGCCTCTACGTCTTCAACGAACACTCGTCATAGGCTTGAAAGGATACACAAGAACATCTATCCTATGACTCAAATAGTTTTGTCCGGAATTAAGCCAATATTACAAATTGACTTGATTGGAAATTTGTCCTTACAAATATCTCCCTTTGGCTATTCTGGGACAAAACCAAACTAAAAATCATATGGGGTCGTCAAGCTCGTCTAGACACAACATTCCACCAGAAAAAATTAGAGACCCTGACTCGACCCAAGGATAAACTACTTTGCCGCTATAAAGACGCCGCTAAAATAAATTCCTTCACACTTAAGAAAACCATTAAACGCATAGGGAATATCAAAAGATTAATTGCAATTTAAATAAATAATTACTCCCAAAAATTAATTATCCCCCTTTATCTAACAATGACCTACTTAAAAGGTGATGTCTCCCCCTAACATAGATCTCTTAAACTAAAGGTATAGATACCATTTATCCCCCTTTTTGTTCAGGAATAGATTAAGATTAAAGAATTACTTATTTCTCCCTCAATTAAGGCATATAATTTTTCAAATATCATTTCTCCCCCTTAAAACTACACTAGGGATATTGAACATGAGAAAATAAGTAAAACATGATAGTGCATAAAGTGATAAGAACATTAAAGCATATGGGCAACAATGAAGCACAACTAATACATATTCAAGAGTAAAGAATATCAACAACGATGCGATGACAAAAGAAACCAATAAGATGTACTATGATAAGTATGGGATATCAACCAAAATTTTCAATAAGTTAGATAACAATTTTGAATTAAAGGCATAAATGGACTAGAAAGCAAGGCAAAGGCTCAAAACTAACAAAATATCATATATAAGTATATATAATACATAGCAAATAAGCATAAGTATACATATATAGATATAAACACATAAATGACACAAAATAAAATAACATTAGTTTTTCACACTCTTGTGGCATAAATGTGTCATACGAAAAGGGAAGTGAAGGGGATATAACTAGAGATCAATGAATTAAGATCCTGAGAGAGTATGCGCTTGAATTCAAATGAGAAAATTATATATTAAATACCTTTTAACTCAAACAAACCCTAAACATGCAACAATATGTGATTGAATAAGATAATGAACTAAGCAAGAACATTCAAACACATGCTTGTGAGGAAAAATCCCCCAAAGGGGCAAAACCATTTATTTCCATTATAATATTGTAACTGTACAATTTCGAATTACAATAAAAATACAAGTGACTAAGAATTACCCTCAGGTGTCGGATTCTGTAGTCGGCGGCTGGAGTTATCCCTTTCCAGTAGGGCTTCAATGAAGAAGAAGAAGAAGAAGAAGAAGAAGAAGAAGAACGGTCTTCTCCACAATGATATGAATAGCAAAAGTGCGTTCCTGGGTTGCAAAGAGATTCACAAATGTTTGGAAATTTGTGTGAATAAAAAAAACCTAGAGTCTAGGGCTCAATAGGTGAAGACTAAGAGTTTCTTGTACTCTAAAAATCGTGTATGGAAGTCTTGGAAAACCACTTTTCGTAGTGGGTTTATAAAGGAATAACATGGCCTAAAAAATCTCTGCACGATCTGTTTGAGATTATCCCAGGCGGACCGGTCCGGGTTTGAGGCGGACCGGTCCGGGTAAGCGAATCGGTTCTTTTTATTTTAGGCTTCTTCGGTTCGCTTGCGGTCCGGGGTATACTGGCTTTCAGCAGGCGAACCGGTCCGGGTCTGAGGCGAATCGGTCTGCAGGCGGATCAGTTCTTTTATTCTGGGCGGATCGGTCCGGCCTCTCAGACTTTGATTCCTCTTCTTCTTTTGATATTCGGATCCGTTGATGACTGTATGAATCTTGAATTTCTTCAACGGTGTAACGGCGTGCGACATAACAAATTGATAATGGACAAAAATGTCCTTACAAATCTCCCCCTATGTCCATGCCGGTACATACATAAAAACAAACATCCGAATTATCAAACAACTAAAGATGTCTATACAAATCTACCCTTCCATGAACCCAAAACTGGAAAGATACAATTGAATAAGACTTCAACGTTTGCTCTTCAACTCTTCAGGAATCTCAACACTTTTCTCATCAAGGTGTGCAATCCAATGATAATCCATGTAGTACCTACACACATGAGAAAAGACAAAGTACCAAGTGACGTATCGAGTTTGAAATGAGATAGACATATATACCAATTTATGAGAAAACTCAAACTTTCAAATCTCCCCCATAATAAGATAATTCATTCTCCCCCTTTTTATGATGTCCCCAAATAGACAAATGAGAGAAATAAATCAAATAAGCAAGTATGGAGTGTCACAAGGATAAACTCACACCATGAATGATCACAAAAACAACCAAGTCGATGATAGCATAAATGAAATGGTGTGATCAAATTCGATAGAAAAATCAATGCACACAAACATGACATATGTGCACGATGAATATTGGATACTCCTAGCGAATGAACTCAAATGCGTCCTTTGGTGAAAAAGAATGACAATATAAGATATTGACTCAATCAAATCAACAAATCAAAGCTCAAAGTGATTTTCACACCAATAACGTCCAAAACGATTTATGCTTTTTCAAAACTTTCAAGGAAGTGCAAACCCGTTTAAAGAATCTCCAGCCAAACTCCCTCAGATATATATTTTGAATAGAGGTATTCTAAATTCTCAAACTTTGGAGAATTGATGGTGAAACCTAAGTGGCCCATATTTGGCATGAAGTGATTGTTATTGCCTTTAAATTTTTTCGGTCTCTTTTAACCTCTTTGGACCTCAGATATTAAAATTCCTCCATTTTTTAGGTCCTTTTTAACGGTGGCTTTTGCGCAAAGGATAGATGATTACCTTTCACAGCCTCTCCCCATTATACAAAAACACACAGTCTGACCAAAACGGTTTTTACATGCATTCCAATCTTGTCAAGTTTTATCGCATATTGTAAGTTGTATAAACAGAATTGAGATGGAAACACTCAAGCCAAAATGATATAGACAAGTGCAATAATCAAATATAGCCGTGCATGTGTTCAATAAAGGATATAGGAGTCAGACATGTAGGAAGATATCACTAATTACATCTCAAAGACTCCGAACAATGTAAAGCACATGGATGAAATGATGTAGCCCCTCAAATCTTTATCAAACAGTCACATGGATATATGAAATGAAGTTGTGACTTGGCTATCTTAAATGCTCATCCACAAAAGGAGCAAAAACAGAAATCTTTTTGTATTTTTCAAAAATTTTAGTAAAAATAAAATCTTTTTGTATTTTTCTTAAAGGAAAATCTTTTTGGAATTTTTGTTTTAACGAAATAAAAAATGAACAAAAATAAAACAAACTAATGGTACATGCTAGCAATAGGCAAAAGAAACAGCATGCAAATCAACCTATGCTAGCAACCAAGACAAGATCTCAACCGGGAGTAACGGTGGAGTTTTCCAAAGATGGTGACATCTTTTGAACACACTCCACTAGATCATGTGTTGTCTTGATCAAAAACTTCACTTGCTCACGAATAAGTGCAAACTCTCTATCATAATGTGCAGGAAAAATGTCATGAGTGGGTGTATGTGCATGAATGTGTGAAGTGGCATGATATGGTACAAAACCCAACTTGGAACAAAACTCCCTAAGATGTCCTCGCTTCTTGCAGTGGGAGCAAACATAAACCGGTCTAGGAAGTAATTTGTCAACAATTTTGGGAAGAACATTCCTAGACGGGCTCCCATGGGACTCACTCACCAAGGTGGATATAGGCTCGGGTGCAATAAAAATAGTGAATGTACTATCATTACCTTTTCCAACATCATTCATAACGGGATAGAGAACCATCTTATCAACCTTCTCAGATGCATTCTCTAATGTGACTTGGACCTCTCGTGCTTGTTTGAGAACATCCTCGAAATGTGATACACGTGTCGTCAGACTAGACACCGTGTTGGTCAAGTCACCTTTTTCCGTTTTTAGCTCAGCATTTTCTTCCTTCAACTCACAAATCCGAAGACCTAGAATTCTATTTGACCTTTTTGTTTCCATAGTCTCGATAAATAACTTTCGAAAAGCTTTTTGGATCACACTTTCATCACCATCCTTATCCTCACTATCACTTAGAGAGATAGGCATTGCATATTTCTTACGCTCTCTCCTAAGTTTAGTGGGACACTCAAATTTCTTGTGCCCTGTCCCCTCGCACTCAAAACATCTTATCTTCTCAAGTTCTTTCTTTCTTTATTTTCCACTCTAATCACAACTCTCTCTTTCTCCAAATAATCTTAAATCTCTCTCTAAAGTGGTGATCCTAAGAGCTAACGCTTTATAATGCTTCTTGGTTTCAAAAGACTCTGAATATAACTCGGCGTAAGAGCATGGGAGATCACACTCGCTCTCACTTGACTCATCCTCCCCCTCACTCTCATCGCTCTCACTGTCAAGGTGTCCTTGTAACGTAGCATTCTCATCATCGTGAGAAGCATTGGAGGTATTCACATGACTTGCCATGAGTGCGGTGATGTTATGCTCATGCGGTGACTCATCTCCACAGTCCACCGACTCAACCTCACTGTCGTCACTAAGGGTAGCATTTAGGACAACTTTCCCTTTCTCTCTGTTCAGACGTGTGGCACACTCAAAAGATCTATGACCCTTACCGTCGCATTCAAAGAATCTCTCGTTGTCTGTCTTAGGAGGATCTTTAAAATCTTTTTCATTATTTTTCTCAAAATTCCTTTTATCATTGAAATTTCCACTTTTCTTGAATTTGAGAATTCTTTTGAAATTTTTTGCAAACAGGGCCAAGTCATCTAAGTCCAAATCACACTCAGAATCGGACTCAAATTTTTTTTCTTTCTTTTTCTTAAAATGAGTCTTTAAAGCAATGCCATTATCCTTAGCTTTAATGGTTTTGGGAAACATATCAATCTCATAGGTCTGAAGATCTCCTACAAGTTCTTCCAACTTAAGTGATTTCAAATTTCCCAAAGAGTTCAAAACAGTGACTTTAGGAATAAAGCGTTTTGGGAGAGATCTCAAAATCTTTTTAATGACACGCGTGTTATTAATCACTTCGCCCAAATTAAAACTTGTGTTAACGATGTCTGACAAACGAGCATAAAAATTATGAAAGCATTCAGACTCAGACATGGTAATAGTCTCAAATTGGGTGGCCAAATTTTGTAATTTTGATTCTTTAACAGCGTTCGTACCCTTATGTGTCAATTTCAAAACATCCCAAGCCTCTTTAGACGTGGTGCACGTCATAATTCAGTGAAACTCATCAGGAGTTATGGATCCAGAAATAACACTCAAACCTTTAGAGTTAAAAGAAAACCATCTAAATTCATCTTCAGTCCAAGAGGTGATACGTTTTAAATTAGTCACATTTTCCACAGTGACGGAAGGAGGTGTCCACCCTCTTTCAACCAAAATCCAGACACGCTCATCAATGGCTTTTAATGCAGATCTCATACGGGCTTTCCAATAGGCATAGTTTGTCTCGTCAAAAACTGGCATTTTATTATATAACTTCTCCATTTGAACACGCACTTTTTTAAAAATCAATTTTTTTCAGAAAATTGATATCTTAGAAAAAATTTATGGAAAATAGGAATACGCGATAGATTAGCGTAACTTGCTCTGATACCAATTTGAGAGAGTATGCGCTTGCATTCAAATGAGAAAATTATATATTAAACACCTTTTAACTCAAACAAACCCTAAACATGCAACAATATGTGATTGAATAAGATAATGAACTAAGCAAGAACATTCGAACACATGCTTGTGAGGAAAAATCCCCCAAAGGGGCAAAACCATTTATTTCCATTATAATATTATAACTGTACAATTTCGGATTACAATGAAAATACAAGTGACTAAGAATTACCCTCAGGTGTCGGATTCTGTAGTCGGCGGCTGGAGTTATCCCTTTCCAGTAGGGCTTCAATGAAGAAGAAGAACGGTCTTCTCCACAATGATATGAACAGTAAAAGTGCGTTCCTGGGTTGCAAAGAGATTCACAAATGTTTGGAAATTTGTGTGAATAAAAAAAACCTAGAGTCTAGGGCTCAATAGGTGAAGACTAAGAGTTTCTTGTACTCTAAAAATCGTGTATGAAAGTCTTGGAAAACCACTTTCCGTAGTGGGTTTATAAAGGAATTACATGGCCTAGAAAAACTTGGCACGATCTGTTTGAGATTATCCCAAGCGGACCAGTCCGGGTAAGCGGATCGGTTCTTTTTATTTTAGGCTTCTTCGGTTCGCTTGCGGTCCGGGGTATACTGGCTTTCAGCAGGCGGACCGATCCGGGTCTAAGGAGGACCCGTCCGCAGGCAAATCGGTTCTTTTATTCTGGGCGGACTGGTCCGGCCTGTCAGACTTTGATTCCTCTTCTTCTTTTGATATTCGGATCCGTTGATGACTATATGAATCTTGAATTTCTTCAACGGTGTAACGGCGTGCGACATAACAAATTGATAATGGACAAAAATGTCCTTACAGACCCAATCACTTAAACATGTTCACGGAGTTCTTATTTTATTGCAAAACTTTATCAACTAAGATTTGGCCTCATGTGACAAAATAAAGTGAACTCTATTAACAAACAAGCACAATGCATACAAGCCTAGCATATTGATGATTTTATAAACCAATAGAGTCATGATAAGAAAGCACAACTAGGATAACAGGATATTGTGCAAAACCGTTGATATACCATCCAAACTCCCTCAAAATATTTATACTATTCTTTTCTTTTGAATGAATATATCAATCTAAACAAACCAGGCCTTGGCTAAATATTTTTATTTTTAATGTCATATTCTTTTAGGCCTTTGGACCACATATTTCTTTTAGGCCCATAGAAAATGGTGGCTTACTCGCAAAGGATGATATTTCCTTTCGGAGCCCTTCCCCGTGCACATTCATATCTCATTTTTTATCACACAAATCTCACATGCAACGGATTTAACATGCACAAATCCTCCTATGTCACAAGATATGTAGATGACTACATTGGTAGGATAACATGTCACAAAGCTCAAATATACATGTGAAGTTAAAATTTTTAAAAATCTCGTGAATGTGTGTGAGAAGGCATATAAAAAGTGAATCCATTAAGCAAGTCAAACTTAAACTACTCCATGTAACAATGACAAATAACATTTTAAGGATTAGAAATTTTAACTAAAAGTTCTAGTCACATGGAAGCGAAAAGAAGGATTCAAACACAAACATATGCCACAAAAGGTGTGTAAAACCAACAACACACACAAAAATAAAATATTTTTGAGTTTTTGAAAATTTTAACTAAACAAACAAAAATTTACTCAAAAGACAAACAAAAATCATTTTGTATTTTTCACTAAGCCTAAATTACTCATAAAGATAAAATACAAATGATAAATAAAATCTTTTTTGTATTTTTCATTTAATGTAAACTAAAAAGAAAATAATATAATACAAAATATATACACAAATCATAATTCTAGCATGTAATTAATCATGGAGCATAGACTATAAAAATGGCAAACAAGCATACAACTAGCATGAAAATATAACATAAAGAACAAAAGCTAGAGTTTTCAAAACTAAGCTAACACATTCAACCTTTAGATTTTGCAAGGGAGGAATCATGTGAAAGCATATGAGAATCAAAAATCCTTTTTTGTAAAGCTACCAAGTCAGATCTCCTAGCCCAAATTAGTGAAGAGTGACAATCTTGGGATTTAGGAATCTTAGCTACCTCGATTATCGTACTTTTGGATTTCCTAGGACCTCGTTTATGACCAAAACAAAATTTTCTAAGATGAACTTTTCGATTACAATGTGAGCAAGTAAAAACTCGGCGAAAAGACTTACTTAAGGAATGACCTTTAACCTTGTTCCTAGATTATTATCCTAAAATAGTGGTTTTATTTTTATTAGTGGAAGCATTACAAGAATCGAAGCCAAAAACACAAGTGTCATTTTTTACTTGGACGGTTCCTAATATTTTGTCTAATTTAGAGGACCTACATTCCAAATCAATTTTGACCTTACTGGAGTCTCTCAATTTTTTTTTTAACTCAAAAATCCTAGACTCTAACAAAACCTTCCTCTCTTCAAACACAAGAAGCTCCTTTTGCATTGACTCCATCAAACCTCTAAGGCTATCTCTCTCGCCTTCTACATATTCAAGCTTCTCTCGAAGAGCTCTATCTCGTGTCCTAAGGTCTTCCACTAAAGAACTCCCATCAACGACCTCGACACGCTCCCTTAAACTAGCTTCTAACTTCAAATTAGACTTTTTTTAATTTAATAGATTCTTCATATAATTATCTAAATGCAATTTGAAGTTCACTCCTATCAACCTCTTCATCACTTTCACTCTCTTTCTCTTCTCCACTCTCACAACCATCATATTTTTGGGATTCACAAACAAAAGCCTCGGAAGAGTCATGTAAATGTATATCTTCATGAGAAGATTCATTATCGGTGCTCACATGAGTTGACATTAATGCGGTAAAGTTGTGCTCAATGGGGGATCCAGATCCCTCTTCCTTATCACTATCATCGCTAAGGGTGGTATTATATGAAATTGGTTGTTTTCCCTCTCTCCTTAGTTTAGTGTGGCACTCTCTCGCCCTATGGACATAACCCTCAAAACCATAACACCTATTTGACTCGTCCCTATTAAGATTTTCATTATAAGTTTTAGGAATCTTTTCGGCCTTGTCATGCTTAGATGTTTCAAATTTATTATAATCATTTTTAAGCTTATCTTTATTAAATTTAAGAAATTTCCGAAACTTGTAGCAAACATAGCCATATTCTCTGAGTTACTATCACTCTCATCATCCACAACTTGTTTTTCCTCCTTTCGGGCTTTCAAAGCAATGCCCTTATTTATCTTCTTTTTATTTTTGGAGGAAAACATATCAAGTTCATAGGTTTGCAAATCACCTACTAATTCCTCAAGTTTGGTATAAAACGGTCACTTTAGGGATAAATCTATCGGGTAGGGACCTTAAAATTTTCTTTACTACTCGATCGTCGGGTATTTTATCTCCCAAATTAAATGATGAATTAACAATATCTGAAAGTCTAGCATAAAATTCATCAAAAGTTTCATTTTCAAGCATTTTGATGGTCTCAAATTGAGTGGTGAGGTTTTGGATTTTCGAAGCTTTAACGATACTAGTTCCCTCGTGAGTGAGTTGTAATATATCCCAAGCTTCCTTAGCGGTTTTACGTGTCATGATATGACGGAATTCATCCGGTGTAACTGCACTAAACAAGGCATTCAATCCTCGGGAATTAAAGTTAGCTACTTTTAGTTCGTTCTCACTCCAATGCTCAACGGGTTTTGGGACACGCTCATTTTTTACTAAACATGTGAGTGGGGACCACCCGGTAACTACTGACTTCCAAACCCTCTCGTCTATGGACTTAAGTGCCAATTGCATACGGAATTTCCAATATGCATAATTGGAACCATAAAAAATAGGAAAGTTTGAAAACGGGAAAAATTCCATTTTTAACCAAAAATTAAAAAAAATCTTAACGCAATAAATTAGCACTCTAACTTTGATACCAATTTGAAAATGAAGTAGGAAGCTCCCAAATAATTAAAATTTCTCTTAATTGTTAAATTTCCTTCAATGCGGAATATAATGGTTCGAATTCTAAATAACACAATAAACAAATTTTAATTTCTTGCAAATTAAAATTAAACTAAACTAAAAGTGAAATAAAATTACTCCAATATAAATTTTCACTTAAACAAAACTAGTTGAATCCAAGTCCTAAAATTTTCCTGCAATAGTTAAATCATTTTCTATTTAGGCCAAACCAAAATTTTTAAATAAAATTATCTTGACTTGAATTAAATTAATCTAAAATTCACCCAAACTAATTTATCACCAAATTAAACTAAATTGTGATGAAACCCAAATTTATCTTACTTAACCTAAGCATGCATTCTAAGTGATTTTTGCAAGATAAAAAATAAATCATAACCACTACATGACAATGTATGAGAAAACCCCAATTGAAAAAAACCTCGGATGACCCTTGCCTAAAGTCCATTAAGTATGGTTTTATAATTACAAGATATATGACTTACTTTCTCGACTTGACTCTGTCCAAGCCTTGATGCGTCCTCTTGTAAATACCTCTGCCTAGTCAATAACTCCGGACTCCACTAGAATCTTGAAATCCACCAATGAGGTTTTTGGTCACCGTCACCCTCACGCGAAGCCTTTCTTCGAGTGGAAACATCGCAGCATGAAAATCGAACTCCTTTACGGGTGGAGAAGAACCCAAACTCTCTTCTTTAATGGAGTAGAGAAAACCAGATGTCAAATAAACTCTCCAAGCAACAAATATATATAAGGGAACTTGGAAGAGAAACTAAAATATATGGGTGTATGTGTTTTTATGAAATAAAATCATTTAGACATGAAAACACACCAAGGAACTTTTTTTATGGAAGTATGTGCTCTCTTAAGCTCTTAGAAACACTCAAAAGTTCTAATAAAAAATGTTCGCACGAAATGGTTAAAAGTAGGTACAAAAAGTAGGTGGTTTCCAAAAACTGCCAAAAAATTAAATTTCCCGTGCCCTATCGTTCGAACGAGAATCCAGAGGAAAAATATGCCAAAAATTCATTGGAAAAACTTATTAAAACGAGTTCATTAGAACAAAACTTTGACCGATAAAACAGAGATGAAATGGCCGAGTCGTTGGAAAACTCATTCGAATTCTCGTTCGAACGACACTTCGAACGAAAATTAAGAAATTTCAAATTTGTCATTTTAAGTCCAAAAGTTTTATACAAAGTTCTAAAAATAATTTCTGAAAAATAAAAAGTTATTTTAGACAAAAATTACACCCATAAAAATATTCCAAGTCTCCTAGATATATAAAAGTGCATTCATACCTTTTGGAGAATATGGAATCCTCATGTTGATGACGTGAAACGTGGCACTAGAAACATGTCAATGATGAAGCTTGAAAATATGGCATCTACATCTTCAACAAACACTCGTCTTAGGCTTGTAAGGATACACAAGAACTTCTATCATATGAATCAAATAGTTTTGTCCAGAATTAAGCCAATCTACAAATTTACTCGATTGGAAATTTGTCCTTACAACACTTAATAGAGAAGACAGACTAAAGATACCTAACGGTAATACTTTATTTAAGAAACAAGTTTGTTTTACATATTATCTCAGTGTCTATAGTAATCACCCTTTCATTTTTAATAGGTAAATACCATCTTGTCGACGCGGCATTTATGCCTAATAAATGGCTTATGGCATTTTTTAGAGGTGTTTATTATCACTTAAAAGAGTACTCCAAATGAAACCCACCTTCAAACCCTCGAGAATTATTTAACCATCGACATTCGTCATTGTGTAATTCGATTAAAAGAGCATTCGATATCCCGAAGAGATGTTTCTTATCATAAGAAATACTACTAATTATTTAATGACAGTTTACCTTAATGAAGACATTTTAAAGGAATTTGATGATGATCTAGCAAAACAAAAATCAAATGATGGCGATAAAGTCCCTGCAAGGGAAGATGATGAGGATGTCGAAATAACAAAATATCTATGAAATTGCATAGCAAAAAATATGTGGAATGATTATTAATTGACTAAAAATTTAATTCACTTTTATGTTAATGATGTGGGATGTTTATTTTAGTGATTTAATTATGAATTACCTTTCATTTGATAAAATATTTGTTGAATATTATTATGTTTTTATGATATTGTTTTGATTCATGTTAGCAATTTATTATATTTTATGTTGCTTAGATTTGAAAATGAGTCAAACAATGAAAGAAGATACTAGGGAAAAAAGGTCCATTTGACTTTGGAATTCTCATATGGATGATACCTTTATTGAAGCAGTACTTTACCAAACACGTGAAGGAAATATACCAGATAGAACATTCACGATTGCTGCATATCTTAATATAGTTAACAAGTTGTAAGAAAATATTTATCACATTAAGCTTACCAAGGATCATTTGAAAAATAATTTCAAAACTCTCAAAGAACATTTTAATAAATGTTACGAGTTGTTAAAAAACTTAAGTGGCTTTTCTTGGAGTCCAATTACGAAAATGTGGAGTGAGGAGCCAAAAGTTTGGTTATATCTAATTCAAGTATGTTTTCCAAATTATTTTTTTCAACGACAATGCATTTAATCGGTAATAAATTGATTATTTTTTTTGTTTTAACAGGCCAAACCTGAAGAAAAAAGCGGAAGACTAAAACTATTAACAAATATGATAAATTAGTATATTTTTTTGCTTAAGATAGAGGCACGAGTGATTGTGATGAGAGAATTAAGGAAAATAAGCGTCGAGGGGATAACTCAATAGACGATGGCAAGGGTGACACAATCAATGCCATCGATTTGGATGATGATATTACTATAGAAGGTTTTGGTACTAATGTAGGTGATGGTGTTGATGCGGTGTTAAATCAATCAAGGTCTCAACATGAAGATACAACACCTTCAAAGGGGGAAAATGCTTCACATAATGATCAAGAAAATGAGTTGTTGAAAGGTGCTCTTGACAACGTAGCTCATGTAGTTAGAGAGGGTAATGCAGTTATTAGGGACTCTCGTCCATATGTATATTCAAAATCAAAAATATTTGAATAATTGATGGCTATCGGAGTGCAGTCACATATGATCGATGGAGAATATCTTTTCCTCACACAAAATCCTGACAAAGAAAGGATTGTATTTGGTTGTTTAATTGAGATGCGCTTAACAATTTTGGATAAATTGATAGCTAATGCTCGTCTCATACGATGTCAATGACTTGATGCTATTTTTTTAATTTATTTAGATTTAGAAGTTATTAAGGATTTATCATATTTGAATATTTAAGTTTTGTCACTTATTATTATGGAATTATCGTGTTGAAACTTAAAATTATTTAGTATGTGTGCATGATTATTTAATATGTCTTAAATTGATTTTATAATGTAAATAACACATGCTCTTAATTGTAAGGTTATAGTAGTAATTTCTTAATTATTTATTTTCTTTTCTTTCTCAACTCACAAATAAGGAAAGGAAAATAACTTTCGTTTCACTTGTGAACTCCTAAACGATGAAAATAAACTTTATATCTCTTCTCCTCTTTTTTTTCCCTCCTAATAGAATTTTTTCTCCCTTTCTCTCCTACCCAAAACTCTCAAACAAGATGTTAGAGTTAAATGGATTCCTCGGAACTAAAGGAAGTCCCATTGATCGTCTTATTTTCCGCACTACGATGATGCTTTGGTTTTGAACCTAAGAGTTTGTGCATCCAACAAGGTACCTTTTCACTATATCTACACGAGGTCCCTACAAATAACAAGATCCTTTTCCTTTAGCTATCCCACCAGTCTGTTGCATGAATTCAATAGGCCCTTTTAAATTTGAAAAGATTCCTTAAGACGTATATAAGAAAATTGGAAAAAAATTTCTTCACTTTTCGGCATTTCCTTACTTGAGAAACATGGCAATCGAGATTCACTAGAATTTTATGAGAATGTTACCATCGTTCTTACATCATATCACCATACTCCATCCTTGTTTCCATCGACAATCAACTCCTTGTTATTTCTTTTGTAAATTTCGCATACGACATCCTCCCCACTCCCAGTTAATTCCTTTCATATTTTTAATTCTGACATCCTAGGGTTACACTTTATATTTCATTTTACTAGGACTATAGTGGCCACATTTATTTTTTTCCTAATGGTACCCCTTCTTTGTCATAGTTTATTTCAAGTGATCATATTTCATTTTACTAGGACTATAGTGGCAACATTTCCCTTTTTCCAAATGGTACCCCTTCTTTGTCATAGTTTATTTCAAGTGATTCCACTTTATCCAAATATATACAATGGCATCAGCCATTTTTTCTATGACTTGATGTAAGGAATTTTTTTTATTTAGTTTTTTTTTTATGTATTTTGATTTTGTTTGATTCATAGGCTAGGATTCGAGTTTGTTTATCCTTCAATCCTGTGATGTTTAATTGAAGATTGCAGCAACCAAGTCAAGAAACTTCATCAAGCATCTATGTTTTCATACTGAGTTTTGTCTTCAACATCCATGGGATCTCAAGAGGTATGTATGCATATTATTATCTGATCCCTGGATAAAATATTTTGGGTGTTAATTTTTAAACCAATGCATTTTTCATAAAAAGAATTTTAAAAAAAATGATTTTTTAAAGTCATTTAGACGAGATTTTTTGGTTCGTTCAAATAAGTTTCTATTAGTCATTCTAATGAGTTTTTTTGGTTGGTTTAAACGAAGTGAGTGTTTTCATTCAAATAAGCTTCTATCGAGCTTCGAATGAGTTGTCCCTATCTTGGCAGAGCAATTTCATTCAAAGGTCATTTGAATGTCATTCAAATGAGAAAGTATACTTCGTTCAAACGAACCTAGTATTTTCATTCGAAAGAGTTTTCCTAGATTTTAGAGTCTCCTCATTTTTTATGTTTTCTTTAAACACATGGCTAACCAAGAGTTTTTTTATTCAAAATTCTTTCGAAATTATTTTTTCAAAAGTTATAAAAAGCCTCAAAACCCTTATTTACACATAAGAGTTTTGAAATCCAAGTTTTACTCTAATATTCTAGTTTGAGATCTTATGTTCAGCACTAAGGTTGATATACAGTTCATATTTTTTGTGTATGTTTTCATATGGTGGATTCCGTGTTACGATGATAGATTGAAGAGTCAATATCAGTAAATACCGAGACATGTATGGAGAAGATGTTGTGGAAGTCATAGGAGTATTTCTACATGTCGCTATGAAGAAGATTCAAGGCATGAATATAGCGTCAAGGCATGAAGGGAGTCAGGTCAAATGTGTAAGTCATCTATCATCCTTGTGTAATTTCCTATATCATTATGAATTTGCATGGTCGGGTCGTCTAAGTTTCTTTTTGTTATGGGTTCCCTTATATCGATGTGTTGTGTGATTATTTATTTTAATCTTGCTTATTCACCTAGATGCATGCTTAAGACAATTTTAAATTGGTGCAAATTCAAATTGATTTAATTAATTTAAAAAAATTAAATTGATGTGTCTTTGACAATCCATATAATCTCTTTACAGTAATAACACTTTCAAATTGTTATAAAAAAATGTGCATAGGTTATCGTGTTGATCCTTGTCTAGTGCTATTTTAGGGTTATTTATTTGTTTCTCTCGATACGTCCTCAAAGTGTTAAGTTAAGAGATGTTTTTAGTGATGACGATGATTGTGATATTCAAGAGTAGTTTAATGATCTTCGTAGTCATGCTGAAAAGTTAAATCATTTTAATTTGAAGTTTGCAAAAAGAGTTAAATTTATTGAAAAAAGATATTTTTTAAAGATAATATTGATTTTTGCGAAATATTCAAACTGAAAGAGATGTCCTTCGTAAGAAGCTCAAGGACATGAACTGTGATTCCCATAATTTAGAAATATCTAAGAAAGAAGGCAATCATAAAGTCTGTGTTTTAGAGAGAGGGAGTTAGAGGGCTCCAAGAAGTTTAAGTCTAGGGGTGAAAGAACGTGTTGGGATGATAACGATAGATTGAAAAATGATTTAAGGGAACGTGAGAAGATTTTGTAACGCCTCGTAATTTTAATAGTTAATTAAATTAATTATTTGGGAAATTCGAGAAAACATAAAGTTTTGGATTTAATTATTCTTAGTAATTAAAAAAGTTAGTTTTTATATATAAAAATAAGGTATTAAGTGGAATTTAAATTGGGATTAAAATTTGGAAATTATAACTTTTTGTATAAAAAACGGGGGAGGATCCGAGCTAAGGAGGGAAAGAATAATATTTTTTGAAATTCGAAGGTCCGATCTAGCTGATTTTTTCACAGAAACTCCGTCTCACCCTTCTCTATAACATATTAAAATTTCAAGCCATTCCGACGGTCCGATCGTCTGTAATAACGTTTTGAGTTTTTGTATTTGATTAGGAATCAAATTCTTTTTGATATATAAACAAGGTGACGGGTTTAGAACTTTTAAAAAAACTTTCTTCTAAACCCTAAGAATAGCAATCTCCTCTTTTACATCTTCTTCCTCCCTCAAAACCTTACTCCATTGAAAAGCTATTTTCAATCCAAGTTTTGAAGCTTTAAACCGGGTTTTCTCAAGATTGTTCAAGAACTTCTCTTTACTAATTTTTCAAGAGGAATCCAACTGCGTAGTTAGAATTTCTTCATCTTAATCTCAGACATGAATACTCAATTCCTTTCCTTTAGTATTATGCGTCTTAAGTGTCTCCTAAACCCTTAATCATGTGTTTTGTTAAAATTAATTAGTAGCGTAATTAGAGAAAGTGGAAACTAATTTTGGGACTGTTTTTATGAAACTTTTAAATATGAATTAATCTTTGAAACCCTTGGGTGCGTAGGTTAGAGCATTGGGTTTTTATGATTTTGGGTGTATGTTCGCATATAGCATTTTATGGAATTATTTATATGTTATTTGGGAAGCATACACATTTATAAAAAAAATTAGAAAATTTAAGAAAGAGAACGATTTTGTTATATCGAAGATTATTGTATATTAATTAATTTAACATTATTGAATGGAATTAATCGTGTTAAAATCAATGACGGTGTTAGTAATTTATTTAAAGTAAATGGGGGACCCTTATGAATAAATTGTTGTGTTGTGCATATTGAATTGTATTTTGTGTGATTTGTTTTAGTCACTTTTGCCATCGCGGAATCGGGAGGCTTTTGGGTTATATATTGCTCACCTCTATTTTAGGATGCTTACTATGTATGAGACTTGTAGGTTGGCCTTGGTTATAATTTATGACTTCTAGGTATGGTACTAGTTAGTGTAGATTCCTGCGAATTTTATATTCCGGGGTGGGGCAAATTTTTCTGCTTTATTGTCTTTATACTAGCCTAGGCATGAGACTAGGACGAGTTAAACGCTGATAATTGATCCTATATATATAGTAGGACGTATGTATACTTTGACAACCCTTAGGTATAGGACTAAGGGGTATTTTGGGGATCTCACATCGATATATAAGGGTTGGGCAATTTGAGATAATAAATGAATGAGAATTAATGCCTAGGATAATAACGGGTATAAAAATCTGGGCGACATAATGTGTGGGGGTCGACAGTTTAAACGGGTCAGATTGCATTTATGTCATATCTTGTGTGAACCGTGTCATATTTCGGGATCGACAATTTAACTTGATCAACTGGCTATTGACAAGGGGAAGTGTGACACTTTGGTGGATTACCACCCGAGGTGGGAAGACCGCTATACTAAAAACTGAGAGATATAATGATCTTGGATTAATTTAATTAACATAGTGGGACTTAGATATTTAAAATCATATTGGTGTGGATTATTGAATTAGAATTTCTTAGGGTAGTTAGTGAGTTATATTAATCGCGTTTAATTATCTCATTTAAATAAAATATTCTATAGTGATATTTATATCATATAATTCCACTGTCTGGATTCAAGGATCCTATTTGAGGGGAATAGTGTATATTCTTGCTCGGGGTTCTGACCTCGTGCGCTAACTAACCTTTTCAGGATAAGTTTTGGTGAAGCTGCATAGGACCATTTGGAGATTATCGTTTGGAGGTGCACTGGAGTTTATTTTTTTACTGCTTTAATCAGTTTACGTTTTCCTTTCAGTCATATTTCATTATAAGACTCTATTTGGGTTTTATTAGGCCATGTGGCTCCAAAGTTGTTGAGGATTCTATTGGAGTATTTACATTTTGTTTTTATTCAGATTTTAATTTAATCATTATCGGAGATTGGATTTAATTGGAGTTTAGCTTGTGATGGATCTTTTATCGGTCAGTTGGTCAATATCATGTGGGACAGACTAAATTATTTAGCTGGTGTATTGATTTATATATGTCTCATATTTATTTCATGCTGAGAATGGTATTTTATTTACTCACAGTCGGCTTGGTTTTGGTGGCTGCCGATGCTAGAATTAAGCGGGGTGTGACAGATGGTATCAGAGCATGGTCTTAGGTCTCGTAGGTCGTGAGTCCGTTTAACTTCCACATTATCGATCTTTGATTTCCTTTATTGATTCGTACTCCTTAAGGTAGAGGGTCTACCATACCTGTTAGATGTGTTTCTTAGAGATATATCATTTTGTGTTAAGGACGTTGTAGGCATTGAGTTTAGAATTAGTAATCTTGATGTGAGGATCCTTAGTGTTGATTTTGGAGACGTTAATTATTTGGAAGATAATTAGTATAAATTTTGGGTATGTCTTATATCGATGCATCGATGTGATTTGAGGATTTATGTGTTGCGAAGATTATCATAAATAAAATCGAGTGGTGATTTGCGAGAGCGCGTGGTACGCCATCACTTTCATAGTTATGTGTGTGTGTGTGTGTGTGTGTGTGTGTGTGTGTGTGTATTGTTGTTCTTGAGGTAGGTGCGCGTAGGATTGGGTGTATGGGCGCCCAATTATCGCATTCAATGAGTAGGCGTATGCGAGCCTTATTTTATGTTTCGCTATTTACGTTTAATGTTGATGCTTCATCTAATTTCGAGGACGAAATTCCTTTTCTAGTGGGGAAGTATGTAACACCCCGTGTTTTTAATAGTCAATTAAATTAATTAATTAATTAATTGGAAAATTCGAAAAAAATGAAATTTTGGATTTAATTACTGTTAGTAATTTAATATATTGGTTTTTATATATATATATAAATAAGGTTTTAAGTGGAATTTAAATCGGGATTAAAATTTTAAAATTATAAGTTTTTGTATAAAAATCGGGAGAGGAACCGAGCTAAGGAGGATAAAAATAATATTTTTAGGAATCCAATCGTCCGATTGAGCTAAATTTTTCATAGAAACGCCATCTCGTCGTTCGCTACAACATACAAAAAATTCAAGCCATTCTGACGGTCCAATCGTCCGTGATACTTTTTCGAGTGTTTGTATTTAATTAGGACTCAAATTCTTTTTGGTATATAAACAAGGTGACTGGTTTAGGACTTTTACAAACACTTTCTTCTAAACCCTTAGAGAAAAAATCTCCTCTTTTACATCTTCTTCCTCCCTCAAAACCTTAACTCCATTGGAGAGCTATTTTCAATCCAAGTTTTGAAGCTTTAAACCCGATTTGCTCAAGATTGTTCAAGAACGTCTCTTTGCTAATTTTTTGATAGGAATCCAACCATGTTGTCAGAATTTCTTCATCTTAATCTCAGGGATAAATACTCTATTGATTTCCTTTAGTATTATGCATCTTAAGTGTCACCTAAACCCTTAGTCATGTCTTTTGTTAGAACCAATTAGTAACTTAATTAGAGAAAGTAGACACTAATTTTGAGATTGTTTTTATGAAACTTTTAAATATGAATTAATATTTTAAATCCTTGGGTGCGTAGGCTAGAGCACTGGATTTTTTTTATTTTGGGTGTAGCGCATGTAGAATTTTATGGGATTATTTATATGTTATTTGGGACGCGTACACAGTTGTAAAAAAATATAGATGATTTATAAAAGATAGTGATTATGTTATATTGGAGATTATTGTATGTTAATTAATTTAACATTATTGAATGGAATTTATCATGTTGAAATCAACGACGGTGTTAGTAATTGATTTAAAGTAAATCGGGACCCTTATGATTAAATTGTTATGTTGTGCATATTGAATTGTGTTTTATGTGATTTATTTTTGTCACTTTTGCCATCGCAGAGACGGGGGGGGGGGGGGGGGGGGCTTTTGGGTAGTATATTACTCACCTCTATTTTAGGATGCTTACTAGGTATGGGAGTAGTGGGTAGGCCTTGGTTATAATTTATGATTGCTAGGCATAAGACTAGTTAGTGTAGATTCGTGGGGATTTTATATTTCGGGGTGGGGCAGATTTTTATGCTTTATTGTCGTTACGCTAACCTAGGCATGAGACTAGGACGAATTAAATTTTGGTAATTGATCCTATATGTGTAGTAGGACGTATGTATACTTTGGGGATCCTTAGGTATGTGACTAAGAGGTATTTTTGGGATCTCACATCGATAAATAAGGGATGGGGAATTTGAGATAATAAATGAATGAGAATTAATGCCAAAGATAATAACTGGTATTAAAATCTGGGCGAAATAATGTGTGGAGCCCAACAGTTTAAACAGGTCAGCTTGAGTTTATATCGTGCCATGTGTGTAACCTTGTCATATTGCAGGATTGACACTTTAAACGGATCAGATGGCTATTGATAAGGGGAGGTAAGACATTTTGGTGGATTACCACCCATGGCGAGAGGACCGTTATTGTTGATGTAAAAAACTAGATTATCTCTAATTAATCAATCACAAATAAATAAATTAATAAGACAAAGGATTTTTAAAGTTGTTCAGCCTGATGAAAATGGCCTACGTCCATTGTGTTTGTATTTCTGGCTATTTATTTGGAATCTCGATAATAGGTTTACCAAGAGATCCAAATTCCCCCCCTTATGAGGAGGTTACAATGCATTTATAGCCTTGAGGCTATACATATGAAAGGATAATGCACTGTTATCTAGTAGACATATGCATCTGTACGATAATAATGAGCATTTAATGCGTAGTTGTCTTTTGATTCTCTTGATTTAGTTGCTCTGCACGCTAAGTAACTCGGACCGCTTAAGTTGCTCGGTACGCTTAAGTTTCTCGATACAATTAAGTTTCTCGGTACGCTTGAGTTGCTCGGCACGCTTAAGTTGCTCGGGGCGCCTGAGTTGCTCGGTGACAGTATGTTGTTCGTCTAAAGTATTTGTATTTTCCACGTAGGTTGACACGTGTCTTCAAGTGATTGGTCCACGTCAGCGGACTAAATTTGGTATCAACAGAGGCCCCCAATGTTTCAAAGTTGAGGTGGATGGAGAGTGTGGAACATTTTTCTTGAGAGCTGCTTGGATGACTTGATATTTGTGCCTTTTTCTTCTTTTAGTTGCCGAAAACTCAAACGCTTTTCCTTGTAATCATTGTTTTTCTCTATTCCCTAGGTAAAGTATTTAAGTGCGACAGAAATCCTATCGCTTTTCACTTTTCAAATCTGTATCTCTAAACCCTTCTTCTTCTCTCTATCTTGTGCCTTCGTTCTTTTCATCGTTTATTGACAACTGATATCTATTTCCTATGGAAGATTTTCTTCCTTCTTCTTTATTTTCTTTATTCACCATGGTTTATCTTGTTGAATCGTTAGACAAATTTCGGTCTAAGTTTTCAATCCCTTCGTGGGTTATTTTGGAAGAACTTTCTTATCCTTGTGATTTACTTTCTTTGGCGGAGGGACACTGGTTCCCAAGTCTTTTTGTAGCTGAGTGTGGTTTTTCTTTCCCGCCAAATCCCATGTGTTTGGAGTTTTGTCAATATTTCGATATTGTACCTGCAAGAGTAGATCCAAATACATGGAGGATAGTTAATGGCGTACATAGGTTGAATCAACTTCAAGAAACTCGTTTGGGAATTCCCAAAATTATGTATTGCTATAGATGGGTCATTAACGATAATACTTTCTATTTAAAAACTAGGTTTTCGAATAGAGCGTTACTTGTCAATTTTCCCGATGCCAATAGGGATTATTTTGATCATGGAGTTGTGATGAAAAATTGGCAACACCCTCCATTAAGTGGAGATGACGTGTATCAAGGTCCTAGGTGTCCGCTTTATGGCAAAGGGATAGGTTGTTTTTATTTTTGAAATCTTATTTTCTTTATTTTTGATGAAATTCACCACTGACATTTGATTTTGTTTGTTATAGTTGACAATAAAAGAAATCCTTCAAAAGAAACTGAGGTTAATATAAATCATTTAAAACTTATCTAGGGCTTGCATCAATCTGTTGCGGGGGAGCCTATTAGATCTGCTTCTTATTTTTTTCAATACAGAAGCTACACCTCGTCTTTCATTGCTCGTCCTCATCCTGTGGTAGTTGATCTTGATTAGGTACCAATCTCTGAGACCAGTGTGGAAGGTTCTTCTTCTGACTTGAGTATTCCTATTACTGATCTAATGAGGAAGAGGAAATCTCCTGCCTTTTTTGACAAGTCTGCCTTTGCCATCGACGAGGCAAAGAAGAATAAACAAGATGTCCCAGATGAAGGGATAAAAAATACAGATGTACCCCCTTCTATTGCTGCCAAGGAAGCTGGCAAGAAGCCTCCTGTGCCTCCGAGTGAGACTGTTGTCATCTCACCTTTGAGTGAGACTGTTATCATTCCACCAACAAAGATAACTCCTGCTCCTCTGAGGAGATTAAAAAGAAGTTCATCTAAGAGACCTGTTGAACCTATCTCTCAACCTTCAAATATTGAAGGTAGTGTTCCAGCTCTTGTTCTTTCGAGCTCTGCTGTAGGCTTGATAAAATCCTGGATTGTTCCATAATTCCAAGATGTTGAAGACACCTTTTCTCGTGAGAGACTTACCACATTAGCTTCTCAACACATTACTTCAGTAAGTATCTTTATTCTGAGTCCTTTATTTCTAGTACTATGTTCATATATTAACTTAAAATTCTTTCTTTTTTCAGTTTGTGACTTGCTTCAATAGTATTTTGAAGAAGGATGAAACCATCCGGACTTCTAGCTCCTCAGGTGGGGTAGAAGAAGTTTTTGTTGGACTAACCTAGTCTTTGAGGGAATCTCATTAGAGTACGAGGAGGACAAAGATGATTGGGAGAAGCAATTCAAGTCTGTTGAAGCAAATAGAGATCAAGCTATGGCTGCCTCCAAAGAGTTGGAGAAGAAATTAAAAGAAGCTGAACAAGATAAAGAGGAGCTTGTGATCAAGCTTAAATCTTCTGAGAAAAATATTGCCAGGCTTCAAGATGTTGAGCAGCATAAAACAGAGGTGGAAGAAAAATTAAAGTCTGCCGAAGAGCTCCTTAGGGAAAGGACCTCCTCGGAGAGGGTAAAAAGGAAAGTTGCAGTTAAAAAATCCTTCACTGCTGGTTGGGACAAGGGTTGGAATAAGGGCATGTCTGTCATGTCTTCTCAAATGGAGTATGCCAGTGTCAAATATTTTAGGGATGGATGGGTATCAACCTTGAAGGAGTTGAAGGTTGTCGATAATTTTGAGTTGTTCCAGCAGCATACTCATGGCCCTCCTCCCTCTCCTAGAGAAGAAAAAGAAGATAAAGCAGCGTCAGATGAGTCTTCCTTGATGATAGGAGAGCAGGTCCCTATTTTTCTTGTTACCCAACCCTCAGAGCAAGTCCAATAAGCTAGCATATCTACCGAGCAGCTGCCCTTGGCCTCCGAGCAACCAACCCCTTCCTCCAAACCCTCTGAAGCAGTCCTAGGAAACAAGGAGAAGGTGTAAAGTTATTCGGGTATTTTGTTTTGTTGTTTTTGTGAATGTAACCTTGAACTATGTTTTTCGTTATTATGATGAATAAAATTTGAACTTCTGTTGTTCATCTGGAATTTCTCTCTTACTTGCTCTGGAATTTCACTCTTGTTTGCTCTATTCGCACCATTGTTGATTTTTTTTTATTCTTCTCTTTGCTAGTTTATGGCCAGGATAGGGCTCTTATCAGCTCATGATACAGAGTTGATGAAGAAATGCAATGATTATTTAAAAGCTGGTTATGCAGACCTTAATGAGGCCCAGATAACTGATATCCTCAGATCAGGTGCTTCTGACCGAGCAGTTGAAGCTTACCAATACTTGAAGTGCTTACTTGATCGTGATGTAGCCAATAATGTGGCCTATTATGAAATGATTGAAGATCTTGAAGGAACGATCAAGGAACTCCAACAGCAGTACAAAGAATTTGCTACACTTCTGCATCAAGGCTATGAGAAAAAGTACCAATAACTGAGTACTGACAAGGGATATGACAAGTTCATTTCTTCTCATGAGAAAAAAGAGAGTGTTCTAAAGCTTAAAATTGAAGAGCATAGATATATCGCCAAGTTGTTGGAGCAGGAGAACATTGCTTTGCAGGAGGAAATAAAACAACTCAAATCTGCTGCATCTTCCTCGGGAGCCTTGGTCCCCATTAATGATGAAGGTTTTTCCTTCTTGAAGGTAGAAAAATGCTAACTTACGAGATGAGTTAGAAACTTTGAAATGAGCTGTACCCTCCACATCTACTCGTGGTAGAGCAAGATCTTCTTCTCGTGGACGAGAAAGGGCTGGTCAGGTCACCATTGAAGAAGCGAGAACTCAGTCGGCTTTAGAGAATCAAGCCGTTAAGTTGATGGCGAAGAACCAAGCCTTGGCAGAAATGTCTAAGAAGATTCTAAACTTCACCGAGTAACTCTATAATCAAAGTTCTGCTCTGAATAGTAAAGATTTTCTGGTGAAGAAACTCCACGAGCAACTTGAGAGGTTAACTTATCAATTTCACAAATAACCTAGGAAATTTTGGATGGCTGGGTATAATGAAGCTCTATATCATATTGATGCTCGTTTGTAGTAATCGAATAATTAGGGGTACAAGCAGGGATGGTTGAACGTTATGTGTGTGTTAAAATTGGAGCAAGGACACTACTTATGGGATTATTATGAGACTGGAGTGCTTGATTTACCCGTGCCTCCTTTTAAGCTTGATATTAGTTGGATTCCTGCTCGTGCAATTCCTCGATGCCTGATTTCCATGTATCTCGGTGATTACAGTCTTCATGCAAACTTTGAGATTAGCTCGTCCAGAACACTTGCATGATCGACCATCCATAATGAATGTCAGAATGCTGCGAGATCTAAACTTTATAAATTCCCCTTATGCGTTAGATGATCCTCCAGCTGGGGTAGAACCTGTTTCAAAACCGGAGGGAAAGAAACCCATAGAATAGGATATGTTTATGTAATGAATCAAAATTCATATCATATGTAATCTACTTGATTTTAATGAAGAAATTTTTAGTCTTTGACAATTTCATTTTTCTTCGAAATAATTTGTAGAATGTCCTTGTTTGTTGGTTGGTGAAAAAGTATATATATACCATACTTATCCCATTTATTGTTTGATTATAGTGACTTGTCACTCTTTGGGCCTAAGCAATGGAATTATTTTCATCCCATGTTCCTTCTTAGTTGTAGTAATCTCGTATGGATTACCTGGTTGCCTAGACAGTCGACGCCCGGGGAGGTCGTCCAGCTTCTTACCTAGTTTGGTACCAACCAACCGGAGTTGGTGGTTATTGACTTACTGACCAACCAGAGTTGGTGGTAATGAGATGCCGACCAACCGAAGTTGGTGGTATTGAGTTACCGACCAACCGAAGTTGGTGGTAATGAGATCCCGACCAACCGAAATTGGTGGTAATTGATTTGCCAACCAACCGGAGTTGGTAGTATTGAGTTCCCGAACAATCGGAATTGGTGGTAATTAATTTGCCGACCAGCCAGAGTTAGTGATATTGAGTTCCTAACCAACCGGAGTTGGTGGTTATTGATTTTCCGACCAATCAGAATTGGTGGTATTGAGTTCCCGACCAATCGGAGTTGGTGGTAATTGAATTGCCGACCAACCGGAGTTGGTGGTATGCTGATCTCTGGATTTGGGTTTGTATAGTGTGTAGAACTAATATTCCAAAAAAAAATTCAACAAAAGAAGAAACATCACTTTATTCATATTGAAATAACTGTGTTACATAGGAATTTTATCTATTGATAATACTTGCGCAGATGCTCTGCATTCCATGCATTCTTGAACTCTTCTCCTTCCAAAGTTTTAATTTTGTATGTCCCTGGACGAACAACTTATGTTACTCTATAAGGCCCATGCCAGTTGTCTTCCAGTTTGTTATGCTTTTGGATCACTTTTTTAGCACATAATCCCCTTCCTTCAAATCACACTTCTTCACTCTTTTGTTATAGAACAAAGTTGTTCGTTGTTGATATACTGCATTCCTGATTGTTGCTTCTTCCCTAACTTCTTCGAGCATATCCAGGTCTAATCTTCTCATCAAGTCATTGATAGGAGAATTGAAATTAAGCATCCTATGCGTGGGTAGACCCAATTCAGCAGGTATGACAGCCTCACTTCCAAATGTCAACATGTATGGAGACTCTCCCGTTGTTGTTCGTGGTGTAGTGCGATAAGCCCACAACACAGAGTGTAACTCGTTAATCCAATTTCCCTTTGCATCATCCAGTCATTTTTTTAAACCATTCAGTAGTATTCTGTTTGTCACCTCAGTTTACCCATTTCTATGGGGATGGCCTGGTGTAGAGTGGATCTTTAGTACATTGTATTGATGACAATATGCAGCAAACTCCTCGTTGTCAAACTGGGTTCCATGGTCAGTAATGAATGCATGTGGAAGACCATATCTACAAATAATATTCTTCCAAATAAATTGATAGACATTATCGTATGTCATATCAATGAGAGGCTCAGCTTCCACCCATTTAGTAAAATAATCCATAGCAACCACGTGGTATTTTAATCTTCCCCTGGTCGTTGGAAGTGGCCCGACCAAGTCTATCCCCTACATGGCGAATGGCCAAGGGGACGTGATGGGTGTTAATAATGCTTGGGTAGTTCTTCGGATGGAAGAGAAACATTAGCATTTATCTCACTTCTTGGCATAAGTTGCGCAATCACCTCTCATCGTTGGCCAGTAATACCCTTGTGTTATTATCCTCTGTAAAAGCATCCGACCTGCTACATGGGCTCCACAGAACCCTTCATGAACCTTTTCGATTAAGTCTTTAACTTCGGACGGATGGACACATCTTTGTAATCCTGCTATAACTCCTCTTCTGTACAAAATACCACTGGTCAATACATAACGAGCAACTTTAAACTTTAGTTTCTTAGCTGCGAGTTTATCAGGTGGCAGAATCCCTTCTTCGATATAGGCCCTAATGGGATATATTCAGGAAGGTCCCAAGTCAAGGGCAATGAAATTCATCATTAAATCTTCGTTTATGCTCCGACCAGCCAGGACTTCTATTGGGATTGTTCTTCATAGCTCGGTGCGTGTGGCTGATACTAACCGAGCTAGGGCGTCTGCTCTTGCATTCTCTAATCTCGGTATTCTAATCAACTGAACTACAGTAAAACTCGATACAACCTCCATTTCTTTTGCATGATACTTGACCATTAATTCTCCCTTTGCTGCATACACCCCCAGAATTTGATTTACGATTAACTATGAATCACTGAATACAACGACTTACTATGCCTTCATAGTTTTGGCCATACTTAGACCCACGATCATAGCTTCATATTCAGCCTCATTATTAGAATCCTTAAATTAAAAGCGCAGAGCAAACTCCATATCAATCTCATCCGAACTGTTTAAAATAAATCCTACTCCACTGCCTGTAGTGCACGAAGAGCCATCCACATACAGATTCCACACAGGTACTTCATTATCAAACTCATGGTCAGACAGAGCTCCTCGGTGGAATATTTGATGCTTCCTTTTATCTTCCCCCAGCACTTCTCGCTGCTCGTTGATTATCTTCTATTGATCGTCCACAGATGGATGTTAGTCGGGGGTTAAATTTGATGATCCTATAACATCCATGGGTTAGTCTGTATTAAACTCCTGTTCTTCGGAGGTATCAGATTGAGTAAACTCTGCGATAAAATCCACTACTTCCTGCCCCTTAACTGATGATCTAGGCTCATAAACTATATCATATTCACCGAGTTCTACTGCCCAGTACATCAATCTTCCTGATTTCTCTGGTTTATACAGATCATGTCTCAATGGCATATCAGTATACACCACTATAGAATGGGCTTGGAAGTATAGTCTCATCCTTCTGCTCACTTCGATTAGTGACAGTGCCAACTTTTCCAACCTTGGATATCTGATCTCTGCTCCTCGAAAAGCCTTGTTGGTGTAATAGACCGGTTTTTGGATTTCGTCCTCCACTCTTATTAATGCCGAACTAATTGCATTCTCTGAAACTGCCAGATACAAGTATAATCTTTCTCCCATCACTGGTCTAGATAATAATGGAGGTGTCCCGAGATATTTCTTTAATTCTTAAAAGGCCTCCTCGTATTCATCATTCCACTCAAAAGTTTTTCGGAGTGTTTTGAAGAATAGGAGACATTTGTCTATTGCTCGTGACACAAATATGTTAAGTGTTGCGACTCGCCTTGTGAGACTTTGCACTTCCTTCTTCGTAGTTGGAGATCGCATCTCTAATAGGTCTTTGATCTTTTTAGGGTTCGCCTCGATACCTCATTGGTTAATAATATATCCGAGAAGCATGCCTTCTCGTACTCCGAATATGCATTTGGTGGGATTCAACTTCATTTGATATTTCTCTAGCTGATCAAAGGTCTGACCTAGGTCAACTAGATGATCAACAACTTTCTTGCTCTTCGTGAGCATATCGTCAACATAAACCTCCATGTTATGACTAATTTGCTCTGCAAACACCTTATTTATCAGCCGTTGATATGTCGCACCTGCATTTTTAAGTCCAAAAGGCATAACATTGTAGCAATAAGTTCCCCTTGGTGTGATAAAAAAGGTACTCTTCCTGTCCTTAGGCTTCATTTTAATCTGGTTGTATCCATAATAAGCCTCCATGAAACTCAACAATTCATGCCCCGAGGTAGCATCCACTAGTTGATCGATACGGGGTAAATGAAAATGATCCTTTGGGCATGCCTTATTAAGATCAGTGAAGTCTACACACATCCTCCAGTTGTTATTTTTCTTCTTTACCATCACCACATTTTCTAGCCAATCGGGATATTTGACATCCTCAATAAAAGAGGCTTTTTGTAGTTTCTCTACTTCTTCCTGTATAGCTTGGTCATTTTCAGGGCTAAACACCCTTCTTCGCTGCTTCACTGGCTTGACCTCCTTATTCACGTCGAGCTCATGGCACAAGAAACTCGGGTCTATCCATGGCATGTCTTCCTGACTCCATGCAAAATTATGCTTTCTGCACCTTAGAAATGCTATCAATTCCTGTTTTATCGATACATCCAGTGATGCACCAATTTGAGTTGTTCGTTCTGGATGTTCGTCGTCCAGAATGATATTTTTGGTAGCGTCCATGACCTGGCCCTTCACGAGATGAGACTCGTCTCTAGGGTCTAATGTTTCAATCTCTGCATCTTTTATTTCATCCACTTGATATGTAGTAGTCTTCTTCCTGGATTCTTCGCGTTCCTCTTGTTCGACAGATGAATAATAGCATTCCCGGGCTACTTTCTGGTCGTATTTCACAACTCCCACTCCAAAGTTGGTTGGGAATTTTAAACATTGATGTACAATAGATGGTACTGCCTCGAACTTCTTTAGACCTACCATTCCCATGATGATATTGTAAGTTGATTGGATATTTTTATCCATTACGAAAAAGCGTATTCTTTCTGTTCGACAAGCCGTCCATGTACCAATAACCATATCCAACTTGATCTTCCCAAGTGAAAAAGCCTTTTTACCAGTAAAATCGAGGAGGGGCCTATGATAGGGCTCCAACTGGGCTAACTTCAGGTTCAAACTATCAAAGCATGGGTAAAACATGATGTCTGCAGAGCTACCATTGTCCACTAGTACCCATAAAATCACCACTTCCTTCATTCTCATCTTGATTACCAATAGGTCATCATGAGGATATAGCACACCTGCTAGGTCGTTCCTGGAGAAACTGATGACCAGTTTGTCCTTATTCACCTTCCTCGGGCGATCATCTTCAGCCAAGTTTATTCACTGTATGTACGAGAAAGCTTGAGCCTCATTGAGGTAAGCTTTTCTCTCCGCAGTCAGATCTTCACCTCCTGCATCTCCACCTGTAATAACATTACATTCAAATGACCCAAAATGGATTGAAAATACCTCAAGCTTTGGTTGTCTCGGTCTTTTGGGGATATCGGTGTCATCTTCTGGATCATCTTCATAGTCTCTCTTATTGTCTTCTTTTGCTCGACGAGGATATTTAGATATTTTCCTTCCTCGGTCGCTGGTCTTTCCACTATTTTGGAGATCAACATACTTAGCCAATTTTTCTCTCCTGATGAGTGCTTCAATTTCATTCTCGAGAGAAATCCAACGTTTGGTCGTTTGACCATGGTCTTTGTGGAATTCGTAATATTTGAACTTGTCCCTTTTGTAAGGATCTGCCTTCATTTTCCCTGGCCAGGCTAGCTCTTTGCTGTTCTTGATCTCCTCTAGAATGTGATTTATGTCCACTTTTAAGGGAGTATAATTTTCATACTTCCTCATCTGCTCCAGCGCTTGCTTACCTTTCGACTTCCTGTTGCCACCATTGTTCTTTTGATCCTTCTTCTCGGTTTTACCAGCCTCAACCTTGGTCTCCTTAGTGTCTGTACTCTTCTTCAAAACCATGGCTTCCTCAGTGCTCATGATTTTGGTTGCCTTGCCATCAGTTCTGCCATGGTCCTAGGCGGATCTTTGGCCAAAGTGTAGTATAACTTATCTGGAAACAGCCCACTCATCAGAGGAGTAATTGTTGTTTTCTACTCATAATCAATTACCTCAAGCTTCTCGTTATTGAAACGAGTAATGTAGTCCTTAGTAATTTCTTCTGGCTCCTGTCTAACACTCAGTAAGTGTGCTACTTGTTTGACTGGTTTCGCTTCTAAATAGAAATTCCCTATAAAGAGCTCTGTAAGTTGAAAGAAAGTCGCAATCTTCCCTCGAGGAAGGTTGTTGTACCATATCTGGTCTGACCCGATGAGAGTTCCTGAAAACGCCCTACATCTCATCTCATCTGGGACTGCATAGATATCGGCAACAGCTTGGTATTGTTCTATATGAAGGACAGGGTCAGTTTTCCATCGTATTTAGGCGTCACCATAGGAGCTTTGAACTTTGATGGTGTGGGAAAATCCACAATTACCTGTATGAATGGTGTTCCTTGGACAAAAGTTCTTTTTAGAGGATTCTTGGCCTTAGCCATTTCCCCTAATTTGTCCTCTAATCTTTGAATAGAGACTTTCCATGCTTCGTTTCCCTCTTTGGGCCTATTGGTTTGAGCAACTGATCGTGTTGAGTTTTCCTCTTGGGACCTTTCATTACGAGCTGTTGGGCGTGATTGAGCAGAGCCTCCCCTTAGGTCGGATGGTCGTTGAGAGTTCCTTGACACAATCCTAGGAGGACTTATATTCCTCTTAGGGCCCAATCGATCAAAAGGAGATGCTCTACTCAACCTCTCTATAGCACTTGTCCTTTCTGGGGTGAGAGTGACATTTCGATGGGAATCAGTAGCTCGTACTGATGAAGTTCGACCTGGTTGATACGAAGGATCACTAGATCTTTCAGTATGATATGAGTCAGTACGTCTAGATTGAGAAGCCTCCAGGAATAACGTTCTTTTAGTTCTTGAAGATGGTAAATGGGTATTTCTTTGAACACTTCGTTGTCCTGATTGGGCCGCCACTCCACCTTGAACAGTGTGTATAAGTTTACGTATGGTTTCTTACATGGTTTTTTGGCCTTGGGCTAAATTAGCCATTATGCTAGTCAGATCTTGAATATTTGGGGGAGTAGAAGGGTTTGGAGGGATCCCAGTGTTTCGATTACTGGATTCCGAATTCTCAGCCATAAATGATGACTTGTTTTGGTGAAAAATGCTAAGTACAGTCGTTTTCCACAGACGGCGCCAATCTGTTGATGTAAAAAAACTAGATTATCTCTAATTAATCAATCACAGATAAATAAATTAATAAGACAAAGGATTTTTAAAGTGGTTCATCCTGATGAAAATGGCCTACGTCCACTGTGTTTGTATTACTGACTGTTTATTTAGAATCTTGATAATAGGTTTACCAAGAGATCCAAAGTCCCCTCCTTATGAGGAGGTTACAATGTATTTATAGACTTGAGGTTGTACCTATGAAAAGATAATGCATTGTTATCTAGTAGACATATACATCTATACGATAATAATGTGCATTTAATGCGTAGTTGTCTTTTAATTCTCTTTATTTGGTTTCTCTGCACGCTAAGTAGCTCGGACCGCTTAAGTTACTCGGTACGCTTAAGTTGCTCGGTACGCTTAAGTTGCTCGGTATGCTTGAGTTGCTTGGTACGTTTAAGTTGCTCGGGGTGCCTGAGTTGCTCGGTGACAGTATGTTGTTCATCTAAAGTATTTGTATTTTCCACGTAGGTTGATACGTGTCTGCAAGTGATTGGCCCACGCCAGTGGACTAAATTTTGTATCAACAGTTATAATAAAACTGAGAAACATAATGATCTTGGGTTAATTTAATTAAATTAACATAGTGGGACTTAGATATTCAAAATCATATTGGTGTGGATGATTGAATTAAAATTTCTAAAGGTAGTTATTGATTTATATTAATTGCGTTTAATTTTCTGGTTGAATTAAAATATTCTAATGTGATATTAATCTCGTATAATGCTACTGTCTGGATTCAAAGATCCTATTTGAGGGGAGTAGTGTATATGGTCGGGGCTCTGACCTCGTGCGTTGACTAAAATTTTCAGGATAAGTTTTCGAGATGCTTAATAGCACAATTTGGAGATTATCGTTTGGAGGTGCAGCTGGTGTTTATTTTTTTTACTTCTTTAATTAGTTTAGGCTTTCCTTTGATTCGCATTTCATTATGAGACATTATTTGTGTTTTATTGGGCCATGCGGTTCCAAAGTTGTTGAGGATTCAGTTGGAGTATTTACATAGGGTTTTTATTCATATTTTAATTTAATCATTATCGGAGATTGGATTTCATTGGAGTTTAGCATGTGATGGGTCATTTATCGCTTAGTTGGTCATTATCATGTGGGATTGATTCAATTATTTAACTTGTGGATTGATTTATTTATGTCTCATATATGTTTCATGATAAGAATGGTATTTTATTTTGTCACACCCGACTTGGTTTGGCTGGCAGCCGATGTTAGAATTAAGCGGGGTGTGACAGATGGTATGAGAGCATGGTCTTAGGTCTCGTAGGTTGTGAGTCCGTTTAACTTCCACATTATCGATCTTTGATTTCCTTTATTGATTCGTACTCCTTAAGGTAGAGGGTCTACCATACCTGTTAGATGTGTTTCTTAGAGATATATCATTTTGTGTTAAGGACGTTGTAGGCATTGAGTTTAGAATTAGTAATCTTGATGTGAGGATCCTTAATGTTGATTTTGGAGACGTTAATTATTTGGAAGATAATTAGTATAAATTTTGGGTATGTCTTATATCGATGCAACGATGTTATTTAATTTGAGAATTTATGTGTTGCGAGGATTATCGAAAATAGAATTGAGTGGTAATTTGCGAGAGCGTGTGGTACGCCGTCACTTTCATAGTTACGTAAATATATAATAATATGTATTATTTTGTTATTCTTGGGGTAGGTGGGCGTAGGATTGGGTGTATAGGCGCCAAATTATGGCATTCAATGATAAGGCGTATGTGACATTTATTTTATTTTTTTGCGATTTACGTTTGATGTTTATGCTTCATCTAATTTCGAGGACGAAATTCCTTTGATAGCGGGGAAGTATGTAATACCTCGTGTTTTTAATAGTTAATTAAATTAATTAATTGAGAAATTTGAAAAAAAAAATGGATTTAATTATTATTAGTAATTAAATATGTTGGTTTATATATATAAAAATAAGGTTTTAATCGGGATTAAAATTTGGAAATTATAAATTTTTGTGTAAAAATCGGGAGAGGATCCGAGCAAAGGAGGATAAAACTAATATTTTTAGAAATTTGATCGTCTGATCAAGCTGAATTTTTCATAGCAAATCCATCTCGCCGTTTGCTACAACATACTGAAATTTGAATCCATTTTGACGATCTAATCGTCCGTGATACTTTTTCGAGTGTTTATATTTTATTATGACTCAAATTATTTTTGGTATATAAAAAAGTGACGAGTTTTGGACTTTACAAACACTTTCTTCTAAACCCTAAGTGCATCAATCTCCTCTTTTACATCTTCTTACTCCCTCAAAACCTAACTCCATTGGAGAACTATTTTCACTCCATGTTTTGAAGCCTTAAACCGAGTTTTCTCAAGATTGTTCAAGAACGTCTCTTTGCTAATTTTTCGAGAGGAATCAAACCATGTAGTCAAAGTTTCTTCATCTTAATCTTAGGCATGAATACTTTATTCCTTTCCTTTAGTATTATGCGTCTTAAGTGTCGCCTAAACCCTTAATCACGTGTTTTGTTAAAATGAATTAGTAACTTAATTACAGAAAGTGGACATTAATTTTGAGACTATTTTTACGAATCTTTTAAATATGAATTAATCTTTTAAATCCTTGGGTGCGTAGGCTAGAGCATTGGATTTTTATGATTTTGGGTGTAGGTTCGAATGTAGATTTTTATGTGATTATTTATATGTTATTTGGGACGCGTACACAGTTATAAAAAAATTTAGATGATTTATAAAAGAGAGCGATTATTTTATATTGAAGATTATTGTATGTTAATTAATTTAACATTATTGAATGGAATTAATCGTGTTGAAATCAACGACCGTGTTAGTAATTGATTTAAAGTAAATCGGGACCCTTATGATTAAATTGTTATATTGTGCATATTGAATTGTGTTTTATGTGATTTATTTTTGTCACTTTTGCCATCGCGGAGACGGGGGCCTTTTGGGTAGTATATTAATCACCTCTATTTTAGGATGCTTACTAGGTATGGGAGTAGTGGGTAGGCCTTGGTTATAATTTATGCTTGCTAGGTATGAGACTAGTTAGTGTAGATTCGTGCGGATTTTATATTTCGGGGTGGGGAAAATTTTTATGCTTTATCATCGTTACGCTAACCTAAGCATGAGACTAGGACGAATTAAATTTTGGTAATTGATCTGATATGTGTAGTAGGACGTATGTGTACTTTAGGGACCCTTAGGTATGGGACTAAGTGGTATTTTTGGGATCTCACATAGATAAATAAGGGTTGGGGAATTTGAGATAATAAATGAATGAGAATTAATGCCAAAGATAATAACTGGTATTAAAATCTGGGCGACATAATGTGTGGAGACCGACAGTTTAAACGGGTCAGCTTGCGTTTATATCGTGTCCTGTGTGTAACCTTGTCATATTATGGGATTGACACTTTAAACGGATCAGCTGGCTATTGATAAGGGGAAGTGAGACACTTTGGTGGATTACCACCCATGGCGAGAGGACCGTTATAATAAAACTGAGAAACATAATGATCTTGGGTTAATTTAATTAAATTAACATAGTGGGACTTAGATATTCAAAATCATATTGGAGTGGTTGATTGAATTAAAATTTCTAAGGGTAGTTATTGATTTATATTAATTGTGTTTAATTATCTTGTTCAATTAAAATATTCTAATGTGATATTAATCTCGTATAATGCTATTGTCAGGATTCAAAGATCCTATTTGAGGGGAGTAGTGTGTATTGATGCTCGGAGCTCTGACCTCGTGCGTTGACTAAATTTTTCAGGATAAGTTCTGGAGATGCTTAATAGCACTATTTGGGTATTATCTTTTGGAGGTGCAGCTGGTGTTTATTTTTTTTACTTCTTTAATTAGTTTAGGCTTTCCTTTGATTCGCATTTCATTATGAGACTCTATTTTTGTTTTATTGGGCCATGTGGTTCCAAAGTTGTTGAGGATTCAGTTGGAGTATTTACATTTGGTTTTTATTCAGATTTTAATTTAATCATTATCGGAGATTGGATTTCATTGGAATTTAGCATGTGATGGATCATTTATCGCTTTGTTGGTCATTATCATGTGGGATTGATTCAATTATTTAACTTTTGGATTGATTTATTTATGTCTCATATATGTTTCATGCTAAGAATGGTATTTTATTTTGTCACATCCAACTTGGTTTTGCTGGCAACAGATGCTAGAATTAAGTGGGGTGTGACAGATGGTATTAGAGCATGGTCTTATGTCTCGTAGGTTGTGAGTCTATTTAGCTTCCTCATTATCGATCTTTGATCCCATTTATTGATTCTTAATTCTTAAGGTAAAGGGTCTAGCATACCTGTTAGATACGTTTCTTGGAGATATATAATTTTATGTTAAGGACGTTGTAGGCATTGAGTTTAGAATTAGTAAGCTTTATGTGAGGATCCTTAGAGTTGATTTTGGAGACGTTAATTATTTGGAAGATCATTAGTATAAATTTTGGGTATGTCTTATATCGATGCAGCGATGTTATTTGTTTGAGGATTTATGTGTTGCGAAGATTATCAAAAATAGAATTGAGTGGTAATTTACGAGAGTGCGTGGTATGCCGTCACTTTCATAGTTACGTATATATATAACAATATGTATTATTTTGTTATTCTTGGGGTAGGTGCGCGTAGGATTAGGTGTATGGGCACCAAGTTATGGCATTCAATGACCAGGCGTATGTGAGCCTTATTTTATTTTTTCGCGATTTACGTTTGATTTTTATGCTTCGTCTAATTTATAGGACGAAATTCCTTTGATAGTGGGGAAGTATGTAACACCTCATGTTTTTAATAGTTAATTAAATCAATTAATTGGGAAATTCGAAAAAAAAATGAAAATTTGGATTTAATTATTGTTAGTAATTAAATATGTTGGCTTTTATATATAAAAATAAAGTTTTAAGTGGAATTGAAATAGGGATTAAAATTTGGAAATTATAACTTTTTGTATAAAAATTGGGAGATGATCCGAGCAAAGGAGGATAAAAAAAATATTTTTAGCAATTTGATCGTCTCATCGAGATGAATTTTTCATAGCAACTCCATCTTGTCATTCGCTACAACATACTAAAATTTGAATCCATTCTGACGGTCTAATCGCCCTTGATACTTTTTCGAGTGTTTGTATTTGATTAGGACTCAAATTCTTTTTGGTATATATAAAAGGTGACGGGTTTTGGACTTTACAAACACTTTCTTCTAAACCCTAAGAGCATCAATCTCCTCTTTTACATCTTCTTACTCCCTCAAAACCTTAACTCCATTGGAGAGGTATTTTCAATCCAAGTTTTGAAGCCTTAAACCGGGTTTTCTCAAGATTGTTCAAGAACGTCTCTTTGCTAATTTTTTGAGAGGAATCCAACCATGTAATATAAATTTCTTCATCTTAATCTTAGGCATGAATACTCTATTCCTTTCCTTTAGTATTATGCGTCTTAAGTGTCGCCTAAACCCTTAATCATGTATTTTGTTAAAATCAATTAGTAATTTAATTAGAGAAAGTGGACACTAATTTTGAGACTGTTTTTATGAAACTTTTAAATATGAATTAATCTTTGAAACCCTAAGGTGCATAGGTTAGAGCATTGGATTTTTATGATTTTGGGTGTAGGTTCGTATGTAGAATTTTATGGGATTATTTATATGTTCTTTAGGACGCATACACAGTTATAAAAAATTTAGGCGATTATGTTATATTCATGATTATTGTATGTTAATTAATTTAACATTATTGAGTGGAATTAATTGTGCTGAAATCAACAGTGTTGTTAGTAATTGATTTAAAGTAAATCGGGACCCTATGATTAAATTTCTATGTTGTGTATATTGAATTGTGTTTTATGTGATTTATTTTCGTCACTTTTGCCATCGTGGAGACGGGGGCTTTTGGGTAATGTATTGATCACCTCTATTTTAGGATGCTTACTAGGTATGGGATTAGTGGGTAGGCCTCGGTTATAATTTATGCTTGCTAGGTATGGGGCTAGTTAGTGTAGATTCATGCGGATTTTATATTCCGAGCTGGGGAAGATTTTTATGCTTTATCATCGTTAGGCTAGTCTAGGCATGAGACTAGGACGAGTTAAATGTTGGTAATTGATCCTATATATATAGTAGGACGTATGCTTACTTTGGGGACCCTTAGGTATCGGACTAAGGGATATTTTGAGGATCTCAATCGATAAATAAGGGTGCGGGAATTTGATATAATAAATGAATAAGAAATACTGCCTAAGATAATGTAGGGTGGCGACATAACGTGTGGGGATCGGCAGTTTAAACTGGTCAGCTTGCGTTTATGTCGTGTCGTGTGTGGAACCTAGTTATATTGCGAGATCGACAGTTTAAACGGATCCTCTACCAATTGACAAGGGGAAGTGTGACACTTTGGTGGATTACCACCTGAGGCGGGAGGACCGCTATAATAAAACTGAAAAACATAATGATGTTGGGTTAATTTAATTAAATTTATATTGTGGGACTTAGATATTTAAAATCACATTGGTGTGGATTATTGAATTAGAATTTCTAAGGGTAGTTAGTGATTTATATTAATCGCGTTTAATTATCTCGTTTAATTAAAATATTCTATTGTGATATTTATCTCGTATAATGCTACTGTCTAGATTCAAGGATCCTATTTGAGGGGATTAGTGTGTATTCATGCTCGGGCCTCTCACCTCGTGCATTGATTAACCTTTTTAGAATTAGTTTTGGAGAAGCTGCATATGACCATTTGGAGATTATCGTTTGGAGGTATAGCTGGAGTTTTTTTTTACAGTTGTATTTCATTATGAGACTCTATTTGTATTTTATTGGGCCATGCAGTTCCAAAGTTGTTAAGGATTCAATTAGAGTATTTACATTTGTTTTTTATTCAGATTTTAATTTAATCATTATTGGAGATTGGACTTAATTGGAGTTTAGCATGTGATGGATCTTTTATCGCTCAGTTGGTCATTATCATGTGGGATTGATTCAATTATTTTTCTTGTGGATATATTTATATATGTCTCATATATGTTTCATGCTAAGATTATTATTTTATTTACTCATACTCGGTCTGGTTCTAGTGGCGTCCGACGCAAGAATTAAGCGGGGTGTGACAGATGGTATCAGAGCATGATCTTAGGTCTCGTAGGTAGTGAGTCCATTTAGCTTCCACGTTATCAATCTTTGATTCCCTTTATTGATCCGTACTCCTTAAGGTAGAGGGTCTAGCTTACGTGTTAGACGTGTTTCTTGGAGATATATCATTTTGTTTTAAGGACGTTATAGGCATTGAGTTTAGAATTAGTAAGCTTTATGTGAGGATCCTTAGAGTTGATTTTGGAGACGCTAATTATTTGGAAGATCATTAGTATAATTTTTGGGTATGTCTTATATCGATGCAGCGATATGATTTGATTTGAAGATTTATGTGTTGCGAAGATTATCGGAAATAGAATCGGGTAGTGATTTGCGAGAGCGCGTGGTATGCCGTTATATATATATATATATATATATATATATATAAAGCAATATATATTATTTTGTTATTCGTCGGGTCGGTGTGCGTTGGATTTGATGTATGGGCGCCTAATTATGGCATTCAACGAGTAGGCGTATGTGTGCCTTATTTTATGTTTTGCGATTTACGTTTGATGTTCATGCTTTGTCTAATTTCAAGGACGAAATTCCTTTGCTAGTGGAGACAGTATGTAACACCTCGTGTTTTTAATAGTTAATTAAATTAATTAATTAATTAGGAAATTAGAGAAAAAAATAAAATTTTGGATTTAAATATTCTTAGTAATTAAATATGTTAGTTTTTATATATAAAAATAAGATTTTAAGTGGAATTTAAATCGGGATTAAATTATGAAAACTATAACTTTTTATATAAAATAGGGGGGATCCGAGCAAAGGAGGTTAAAAATACTATTTTTAGAATTCCGACTGTCCGATCGAGCTAAATTTTTCACAGCAACTCCGTCTCACCGTTCGCAAATTCATACTTTCAAGACATTTTGACGGTCCGATCGCCCATAATAATTTTTCAAGCATTTGTATTTGATTAGGACTCCAATTCTTTTTGGTATATAAACAAAGTGACGGGTTTAGGCTTTTAAAAATACTTTCTTCTAAACCCCAAGAGAAGAAATCTCCTCTTTTACATCTTCTTCCTCCTTCAAAACCTTAACTCCATTGGAGAGCTATTTTCAATCCAGGTTTTGAAGCTTTAAACCGGATTTTCTCAATATTGTTCAAGAACGTTTCTTTGCTAATTTTTCGAGAGGAATCAAACCATGTAGTCAGTATTTCTTCATCTTAATCCCAGGCATGAATACTCTATTCATTTTCTTTAGCATTATGCGTCTTAAGTGTCGCCTAAACCCTTAATCAGGTGTTTTGTTAAATTTAATTAGTAATTTAATTAGAGAAAGTGGACACTAATTTTGAGTTTGTTTTTATGAAACTTTTAAATATGAATTAATCTTTGAAAACCATGGGTGCATAGGTTAGAACATTGGGTTTTTATGATTTTGGGTTTAGGTTCGCATGTAGAATTTATGAGATTATTTATATGTTATTTGGGATGCGTACACAATTATAAAAAAATTTAGATGATTTTTAAAAGAGAATGATTATGTTATATTGAAGACTATTGTACGTTAATTAATTTAGCATTATTGAATGGAATTAATCGTTTTAAAATCAACGACGCTGTTAGTAATTGATTTAAATTAAATTGGGAACTTTATGATTAAATTGCTATGTTGTGCATATTGAATTGTGTTTTGTGTGATTTGTTTTAGTCACTTTTTCCATCGCGAAGACGGGGGACTTTTGGGTCGTATATTTCTCACCTCTATTTTAGGATGCTTACTAGGTATGGGACTAGTGGGTAAGCCTTGGTTATAATTTATGCTTGCTAGGTATCAGACTAGTTAGTGTAGATTCGTGCGGATTTTATATTCCGAGGTGGGGCAGATTTTTATGCTCTATCGTCGTTATGCTAGCCTAGGCATGAGACTAGGACGAGTTAAATGTTGGTAATTGATCCTATATATTTAGTACGACGTATCAGTACTTTGGGGACCCTTAGGTATGAGACTAAGGGGTATTTTGGGGATCTCACATCGATAAATAAGGGTGGGGGAATTTGAGGTAATAAATGAATGACAATTAATGCCTAAGATAACAACGGGTATTAAAATTTGGGCGACATAACTTGTGGGGACCGACAGTTTAAACGGATCATCTTGCGTTTATGTCGTGTCGTTTGTGGAACCTTGTCATATTGCGGGATCGACATTTTAAATGGATCAACTGACTATTGACAAGGGGAAGTGTAACACTTTGGTGGATTACCACCCGAGGTGGGAGGACCGTTATAATAAAACTGAGGAACATAATGATCTTGGGTTAATTTCATTAAATTAACATAGTGGGACTTAGATATTTATAATCTTATTGGTGTGGATTATTGAATTAGAATTTCTGAGGGTAGTTAGTAATTTATATTAATCGCGTTTAATTATCTCGTTTAATTAAATTATTCTATTGTGATATTTATCTCATATAATGCTACTGTCAGGATTCAAGAATCTTATTTGAGGGGAGTAATGTGTATTCATGCTCAGGGCTCTGACCTCGTGCGTTGACTAACCTTTTCGGGATAAGTTTTTGGGAAGCCGAATTGGACCATTTGGTGATTATCGTTTGGAGGTGCAGCTAGAGTTTATTTTTTTTACTACATTAATTAGTTTAGGCTTTCCTTTCACTCGTATTTCATTATGAGACTCTACTTGGGTTTTATTGGGCCATGCGGTTCCAAAACTATTGAGGATTCAGTTGGAGTATTTACATTTGGTTTTTATTCAGATTTTAATTTAATCATTATTGGAGATTGGATTTAATTGGAGTTTAGCATGTGATGGATATTTTATCGCCTAGTTGGTCATTATTATTTGGGATTGATTCAATTATTTAGCTTATGGATTGATTTATATATGTCTCATATCCATTTCATGCTAATAGTGGTATATTTTACTCACACCCGACTTGGTTTTGGTGGCGGCTGACGCTAGAATCAAGCGGGGTGTGACAGATTCTTAGGGATATTTTCGCTTACATTGAGGATGAGCGAGATAACCTTCTAAGAAGTATTAAAAATATGGAGAAGGAGTCCCAAAGGGTTGATGAGTGTCATATTTTGGTATTAAAAGATGAATTAATAGTCTCAAACTGCATTGGTATTGACTTCGATAATTCAAATGCTTTTGCTCTTAAAGCCAAGACCATGTGTTTTAGAGTGTCAGCTATTTCCAAGGATAGTAGTAAAGGTCAACCTAAGGGTAATATTCCTCACATTTACACATGCTCACATTATGATAGAAAATATAACCTTAGGGGATTTTTTTATGTTCTTATAAGAGGTCCTAGGAAGTTTAGATCCCATATCACCACGGTTATCGAAACACGAGGCATTAAGTATTCATCAATTTAGGTTAGGAAATTAGAATTGGAGACATTAAATATTAGACTTCTTGATTCTCGCATCATTGCCCATGATTCTTCTCATTCTATATCTTACGGCTGATTGTGTTTGCATGTTCTTCATACACTAGCATTTGTACTTCATGATATATGTTATTACTAGTTCTATGATGTTTGAGTCTTTTGTATTTTGATTTTCCTTTGGTCTTAATGAGTAAAATATAGTTTTTTTTTACTTTTGAGTCAATTTAAAAGGTTTAAAAAATTCAAAAAGATTTTTAATTATCATGTTTAGTTTGTTTTTTTCACATTTTGTGTAGCATATCGGTGTGTTTAAATCCCATCCGTTCGATGTTTTCCATGGATAGAGCATTAGATTATGGTTAATAATGATGCGAATTGTTTCTCAATCATGCTTGCATGGAGTTATTCGAAATTAATTTGTGTAATGGATTCACTTTGTATATGCCTCCGCACACAATTGGACGAATTATTTTGGACTTTAACTTCATATGTTGCATGAGCTAAGTGAGGTATGATTCTATCAATCTTATCATACACATATATATTTTATTTTGGGATTTATGCATCTAAGAACCATTGTATGGGTTTTGTAAGGACGTAAATTTCCAATTGTGTCCATATGTAGCTTTTGACTTAGTTCCGGACAAAATCATTTGAGTCATATGATAGAAGTTTTATCCTTTCAAGCCTATGATGTTTGAAGAAGTTGAAGACGTAGCGGCCCAGATTTAAAATTTCATCCTTGCCGAGTTTAGTTCCATATTTCTACATAAAAAACAATTGGATTCCAAGTCTCCAAAGGTGTGAATGCACTATTATATATGTAGGAGCTTAAAAAATATTTTATGGGTGTAAATTTTATAAAGTTTGGTCTTAACGACGGTTAGTTTTCCCAGAAAATATTTGTAGACATTTTTGACTTGTTTTATAAAAGTTTTGGGCTTAAAGAATAAAGTTTGGATTTTCTGAAAAGTCGTTCGAACGAAACTGGGTCTCATTCGAACGAGATTCCTAGTCGTTCGAACGAAATTACTAACGAGATTTATTTCCAATTCTTTGTTTTCTCATTAAAAGCTTTGGTTTGAACGAAGTCATATAAACGATCTCGTTCGAATGAGATATCAAGCGACAATTGCTTCTTAAACACTGAATTTTCATTAGAACTGGTTCGAACGATGTCGTTCAAACGAGAAAGATCGTTCGAATGAGATTGCGTCAGTTTTTGCCAGTTTGTTATTTTCCCTCCATTTTTGCCCACTACTTTTCACAGACTTTATGTGCGGGAAAAACTTTTTGGAAACTAACTTTTGATACACTATCTTCTACATTTTGAGAGAAAAAAGGGTCAAAAGTTTAAGTTTTGTGTTTTTTGATTTTATGGATTAAATTCTACCAAAACACATACACCCATATGTTTGTTTAAATCCAAGTTATTTCATATATATATATTTTGCTTGGAGTCTTTGTTTGGCACCAATTTTTCTCTACACTAACAATAAGAGAAGTTTGGGTTCATTCTCTACCCATAAAGGAGAAGATTTGTTTTGCTACGACTTTCTCACATGGTGAAAGGTACCATGAGTGGTTGACAGTTGCTATACTTTGATTGGTGGAATCCAAGACTGGGATGGACGTCGTGGTTATTTGCTAGATGGAGGTATTTGCAAGAAGAAGATGGAGGTATTTGCAAGAAGAAGAATCGAGGCTTAAAAGGAGTCCAGTCTAGTATTATAAGTCTTTTGTCTTGTAATTGTAAAACCATATCTAGTGAATTTATTAGGCTAGGGCCGTCCGAGGTTTTTCCCGTTGTGGGTTTTCCTCGTACATCGTCGTGTAGTGAGATTGTTCTTTTTATCTTTTCTAGCTCACTTAGAACGCATGCTTAGGTTAAAAAGATGAAATTTGGTTTAATTTGTAATCTTTCTTTAATATGGTACTAAAATATGTTTGGGTGAATTTAAGTTAATTTAATTCAAGTCCACACAATTTAATTAGATAAAATTTGTGTTAATTTAGTTTGGTCTATATCGAAAAATGAATTAATTATTGTTAGGGAAATTTTAGGACTTGGGTTAAATTAATTTTGTGTTAAAAGTAAAATTCACATATTTGACTTTGCTTAATTTTAATTTGTAGAAATTAAAATTTGAAATGTGCTTTTGTTTAAAATTTGAATTGAAATTTTTGTTGGAAATTTAATTGAACCATCTCATTTAATTTAAAGAATTTTAAATCACATTTGCGTGAAAGGCCATCGTTAGCAAGAACCTAAAAGAAAATAGACGCAAAAGAGAAGAAAATTTTGCCAAGGCCAATGTTTTAAATATAAGCTTAAAAATTAGTATCTAAAAATGAGAGTGAAAAAAATTGAATTTATATATTTGTAAGGGTGTTTAATTTTAAGATCAATGGGTTTGTATACCGAGGCGTAGTTAATATTAATGTTTGACGCTATTGATCTGACAGTCATCAATATTTTCAGGCTAGTGTGTATGATGTATCTTTTTCCATTATAAGCTGAATTTATTTGTATGAGATCAAATCTTAGTTTGATAATGTTAATGTGATCAAATAGAACTCCTTGATCTATATTGAATGATTGGGACATATTTTTTTAAGTCCACGCCCCTTCACTCCATACCACAATTGTTTTGGACACATTTGTCCCACACTAGTTAGGAAGGCCTGTGTTTGATGTCTTTTGCGGTCTTTATACCTACATATGGATGTGCGTCATTGGTATATACGTGATTATATATATATATATATATATATATATATATATATATATATATATATATATATATATATATATATATATGGTATGTTTATTTTGATCATGTGTGTTGCATTTAATCCACGTGTGATATATTCTCTATCTTTGTATCTTACTGGAAAGATATATTATCATATTGATATCTTTTATTTCATTGCTTACATTAGTATTATTTGTTTCATAATTTGAATTATGTGTTCTTATGTTGTAGAATTAGATTGTTATTACACGTTTCATTTCGCTGCATTGCATGATATACTTGTTTCCTAATGTTCACAAGTCTTTCATTATGGGGAAAAGGTTATCGTGTACATTACCCTTGTCTGTTCCCAAACAAAAAGCGGAGAAATTAACATTAAAATAGGAGAAGTCTAACCTAAGGAGGATGAATATTGTATGGGGGGATGTGTAAATAAGGGGAGTTTGAGTTTTCCAGATGCGATTTATATTTTTATATTCTCTTTGCATTTAAAAGGTGTGCTAAGTTTTGACACCCTGCCTAATTAATTATCGAGTGATCAGTCATTAATTAATTAATTTCAGAATATCAAGTTGGTTAAGATAAATGCATCACGGTCGAAGAACTCAAATTTTAATTTAATTGAAAACTAACTACCTAATATTTAAAAAGGTTGGCGTCAAAATTTTAGCTTGTCATTTTTCATCATCAAGTAAGGAAATAAGGAAATAATTAACTAATACTATTCATCCCAAAAACATAAGGAGATAACTAGTTGAATTAAAATAAATAACTGAAGTAAACACTTCCGGTTAAAATCACATACAATAATCCGAAGCCATGAAATAAAAGTCTACTAACACAATGAAACATCTAAATTTCTGAATGTAAAATAGGAAGGGACGACATGTCCAACTGAAGTACATAATTGATAGATAAAGAAGGAGATAATATAAAGCGTCTACTAGCAATGTCATGTAGCTTCCACAGCAGCTACAAATCGTCAAATGAGTGGGATCTCCTATTCCTGGAGTCCCTGTGGCTGAGCACCTAAAACAAACTAACAAGAAAAGAGATTTGCAGAAAAATGAGTCAGAGCCCGATTAGAAAACAGTTTAAATATAACAAGTGCTTAAATTGGTTAATTAACAAAAATATTATTCATGTTAACTTAGCGTACTCACTTCAGATGCTCACCTCTCATCTAATGTGCACGCCTAACAAGCCTAACTACCTATACTAGTCATGATACTCTGCCTGACTATACGTAGTATAACCACTATGCCAGATAAAATATCTAAATAACCCAAAGACGATATATTGCTATTATTAGGGAATAAGTTTAAAGATGATTTAACTCATTCTCATAACATTCTTAATTCTCAACTGGTGACCCAATAAGTATATACTATAATAAAGCGGTCAATATAAAACATAGAATAGGAACTCTGTATGCATATTTAGAATCTCAATATGTATACATATAAGTATATATCAATATTGAACCCATGGTTATGAAACCCCCGGTGCTAGGCTTACTCGGCTATCTAGTCCCATTGCAACGCTCACGCGTGAAGGAAAACAGGTTCAATCTCTCAGGATTCAATAAAACATATACACATATTAGAGGCGAACATAGTCCCAAGTCGATGGGATACCCACATACCTACGCACCAGTACAACCGCCATCCATCACTATCGTTCTCACTGATAGCCCATACCTAGATTCCATGCTCTAGCGGCACGACTCAACAACCCCCGAAGGCAGACAAGATATGGTCGTCCACAACACGCTAACCTCCAATCGATAGCCAGTAGCTAGGTATGTCATACACATATTATCCTAAGTAATAAGCATGCACACAACTTATATATCTTAATAGGCATTCATGCAATCCGATTCCCATAGTACATAGGTAATATTATCATTTCTACTCGCATCGTTATCCATTCATATATATTCCCTCTCGAACCTACACTCCCTCCTAGGTTCTATAAACTTTTCCTATTCCGAGCACAATTACACTCTCAACTCCCTAAAGGTTCGGGATTTAAGTCACTCGTTACTCACATAGGTTATTACTCTCACTTAGATAAACCTAGGATGATTTTTAACTTTACCGGACCCTAAAAGGCATTCTGAAATCTCATTAGAAGTCCCAGAATTCTCATTCGAACTAGGTCTTTAGAACGAAGTTATCACTTCGAACGAACTCAATATCTCGTTAGGAGGGTCGTTGGAATTCTCGTTAGAAGTCTTATTAGAACGAGAAATCCGAACAGACCCAGTTCATCCCCAAATTCATTTTTTCTAACATTTTAAACCTCAAATCCAACACTAATCACGTCTATCCTCAAACAAGATAATATTAAACTATTTTTAATCATTGTGGGGCGTTCTCTAACATAATTTAGGCCTTAAATTCTCATACTTTCAAAGGAAAAATCAACAATTACTCAAATCTCTAAGATTTCCTTTATAATGAACCCAGAATTTTTAATTGTCCAAAATTCTTATTATAATTCGTGATTAAGACATAAAATTCCTTAATCTCCATAGTCTAACAAAGGGCAAAACCTCTACATGCATACCCATCTCCAATTCATAAAGTTTCTTTACTATTCGGTTTAATTACACATAAGTTTTTTGCGCCGAGTTTATTTCATCAAACCTAAATTAACAGGAACAATGTATGCTAAAAGAGGAGAAAGATAAACACTTGCCTTTGTATGGATTTCTGATTTTCTGGTTGAATTTGGTATGTGCTTGATCCTCTCGTCGCGATCTACTCTTTGGTGTAACTATTTGTGAGAAATCTCTAGTTTTGGGCCTTTTCTCCAATGGTTCTCCTTGCTCCTTAGTTCTCCCTCTCTTTCTCACGTAGGCTGCAACTGATAGACCACTAACCCTCGATTCTCCTATTTTCATCCTATTTTCCTCCATTTAATTACTCAAAAATCCCCAAAAGACTAACATACCCCTCCGGGATGTCATTTTGAGCTAAAATGCCCCAGACTCCAATTAAAACACCCGATTAGTGTTTTTGACTATTTCGACCCTTCCGGACACACTGGCGCACTCAAAATAGTTACTTGAGTTATATAGAAATAATTTACCTTTTTAACCCCCAAATATATAATAGTGATGTGACTCATACGCGCGTACCAAATAATTATATCTTAACTGTCGTGTATCTCATTCCCGACCATATTATTATTTTCGAAATAATGTTACGTTTTCTCACTACGTAATGTTCAACATAATTATAATTTGACATAATTATTTTTGATAACTACCAACTCTCATCACTACAAGAATTATGGCTTTTAGCAAGGAAAAAAAATCGTTGCAAAAAGTATGTTTTCGTTGCAAAACAGCTTTTGCAACATTTTTTTTCCTTGCAGCGTTCCTCACACTAGCCATCATGTTATAGATCTTTTGCAAGGAAATTTTGTCATCGTCGCTAAAAATATTTTTGCAAATGAATTTTTTTGCAGGGGAAAACACGTTTTTTCGTTGCAAAAAAGTTCTCATATCTTGATTAAAATGATTTTGCAATGAATATTTCGTTGCAAAAAATACTAATAAATCCTCGCAAAAGATATTTTGAGAGAATTAAAACTCCTTGCTAAATATTAATTTTATATTGCTAAAAGTCTTTTGTAACACTCTTTTTCGTTGCAAAAAATTTCTCGTATTTTAAATAAAAATCGTTTACAACGAATATTTTGTTACAAAGGATATAAATCCTTGCTAAAGATATTTTGAGAGAATTACAATTCCTTGCCAAATTTCAATTATACATTGCTAAAAGTCTTTTGTAACACTCTTTTTAGTTATAAAAAAGTTCTCGTATTTCGACTAAAACTATTTTACAATGAATATTTCGTTGCAAAAGATAATAGTAAATCCTCGCAAAAGATATTTTGAGGGAATTAAAATTCCTTGCCAAATGTCAATTCTTCGTTGCTGATAGTCTTTTGTAACACTCTTTTTCATTGCAACATTTATTTCGATGCAAAATTATATCAAATGATAAAATAAATAAAAAAGAAAATTAAGTAAACACATATAATTAAAAGATGTTACATTATATTCAAAACATAAATGTATTATTGTTCATGTCACAATGAAGCTAAAAAAAATAATACTTCATTACTAAGAAATGAGTTTAAACTAGTATTCTCGTCACAAACAAAATGATAAAATCTTATCATCATGCAACTTAATTCGAAGGGACAGAAGATCCTTCAGGAACATCTTCCTCCGGAGCAACGTATTTATCTAGCAGTAAGGTGGCCTTCAATATAGCCATATCTGACACAAGACCTTGGACTAGGATCTTCAAATCTACTATCTCTCTTTGTAACTTTTTGTTCCCCAAATCAAGTTTCTACTTGCATAGTGATTTCAAAGGTCAAGTACCAAGACTCTTCACATATCCAATTGTCAACAGAATTATGTTCAAACTATCAACATAACAGTACATGTCATATCATTCAAACCTATAACAGAATTATGTTCTAGGTTCACTATAACAGAATTATGTTCAAACTATCAAGAAAACAGAACAATCTTATTATTCAATTGTCAAATAATAAGTCACTCAAAATTAGTCATCATGCTACCAAAGTCATATCCAACTAAAACATATTAAGAGTGTTTAATGAACAATAACATTGCCGACTAAGAGTATTCAGTTTTCAAATCTAATAATCCATAAAATATAACACTGACTAAATAGGGGTTCAATTGTGAAATTATAAGACACTCTAAATTAATCATCACGTGATCAAAGTCATTTAAGTAAACACTTGATAATTAAGAGTGTTCACTTGTCAAATATAATAACCCATATTCCTATGAACATAACTAAATACCAAGCGTTCATATATACATGATTTAAACTGTGGTTATTGATTTAAATGACATTGTATTAAGGGCTTCTCTTTCTCTAAAGCTTTGGAAACTGATTTAAATGACATTATACATATATATATATATATATATATATATATATATATATATATATACGGTGTAATGCAATCATCAAGAAACTGAGAAAACGACAACAAGCAACATTTGAAGTTAGAAGCAGGAAATCAAAGAAACAATCAAACTATCCATCCATCATCAAGTGAAAACTAGTACACTAAAAAAACCTTCGAAAAAAATAGTACCATAGCTGCTGCGACAGCGGACGGGTGACGGATTGAGAGAAAGTGTCGTGTGTGAGATTGAGAGAGAGAGAGGGGTTGAAATCGAACCCTAAATTTTCTAAGCTTATGACAGTTTGGGCGTGGAGTGATATTAAAGCTCAACAATTTTCTAACTAAAGCTAATTTACTAAATGACCCATTTTCATTTTATTTTTTTAATATTAAGCCCCCAATAGTTTGCACATAATTAAAATAATTAAAACTATTTTGTTTTCAAAAGAAATTAAAACATTTTTTGCAAGGAAATTAATAAAAACGTTGTAGTAAATATTTCAGATACTAAAAAAACTGCGGGAAATTTTACCGCCATGTGTTAAGCAAGGATTCATAAATTTCCTTGCTAAAAGTTACATTCTGCAAGGAAATATTTCGTTGCAAAATATTTATAACAAGATTATATTTTTAGCAACGATTTTTTCATTTTCTTTGCTAATAATACACTTTTAGCAACGAAAATTACTTCCCTGCTAAAAAAATCGTTGCTAAAACCAAATTTTCTTGTAGTGACGCTAGTAATTATTACCCTTAAAATCGAATTAATTAATCCCAATTTCCATAATTTCATAATAAAATAAATATGCGATAAAAATACAGGGTATTATATACATCCCCCCTAATAACCGAATTTCGTCCCAAAATTCAAAAATGAAAATATACCTGACAAGAATAACTCTGGATAACGTTCATGAATGTCATCCTCGCGTTCTCGGGTAGATTCCTCAACATTATGGTGCCGCCACTAAACATGGACTAATGGTACTATCTTCGACCTCAACTTCCTCTCGCTACGATCTAGGATAGCAACCGGCCCCTTCTCGTAAGTTCTATCGGGCTGTAAGTCAATTTCCTCCAATGCAATGTGAGTATGGACCAAATCATCTCGAAGATATCTCCTCGACGAAGAGATATGAAACACCTCATGGAACCTATGCAAGTGCTCCGGTAACTTAAGTCTATAACCAACTGGCCCAATCCTCTCAATAATAGGGAATGGACCTACATACCTAGGCGCCAACTTTCTCTTCTACCTTAAATTCATAACTCCCTCATAGGAGACTAAGAACGTATGTGCTTGCGTTCAACTGAGCAAATTATATATTAAATACCTTTTAACCCAAACAAGCCCTAAACATGAAACAATATGTGATTGAATACGATAATGAACAAAGCAAGAACATTCAAACACATGCTTGTGAGCAAAAATCCCCCAAAGGGGCAAAACTATTTATTTTCATTATAATATTGTAGGCTGTACAATTTCGGATTACAATGAAAATACAAGTGACTAAGAATTACCCTCAGGTGTCGGATTCTGTAGTCGGCGGCTGGAAATATCCCTTTCTAGGAGGGTTGCAATGAAGAAGAGAAACGGCTTCTCCATAAGTTTCTCGGCTGGAATTTTTCCTTTCCAGGAGGGCAGCAATGAAGAAGAGAACGACTTCTCCACAAGGGTTGAACAGCAAAAGTTGTGTTCTTGGGTTACACAAAAATATTCACAAAGGATTTGTAAATTGTGTGAATCAAAAACCTAGAGTCTAGATGCTCAATAGGTGAAGACTTAAGGCTTTCTGTACTCCGAAAATCATGTGTATAAGTCTTAGAAAACCACTTCCCGTAGTAGGATTAAATAAGAAGTCTCGGGCCTTAAAAATCTGAACACGATCTGTTGAAGTTTATCCCAGGCAGACCGGTCCGGGTCTGAGGCGGATCGGTCCGATTGACCGGATCGGTTCTTTTATTCTGAGGCGGATCGGTCCGTTGATGATCGGATCGGTTCGCTTCCAGGCTTCATCGGTTCGCTTGCGGTCCGGGGTATACTGGCCTTCAGCAGTCGGATAGGTCCGGTTGACCGGATCGGTTATTTTATTCCAGGCGGAACGGTCTGGTTCTGTCAGACTTTGATTCCTCTTCTTCTTTTGATATTCGGATCCGTTGATGAATGTATGAATCTTGAATTTCTTCAACGGTGTAACGGCGTGCGACATAATAAATTGTTAATGGACAAAAATGTCCTTACAAATCTCCCCCTATGTCTATGTCGGTACATACATAAAAACAAACATCCGAATTATCAAAACAACTAAAAATGCCTATACAAATCTACCCTTCCATGAACCCAAAACTGGAAAGATACAATTGAATAAGACTACAGCGTTTGGTCTTCAATTCTTCAGGAATCTTAACACTTTTCTCATCAGGGTGTTCAATCCAATGATAATCCATGTAGTACCTACACACATGAGAAAAATAAAAATACCAAGTGACATATCGAGTTTGAAATGAGATAAACATATATACCAATTTATGAGCAACCTCAAACTTTCAAATCTCCCCCATAATAAGATAATTCATTCTACCCCTTTTTATGATGTCCCCAAAATAGACAAATGAGAGAAATAAATCAAATAAGCAAGTGCGGGGTGTCACTAGGATAAAATCACACCATGAATGAACACAAAGCAACCAAGTCGATGATAGCGTAAATGAGGTGGTGTGATTAAATTCGATAGGAAAATCAATGCATACAAACATGACATATATGCACGATGAATATTGGATATTCCTAGCGAATGAACTCAAATGCTTCCTTTGGTGTAAAATAATGACAATATAAGATATTGAATCAATCAAATCAACAAATCAAAGCTCAAAGTGATTTTCACACCAATAACGTCCAAAACGATTTTATGCTTTTTCAGGACTTTCAAGGAAGTGCAAACCCGTTTAAAGATTCTCCAACCAAACTCCCTCAGATATAATTTTGAATAGAGGCATTCTAAATTCTCAAACTTTGGAGAATTGATGATGAAACCTAAGTGGCCCATATTTGGCATGAATTGCTTTTTATTGCCTTTAAATTTTTTTCGGGCTCTTTTAACCTCTTTGGACCTCGGATATTAAAATTCCTCCATTTTTTAGGTCCTTTTTAACGGTGGATTTTGCGCAAAGGATAGATGATTACCTTTCGCAGCCCCTCCCCGTTATACAAAAACTCACAGTCTCACCAAAACGGTTTTTACATGCATTCGAATCTTGTCAAGTTTTATCGCATATTGTACATTGTATAGACAGAATTGAGATGGAAACACTCAAACCAATATGAGATAGACAAGTGCAATAATCAAATATAGCCGTGCATGTGTGCAATAAAGGATATAGGAGTCAAACATGTAGGAAGATATCACTAATTACATCTCAAAGACTCCATACTAAGTAACGCACAAGGATGAAATGATGTAGCGTCTCAAATCTCTATCAAAAAGTCACATGGATATATGGAATGAAGTTGTGACTTGGCTATCTTAAATGCTCATCCATAAAAGAAGCAAAAACAGAAATCTTTTTGGATTTTTCAAAAATTTTATCAAAATAAAATCTTTTTGTGCTTTTCTTAAAAATTTTCTTGAAGGAAAATCTTTTTTTATTTTTGTTTTAACGAAAAAAAATGAACAAAAATAAACAAACTAATGGTACATGCTAGCAATAGGCAAATGAAGAAGCAGCATGAAAATCAACCAATGCTAGCAACCAAGACAAGATTCTCAACCGGGAGTAACGGTGGAGTTTTCCAAAGATGGTGACATCTTTTGAACAAACTCCACTAAATCATGTGTTGTCTTGATCAAAAACATCACTTGCTCGCGAATGTGTGCAAACTCTCCATCATAATGTGCAGGCAAAGTGTCATGAGTGGGTGTATGTGCATGAATATGTGAAGTGGCATGATATGGTACTAAACCCAACTTGGAACAAAACTCCCTAAGATGTCCTCGCTTCTTGCAGTGGGAGCAAACATAAACCGGTCTAGGAAGTAATTTGTCAACAATTGTGGGAAAAACATTCCTAGACGGGCTCCCATGGGACTCACTCACCAAGGTGGATATAGGCTCGGGTGCATTAAAAATAGTGAATGTACCATCATTACCTTTTCCAACATCATTCAAAATGGGATAGGAAACCATCTTATCAACCTTCTCAGATGCATTCTCTAATGTGACTTGGACCTCTCGTGCTTGTTTGAGATCATCCTCGAGATGGGATACACTTGTCGTCAGACTAGACACCGTGTTGGTAAAGTCACTTTTTCCCTTTTTAGCTCATCATCCTCTCCCTTCAACTCACGACTTCGAAGACCTAGGATCCTATTTGACCTTTTTATTTCCATGGTCTCGATAAAGAACTTTCTAAAAGCTTTTTGGATCACACTTTCATCACCATCCTCATCCTCACTATCACTCGGAGAAGTGTGCATGGCATCTTTCTTACGCTCTCTTCTAAGTTTAGTGGGACACTCAAATTTCTTATGCCCTGTCCCATCGCACTCAAAGCATCTTATCTTCTCAAGTTCTTTCTTTATTTCTTTTCCACTCTCATCACAACTCTCTCTTTCTCCAAACAATCTTAAATTTCTCTTTAAGACGGAGGTCCTAAGAGCTAACGCTTTATAACGCTTCTTGGTTTCAAAAAACTCAGAATATAACTCGGTGTAAGCGCGTGGGAGATCACACTCGCTCTCACTTGCCTCATCCTCCCCCTCACTCTCATCACTCTCACTGCCGAGGTGTCCTTTTGACGTAGAATCCTCATCGTCGTGAGAAGCATTGGAGGTACTCACATGACTTGCCATGAGTGCGGTGATGTTATGCTCATGTGGTGACTCATCTCCACAGTCCACCGACTCAACCTCACTGTCGTCACTAAGGGTATCATTTAAGACAGTTTTCCCTTTCTCTCTATTCAGATGAGTAGCACACTCAAAGGCTCTATGACCCCTACCATCGCATTCAAAGCATCTCTCACTGTCTGTCTTAGGAGGATCTTTAAAATCTTTTTCATTCTTTTTCTCAAAATTCCTTTTATCATTGAAATTTCAACTTTTCTTGAATTTGAGAATTCTTTTGAAATTTTTTGCAAACAGGGCCAAGTCATCTAAGTCCAAATCACACTCAGAATTGGACTAAAAAAATTTTCCTTTCTTTTTCTTAAAATGAGTCTTTAAAGCAATGCCATTATCCTTAGCCTTAATGGTTTTGGGAAACATGTCAATCTCATAGGTCTGAAGATCTCCTACAAGTTCTTCCAACTTCAGTGATTTCAAGTTTCCCAAAGAGTTCAAAACAGTGACTTTAGGAATAAAGCGTTTTGGGAGAGATCTCAAAATCTTTTTAACGACACGCGTGTTATCAATCACTTCACCCAAATTAAAACTTGTGTTAACGATGTCTGACAGACGAGCATAAAAATTATCAAAGCATTAGACTCGGACATGGTAATAGTCTCAAATTCGGTGGCCAAATTTTGTAATTTTGATTCTTTAACCGCGTTCGTACCCTCATGTGTCAATTTTGGAACATCCCAAGCCTCTTTAGACGTGGTGCACGTCATTATGCGTTTGAACTCATCAGGTGTGACAGACCTAGAAATAGCACTTAGACCCTTAGAATTAAAAGATGACCATTTAAATTCTTCATCAGTCCAAGAAGTGTCAGGTTTCAAGTTGATCACATTATCAACAGTCACGGAGGGAGGAGTCCACCCTCTTTCAACTAAGATCCAGACACGTTCATCAATGGCTTTTAAAGCCGACCTCATTCGAGCTTTCTAATAAGCATAATTTGTCCCGTCAAAAACAGGCATTTTATTATATAACTTCTCCATTTGAACACGCACTTTTTTCAAAAACCAATTTTTTCAGAAAATTGATATCTTAGAAAAATTTTGTGGAAAATAGGAATATGCGATAGATTAGCGTAACCTGCTCTGATACCAATTTGAGAACGTAGTGCTTGCGTTCAACTGAGCAAATTATATATTAAATACCTTTTAACCCAAACAAACCCTAAACATGCAACAATATGTGATTGAATACGATAATGAACAAAGCAAGAACATTCAAACACATGCTTGTGAGGAAAAATCCCTCAAAGGGGCAAAACCATTTATTTTCATTATAATATTGTAGGCTTTACAATTTCGGATTACAATGAAAATACAAGTGACTAAGAATTACCCTCAGGTGTCGGATTATGTAGTCGGCGGCTGGAAATATCCCTTTCCAGGAGGGCTGCAATGAAGAAGAGAAACGGCTTCTCCACAAGTTTGTCGGCTGGAATTTTCCCTTTCCAGGAGGGTAGCAATGAAGAAGAGAACGGATTCTCCACAAGGGTTGAACAGAAAAAGTTGTGTTCTTGGGTTACACAAAAAGATTCACAAAGGATTTGTAAATTGTGTGAATCAAAAACCTAGAGTCTAGATGCTCAATAGGTGAAGACTTAGGGCTTTCTGTACTCTGAAAATCGTGTGTATAAGTCTTAGAAAACCACTTCCCGTAGTGGGATTAAATAAGAAGTCTCGGGCCTTAAAAATCTGAACACGATCTGAACACGATCTGTTGAAGTTTATTCCAGGCGGACCGGTCCGGGTCTGAGGCGGATCGGTCCGATTGACCGGATCGGTTCTTTTATTCTGAGGCAGAACGGTCCGTTGATGATCGGATCGGTTCGCTTTCAGGATTCATCGGTTCGCTTGCGGTCCGGGGTATACTGGCCTTCAGCAGTCGGATCGGTCCGGGTCTGAGGCGGACCGGTCCGGTTGACCGAATCGGTTGTTTTATTCCAGGCGGACCGATCCGGTTCTGTCAGACTTTGATTCCTCTTCTTCTTTTGATATTCGGATCCGTTGATGAATGTATGAATCTTGAATTTCTTCAACGGTGTAACGGTATGCGACATAATAAATTGTTAATGGACAAAAATGTCCTTACAGAGACACCCAAAGTAACACCTGATACCCCACATTAAACTCTCAAAAATACTGCTTGGCGTCGGCGTAGCTCTTTTGTCAATCCTGAGCAACTCGAATATGGCTCTGTATCAACTCTATCCTCACTGAAGTATCCTGAATCACCTCCTACTAACATGCTGGGGAACGAAAAGGTCTGTCGTATAGTGCCTCGAATGGAGCCATACCGATAGTAAACTGGTAGGAGTTGTTATAGGCAAACTCGACCAGCAAAAGATACTGCTCCCAAACTCCGCCAAAATCAATGATGCATATACGCAACTTGTCCACTAACATCTGATTTGTCTGCTCGGTCTGTCCATCCGTCTGCGAGTGATAGTCCATGCTCATCAGTAACTCCGTACCCATCGCCTCTTGAAAAATCTCCCAAAATTGAGACACAAACACTTTGTCTCTGTCAGACACAGTGTTGGGAGGCACCCCGTGAAGTATCACTATCTCTTCTATGAATATCTGGGCGTACTGTCCTACGGAGTAATTCGTCAAAGATGGTAGGGCTACCTTGGTCAGTCGATCCACTATCACCCATATCGAATCGTGACCCGTATGCGATGTAGGTAATCCTGTGATGAATTTTATGGAAATGCTCTCCCATTTCCACATAGGAACCTCTAATGGTTGTAGAAGTCCCACTGGTCTCTGGTTGTCCACTTTTACCAGCTAACAAGTGGCACATTTCGAGATGAACTCGTTAATATACTTTTTCATCCCGCTCCACTAGTACTATCTCTGCATATCCTGGTACATATTATCCCCACCGGGATGTACCACAAATCATGAACCGTGCGACTCTGTCATCACCTCATGTCGCAAGTCTTCTCCCCTAGGAACAACCAACCTTCCATTGAAATGTAGACCCCCATCTGAACCCATGGTATAAGACTCGGCCCCCTCTGCTAGAAGCTACACTATCTGACTCTGGCAGAACAAATCAGTTGCCTGAGCCTGTACTACTCTCGTAATAATTTGGGGTGTAACTATCATCACAGATATGAATGATCGATCCATCGCATCCTGGTGTCCTAATTCCTTCCATTTCAGTTTCCACACTTCGGCCACCTCCCCTAACGGTCTACGGTCCAATGCGTCTGCACCACGTTGGCCTTCCTCGAGTGGTATTGGATATCAAAATGATAATCCTTCACAAACTCAAGCCACTGGTGCTGATGCATATTCATCTTCTTCTGTGTGAAGAGATACTGTAATGACTTGTGATGTATGAACAAGCGAAATTTCTCCCCCAGGAGATAATCTCTCCAAATTCGAAGTGCAAACACGTCCACTGCTAAATCCAAGTCGTGGGTGGGGTAATTCCTCTCGTGAGGCTTAGGCTTATGGGAGGCATAAGCTATAGCCTGATTCTCATACTGAAGTACACCCCCAAGTCGTAATAAGGATGCACCAGTGTAGACTAGATACTCTACTCCCGGCTTGGGCAATGCTAACGTTGTTGCTCAGGGTTAACTTGTCTTACAACTCATCAAAGGACAACTGGCAGGCATCACTCCAGATAAACGGCACCCCCTTACGAGTAAGGTGTGTTAACGGACCCACTATCTTCGAAAACCCTCGAATGAACCTCCTGTAGTATCCGGCTAAGCCTAAGAAACTATGTATCTCGGTCGGTGTCGTGGGATGTCCCCACTCCTTCACCGTTGACACTTTCCTGAATCTACGAATATCCCTCTGTCAGAAATAATGTGCCCCAAAAACTGGACCTCCTTCAGCCAAAACCCATATTTCTCGTATTTTGCATTCAACTTATGCTGACACATTGTCTGCAAAACCTGCCTCAACTGTTCGGCATTCTCTTCATCGATCTGGGAGTAAACCAGAATATTATCTATGAAGACAATGACAAACTAATACAGGAACTCTCTGAACACCCTGTTCATCAAGTCCATAAACTCGGTTGGGGCATTGGTTAACCCAAAAGGCATAACCATGAACTCGTAGGAACCATATCTCGTCAAAAAGGCAGTGTTACACACATCCTACTTCTTGATACGCAACTGATGGTATCCTAATATCAAGTCAAACTTTGAGAATAAGGCAGCTCCTCTCAACTGGTCGAATAAGTCATCAATTCGGGGCAACGGATACTTATTTCATATCGTGACTTTATTCAGTTCTTGGTAGTCAACATACAGTAGCAAATATCTATCCCTTTTTTTCACAACTAATACGAGAGCACCCCAAGGTGAGGTACTCCTACAGATGAAGCCTAGACCTAACAGCTGCGTAGTCTGGTCTTGTAACTCTGAATATTCGATAAGGTTAGGCTCAATTACCCTAATAATTTTAGCTATAATATCCTCCCTTGTTACACCGACGTATTCACTATGTAAGCCCTTTAACAATGCTTCTTGCGTCATATAATACAGCTCTTCTGGCCGTGAGTAGTAATATAATAAATCTTAAGGTTATCGCTTCCTTTACGGATGACAAACAGGGTACCAACCCATGTACTAAAGGCCAAACATTCCCATCTTTTGACGTTTGCTAGGTTTCATGCGTGGGATGTCTCGCAATGCGAAATCCAAATAAGGAGCCTCCCTGATAAACTACTAACTAACATTGCCGCTAACAAGGTTTATGGGCCCTCAGTATCTGACTTGTACCCCGCATCCCTGCTTCTTGCTATAAGATTAACTCACCTACTCTCATGTTACGAGAGACGATATTCCACACATTACTCCTACTAGCTCGGCGTTAGACTCTAAAATTTTCTACAGAATAATTCCCATGCTCAGAAATATTTCATCCAGTCTTGAATCATTTTAATAGACATCCCTACCCCCCGAGATTAAGTATAACCAGACAATATACGCCACGAAGTCTTTATACACTACCATATAAAAGAATATATATATATATATATATATATATGTGTGTGTGTGTGTGTGTGTGTGTGTGTGTGTGTGTGTGTGTGTGGCTCCGCCTCCTCTCAAGTGACTCTTAGCACCAATACTAACGAACTCAAAAAATATCACTATAACGGTCTATTTTCCCTCAACCCATCGTTAGCTATTTTGAGAGTCGGGGTAGTAATACATTCTACGCCCACGTTTCTCAAAGTATTACAATAGACTATAATGCATCTAAGTTACTCGCGATTTCCACTTTATCTTAAAGGACACTATAAATAATGAAGTATCTTACCTCCAAACACGAGTGATAGTTTTGGCATCAGTGGCATAATCATATATCGGGCATTATAAATACGTCAATACTGTACTCCTTGTTGTTGTTGTGGAGTCTGCATTGTTGGGGTAAATATCCATGCTTCCTCATGTTGGGCTTTCTTTGGTTCCGGGTGGACTCCCTGCGGCTGCTGCGGGGTCCTGCACTTCATAGGGCATTTTCGACGGGAGTATCCCTGTTCACCAGATATAAAACACTTACCAATAAAATTTTTGCTGTGCTGGCTCTGCTGAGCATGCTGCTGGCCCTGATGGCCTAGCCAACCTTGCTGATTTGAATGTGGCTATCCTCCAACTCGTTGTGGGAAAACTTGGCGTTTGTGACCATTTCTTCCACACTTAAATCACCTCTTTGTGATGGTTCTCTATCCTTGGCTTTGCTGGCGAGTTTGTCTCTTCCTGCGATTCTCATTGTCCTCTTGGTCTTGATGACCCCGAGGAACTTATCACTACTGCGATGGTACTTTCCAATTGTTACTGTCCCTAGATATGTCATATTAATCGACTTCTCTTATTCCTTTGACCCCTGTAATCTACACACTGCGATTTTGGTACTGCAATATTGCCGTAGTCACTGCTTGTGCCATAATCTTCGCTATCTCAGTGATTGCCTCTCTTTCTTGATGTACCTAAGGTACTTATTGATTTGGTCCTGCATTTTCTTCTTTAGCGGGGTTAGTTTGTCTCTCCCTCATAGGTAGTAGTGGCAAAATTATGGGTTGGGCGTAATTTGGGCGGGTCAAATATGGGTTGGGCTAAATGTGGGTTGGGCCAAATATGGGTTGGGTTAAATGTGGGCTGGGCCAAATACGGGTGGACAAAATATGGGTTGGACCAACCCATTATTTTTTTACTAAATTAAGTATTACAATTCGAGGTATATATAAAAAAAACTCATATTTTACTCATAACTTTTTAAAATGAGTATTATATTTGATTTGTATCTTTTAAAATTGCGCTCCATATTTGATTTCTTGCTTTGAAATATGGGCTCCATATTTAACTCATAGCTTTGAAATATGGGCCCCATATTTAACTCACAACTTTGAAATATGGGCCCCATATTTAGATACTTGGGCTAATATGGACTGTTTTATTATTTGGGCCACATTTTGCCACTACTACTCATAGGCGACATCTGAAATTTAAATGAATTTGATAAGTCTACTGACTATACATAGCATTGTAGCATAAGTACGTAATCGACAACACGTAATAAACAATGCAACAGTCCTAATAATAGGGCTTTATATCAAAAAACGCTATGCAGAAACATAATAAGCCGTACAAATCCTAAGGGCATTAGAACCTGATGCTTTGATACCACCTGTGACACCCCACCTAATTAATTACCGACTAATAAGTCCTTAATTAATTAATTTTAGAATATCAAGTTGGTTCAGATAAATTAATCATTGTCAAAGAACTCAAGTTTTAATTTAATTGAAAACTAACCACCTAATATTTAAAAAGGTTGGTGTCAAAATTTTATCTTGTCATTTTTCATCATCAAGTAAGGAAATAATTAACTAATACTATTCATCCCAAAAACATAAGGAAAGAACTATCTGAATTAAAATAAAGAACTGAAGTAAAAACTTCCAGTCAAAATCCCATACAACAATCCAAAGCCATGGAATAAAAGTATACTAAAAGAATGAAACATCCTGTAAAATAGGAAGGGACGACACGTCTAACTGAAGTAAATAACTGATAGATAAAGAAGGATAGAATATGAAACGTCTACTAGAAATGTCCTGTAGCTTCCACAACAGCTACAGCTCGTCAAATGAGTGAGATCTCCTAAGCCCAGTGTCCCTGTTTCTGATAACCTAAAACAAAGGAACAAGAAAAGAGATTTGCAAAAAAATGAGTCAGAGCCCGAGTAGAAAACAATTTAAATACACTACACCAAAAACCGGAAACTGACACGGTTTAAAACCGTGCCAGACGCAATTTGGCACGGTTCAAAATCGTGCCAGAATCAGGTGTGCCAGATTTTCTGACGCGGTTTAAAACCGTGCCAGATTTTTCAATCTGGCACGCTTTTAAACTGTGCCAGTTTTTTAATCTGGCACGCTTTTAAACCGTGCCAGATGTTAAATTTGGCACGCTTTTGACACACGCCAAAACCGTGCCAAATTATCTATTTTCTGGCACGCTTTTGGCACGGTTATAAAGAGTGCCAGATTGTTTTATAAGCGTTCTCATTTTTTATGCATTGGCAGGGTTTAAAACCGTGCCAGATTTTTTAGTTGATTAAAAAAAATATTAATAGGAAGCAAATCTGGAAAATCTGCAAATTCCAAATTCGGTAAGAAAAATATTTATTATTTGCAAAAAAAAAATCAAGAAAATTCACAAATTATGAATATCGCAGGTTGTTGATAAACTAATGTGCATACAAACTTCAAAAAATTACAAGACATAATACCAATATAAAGCAACACATGACCATAAAAGTCGACAATAACTTCAAAAAATTACAAGAGTTAATAGTTCTCATATAAAAAAAAATTGGGCAGAGTTTCCTCTATTTTTTGAGCATTCCAAAACCTGCTAACATAAAATCTGCCCATATAAATCCCGCACGGCCATAAAAGTCAATAATAAAACTACTATAGCCAGGACGACCATAAAAATAAACCATAAAACTACGGAAGCCTGCTCGGCCATAACACAAAAAATAGAATCCTGAATATTAACGACACTAAATACACAATCCCCCTGTTGTAAAGCATTGGCTTCTTCGTGCGTTCCAAGTGGATAAAAGCTAACGATTGAATGTCATCCTACAAAAAAAATAAGACACAAAAAAGATACAGTATTAGTAACCAAGTCATTTTTAAAAAAATATGCAAGCAAAAAAATTGCATATACAAGAAGAAAAATTTCATATACGACTACGCGATCAGTTCCTACAAGTTATATTGGTCCCGTGCGAGGTGTTCGTGCCTCCTACGGGGTCGTTTGGGGGTTGGTTTGGGTTTTCACCCCTTAACGGCCTATTTTCAAGTCTAAGTGTGATTTTTGTAAATTATCGTCTTATTCTCAAACCGGGAGCCCCGGCACTGCACGGTCAGTGCCTACAAGTTACATTGGTCCCGTGCGAGGTGTTCGTGCCTCCTACGGGGTCGTTTGGGGGCTGGTTGGAGCTTTCACCCCTTAACGGCCTGTTTTCAATTCTAAGTGTGATTTTTGCAAATTATCATCATACTCTCAAACCGGGAGACCCGGGACTACGCGGTCAGTTCCTACAAGTTACATTGGTCCCATGCGAGGTGTTCGTGCCTCCTACGGGGTCGTTTGGGGGCTGGTTCGGGTTTTCACCCCTTAACGGCCTGTTTTCAAGTCTAAGTGTGATTTTTGCAAATTATCGTCATACTCTCAAATCGGGAGACCCGGGACTACGCGATCAGTTCCTAGAAGTTACATTGGTCCCGTCTGAGGTATTCGTGCCTCCTACGGGGTCGTTTGGCGACTGGTTCGGGTTTTCACCCCTTAACGGCCTGTTTTCAAGTCTAAGTGTGATTTTTGCGAATTATAGTCATACATACTCTCAAACCGGGAGTCCCGGGACTAAGTGGTCAGTTCCTACAAGTTACATTGGTCCCCTACGAGGTGTTCGTGCCTCCCACGGGATCGTTTGGGGGCTGGTTTGAGTTTTCACCCCTTGACGGCCTATTTTCAAGTCTAAGTGTGATTTTTGCCAATTATCGTCATACTCTTAAACCGGGAGTCCCGAGACTACGCGGTCAGTTCCTACATGTTACATTGGTCCCGTACGAGGTGTTCGTGCCTCCTACGGGGTCGTTTGGGTGCTGGTTCGGGTTTTCACCCCTTAACGGACTGTTTTCAAGTCTAAGTGTGATTTTTGCAAATTATCGTCATACTCTCATACCGGGAGTTACGGGACTACGCGGTCAGTTCCTACAAGTTACATTGGTCCCGTGCGAGGTGTTCGTGCCTCCAACGGGGTCGTTTGGGGTCTGATTCGGATTTTCACCCCTTAACGGCCTGTTTTCAAGTCTAAGTGTGATTTTTGCAAATTATCGTCATACTCTCAAACCGAGAGTCCCATAACTACGCGGTCAGTTCCTACAAGTTACATTGATCCCGTGCGAGGTGTTCGTGCCTCCTACGGGGTCGTTTGGGGGCTGGTTTGGGTTTTCACCCCTTAACGGCCTATTTTTAAGTCTAAGTGTGATTTTTGAAAATTATCATCATACCCTCAAACCGGGAGACTCGGGACTACGCGATTAGTTCCTACGAGTTACATTGGTCCCGTGTGAGGTGTTCGTGTCTCATACGGGGTCGTTTGGGGTCGGTTCGGGTTTTCACCCCTTAACGGCCTGTTTTCAAGTCTAAGTGTGATTTTTGCAAATTATCGTCATACTCTCAAACTGGGAGACCCGAGACTACGTGGTTAGTTCCTAGGAGTTACATTGGTCCCGTGCGAGGTGTTCGTGCCTCCTACGGGGTCGTTTGGGGGCTGGTTCAGGTTTTCACCCCTTAACGGCCTGTTTTCAAGTCTAAGTGTGATTTTTACAAATTATTGTCATACTCTCAAACCGAGAGTCCCAGGACTACGTGGTGAGTTCCTACAAGTTACATTGGTCCCGTGCGAGGTGTTCGTGCCTCCTATGGGGTCGTTTGGGGGCTGGTTCGGGTTTTCACCCCTTAACAACCTGTTTTCAAGTCTAAGTGTGATTTTTGCAAATTATCGTCATACTCTCATACCGGGAGTCCCGAGACTACGCGGTCAATTCCTACAAGTTACATTGGTCCCCTACGAGGTGTTCGTGCCTCCTACGGGGTCGTTTGGGGGCTGGTTCGGATTTTCACCCCTTAACGACCTGTTTTCAAGTCTAAGTGTGATTTTTACCAATTATCGCCATACTCTCATATCGGGAGTCCCGAGACTACGCAGTGAGTTCCTACAAGTTACATTGGTACCCTACGAGGTGTTCGTGCCTCCTACGGGGTCGTTTTGGGGCTGGTTCGGGTTTTCACCCCTTAATGGCCTGTTTTCAAGTCTAAGTGTGATTTTTGTAAATTCGGGTCATACTCTAAAACCGGGAGTCCCGGGACTACGCGGTCAGTTGCTACAAGTTACATTGGTCCCGTGCGAGGTGTTTGTACCTCCTATGGGGACGTTTGGGGGCTGTTTTTGGTTTTCACCCCTTAACGGCCTGATTTCAAGTCTAAGTGTGATTGTTGAAAATGATCATCATACTCTCAAACCGGGATTCCCGGGACTACACGGTCAGTTCCTACAAGTTACATTGGTCCCGTACGAGGTGTTCGTGCCTCCTACGGGGTCGTTTGGGGGCTGTTTTGGGTTTTCACCCCTTAACGGCCTGTTTTCAAGTCTAAGTGTGATTTTTGCAAATTATCGTCATACTCTCAAACTGGGAGACCCGGGACTACGCGGTTAGTTCCTAGGAGTTACATTGGTCCCGTGCGAGGTGTTTGTACCTCCTACGGGATCGTTTGGGGACTGGTTTGGGTTTTCACCCCTTAACGGCCTGTTTTCAAGTCTAAGTGTGATTTTTGCAAATTATCGTCATACTCTCAAATCCGGAGTCCCTGGACTATGCGGTCAGTTCCTACAAGTTACAGTGGTCCCGTGCGAGGTGTTCGTGCCTGCTACGGGGTCATTTGGGGGCTGGTTCGGGTTTTCACCCCTTAACGGCCTGTTTTCAAGTCTAAGTCTGATTTTTGCAAATTATCGTCATACTCTTAAACCGGGAGTCTCGAGACTACGCGATCAGTTCCTACAAGTTACATTGGTCCCGTGCGAGGTGTCCGTACCTCCTACGGGGTCGTTTGGGGGATGGTTCGGGTTTTCACCCCTTAATAGCATGTTTTCAAGTCTAAGTGTGATTTTTGCAAATTATCGTCATACTCTCAAACCCGGAGTCCTGGGACTACGCGGTCAATTCCTACAAGTTACATTGGTCCCGTGTGAGGTGTTTGTGCCTCCTACGGGGTCGTTTGGGGGCTGGTTCGGGTTTTCACCCCTTAACGGCCTATTTTCAAGTCTAAGTGTGATTTTTAAAAATTATCGTCATACTCTCAAACCGGGAGTCCCGGGACTACACGGTCAGTTCCTACAAGTTACATTGGTCCCGTGCGAGGTGTTCGTGCCTCCTACGGGGTCATTTGGGGGCTGGTTCGGGTTTTCACCCCTTAACGGCCTGTTTTCGAGTCTAAGTATGATTTTTGCAAATTATCGTCATACTCTCAAACCGGGAGTCCCGGGACTACGCGTTCAGTTCCTACAAGTTACATTGGTCCCGTGCGAGGTGTTCGTGCCTCCTACGGGATCGTTTGGGGGCTGGTTAGGGTTTTCATCCCTTAACGACCTGTTTTCAAGTCTTAAGTGTGATTTTTGCAAATTATCGTCATACTCTCAAACCGGGAGTTCCGGGACTACACGGTCAGTTCCTACAAGTTACATTGGTACCGTGCGAGGTGTCCGTGCCTCCTACGTTGTCGTTTGGGGGCTGGTTCTGATTTTCACCCCTTAACGGCCTGTTTTCAAGTCTAAGTGTGATTTTTGCAAATTATCGTCAAACTCTCAAACCGAGAGTCCCGGGACTATGCGGTCAGTTCCTACAAGTTACATTGGTCCCGTGCGAGGTGTTCGTGCCTCCTACGGGGTCGATTGGGGGTTGGTTCGGGTTTTCACCCCTTAACGGCCTGTTTTAAAGTCTAAGTGTGATTTTTGAAAATTATCAACATACTCTCAAACCGGGAGTCCCGGGACTACGCGGTCAGTTCCTACAAGTTACATTGGTCCCCTACGAGGTGTTCGTGACTCCTACGGGGTCGTTTGGGGGCTGGTTCGCGTTTTCACCCCTTAACGACCTGTTTTCAAGTCTAAGTGTGATTTTTGCAAATTATCATCATACTCTCAAACCGGGAGTCCCGGGACTACACGGTCAGTTCCTACAAGTTACATTGGTCCCGTGGGAGGTGTTCGTGCCTCCTACGGGATCGTTTGGGGGCTGGTTCGGGTTTTCACCCTTAACGACCTGTTTTCAAGTCTTAAGTGTGATTTTTGCAAATTATCGTCATACTCTCAAACCGGGAGTCCCGGGACTACACGGTCAGTTCCTACAAGTTACATTGGTCCCCTACGAGGTGTCCATGCCTCCTACGGGGTCATTTGGGGGCTGGTTCGGGTTTTCACTCCTTAACGGCCTGTTTTCAAGTCTAAGTGTGATTTTTGCAAATTATCGTCATACTCTCAAACCGAGAGTCCCGTGCAATGTTTTAGTGCCTCTTACCGGTCCGTTTGGGGTTGGTTTGGGTTTTCACCCTTTAACATCTTGTTTTTAAGTTTAATCTTGATATTTTCAAATTATCGTCATATTTTCAAACTGAGACACCCGTGACTACGCGGTCAGTTTCTACGAGTTACATTTGTCCCGTGTGAGGTGTTCATGCCTCTTACGGGGCTGTGTGGGGGTAGGTTTGGATTTTCACCCTTTAACGGCTTGTTTTCAAATTTAATCTAGATATTTTCAAATTATCGTCATATTCATTAACGGACTCGTGACTATGCGGTCAGTTCCAATGAGTTGCATTGATCCCGTGTGAGGTTTTTGTGCCACTCACGAGGTCATTTGGGGACTATTTGGGATTTTCGCCCTCTAACGGCATGTTTTTAAGCCCAAGTATATAACTTGCGCATACTCGTCATTTTGTAATTTTCTCACTTTTACACCCAATCTAACCTAAAACTTACGTCTATTGAGTAGGCAAATTATTTAGTAATCAACACCACGACATGAAGCCCTCGTCTTTTTGAAGTTCGGGACTCATAAATCGTAGGAATATAAGTGACATTTCGAATAATACTCATGTTGAAACCAAGTGACATTTCGAATCTCAATTAATTAATTTTATTGAGAAGAGAAAAAGTAATAACCTTGAGGAGCGAGGTTTTTGAAATGCCAAGAGAAAGATATTTGTGTTCAGTAATGTCGAGGGTGCAAAGGAACAAAGCATATGAAACAAAGAAGGTGTAGAGCGAGATTTCAATCTCTTCTTGGCAAAAAAATGAGGCTCTACAATGAGTTCCAACCTATAAAACAAACAAAAAACAAGATTAATTAATTCTTATAATCTGACACGAAGGCGTACAGTTTAAAGTGATAATGAGATAGTATTTTGTAATTTGAGTAGGAGACGGGATAAGAAAATGTTCTTAGAAATGAAAAAAAGTACAGATAGAGGAACTATAAGTTCCTGGAAATATAAGACAACTGTAAAGATCGAAAAGAAAAAAAGTGGACAATAAACTATATAGAAAAACATCATAACAGGCAGCCATGAGCAACAGTTCAAAGATTATCACTATATTTAAGTTGTCTGACAGCAAAAATTTCAAGTAAACTAGGCCTTTTTTCTTTCTTGTTTTCTTCTGGCCATAAGTATAACTCCATACACCCCTGGCCATAAGTATAACTCCATAACTGACCTGGAAAATCTCAAAGCCTTCAAAATCTCAAGAAAACCTCCCAAAGTCCCTGTTGTCATCACTGTCCAGTGGCTCCCCCCTCCTCCTTTCTGGGTAAAACTCTACTCAGATAGAATGGCTCTTAGTTCTCCTGAACCTGCTTCCATTGGACGTCTATTTAGAGACCATCATGGTCATGTTCTTGGTGCCTATTGCAAGAAAATTGACAACCATGTTTCCTTTTATGCTAAAATGGAAGTTGTCATCACTGGCATTGAAATTGCTTGGACTCAGTATAGATTTAAAAATTTCTCCCATTGATTTCTCCCATGTCTCCCCTGTCTCACTTTAGCACCTTTTGTGCTAAAGTGATGCTCAAGAATATTAATGAGAGAGCTAACTCTTAACTCTCTAGTGATGCTCTACTTTTTGGGCCTTATGAGCTGATCCTTAGGCAAATGATAGGTGGTACATTGTGTACCACATTGATGCTTAAGTCTTTATATACCTGCTTAAGCCTTTATAAAATGAGTTTAAAATCGATGCTAGTGATCAAATGGTGTGCGTACTTATTGCTACGTACACAACACACACACACACACACACACACACACCATGTATAGAAATCAGGAAATTGAAAGATCAACCTACCATAGGACTACAGGTTCCTCCTCTCTCATTTCTATGCTTCCAATTTTTAATTTTTTCAGGGCTTTGTATTTCGCAAGTAACTTGAGGCAGTGGTATCGGTAGTCATGAAAGACACCATGAATGATGCAATTTTTACAAGAAATCCCCTAAACTATTTTTACGTCCTCTTAATAATGAAAATAAAAATAAACACTGAACCATGCATTTTGTTGCAAAAACTCACTGTGTAAGCTAAAAAGTACCCACAGGGATGTCTGTGCAACAAGAGGAGGAGTTTTTAGCAAGTTCAATGATACTTTCGAACTTTCTCCTACAATTTTTCTACCCAAGAAAACAAAAGAAAAAGGACGAAAAGAAATGAAAAACAGTTTGTAACAAATTATCGCAGTATCAATTGAACCTAATAGTATCTTATTAATTTCTGTATGAACATCTATATCTTAATCAAGCTCAGAACTAACATCTCCCGAGGAAGAATCTAGAATGGGTTCTGAATAACTACTGAAATGTGGACAGCAATGTCTTTTTAGACTTGTCCAACACTCCCTGGGTGTGAATAAATTTAATTTGTGAATAGGCAAGAACTCGAGCCCAATTGTTATGCGAAAATAAAGGATTCGCTCGACATCCAAATAACATATAGAGGCGCAAGCAACTTTCCAGCTTAAGACTTCATCACTCAACCCATTATTCATCCCTTAGCGTAAGAGAAATAAACAAAGAAAGAATGGAATATAAATTTTTTGATTCTGATACTTTGCTTCAATATGGGTAAGACGCGCATCTTTCATTTTTCATCTATATGGGTAAGACTAGCGCATCTTTCATTTTGCAAACGTTTAAACTCTAGGCCATTGAACTATATGTAATAAATTCATACTATTGCTGACTAAAACAAAGTTGAATAGTTTATGACTACTTTGAAAATTAGAAAAAATTTACTGCTATTAAAGGCAGATACATTTACATAACATACTGTGATGGCATATAATGTCTGTGTAAATATAAATAAGGATGAAGCTTTTGTTGGCACAAAAGTTGAAGAAATCCATTTTATGGATGAGATGAACTAAGGACCAAATGAGGAGCGAAATTTAACTTGATATGGAAAATTCAGTAAATTAATTAGCTCTGATTCAAGTTCAATGTCTCATGAAAAGCAGTGTAGTCCTACGAAGAAAAACAAATATCCTTGATTGCATTTAAACTTGAGAGGGACATGGCAAATCCAATTTTGTGGGACAAAGATAAGTTTTTCCCCCTATTCTTTTTGTCCCTACTACAAGGCCAACGCTTTTTTTAAAATATGTAACCATCATTTGTAAACCACGCATTAATGGGAGTTATAACAGGGTGTCCAATTTCTCTGCCAAGCTTCTCATAAATGGGATTGAAGAAGTTATAAAGTTACATAAACACCATATAATGTATGACAATATATGAATGAGCATTAGCTGCATAAACACCAATTGATGCACATCCTAGGTCTAATTTTAAACTTACAACATGTGCATATCTACTTACCATACGCATTGTGCACAAACAATTTTCAATAGCTCTGTGTTTCCATGTCCCGTAGCCTAATTGTCCTGCCATTGAAGATGAAAGTAGTAGCTGCATGTCAATAAAAAAATTGCATTTTTGTTTATTAAGTCTATATGGCAAGCTAGATAACATTTTGAGACATCATAGCAAATAATAGAAAAATGTATGTAGGAGGGTAATTAAATGTGCTTAATTTATTGACTGAAGTGTTCGGGTTAGGTTCTACTTAAAGAAATTCAAGTAATAGACTCATACATACATATGGATAATACACTCATTGATTATGTACAAGATGAAACTCCTACCTACTTACTGCATAACCGCTTGAATCACATCATACATACATGTGCTTCAATCTTCATTTTTAATCTGACCAAAAGGCTAATTCACTTTAAGCTCGGCTAAATTACTAAATCATACTAAAATATTATAAAACAACCAAGTTATTAGAGTTCGGACCGTATTCAATTTCTTAGAAGCTCGTTCAATTTTGGTTCGTGAGACAAACGAGTCAATCCAAACATATTTATGATCTCGTTATAGTTAGGCTCGGGTTAGCCTGCCTTAATTATAATCTTAGTGCAAATTATCAATCTATAATGTACTTTTAACATAATCATATGTGCGAGTAGACAAGTGTGCAACTTTTGTTAAAAAATTCTTATTAGCTAAAAAAAAGAAAAAAACAACAAATTACCCATATATGGAGCCCCTAAAATTTATAGAGTCCCATATATAGAGCTCATTGGTTGATATATATTTTTCTTAATTTACATCGAACATCCTAATGAAAAGAAAAGAAAAAAAGCACATGAAATATTTGATGGAATGAGTTATCGCATTCTTAATATAATCTAACAACTTACCCATATATGTATATGTTATTTTTTTTGGGGGGGGGTCAATCCCCCAACCCGAATACACCATCATGGTTACCAGATTATATTTATAAGAATTAAATGATTCCAAAGTTCCAATTATGAATCCCGCAAATAGAATACACTAACATGGACTCATAAAAAAAGCTAAATTCAGATAAAAGTAATAATGTGATACAAAAGCAAAAAAAGAAAAGAAAAGACAAAATTACCTGTATAATTAACTAGAAATTTCTTAGGACAATTTAATTCTTCAACACATCGATCTTCCTCAGGTGCCCCTCCGTCAACTGCGGCTGCATCTGCCTCTTTTTTCACCAATTCAAACAGCTCAACCAACTCCCTCTCCGTCTATACAAACAAATATATACATACATATCTATTCAACACAATTAATTTAACAAAACAAAAATAGGTATTTAAAACATAAAAATAACAACAAACATAAAAAATAATATTACGAATATAAAATTCATTGAACATTTGGAAGATCGATTTGGGGATTGCAGAGATGTGAAGGACAATAGTCCTTTGGTTTCACAAAGAAAGCCCTAATTTTTGGAGCAAAGAAGGATTATAAATTATAACTAATAGTTTTTTACCTCCCCATGAGCTAATGATTTTTTTTTGTAACTTCTATGACGAGTCAACTAAATCCCAACAAAATACTAGAAAATTAAAGAACAAATTAAGAAACATATAACTAACCTAGTTATTACACAATATTCAAAGATGCATTAGTTTGACAGTTTTATGAAAACTGTAACCATATTCCCTCCACATTGAATTTAAATGAAACCTAGGTAATAACAATACTATGGAGAGAGAGGGAGGGGGTAATTACCAAACCAGGGTTTATGGGGTTTCTTCTCCACCACAATTTTCTCAGCTGGTATTCTCCTCAGCAAATTTCTTGAAGGCGGGTTCTTCACGACCTTGTTTAGCGAATGTAAAGAGAGAGAGAGAGATGGATTTGGTAAAGCGAGAGAGGGGAGAACATAGACCTAGTCTTGGGAGAGAGACGATTGAGTTAGGTAAAGAAAGAGCGGGAGTTGGGAGTCATAGCTCCAAAATGAAAAGTAAATTGAGTTTTAGTATTTTAGTTACTAATAAATTTTGGCACGCTTTAAAATCGTGCCTAATTTTGGTAGCTTTAAAACCGTGCTAGATTGTAAAGAAACAGTGTCAAATTTTGGCACAGTTTTAAACCGTGCCAGATTCTCACTGTGTCAGCGTGCCAGATTGGCATTTTTGGTGTAGTGATATAGAAAGTTCTTAAATTGGTTAACTAGCACAAATATTATTCATGTTAACTTAGCGTACTCACTTGACATGCTCACCTCTCATCTAATGTGCACGCCTAACAAGCCTAACTACCCATACTAGTCATGATACTCCGCCTGACTATACGTAGTATAACCACTATGCCGAATAAAATATCTAAATAATCCAAAGAATATATATTGATATTATTTAGGAATATGTTTAAAGATGCTTTAACTCATTCTCATAACATTCTTAATTGTCAAGTGGTGACCTAATAAGTATATATTGTAATAAGGAGGCCAATATGAAACACATAATAGGAACTCAGTATGCATATATAGAATCTCAATATGTCTACATATAAGTATATATCAATACTGCACCCATGGTTGAGAAACCCTTGGTGCTAGGCTTACTCGGCTATCTAGTCCCATTGTAACGCTCATGCATGAAGGACAACATGTCCAATCTCTCAGGAACTAATAAAACATATACATGTTTTGGAGGTTAACATAGTCCTAAGCCAATGGGCTATGCACATACCTACACCCATACGACCGTCATCACTATCGTTCTCACTGATAGACCGTACCTAGGTTCCATACTCTAGTGGTATGACTCAACATCCCCCGAAGGCACACAAGATATGGTCGTCCATAAAGCGCTAACCTCCAATCGATAGCCAGTATCTAGGTATGTCATACACATAATATCCCAAGTACTAAGCATGCACACAACTTATATAACTTAATAGGTGTTCACGCAACCCGATTCCCATAGTACATAGGTAATATTATCATTTATACTCGCACCGTTATCCATTCATATATATTCCCTCTTGAACCTGCACTCCCTCCTAGATTCTATAAACTTTATCTATTTCGGGCATAATTTCGAGATTTAAGTCACCCCTTACTCACGTAGGATATTACTCTCACTTAGATAAACCTAGGATGATTTTTAACTCGACCAAACCCTAAAAAGGGATTCCGAAATCTCGTTAGGAGTCCTAAAATTCTTGTTCGAACGAAGTTCTCACTTTAAATCAACTCAACATCTCATTAGAAGGGTCGTTGGAATTCTCGTTGGAAGTCGACCTGGACAGGTCTTCGAATGAGAAATTCAACAGACCTAGTTCTTCCCCGAATTCGATTTTTCTAACATTTTAAACCTCAAATCCAACCCTAATCACGTCTATCCTCAAATTATATATTATTAAACTATTTTTAATCATTGTGGGGCATTCTCTAACACAGTTTAGGGCTTAAATTCACATACTTTCAATGAAAAATTCAACAATTACTCAAATCTCTATGATTTCCTTTATAATGAACCCATAATTTTTAATTGTCCAAAATGTTTATTATAATTCGTGATTAAGACATAAAATTCCCAAATCTTCATAGTCTAACAAGGGGCAAAACCTCTACATGCATACCCATTTCCAATTCATAAAATTTCTTTACTATTCGGTCTAATTACACCTAAGTTTTAATTGCACCAAGTTTATATCATCAAACCTAAATTGACATGACTCATACGTGCGTCCCAAATAAAGCAAATTTATCAAGGTGCCATATTTCCATGTAGAGTTTTATCTTCAATGCCCATGTGATCTCAAGTGGTATGAATGCATATTACTCTCAAATCCATGGATAAATTATTTGGGTTCAGTTTTTGAACTGAGGTATTTTTCATAAAAAGAAGTTTCAAAGAAAAATGATTTTTGTTTAATGTCATTCGAACGAGATTTTTAAATTCGTTCAAACGGGTTTCATTTAGTCGTTTAAACGAGTTTTTTGGTTATTTCAAACGAACTAAGCATTTTCATTCAAACGAGATTTTATCGAACTACTAACGAGTTGTCACTGTCTTGGCCGAACAATGTCATCCAAATGAGAAAGTGTTATATAAGAAGTTGACTTAATGTAAATTTATTCGTGCATTCAATTTCAAATTCAAATTCAATTTTAATTTGAAATTAAAATTAAAATTCAATTTATAATATTAATTCCTATTTCCTCTATCTCCTCTAAAGGGTGAGTGGTCTTATCCCATTTAAGACCACATATTTCTGTAATATACTTAAGAACTCATTCACATTGTTACAGTTTGAGGAATATTCGGTAGCATATCCCTATAGTTGTCCAAGTACACGACATAGACTCACAGGTATGAGTGTTATTGAAATAACAATTAACATCGCGTCATCTAGTATGTACCGAGAGAACATTAAGATACGACACTGTAGAACTTGCCCCCCAAAGTAACAAGTTTAAGCCACTAAGAATATTATTATACAGAAACTATGCAGTCCCAAACTGTCCAAACAGGACAATTCGAGAGATATCATTACAGGGATAATGACTCTCCAATGAATCTAAGGTCTATTGAATGCGTATACATAATAACTAGAAGGCTAGTATCTATACGCGCTATATGTAATTTAAAGTATATTTCATTTAATTATGTAATTTAAAGTATGTTATATTTAATTTAAAGTACGCATAAGAACTAAAACTTATACCAATTTATACCAATATCAATACTAATTCAAATTCAATTTCAATTTATACCAATGTCAATACCAATTCAAATTCAATTTCAATTTATAACCAATCTATACTAATTCAAATCCAATTTCAATTTATACCAATTCAATTTTAATTCAATTCAATTCAAATTCAATATCAATATCAATGCAATTCATGTTATAAGGTCAGGGCACATCGAATCGTCTATTTACTCATTACGATTAATTCATCCAATAATTTACACACTATTTGTACAACGCCATTCTATCACACACACACACACACACGCACACACACACACACACACACATACAATAATTCACATAAATCTTTCAATAAATATTATAAAAAATATACACACAAAATTTCATTTCCAACTTGACCCCAAACCCTAACTTTCTTCACTCCCAAATCACACCCCTAATTTTGACTCTCATCAATCCCCCCTCCCCCAACATACTCACACACTGCCCCTACCCCCTACCCCCTACCACCCCCACCTAAACACGCATATACACACACATATACACACACATATATACACACATACACAAAGGAAATAGAGAGAGAAAAAATGTCCTGAAAACGTAGAGAGAGGGAGAGAGAACTATCGCACGCGCAAGAGAGAAAAAGGGTGGGAAAGGAAAATGGTGCGAAAAAAGAGGCGCCTAGGGTTTAAGTTAGAAGACTTGTCATGGACTTATTAAGGTCTTTGACCGTGACGAGTTTCTAAAGTTGCCACGGTCATTGACCGTGACAACCCCTTGTCATTGACTTATTACGGTCATTGACCATGACAAAAAATGCATATTTTTTTTATCACGATCATGACCATGACAAGACTGGCCGACTCAAAGGTGACTATTGTAATACCCCGTATTTTCATGCTATATTAATTTGGGGATTTATTAAATTTAATGTGAGTTAGTTATTTAATAAAAAATCCGGAAATTAATTATGTTATAATTATTAACGTGACGAGAATTAGTAATTATGGGAAACTTGTTGAATATTACTAATGAGCAAAGTAATATATTACATTGGTTACATTGAATGTCATGAGTGAATTAAATGACGATTTCGGAAAATTAGTCGGAACGTGCTCGTGTCACGTCGGGACTAATTTTGTTAAATAAAAAAAAGTGAATATTTTATAAGTTGCCCGTATGGTCGTTTTGAGTGCGCCAACGCGTCTGGTAGGATCGAGATAGTCAGAAAAGTGTACCCGGGGGTTTAGTTTGGGTCTCGGGCCGTTTTTAGGCCTAATTGGTACCCCGGGAGGGCAATTTAGTCATTTCACCTTTTTGGGTAATTAAACCCACGAAATTTAGCAACCTATATCAGCCATCTAGGTTAGTCCTTTAGGGTTAGAATATCCAGAAATCAATTGACGGCCATTGGAGAAGAGAGGAGAGAGCTCCAAGGCAATTCAAGGCCAAAAAGTCACCGGTTTACACCGCCGCCACCACCACCGCGTAGATCGCGAGACGAGGAACGCAGCCATACCAAAATCAATCGTGAATCAGAAGACCAAAAATCCCAGGCAAGTGTTTAACTTGATATTTTCGTTGGTGCAATCTTCATATTAGTTTAGGATTGATTTGTGATGAAAACTATGGAAGAAAACCCAATTTATGATAGGAGAATCCATGTAGTATTGATTTATATGTTGATTCTGGAAACCCTTGCCATGTAGAGGAAATAAACCACAAAATTTTGATGATCTTAAGAAAGAAATTCTGGAGAAAGATTTGTTAGAAAACTGTATAAGAAAATTCTAGGGTTCATGATAATTGGATATAATTTTAGGTTGAAAATTCGTGTTTCAATGATGAACATGTACATGCCTTACGTTAGAATCATCTAGTATATTGTTATAATGTTAGTAGTAGAATTCTGGGACGATTGGAACTTGAAAATATGGATTTGGTGTAATTTTGGTGATGAAACCCGTAACTGCATTCTGCAGAATTTTTCGCAGACCTGCTTGATCGATCGATCGAGCCTAGAGCTTCGATCGATCGAAGGTTCAATCGATCGAGACCCAAGCTTCGATCGATCGACCCCTCCTGGCAGACTCCTAATTCCCTCTTTAAATGAGTTAAATTCAAATTGTCGTGATATAATTCTTGGGCATTCTTGATAAAATGATTTGGGAGACATTTAGGACCAGTAGGGCATATGAATAAATGTGGGGACCTTTAATCTTCAACGAGAATGGTACTTATGTGACATTTACTTTAAGGTTGGTGAATTTATAAATTTAAAGGGTGAGGTGCGTAAGAGAGTTACGTTGGAACCTAATAAAGACACTTACTGAATTTCAGATTTGTGAGGATATAGTCCACGAGTGTCAGGTAATGAGTGAGAAAACCTTTCGAGTTAAGGTTAGGAATGAAACTTTATACGTAATTCTATAAATGTAAATTTAAGGATAAATGGTATAATTATGGGTGACGAGAAGAACCTATATTAATATAATAAAGTGGTAGATTTATATGATTGTGTGTACATATATTATATACTTGTGAAAATCATGCCCACGCTACTTGCTATCCATGAGGTTACCGCGCTGGGACAAGTCTTATCTCGATGGGACCTTTATGGGGGATATTGACTTGTACCCTAGAAGATAGATATCCTTTGTACAGGCTATCGATGTGATAGTTCAGACGGTCCTAAGAGACGCAGGTATGCGCCATCCTCTTAGAGACATGGAATCTATGCTTCGTCTCAATATTGTTTGTGTATTTATGTTAATACAATTCGAGAGTGATTCCGATTGTATACCCCTTAATATGAGTGATATGGGGTTCTGGATAGTAGAGTATGCACGCACCATAGTTTTATGAGGGGTGTTGTTATGTTATATATATTATACGAGTAGTTAATATATATATGAGATTATGAAATTTGAAACTGCCTACTGGGATTTGATAAGTAGGACATGGTTGTTGACTCAAATTATAAATACTTGTTTTGAGAAAGTATAATATATCACTGTAAAACTTTATTGATTTTTATAAAATTAAAAAAAAATAGAGGACTTTGGTTTCAAATTGGAACATCCTTTTTAAAATGGAATCATTGAATTGAAAATCTTTCGAGTAATCTAAGATAAGTTAAATCATTTGGGAAGACTAGTGCGGTATATGATAAGATAAACCGTTGGGAAGGTTAGTGCGATTGGTGTGCACATTAGAAGAGAGGTGAGTATTTCTCAAGAGAGTAACGCACTAATATGTTGTTGCATTGGCCTGTATCAATTTAAATACTTGCTAAACGTATATTAAAATCAAACACACTTTCGGGCTCTGACCCGTTTTTTTTTCTCTCTCTCTCTCTTGTATATATATGTATATATTTCAGGTGCCCAGCCACAGGGGCGTCTTGCTTAGGATCCCTTGAGAGGAACGTGCTGCAGCTTAGGTGGGAGTTGCAGGTCACTTGCGTAGACGGCTTCTTTTATTAACTCCACTTCTAGCATTTTCATTTATTGGGCACGTGTCGCCCTTTCCATTATTTTATTGTTATTGGGACATTTGTATTTCAGTTATTTCCAGGATTTTTCTATGGGATTTATTCAGTTTGGATTTGAGACTTTAGTTTTCATATGCTGACATTCGATTGACGAATGTATTATATTATTTGGTTTACTGTGATGTGATTCTTAATTGTAGAAATGTTGTTTTTAAATAAATAAATCTTTTTTTTAATTAAAATTTGGAAAGTACGTATGAAAATGGTTTTTACACTTAGCTTAATTATTTAGGGTGTTAAATTGGAAAAAATTTATCGACAGTGATGCTGAGAATGAACCAATTGTATACCTTGATTTAATTTAATAAAGGAGTGATCGCCCGGTATTTAATTAGGCGGGGTGTCACAGGTGGTCTCAGAGCATCAGGTTATAGTGTCCATAGGATCTGTACGGCTTATTTCGCTTTCAGCTTAACGTTATTGCTATAGAGCCCTATTTTTAGGATTGTTGTATTCCTGCTTTTACGTTAAAGTCTTCAGCTATTTGAGATTTGATGATAACTGTAGACTAATAAACTTGTTCACGTTTCAGATGCCTCCGAGACGTGCTCCGAAAGATAGGCGTGCCCAAGCCGAACAGCCAACAGCTCCGGCACCAGGCACAATTAATGCAAATGAAGTAGCCGCCATTGTTACTCAGGCGGTAAATGCCGCGATAGCGGTGATTCAGCAGGCTCCACCCCAGGTTCAGGTAGTGGCGCCAGTACCAGCACAACTTCCATCCGCATGGGAGAGGGTTCGGGATGCTTTTCAGAAAGCGCATCCCCCTGAGTTTTCTGATATCTCCGATATTGTTACAGTTAGCCAATGGAAGAAAGACATCCAGCAGTACCTCCGTATGTATGAGTGCACTGACGTGAAAAAGCAGTTATTGGCTTCCTTTAAGCTGGTGGGAGCCGCATTACAGTGGTGGGAGTCCACTACTACTTTGGAGGAGAGGGACAAGATCCCTATTCAGTTTTTCTGGGAGCGGTTTGACCGCAAGTATTTTCCACCCGCAGTGCAGACTGAGATGAGGCGGAAATTACTAAATCTGAAGCAGGAGAACCTTACTGTAGCTGAGTATGAGGAGGAGTTCACGAGACTTCTCACTATTGTGCCGGATGAGGCACCCACTGAGAGCAAGAAGATTATGCTGTTTGTCGACGGGTTAGCTTGGAGGATCCGTCAGCACCTTATTGGAAATCTATCCCTGAGTACTTTCACTGATGTACTCAATTCAGCGTTACTACATTGCCAGGATCACCGCTTCCATCTTCAGGGAAGCAAGAGAACAGGGGAGTCCAGCCAGCAGGGCAGGACCGGGGGTAATAGTGCCAGTGGGGCACCAACTCATGGACAGACTCGTCAGCACGAGCAGAGTTCCCATAAGGGGGACCCTGCTAAGCGATTCCGTTCAGGTGATTCTAGGCAGGGATTCGGGGGTTTGAGGCAGGGCCATCAGGGCCAACCTAATCAGCAGGGCCAACACCGACCACAGGGACAGCAGCAGGGCCAGCAAGGCCAACAACGTGCACATCAGGGCCAACAGGGCCAGTGGCGTGGAGGTAACGGCCAGCAGGGCCATGGACAACAGGGTCAGAGGGGCGATAACTTCAAAGGCCGATGCTTTGGGTGCGGTAAACATGGCCATAGGCGCCAGGATTTCCTAGAGGGCGATAGGGCCCCACAGCATCAGGGAGCCCGAAATGAGCCGCAGAGACCACTTTTCCCACCTGCCCTCCCAGCTCCAGCCCAGGTGCCAGCCCTACTAGCCATTCCAGCGGCTCCAGCACAGCAGGGGAAATTACAGTATGGACATGTCTATAACGTCCACCAGGCCGCAGCTCCACAGGCACCACCCGCGATTGAGGGTATGTTTCCTATCCATGGTACTTTGGGTCGAGTTTTGTTTGATACGGGGGCAACGCATTGTTTTATAGCTACACATTTTACTAAGTCCTTAGGGTTGCTAGCCACAGCAGAGAGCACCGTGACGTGTGTCGACTCACCACTGGGGAGTGGGTCACTTATTTTCTTTATATGCCGGGGAGTGGGGGTAGAAATTGGTAGCTTGGTATTACCTGCAGACATGTTAGTATTAGACATGCACGAGCATGATGTGATTATTGGTATGGATTGGCTCGCAGCTTATAGAGCCATGATTGATTGCTTTGGTGGGAGCATTGTTTTTGCCATTCCGGGGCAAGAGATGTTTGTAGTGGCAATGCCTCTCCCAGAGGGAGGTTCGACCGCTCATTTGTATTACATAGAGGAGGGTACCTCTAAGGAGGTTGTGATTTCCTTGGATTCGATCCCAGTTGTTAGGGAGTATTCCGATGTGTTTCAGGAGATACCAGGCCTACCGCCTAGTCGTGAGATAGACTTTGTCATAGATTTATTACCAGATACGAGACCTATAGCACGTGCACCGTACCTTATGGCTCCAGCAAAGATGCGAGAGCTGCGAGATCAGATAGAGTAGCTATTAGGTCAGGGCTTCATTCGTAGGAGTACCTCACCTTGGGGCGCTCCAGTCTTATTTGTGAAGAAGAGAGATGGTTCACTGAGATTGTGTGTGGACTACCGGGAACTGAACAAGGTAACGATACGGAATAAGTATCCGTTGCCTCGAATCGATGATCTGTTCGACCAGTTGAGGGGAGCAACTTTCTTTTCGAAGATAGATCTGAGGTCGGGGTACCATCAGTTACGTATTAGAGAGCAGGATGTTTCAAAGACTGCCTTCTTATCGAGATATGGGTCCTATGAGTTCAGGGTAATGCCGTTCGGACTCACAAATGCCCAGTCGTTTTCATGGACTTGATGAACCGAGTATTCAGAGAGTTCTTGGATCAGTTCGTCATCGTCTTCATAGATGACATCTTGATATATTCACACTCCGAGGAGGAGCATGCCGAGCACTTGAGGCAGGTTCTTCAGACCTTACGAGAGCATCAGTTGTATGCTAAGTACGAGAAGTGTGGATTCTGGTTGCGAGAGGTACAGTTCTTGGGCCATGTTGTTTCTGAGTAGGGGATTGCAGTTGACCCGAGCAAAGTGTCAGCGGAGAGGGAGTGGGGACAGGCCACGACACCGACGGAAGTGCGTGGTTTCTTGGGATTAGCCGGATACTACAGGAGATTTATTCGAGGATTCTCCAAAATAGCGGGTCCATTGACGAATCTGACTCGCAAGGGGGTACCATACGTTTGGGATGACGCTTGTCAGTTGGCTTTCGACGAGTTGAAAGACAAGCTTACTTCAACGCCAGTCCTTACTTTACCAAAACCGGGTGTGGAGTACCTGGTTTACACCGATGCGTCTTTACGGGGACTTGGAGGAGTACTCCAGCAAGAGGAGAAGGCTATAGCTTTTGCTTCCCACAAGCTTAAGCCGCATGAGAAGAATTACCCCACCCACGACCTGGAGTTAGCAGCGGTCGTCTTTGCATTGAGGATTTGGAGGCACTACTTATTGGGTGAGAAATTCCGTTTGTTCACAGACCACAAGTCACTGCAGTACCTGCTCACTCAACGAGAGCTGAATATGCGTCAGCGCAGGTGGTTAGAGTTTGTGAAAGACTATCAGTTCGAAATACAGTATCATCTGGGGAAGGCAAACGTAGTTGCTGATGCGTTGAGCCGTAGACCGGTAGACGATGTAGCGGACATCTGGAAAGCAAAGTGGAAGGAGTTGGGTCACCAGGACGCAGTAGCCCGTTCTTTCATATCCGTTATGTCAGTCACACCCGAGATTGTTACGAGGGTGATACAGGCACAGACCACAGACCCGTTTTGCCAGGAGCAGATTGTGTGACTTCTAGCCGAGGGTGCTGAGTCCTATTCTGTTAGTTCCGATGGAGGTTTGCGGTTTAATGGGAGATTAGTGGTTCCAGAAGGAGCAGAGTTACGTCATGAAGTGATGAATCATTCTCATGGGTCCCGATTTGCAGTACATCCGGGAGGCGATAAGATGTACCAGGATATGAGGCGACAATACTGGTGGAGCGGGATGAAGAAGGACATTGTTGAGTTTGTGTCCAAGTGTTCTACCTGCCAACTGGTAAAGGTGGACCACCAGAAACCGTCAGGATTGCTTCATCCATTGGAAGTACCCGCGTGGAAGTGGGAGAGTATTTCCATGGATTTTATTTCAGGGTTGTCTACATCACAGCGGGGCCTCGATTCTATCTGGGTGATTGTAGACCGTTTGACCAAGGTGGCTCATTTTCTGCCAGTGCAGACAGATTATACTACGGGTCAGTATGCTCAGTTGTTCATCGCTGAGATTGTCAGATTACATGGGGTGCCCCTGAATATTGTGTCAGATAGGGACAAGATTTTTGTGTCACGCTTCTGGGAAAGCTTTCAGGAGGCTATGGGTACTGAGTTGAGGTTGAGTTCGGCTTACCACCCACAGACAGACGGACAGACAGAGCGTACTAATCAGATGTTAGAAGATATGCTACGCATGTGTGTTCTCAATTTTGGAGGAGGTTGGGAGCCACATCTTCCACTGGTAGAGTTTGCTTATAATAACTCCTATCAGTTCACGATTGGCATGGCTCCATTTGAGGCTTTGTAAGGCAGGCCTTGTCGTTCTCCAACTTGTTGGTTCGAGGTGGGGTATAACAAGTTGCTAGGACCAGAAGTGATTTAGGAGACCTCCGCGAGGATTGAGATAATCAGGAGTCGTATTCGGGTAGCCTAGGACAAACAGAAGAGCTACGCCGATGCGAAACGGTTCTTCCGGGAGTTTAATGTGGGAGATCAAGTGTTATTGCGTGTATCTCCTATGAAGGGAGTGATGAGGTTCGGGAAGAAGGGGAAGTTGACTCCGAGGTACGTGGGACCATTTCCCATCATAGAAAGAATTGGGCCGGTTGCATACAGGTTGGGATTTCCAGAATATTTACATCGCATCCACGATGTATTTCACATCTCGTCGTTGAGACGATATCTTCGGGATGATATGGCCCATACTCACATTGCGATAGATGAGATCGATTTACAGCCTGATAGCTCTTACGAGGAGAGACCGGTGGCTATCCTAGACTATAGTGCGAGGAGATTGAGGTCGAAGATAGTTCCACTTGTGCGGGTTCAGTGGGAACATCATAATGTGGAGGAATCCACTTGGGAGTGCGAGGAAGATATGCGCGAGAAATATCTAGAGTTATTTTTACCAGGTATGCCTTATTTTCCGAATTTCGGGACGAAATTCCGTTATTAGGGAGGAAGTATGTAATACCCCGTATTTTCATGCTATATTAATTTGGGGATTTATTAAATTTAATGTGAGTTAGTTATTTAATAAAAAATTGGGAAATTAATTATGTTATAATTATTAACGTGACGAGAATTAGTAATTATGGGAAACTTGTTGAATATTACTAATGAGCAAAGTAATATATTACATTGGTTACATTGAATGTCATGAGTGAATTAAATGACGATTTCGGAAAATTAGTCGGAACGTGCTCGTGTCACGTCGGGACTAATTTTGTTAAATAAAAAAAGTGAATATTTTATAAGTTGCTCGTATGGTCGTTTTGAGTGCGCCAACGCATCCGGTAGGGTCGAGATAGTCAGAAAAGTGTACCCGGGGGTTTAGTTTGGGTCTCGGGGCGTTTTTCGGCCTAATTGGTACCCCGGGAGGGCAATTTAGTCATTTCACCTTTTTGGGTAATTAAACCCACGAAATTTAGCAACCTATATCAGCCATCTAGGTTAGTCCTTTAGGTTTAGAATATCCAGAAATCAATTGACGGCCATTGGAGAAGAGAGGAGAGAGCTCCAAGGCAATTCAAATCATAAAAGTCACCGGTTTGCACCGCCACCACCACCACCGCGTAGATCACGAGACAAGGAACGCAGCCATACCAAAATCAGTCGTGAATCAGAAGACCGAAAATCCCAGGCAATTGTTTAACTTGCTATTTTCGTTGGTGCAATCTTCATATTAGTTTATGATTGATTTGTGATGAAAACAATGGAAGAAACCCAATTTATGATAGGAGAATCCATGTAGTATTTATTTATATGTTGATTCTGGAAACCCTTGTCATGTAGAGGAAATAAACCACGAAATTTTGATGATCTTAAGAAAGAAATTCTGGAGAAAGATTTGTTAGAAAACTGTTTAAGAAAATTCTAGGGTTCTTGATAATTGGATATAATTTTAGGTTGAAAATCCGTGTTTCAATGATGAACATGTACATGCCTTACGTTAGAATCATCTGGTATATTGTTATAATGTTAGTAGTAGAATTCTGGGATGATTGGAACTTGAAAATATGGATTTTGTGTAATTTTGGTGATGAAACCCGTAACTGCATTCTGCAGAATTTTTCGCAGACCTGCTTGATCGATCGATCGAGCCTAGAGCTTCGATCGATCGAAGGTTCGATCGATCGAGCCCCAAGCTTCGATCGATCGACCCCTCCTGGAAAACTCCTAATTCCCTCTTTAAATGAGTTAAATTCAAATTGTCGTGATATAATTCTTGGGCATTCTTGATAAAATGATTTGGGAGACATTGAGGACCAGTAGGGCATATGAATAAATGTTGGGACCTTTAATCTTCAACGAGAATGGTACTTATGGGACATTTACTTTAAGGTTGGTGAATTTATAAATTTAAAGGGTGAGGTGCGTAAGAGAGTTACATTGGAACCTAATAAAGACACTTACTGAATTTCAGATTTGTGAGGATATAGTCCACGAGTGTCAGGTAATGAGTGAGAAAACCCTTTGAGTTAAGGTTAGGAATGAAACTTTATACGTAATTCTATAAATGTGAATTTAAGGATAAATGGTATAATTATGGGTGACGAGAAGAACTATATATATATAATAAAGTGGTAGATTTATATGATTGTGTGTACATATATTATATACTTGTGAAAATCATGCCCACGCTACTTGCTATCCCTGAGGTTACCGCGCTGGGACAAGTCTTATCTCGATGGGACCTTTATGGGGGATATTGACTTGTACCCTAGAAGATAGATATCCTTGGTATAGACTATCGATGTGATAGTTCAGACGGTCCTAAGAGGCGCAGGTATGTGCCATCCTCTTAGAGACTTGGAATCTATGCTTCGCCTCAATATTGTTTGTGTATTTATGTTAATACAATTCGAGAGTGATTCCGATTGTATTCCCCTTAATATGAGTGATATGGGGTTCTGGATAGTAGAGTATGCACGCACCATAGTTTTATGAGGGGTGCTGTTATTTTATATATATTATACGAGTAGTTAATATATATATGAGATTATGAAATTTGAAACTGCCTACTGGGATTTGATAAGTAGGACATGGTTGTTGATTCAAATTATAAATACTTGTTTTGAGAAAGTATAATATATCACTGTAAAACTTTATTGATTTTTATAAAGTTAAAAAAAAATAGAGGACTTTGGTTTCAAATTGGAACATCCTTTTTAAAATGGAATCATTGAATTGAAAATCTTTCGAGTAATCTAAGATAAGTTAAATCATTTGGGAAGACTAGTGCGGTATATGATAAGATAAACCGTTGGGAAGGTTAGTTGGATAGGTGTGCACATTAGAAGAGAGGTGAGTATTTCTCAAGAGAGTGACGCACTAATATGTTGTTGCATTGGCCTGTATCAATTTAAATACTTGTTAAACGTATTTCAAAATCAAACACACTTTCGGGCTCTGACCCGTTTTTTTTTCTCTCTCTCTTGTATATATATGTATATATTTCAGGTGCCCAGCCACAGGGGCGTCTTGCTTAGGATCCCTTGAGAGGAACGTGCTGCAGCTTAGGTGGGAGTTGCAGGTCACTTGCGTAGACGGCTTCTTTTATTGACTCCACTTCTAGCATTTTCATTTATTGGGCACGTGTCGCCCTTTTCATTATTTTATTGTTATTGGGACATTTGTATTTCAGTTATTTCCAGTATTGTTCTATGGGATTTATTCAGTTTGGATTTGTGACTTTAGTTTTCATATGCTGACATTCGATTGACAAATGTATTATATTATTTGGTTTACTGTGATGTGATTCCTAATTGTAGAAATGTTGTTTTTAAATAAATAAATCTTTTTTTTAATTAAAATTTGGAAAGTACGTATGAAAATGGTTTTGACACTTAGCTTAATTATTTAGGGTGTTAAATTGGAAAATTTTTATCGACAGTGATGCTGAGAATGAACCAACTGTTTACCTTGATTTAATTTAATAAAGGAGTGATCGCCCGGTATTTAATTAGGCGGGGTGTCACAACTATTTAGCCTTTTTGGTGTACTGACTGGTCACAGTTTGGGACCGTTACCCAGTGGTCATGGCTCAAATCATAACCCCAACTATGACCAAGTTTTCTTGGTATGTTAGTGGTCACAGTCCCAAACTGCAATAATAGAAGATGGATTTGGTTATTGTTCATGGCTCAAACCTTGATAAAAAAAATTAATACATGGTCACAGTTTTGAATCGTGACCATATGTTAATTTTTTATTTCGGTTATGGTTTTGAACTGTGATCATTTTTAAAAAAAATATTTTCTGCATCCCAAATAAAACATGTATATGATTTCAAACTTGTATATATTTTCACAAATAAATATTAAGTCATCTAAATATTCGACACAAATTAATTAACTATTCAGCCATTAACTAATACTTAAATCAAAACTTAATAATTAATACAATACGGTTTGGGAGCACTATGAATCTATTAAATTGTTCAACACCAAATGTATTACAACATAACTTGTATACATATCCACAAATAAATATTAGATCTTCAAGGCATTCCTTTCATGAAATATATGCATCACAAAATAACTAATTATTAAGACATTAACTAATTATTTTGAAAATATTTTAAGTTTTTCCCATAGGGGAAAATCATGAGAGCATAAAGTGATAGAGAAAGGGGAAATTCGTGAAATAAATTAACTCTAGGTGAGATTTTTCGTAGCCCACAGATGTTTACATTTTTGAGTTCACCATGCGTGCGACCCTTTAAGTTACCTGGAGCCATAACCATCATTGTAGCCCAATCACGAGCTGCAATTGGTCAGAGTCTCCAGTCGAGACCACATTTCCATAACCAATTCAAACTTAGTGTTAAGGGTCACAGTTACAAACTATGACATTGCGAGGATCTCATTGGTCACGGGTGGGTCGCGGTCCAAAATCGTGACCACCCACTTGGTAAGAAGGGTGCCAAAATTCCTGCCAAATGGTCATGGCTTGGTCACAATCTAGAATTGTGACCCCTTTGGTCACAGTCTGGAACCGTGAACAATAACTTTACTATTCTACCCTTGCCTTTTTGTAACATATTGAGTCACGAATTTATTTATGTGATCACGAATTTGGATCATGACCACCCTGGTCACGAATTTGGACCGTGACCGTTTTCGATACATGATGTTCCACTCTTAACTCTTATAATACTATCTTGCTAATTGGCTCGTAATGCAATATATAATACTCTTATAAGATCCCGACAATGGTACTAATAATGACATTCCGGTCCTTATGATTCCAAAATAGATCACCATTACTACCTTTAAAAATTAGTATGCGCCTAAGGGTCAAATTTCAATTAATTAATTTATTTCTTAATTAACTAACACATAAAGAAAATTAAATCCTTTTTAATTTGAAAATAATAACAATAATAATTAATAAAATTATTTACCCCAAGTTACTTAATGTTGGGGATTAACAAGGGAAGTAAATAATCCAATTACACAAGCACTCAAGGATTTAGAGTGGAAACTCTTGAGGAAAAAACACTATTATCCTATCCCATAATAAGCCCACTAGTATTAAATTTTATGATTACATGACTTAAAAGTACTAAGACACGAGTTACATATACGAAAACAAGACCAATTAAATCATCTCCCTTGCATTGTGCCCCTCTACCTTTACCTGCACTAGGGATACCCACGCTAGTCCAAAAATCAATTGACAGCTTCTAAGGCCTCGCTATCCACCGATATCTTCCAGAGATGATCAATCCATTCTTAATCCAACATGCTATCTTCTTCAATATATAATATCTTAGGGAATTTGAAAATCTAGAGTCTACTTTAATTTCATGGAGTTGATAAGATCTCATAAATAAAAAGGACTCTAACAAAATTTAATTAGGGTTTTGCAAAACAGGTCTTTGTCAATTGGAATACTCACTTAAATGTGATTAAATAGTTTATATGTGAAATAGATTCAAATAAACTCATTTTCTAAGATAAAGGTCCCCGTTCAAACCAGGTAGCCCTCCTTCGAATGAGAGCTTTTGGGCTAGTGGTTCTCAAGCGAAATATTCTTTCGGTATAATGACATTTTTTAAAGACGGTGTCCGCTCAATAAATTTCCCATAGATATACAAAATCTTATCTAGGCTTTGTTTCTTGATTGTATAAGCTCTAAGAGATGTTGCTTCTCTCCGTTCAATAAATTCCTAATTTTTTTTTAAAAATAGTGTCCCCTCATTCAAAAAAGACATCAATTGAGGGATTCTTGTTTGAAGTTTTGTTTCAATGGAGGCCCATTTCCTCAAAAGGCGGGTTCTCATTCGAACACTTATTCTATTGAGGGTGACCTAATTAGAACGAGGTCGCTCAAGTTTAACCCTCGAAAAAATTTAATAAAAAATATTTTAAAAACATTTTCCAAACTTGTTTTCATTAAAGTCCTTTCCCGTAACTTTCTAGGAATAAAGTACACAACAAGGAAATAAAAAAATCCAAATCTCAGCTTTACTAAATTTTTGATCTGTAATGAATATGGCTGATTTGATTTGGTAGTCTCAGCCACGATGCTTTGTCTCTTTAGTTTCACTTGATGTTGCATTACAACTCAATAAACTCTATATACCATAACTCAAAGGTTTGTTAAAGAATTAAGTCCACAATACTTACATGTAAGAGAATTTAAAACATTTTCTTACAGCCTTTGTGATAACCTATAAAGAAACCTATATTTGTCCTTCATTCAAATTCCACTTTTATTTTCGTAACACACGTGTTAGGAACCTCCATATTTGAACATATCCAAGATTCGGTTAAACCCATTAAAAAGTTACGCGGGAGATTGATATATTGATGTATGTGGTTGCCTATGACACTCCCCCCCCCCCAAAAAAAAAAAAAAAGAGAATCTAACAGCTCCAAATAACGCATCATGGACTTAACTATATCCAAAAAAAGTCATATTCCTTCTCTCTGCTAACCCCTTTTGCCAAGGTTTACTGGGTACAGACTGCTAGGGTATAAAGCCCGTCTATAATAAATGACTTCTAAATTGTCCTAAGAGGAATTCACCATCTCAGTTAGATCGAAGGGTCTTAATAGTTTACCATATCTACCCAACACTTTACTAATATACCCTTTAAAATTATCAAATGCTTTATCCTGGTGGTATATAAAGTAAAAATATCGACATCTAGAGTAATCATCAATGTATTTGACAAAATACTCTTACCAACCTTTTGATCGAGTAATCATAATACCACACATATCAGAATGAATGAATGATAACAAATATTTATATTTATAGCCTTTGGTCGTGAATGACCTCTTGATCATTTTACCTTTTAAAAAGGAGTCATGGACTAAAAGAACCTTCACTTGTAATGAACTATTTTTTTGTGAAACTAGTCTTTATATCATTTTTGTATTAATATGACATAATTATAAGTCCTAAAGATATGTTAGTTCAATGGATAACTGTCTTTTCTCTTGGAGGTATATCCATTTGAATTATTTCTTTTAGTATTCAATAGTAATGGTGAGACAAGTCTAATAACATATAAATATTCCTCCAATGTAAAATATTTGGTAAAATATTTTTCAAATTAAATAAATATCTTATTATAACTAACTGAATACCCATCAAAACCAACTTAGAAACTAAAACCATTTTTTTTATAAGAGTGGGTACATAAAACAATTTCTCGTGATTATTTTTTTTCTCCACCATGATCTAAAATAAGATTTTCTACTGCTACAATTGTTGCCTTATTCTGCTTACTTAAAAGTAGGAACACTGGTCATTTTCCTTGTCATACTAGGAAGACAAAACTAAACCATTACTAGGTCCCAACTACTTGATATGAAAACGTCTCCCTCATGGATTTTCTCATATCGTTAAGGTTTGTAAACTGTCTTGACCCCAATATATTTCACCTGAGACTTAATCTTGTTCTTATTCCTCCATCTCGGGAAATAAGTCAATTAATTATCTAAAACTAACACCATGCCTTGGATCTTGATCATGAACTCAGTCGCCTGATACTTCTTAAGTAGTTCTTATACTTCTTAAGTAGTTCTTACAGTGAGCAGTCCAAATTTTATATTATATAACTGTTATGAATTTTTTTTAAAGATCTAATAAGAGACTAAAGAACAAAATTGAACTAGGTTTCCCCGTCACTTCTTTATACAAGGAGATATCTAGTGTATTCAAGATGGAAATCATCTTCAGAACATGATACCTAATTGGATAACCATTACAACTCTATATATTAACAAGTTCTTATATCACTACAAGCCTAACTGCATGATTTTAATCCTCAAATATGTCATTGAGATTCATTTACGTGTCATAGGAAATCCCATATGCTAATGCATGTGTTGCAAAAGGCCAACCATAGATGACAACATGTAGCAACGAGTCATCTCACTATCCTTTCACCATCTCTAAAAGTATACACTTCCATTTCGGGTTCCTCTTCCCATGCCATGTCATGGCATGGTTGGTTTAAAATAAATTTATAATCATATGTAATGGAGACAATTAAGTTTCTTTTTCAGACAGTAAAGTTTTTTTAAGTAGGTTCGATTTAAATTATAAATAGTTTTCTTCCATTAAAATAAAAATTCTCCAGTTTAACTTGATTTTTGTTGAATAAATTTCTTGTTGGATAATTAAATTATTCTAGCAAATTAGACAGAAATCAATCACTTTTGTCTTTTGTACCTTATAGTTTCAGGTAGATTCTGCAAAACAAAATTAAAGAACCTAATAAATGTTCGGTCATATAATTAATAAGAGTGACTTAGGTAGGGATATTATTATTATTATTATTATTATTATTATTATTATTATTATTAATATTTATAAATAAATGTATACCATTATTTCATTTTCACAAATGAATCCTCCCTCGATGAACCTCCCTATCGGGGATATTGTTCCCCGTTATTTCTTGTAAAGCCAAAATATTTTCTAAATTCTTATGAGGGATAATTAATTTAGGATAAATAGTGGGAGAAACCATAAGTATTAAAAAAAATTGGACTCTTATAGGTTTAATAATATGAATATTAATAAAATTATAATTTAGTTATGTTATGGAAAATATCAAATTTTAAAATCCATATGAAAGACTGTTGACTCGAATAAGTTGATTAATTTAATTTTCTCAATTGAAAAAGTAAGTTGAGGATATTTCCCAATCTCATAAGATAACACGTCTTAAACTAGACATGTCCTCGTATGCTCATATTATGAGGCTAAGGGAGATCAATGCATTTTTCTGAAAGAGTCATGAAGATGATCATCATGCCAGATATTATTCCATTGTATCATGACAAGATGGAATCCATTCATGCAATTCGGTTGCACCTCAAGATCTCCATAGGAAATAGAGACAAATTGTAAGTTTCAATGTTTTCCAGTAAAATTTCATGGTGGAGGGATCTCCATTTCAATATAAATTGACAAAATATGATTAAATATAACAAATCTTGAGCAGCTGGAGATCATCATGGAACAGTAATCAAGTATAAACTAGATTTTTCAATCCTCGTCTGATTCATTATCATAGTTTGTCATGAACACCAACATAAAACATCTAGTCTTATCCGATCTTGTTAATTAAATGAAGGTTTCAAAATTTTGATCTGCATACTGATCCATCTATTATGGATATAGATAATACTTTAATACTAAGTCCTAAGATGTCACGCCCTAATTTTTGAAGGTGATTTGATTCTAATAATTTAGTGAGTTCTAATTGAATATCATATATTTTTAACTTGAAACTATAGCTATTAACAAAACTAATACCTTTTACTTAGAAATTGAACTATTATATTCATCTTATCAATATTTATTTCAATAATCTTTTTTTGTTAACGTTTCCCTTGAAATAACATCACTTTCACAAATTTCTAGCAACTATATTCCACGCTCTTACCAAACTGAAATTTAAATGTAGACATAAGATGAAATCTATTATAACTCTCATGTGATATCCTTTCCCCGGTGGAAATTCGGGTTAGTTATGTTATTTTCGGGTCGCGTTAATTTAGTTTTGAGTATAAGTTTTGGGTACTCTTCAATCTATACAAGCTAATCGTGTCATGTTTGGGTTATTACCGTAAACGGATTATCGTGTAAAATTTTTTTAGCCCTACCCTACTCACCCCAAATTCTTATATGATAAAAAGTACAATATGAGTAAACATGCCATGTCAAGAGTGTATAGTGATATAATATTTAGACTACACTAATATAATATTCAAAATACACTACAAACACGTAGTCATATCCTTGTATGCACAATTAACACAACAAAATTAAAAAATAATCAAATTACTTAATCATACATTTTACAAATTGAAACCACTTGGCCGCCCAAATTTATATACCCAACATGGGGGTAAATTGTTTTTTTACAAAATCAACGAAAATTTTACACTTTTCTTGAAATTAAACGCAATATGACAATTGAATATGTAAACTTACAGTACATACACGTAGCACATACGTGTTTAGGATTACCTGATTTGCGAAACATAATCCTTTGTCGAACATCAAAAAATCTGATATGCACTCTTGTTCTTCCTCCGTGTACGCTTTGCGACTCGTGAATGTCTGGGTTGGCTACGAAAGTTGCCTCTTTGATCTTCACGATCACAAATCCAAGATTCTTGGATGATTAACCGAGAGAGAGAGAGACCCATAAAATTTGAAGAGAGAGAAAGTAGACAGATAAATTTTTGGGTCAATACTGAATTAGTTATTTTGATTTATCTTATATATATATATATATATATAAAAGATAAGATAATAAGAATCCAAAGACAACACAAAGTTTGACTCTATAGTATCTAATATGATAAGGACTTATCCAATACTAAATGGATAATCCAATTATTATGTTATTGGATCCGGGTAAAAATCGGACCCATATATTAACATCTCCCACTCGCCCACAAAAGGCGTGTTTTCTCTGACATATCTTCAACGATATCCATCACTCATCTCCTCATGCAGAAAATGCGACGTGCGACCTCACGAGAAAAATGTATATTCTTAGGAGCGTAATCATTAAGTCATCATCTAACTTACAAAGACGCATCACTCGAAGGAATATTATATATACCAAGACAGTTTGATTTACACCGAATTTAGCACTCTTTAATCCCTCAAGAAAGAAAGCAGTGCTATACTCCATATATGTAATGTACTCATCACTAAGTCGTATACAAAACACGATAAATCCGTACGGACTATGAGTCACATTATCATGGTGTATAATCAAATAGTCTTCCCTAAGTCCTCATGTCAATTCAATTAGACTCAACCGCTTTCCTAGTCGTGTCCTTTAGATGGTATCATCTATCATCCTAGGTAAACAAGCTAAAGTAGCGTCATTAATCCCTCTCTTCATGACATAGTCTCAGGTCAGCAAAAGGCATAGAGTAGGATTATGATAATCCTTGTGGCTCACACAGCGATGAAGCAGGGATTCATTCATCGCTCCCACTATTGGTCGAAAAAGCACATACAGTATGAAATGTATGCTATGGAATCATCCCATAAAAATAGGTATGTCACTTTTGAAATAAAAAGGACGCCATACGACTCTGAGTTTAGTCGGCATCCAGCGCCTAACCTGAGTTTCAGCCCAGTCACTCGCATAGTGCCTGCCTGAAATCTCACATTTGGCTAAAAGAGGCTACATAGAGTTATGGAGACACTCTATAATAAACCTTTATATATATAAGGTCTCATCTTAGTACCCAACTAAAGTGACATATATTAAAATATGCATAATCGTATATATCTTTCTCGCCTTTCAAGCGCCAAATATATAAATGTCTCAGCTCGTTGTCAAAGCGCCACAGACATAAATGTCTGATCTTGTTAATTGTCTAAGCGCCAAGGAGAATCACCCGTGTGAGAGAGTCGATTCAAGCCCGGTGACATATCTATAAGATGTGTACATAATGATAACATTCATTTAATTAAAAAATGAATACTATATCAAATAAATAATAATAATAATAATAATAATAATAATAATAATAATAATAATAATAATGTTAATGAATAATACGGTGCCAAACATTTTAAATCCTACGAAGCCCCATGCTCCTAACATGAGAAAGAAAAACATCTCGAGCAATGGCCTTGGTTAACGGATCATCCACCATACCACCCGTGGAGATATGTTTCAGGACAACCTCCCCTTGTGCAACCATATCTCTAATGTAATGATAACGAATGTCAATGTGCTTAGACTTCCCATGATACTTTGGATCCTTCGCATAAGCTAGGGCTGACGTGCTATCACAATAGACAAGCACAACGTCTGCTGGATGATCTGAAATGCCTAGCCTTTGTAAGAATCTCCTCAGGCAAACAGCTTCCTGAATAGCTGCCAAGCATGCCACGTATTTCGATTCCATTGTGGATAAAACAATACACATTTTCTTTTTCCTGCACCTTATGATAGCTCCAACCCCAAGAATAAATGCATATCCTGAAGTGGATTTCCTTCTATCTCTGTCATCAGCACAATTAGCATCGTTGTAGCTGCTAACTCTCAAGTCCCTTCCAAGGTAACATAGGACGAGATCAGCAGTCCCACGTAGGTATTAAAAAATCCTCTTCACTGCTCTCCAGTAAGTGTGGCCTGGGTTACTCTGATAGAGACTAACTATACCAACTGCATAGCAGATGTATGCATGCATACACAATATAGCATACATCAGAGTCCCTATGTTTTATGCGTATGGTACTTTGGACATTTGATTCTTTTCTTCATCAGTTCTTGGATAATCGCCTAGGCTTAATATACACCCTTTCTCTATTGGGGTGTCTATGGGTTTGGAGTTATGAATGCGAAACCTTTTCAGAATATTCTGTATGTAAATCTACTAAGACAAACAGAGGAGCTTCTTATATCGATCTCTCACGATCTTAACTCCCAGCATATAATTTGATTCACCCATGTCCTTCATATCAAAAGTTGAGGAAAACCGCTCTTTAGTGGCGACTATGGAGTCCAGGTCATTCCCAGCTAATAAGATGTCATCAACATATAATGAAAGGATAAGAACATTTTTCTTGGATCATTTAAGATATACACATTAGTCTTCGTCAATTATCTCAAAACCAACAAAGGTAATGGCATGATGAAATCGAAAATACCACTGTCTTGACGATTGCTTGAGACCATATATAGAATGTTTGAGATGGAAAACTTTGCGCTTTTATCCTTTAGATACAAAACCCATAGGTTGATCCATATATATCTCTTTGTCAAGTTCTCCATTAAGAAATGCAGTCTTAACATCCATTTGAAATAGTTCTAAATTTATTTGTGCGATAATAGTTAGGATAAGGAGGATATAGGCAAACCTCATCACTGGGGAGAATGTCTCTTCGTAGTCTACACCCTCTCGTTGGGTATATCCCTTCTCCACAAGGCGTTCCTTATACTTGTTAATTGAATCATCCGCCTTATGCTTGACTTTTAGAACCCATTTGTTCCCAATAGGAGGTGGAAGGTCAACTGACTCCCATACTTTGTTCTTAGCCATGGAGCTCAATTCTTCCTGTATAACAACCATCCACTCATCCTTAGCACTTGAGGAAAGAACTTCTGCAAAAAAAATTTAGATCTTCAGTACACCAAAAACAGGATTCTGGCACGGTTCAAAAGTGTGCCAGATCAAATCTGGCACGGTTTTGAACTGTGCCAGAATCAGGTGTTCTAAAATGGAAATTTTTTTCTGGCACGGCTCAAAAGTGTGCCAGAATCAGCCAAACAGGAACACTTCTGGCACACTTTTAAACCATGCCAGAATTTGATATTTCTGGCACAGTTTTTAACTGTGCCAGATTCAGCAAAATAGGAACACTTCTAGCACACTTTTAAACCGTGCCAGAATTTGATATTTCTGGCACACTTTTGGCACAGTTTTTAACAGTGCCAGATTCAGCACAGTTTAAAAAAATTTAGCACAGTTTAAAACCGTGCCAAAATATGATACACTTTTGCCACGATTTTGAACTGTGTCAATTTTTTTATTTAAAAAAAATATTTGAAAGCACAAAAATCAAATATTAATAATATTGCGCGTTATTAATAAACTAATGTACATACAAACTTCAAAATATTACAGGTCTTTAACTGCTCACAGGCCCAAAAAAAATGTGCAGAGTTTTCTCCATTTTCTGGACATTACAAAACCTGTTAATACAAAATTTGCCTAACATAAAGCCCGCACGGCCACAAAATATAACAATTAACTTACAAAAGCCCTCATGGCCATAAAAGTCAAAAATAAAACAACAAAAGACCGTACGGTCATGACACAAAAAAATGGAATCATTAATAAACCCCTTGTTGTAAACCATTGAGTTCTTTGTGTGTTCCGCGTGAATAAAAGCCAACGATAAACTGTTATCCTGCAAAAAAAATTGAATACAAAAAATATACGATATTAGTAACCCAATAATTTACAAAAAAAAATACTCAAAACAAAAAAATTACATATATGAATGGAAATTATCGTCATACTCACAAATCGAGAGACCCGGGACTACGCGGTCAGTTCCTACAAGTTACATTGGTCCCATGCGAGGTGTTCGTGCCTCCTACGGGGTCGTTTGGGGGCTGGTTTGGGTTTTCACCCTTTAACTGCATCTTTTTAAGTTTAAGTGTTGATTTTTGCAAATTATCGTCCTATTCACAAATCGGGAGACCCGGGACTACGCGATCAGTTCCGACAAGTTACATTGGTCCCGTGCGAGGTGTATGTGCCCCCTACGGGGTCGTTTGGGGGGTGGTTTGGGTTTTCTCCCATTAACTGCTTGTTTTTCAGTTTAAGTGCTGATTTTTGTAAATTATCGTCATACTCTCAAACCAGGAGACTCGGGACTACGCGGTCAGTTCCTACAAGTTACATTGGTCCCGTGCGAGGTGTCCGTGCCTCCTACGGGATCGTTTGGAGGTTGGTTTGAGTTTTCACCCTTTGACAACATGTTTTTAACTAAGTGTGATTTTTACAAATTATCATCATATTCTCAATCCGGGAGACCCGAGACTACTTGATCAGTTCCTATAAGTTACATTGGTCACGTGCGAGGTGTCCGTGCCTCTTACGGGGTCATTTGGGGGCTGGTTTAGGTCTTCACCCTTTAACGACTTATTTTTAAGTTTAAGTGCTGATTTTTACAAATTATCATCATACTCTCAAACCGGGAGACCCGAGACTACGCGGTCAGTTCTTACAAGTTACATTGGTCCCGTGCGACGTGTTCGTGCCCCCTACGGGGTCGTTTGGGGTTTGGTTTGAATTTTCACCCTTTGACGGCTTGTTTTTTAGTCTAAGTGTGAATTTTATAAATTATTGTCATATTCACAAACCGGGAGACCCGGGACTACGCGGTCAGTTCCTATAAATTACATTGGTCCCGTACGAGGTGTTCGTGCCCCCTACGGGGTCGTTTGGGGGGTGGTTTGGGTTTTCACCCTTTAACGGCTTGTTTTTAAGTTTAAGCTCTGATTTTTGCAAATTATCGCCATACTCTCAAACCGAGAGACCCAGGACTACGCGGTCAGTTCCTACAAGTTACATTGATCCCGTGCGAGGTGTTCGTGCCACCTACGGGGTCGTTTGGGGGTTGGTTTGAGTTTTCACCCTTTGACGGCATGTTTTTAACTCAGTGGGCTTTTTGCAAATTATCATTTTACTCACAAACCGGGAGACCCGGGACTACGCGGTCAGTTCCTACAAGTTACATTGGTCCCGTACGAGGTGTCCGTGCCCCCTACGGGGTCGTTTGGGGGCTGGTTTGGGTTTTCACCCTTTAACGGCATGTTTTTATGTTTAAGTGTTGATTTTTGCAAATTATCATTTTATTCACAAACCGGGAGACCTGGGACTACGCGGTCAGTTCCTACAAGTTACATTGGTCTCGTGCGAGGTGTTCGTGTCCCCTACGGTGTCGTTAGGGGCGTGGTTTGGGTTTTCACCCTTTAACGACTTATTTTTAAGTTTAAGTGCTGATTTTTGCAAATTATCGTCATACTCTCAAATCGGGAGACCCGGGACTACGCGGTCAGTTCCTACAAGTTACATTGGTCCCGTGCGAGGTGTTCGTGCCTCTTACGGGGTCATTTGGGGGCTAGTGTGGGTCTTCACCCTTTAACGGCATATTTTTAAGTTTAAGTGCTGATTTTTACAAATTATCGTCATACTCTCAAACCGGGAGACCCAGGACTACGCGGTCAGTTCCTACAAGTTACATTGGTCCCGTGCGAGGTGTTCGTGCCTCTTACGGGGTCATTTGGGGGTTGGTTTGGGTCTTCACCCTTTAACGGCTTATTTTTAAGTTTAAGTGCTGATTTTTGCAAATTATCGTCATACTCTCAAACCGGGACATCCGGGACTACGCGGTCAGTTCTTACAAGTTACATTGGTCCCGAGCGAGGTGATCGTGCCTCCTACGGGGTCGTTTGGGCGTTGGTTTAGTTTTTCACCATTTGACGACTTGTTTTTGAGTCTAAGTGTGATTTTTGCAAATTATCGTCATATTCACAAATCGGGAGACCCGGGACTACGCGGTCAGTTCCTACAAGTAACATTGTTCCCGTGCGAGGTGTTCGTGCCCCCTACGGTCGTTTGGGGGGTGGTTTGGGCTTTCACCCTTTAACGGCTTGTTTTTATGTTTAAGTGCTGATTTTTGCAAATTATCGTCATACTCTCAAATCGGGAGACCCGGGACTACGCGGTCAGTTCCTACAAGTTACATTGGTCCCGGGCGTAATGTCCGTGCCTCCTATGGGGTCGTTTGGGTGTTGGTTTGGGTTTTCACCCTTTAACGGCATGTTTTTAAGTTTAAGTGTTGATTTTTGCACATTATCATCCTATTCACAAACCGGGAGACCCGGGACTACGCGGTCAGTTCGTACAACTTACATTTGTCCCGTGCGAGGTGTTTGTGCCCCCTACGGGGTCGTTTGGGGTGTGGTTTGGGTTTTCACCCTTTAACGGCTTGTTTTTAAGTTTAAGTACTGATTTTTGAAAATTAACGTCATAGTCTCAAATCGGGAGACCCGGGACTACGTGGTCAGTTCCTACAAGTTACATTGGTCCCATGCGAGGTGTTCGTGCCTCCTATGTAGTCGTTTGGGGGTTGGTTTGAGTTTTCACCCTTTGACGGTATGTTTTTAACTAAGTGTGATTTTTGCAAATTATCGTCATACTCACAAATCGGGAGACCCGGGACTACGCGGTCAGTTCCTACAAGTTACATTGGTCCCGTGAGAGGTGTTCGTGCCTCCTACGGGGTCGTTTGGAGGCTGGTTTGGGTTTTCACCCTTTAACAGCATGTTTTTAAGTTTAAGTGTTGATTTTTGCAAATTATCGTCCTATTCACAAACCGGAAGACCCGGGACTATGCGGTCAGTTCCTACAAGTTACTTTGGTCCCGTGCGAGGTGTTCATGCCCCCTACGGGGTCGTTTGGGGGGTGGTTTGGGTTTTCACCGTTTAACGACTTGTTTTTAAGTTTAAGTGCTGATTTTTGTAAATTATCGCCATACTCTCAAACTGAGAGACTCGGGACTACGTGGTCAGTTCCTAGAAGTTACATTGGTCCCGTGCGAGGTGTTCCTGCCTCCTATGGGGTTGTTTGGGGGCTGGTTTGAGTTTTCACCCTTTGACGGCATGCTTTTAAGGTTATGTGCTGATTTTTGCTAATTATCGTCATACTCTCAAACCGGGAGACCCGGGACTACGCGGTCAGTTCATATAAGTTACATTGGTCCCGTGCGAGGTGTTCGTGCCCCCTACGATGTCATTTGGGGGCTGGTTTGGGTTTTCACCCTTTAACGACATGTTTTTAAGTTTAAGTGCTAATTTTTGCAAATTATCCTCCTATTCACAAACTCGGACACCCGGGACTACGCGGTCAGTTCCTACAAGTTACATTGATCCCGTGCGAGGTGTTCGTGCCTCCTACGGGGTCGTTTGGGGGTTGGTTTGAGTTTTCACCCTTTGACGCCATGTTTTTAACTAAGTGTGCTTTTTGCAAATTATTTTCATACTCACAAACCGAGAGACCCAGGACTACTCGATCAGTTCCTATAACTTACATTGGTCCCGTGCGAGGTGTTCGTGCCCCCTACGGGGTCGTTTGGGGGCTGGTTTGGGTTTTCACCCTTTAACGGCATGTTTTTAACTTTAAGTGTTGATTTTCACAAATTATCATCCTATTCACAAATCGGGAGACCCGGGACTACGCGGTCAGTTCCTACAAGTTACATTGGTCCCGTGCGAGGTATTCGTGCCCCCTACGGGGTCGTTTGGGGGATGGTTTGGGTTTTCACCCTTTAACGGCTTGTTTTTATGTTTAAGTGTTGATTTTTGCAAATTATCGGCATACTCTCAAACCGGTAGACCCGGGACTATGCGATCAGTTCTTACAAGTTACATTGGTCCCGTGCGAGGTGTTCGTTCCCCCTACGAGGTCGTTTGGGGGGTGGTTTGGATTTTCACTCTTTAACGGCACGTTTTTAAGTTTAAGTACTGATTTTTACAAATTATCGTCAGACTCTCAAATCGGGAGACCCGAGACTGCGCGATCAGTTCCTACAAGTTACATTGGTCCCGTGCGAGGTGTTCGTGCCTCTTACGGGGTCATTTGGGCGCTGGTTTGGGTCTTCACCCTTTAACGGCTTATTTTTAAGTTTAAGTGCTGATTTTTGCAAATTATCGTCATACTCTCAAACCGGGAGACCCGAGACTACGCGGTCAGTTCCTACAAGTTACAGTGGTCCCGTGCGAGGTGTTCGTGCCTCCTACGGGGTCGTTTGGGGGATGGTTTGGGTTTTCACCCTTTGACGACTTGTTTTTAACTAAGTGTGATTTTTGTAAATTATCGTCATATTCTCAAACCGGTAGACCCGGGACTACGCGATCAGTTCTTACAAGTTACATTGGTCCCGTGCGAGGTGTTCGTGCCCCCTATGAGGTCGTTTGGGTTTTCATCCTTTAACGGCATGTTTTTAAGTTTAAGTATTGATTTTTACAAATTATCGTCAGACTCTCAAATCAGGAGACTGGTACTACGCGGTCAGTTCGTACAAGTTACATTGGTCCCGTGCGAGGTGTCCGTGACTCCTATAGGGTCGTTTGGGGGCTGATTTGGATTTTCACCATTTAACGGCATGTTTTTAAGTTTAACTGTTGATTTTTACAAATTATCATCCTATTCACAAACCGGGAGACCCGCACGGCCACAAAATATAACAATTAACTTACAAAAGCCCTCATGGCCATAAAAGTCAAAAATAAAACAACAAAAGACCGTACGGTCATGACACAAAAAAATAGAATCATTAATAAACCCCTTGTTGTAAACCATTGAGTTCTTTGTGTGTTTCGCGTGAATAAAAGCCAACGATAAACTGTTATCCTGCAAAAAAAATTGAATACAAAAAAGATACGATATTAGTAACCCAATAATTTACAAAAAAAAAATACTCAAAACAAAAAAATTACATATATGAATGGAAATTATCGTCATACTCACAAATCGAGAGACCCGAGACTACGCGGTCTGTTCCTACAAGTTACATTGATCCCGTGCGAGGTGTTCGTGCCTCCTACGGGGTTGTTTGGGGGTTGGTTTGGGTTTTCACCCTTTGACGGGTTGTTTTTAACTAAGTGTGATTTTTTCAAATTATCGTAATATTCTCAAACCGGGAGACCCGGGACTACTTGATCAGTTCCTACAAGTTACATTGGTCCCGTGCGAGGTGTCCGTGCCCCCTATGGGGTCGTTTGGGGGTGGTTTGGGTTTTCACCCTTTAATGTCTTGTTTTTAAGTTTAATTGCTGATTTTTGCAAATTATCGTCATACTCTCAAACCGGAAGACCTGGGACTACGCGGTCAGTTCCTACAAGTTACATTGGTCCCGTGCGAGGTGTTCGTGCCTCCTACGGGGTCGTTTGGGGGTTGGTTTGGGTTTTCACCCTTTGACGACTTGTTTTTTACTAAGTGTGATTTTTTTAAATTATCGTAATATTCTCAAACCGGGAGACCCGGGACTATGCGATCAGTTCCAACAAGTTACATTGGTCTCGTGCGAGGTGTTCGTGCCCCCTACGAGGTCGTTTGGAGGGTGGTTTGGGTTTTCACCCTTTAACGGCATGTTTTTAAGTTTAAGTGTTGATTTTTGCAAATTATCGTCATACTCCCAAACCGGGAGACCTGGGGCTACGCGGTCAGTTCCTACAAGTTACATTGGTCCCGTGCGAGGTGTTCGTGCCCCCTACGAGGTCGTTTGGGGGGTGGTTTGGGTTTTCACCCTTTAACGGCATGTTTTTAAGTTTAAGGGTTGATTTTTGCAAATTATCGTCATACTCTCAAAACGGCGGTCAGTTCCTACAAGTTAAATTGGTCCCATGCGAGGTGTTCGTGCCTCTTACGGGGTCGTGATCCGGGCAATTGTGTCTCTCTCCTACGTGTTAATGTGAGTCTCAATCTTCACCATATAGTCTCCTTAACTTGATCTCCTCTGGTTATTTAACTAATGCACTCTCAACTGTCAAAAAACATTGTAGAGTGCGAACTCGAGCCAGAGTAACATGCTAATACTACAAGAGAGTTGAACAGACACTAGAGGCTCATATGTTATATACGCTCCGGTGGATATTGTTGCGATTAATGTGGTCTTAGGCGGAGGCGACCCTGATTACGTAGCCCTCTTACCTTCTGGTTTCGCTATACTTCCTCATGGCCCTGGACAACATGGGGATGGAATTATTGAGGTTGGTTCTGGTGGATCTTTATTGAAAGTTGCGTTTCAGATATTAGTTGATTCAGTTCCCACCGCAAAACTCTCTCTTGGATCGGTGGCAACTGTTAACAGTCTTATAAAGTGCACGGTTGACAGGATCAAAAGCGCGGTAGCCTGTTATATATAACAGTTGTTATATATAACAGAGTTGTTATATGTAACAGCTGTTATATATAACACCTCTGTTATATATAACAACTGTTATATATAACAACTGTTATATATAACAGAGTTGTTATATGTAACAGTTGTTATATATAACAACTGTTATATATAATAGCTTGCCCGTGCTTCCCGCTCAATAATGATAAATAAATAACAGGTTTTCCTAGTTGATTGCATAACGATAACTCAATAATTTCTTGATGCTATAAATAGAAACAACATAACTCAATTCAGTAGGTGGTGGAGCAGGATTATAGAAGCATGAATTATGAATATAAGTAGAGATTTTACAGATTTGTACCTTAGAGGGAAGTACTTCGAAGTAAGGTGGCGTAGGTCGCCGGTGTCACCAATGGGAGGACAAAGGTAATTTGTCGGTGTCACCAATTGGAGGACAAAGGTCATCGAGCCAATACATAATTCCATTTTTACCAACATCTTCCAAGTTCTCGCAATGAGCTTGTTTTCCACCCCAAAATGGATACTCGGGCACTTTGATGTCGTCGAGTAAAACTCGCACTTCATTCTTTCTCAGCATATGAAAGTGAACGGTCGAGACAGATCCTGGTTGCGTTTTCCTCCCATAACCAACAAGTTCACGTGTTTGGGATAGTATTTTGCATTCAATTAGCGAGGTGAAATTTGAAACCTCGAATGCAGGGGAGGAACGAGAACACGAAGGAGTTCCAGTGCCTGTAGTAGGTAACTCCTGAACGTTGTGTCCAACACATGAAAATTTACCGGTTTTGAAGTTGGTAATGAATTCATCTAATGAGGATTTTATCCCCTCTATGTCACTCCTAAGGTGATCAACATGATCCTTCCAATTTTCGGTGTCCTCTTTCACCTCCTCAAGCATTTCTCTAGAAAATGCCGAATCTAATATAGCGGTTCTCAAAATTGTGGACCCAACACAATGAACACGTCCTCGCGTATCTTTTCCGAAAACCTCAAAAATAGGCCCGGCATCCAAGGTCTCCTCCTAACCACTCGCTTTGTATACATCCAGAAGCATTTGAATTTGGTCCTGTATAGAAATATATTAACGGATCATCGTGAATGGTATTTTTACTCACGAGCTTACTAAGATTCACCATCACCAATTTTGAGGTGGGTTCAACTTTGTAAGCATTCTTATCATCAACATCCACCCAATCACAATAAAATACAGTATGTGCGAACTCAATGTAATTGAGGTCAAGGATTTGTCTAATAACTCCATAAAAGGTTATCATAATCCACTTCTTATTAAAGGCCTTAGTGGATACACCACTACTCTTAAAGTTATGATTCTCTTCATGTCCAGAAGTAAAAAAGGTGTACCCATTGCATTGAAATTTCTCATAACTGGTAACCCTATGGAGCGGACCATCGGCATATGGCAAAATTCCCGTATCATTAAATCTTAAGCCTATAAGGAATTGATAATTTTTTAAAGTTTCATTAAAAATAATTACGGTTGATAAAAAAAGTACATGTATAAATAAAGACTTGCCTCGTTCCTTATCCAAGGGATGAAATCATCAATTCTATGCGTCGATTGAGTCTCAGTTACCACAAATTTTCTATAAGAAATTAGTTTCAAAATTAAGAAACATCACATTACAATCAATTAATATGAATTAACATAGAACTAAGTGTGTACCTTCTCCATTCATCAACACCGTCGCATTGAGATAAAACCCATCTTCGCACTTGCTCATATTGTACAATATTTAAGATCAATTCTTTACTTTTACCCAATGGTCGTTGGCATTCCGAGTCATCAAACTCTTCATCAAGAAAATCCTCAAGATTCCTCTTATGAGTTCCTTCACCTCTTTTCAATATGTACTCCATGGCATACAAAGAAGCTTCGTGTAACAAATATGCATTAGCAATGCTCCCTTCAATGTACCTCTTGTTTCGTGACCACTTTTTATATCTTCCCATTTCTCTCTCAAACAACCACATCGCCCGATATCTTGGTGGCCCAGCTGTCAAAGCTTCATCAGCTAAATGGTGCATGAGGTGGATCATCACCACAAAAAAGGCAGGTGGAAAATAAATTTCAAAGACACAAAGTGCCTCTACCAATGCGTTTTTATCCTTCAAAAGATGTTCTCTAAATATCACTTTGGAACACAACACATTAAAGAATATGCTTATCCGCTGTATAGCTTTAAACAAAGGCTTATCATCCGAAAATAAATGCATAAGCAATGCAGGAAGCAACCATTGCATAATGACGTGATAATCGTGGGACTTGAGATTGGTAAATCCAGGTGGATCGAGGTTAACATTGTTGCTGAAATTTGATGAAAATCCAATCGGTACCTTTAATGTTTTTAGTGTACGAAAAAAGGCTTCTTTCTCTTCCTTTCCTAATGCGAAAGTTGCCTTTGGCATAAGCCTTTTGTTACTGCCTTCAACATCTTTCATCCATAATTTCCTTTTAAGCTTCAAATGAACTTTCAAGTCTTCACGGGCTTTGATCGTATCTTTATTTGATGAACCTTTCACCGAGAGTATTGTACCTAAAAGAGTCTCTGTGACATTCTTTTCAACATGCATAACATCTAAATTATGTCTAATATCATGATCCTTCCAATACTCTAAGTCAAAGAAAATTGACCTCTTTGAAAAACCCTCGGTACCTGCTAGATTCTCATCATCACCCTCACTTGGATAATCATCGTCTTCCATTACGACATCCTCCTTCTCCTTCCCCTTCCCCTCCCCTCATTCTCCTTCCCCTTACCCTTCCCCTTACCCTTCCCCTTTCCCTTTCCCTTTCCCTTTTTGTCTCCCTCTCCCTCTCCCTCTCTTTGAACACCTTCTCGAGCGATAAGTGACACTATCTGCTCAACTTATACACTTGTTAACTTTCTTGGAGACATAGCATCCTCTATTTTACCATTAAATGTTTGCTTTGATGTGTCAAACCTATAAGGATGGTCTTTAGGAAGGAACATACGAGATCGTTGGTAACAACATTTCGTTGACTTAGAAAGGTATTCAGAAGGTGTATATGTAGAACAAACAGGGCACCCATTGTAACCTTGAGTTGAACAACCTGCTAACATCCCATAAGCTGGAAAATCATGTGTACCCCACATCAACATGGCTATTAACTAAAATTTCTCATTTTTGTACGCATCCCAAGCCTCAACTCCAGACCATAAGATCTTTAACTCATCGACCAATGATTGGAGGAAGACATCAATATTACTTGATGGTGACTTTGGTCTGGGAATCAATACAGGCAACATTGAAAACTCACTTTTCATACACATTGATGGGGGAGGGTTAAGAGGTTGAATTATCACTGGCCAATAACTATACTTACGGCCAAACATGTTATTCGGGCTGAAACCATCAGTTGCTATTGCAAGTCGAATATTCCGCGGATCTTTTGCAAAATCTCTCCACATAATGTTTGAATTTACCCATTCTGCTGAATCTCGGGGATGACGCAAGAATTCCATACAAGAGCTTGCACGAGCGTGCCAAGTCATTTTCTCTGCTATCCATTTTATAGTATACAACCGTTTTAGCCTAGGGATTAGAGGGAAATGTCGCATTACCTTCTTAGGAACCTTAGAGTACTTTTTTTTCCATTACTATTCTGAATTTCTACCCCGTCCTCGTGTAGACAAGTAAACTTGTAGCGTAAAGAACCATACTTTATACATATAGTAAATTTTTCATGCTCTTTCCAAAATATCATACAGTTGTTAATGCATACGTCATACTTATCATAATCCATACCGAGATCTCTAACGGTGTTTTTCATTTCTGTATAACTAGTTGTCAAGTTGTTCTCTTCAGGAAGTAGTTCATTTAACAATCTAAGAATTCCACCTGTAGCACCATCCGATAAATTGAATTGTGTTTTCAAATCATTCAACTTTATAAGAGCATACATTGTGGTATGACGCGAAGAACCGGTAGCTGGGTGCAATGGCTCCCGTGCGAGTTGATGTAAACATACTTCTTGCCTTTGTATTTATATGTGTTCGAATCATTGGGAACCTCAGAAGTTGGGGGGGCTTCATCACTGCCTACACAATTAGGTTCACTAGGTTCCGCTTCACCCATAAACATCTCACAAGCATCATTCACAAGATCATTCAAAATTGGAATATTGTGCACATCAGCGTGTTCTGTCGGTGTCACAGATTGCGGTGGTTGTTGGACTTAATGAACAACAAATGTCTCACCATGAAAATTCCATAAGGTATAGTTCATGTCCATACCATATGTCATTAAATGAACGAATATGTCATTTATAACAACATGTCCTTACCCATTTCGACAACGTCTACAGGGACATGAATGTTTAGCATTCGAAGTATTATTATGCACATAATGAAGAAACTGTAACACCCCATCTCTATATGTATCGGTCTCGATATTTATCTCATTTATCCATTATTTGTTGATTCCCGACGACATCCTGATAAGTTTAAAGAACACACATTATAATATAAACGCTTACTGTAAATATATTTAAGTTTATTCAAGTGTAAATATGTATATATTTGAGCTCCTATATTTCCTCCATCTCCTCTGCAGGGTAAGGGTCCTATCCCATTCGAAAATGCATATTTTGTATTGTTCATAATGTCTCATGCCATGTCCTAATCTAGAAAATTTCGCCAGCATCTCCCTACAGTTCTTCAAGCACACAACTTAAATTGGGAGTGTTCATGTGTTACTTAAGTTTTTCAACCAAGAAAACACAAAACACTACATCAATCTAGTATGCACCCAAAGAACATAAAGAGATGCCACTGAATTTTTCAAAATAGGACATGCATAAACATTAGGTACAATACAAACTGTCCAAAAATGGGACAATTCAAGAGTTCTCACCACAGTCATAGTGAGACCTCTTGAACGGGTCTAAGGTTTTTCTACATTTGTAACATCATTATTGAATGTTTAGTATTAATGCCTACTTACTATTTAAATAGTTTTTTTTTCTTTTTCTTAAATTTTCAACACATAATCTCATTTATCCATTTAATTAGTGGGGTGTCTACTTTTTAATTTGTTATTTTTACATTATTATTGTATATTTAGCACTTAAATTTTCTTAAAACTCCGTAATCTGTACGAATCAGATCAAATATGCATTTTAATTAAAAGGGTAAGAACATAAAAACATAATTTACCACTAAAAGATTCCAAGGTCCATCTAAAAACTTATGATTTATTTTTTTCATTATCAACATTCAATTTGCACCAAAAACTCACACATTAAAAGAGAGAAATTAATAAACTCCAAAGTCTTGGATATTGATTCTCATTGATGCCTATTTATATACAACAATACAAGAAATGACCAGAGAAAGAAAGAGTAGTACATCTTCAAAATGAGAAAAAGAAAATGAACAGAAGAATAGACCAACAGACCTTGAGAAAGGCAATGTGACTAGAGAAAGAAAGAGTGAGACGGAGAGAGAGAGCGTCGGCCGTAGAGAGGATGCCGCCTGCAGCCCTATCGAAGAGGGAGTGAGCTCCAACCAAGAGGCGAGAGAGAGAGACCGAGCCCTAGCGCAGAGGGAGTGAGCGGGAACAAGAGAGAGAGGAGTGTAATAATTTTTTTTTGGTATTATATATTTTAGTAAGTGTACTCAATTTTGGCACACTTTAAAACAATGCCAAATTTTGGCACTGTTTTAAAGTGTGCCAAATTCCTATTAAACCGTGCCAAAATCTGGCACAGTTTTAAACTGTGCCAGATTTTTAATATCAGGGTGTGCCAAATTGCTATTTTTGGTGTAGTGCTTCTTCATCTAAAGCAATTCTTAATAAGGTATTCCCCTCAATATTAAAATAACGAAGTGGAAAATTTCCTCGTTTACTACGGCGAATTTGAGAACCTTGGGTATCTAGTGGGGGTGCACTCTTACGGAATGGAATGCTCCCACTAGGCTGAAGACCATTACTATCTTTAGCGATTACAAGAGGAGGAACTAATCCCCAAGCCTCACCTGAAGATGGTAAAAATTCTTTATTTTCCTCTAACTCATAGAGTTTAAGGTCCTCTTTTGTATTGCTGATGCTAGGGAAATCCTTTTCTAAGAATTCGACCTCACGTGACTCTATTTCAGTCATTCCTCCATCAGGTTGTTCACCATACATAACGTATCCTTTTTAGCTCTTAGAATATCTTATAAAGATATGCTTTCGAGCTCTGGGTCCTAACTTTCCAAACTTATGGGAAGTTGCATGAACATAACCTGCTGAACCCCACGAGCGTAAATGATCCAAATTGAGTCTTTTGCCTTTCTAGAGTTCATACGGAGTGGAGGAAACTGATTGAGAAGGCACTCTATTTAGTATGTAGGCGACAGTCAGAAGAGCATCCCCCCAGAAGGATATCGGGAGGTTGGCATGCCCCATCATAGATCTAGTCATGTCTAGAAGAGTTCTAGTCCTTCTCTCTGCAACACCATTTTGTTGCGGAGTGTGAGGAATAGTTAATTATCTGTGTATCCCCTTTTCTTCACACGTTTCTTTGAACTGATTTGATAAGTATTTGCGTCCTCTATCTGTACGAAAAGTTTTTAACCTCTTCGATTGCTGATTCTCAACATCTGCTACATAGCGTTTGAAATAATCCAAAGCTTCATAGCGGTGAGCGATTAGATAGACATGTCCAAATCACGTATAGTCATCAATAAACGTAACAAAATAAGAGGCGCGATGACGTGCCTTTACACTCATAGGTCCACAGAAGTCTGAGTGTACTTGTTCTAGCGATTTATTAGCTCGTAAAGTCTTACCAAAAATCTTTCTACAGGCTTTTCCTGCCAAACAAGGCTCACATATAGGTAGGTCGACCTTAGCGAGTCGGCCTAAAAGGCCTTTTCTAGCTAATCGGGCCATCCTATCTTTTCCTATATGCCCAAGCCTACCATGCCAAGTAACTGAATAACATTAACATTTGCAATATATGATAATGAAGGCGAAGAATATAATTAAAGAAATCCAAAGTAAACAAATTATTCCATAAAGATCCATGTCCACAAATAATATTATCCAAAATAATATTCAAACCACTACTATTAAAACTGAAAGAAAAACCATAGTTTGATAAAGCTAAAATTGAAAGTAGATTATGCTTTATTCCAAACGCATAGATGACATCATGGAGAAGTATCTTGGTCCCAGTACTAAGATGGAGTTCGTACGAACCGACTCCTTCAGCATCTTCACGAGCACCATTTCCCATGCAGACACTCTAAGTAACAGCTGGAATGCAGCGATAGTATACAAATCCTCCTTTATCCCTCATCATATGTTTTGTTGCTCCTGTATCTACAATCCACATAGGAATAGAATGAGCAACTAATACATGATAACATACATAAATATGAAGAGTGGAAAGTAAAGAGGAAAAATAAGAAGATACCTTTTTTGGCTCAGTGCAATCACGAGCAAAGTGTCCTTAATTCCCACAGTTGTAGCACTCTACTTTGGAAGTATGTTTCTTTCCACCTTATTTGCCTCTATATCGCTTTTCTATATTTTTTCCTTTAGGGCCATTTTCCCCAGCCTGCTTGTTCTGCTTTCCTTTTCCATTTTACCTGGGCCTATTTCCCTGACTTTTGTCACTCTAGACGATAAGGATAGCAGCACGGTTTGCCTCTTGGCGCTCCGCCTCAAGCTCAAAATGGCGTGATATGTCAGAAAAATTTTTAATAATGTCATTGTGAGTCATTATTTGCTTCATATGCACCCATGATTCAGGAAGGGAACGGATAACAACCTGAACCTGTTGCTCATTAGAGAAAATGTTATTAGCTTCCTTAAGCTCACGAATCAAAGTGGACATCACTCGAAGATGCTCAGTCATTGTATGCTTACTATCCTTACGATAAGTTTCAAACTTTAAAACAAGACTTCTAAGTCTCGTAGTGGACATACCACCAAAGAAGAATCAAAGTTAATCCCATATTTCTTTGAGTGTTTTGAAGTGATCGTAATGCCCGATGAGGTCGTCGTGCATGTGGCTTAACATAGTAAAGCGCGCAGCACGATCCTTATTTCCCCAAGCCTGGTAAGCCTCATGCTCACACCGGTTGGCGGCAGTACTACCCTCGGCAGGCCCATCCATAATAGTGGTGAGACAATCAAGCAACTCATGCTGATTGAGAAGATATTGGATCTTACGGTACCATATGTTGTAGTTATTACCAGTTAGCTTATCCTCTTTAGTCATAGCGACGATAACGTTATTGGTTGTCATCACTACATTAAATTTTCAAATAATAGACATTAATATTATAAAACACATCTTTTTAATTTTTTTTAAAATCCAATTAGAAAATACTTTATTTTCTTACACATTAAAGTCGAAAGTTTGCAAAGCTCGAAGTAATCTCCTAATGCTGTAAAATTAGAATATATTTTCCAATTGATTTTTGAACAAATCTCCTGATTAAAGACAACATCTATTAATCAATTCCATCCATTTATCATAATTTAAAATCACAACGGATATAATGTTATGATAACCAATTTTGCGCTTAATAACAAAAAAAATGCACAGGATCTCACATAAGTCCTAAATTAACATTTTAGAGCTTGTGCTAAAGTAATTCCTATGTACTGTTGTGCAATCAAAAATCATCCCCTTACAATTGGCTTTAACACCCTCTCAATCCCACCATTACATCAAATAAGAGAAGAAGACTATACATAATATCTACTGAAAGACGGATGGGGTATGTTTGATTGCACATATACGTAAGAACAACCTTAAAACAATAATAAAACAGGCAAACAAAAGCTCATTTAACTATCAATTTTGTAAAATTGTCCATTTAATCATGGAAAACACATAACCTAGGCCTTTAAATGGACAATTATTGCCATACTCTCCAACTTAGGGGGCGAGCGGTGTCAACATGATCATTGTGTGAACTACGCGAGTTTTAGAGACAATAATCATAAATAAAAGCATTTAAATGCAATTAAATACTTAATTAAATGAACCACTGAAGCTTCATAAAAATGTCCAGAATATTAAAAATGCTAAAAAAAGAGGTATAATTTTTCATCCACTAAGTCAGAAAACTTTTCTATAATTTTCTAGGATTTTCCAGTATTGATTAGACATTATTAAAGTGTCCAAAAATTCACTTTAATTAGATGTTATTATTGCATAATAGTAAAAAATATTTTGACAACATGGAAAAATAGGTTTTGACCCACTGATTCCAAAAATATTTTTTTCAAAATTTTATTTCATCATTAAGGCCTCCGTTTATTTAATTTAAAATTAAATAATTTTAAAAAAAGTTGTTCATTGTCTTATTCAACAAGATTTTTTTTCCAGATTACGAGTTTCATGAGGCCAACTTTGGAGAGCTATATATCATTCGTTTTAAGTCCAAAAAAGGCATATGATATATGGTTGTAAAGCCCTTGTGACAAGGAACAATAATATGCAAAATATTAATTTTTCATCATCGTTAAGGCTACTGTTTTTTTGGCCAAAAAATTGTTTTGGAAAAAATTAGAACAAAACCAATTTTTCAGTTTTCTCTTAAACTGCTTAACGAAATGCGACGAAACTTAACGTGCATACTCATGTGTAGAAGCATATTCATGAAAAATTTTCGGATTAAAAACATATTTTACTCATCGAAATTAAATCGGGAATAAGGAGAGAGAAACTCATTCGCTATAGGCGATCAAATTTCTATAATGCTCTGATACCAATGTAAAATTATAGTACATTCACGTAGCACATACGAGTTTAGGATTACCTAATTTGCGGAATATAATCCTCTGTCGAACACCAAGAAACCTGATACGCACTCTTGTTCTTCCTCCGTGTACGCTTTGCGACTCGTGAATGTATGGGTTGGCTACGAGAGTTGCCCCTTTGATCTTCGCGATCACAAATAAAAGGTTCTTGGATGATGAACCAAGAGAGAGAGAGAGACTCACGAAATTTGAAGTAAATTTTTGGGTCAATACTGAATTAGTTATTTTGATTTATCTCCCATATAGATATATATATTAGATAAGATAATAAGAATCCTAAAACAACACAAATTTGGACTCTATCCTATCTAATATGATTAGGACTTATCCAATACTAAATGGATAATCCAATTATTATGTGGGCAGATATTGGATCCGGGTAAAAACCCGACCCATATATTAACATAATAAGTAAGAAATTAATTAATAATTCAATAATATCAATACTCAAGAGAGTTTTTTTTAGTAGTTTGAAAAGTGAGGATATAACTGAGTTCGGCCATTGCCTATATTCACACTATAAATGGAGCTCAAGTAATTTTACTATCTTCAATTCTGTATAGTGGAACCGAAATTGTACAAGAAACTATCACACATTACAAATCGCAACCACAAAGGGAATTAAGACTTTAAAGTATAATCACTATAACAATCTTAAAACCATAATCAATTTCCCATAAATGCCTTGGCCAATTAGAGTCTTCCTCATCATGGAAAAATTGACCTCAACTTATATGAATCAACCTCGACCTACTTGGGTCAATGTAGGCTAACGCCAGCCTAAAGACAAATACAACTGAATCGTATAAAATCATTTGGAAAGGGTATATTTAACCTTGTATATATTTATAAACAGTAATGGTACCAATAGAACCACATTAAAGATATTTTACTTTTAATGTTCATCGTAAGAGGACACTTCTTAAATATAAAGATACATCCTGAGTAGTTATAAATACTACATGTATCTTCATTACTAAGGCAAGGTGAAATTTTTATTTGTACTAAAGCTGTACAAAACTAAGAATAGAGAGAGAAATCTATAAAAAAATCAGCATATTGAAATCAATTTTATTCATCTTTGATTCTTCTTCTTCTTCTCTTTTCTACTTTCATTTAATATTTATGGCTACCTAGAAGCGTTTATTATTGTTCATAGACTGAGTTCACGCATTTATCAACGTCATACAAAAATTATGTACCATCAGATTGACACAGTATATGGGAAATGACTAAACCCAGTCAATCCAACTAAGTAAACTCGTCCAGATTATCCATCCAAATCTGGTGCAAACTAGCTCTAGAACCACTATTTGAAGGGTTAAATTTAAGTTATTCATTGTTCATTCCCAAATCATTTTTTATCTATTTATCTCATAGTTTATCTTCATCTGGGTGTTTTCTAGATATTCTATTTACTATTTACCCTTGGGTCAATTTTGATTCAATCACTATTCATCCTTTTGTTCACTGTTGATTAGATAATGGTTCATCCTCATGTCACTTTTGATTTGTTCATTCCACACATCTTTAATTTTTCTATGTAGAATTATGTTTTCAACACCCATATTATTGTTTATTTATTTATCCTTTATATGAAGACTATTCTACCCTTACTCTACAACAATTCAAATGAGTTGATGCTACATCTTGACTACTATTTCTTAATAGTTGTAATTGTAATTAGAAAAATCAGAAGTCGATTTTTCTTTTGAAACTGATCTACTGTAACTGACTTTTATTTTTTGTTAATACCCATATAAATCTATAATTAAAATCTAGTGAAATCAATGAAGAAGCAAGCTTTCCATCTTTACTATTCTCACTCTCTCTCCCTGATTCTTGATTTATGGGATATGAAATTCTTCATGGAATTAGAGCAGAAGATCTTGTTCCTTGAGCTTTCGTCTGCTTTGTTCATCTTCTTCCTTAATTAGCTTCATTAATCTTTTGCAATATTCTTCATTAAACTGCTTTTTCAAATAACAATGGTGCCATCACTAGGGTTACCTGAAAATCTAGTGTTTTTCGTGTCGAATCTCTCTTCTCTAGTAATAATTCGTCTTGATTCCATAAATAACATGATTTGGAAATCTCATATTAAAAATTCCCTTCGAGCAAATAATCTTCTAAGTTACATTGATGTTTCAATCAAAGTGCCTTCACAAAAAATCACAGATTCATTCGGTAATAAAACTACAAATCCAGAATATACAAAATGGATTGATATAGATCGTTAATTAGTAAGTTGTCCTAATGCCCAAATCTCACCATCCATTCTTCCTCAAATTGTTGGATTCGAGTAATCCTATGAAAATTGGGCATGCCTAACCAAGAGATGTATTTCTTCTTCAAATTCTCACATTCATGAGTTGAAATTACAACTTTTAATGCCACCAAATAACAACAATCAATTGATGCCTAAAAAATCGGCAGCAGTTGGATCCCTTATTGTTGATGATGATCTGTTCCTGTATCTAATCAATGGATTAACTCCAGATTACTCCTCTCTTAAGACTACTCTGCGAACAATAACACAAATGATATCTTTTTACGATCTTTAGTCCCTTCTTCGATCTGAATAAGCTCACCAAAATTAAGAAAAAACATCAACAGAGTTAGGTGATAAACTTTCATCTCTCTCTGTAATAAAACACCTCCTCTACATCATCTTTTTCATAAATGCCTTCTTCTAGATCTTCATTTGGCATTCTTCCTAATCCCGTGTTTCAGCACCAGCAGCCATTTCCTATAAACAACACTTTTTCATTTCAGTATAATCAAGGAGGTTTTCGAGGGGGTCACAACAAGAACACAAGAGGGAGAAAAAATGGCCGGAATAACTATTCCAAGGTCTTCTGCCATATTTGTGGCAAAGCAAATCACAGTGCATCGCAATGTTATCACATGTATAATTCTTCCTTCCAAACCTCTAATGCAAATCCATAACACAAAATCTTCCATCTCAATGCACATTTGCTAATCCCTCACCATCATTTCACCCCTCTCCACCTTCAACCTTTCCCAATTATACCTCATACCACATATTCTTCCTATTTTTACCCCTATCCTTATGTTTATCCACCCCTCATCCTACTCCTCCACCTCAAGAACAGTGGTATGGGGATTCCTCTCTAGATCCTAATAACCTTCATACCTTACTTACCACCACATCCACCATACCCTCCATTTCTTAGATCTTTGATACTGGTGCTATCACCATCTCACCAATAATCCTTCTACTCTTCATCACTCTTCAAAGTATCAAGGCACTAACTTGGTCTCTATAGATAATTGCTCAGTAATTCCAATCTCTTACACTGGTGATGGAATATTACCCACCTCCTCTCACCCTCTTCAACTTTCCAAAATACTCTATGTTCCTCAATTGAGTCATAACCTAGTGTTTGTGTACCAACTAGCATAAGAAAATAACTGACAAATTACTTTTGACTCTCAAGGCTTTATGATCCTATAAGGACATAAATTTCCAATTGAGTCCTTTGTAGTTTTGGCTCAATTCTGGACAAAAACGTTTGAGTGATAGGATAGAGTTAATTGATCATCCTTCAAGCTTATGGCGTGTTTGTTGAAGACGTACCGACTAAGAGTATAAAGCTTCATCATACTGTTGAGTTTAAAGTGTCTCGTTTCTATGTCATCAACTTGGTCCCATGCTCCAAAGGTATGAATGCATTACATATATATATAGGAGCTTGGAACAGTATAATGGGTGTAGATTTAATAAAAACTGTTGTTTATTTCCAGACATATTTAATTAAAACTTTAAATAAAGTTTATAAAGTTTCAGGGCTAAAAATGAAAATTTCCAACTTTCTGGAAGTTCGGTCGATATGTCGTTCGAACGAGTTTTTCATTCGAACCAAATGTCGTTCGAATGAGTTTGCCAAAGAGTTCCCAGTTTGGCCTCTGTAACTTCGTTCGAAATGTCGTGCGAACGAGATGGATGTTCGAACGATATTTCCAACGAGATTTCTAACGAGTTCATTTTTAAAGACACTGGAACTTCGTTAGAAGGTCGTTCGAACGAGACTTCGTTCGAACGACAAATCTCATTTGAACGAGATTTGGTGGGAATGGTTAAATGGCAGTTTTTGACAGTTTTCACTCACTTTCCCGTTATCTTTCCCCACTAACTTTTGACTGATTATCTAAGAACGGGAATCAACGTTGGAAAGTTAAATTTTTCATACACATCTATCTCCAAGAGAGAGTTTGAGAGAAAAAGAGAAAGAGAAAAAGTTCATGTTTTAAAGTGTTTATTTTTCAAAGAAAAATTCATTTACACTTTAGTTTTCACCCATATTGTTTATCCAAGCTTCCATATATATATATATACATTGCTTGGAGTTTTGGCACTAGTTTTTCATCTCTACCGTTTGAAGAGACGTTTGGGTTTGCTTCTAAATCACACAAAAAAGAAGAGGTTTGCGTTGATTTACCCACTTGGAGAAAGGCTCCTTGTTCGGGTGACAGTGACCATATAAAGTCTGATCGGTGGATTCCGAGACCGCGGTGGAGCTTCGTGGTTTTTCATTAGGCAGAGGTTGATACAAGAAGATGCGTCGGGGCTTAAGAGGGATCGAGTCGAGTGTTGTAAGTCATCTTTCTTGTATTTGTAAATTTCGGACTTAGTGGATTTGAGGCTAGGGCCGTCCGAGGTTTTTTCTCGTTGTGGGTTTTTCCTCGTACATCGCGACGTAGTGATTTATTGTTTATTGTATCTTACTATACTCACCTAGAACGCATGCTTAGGTAATTCAATATAAAATTTGTTTTTAATCACTATATATTTAATTGGGTGCGAAATTAATTTTGGGTAATGTTTAATTAATTCAAGTGATTAATTTAATGAGTTAAAATTTGGTTTGGCCTAATTTGTTAAAATTGAGAAATATGACTTAGGAAAATTTTCTAGGACTTGGTTAAATTGGTTTAAGTGAAATTTAAATTAGTGTGTGTTTTTAATCATATTTCACTTGGTTTAATTTTAATTTGAAGTAAATTAAAATTTGGTGTTTTGTGAACCATTTTACGCTTCCTCATATCTCAACAAGGAAATTGATATTAAAATTTTAAAATTGAGGGCCTAACGCACTTTCAATTTGGTATCAGAGCCAAAACGATAAATTATTTCGTTAAAGATCTTTTAACTATTTTTGGCTAAAATAAAATTTTCCACATTTTCAAAATTTCCTATTTTCGATGGTTCTAACTATGCGTATTGGAAAGCGTGAATGAAATCAGTACTAAAATCTATCGACGAGAGAGTTTGGTTATCAGTCGTTAACGGGTGGTCTCCACCTACTCATTTAGTAGATAATGAATGTGTTCCCAAACCGACCGATAGATGGAGTGAGAATGAGTTTAAACTTTCATATTTTAATTCTCGTGGTTTAAATGCCTTGTTTAGCACTGTCACACCGAATGAATTCCGACGCATTATGACGTGTGAGGCCACTAAAGAAGCGTGGGATATTTTGCAACTCACTCATGAAGGTACTAGTGTTATTAAAGCTTCGAAACTCCAAAATCTCACCACTCAATTTGAAACTATCAAAATGAACGATAAAGAAACTTTTGATGAATTTTAAGCTACACTTTCCGATATTATTAATTCATCTTTTAACTTAGGAGAGAAAATACCCGACAACCGAGTTGTATAGAAAATTTTAAGGTCCCTACCCGATAAATTTATTCCAAAAGTGACCGTTTTAAATTATGTACCATCTTTAGCCTCTATGAAATTAGAAGAGCTCGTAGGTTATTTACAAACCTATGAACTAGACATGTTTCCCTCTAAAACTGAAATGAAAATTGAAAAGGGCATTGCTTTAAAAGCTCGGAAAGAGGAAAAACAAGTAGTAGAGAGTGATAGTGACTCGGAAGACATGGCTATGTTTGCTAGAAAATTTTGAAAATTTCTTAAATTGAACAAAGATAAATTTAAAAATGATTTTAAGTAATTTGATAAATCTAGGCATGACAAAGACAAGAAGATCCCTAACACTATTAATGAAAATTTAAATAGGGACGAGTCAAATAAGTGTTTTGGTTGTGAGGGTTATGGCCATAGGGCTTCTGAGTGTCCCACTAAACTAAGGAGAGAGGGTAAGCGACCCATTTCATATAATGCGACCCTTAGTGATAGTGATAAGGAAGAGGGACCCGATTCCCCCACTAAGCCTAATTTTTTGGCTTTTATGGCTAGTCATGTGAGCACCGATAATGAATCTTCTCATGAAGATATTCAAACACAAGACACTTATGATTCCCTTATTTTTTATGATAGTGAGAGTGGAGAAGAAAGATAGAGTGAAAATGAAGAAGAGGTTAATGCGAGTGAACTTCAAAATACTTTTCAAGAATTATATAAAGAATCTATTAAATTAAAAATACCTAATTTGAAGTTAGAAGCTAGTTAGAGAGAACGTGTTAAGGTCGTTGATAATAGTGTGTTGGTTGAAGACCTTAGGACACGAGAGAAATCTCTTCGAGAGAAGCTAAAATATGTAGAAGGCGAGAGAGATAGCTTTAGAGGTTTAATGGAATCCTTGAAAAGGGAGCTTCTCGAGTTTGAAGAGAGAAATGTGTTATTAGCGTCTAACATTCTAGAATTAAAAAACAAATTAAAAGACCCTAGTAATGTCAAATTTGATTTGGAGTGTCGTTCGAAAAAATTAGATAAAATATTAGGAATGGTCCAAATTAAAAATGACACTTGTGTTTTAGGCTTTGATACTTGTAGTGAATCAACTCATAAAGCCAAAATCAATGTTTTAGGAGAATCCACTAGGAAAGCTTTTAGAGATCACTCCTTAGGTAAATCTTTTCGCTTGGAGTTTAGGTGTTCACATTGTGGTCGAAAAGGTCATATTTGGAAATTTTGTTTCAATCTTAAAAAAGTCCCAGAAAATCCCAACGTAAGGCAACCAAGGTAGCCAAGATTCCTACACCCTGAGATAGTAACTCTTCATTAGTTTGGGTTAGGAGATCCGACTTGGTGGCTTTACAAGATAGGGTATTTGATTCTCATTTACTTTCACATGGTTCCTCCCTTGCAAAATCTAAAGTTTGAATGTGTTAGTTTTATTTGCATACTTTATCTTTTGTATTTCATGCTATATTCACATGCTAAATGTATGCTTGTTTAATCATTTTCTAGTCTATTCTCCATACTTTATCAATGCTAGAATTGCGATTTTTTTTATTTTTTTGTATTATATTTTCGTCATTTTACTTGCATTAAATGAAAAATACAAAAAGATTTTTGGTTTATCATTTTCATTTTATTTTTTTTGCAACTTGAGATTAATGAAAAATACAAATGATTTTTTGTTTGTCTTTTGAGTATAAGTTTTTATTTTTGTTTAAAAATTTCAAAAAACTCAATTTTTTTTATTTTTTTATGTATTTTAGTTTGACACACTTTATTTGGCATATTCTTGTGTTTGAATCCCATCGTTTACGCTCTCATGTGGCTAGAACTTTTGGTTTAGATTGTCAATCCTTATTATGTTCTTTATCATGCTTACATGGAGTAGTTGGATTTTGTGTTGATTTAAATGGATTCTATTTCAATATGCCTCTACTCACACATGCACGAGCTCTTGTGAAATTTTAACTTCATATGTATATTTGAGCTTTATGAGGTGTTCTCCTACCAATCTTGTCATCAACATATTTGTGACCTAGGAGGCCTAGTGCATGTCAAAATCCACTGCACGTGAGATCTGTGAGAAATAAAAAATGATAAATATAAATGTGCATGGGGAAGGGCTCCGACAGGATTTAGTGTCCTTTGTGAATAGTAAACCACCATTTGATTGGACCTAAAAGAGATACGTAGTCCAAAGGCCTAAAAATAGAACATATGGAATTAAAAAGAAAATAATTGCCAAGGCCTATGTTTTATTGATATATTCATTCAAAATTAATATATGCTTATTGAGGGAGATTGGAAGGTATATCAATGGTTTGCACAATGCCTGTTTATCCTAGTTACGTTTTAAATGTAATGACTCTATTGGTTTGTAGAATCATCAACATGCTAGGCTTGTATGAATTGTGTATGTTTGTACATTGAGTTCAATCTATACTGTCACATGAAGTTATATTCAAATGTGATGAAGTTTGCAATCAATTGAGAACACCGTGAATATGTTTTAAGTGATTGGGTTAAAATTTAATTGTTACTCGTTTACACCCCAACACTTCCGTTTTCATATGACACATTTTTGCCATACGAGTGTGGAAAGCTTATCCTATTTTGTGTCATTTGTGTGTTTATATCTATATATGTGTACTTGCATCTATTAGGTAAATCTTATGTATACATATATTTGATATTTTTGTTTAGACTTTGTCTTTCTTTCTAGTCCATCTATGCTTTAATTCATAATTACTATTCATCTTGTTGCATTCTTTATTGATATCATATGCTTAATACTTAAGTATCATATTGGTATATGTTTCTTGCATCTTAGTTCGTATCCATTAGTATTTGTTGGAATAGTTATGACTTTGTTGCCTATGTGCTTTAATGTTCTCATCACTTTATGTGCAATTACATGTTTTATCTTGTTATCCCATTTTGTTTATCTCTTGTCTAGTTTAAGGGGTGTATATGCTTTAATTGGGGAAGATTAGTTAATGTTTGGATTCTTAACCTTTGTCTATTCCTGAACAAAAAGGGGGAGAATGATAGGGGGAGAAATGTTATATAATCCTATTGTAATCGTATCTTAGTTTGGGGGAGATTTATCTTAGGGGGAGACGTCCTTCTAAGTTGATCATAGTTGATAAAGGGAGAGAATTAATTTATGGGGAGTACTTACTTTACTTGCATTAAATATTTTGATATTACCTATGTGTGTAATGTGTTTGCTTAAGTGTGCAATAATTATATTATAAGTGGAAACTTTCACTGGAAAAGATTGTGATCCTTTGAATTGTGTGGGTCAAACATTGTATTTTTATTTTGTGTGGAACTTTTTGTCAGTCTAGTAGAGCTTGACATGCTTTTAGGATTTTTGTTGGTTTTTGTCCTGGAATATCCAGAGGGGAAGTTTTGTAAGGACACAAATTTTCAATTGAATCCTTTGTAGTTTTGGCTCAATTCGGGAAAAAAACGTTTGAGTCATAGGATAAAGTTAATTGATCATCCTTCAAGCCTATGACGTGAAGACGTAGCGGCCAAGAGTAAAAGATTCAACATATTATCGAGTTTAAAGTGTCTCGTTTCTACGTCATCAACATGGTCCCATACTCAAAATGTATGAATGCATTAAGTATGTATATAGGATCTTGGAACAGTATAATGGGTGTATATTTAATAAAAACTGTTATTTATTTTCAAAAATATTTAATTAAAACTTTAAATAAAGTTTCTGGGCTAAAAAGGAAAATTTCTAACTTTCTGGAAGTTCGTTCGATATGTCGTTCGAACGAGTTTTTCGTTCGAACCAAATGTCTTTCGAACGAGTTTGCCAACGAGTTCCCAGTTTGGCCTCTGTAACTTCGTTCGAAATGTCGTTCGAACGAGATGGATGTTCGAATAATATTTCCAACGATATTTCTAATGAGTTCATTTTTAAGGACACTGGAACTTCGTTAGAATGTCGTTAGAAGGCCGTTCGAACGAGACATCGTTCGAACGACAAATCTCGTTCGAACGAGATTTGGCGGGAACAGTTAAATGGCAGTTTTTAACAATTTTCACCCACTTTCCCATTATCTTTCCCCACAAACTTTTGACTGATTATCTAAGTGAGGGAATCAACTTTGGAAAGTTAAATTTTTCATAAACATCTATCTCCAATAGAGAGTTTGAGAGAAAAAGAGAAAGAGAAAAAGTTCATGTTTTAAAGTGTTTATTTTTCAAAGAAAAATTCATTTACACTTTAGTTTTCATCCATATTGTTTATCCAAGCTTCCATATATATATTGCTTGGATTTTTTGCACTGATTTTTCATCTCTACCGTTTGAAGAGACATTTGAGTTTGCTTCTAAATCCCACAAAGAAGAAGAGGTTTGCGTTGATTTACCCACTTGGAGAAAGGCTCCTTGTTCGGGTGACGGTGACCATTTAAAGTCCGATCGATGGATTTCGAGACCACGGTGGAGCTTCGTGGTTTTTCATTAGGCATAGGTTGATACAAGAAGACGCGTCGGGGCTTAAGAGGGATCAAGTCGAGTGTTGTAAGTCATCTTGCTTGTATTTGTAAATTTCGGACTTAGTGGATTTGAGGCTAGAGTCGTCCGAGGTTTTTTCTCGTTGTGGGTTTTTCCTTGTACATCGCGACGTAGTGATTTATTGTTTATTGTATCTTACTATACTCACCTAGAACGCATGCTTAGGTAATTCAAGATAAAATTTGGTTTTAATCACTACATGTTTAATTTGGTGCGAAATTAATTTTGGGTAATGTTTAATTAATTCAAGTCATTAATTTAATTTGTTAAAATTTGCTTTGGTCTAATTTGTTAAAATTAAGAAATATGACTTAGGCAAATTTTCTAGGACTTGGTTAAATTGGTTTAAGTGAAATTTAAATTAGTGCGTGTTTTTAATCATATTTCACTTGGTTTAATTTTAATTTGAAGTACATTAAAATTTGGTGTTTTTGTGAACCATTTTACGCTTCCGCATATCTCAACAAGGAAATTGATTTAAAATTTTAAAATTGAGGGCCTATCGTACTTTCAAATTGGTATCAGAGCCAAAACGATAAATTATTTCGTTAAAGATATTTTAACTATTTTTGGCTAAAATGGAATTTTCCACATTTTCAAAATTTCCTATTTTCGATGGTTCTAACTACGCGTATTGAAAAGCGCAAATGAAATCTGCACTAAAATCTATCGACGAGAGAGTTTGATTATCTATCGTTAACGGGTGGTCTCCACCTACTCATTTAGTAGTTAATGAACGTGTTCCCAAATCGGCCGATATATGGAGTGAGCATGAGTTTAAACTTTCAAATTTTAATTCTCATGGTTTAAATGACTTGTTTAGCACTGTCACACCTAATGAATTCCGATGCATTATGACGCGTGAGATCGCTAAAGAAGCGTGGGATATTTTGCAACTCACTCATGAAGGTGCTAATGTCGTTAAAGCTTCGAAACTCCAAAACCTCACCACTCAATTTGAAACTATCAAAATGAGCGATAAAGAAACTTTTGATGAATTTTATGCTAGACTTTCCGATATTGTTAATTCATCTTTTAACTTGGGAGAGAAAATACCTGACAATCGAGTTGTAAAGAAAATTTTAAGGTCCCTACCTGATAGATATATTCCAAAAGTGACCGTTTTAAATTCTTTACCAATTTTAGCCTCTATGAAATTAGAAGAACTCGTAGATGATTTACAAACCTATACACTAGATATGTTTCCCTCTAAAACTGAAAAGAAAATTGAAAAGGGCATTACATTAAAAGCCCGAAAAGAGGAAAAACAAGTTGTAGAGAGCGAGAGTGATAATGACTCGGAAGACATGGCTATGTTTGCTAGAAACTTTCAAAAATTTCTTAAATTGAACAAAGATAAATTTAAAAATAATTTTAAGAAATTTGATAAATCTAGGCATGACAAAGCCGAGAAGATCCCTAAAACTATTAATGAAAATTTAAATAGGGACGAGTCAAATAAGTGTTTTGGTTGTGAGGGTTATGGCCATAGGGCTTCTGAGTGTCCCTCTAAACTAAGGAGAGAGGGTAAGCGACCCATTTCATATAATGCGACCCTTAGTGACAGTGATAAGGAAGAGGGACCCGATTCCCCCACTAAGCCTAATTTTATGGCTTTTATGGCTAGTCATGTGATCCCCGATAATGAATCTTCTCATGAAGATATTCAAACACATGACACTTCCGAGGTCAAATTTTATGATTCCCTTATTTTTTATGATAGTGAGAGTGGAGTAGAAAGAGAGAGTGAAAATGAAGAAGTGGTTAATGTGAGTGAACTTCAAAATGCTTTTCAAGAATTATATGAAGAATCTATTAAATTAAAAAGAGATGATTTTAAGTTAGAAGCTAGTTTGAGAGAACGTGTTAAGGTCGTTGATAATAGCGTGTTGGTTAAAGACCATAGGACACGAGAGAAATCTCTTCGAGAGAAGCTAGAATATGTAGAAGGCGAGAGAGATAGCCTTAGAGGTTTAATAGGAGCCTTAAAAAAGGAGCTTCTCAAGTTTGAAGAGAGAAACGTGTTAATAAAGTCTAACATTATAGAATTAGAAAATAAATTAAAAGACTCTAGTAATGTCAAATTTGATTTGGAGTGTCATTTGGAAAAATTAGAGATAATATTAGGAACGGTCCAAATTAAAAATGACACTTGTGGTTTATGCTTCGATACTTGTAGTGAATCAACTCATAAAGCCAAAATCACTGTTTTAGGAGAATCCACTAGGAAAGCTTTCAGAGATCACTCCTTAGGTAAATATTTTCGCTGGGAGTGTAGGTGTTCACATTCCTCTTAGGAAATTTTGTTTCGATCTTAAAAAAGGTCCTAGAAAATCCCAACGTAAGGGAACCAAGGTAGCCAAGATTCCTACACCCCGAGATAGTCACTCTTCATTAGTTTGGGTTTGGAGATCCGACTTGGTAGCATTACAAGATAGGGTATTTGATTCTCATTTACTTTCACATGCTTCCTCCCTTTAAAAATCTAAAGGTTGAATATGTTAGTTTTATTTGCAGACTTTACCTTTTGTATTTCATGCTATATTCACATGCTAAATGTATGCTTGTTTAATCATTTTTTAGTCTATGCTACATGCTTTATCACATGCTAGAATTATGATTTTTGTTTATTTTTTGTATTATATTTTCTTCATTTTACTTGCATTAAATGAAAAATAAAAAAAGATTTTTGGTTTATCATTTGCATTTTATTTTTTTTTTCAACTTGAGATTAATGAAAAATACAAATGATTTTTTGTTTGTCTTTTGAGTATAAATTTTTATTTTTGTTTAAAAATTTCAAAAAACTCAATTTTTTTTATTTTTTTGTGTATTTTAGTTTGACACACTTTATGTGGCATATTCTTGTATTTGAATCCCATCGTTTACGCTCTCATGTGGCTACAACTTTTGGTTTAGATTGTCAATCCTTATTATTTTCTTTATCATGCTTACATGGAGTAGTTGGATTTTGTGTTGATTTAAATGGATTCTATTTTTATATGCCTCTACGCATACATGCACGAGCCCTTTTGAAATTTTAACTTTATATGTATATTTGAGCTTTGTGAGGTGTTCTCCTTCTAATCTTGTCATCTACATATTTGTGACCTAGGAGACCTAGTGCATGTCAAAATCCGTTGCACGTGAGATTTGTGAGAAATAAAAAAATGATAAATATAAATGTGCATGGGGAAGGGCTCCGAAAGGATTTATTATCCTTTGCGAATAGTAAGCCACCGTTTGATTGGACCTAAAATAAATACGTGGTCCAAAGGCCTAAAAACAAAAAATATGGAATTAGAAAGAAAATAATTGCCAATGCCTATGTTTTATTGATATATTCATTCAAAATTAATATATGCTTATTGAGGGAAATTGGATGGTATATCAATGGTTTGCACCATGTCCGTTTGTCCTAGTTGCGTTTTCAATGTCATGACTCTATTGGTTTGTAGAATCATCAACATGCTAGGCTTGTATGCATTGTGTATGTTTGTTCATTGAGTTCAATCTATATTATCACATGAGGTTATATTCAAATGTTATGAAGTTTGCAATCAATTGAGAATTCCGTGAAAATGTTTTAAGCGATTGGGTCTAATTTTAATTGTTACTCGTTCACACCCCAACACTTCCATTTCCACATGACACATTTTTGCCATAAGAGTGTGGAAAACTTATCTTATTTTGTGTCATTAGGGTGTTTATATCTATATATGTGTACTTTCATCTATTTGGTATATCTTATGTATACATATATTTGATATTTTTTTTAGTCTTTTCCTTTCTTTCTAGTCCATTTATGCGTTAATTGATAATTGGTATTCATCTTGTTTAATTCTTTGTTGATATCATATGCTTAATACTTAAGTATCATATTGGTATCTGTTTCTTGAATCTTAGTTGGTATCCATTAGTATTTGTTGGATTAGTTATGACTTTGTTGCCTATGTGCTTTAATGTTCTCATCACTTTATGCGCAATTACATGTTTTATCTTGTTATCCCATTCTATTTATACCTTGTTTAGTTTAAGGGGTGTATATTCTTTAATTGGGGAAGATAAGTTAAAGTTTGGATTCTTAACCTTTGTCTATTCCTAAAAAAAAAGGGGGAGAATGATGGGGGAGAAATGGTATCTAATCCTATTGTAATCGTATCTTAGTTTGGGGGAGATTTATCTTAGGGGGAGGCGTCTTTCTAAGTTGATCATAGTTGATAAAAGGGAGAGAAATAATTTAGGGGGAGTACTTACTTTACATGCATTAAATATTTTGATATTCCCTATGCGTGTAATGTGTTTGCTTAAGTGTGCAGGAATTATATTATAAGTGGCAACTTTCACCGGCAAAGATTGTGATCCTTTGGGTTGTTTGAGTCAAGCATTGTATTTTTATTTTTGGTCAGAATTTTTGTCAGTCTAGTATAGCTTGACGGCCTTTTAGTATTTTTGTTGGTTTTTGTCCTGGAATAGCCAAAGGCGGAGATTTGTAAGGACACAAATTTCCAATTGAGTCCTTTGTATTTTTGGCTCAATTCTGGACAAAAACGTTTGAGTCATAGGATAGAGTTAATTGATCATCCTTCAAGCCTATGACTTTTTTGTTGAAGACGTAGCGGCCAAGAGTATAAAGCTTCATCATATTGCCGAGTATAAAGTGCCTCATTTCAACGTCATCAACATGGTCACATGCTCCCAAGGTATGAATGCATTACATATATATATAGGAGCTTGTAACAGTATAATGGGTGTAGATTTAATTAAAACGGTTATTTATTTTCAGAAAGATTTAATTAAAACTTTAAATAAAGTTTATAAAGTTTTTGGGCTAAAAATGAAAATTTCCAACTTTCTGGAAGTTCGTTCGATATGTCATTCGAACGAGTTTTTCGTTCGAACCAAATGTTGTTTGAACGAGTTTGCCAATGAGTTCCTAGTTTGGCCTCTGTAACTTCGTTCGAAATGTCGTTCGAACGGGATGGATGTTGGAACAATATTTCCAACGAGATTTTTAACGAGTTCATTTTTAAAGACACTGGAACTTCGTTAGAATATCGTTAGAAGGCCGTTCGAACGATACTTCGTTCGAACGACGAATCTCGTTCGAACGAGATTTGGCGGGAACAATTAAATGGCAGTTTTTGACAATTTTCACCCACTTTCCCATTATCTTTCCCCACTAACTTTTGGCTGATTATCTAAGTGAGGGAATCAACTTTGGAAAGTTAACGTTTTCATACACATCTATCTCAAAGAAAGAGTTTGAGAGAAAATGAGAAAGATAAAAAGTTTCTGTTTTAAAGTGTTTATTGTTCAAAGAAAAATTCATTTACACTTTAGTTTACACCCATATTGTTTATCCAAGTTTCCATATATATATACATTGCTTGGAGTTTTGGCACCGATTTTTCATCTCAACCGTTTGAAGAGACGTTTGGGTTTGCTTCTAAATCGCACAAAGAAGAAGAGGTTTGCGTTGATTTACCCACTTGGATAAAGGCTCCTTGTTCGGGTGACGGTGACCATTAAAGTCTGATCGATGGATTCCGAGACCGCGGTGGAGCTCTGTGGTTATTCACTAGGCAGAGGTTGATACAAGAAGACGCGTCGAGGCTTGAGAGGGATCGAGTCGAGTGTTGTAAGTCATCTTGCTTGTATTTCTAAATTCCGTACTTAGTGGATTTGAGGCTAGGGCCGTCCGAGGTTTTTTTCCGTTGTGGGTTTTTTCTCGTACAACGCGGCGTAGTGATTTATTGTTTATTGTATCTTTCTATACTCACCTAGAACGCATGCTTAGATAATTCAAGATAAATTTTGGTTTTAATCACTACATGTTTAATTAGGTGCGAAATTAATTTTGGGTAATGTTTAATTAGTTCAAGTCATTAATTTAATGTGTTAAAATTTGGTTTGGCTTAATTTGTTAAAATTGAGAAATATGACTTAGACAAATTTTCTAGGACTTGGTTAAATTGGTTTAAGTGAAATTTAAATTAGTGTGTGTTTTTAATCATATTTCACTTGGTTTAATTTTAATTTGAAGTAAATTAAAATTTGGTGTTTTTGTGAACCATTTTACCCTTCCGCATATCTCAACAAGGAAATTGATTTTAAAATTTTAAAATTGAGGGCCTATCGCACTTTCAAATTGGTACCAGAGCCAAAACGATAAATTATTTCGTTAAAGATCTTATAACTATTTTTGACTAAAATGGAATTTCCCCATTTTCAAAATTTCCTATTTTCGATGGTTCTAACTACGCGTATTGAAAAGCGCGAATGAAATCAGCACTAAAATATATCGACGAGAGAGTTTGGTTATCTGTCGTTAACGGGTGGTCTCCACCTACTCATTTAGTAGATAATGAACGTGTTCCCAAACCGGCCGATAGATGGAGTGAGAATGAGTATAAACTTTCAAATTTTAATTCCCGTGGTTTAAATGCCTTGTTTAACGCTGACACACCGGATGAATTCCGACGCATTATGACGTGTGAGATCGCTTAAGAAGCGTGGGATATTTTGTAACTCACTCATGAAGGTACTAGTGTCGTTAAAGCTTCGAAACTCCAAAGCCTCACCACTCAATTTGAAACTATCAAAATGAACGATAAAGAAACTTTTGATGAATTTTATGCTGGAATTTTCGATATTGTTAATTCATCTTTTAACTTGGGAGAGAAAATACCCGACAACCGAGTTGTAAAGAAAACTTTAAGGTCCCTACCCGATAGATTTAGTCCAACAGTGACCATTTTAAATTCTTTACCAACTTTAGCCTCTATGAAATTAGAAGAGCTCGTATGTGATTTACAAACCTATGAACTAGACATGTTTCCCTTAACCATATTGATGTGTGGGGACCCACCTCCTCCACTTTTATTTTCGAGTATAGATTCTATGTGCTTTTCGTGGATGATTTCTCTAGATTTACTTGTTTATATCTCCTCAAAGAAAAATCTGAAGTCTACTCCAACTTTGTCCATTTTAAAACCATTGTAGAAAGATAATTTTCCAATAAAATGCATATCCTAAGGACTGACAATGGGACAGAATATATAAACTCTGCCTTCAACCCATATCTCTCCAACCATGGTATCCAGCACTAAACCTCTTGCCCCTATACACCATAATAAAATGGTGTCAGTTAAAGAAAACATAGACACCTGGTGGAAACCACCCTTACCCTACTGAATCACTTTGCCATTCCCTTCACATATTATCCCAATGCTCTTCTTACTGCCACTTAGTTGATTAATAGATTTCCTTGTGATCCCCTTGAGTTTCTTTCCCCTTTTGAGAAACTATATCAACTTTCTCCTCACTACTCGCATCTTAGGGTCTTTGGGTGTTGTTATTACCCATGTCCTTACCTTATAGATCCCCTAAACTCCAACCTAAATCCAGGCCATATGTGTTTATTGGGTATGCTACTAAATAGAAGGGTTATAAATGTATTGAAGTGCCTACTGGCCAAGTGTTTATTTTTAGACATATTCAATTTCTTAAGAATCAATTTCCCTACTCCTCTCAGTTCTCCACTACTCCCTCATTCTCTTACAAACCTACCTCATTCAATTCCCCACCAACTTCTCTATATGAACATTTTTCCCTCATCCCAATTTCCATTTTCTTCCCCCTTTATCTCCCCCTCCTTCCTTACCTTCTTCCTCTGTTCCTCCCACTTCAATCTCATCATTTTAAAATTATTTTTCCTCTCTTTTCCCCTATAATTCTTCCTAGACATTCCATGATCACCAAACTTAAATCTAGAATTACTAAATATAAACTATATTTTTTACTCACTGAAAACTCAGCCACCCTCTCTAACTCCCCAAACCTTCTGACAGCTGAACCAACTACCTTTAAATAAGCCAAAACATCAGAGGTTTGGATGAAGGCTATGTCTGAGGATTATAATGCTCTGCTTGATCAACACACTTGGTCCTTCACCCTTCTCCCCACTGGTAAATCTTTAATCGGATGCAAATGGGTGTTTAAAATCAAAGAAAATGCATATGGGTCAATAACTAGATATAAGGCTAGACTGGTATCAAAGGGGTTTCACCAAACTATGGGTTTGTACTACTTTGAGACTTTTAGTCCAGTTGTGAAAATCCCACAATTAGACTTGTGGTCACATTGGCTCTTCACTTTAGGTGGTCTCGGACTCTGCTTGAAGTATATAATCCCTTTCTTCATGGGATTCTGGATGAAGAGGTCTTTCTGTAACAACCACCTGATTTTATTAACTCTGAGCACCCCCACCTCGTCTGCAAAATTCACAAAGCCTTATATGGCTTCAAAGAGGCACCTAGGGCTTGGTGTTATACCCTATCCAAGTTTCTTCTACAACATGGTTTTGTACTGAGTATGGATGATACTTAATTATTTATGCTCCATCAATATGATCACATCATGGTTATCCTAGTCTATGCGGATGACATTATAATCATAGGAAGCAAACCCTATTTTATTTATAAATTCATACAAATAATGAAGTGCTCTTTTTCTATGGATGATCTGGGCCCCTTGCATTATTTTTGGGTATAAAGCTTAAGCCTCTATCATCTGGTGGTATGTTTCCCAACTACTGAGTAAAGTTGCTATGTCGGACTGTAAGGCCACTGCCTCTCCTATTTACACTAAGGATTCCATTCCCATTAATCAAAATCCTTATCCTAATCCTTAGGTTTTTTAGGACTAGTGGGTTCTTTGCAACATCTAACCATTACTAGCACTACACCAAATCTGCCCATTTGTCAAGGTCATTGACCTTGACAAATTCACCTTGTCAAGGTCAATGACCGTGACATTTCGAGGCGAGACAATTTTTTTTGTCACGGTCGTGTCACGGTCATTGACCTTGACAAAAAACTCGCGTTTTGTGTCACGGTCGTGTCAAGGTCAATGACCGTGACACGTTTGTCACGGTTTATAACCGTGACAAAGTCGTGACCCTTTTTTAAAAAAATTGTCACGGTCAATGACCGTGACAATTTTGGGCAGAATTTAAAAAAAATCTGCTGGGCAGTATGGCCACTGCCACTGCCCAACAGTATATTTGTACCTGTTATAGCAACGTTGTACCTGTTCCAAACATCATATATCCAACATAAACTAAAGATAATGCAAATATATATTCATGACAGTATAATCCAAATCTTCAAAGTAAAAATAATATACATGACGATATAATCCAAATATAATTAAAATGGACAAACTTAAAAATAATGTTACTATATGTCTTGGGTAAATGTGAGGAGGTGAGTAGGCCACACGACATACGAATTGACGCACCCACTAATATACGTCGTGCCGCATTGTTCGCGCAACCACAATAGGGAGTTCTCCTTCCCGGGTATGACATGCGTGACGAGCACCCTGGACTCCATCTGTTGAAGCACACGTCCATGGACTATTCCACCCTCGACGATATTCGGGTCCCTCAAACCCCGCCCTATCCGCTGGCCATCAAATATGTCCAATATGAACACGCTCGGCCAACCAATTTTCGATAATGGTCTGTTGGAGGGCTTCAAATAGGGAAGTGGATCGTCGAAGTACGAACGTGTCGGTGATGAAGCAGCGAGGTCCACATCCTCGTCATCCTGCGCCTCGTCCTCCCGCACCTCCTCCTCCACCGCCTTCTCCTTCCTTTTCCCTTTCCCTTTCTCTTTACGGTCTCCACCCAACGTACGCTTCATGAATGCGTACATATCTTGGACCGTCGCCTCCAAACGGGACAGCTTCGCGTCGTGTGAATCCACCGTTCGAGCCAACCCGGTGTCGCTCGTCTCCAATCCGATGATCCTAGATTTGGCCACCCGCGAGCTCACTCCCCTTGTCCTCCCCTTGCGATAAGAGCCAAGCACTTGGCTGAGTGCGTCTGTGGACAAAGATGCCTTGTCGGCATCAGACTGCGACTCATGCACTTCCTTAAGCTTTGCCTGAAACGACAAAAAGCACATGATTAGTAAAATAAGTTAACTAAAAAATTATAACGTAATTAACAATAATTAAACTGTCGGATTACTTACAATCGTGGCCGCGACGCTCGGGGACACCTCCTTGTCCTTCCCCTTCTTCGTCCGAAGAGCCACATAAGTATCGAGCCTATGTGGCTTACCCCCTGGCCCACTCCCTACCCCCTGAAATAAAATAAAGTAAAGTAAAATTAGTATCGGCCCCGCAAAGTAAAATAATATCCAATAATATATTTTTGTAGTTATAGATAAATTAAATATTACCTTCATCCTATGCTCCACCTCAGCGTAAGAGGTCCGGCCGGAGTAGTGCACGTCCGTCTTTTTAGCTCGATTTTCCCTCCCCAATTGGCGAGATGCCAATTGTCGATCCTCGATCTCATTGTCAATGAACTTTTGCCATTGTGCCAATGAGATCGGCTCCTTGGGGGGGACGGATCCGCGCCATTGTAAAATGGACTCTCGTGTTTTTCCAAAGTACCGTGTCCGCATATTTTTTTTCCACGTCTTGTGTTGCTCCCTCAACTGCTCCAAGACGGAATCGCGTAGCTTTGGATCCAAGTTGAATTGTTCCTGTCCAACAAATACAATGTTAGTTGCGAATAAATATAAATATAAATATAAATTGAAATTGAAATTGAAATATTCATATAAATATTACCTGTAGTGCCGCCCAAACACCTAACTTGAGCTCATACGGCACCTCCTTCCAACTCATAAACCCCGGGCCGATGACCGTCTTTAGCAGCTCGAGGGATCTCGCTAAAAGCTCCGACTTGTTTTCGACGGTAATCCCAAATTTTCCATATTTGGGGAGCCTAGGGGCGGAGGAGCCCTCGTCGCCTCCGCTACCACCGAACCCAGACGACGACATCATCATAAACAGCATCATCATCTTCTCCCTAACATCTGAAGGTGACATTTTTGCTGTAAAAAAGAATGTTATTAGTACAGATAAAAAAAATGTTATTAGTACAGATAAAAATTTTGTAATATTATGTTTTTTCCAAATATTTAAAGAGTTATTAAATGGGTGCCCCTCCCCTGCCCCCTCCCCCCGCCACACACACACGCACACCTACGCACACACACACACACACACCCCACCCCTACCCACCCCACACACACACACCCCCCACCCCTACCCACCCGGCAAGTTAATTAGAATATTTGTAGGACTGAAATTGATTTAGATTATGCCTATATATGTAACTCTAAAACCTAATTGTGATTAAAATCTGATTTATATGGATTAATTCTATTACATTTATAATTTAACTAATAGAGTTGAATTTTAATATTAATCCTTTGGTTTATTTAACTAACTTTGGTTTGAGATTGAATATCTATGTTTCGGGGTCATTATTTGAAAATACTTAACACACCTATGTATTAAATATGGGTTAGACCTCTTAGCTTGCTCAACCACCCATTTACACACTTACTTTACCTTTTATTTACATTATGGATATTAATCAATTCACACGTTTTTTGTCCACTTCAACCTTTACTGAAACATTTATTAATTCATTCAAGTTAGGTAAAACCACGCAAGTATCTAACATAAATACTTATCATTCAACAAATTAAGTCCCATAATTTTTGCACATATCACAACCCGTAATCTTTTAACATTCAACGATACCAATTACTAAACAATTCTACTATCTACGATAAATACCAATATTTTTCAACACTGTATCCCCCAATAGTAATAATGAATTAACATATAATTTTCAACTCCAACAACATATGCTTCAACTTAACCCAATCTTCCCAATAATACCAACTAATCAACACCCAACATCCAAATCCAACAACATAGGTCTAGAACCAAAGTTTGTACATAATAATTTATAGTCTCCAAGAAAGTACCATTTTTATTCATAATATTTACGATTATCAGTTTCTCGTGTATTAGCCAAATTTCCAAGATTTCAATTGTAGCATAACACATTAATTTATTGTAATCATACACATTATAATGAGTATACAATTTGATTTTTGTAATCATTTCTTAGGCCTTCTTATTCTCTAAGGATTTCAAAGTTAATATAAAAAAATACCCCCTGCCCACACACACACACACCACCCCACCCTGCCCCACCCCCTGCCCCCCTCCCCCACCCCCTCCCCCACCCCGCCCCACCCCCTCCCCCACCCTGCCCCACCCTGCCCCACCCCCCACCCCCTCCCCCACCCTGCCCCACCCCCCACCCCTGCCCCCCTGCCCCACCCCCTACCCCCATCCCCCACCCTGCCCCACCCCCCACACACGCACACACATACACACATATATATATACACATACCCCCCTCCCCCACACCGCCCCACCCCCTGCCCCCCTCCACCACCCCCTACCCCCACATACACACATACACATACACACATAAATATACAGACAAATATATATATATATATAAATGGAAGAGAGAGAGAGAGAAATTGGACCTGAGAGAGAGAGAGAGAGAGAGAGAGAGAGAGAGCAGCGTCGAGAGAGAGAGAGAGAGAGAGAGGGAGGGAAGGGCGCGGGAGGGAAAAAAGAAGGGGGGTAGGGTTTTTGCTGGAAAAGTTGTCACGGTCGTGTCAAGGTCTTTGACCGTGACACGACTCGTCACGGTCATTGACCGTGGCACGACCGTGACAAATTGAATTGTCACGGGCTTGTCACGGTCAATGACCGTGACAAGTCGTTGTCACGGTCGTGTCAAGGTCAATGACCGTGACATAAAACGCGTGTTTTTTTGTCACGGTCAATGACCTTGACAAGGCTGGCCGGCTGAAAGGTGACAATTTGCCCATTTTGGTGTAGTGTAGGCCTGATATTACTTTTGTATTCAACAAAATCTACCAACACATGCATACACTTTTAAATTATCACTTTTAGGTTGTAAAAAGGCTTTTGAAGTATATTAAAAGGACTCCTATATATGGTCTTTTATGTTAATCTGGTCCACTTTCTCTAGCTGCATATTTAAACTCGGAGTGGGCTGGAGATAATATAGACAGAAGATCATCCAATGGCTATTATATTCTCTTGGGCTCCAACCTCCTTTCTTGGGATGCAAAAAAATAACTCACTATCTCAAGATCAAGTACTAAAGATGAGTATAAGGCACTAGCCAACACAACCTCTGAACTTCTCCGGATTAAACAATTGCTATCAGATTTTCACATAGTCCTCTCTACTCCACCTACATTATGGTGTGACAATATTAGTTCTCTAAATTTGGCTTCTCACCCAATCTTCCATTCTAGGACCAAGTATGTGGAGCTGGAATACCATTTTGTGAGGGAAAATCTGGCTGGTAAGACTATATTCATTAATCATATCGCCTCTGCTAATCAACTGGCTGATGTTTTCACCAATCCCCTTCTAGTGGATAGATTCAAGGACCTCAAGAAGAAGATCATGCCCACTTTTGCTTAGTCAAGTTGCTACTGGCTTCCCACCATCAACCTGAGGGGGGCTATGAAGATTATTCTACCCTTACTCTATAATAATTCAAATGAGTTGATGTTACATACTAACCATTATTTCTTAATAGTTGTAATTATAATTAGAAAAGTCAGAAGTCAATTTTTCTGTTGTAACTGACTTCTATTTTTAGTTAATACCTATATTAATATCTAATTAGCATCTAATGAAATGAATGAAGAATCAAGCTTTATCTATTTATTATATCTCACTTTCTCTCTCTGATTCTTGATTTATAAGTTTTAAAATTCTTCACTTTGAACTATTGGTTTGGCTTTTAGATTTAAGACCCAAAATTCATTATTCAACATGGAACTTATCCACCTCCAAATCAACCCAATATGAACTCCTCATGTATCAAACCTCCTCGGCCGAACATAATTGAGATCGCTTGTGTATTAAGGATAATGATGGTTAGTCAGAAGAGAATGGAAACAATATTATGTCACTTACCCAAATGTTTATGGTTAAATACCCTAATAATTTGACTGATAATCCTCACACACCCGCTTTCAAGGGAAGTCGAAACCTTCCTAAGGAGGTATTGCATCCTCCCATAAAATTTGATCCTTATGAGAGCGGAGAAACACCATTGAGCCTCACCAATTAGACATAGGATTTAAGGTGGTGGAGGCTAGCAACGAGATAGCTGCGGTGAGTGAAGGAGAGGAGGCTAAATTATAAACACACATTATAGACATGTTATAAATTCTCTATAAGATCTCATCTATCCCAAAAATAATACGAGGAGAATAGGCACAATATCCCTCTAAAAAAAGGATGAATGCCTTCACATATGTCAACAAGCCCTATGCGCATTAAAAGATAATTTTGGCTGGTAATTATGCCAGAAAATATCATCAATTCCTAAAGAAAGTCATCGAAAAGGTAATAAACACCGTGAATATTTTGGCAGATTTGATCCATGACCACGTTCATATCCAAGTCTTTAGTATGAGGAAACATTTCGAAAGGCATAGGAAAATGCAAACCTCATAGGGCTCTGCCTATATTGGACCTAAAAATCTTACTTTGACTCTGGTTATTGGGATATAGCCATATAGAGAGCAAAAATAATAAAAATATCTCAATTCATAGGTTAAAGAATAAATTTGTAGAATTTATTAGATTTATAGGATGAGTGCCTTCACATGTTTCTTATAATGGAAATCCTTCGCTCGTTGTAGAATTTGCTAGACTCTCATGCCTCTAATGATGTTCTATGAAAATTATGTCCCTCTTAGGTTTGGCAATTCAAGTGAAAGTCATATACAACTAAATGGATTATATGGATTTTCAAACACATGCTAATTTTTAATTTTCCAAAATTAATTAAATCGATTTTACTTTGCACTAATTTAAACTTGTCTTGTTAAACATAATTAGCCAAATTTAACTCGCCCTACACATAAATATAGTTGAATAAGCAACAGTAAATATCCAATCATATAACACGTCAATGTACAAGGCAAAAAATATCAAAAAAACCACAAACGGCCCAACCATACAAATTTTACTATAATATAGGAAATTACACTGGGACGATAGAGGAGTTATAGAACCGAATCGACTCCTTTCAAGCCTTGATTTTATCTTCATTCTTTGAACCTTCTTCACAGTGTCATGGATGAATCCACCTACGAACTACCACAATGTGTGATCCACACACATCTCCATATCCACTGATCTTATGATAGAAAACTATCACCGCTACATGAAGTCCATCGTGTTAAACCATAATACACATGGAATCCACCGTATGAAAACGTACTGAGAAAATATGAAGAATATATAAACCTTAGAGCTCAAACATGAGATCTAAAACTAGTATATTAGCTTGAAAATTGGATTTCAAAATTCTTGGGTGTAAATGAGGGTTTGTAGGCTTTTTATAACTTTTGAAAAACTTATTTCAAATGCTTTTTGAAACAAAAACTCTTTGCCAGCCCTGTATTAATAGAAAACATGAAAAATGAGGCGCCATGAAATTTGAGGAAAAATCATTCGAACAAAAATACTAGGTTCATTCAAGTGAAGTATGCTTGATGCGGGGGGTTCATGTCTGCATTTATGCTCATTTGAATGCACGTCATAACGGTTCTATAACATTTATAACTAATTTAAATTACATATAGTGCGCATAGGAACTAGCCTTCTAATTCTTATGCATATGCATTCAATAGGTGATTGTTTACACTAATGGGAACTAAATGTTCACACTTTTGTTTATACAAATTCACGAATATACGCTTCTTACCCATAATAGGTGATTATTTGTAGTAGTTGTGATGGGATATCCAAAATGCAAAGAGTGTGAGACAAATAGATTATGGGATGTGTTTCGCAGAGGTGCCACTATAAGAAAAATGAGTATTAGGGATGGTAAAAATCCGTCCCTAAAAGCACAAAATCCATCCCAAAAGAGTATTTAGGACGGCTTTTGCAACGGCGAAAATCTGTCCCTTATAATAGGCATCGCAAATATTTTAGGGATGGATTTAACCGTTCTAGATGTTAATTCATGGACGCCCTACATTTGGAATTAGTCCAAAAGGTCTTCCCACCCCCCACGAGTATTATTAGGGACGGATAAATCGTCATTAATACTACTCAAATTCTGGCAACCCCAATTAGGACGGTGAAAAATCGTCCTAAAAGGTAGTTTCAAATAATGCAAAATGGGTATTAGGGACGGATTATAACCATCCCAAAAAGTATTCTCAATTAAGACAAAATGAGTATTAACGACGGTTTATAATCGTCCGAATTGATAAATAAAAAATTATCATAAACAATTATATCATTATGTGCTTTATGCTGCAAAAATAAATGACGTTTAATTTGCATTATAAGTCAAATCGTCCAATCATTAATGCAATATATAAACTGCATTCACTGAAACACGTATCCAATAACAATTTCTTCCATTAAAGTACATTCAAGTCAAAATATTTAAATGAGTACAAAATCATACTAATTAATAAGTTATACAATTGTCGAAAGAAATATCGTCCCTGACTTAAGATGATAAATATAGTTGTTACACTACAAAAAAATTTCTTATTGTCACGTATAGTAGACACACTAAAAAACATGTCTTTTCAACTTCTTCTGTACAACCTGGAATCAATAAATAATTATTTTATCAAAATAATATTAGAGTAAAATCAAATATCCAAATATATTACTTAATCGTACCAACTACGTTTTACAATTTTTAAAAATTCGGTAGAACCTTCTTTGTTTATACATGAAAATTAACTTGTTTAATCAACACAAATGCCCCACGACCACAAAAAAATGAAAATAACAATCTCGTATATCAACAACTCTGTACAATTTTTTTAAAAAAATCGATAGAGTCTCCTTTGTTTATACATGAAAACAAATTCATTAGCATGCTAACGAATTTGTAAAATACATAAAGAGATGTCATAATGATGAAGAGTTTCCGTGTCCATGTGCAAGGTGTAAGAATGGTAAGGTGTTTGACTGGAAAATAGTTGAACTACATTTGTTAAGATGGGGTATGCAAGATAGTTATAGAATTTAGTTTTTTCACGAGGAATTGAAAGTTCCTTTTTTCCCTTAGCAACCTTCACAACAACCTTTAACAAGTGGGATAGATGTATAAGGGGAGGATGATAATGTAAATCATAATATAATAGAGGATTTAGTTTATCACGCGTATGGAGTTCATGAAATGGAAGAGAATGAGGTCACTAACGATGTACAAGGTTCTAGTGCTCATTAAGATATCGGGATAAACCTTGGTGATGACTACCAAAGTTTAAAATTTAAGGCGACCCAATCGTTATACTCTGGCTGTGAGAAAGATTAAACAAATTTATATTCCATGGTTGGTTTGCATAGTTTGAAGACCCAATATGGTTTTTCTGGTAATAGCGTGACAGGAGTTTTGAATTGGGTAAAGGCGTTGCTACCCAAGTAGAATAAGCTTCCAAATAGCTATCCTACTTAGAAAAATAGTTTAAAAGGTCTGGGAATAAAGTATAAATCAATTCATGAGGAGTATGAAAATCTTGATCGGTGTATGCTATGCGATGAACATAGATATGTCCAATTTACTGGCAAGGAAGGCACAACCTCAAAAGTGCCTCAAAAGTGTTGAATTTTTTTCCCGTTGGGCCTAGATTAAAGCATTTTTTTTATATTTCCATGGATAGCGGAGGCAATGACTTGGAAAAAGCAGGGAATAATCTCATGTGTCATCCTTTTGATTCTACATCTTAGAAGAGGTTAACTTTTGAGTATCCCGATTTCGCTTGAGAACAGCGTAACATATGTTTGAAAATATCAAAAGATGGTTTCAATCAATTTGGAAATCTAAATGCTAGCAGAGTGTATGGCCAGTGATCCTAGCCCCACTCAACCCCCTCTTTCACAGTATATGAAACCTGAATTTTTGATGTTATCTTTATTGATACGTGGGCCAAAGGCACCAAGTGAAGACATCGATGTCTACCTGGATCCTTTGGTAGAATAATTAAATGAGTTTTGGGAAGAGGGTGTGAAAGAATTTGACTCTTTAAAAAAGAAGAGTTTACGCTAAAAGCTATGTTGATGTGGGCAATTCATGATTTTCCAGCTTATGGGACATTATCCAATTGTGTAGTGCATGGTTATTTGGGGTGTCCTATTTGTGGAGGGAAGACTGAATCTCTTCGTCTCCTCGCTAGCTAAAAAAATATATACCGTTGCCATAGGAGGTTTTTACCCCCCGCTCGTAGTTTTAAATTTGGGAAAGGTTCCAATGTTTTTACCGGGCGGGGTTGAACATAGGCTATCGCCGAGAAAACTTTTAGGATCAGAAATTGAGAGTAAATCTTAAGATTGTGGTCCTAATATGCCAGGTAAGAACCCTAAATTTAAGAATATTAAGCATAAGATGACCCCAATTGGGAATGAAACTGAGACAAGAAATCCAACGCACTAGGAGGAATTATTGTCCTTCCCCAACTATTTTCTTTCAACCATAGTTGTGGCTTAAGTTCCAACGTTTTGAAGGTCTTTTCGTGCATTTTATGCATGCTTTCGAATGACTCCCCCCATGCCATGTGCCCATAATACGTTCAACAATTTTCTATTCTGCGTGCATCACATCCAATACATGGCGCACCAGGTTATTCTTTCAATAAAAAAAATCAAATAAAATTGACCTCCTATACCTGACGAGTGAGGAAAGGAAGGTGCTTTAAGACACAATATATAATTTGAAGGTTCCATCTAATTTTTCGTCCAACTTGCAAAAGATTGTGAATTATGTTATCCATGATTTACACAAATGTAAGTCCCACGATTGGCATTTGATCATGAAATTGGTTCCTATATTGTTTAAGCATTGTTTCTCCAAGCACAAGGATTTGAGGAGGGATATTATGAAAATTAGTATTTGCTTCTCACTTTTATAAGAGAAGGTAGTCAAATGAGATCACAAAGTGGCCGCAAAATTGGTGATGATCGAAGCGATTTGTGTGTTGGAGAAGTATTTTCCCCCATCTTTATTTGATATAAGTCTTCACTTGTTGGCACACCTATGCGACGAGGCACTTCTTTGTGGCCCAATTAGATATCGGTGGATGTATCCATTTGAAATATTGATGAAATTTTTCAAGGATTATGTCAAGAATACATGATATATTGAAGGATCAATTGCAGATGAATACATCACCGTGGAGTAATCAATCTACACTAGGGTATATATGCCTGAATCGACCAGCATGAATGACATTGATGAGTTCGTCGATGAGGGTGGCCATGTGATGGGAAGACGAGTAAAATTAACGAGTTTGCAACATGAATGAGTAGCTCGTTATCTATTTTAAACACATGAAGATGTCAAAGAATGGAAAAAGTAAGCTTAAATTATTTTAACTTTTATATTATTTTAATTTTTATACATGATTAATTTTGTAATACGTTTGTCACGATCTATGCAAAAAATATGAAGCCCGTGAGAATAATAAAAGACGAAAAATGATGGCACAATCAGACAACGAATTTATGTTATGGTTGTCACTCGAGGTAATTATAATGAAAATGGGTGTTATTAAATGTCACATTACAACAAAGATTTATAACTAACCTAATTAATTTATCTATATTCTCAGCTCTTAAATATGGGTGATGCGACATCAAGGCATGCTCGTCTAGCCACTGGACCCTTGTTCATGGCACAAGAGTATAAAAAGTATCGATTGAACAGTTACGTATTCGGTGCAAGATTGTACACGGTAAATACAAATGTATAAAACTCGGGCATTTCATACACGACTCTTACTTTCTTTCAATCGAGTACGAAAGATAAAAATCTCGTTGAAGCTGAAATGACTTACTATGATGTAATTCGAAATATATTTGAATTGGACTATGTACGATTCAAAGAGGTTGTATTTTACTATGATTAAGTAAGAGTTGAGGATAAAAATGCTTGTAAAGTTGATCCTGGAACCAATTTGATCATGGTTTACTTGTTCAAATGAAGAGCAACGAACACGTTAGCGATGAGCCGTTTGTTTGTGCTTTTCAAAAGGTCAAGCAAGTTTTTTACTCGGAGTATATAAAAAACCAGTCGTGGTCAATTGTCCTACATGCGCCAAAGCGTCTAAACATTAGTATGGATGACTTGGCTACTCCTACCGAATATAAATCTATTTTTATGATAACCCGAATTTGAAAGGAAAAATAGATTTGTAATAAGTATTACAATTATTTGTAATGACTAGTGGTTGCATTATTCTAGTGTTTTATTATTATCAGAAAATAATTTAATGCTTTTTATTCATTTGTACTTAATCATTTTAATGCTTGTAATAACCAATGGGTGTATTCTTCTAGTGCTTTGTTATTATCGGATTTAAATCAAAGTTGATTTTATGGTTAGTGAATATGTTAATTAGGATTTTAATCAATTTAAGCATTAATTCAAAGTCCATGACCCAAAAGTGTGTGTTCGGGAGGGGGAAATGTGTGGGTGTAAATTGAATTTGGTATTGGGTATTGGTATAAATTGGTATTGGTATAAATTGAAATTGATATAAATTGGTATTAATATTGGTATAAATTGAAATTGATATCGTATGTATTGTAATTATCGGATTTGAGCATTAATTAGAAGTCCATATACATGTTTGTACTAATAATAACAATTTTTGCAGAAAATATCTTCATCCCAACGCAGTAGCGGAGGCGACGAGGGCTCCTCAGCCACTAGGCCCCCAAAATGGGGCAAATTGGGGCCCTTCGTCGAGAATATGATGACATTATTAACTATATCGCTAGAGTTACTGAAGGCTATCGTTGGTCGAGGGTACACTGATTGGAGGGCCATGCCTAATGAGCTCAAGTTTATCATCTGGGGGGACACTACAAGTACTCTATTTATATTTATATTTATATTTATATTTATAAGCAACTAACACTTACTTTCTTTTTGGTTTGTATTTTTTTTTACAGGAACAATTTGTCCTTCCCCCACATGTCCACGACTCCATGTTGGAACAGTTGAGGGATCAATATACAACGTGGAAGAAGAATATGCAAGCACGTACTATGGAAAGACCCGGGAGTCCATTCTGAGAGTACATAACACCATCCCGTCGAATGAGTTGATCTCATTGGCACAATGGAAAAAGTTTTTTGACAATGAGATCGATAACCAACAATTGCCATCTCACCAATAGAAGAGGGGAAACTGAACGAAAAGGTTAGACGTGCACTACTCTGGGCGGACATCTTACGCCGAGGTGGAGCACGGATGGTAAGTTTTTATTTTTCTTTAATTTTATTTTTATGTTATTTTAATTTAGAATTACTTTGCATTACTTACTAATTCTGCATTATTTTATTTCAGGAGACGGGGAGTGGCCCTGGGGTAGGGCACATAGGCTCGATGCCTATGTGGAAATTAGGTCAAAGAAGGTCAACGAAAAGAAGTTGGCCCCGAGCATCGCAACCACGATTGTAAGTTATAAATGTTTAATTTTTTTATTTACTTAATTAACTAATCATGTATTTTTTGCCATTTCAGGCAAAGCGTAAGGAAGTGCATGAGTCATAGTCTGATGTCGACAAAGAATCTTTGGCTACGAATGGACTCAGCTAAGTACTCGAGACGGATCAAAAGAGGAGGACTTGGGGTGAGCTAGCGGGTGGAGAAGTCGAGGATCATCGGAATGGAGACGAGAAACACCGGGTTAGCACATAAGGTGGACACCCATGATAATAAGCTACGAAGGTTAGAGGCGACAGTCCTAGAAATGTACACCTCCATGAAGCGCCAGTTGGGGAAGAGAAAGGAGAAGGAGAATGGAAAGCAGAAGGATAAGGAGAATGAGGTAGCGGTATATGAGGATGTCACTGCTTCATCGCCGATACGTACGGACTCACCGCCATATGATCCATTTCCCATCTTGACTCCTATCGAGCGGCATATGTCAATAATCGGTTGGCAGAACGTGTTTCTATTCGACATATATTATGGGGAGCAATTAGTGATATGACCGTATATATCCTCGGCCAGGCCGAGGGCGCCCTCCAACAAGACGAGTCCAATATTTTCCCACCATCAGACTCCAGACGGCCCCTCAGGGGGCCGACCCTTCATCAGGCTCCAGACGACCCCTCAGGGAGCCGACCCTTCATCAGGCTCTAGACGACCCTCCAAGGGGCCGACCCTCCATCGGGCCCAGACAACCCTTCAGGGGGCCGACTCCTCATCAGGCCCAGAAGACCCTCCAAGGGGCCGACCCTTCATCAGGCTCTAGATGACCCCTCAGGGGGAAACCCCTCATTAGGACCAGACGACCCTTCGAGGGGGAAACCCCTCATTAGGACCAGGCGACCCTTCGAGGGTACAACAGTACGAGGCCTAAATTGGGCCAGACTCGCTGCCATAGGGAACTTTGCCCTCGGCCTCATATCATAGGTCGAGGGTAACATCATCGCAGCGCGTGGTTTGGAAGATGCGTGGAACAGTGCGCATGAGGCTCACATGGCACGTGGAAGACCGTTATAACAATATCACCCCCTCACGTGAGGGAATATTATGTCATTATTATTCACAAGTGGCATCTACAGGTGTCAACAGGGGATTGGCTAGATCATCATTCACATGCACTATGCATACTTGGGGGGTACAATACACCCCCCAAGACCTATATGTACTTGTCACCTATAACCCTACAAGGGGGATGATCGATCAATAATTGTAACCCTAGCAAAAACTCTGCTTGCACACACAGTAGAGAGAGAAAATGAGCTTATGTGCATTGTCTCCAAGGCCGTTAGTGCTCATACTTAGTGGAACACACTCACAGTGGATGTAGGCCAAATTGGCTGAACCACTATACATCATTATCTTATTCCTCTTATACTCATCTCCTTCTACATACTTATACACTTACATCTCTATGGCTGCCATGGTTACTATTATTTGAGATCATCATCACTTATCTGGTGGTGCTAGATTTCAGCATCATCAGTTTGGCGCTGTTTGTGGGAACGAGAAGACGTCTCTTCCTTGAATACAACTTGACCTCACTGGGCACTCTGGTGGTGAGCCAGTTCTCCCCCTGAGAGGAGATGTTTCACCATTGAAAGAGACCCACCTGAGATGCCATCACCGCCACTCCCTCCACGGATAGTGGAGTAGGACCCAACTCCAGTCAGACGCCACCTCAGTTTGAGATGGCCGATGTGGAGGCAGCCTTGAAGTATCTGGTAGCAAGCCAGCGGATTATGCAGGAGCAGTTCACAACTCTAAGCCAGAACATACTAAGACCACCAGGGGTTTCGCCTGAGATGATTACTCCGGCAGCAGCTACAGGACAATATGAGGCCAGGGGACCACCCCAGGCACCACGCAAAGACCTACCACCTCCTCAGTGGCGTAGGGATGTTGCTGACCCCCGGCGTCTACGCCTGGGGAGTCAAGGAAACCCTTGCCCTGAGGACAGGTATGATGATATGGAGGGGGAGGAGGCCCCCATAGAATGCTGGGAACTGTATGAAGTCTCCAATAATACTGTACGACCTCTCCAGGAGAGCAGAGGGAAGTGTGGAAGGTAAAATTCTGACGATCGCCCAAGAGGCTCTGCTTTCGATCGCTTGAGCAGGGGGTCGGCCTTTGAAAGGCTGGGCCCAGTAACTGACCTGCGGGAAAAATTATCCAGGTCAAGGAGTGCCGCGAGGTCCAGAAGGGAGGCAGCAGATGATCGACCCTGCGGGGGCCGGCCCATAGGACGGGACGACGACTAGGGGGAAGTAAACAGCCGACACAGGCCAATCGCGGCAGGACCCTTCGGCCATCTCAAAGAGGCTGCAGGGGATAACATCGGCCAGGCCGACCCTACGAGGCCATGGAACGACTCGATCTAGCGATTGGAGGATAAGATTGGCGATATACTAAAAAGCCGGGACCCTCTTCAGAGGAGATACACCATGGGCTCACCCTTTGTGGCGAAGATAGTCAACTTCCCTACACCATCAAAGTTCAAGACACCTGTGGTCACACCAAGATATGACGGGAGCACCAACCCTGTCCACCATGTTGAGATGTATCAATCAGCAGCAGACATATACTCTATCTCAGATGAGATGAGGTGTCGTGCCTTCTCTAGTACCCTGACTGGGGCTGCACATGTCTGGTACACGTCTCTCCTAAAAAACTCCATTGAAACTTGAAGAAGTTGGCAGAACGGTTCATCCATAACTTTTGCTTTGGGATGAGGCCACAGAAGAAGACCACCCACCTGCTCTATGTTAAGCAGGGGAAGAATGAGAGTCTAAGAGACTACTACATAGCCAGATTCAACAAAGAAAAGTTGGAGGTGGAAGACTATGAGGAGAGCATAGCTATGACAACCCTGATCGGAGGACTCCAAAAGGGGAAGATGGCTGAATTGCTGTCAACAGCAGGAAAGGTGATGAACGCCAAAGAGGCGATGGTCGTAAAATACGAAGACGAAAAAGGAGGCGCTAGTGGGGGTAAATACCCTAAGAAGAACAAAGAGGGGAAGAAGAGGTCTGCGGACGACAAGTTCGCTGGTTACACCCCTCTAACGGTCAGCTATGAACATATTCTCAATGAGATAAAGAGTGACCGGTCTATGAAGTGGCCTGAGAAGTTGAGTGCAGCCCCCAACAAGAGGAATAAAAACCTATGGTATGAATTTCACCAAGACCATAGCCACATAACAGACAAATGTTTTGCTTTGAAAGATGAGATTGAGAAGATACTGAAAGAAGGGAAGATCAGAAAATACGTCGACAGAGGTGCCTTCAAGAGGGGCCGAGGGGACGACCCTAGAAAAAAGTGAGGTGATACATGTAAAGAAGGTCTTCAAAAAAGAGGGGACAACCCTTCTGATGATGAGGATGACCCTGACCTCCCGCCGAGAGACGATCAAGGCCATGTCAAGAGACTTAATATAATCTCGCTTGGTGTGGGAATGATCTCCGGGGGTCTAGCAGGAGGAGGGTCATAGGTCGTTGACAGGAAGGCCCATGTGGTTGAGGCCAAGGTAATGACGAAGACGGTACACTCAACCTCTCTGGACGCGAAGTCAGAAAAGAGGAAGAAGTTTGACATGGACACTCTGATAGTGGGATTCTCAATAATGGACTTACAAGGCCTCTTAGCCCCACATGATGACCCTCTAATCATCACTACCAGGGTGCACGGGTGCGAGGTGCCGAGGATCCTAGTAGATGGGGGCTCATCTACAGACGTGATGTTTTGGTCGTGCTTCAAATCCTTAGGTCTCAGCCGTGCTAGACTCGTCCCATACCGTCATTCATTGATTGGGTTTATTGGGAAAAAGGTTCATCCCCTTGGAGTGTATGAGGCCGATGTCAGGATGGGGGACGAGTGGCCGAGATGGCTTACCAAGAAGGTTAGTTTCTTTGTGATGTATGAACATGTGTTTTCGGCCTACAACACCATACTGGGGCGTGTGGCCCTCAAGGGGTTTGAAGCTATGTCATCTACGGTCCATCAGATGATTAAATTTCTTACCCCTTACGGGGTGGGGGAAGTTCAGGGAGACCAGACGACAACGCGATAATGTTACTATAACTCCGCAGAAGAAATAAAGGCACACAAGAGGGCTACAACCACTTACAATATTGATACCCTAGACCCCAAGGATGAGACGAAGCTGAAGAAAGGAGAGGCCGCGGAAGAGGTAGAATCCATCATCCTCGATGAGGATGACCCGAAAAAAACCGTCCAAGTCGGCAAGTCTCTGAAGCCCAATATCAAGGAAGACCTCATTAAACTGTTGAGGAGAAGACGAAGCATCTTTGCGTGGAGTCATATAGATATGCTGAGGATCGACCCTGAAATCATGTGCCGCAAGCTCAATGTGGTAGAGGGAGCAAAGCCGGTAAATCAGAAGAGGCGAATTTACTCTAGAAAAAGTATGAGGTCATAAGGGATGGGGTCAAAAAATTAGAAGACTCTGAATTTATTAGAGAGGTCATCTACCCTGAATGGCTGTCTAATGCAGTCATTTCCCCAAAGGCCAACGGGAAGTGGAGAATGTGTGTGGACTTCACCGACCTTAACAAACACTGTCCCAAAGATAGCTTCCCTCTCCCCCGCATTGACCAGATGGTAGACGCTACCACAGTCCATGAGCTCATGAGCTTTATGGATGCCTATTCAGGGTACAACCAGATCTTCATGAACCCTGAAGACTCGGAGAAGACAACCTTTATTACTGACAAGGGGACATACTGTTATAAGGTCATGCCCTTTGGCCTAAAAAATGCGGGGGCGACGTACCAACGCCTTGTAAATAAAATGTTTGAAGACCAAATTGGGAAGTCTATGGAGGTCTATGTAGATGACATGCTAACTAAGAGTTTGAAGGCAGAGGATCATGTTGCAGACCTGGAGAGGACCTTTAATACGATGGATAAATACCAGATAAAGCTCAACCCGGCCAAGTGTGTCTTCGGGGTCGGAGTAGGGAAGTTCTTGAGGTTCATTGTTAACCAAAGAGGCATCGAGGCCAATCCTGAAAAGATAAAGTCCCTTGTTGACATGAAGACCCCCAAGTCCATTAAAGATGTTCAGAGACTCACAGGGAGAGTTGCTGCCTTAAACATGTTCGTGTCTAGGGCCACAGACAGGTGTCTACCATTCTTCAAAATTCTCAGAAAAGCCTTTGAATGGAGTGAAGAGTGTGATGAGGCTTTTAAGGAGTTAAAATCATACCTGGGGTCTCCCTTACTGTTGTCACGGTCCGTGCAGGGTGAATAACTTTATGTGTACCTCGTCGTCTCAGAGTCAGCCATCAATGCAGCCATTGTGAGAGACTAAGATGGGGTACAGAAGCCCGTGTATTTTAATAGCAAGGCACTCCAGGGGGCAGAGCAAAGATATCCAAGGATGGAAAAGTTGGCCTATGCCTTGATCCATGCATCGAGAAAGATGAAGCCATACTTCCAGTCCCATACAGTGGTAATCCTCACTGACTCTCCCCTTAGACAGGTTTTGCACAAGCCTGAAAAATCAGGGAGGCTAATGGCCTGGGCTATAGAGCTGGGGGAGTTTGACATAGTGTATCAGCCTAGGAAGGCCATCAAGGGGCAAGCATTGACAGATTTCGTGGCTGAATTTACTTGGGAAGATGATGAAGTTGAATACGAGAGCCTCGAGAAGACAGATACCCTATAGGGAAGGCTCGCCGACACACCCACATATAAGGCTGAGACCAGCACCGCTAGAAGAAAAGTGGTCAAAAACGAAGAGGGAAGATATCTCTTTAGACAGGGGACCCTCACCGAGGGAAGTTTCTCAGAAGAGCGGACTGTGTGGAGCCTCTTCGTTGACGGGTCCTCCTGCGATAGCGAAAGTGGGGCTTGACTGATAGTATCAACACTCGATGGCACAGACATTGAGTACGCCCTGAGGTTCAACTTCAAAGCCTCCAACAATGAATCCAAATATGAGGCCCTGTTAGCAGGACTCTCCTTGGCCAAGTCCCTTAGTGTCGTCCAGATTTTGGTCCATAGTGATTCAAGGCTAGTAGTGAATCAGATACTAGGGGCCTACGAGGCTAAGGATGAGCGGATGGCCAAGTACCTCGAGAAGTTGAGATCATTGCTGAAGAGCTTCAGAAAAGTGAAATTAAAGAGGATAACTAGGCTCGACAATGGTCGTGCTGATGCCCTTCCTAGGTTGGCCTCGGCAACTACGACAGACATCAGGAGAATAGTCCTAGTGGAAATTTTGCTTTGACCAACTATTGAAGAGGCTGAGGGAACACTTGGCACTTGCCTGAATATTGCTAAGGAAGTTTCATGGATGGACCCTCTGATCAGATACATTGAAGAGGGGAGATGCCAGAATCAAGGCAAGAAAGGAAGAAGTTGAGATACCGGGCTGCAAAGTTCACTGTCATTGGGGACACCTTGTACAAAAAGGGATTTTTACTCCCCTTACTTAGGTGTGTGCACCCATCTGAAGTCCCATCCATTTTGCAGGATGTGCACGAAGGATCATGTTTAAGCCGCATTGGGGGCAGGTCCTTAGCGAAGAGGGTGATCACCCAAGGGTACTGGTGGACAACCTTGGGGAAAGATGCCGCGACATATGTAAAAAAGTGTGATAGATGCCAGAGATTTACCACCATCCCTCACCAACCCCATCAGCCTCTTACCTCCATTACATCCCCATGGCCATTTGCAGTATAGGGGATTGACCTAATAGGACCCTTACTCAGGGCCATCAATAACTATCGGTTCCTCATCGTGGCCATTAACTATTTTTTAAAATGGGTGGAGGCAGAGCCGATGATAAAGATCACAGAGCAAAAGACCTTCCAGTTTATATGGAAAAACATTATATGCAGATATGGTCTCCCAAACACCCTCATCTCGGATAACGGGACTCAATTCAAGAATACATCTCTACAGAAGTACTGTGAAAGGGTGAGTATCAAACAATTCTTCTCTACCCCAGGCCGACCTCAGGCTAATGGGAAAACGGAAGTCACAAATAGGACGATCCTAGACGGGATCAAGAAGAGACTTGAGGAGGCAAAAGGAAGATGGGCTGAAGAATTATATGTTATGCTGTGGGCCTATAGGACGACAGCGAGAACCTCTACCGGAGAGACCCCATTCATGCTAGCTTATGGCTCGAAAGCCGTCATCCCCACCGAGATTGGCTTTCCTACTCATAGGGTCCAAATGTATGACCCCCAGAGAAATACAAAAGAGAGGAGACTCGACTTAGAACTGATTGAGGAAAGGAGGGAAGATGCCGAGATAAGGCAGGCCGCCTACCAGCAGAGGACTTCAAGGTTTTACAATCAGATGGTGAAACAGAGACCAATTGCGGTGGGGGACTTGGTCCTCAAAAAAACTTGGCAGAAGCCCAACAAGCTCCATCCTAATTGGCATGGCCCATATAGGGTCATCGATGAAGTCATCCTTGGGACCTATAGACTAGAAAACCTAGAGGGGGAACCCTTTTCCAACCCTGGAATGCAGATCATTTGTAGAAATACTATCGTAATTTTGTAAATTTTTATCGGACGATAGTTGTAATGGGTGTTGCTCCAGTAGAACACTTGGAAAATGAATGAGAAATATCAGTGTTTCCTCACATGTTGTGTTTATCAGTTCTAGTACGCGTGGAAACATCTTCGGAGAATGACCCTCGGCTATAATGAGGGTTAATGGAGGGGACGACCCCACCATTGTCCTCAAGAAAGACGGGGGAAGACTTTAAACCATTAAATTGGTAATTATAACCCTCAGCTATAATATGGGTCAATGGAGGGGACGACCACACCATTGTCCTCAAGAAAGATGAGGGAAGACTTAATTAAAAAACATTAATTTGGTAATTATAACCCTCGGCTATAATGACAGTCAATGGTGGGGACGACCCCACCATTTCCTTCAAGAAAGACGAGGGAAGACTTGATTAAAAACCATTAAGTTGGTAATTATAACCCTCGGCTATAATGAGGGTCAATGGAGGGGACGACCCCACCATTGTCCTCAAGAAAGACGAGGGAATACTTGATTAAAAACCATTAATTTGGTAATTATAACCCTCGTCTATAATGAGGGTCAATGGTGGGGACGACCCCACTATTGCCTTCAAGAAAGACGAGGGAAGACTTGATTAAAAACCATTAATTTGGTAATTATAACCCGCGGCTATAATGAGGGTCAATGGTGGGGACGACCCCACCATTGTCCTAAAAAAAAGACGAGGGAAGACTTGATTAAAAACCATTAATTTGGTAATTATAACCCTCGGCTATAATGAGGGTCAATAGAGGGGACGACCCCACCATTGTCCTCAAGAAAGACGAGGGAAGACTTGATTAAAAACCATTAATTTGGTAATTGGAACCCTCGGCTATAATGAGGGTCAATGGTGGGGACGACCCCACCATTGCCTCCAAGAAAGACGAGGGAAGACTTGATTAAAAACCATTAATTTGGTATTTATAACCCTCGGCTATAATGAGGGTCAATGGAAGGGACGACCCCACCATTGTCCTCAAGAAAGACGAGGGAAGACTTGATTAAAAATCATTAATTTAGTAATTGGAACGCTCGGCTATTATTAGGGCCAATGGTGGGGACGACCCCACCATTTACTTCAAGAAAGACTAGGGAAGACTTGATTAATAACCATTAATTTGGTAATTATAACCCTAGGCTATAATGAGGATCAATGGAAGGGACGACCCCACCATTGTCCTCAAGAAAGATGAGGGAAGACTTGATTAAAAACCATTAATTTGGTAATTAGAACCCTCGGTTATGACGAGGGTCAAGGGTGGGGACAACCCCCCCCCCCCCCCCATTGCCCTCAAGAAAGACGAGGGAGGACTTGAGCATCAATTAAAATTGGTTAAAAACCCTCGGCTATAATGAGGGTCAATGAAGGGGACGACCCCTCGTTCACCCTCAAGAAAGACGAGGGAGGGGTTAGTGATATTAACATAAAGATTCACAATATAAATCACACGAGAGACAAATGCAGAAGACGAAGAGACGCATTATATTACATTACAAAATGAAGATGTTCGTCTGATAAAAGAGTACAAAATATTAATTACATGAAGAGGGTATGGGCTACAGACAGCCACCCTATTGAGCAATGTCAGAGGGCAAGGCCTTAACATCTATTGGAGATTCTTCTATGACCATGATAGGCCGAGCCTCAGACGTTCCTGTGACTTCTACATGATGAGATTCCACTTGGGTTAGGGCTTCAGCAATAAGTGGATCGTCCAGCTGAACTGCCTCAAGAGAGGGGCGAACGGACGATACTGCGTCAACAAACTTAAGGATGACCCACCGACAGGCCGTCCTAATCCCCCTCTCTAAGTACTCAAGACCGAAGCCTTGGAACTCATCTGAGAGTTTGTAGGCCTCCACAGCATCGGCCTCTGCCTTTTTCACTGCCTCTGATAGCTCAGTCTTATGCTGAGCCCCCATGTTGGTCAAGGCCGCGTTCGTCTACTTTATAAGCAAGTCCTTGGCCGCCATGTCTACATCATTCTGCCTCGTCAGCTCGTCCAGAACCCTTGCATGTTCAATTCTGGCACTCTCTAGCTCAGCCCTTGCAGTCTCTAGCTCCGTCTGCAAATCGGCCTCGTGCTGGATGGCTCTCTCTGCTTCATGGAATTTTTATTAGTTTTCAGCCATCCACTTAGTGGCCGAGGAAAAGGCGCACACAGACTGCACAGAAATAATAAACAGTTGTCAAGAGGCCGAGAAAACAGTTAGTGAAAGAATGCAACTAAGGGAATGAAAGGAGAAAAAAATACCTGAGCTAGGGTGTGCAAACCATAGTCATACACTTTTACTGGAGGCATCTTTGAAAGAAATTCATAATCAGCAACCGAGGGGGCAGAAAACATGGACGACTTGGCTACCCTCAGGTTCGCGATAAGGGAAGATGGCTCGGCCTTCAGAAGCGCCAAGTTCTGGGACCAGAAGGCCCCCATGCTGGAAGAGGAGCCAGTCCCCTCAGACGACTCTACCCTCGCCCTCGTCCTTGAATCTGGCCGAGGGTCAGCAGGAGCTTCAGGCTCTTTCCTTTTATGATTGTTAGCGGTCGGCTCAACAAGCATCGGCCCCACGGCCCTCGTCTTCCTCGGAGCTTGCTGAGGCTCCTTGCCTTTCTTCTTGCCTAGACCTGATAGCAAACTGGGCGCAGTTATTTCCCAAAGTTGATCTGATATACCAGAGGGACGACCTGAAAGGAGGATGACACGTCAGAATAATACAGAGGCAAAGATGAAACACTTGAAAAAAGTAAAGAATTAATGAAAAATAATGTAACTCGCATAGCTCTGTCACGGGGCCGACCCTCAGACCAGCTTCCTTGAGGAACTTGGGGGTCATCAGATCTTCGAACGTTGCAATTTCACCCCCTCTCCCTTGTTCCCTCAGATACTCTACTATATCTTTCTCATCCAGACTAAGTTAGGGGTCTGACCTGGCCTTCATTGAAGGGTTAGACCATCTTCTGGGGACCCTCGAACCATCGGCTACAGGTTGTGCCTCGGCGGAGAATTCCCACTCTCTAGAGACAAAGAAGAATCTCTTCTTCCAATCGTTGTTGGAGGTTTGTGCCACGTGGAGAAGTTTTTTGTCAGCCCTCCTCGCCCCACGTGATAGTACCCAGGCTGTTTAGACGAGGAGGTGATATTGTAACAGGCCAAAAATACGTCGGTCGAGGGCTCATCAGTGAAAGCATTCTTTCGCAAGGAGATGTAGACAAGGATCGTCCTCCAGGAGTTGGGAGGAAGCTGAGAGGGGGCAACGCCGAGGGCTGATAAGATATCTACGACAGCAGGATGCAGAGGGAATCTGACACCAACCTTAAACATTTGTTCGTATACTGCAACCTCTCCCTCTTCACCCTCGAAAACCCTCTCAGACTCGTAGGGAACCCTCATAGTTATATTGGAGGACACTCCATAGGCATGCCTCCACAGCAAGAGGTCACGGTCCCTGACTGAGGAGATATAGGACGAGGCATGGGAGGTATCAACTGGGTCAACATCTGAGTCCTCACCCTCGTCCTCAGTCCCTTCTCCCTCGGCCTCATCACCTATCAGAGACCTCTGTGGAAAAGCCATCTGGAAGGCATGTGGGGATAGAGTAGTCACAGGGACGGCCTCGAAAGTAGCCATACCCTCGGCCTGTCGGCCTGGGCTTAGATCAGACATCTTTCTTCTCCCAGAAGGTCCAGCACCAGTTGGAGACGACGCTCTCTCATCCATCTCTCCTGAATAACTCTCGACTGGAAGATGGGACAACCCACAAGACTCAGACGGCTCAAATGGCTTTATTGTGGAAAGAGGAATGGGAAAAATGGTTCGTACCCAATTAGGGTCGGCCCCTCGTCTCCTCTCCTCCTCTTCCTCTACCCGTCTGATCTCAACAAATAACTTATCTCTCAGGGAAGGGAATTCCTCAGCTAAGCTGTAAAGCCTCCTAAGCATTAAGGGGGAGACCCTACACTTGGAAGAATTTGGGTAACCTAACTACAAACAAATCTCATAATTGACCAGGATGGACTTTTCGATCAAAACTAAGGAATTGAAGGGTTTTCTATCAAGAACAATTCAAGAACAGCTTACCGGAGGTTACACCGGAAAAGCTATGGAACAACTTAAGGAAAAAATCTTACCCTACGAGCTTAAAACAAGAAAACAAACAGAAATGAGATTAAAGAGGGCACTAGGGGAAGGGGTTACCTGAGAAGAACTAGCAAAGCTGGCAAACTCGAAATGTCAAAACTGCAGAAATGGCAATAAGGCTGGAAACTAAAGAGAAAGAGCTCAGGCACGAAGAAGAAGAAGAAGAAAGAGAAACTTCAAAAAATTGTTTAAATACATTGCCAATGAGTGGGCCCACTAACCAATGCAGAGCACAACCCACGAGGAGGGCATCATTAGGGCACAAAGCCCCAAGCAAAGTGTGCATCCGCCACGCATTGGAAACTGAAACAACAATAAGTACCTGCCTAGGTGTCATATCAGCTTAACAGGTGTCACTCACCTAACTGATCATACACCTATCTTAATTACAACACAATCCCTCAACCACCTCAACAACATCAATGTCTAAGGGCTGGGGGGTGATTGATATGCCCGTATATATCCTCGGCCAGGTCGAGGGCGCCCTCCAACAAGACGAGTCCAAGATTGTCCCACCATCCGACTCCAGATGACCCCTCAGGGGGCCGACCCTTCATCAGGCTCCAGACGACCCCTCAGGGAGCCAACCCTTCATCAGGCTCCAAACGACCCTCCAGGGGGCCGACCCCTCATCAGGCCCAGACGACCCTCCAGGGGGCCAACCCTTCATCAGGCTCCAGACGACCCCTCAGGGGGGACGACCCCTCATTAGGCCCAGACGACCCTCCGAGGGTACGACAGTATGAGGCCTAAATTGGGCCAGACTCGCGGCCAGAGGGAACTTTGCCCTCGGCCTCATATCATAGGCCGAGGGTGACATCATCACAGCGCGTGGCTCGGGAGACGCGTGGAACAGTGCGCGTGAGGCTCACATGGCACGTGGAAGACCGTTATAACAATATCACCCCCTCACGTGAGGGAATATTATGTCATCATTATTCACAAGTGGCATCTACAGGTGTCAATAGGGGATTGGCTAGATCATCATTCACATGCACCATGCATACTTGAGGGGTACAATACACCCCCCAAGACCTATATGTACTTGTCACCTACAACCCTACAAGGGGGATGATCGATCGATAATTGTAACCCTAATAAAAACTTTTCTTGCACACATAGTAGAGAGAGAAAGTGAGCTTATGTGCATTGTATCCAAGGCCAATAGTACCCATACTTAGTGGAACACACTCACAGTGGATGTAGGCCAAATTGGCTGAACCACTATACATCATTGTCTTATTCCTCTTATACTCATCTCCTTCTACATACTTATACACTTACATCTCTATGGCTGCCATGGTTACTATTGTTTGAGCTCATCATCACTTATCTAGTGGTGCTAGATTTCAGCATCATCAGATAGCGTGGAGGTTGAGGGACCCGTCCTTACTCCTGGGTATGGTTATTCATGGACGTCCCCTCCAACAAATTGAGGCAAGGGTGCTCATCACGCATGTGGTGTTCAGAAAGGAGAATTCACCTCTATGGTTGTGCGAACAATGCGGCGTTCAGCGAATTGATGGGGTTGTCAATGCATATATCGTGTGGCCTTCCTTCCTCCTCCAACCTACTCAAGACCTTGGGCCATGACATTATTTCTATCTTTTTTATTTGGATATTGGATATTTCTATTTCTATTTTATTTTTTGATTTGGATATGGATATTTGTATTTCTATTTCATTTAGATATAGATTATATATGCCATGATTTGGTACATGTTGATTTGGTACATTAAATCTGTTTTATTTGAATATATGCTATTTGGACAGATATAATTTTGCTATAACAGGTACAGATATACTACTGGGTAGTGGCAGTGGCTATATTGCCGAGTAGTTTTTTTTTAAATTCTTCCCAGAATTGTCATGGTGAAAGACCGTGACAAAAAAACTTGTCACGGTTTTTTACGGTGATAATTTTTCAGGTTTTATCACGGTCTTTAACCGTGAATAAACTTGTAAAGGACAAAGACCATGACAAGTTCGTGACCAAGGCAGTTGTCACCCCCAGACTTGTCACAGTCAAAGACCTTGAAAAGTTTGACTTGTCACAGTTTTAAACCTTGACAAGTCGACAGTTTTGGTGTAGTGAGTCCCTTAATATTGACATCACCCATTAAGCCGTGACCCCTATTTTGGTCACCCTTAAAATGGTCATGGTCCATATCCATGGCCATGTCCAGGGGTTAGGGTCCAAAATCGTGACCATTTTTTATTTATGGCATAGCGTATATACATTGTTATGTTGGTCAATTATACCCACTAGGAATTTTGGTGAATATAGTTTAGTAAACTCATGAAAGATTAAAATACCAATACCAAAATAATTAAATAGTTCATAACCTACGTAATAATTGACAACATATTAGTATAGTTTTATGTACAATCTAAGTAGTTGGTTTCAACTATGAAAACATGTTTGTTGGTAAAAAAGATTGTACTTTTACACTAAGAATCTATTGAACATGATCAAAGGTGAAATTAAAGTCTGTATCTAGACTATAACTTTCATAATTTCACACATTTTGTAAAAGTCACATGGATTCTTAATCCGGATGAATATTTAATTCTAAAATATTTATGTAATTATTAATTCAATTTTTATATTGGTGAGATTTAGTTTATTCAGTTGATAAACCCTATAAGTTGAGTGAAAATTGTAGGCATTGTCAGAGGTATTCTCTTTCAAGTATGTTGATAAATAATCATAATATCCTCTTGACGACGTTTGGATTCTACAAGTAAACTTCACGAGTACAATATTTAATAATCTGGTGAAGTATCAAATATGTCAAGTTTATTATTTAAGTATCAAATGTTAGTGAAATTAAATTATTGATATTTAAATTTTACTAAAAGGGTATTTATAACTGAATACAAGGAATTATATAATATGTTAAGTAAAATTTAAAGACATGGACGCTTAGTTGATATAAAGTAAGTTAGAGATAATTAAATTGGAGCAAAATTGAAACTATATAATGGATAGATTCAATTAACCAAATAATAGAAATTTGATTATAAGTGTTAATCAAGAATTTCTTAGTTAGTTTAATTATTTTTCATCGGTCGTCGAGATAGTATTTAATTACAGTCTCCTTATTTAACCCTAAGAGTTTATTTTCCCAATAGAAAAGAGGAAAACCAAATTCGGAAAACATAACATTATTACATACTAGGGGGAGGCCAGCTACAGGGAATATTGAGCGAGAGAGAGAAAAAGAGAGGTTGGTTAGGAGCTAGATAAGAGATATATCTTAAGTATTAGTCAAGTTATTTTGAAGTGTGACCACACACAAATACAACTTGTTTTTAAATCATGTACCGAAAAAGATTAGGTGATTAAAGCAAAACAAATCTACATCAAATCATCTTAGTCATTATTAATTATAGTTCACCAACAAGAAATCAAAATGCATAATAAAATACTTTTCTGGATAATTTTTTTAATAACCTAAATAGCGGGTGAGTCTTATAACTTTGTAATTTTAATATAATGCATTCATATTTATTTTAAAAAATCCAATGCCAACAGTTCATAAGCTGGAAAACAAGTATTCTTTGGAATGTCAAAAATACATTCCATGGAAAAAAAATTATTTGGCAACCTCCTCATTTGTGGTTCACCTCAGTGAAGACATGTATCTCCATTCCCAAAAACTATGGATAAATCCCTAACAAAAGTCACTGAATAATTGCTCCTGCGAAGCATGACTTTGCTACATTAAATTTCCCATGACATTGGTAATGAAGATCCCCAGATTTATGGGATTAAAGATGTTTTTGGTTGATTTTATTGGAATTTATGTTACATATCAAATCTCGAGAATTTATAACATGTATTTCCCCATGATCACTTTAGTTTATAGCACATATCCTCAAGACACCCTTGTGCCCCCTTGGCTATATAACTTGTGTACAATGCACTTTTTCAATTAAGAAAAAGAAAAGGAATGGGAATTTTTTTTGATGCGTTCAACGACATCAAGTTTTGATGTCGTCCAATCAGATGGTTTCTTAATAATTGCTCTCTCACTTCATTTAATGGTACATTATCTCATTTTAAAATGATGTTCTTTCACTTCATTTAATACGAAACAAAATAATTTACACCATTTATCTCTACTACTTAAAAAGAGGGAAGTTCCTCTTCAAATTTCAAAGTACTAAATTACCCTCGTTAAATTAAAATCATTCCATGAATCTTAACTTGATACGTTCTCTCTCCTAATATATTCATCTAACAAAACTTCCAAATACAATCATCTTGACGCCCTAGAAATCAAAAGTCAGCTTCCCAAGTTCCTTCATATTCCCATCAGATTCATATTGCATAGTTTCTTCATTGTTGTTGTTTCTTGTCCAAAAAATAAGGACAATGCTCCTCATTTCATCTCTATTTTTTTACTCCTTTTTCATTTGCCATCAAAAGTATGCATTTATTAATTTGAAAGAAAATACATAATTTTTGTAATTATATCTATCTCATTCATGAATGTTGTTTCTCTTTTGTGATGAGATTTTGTATTTTCAATTTTATTGTTGTTCTATTCATATTTTATAATAATTCTAAATTCAAAGTTAATTTCAAAAAAATTATATATATTTTTTAAGTTAAGGAATTACCAAGTTCACACCTTATTAGATTGTTATTTTTCATGCATTCATATGTATTTCCTAGTTGAACATATTTATATTCATGTTTATTTCTTAAAGATTCTAAAAATTCTTAAAATACTCCAATTACTTTTTAAAAGACAAACTTGCCATTTGCTCTAAAGATCAAACAAATATTTTTTTATTTGTTAATTTTTTTTCAATACAAAACAGTATTTTAAACGATTTTTTAAAACATTTTGTTATTTTTTAAAATTAAAAAATTACTGTTTTTTATAAAAACTATTATTACAGTTTTAAAAACCTTTTTTTATTTAAAAAAACTGTTATGATACTTTTATAGAATTTTTTTAAGATAGATTTAAAAACTGTTTTTTTTTCAAAAAAAGAGGGAAGTTCCTCTTCAAATCTCAAAGTACTAAACTACCATCATTATATTAAAATTTTTTATCATACCCTTAATATTAGTCTCACACATTCATTAAATTAAAATCATTCCATGAATCTTCACTTGATACGTTCTCTCTCCTAATACATTCATCTAACAAAACTTTCAAATACATTCATCTTCAAACCCTAGAAATCAAAAGTCATCTACCCAAGTTCATTCATCTTCCCATCAGATTCATATTGCATAGTTTCTTCATTGCTGTTATTTCTTGTCTAAAAAACAAGGTCAATACTCCTAATTTTCTATCTAATTTTTTACTCCTTTCATTTGCCATCAAAAGTATGCATTTCTTAATTTGAAAGCAAATACATAATTTTTGTAATTATATCTATCTCATTCATGAATGTTGTCTCTCTTTTGTGCTCAGATTTTGTATTTTCAATTTTATTGTTGTTCTATTCATGTTTTATAATAATTCTAAATTCAATGTTAATTTCAGAAAAATTATATATATTTTTTAAGTTAAGGAATTACCAAGTTCACACCTTATTAGATTATTGTTTTTTATGCATTCATACGTATTTTGCAGTTGGACATATTTGTATTCATATTTATTTCTTACAGATTCTAAAAATTCTTATAACACTCCAATTACTTTTTAAAAGACAAACTTACCCTTTGCTCTAAAGATCAAACAAATATTTTTTTATTTTTTTAAAATTAAAAAATAACTGTTTTTTATAAAAACTTTTTAAAAAAATTGTTATGATAGTTTTAAAAACCCAGTTTTATTTAAAAAACTATTATGATACTTTTAAAGAAGGTTTTTTTAAGATAGATTTAAAAACTGTTATTTTTTCAAAAAAAAATATTTTTACATAAAATTGGGAAAAAATTAACAAATAAAAAATTGTTTTTTAAATTTAAAATTGTTTTTATAACCGAACACAACTCAAATAAAAGCAACTCGACACGATAAATTTTTTTTTTTAACCAAACATGAACACGATCCTAATAAAAGTGACCCGACACAACATGGAATATTATTTTTTTACAAAACACGAACACGACCCAAGTAAAAGTGTCACCCACAATATATGTTATTTTTTTAACCAAACACGAATCCAACCAAAATAAAAATGACATGACATACCTCAAAATCTTACTTTCACCTATAAAAGTAATATGACACAACACGAAATCTCATTTTTTACGAAATATTAACACAACCCACTTAAAATGCAACACGATAAGTGGGTCGTGTTCGCACTTCGTAAAAAAATAAATTTTGTGTCGTGTCATGCCACTTTCATATGTGTCATATTCATTTTACGTAAAATTAAGATTTTGAGGTGTGTCGTGCCATGTCGTGTTAATTTTATTTTGGTCACGTATTATAAAACATTTTAAATAAAATGTATAAAAAAACAGTTTTAAATAAACAGTTTTAAATAATTTTTTAAGTGCCTAAAGATTTTATTTTAAAAAAGATTCTAATAGTTACTGTTTTGGAACTACTGACTTTTTATTTTTATAAAACAATTTTGCAACTATTAGAATTTTTGTAACAATTTTCTTAATTTTTAATACCGCCTATACATACCGCTGGCACGTACTAAGATACTAAAAAAATGGTTCCCGCCTATACGTACCGCTGGCGCGGACCATTTTTTTAAATAGTAAATAGATTATTTTTAAAACAATAAATAATGGTCTTCGCCGCCGGTATAAAAAAAAAATTCGACTCCATGTCACGTCGCATTTTATTTGGGTCGTGATCGTGTAACTTAAAAAATATTAAAAATAGTTTTCAATATAAAAAACAGTTTTTAATATAAAGAACAGTTTTTTTGTTTGTTAATTTTTCCCCAATTTTATGTAAAAAATATTTTTTTTGAAAAAAAAATAATTTTTAAATCCATCTTAAAAAAACTTTTTTAAAACTATCATAACAACTTTTTAAATAAAAAAGGTTTTTAAAACTATCATAACAATTTTGATAAAAAATAGTTATTTTTTAATTTTAAAAAATAAAAAAATATATATTTTAAAAACAATTTAAAATACTATTCTTGATTGAAAAATAAATAACAAATAAAAAAGTATTTGTTTGATCTTTAGAGCAAAGGGCAAGTTTGTCTTTCAAAAAGTATTTGGAGTGTTTTAAGATTTTCTGGAGCTTGGTTAGCTATACCCGTTAAAACCACATTGAAAATATTTCCTATAATTTATATTCGAAATGGTCATATATATCCTTTGAAACTTTGTAGGATATTGTTAATATTTGTGGTCAAAGCTTGGATTTTCCATCTTATAGTGAAGGAATCTCACTTTGGCTAACGAGGTAATTGCAATTGATTAATGTATCATTGCTATTTTACTTATCATTTAGAAACTGATCTATATAAGATTCTCTTATGCTGACAAAAATGAAAAAGTAAGGTCCGTCATAACCGTGATGATAATCATTCATTGCCTAACAATTTTCTAATCTCAAATCCCTTTTTGTAAAATAAATAAATGATTATATATATAGTTAGAGTATATGCTTTGATCCAATTATGTATTATTGTTTTATGAGTGTCGGACAATTAAACTTTGTTAGCATGAATGAAATTCATTGCATATCATGTGTTCGATAATATTCATCTATGTCTTTTTTTAAACATTTCTATCTCCGTTTTCTATTTTGGATATCCGATTTGCGAATTATAAAATACAAATATATACATACATGGTACCTAATACTGAAATAAATGCAGGTGATATAGTTCTGTAAAAGGGGTGTATTTACAAACTACGCGTGTATAATAAATTATAGAGTAGAACCAAGTAGACACCCAATTTTTTATAAAATAATGAAGAACATAATTGTTTGGATAAACAAAATTACGTCATTGCAATATACATATTAAACTTGTTGATATCATGATAAATGAAACAACCTATGAACCAAAATAACCAAAGACTCTGATGATTCATTATTTAGTGGGTTTTTTGGAGCGATTGGCTACTCAGTGAGTGGAATTTTGGGTCCACTAAGTTTAAAATGACATTCACGCACAAACTTACATATTGATACATAATTTATTTTTATATTAGCCGAATATATGTTTTTTAACCTAAATTTTTCAAACTATTTTCATGATGTCATAATTGTTGGATTCATATATATGGGAGACTATATGGATACGTATACATAGAGAGAATGGGGATGAGTTTGGCATTAGTTTTATAGGGTGCGACCTAAATTGTTGAGTATAATGAATATGGTGGCACATATTGTCCCATTTATTTAGTCCTGAAAATTTAGCACTTGGCAAAATATTATCGTCTTTCGCCTACATCGGAGAGAATATTTTTTCCCATGTAATTAGTGTAGGGTACATTTGATTGGTAAGTTATAAAAATGGTGAATAACATTTTAATTTTTTATGGTAGTAAGAAAAAGAGACAAGTGGTTAGGGTACTCAATCAATAAAGTCAATGATGAGAATCCTATTTCTTTGATACGGTAGAAAAATAAACCAATATCAATTCGAAAGAGTTAGAAAACAGTCCACCAACTTAACGGAAAATAATGCGACCGGTGGTTTCGACTGTAACATCTACCTAGTCATGGTTTAAGACCCTGTAACCACCTCTATTGTTGCCCCTCTATTTACAAATGGATTCATTACCCAAGTGTATCTGCTGAAATCCAAGATCACCAACAGGCTCAATGCCCTGTGTGCAAGGCTGAAATTACAGAATAAACCTTAGTACCACTCTACGGCCGCGGTCAAACAGAAAAAGCATCCTAAGACAAAGTTCCACACGCAGATTTAGTCATACCACGAAGGACTTTGAGTCCTAAATAGGATTTAGTCATCAGTCGATATCGCCCACATGCATGACAGGCTGGTAACAATAACAGCTGCTGCTGCTGCTTATAGATACCTATCAGCTGGGTGGCACAGAGGAGTAAGCACGGATGAATGACTAAGCAAGAACAGTAGTTGTTGTTGTAACTAGAATTTTAGCGAGAAAAGATAGGATTCTTTCAGCGAAATCAACCTTAGTGGATACATAATATAATAATATGTTGTCTTCTAAGTTGGTTTACTATTGAGCTTAGCATCTTTCACTTAATATAATTCATGGTGGAATTCAATACATTTTCCTAGAATTTGTGACAACTTGGTTGTTGTGAATATTTGGACTAATAATTTAACTGCTGAGATATGAAATTCCCTTGATGTTTGAATTTGAGAAGCTGAAAGTGTTTTGGAAATCGGAGAACAGATTAGGTAGCATAGTGTCACTCACGGAAAATTGCACTTTACAAACTCTGGATCTGTCGAAAAATGATTTCAGAGTATAATAACCTAGGGGAATTTCAAACTGCCAAAATTTACTTGTATTGACTTTGTGGGGTTACAGGGCCAATTCAACAAAAGATTGGTTTATCTTCGAATCTCTAGGGGCTTTTGTTGGGTAACAAATCCTTAATTCTAGAGTCATTATTAAGCCTGAGAAAATTTTCTTTCCCAGATCTAAGTACGAACAAATTTTATACTCCATATTAACATCTACTCATTTTTTACCCATTTGATGAGCCACATAAATCGTCTCAACCACTCAGAAGAGGTATTTTTACCAGAGTTTTTGCAGTACCTCTGTTACAGTTATAGGGATTCAATTTTTTCTTCCCTACTCTTGATATTTAGTACTGATTGTCACTTATTTAGTTCGTGGTTTATGGATACTTATGGAATACATTGCACTTATTCAAGTACCATAATTTTTTTAAAATTTTTAAAATTAATTTACAATTGTTGTTTTAATTCGTATTATTGTTGGGTAAATTGTTTTAATTTCTTGGAAACTTAGGTTTGGCCATACTTATTAACCGGATAGGATCTCTTTGTTATTTTGTAATTTCTATTGAATGAACATGAATGCAATTTCTCTGTCTCACGTAATTTAACTTTGAAAGTTGTTGTATTGATATGTTAAGACTGATAATTCATCCATCATATTATATAAATGTAATGACTCAAAAGAACTAATGCCCTCTTTAACTTCATAGTGATGATTAAGTAATTAAACATTTGGGTATTAATTCCTTACTTAGCGATTTCCTTCTAAGCATTGGCAATGGGACGGAAGCATCAACACATGATGAGGGCGCCGAACAGTCTCTCATTAATGTTATCTTCCCATCATTAAATATAAATGCCAACTCGCCAAACTCCTTGACAGATCGAGCAATTCTTGCAACAACAAACGAGCACATAGACGCACTTAATGATATGATGATTGATATGTTTTTCGAAGAATTGAAGACATTAAATAGCTTTGATGAAGCTGTGGATGACATGAACAACTATTACCAAGAAGAATATTTAAATTCTTTGATGCCGAATGGATTGCCACCACACGCATTGAAACTTAAACATAATTGTCCAATCATTCTTATACACAATATAAATCCATCAATTGGATTATGTAACGGAATAAGAATGTTGTACAAAGGTTCTTCGGATAATGTCATCCATGTTTGTCGCTCATATAGTTGAAGAGGAAGAAGAACATTTGAATCCTAACAAACGTCAAAAGCAACATATTTAAGCATTAAATTTTCAGTTTTTAGGATTACACACTATTTTTATCAAATGTCATCTTTCAATACCTGCGATTTGGAATTTGTTTGCTGAAGCTTTTTTTAACTTCTTTTTTTAATGATATTTGCCTATAAATCATTTCAAGCTAATTTCATTGTGATATATTAATTCAGAGTATATATACATATATGTTTGTGTGTATTTCTTCCTACTTTTGAGTAGGGAGTTCTGAGTTCGTTTGTGATAGATTTAGAGTATTTACAGGAATATCTTGTATAGTTTACAGTTGAATGGAGGTTTAGTTTTTGGGGTAATGATTGATGCTTCGTACTAGGTACTTTATGTTATATTTTAACAAAACATATTCTACACAATATGTTGTATGTATTTTTATTACTTTATCCTTCACAGATTTGCAGTTAAAGATTAATATCTGAAAACGGCCACACGTGCAACACACGTGGGCACAACTAGTATATAAAAAAAAGAATGACATTTTTATACTATAACATTTTTTCTTTAATAACAGTTTTTATATATAAAAATATTACAAAAATGTTTAAATGTTTTTAAAACTGTTTTTTATAAATAAAAAAGTTAAAAATAAATTTCTATATAAACTATTAAAAATGTTTTAAATATTTACTATTGTTTTAAAACGTTAAAAAACATGTTTTGTTAAACTTTTTTTTCATATAAATACAATTTTTTTTTATATCTAAACAGTTTTTAATATATAAAAACTGTAAAAAAATATTTTAAATGTTTCTTTAAACAGATTTTTTAAAAATAAAATGTTAATATATAAGTTGTTTTTTATTTATAAAAAGGTTAAAAAAAATCCCTCTCTATATAAACTGTTAAAAAGATATTAAAATAAACTGTTAATATATAAACTATTTTTTATTTATAAAAAGGTTTAAAAAATCCCTTTTTATATAAACTGTTAAAAAGGTATTAAATATATACTACTTTTCAAAAAAGTTATAAAAAAGTGTTTTGTTACACTTTTATTTAAATATAAATAGTTTTTTAGTAACTTTTGCAATATAAACTGTTTTGTACATCAAATAGTTTAAATCTGATAAAAAATATTTTCTATGGAAAAAAAAGTTTATATCTGATAGAAATTTTTCCGCCATAGAAAATATTTCAATAAGCTGGTTTTTTGCAATTTTTTTCTGTTGTACAAAAACATTTTTGAATGGCGAAAAAACATTAAAAAAAACAGCTTTTTATATATTAGAAGTATAAAAACATTCAAAAACTGTTTTTTACAACAACAAAAAAAACTGTTTTTTTGGTAGGAAAAAATTGAAAAAAAAGACTGTTTTTTACAGCTTTATTTGTCACGAAAGATTAATAAAAAAAAGTTATTCAAATTTTTTTTTTTTTTTTTTTTTAAAACTGTTTTTTTACAACTTTATTTTTTAGTAAAGAATAAAAAAAAGTTACTAAAAAACTGTTTATACTTAAATAAAAGTGTAACAAAACATGTTTTTTTAAACGTTTTTAAAAAATAGTATATATTTAATACCTTTTTAATATAGAAAGGGATTTTCTAACCTTTTTATAAATAAAAAACAGTTTATATATTAACAGTTTATTTTAATATCTTTTTAACAGTTTATATAGACATGGATTTTTTTAACCTTTCTGTAAATAAAAAACAGCTTATATATTAACATTTTATTTTAAAAAAATCAGTTTAAAGAAGCATTTAAAATATATTTTTACAGTTTTTATCTATTAAAAACTGTTTATATATATATAAAAAACTGTTCATATATGAAAAAACAAGTTTAACAAAACATGTTTTTTAACATTTTAAAAAAATAGTACATATTTAAAACATTTTTAATAGTTTATATGGCAAATTATTTTTTAAATTTTTTTAGTTCAAAGAATCAGTTTTAAAATCATTAAACATTTTTGTAATATTTTTATATATAAAAACTGTTATTAACGAAAAAAAGTTATAGTATAAAAATGTCATTCTTTTTTTTATATATAAATGGTGTAAACTATTTTGTTCCGTATTAAATGAAGTGAGTGAACATCACTTAAAAATGAGATAATGAATCATTAAATGAAGTGAGAGAACAATTCTTAAGAAACCATCTGATTGGACGACATCAAAACTTGATGTCCTTGAACACATCAAAAAACTTTCCAATGACATCAGTTTTGATGTCGTCCAATCATATGGTTTCTTAAAAAGTGTTCTCTCATTTCATTTAATGGTCCATTCTCTCATTTTTAAGTAATGTTCCCTTACTTCATTTAATATGAAACAAAATAGTATACACCATTTATATATAAAAAAATGACATTTTTATAATATAACATTTTTTCTTTAATAAAAGTTCTTATATATAAAAATATTACAAAAATGTTTAATATTTTCAAAATTATTTTTTATATATAAAAAGGTTAAAAAATAATTATTATATAAACTATTAAAAATGTTTTAAATATGGGCTAGTTTTTTAAAACGTTAAAAAATGTGTTTTGTTAAACAGTTTTTATATATAAAGAGTTCTTTTTTTTGCATTTTTTTATTGTACAAAAACAGTATTTTGAATGGAGAAAAAACATTAAAAAAATATTTTTTATATATTAGAAATATAAAAACATTCAAAAAACTGTCTTTTTCCAACAAAAAACACCTGTTTTTTTGTTTAAGAAAAAAAAAACTGTTTTTTACTACTTTATTTTTCAGGAAAGATTAATAAAAAAAAGTTCTTCAAAAACATTTTTTTTTTTGTTTTTAAAAAAAAATGTTTTTTACAACTTTATTTTTTTAGTAAAGAATAATAAAAAAATTACTAAAAAAATGTTTATATTTAAATAAAAGTATAACAAAACACGTTTTTTTAAACTTTTTTGAAAAATAGTATATATTTAATACCTTTTTATCGTAGGAATTTTTTTTGAAAAATAGTATATACTATTTTTCAAAACTTGATGTCGTTGAACACGTGTTTTGTTACACATTTATTTAAATATAAACAGTTTTTAGTAATTTTTTTATTCTTTACTAAAAAAACGGTTTAAAAAAAACAATTTAAAAAAAAAACAAAGAAAAGGTATTAAATACCTTTTTCACAGTTTATATATATTTAATTACCTTTTTAAAAAAAAGTAATAAATACCTTTTTGTTACACATTTAATTAAATATAAACAGTTTTTTAGTAACTTTTTTTTTAATCTTTACTAAAAAATAAAGTTGTAAAAAAACAAAATAAAATTTTTGAATAACTTTTTTTTATTAATCTTTCCTGAAAAATAAAGTTGTAAAAAACTGTTTTTTTTTTCAATTTTTTTCCTTAAACAAAAAAACAATTTTTTTGTTGTTGTAAAAAACAGGTTTTTGAATGTTTTATATTTCTAATATATAAAAAACAGTTTTTAATGTTTTTTTGCCGTTCAAAAAACTGTCTTTGTACAACAACAAAAAATTTTGCAAAAAAAATCTGTTTATAGATAAAAACTGTTTAACAAAACACATTTTTTTACGTTTTAAAAAAATAGCACATATTTAAGACATTTTTAATAGTTTATATAAAAATTACTTTTTTAATTTTTTTATATAAAAAATATTAAACATTTTTGTAATATTTTTATATATAAAAACTGTTATTAAAAAAAATATTATATTATAAAAATGTCATTCTTTTTGTATATATAAATGGTGTAAACTATTTTGTGTCATTAAATAAAGTGAGAGGACATCATTTAAAATTGAGAGAATGAACCAGTAAATGAAGTGAGAGAATACTTTTTTAAGAAACCATTTCATTGGACGATATCAAAACTTGATGTGGTTGAACACATCAAAAAAATTTCGGGAATGAGTCTTTGACTATAAGATATGAATCAGATCTTTTAGAGTAAAAATATTTTTCTTTATTTTTTATTCTTCAAACTAAATTTTTCATTATTTCAAAACCTTTGAATATTTATTGCTTCTCTACTAAGATTTGAAAAATCATTTTATAAGAGATATTTTTCTTGAGTAAGGTTTTCTTTCGTTTGATCTTTTTAAAAAATTGTGAGTTTTGATTGTCATACAAATTCATCCATACTTTTTTAACCTTTAGAATATCTTATCATCCTAACTTAATAGTGTTATGTTGCTCTTGAGTACATTTTCAATGGAGTAAGTTCTTTTAAATTATAAAAATATATTTGAGTTTTTATTGGATCTAAATCCCCGTTAACCAAAACCCATTGCGGTAGTGTTAAGTTCTCTAGTTGTTGGTAGCTTCCCTTAGACGAAAGACAATATGTGAAAGAGTTATGCATAATGAGAGTGTAATTCATATTTCTTCTTTGTAATTTTTTACCTTAATAAATTTTCCATTCAAATTGGCATGAGATTTTTTTCCGTCAGAGGATTTTTTTTCTTTATATATCAAGTTTTATGTGATAAAAATGGTTTGATTCTAACTTTGATAAAAGTTTTGTCAAATGGTGTTTTAGGATATTTTTCCGTACCCTTTGAAAAAAAAGAAAAAAAAAAATAAATATATATATATATATCTTTACTTGGTAATAAATTTTGTTTGGGTACCTACCATCAAGAGAACACTTTCACATGGTAAAAGATCAGGGAAGTTTCTGCTATAACTCTCTAGTTTTAGATTTAAAATTTTCTGAGGTAATTATTTGGTATTTAATAGGTATTATATATCATTGTAAATATGTTGGATGATTTTAATATTAATGGGTATTAATGGTTAGAGAAAATGAAAGGTTAAAACCATTAATTAGTTGGAATAAGAAAAGACGAAGAGAAGTGGAAAAACCAAAGTCCCACATTGAAAAAGTGTGAAAAAGTTAGTGGGTTAATAAATGCTCTTGTGTCATAAGAGATTACTTGTGTGCATTGAAGTATATACTACTAGTGTACACCTTAGGTCCAAGGATCATCCGCACACGCGCGCGTGTGCGAAAGTGCGATTGGGCGTTTAAAGCTCCTTTAGAGGTGCACTTTGCACTTCGATCTTGATTTTTGACAACGTCAAAAGATCAAACGGTCCAGATTAAATCCGTAATAAATGATACATAATTATGGCGCGAGTGGATCTGAACCGTCGGATTTTGGCGTCACTTCGTTAAGTGTTAATCCGTACAGTCGAACCTTTTTAGTTCAAATCTGGAACGTTCAAAATATAGTTATATATCTAAGGGCCGTGATTAAATGACATTTGGATGTGGTGTCTGTTCATGAACAGACACCACAAGAAGCTATATATAAAAGGAAAAATCCTATCATAATTAATTCTGAAAATTTTCTTTCTCTATTATTTCTTCTTACCAACTTCATAGAGTGTTATGGGTTGTTCTTCAAGTTTGCTACTTGAATAAACCCGTAGATTTGTTGTATCTTGGAGGTAATTTGCCTAGACCCGTTAGCAAACTCTGTACGAGTGGGGGCAAATAACACCTTAAGGACAGTAGTTTATTACGCCTCAAATCCAATCATCTGTTCATATTTTCTGCATAATTAAAAATTCATCAACAATCTTAAGGTGTTATTTCATGGAGGCAGAAAAGAATATGAATATGTTTCTGAATCCCAATGTGCATTTGGACCGCTTTGATGGAACAAATTTCACTCGCTGGACAGGAAAATTATTCTTCCTTCTCACAGTTTTGAAAATTGCATATGTTCTGGATCCTAAACTAGAAGCAATTCCGGAACCAAAAGAAGACGATAATGAAACTGTCAAAGAACAATGGAATAAATGTGAAGAAGATGAATTGGTGTGTCGTGGGCATATTCTGAATACGCTGTCTGGTCGATTATATGATCCTTACAAATCTATGCAGTCTCCGCGGAAAATATGGAATGCTCTTGAATATAAATACAAAACAGAGAAAGAAGGTACGGATAAATTCTTAATTCTGAAATATTTCGAATTCAAAATAAGTGATAACAAAACTGTTTTAAACCAAGTACATGAGTTGCATATCCTTGTCACAAAGCTTCGTGAATTAAATGTGGAAATTTCTGAATCGTTTCAAGTTGGTGCAATTATTGCAAAATTACCACCAAGTTGGAATGATTGTCGTAAGAAACTCCTACATAGGAAAGATGATAGTTTGGAGGAATTACAGAAACATTTAAGAATTGAAGAAGAAACCAGATCCCGTGATCAAACAAATGTTTCTCATAATTCCACCAAAGTTAACTTTGTTGAAGGAAAGAAATATCATAAAAACAGTCCAATGGGGCTTGTTTCAATTGTGGGAAAAATGTCCACTATGCCTGTGATTGTAGAAACAAGAAACGAAAGATAGATGCTACTGAATCCAATAATACAAATAATGCGAATATGGTGGAAAATAAGATCGAGGATCTTGTAGCAATGGTATCGGACATGCAAATTGGTATGATTACCGAACTAAACATGGCGGCAATAACGAAGTCTTCTGACTGGTGGCTCGATTCTGGGGCTACCATACATGTCTGCAATGATAAATCATTGTACTCCGCATATGAAAAAGCAGAGGACGGTCAAGAGGTTCTAATGGGGAATCATAATTCTGCCAAAGTTCTGGGAAAAGGAAACGTTGAACTACAATTCACATCTGGAAAGAAGTTGACGTTGACAAATGTTCTGCATAGTGTCTACAAGTTTGATTTGTAAAAGCGACATTAAAGCCGTCTTTGAGTCTGATAAGTTAATTCTGTCTAAGAATGGGGCATTTGTTGGGAAAGGGTATGCTTGTGATGGAATGTTCAAACTCAGTATTTTGATTAATAATATAAATAATTCTGCTTATATTGTTGAGTTTTTTGATGTTTGGCATGCTAGATTAGTGCATTTAAATTTTAGATCATTGAAATACATGTCTAAACATAAATTAACAACTTGTGATAGTACTTCTCATGAAAAATGGGAAATCTGTATTCAAGCAAAATCAACAAAAAGACCTTTTCCTAAAGTCGAATGAAGTGCTGAATTATTAAAATTAGTTCATTCTGATATATGTGAATATAATGGTATTTTAACTAGAGGGCGAAAAAGATACTTTATTACATTCATTGATGATTGTTCAAAATTCACATATGTATATGTGATAAGACATAAGGATGAAGCTTTTTCAATGTTTAAACGTTTTAAAGCAGAAGTTGAAAATCAAAAGGAAAAGAAAATTAAAATTCTTCGTAGTGATAGAGGGGGAGAGTATTTTCCAAATGAATTTGACTCATTTTGTGAAGAACATGGAATAATACATCCAAGAACTGCCCCTTATACTCCCCAACAAAATGGTTTGGCTGAAAGAAAGAAAAGGACTCTTACTAGTATGATCAATTCTATGTTGATTAATTCAAACTTACCAAACAATTTGTGAGGAGAAGCTTTACTCACCGCTTGTCATTTACACAACAGAATTCCATCAATGAAAACACATGTTTCTCCATACGAGGTATGGAAGAATCGAAAACCAAATCTGGACTACCTAAGGGTCTGGGGCTGTTTGGCTTTCTATAGAATTCATGACCCGAAAAGTTCAAAGTTGGGTGCAACAGGAATTAAAAGTGTTTTCAAAGGATACGCGAAATTTTTTAAGGCATATAGGTTGTTGGACTTAAATTCTAATGTTGTAATTGAATCAAGGGATGTTGAATTTATGGAAAATAAATTTTATAAAGATTCATGTGTCGAATTAGATGACAGTCCTCATACATCCACTAGGTTGATTCCTAGACCATCAATTAATAATAAAAGGAATGAACCCGAAACAGAAATAGAACCTAGAAGAAGTCAGCGTGCTAGAAAAGAAAAATCTTTTGGCCCTGATTTTATTTCATCTCAAGCCTTAGCCTTTTTGGTTGAAGGAGATAGAGATAATATTCTTAATAAAATGCCTATTTTACTTAACGTATAAGAAGATCCTAAAACCTTTAACGAAGCAATGACTTCTAGGGATGTTTCTTTTTGGAAAGAAGCTATTAATGACGAGATGGATTCAATTCTATCAAATTAGACATGGGTTTTAGTGGACTTGCCACAAGGATCACAACCTATTAGTAGTAAATGGGTATTTAGAAGAAAATACAATACCGATGGTTCTATTCAAACCTTTAAGGCTAGATTGGTAGAAAAAGGTTTTAAAAAAAGAAAAGGGATTGACTATTTCGATACTTATGCACCTGTTGCTAGAATTACATCCATACGTGTTTTAATGGCAATTGCATCTATTTATAATCTGTTTGTGCATCAAATGGATGTTAAAACAGCATTTTTGAATGGTGACCTAGATGAAGAGGTATATATGGAACAACCTGAAGGGTTTGTTTTGCCCGGAAATGAACATAAAGTTTGTAAATTAATTAAGTCACTTTATGGGTTGAAACAAGCACCAAAGTAGTGGCATGAAAAGTTTGATACAATCATTCTTTCTGATGGTTTCACACATAACAACGCTGATAAGTGCATTTATTCAAAATTCACCAATGACTGTGGTGTAATTATTTATCTATATGTTGATGACTTATTAATTTTTGGTACAAACATGAGAGGTGTATATGAAACTAAGAAGTACCTTAGTTCACAATTTAAGATGAAAGATCTTGATGAAGTGGATACCATCTTGGGTATTAAAGTTAAGAAATATAGTGGGGGTTATGCATTATGTCAATCTCATTACATTGACAAAGTTATTCACAAATTTAATCACTTGAAAATAAAAGAAGCAAATACCCCATATGATTCTAGTATAAAATTATTAGAAAATTCTGGCAGAGCAGTTGCACAACTTGAATATGCTAGTGCAATTGGAAGTTTAATGTATGCGATGCATTGTACAACGCCATATATTGCATTTGCAGTAGGTAAAATGTCAAGATACACTAATAATCCAAGTATGGATCATTGGAAATCAATTGGGAGGATTTTTGGTTACCTCAAGAAGACAAAAGAATTAGGTCTATTTTATTATGACTTTCTAGCAGTTCTTGAAGGATACTCTGATGCTAGTTGGATAACTAGTGCAAGTGATAATAAATCCACATCTGGGTGGATATTCACCTTAGCGGGTGGGGCGGTATCTTGGGCATCCAAGAAACAAACTTGCCTTACACATTCAACAATGGAATCTGAGTTTATAGCACTGGCAGCAGCCGGAAAAAAAGTAGAGTGGCTAAGAAATTTATTATTGGACATAAAGTTATGGCCAAAACCAATGCCATCTCTTTATTTATATTGTGATAGTGAAGCAACATTGTCTAGAGCGTATAACAAAGTATATAATGGAAAATCTAGACCCATAAGTTTAAGACATGAATATGTCAAACAATTAATAACTTATGGAGTTATTAATATTATATATGTTCGAACAAATAAGAATCTAGTTGACCCTCTTACCAAAGGACTTTCTAGAGATTTGGTAAAAGACACATCTAATGGAATGGGACTAAAACCATTTTTTCAATAGTCACCGGTAATGGTAACCCAACTTTGTAATAGCATTACCACTACTCCAAAGTTTCATGGGTAATAACAAGTTACTGATAAGTGATTAGATTTTGCACTAAAATTTATTCAATTTCATGTCCCTTCTAGGATGTTTAGTGCATATTGCTACGTTAAGAGGATGAGTTTAACTCTTAATGAAGTTCGTTGTCTAAAGTAGTAAGGACATGCAAGAGAACTTCACCTATATGAATATAGGAAGTGGTGCCGCTTCTAGCAAGATTTTGGGTTTATTCTTGTAAATATTCATGAAGCCAAGATAGTGCACATGGCCATAATAGTGGTAAAAACATATTGAACATCTCGTAGAGATTGGGTTATCCAATGTGTGATATATATCCGGTTCTAAATAATAAGACAAGGCTTAATGCATGGCACACCATTGTGTTATTAGAACTTTGATATATATTCACTAACTGAAGGTTTAAATCGAAAGATACCTCCTTGTATGCATGAGCATATCACAAGAAGAAATTGGGTTAATTTCAAAATCTAGTGGGGGATTGTTGGATGATTTTAATATTAATGAGTATTAATGGTTAGAGAAAATGAAAGGTTAAAACCATTAATTAGTTGGAATAAGAAAAGACAAAGGGAAGTGGGAAAACCAAACTCCCACAGGAAAAGTGTGAAAAAGTTAGTGGGTTAATAAATTCTCTTGTGTCATAAGAGATTACTTGTGTGCATTGAAGTGTATGCTACTAGTGTATACCTTAGGTCCAAGGATGGTGCTTTTCACCATCCGCACACGTGCTCGCGGGCGTGTGCGAAAGTGCGATTGGGCGTTTAGGGCGCTTTAGAGGCGCACTTTACACTTCGATCGTCGCGAGGAGCAGTAGGAGCCTTTGATTTTTGACAACGTCAAAAGATCAAACCGTCCAGATTAAATCCATAATAAATGACACATAATTATGGTGCGAGTGGATCTGAACTGTCGGATTTTGGCGCCACTTCGTTAAGTGTTAATCCGTACAGTCGCACCTTTTTAGTTCAAATCTGGTACGTTCAAAATATAGTTATATATCCAAGAGCCGTTATTAAATGACATTTGGATGTGGTGTCTGTTCATGAACATACGCCACAAGAGGCTATATATAGAAGGCAAAATCATGTCATAATTAATTCCGAAAATTTTATTTCTCTATTATTTCTTCTTACCAATTTCATAGAGTGTTCTGGGTTATTCTTCATGTTTGCTACTTGAATAAACCCGTGAATTTGTTGTATCTTGGAGGTAATTTGTCTAGACCCGTTAGCAAACTCTGTACGAGTGGGGGCAAATAATACCTTATGGACAGTAGTTTATTACGCCTCAAATCCAATCATCTGTTCATATTTTCTACATAATTAAAAATTCATCAACAAAATATGCATCACATACATATAGGCGTGACTATTATACATAAACAAAGTAATATTATTATTCATCAATCATAATATAGTGGCATGTACTCCCACTAATTCATTTTATGAGAAAAACATTTTCTATAAAATTGAGTTTATGGAATACAATCAAAACATTTAAAATAGACTTTAAATGATAGTGATAAAAACTTTTGAATGACTTAAAATTATGTGAATGATTATGAATTTAGAATGACACTTTTAGCCCCGAACGAATCTTATGATTTAATTATATAATATAGTATTGATTTAACAAAGCTAATTCTTCTTTGTATTGACCTTGATCTCCAACTCTTGGATCACCTTCAATCCCCAGTACTTCTTTGTTGTTTAATCTTCTTATCTTAAATAATGTCGATCAAGGATATTTCTTCCCCTTAACTTAGGTAATGGAAAAGTACATTAAATGGGTATAAAATGTACAAGAGAATTTATCGAGAAAGGAAAGATAAGCTTACCCCATTAATCAAAACACAAACTAGAGCAATGAATAATATGAAACGTTCAATCATATTGAATAGTGCAAAGTTTATTCATAACTCATTTATCTTATTTTTTATTTCCAAAATCACACTCATTTCAAATTTAAACAATCGATTAAGTAAATAATCTAGAAATTTAAATCGAAGTCGTAATTATTGATCATACCCATCTTGTGGATAGAACTACTTTTCTAAATAAAACAACCATTTAATTTATCTCATTAATTTTAAGAAACTTGTTAATTTCTATAATAATTTTAACATTACACAACTAGTTTATATGAACTCAATAAAGCAATTGAACATATTTCAATAAAATAGTTTAACATTTTCCAAGGGCTGAAAATATTGTCACTCATATTAATGCTCAAATTATAATAAATTTTTGAGATTTTATCATAAATTAATTGCATAAAATGATTTTTAAACTCCAAAAAAATAATTATCCGGGGTTGAAAATAATTAAAACATTTTCAATATTCAAATTATATTAATAAAATGTTATATAATTTTTCAAAAGTTTTAAATGCTCAAAAATAATTTTAAAACAATTAAACTACCTAAAATAACTTTATTGGTCCAAACAGACCCTCAAACGTAGGTCGTGCCATTTAACGGGTACGAGAGAGTTATTGCGTAGAACTGTTTTTTGCTTGCATCATTTTGTACGCACACACAAATTTACACGTATATGTGTGCATCTGTGTGTGTTTATATGAAAAAACACAAAACATTCATATATATATATATATATATATATATATATATATATATAATGTATTGTAATTCGCTTTTCAAAGTTGGAGATAAAATTAATTCATATGATTCAGATATTCAATTTCATCTCATCAATACTCTCTAGACTCGGGATCTTCGATCCCATGTAACTTTTAAATGATTCTATCTCAAATACACAAATATGTGTGCGCACTCACACCGTGGCGTTGCGGGCCTCGAGCAAGTTGGTTTGAAGTTGCCTTGCCCCGCGGGAATTTTGCGTGTGAACGGTGGATGCCTAAGAGTGCTTGTCTCCTAATCCACCTCATCCCCTCGAGGGTGGGTTATAGGTTCGATGTTTAGACTTAGTGACTTGTCCCTGGATGTAGTTTGATGCCATATCCAGTTTTTGGTGCATGCCCCTTGTATATGTGGCTTTCGTGGTGAAAAATGGGGTTTCATAGGTTGTTTATAGTCGCCAGTTTTTTATATAAAAATAATTATAAGGTCCCGGTTATCCCTTTTTGGATAATTCTACGACAAATTTTAAAATCTACAGGTCGTCTAGAGTTTCTTGTTATGTTGATTTAGGAATCGGGTTATGAGTGGGGAAGGTGTTAAAAACACCATTTGTTCTTTGTGATTCCATAATTAAATTCTTATTATCTCTCTTGACATTATTTGATTACTTTTTAGTTATTTTGAGAACATGTTTAGAGGCCTTAGATTTAGAGTTCCTTAAATGTAAATAGGTGCTTATGTAGGAAAAACGGTATTAGTGAGAGGTGTAGAAACGTCACTTTAACCGATGCAGGTACACAAGGGTGCTTGTGTATGATACTATGATTATATAACATATGGATGTTATTATAAATATATGCCTGCAAGAAAGCTCGACTTATGTAATGCTTGATCGTTAGTGTGTGTAAATGTATGTGCGAGAAGTTGTTACTTGAGATAGTGTGTGTAAAGTCAGGGTTGACTGCCCACTTCACACAACCTCCTAACGATAGCATTACCGAGTAGGTATGTTTCAAACAAATACACACACACACACACACACACACACACACACACACACATATATATATATATAACTCACAATGAATATATAACCGATTACATACAAAACTCCCACAACGTACTAGTCTACAAATCTTAGAGTCCAAACCGACTTCCCAATTTTCAATTAAGTGTTCACTCACTTGTTAAAGGATTCATCTCACTCGAATAAAACTAATAGTTGGATTAAAACACGTACCAGCCCCTGATAATGTTATAAGGAAATCCCAATCAATTTTGAAAACTCATACGCACATTTATCCAACACTAACTGGTCAAACCAGTGCAAAAATGAAATTCGGGATAGGCAAGAAAATCGAATCAATTCACTAGCATATTTAACGGGTTTGGTCCAACGAATTAATTTTCTTGTTTAGTGAACTAGTTCAGTTTGATGGGCTGCTCTTTATCTTCAACCTCGAGTCTTCACATCCTAGACCTATCAAGGGAGGTCCCAAGCCTTCCAAAATCATAAATTAAGAAAACCAAAAACAAATATAAACATCCCAGATGTATTTTAAACCCAATATGAACCCGAATACAATGTCTATTCCAAAGGATTCTTAATAATTGATTTAATTCACCCAATCTAGAATTAATCAAACTTAAAACCCATTGATCTAACACCCTATCGATGTTCATCATTCTCATATTCAAATATTCAAATTTAAATTACTAATTCATCCATATATATTCTTAATGACATTAACATGTTAAAACACAAATCAATCCTCTTAATTATCCCTTTTAATTACATTCTCAATTTTCAGATTAATCACTAGTTAACTATGAACATAATTAACTAAATAAATGCAAATATAAAGCAAGCAAACACTTGACTTGATGGCTTAAAATTATAAACTTGACACGTTCTTGATGATTCGATTCCTGAATTGGCCCTTCATATCTTTTCCAAGATTTTATTCCTCTCATTTTCTCTTCCCTTTTGTTCTCTCCCTTAATTCCCATTAATCAGAGGTTAAATGAGTCTTCTATCCAGCCCACTAACATTTAAATGCCTCATAATAAAACCCTAATTTCATCTTTGGGTTAATCCTTAATGGTAAAAAGACCACCATACCCCTTTGTAGGCCATTTTACGTCTAAAAATCTCCCGAAATCCAAATATAACCCCCCCCGAGTACTCATTCTGGACTATTTCGACCCATTCTGGGCCACCGGTGCACTCAAAAGGACATTCGAGTCACCGAACTAAAAATCTTCAACTATCTCATTAACTAGGCCCGACATGTGTGTACAATATGCGTCTTCCTTAATCCTTTTAAATCTGTCGTTTTAACTCTCTAACGTTACTTATTATAGGAAAGTAAATAATTTTAATCGTAAATATTAATCCTAACTCGCTAATTAATATTTATGGAAATCAATTTAATTTCATAATTAAATTAATAATTCAACGCACTACTGTGAATAGAATACTCTTAAAAGTGTAGGGTATTACATCATATTATGATCATTGTGTGAGCACTAGACTAAAGGTATTGTCCTTCAAACTAGTTTAGAGGTGTATAGAGGGAGGGGTTAGTGTATTTGGTATAGGAGTGGACCAGATGTCCCCGACAGAGATCTAAATATCCATTATCGACATGATTAAAATCCCGAAGGTGACATAATCCATTGGTTGGCTACTCCTTTATATGAACTAGGGACAGATGCATCCCTAATAAATAATACGTTAAGGGACACATTATAAGGCCTGGTCTTCATGATTTTGGCTTACTATAATTCCTATGTACCCAAGGGGACGTAGGATCAAATCCTACGTAGTTCCAATAATGGGACATACTTAAGGGTGTTGGTGACGGGATACCAGGAATACTATATACAACATTATAATATATATATGGATCCTATTCCTTAATATAGCATTTCCGTTGTGTTGGATTGATATATGTATGTGTTGAAAAATATGTTGATTAAATGTTGATGTTTGAATAGTATTGATACGAAACACATATTCATGGGTGCCTCCATTTGGACGAGCTTTGTCCACTTCGAGAAGTGGTGTGAGTAGCGGTATTTTTTACTTTGGCCTTTCAAAGTCTCGAGCTGACAAAACTCAATGGAACTCTCCTGAGAATGGTTTGAACAGTATGTTTTCATATTCAAGTATTTTGATCATGGCATTTGATTAACATTTATTTAAAACATGAGTATGTAAGTTCAATACACAAATAGAGGTGTGGGGTTAAAAATTAGGATTTAGAATATCAATGATATAAAGTGCATACTCGATCCCCTAAATGGGGCCCGGGATAGATGAGATTAACAAGTATGTAAAACTTATCACTATATATATGGGGGTATTTCCCCAAAATTTGGGCAGATTTTTTTTACCCTTGTAGTGTGAACCAAATGTTTTCCCCGGGGAGTATCCCCACTTGTGGTGCCCCAGGTGGAAAGAGCTTCATTTTAAAGTGTCGTCTTTTAAGGCGTGCGTGCAAAAATTCACCTATGTTTATATCTTTGAGGAAACTTTTCATAAGTACGAACCTCTTTCGGGACTTTGGAAACAAATATTTGCAAGTACAAATTTTCCTCGAGGGAAGGTGTGTAAGAGAAAATTTTCATTCATTGCTCAAAACTTAGGCTTACATGTATGTTTATCATATCCACGTGACTATTTTGTAGTGTTTTGAGATGTGACATCATTGCATTTATGTCCTTTATAATGTGTGGAGTCATTAAAATGGGATTTGATGACAACTTGCTACATGTTTGACTCCTTGTCTCCTTTAATGCATACGAGCATGAGCTTATTTGTGTATTGCTCTTACCTGTCACATATTGTTCATAGTGTTTTCATCTCAATTTTTCTTTAAGATTATAAACGCAATAATAAAAAGTTGTGCATGTAAGAACCATTGCCTAGATTTAAAAATCATTTTTTGGTAATTTTTTTAATATTAAGCAATGGAATCGGGCTACAAAAGACAAATTCTTTGTGTGAAAAGCCATCATTTTCAATGAAAAGAGCTTAAAAAATTAAAGGCACATAAAAACAGAAGTTCCAGATCATTTTCTTGAATATTGATGCTTCTCTACAAATGAGCATTCATTTCTTTAAAATAATTGAGAGTATAAGTGTTAGATGTGAGTTTTGAGGGAGTTGAGTCAAAGATCAATGGATTTTCACATAGTATAAAAATCTCGAAAAAAATATTACTTAGTTTTGGGCGTCATTGGTATGGAAATCACTTACAGTCTTGATTTATTGATTAAGATAAGTCAGTTTCACATGAGTTCACCAATTTTACACATAAGGTAGACTTCTTTCGTTAGTGGTTTCTCAATCCTTCTCACACGTGTTATGTTTTTCTATGTTGATTAACATATGGAATATGTTCACACCCCTACAGTTGGTTTCTATGATTCGAGTATTTTTGTGTTTCTCTATGGTGTGTTGTATTTGTACAATTTTATACTTGAAAATTTTGAAAATTTTCTAAAATAGTTAATTGAGCCTTTGAGATTATCATTGCATGTTCGTCATTCATATATTTTATGATGATATCTTATTCTTATTGGTGATGTTCCCTATATTTCATGATTAGTTTCTACTCCTTTGTCTATTTTTGACAAAAAGGGGGAGAACAAATTAAGGAGGAGTTTGATTTCATTTGTTTTTTGACAAGTACATGCCTTTATTATATACTTCAAACTCTATTCATCACGGGTATTGTTCTTGTTTCAAGGGAAGAACAAGAAGAATATGTTGATTAAAGACAATACGTCCGTATACCAATCCATTTGTAAGGTTTGGGAGGATATTAGGATATATATTTTTTTTATCTTAGGGTATTTTTATTGTAATTTGGATTTCGGTTTTATTTTTATACCGGAATAGTCAAAGGGGAATATTTGTACGAGAAAATTTTCTATCATTGTTCATAGATTAGGCTTACATGTATGTTTGGCGTATCCCATTACAATTCAACTCGGGCCATCATAAAGAACCGAATCTCCAACATCTCCAACTTCAATATGATCTCCACATTATGAAGGCATAAAGAATTAGACGTTCGGATTTACTTTCATTTATATTGGGCGATGTAATTTTTTTATAAAAATCAAGGAATTTTTTATTATTAAAAAAAATTCAAAGTTCGCGGACCTCCTGCAAATGAGAAAGCATTCTCATTTGAACGAGATGTCAAAGTCATTCGAAGCGTTGTTTGATCTCTACATCTAACGTGCATCTAACAAGGCGGTATTGTTATTGCTTCGTTTGAAGCTAGTTCAAACGAGATAACACTGTCATTTGAACGTACTTGGTTATTTCAAACGAGATGCTATTCTCGTTCAAACGAGAATTTTTTTCGTTCGAACAAATGATGTCGCTTAGAATTTTGAGCCTATCATATAAATACCTATTTCGATAGGATTTTAAAAGAGACTTTTTTAAAAACAATTTATGCATACCTGTTGCAAAAGTCCTCATTACTTTTGGGCCTAAAAACCTTTTCATTCATAAAATAATAATTCCCAATATACTAGTGAATATACTTAAAATCCTACATAGTTTCATATTGGATATAACCTTTTTGAGAGATCATCTTCACTGTTGATCTTGTGAACCTTGGAGGGTATCACTACTGAAGGAAGACAAAAGTTGATCAGTGGATACCGAGGGTGGACCGCCACCTGTGGAGTGATCTAAAGCTGAATAGTTTTCTTTAGAGAGTTTTTAAGTAAGTTGTCTTGTAAAACTATCCCAATTGATTATTTTTTTTTGTGTTAGGAACGATCATCACATGAAAACATAAATTAATCAGATTAAAATTTGGTAATAATTTGGAGTTTTATATGGTGGATATTTAATTATATAAATCATTCCTTTAAGATTGCTAGTGCATTCTCAAAGCGACTTATCTGAGGTACGAACTTCTTTGGGAATTTTTAGAATGAGCTTGAGTATCTCGAATGCTCTGGGGAGAAGAAAGTTTTAAAAATGAATTAACATTGGGTATTATGGTGGTTTTAATTGTTGTTGGGGACTTTTATCTATAAGTTTGGGATGGGATGCATAACCAATTTGTTTAAGGCCTTATAGGGTGGATCCGTACCGCGAGATAAATGTACTGCTAAGGGAGAGCTTAGCTGTATTTGGTAATGATTAATGTTGGGGGTGGTGAGGGGGGGGGGGGGATAATCGTTCAGTTTTCTATTTGGAGGAGACTTTACCGGTCAGTTAAATAACCCACAAGGATTTTTTCTCTCTCTTTTTGGATTTTTCTTGTTGTCATTTTGACCCTTGGGACTTTAGTTCTTGGTGTTTTGACCCCTGAACTATTGTTTTTTATTTGGGATATTATTCCTTGTGGATTTTTTTGGATTCGTGCCCAAAGTTAATTATGATTGGAAAAAGGGTCCCACACCTTAATAGTGGATCATGATGACCACATAGATGGTCGACTAAGAGTGTACACGTGCAAATAATCGTTGTTAAATTGAAAGGACTTGAATAAATAGTTTTTCTTATGTTTTGGGGAAGAGTGGGTGATATATAGAAAGTTTGGGGGTACTTGGAATTTTTTTTAAATGGAAAAGGGGTTGATCGATTAGTTAACCCTAGAGTCTGAAAAGTTAATTGATCAGTTAACTATTTTTAGAGTTTAACCAATCGGTTAAACGCCTTAGTAAATCTTGTCTCTAGAAGCATGTCTCATCTTCTCATATTCATTCTCTTCTTTTGTTCTAATTTCTCTCTCTTCTTTTTGAGGTTTTAGTGGCTTTTTGAGTGTATCTTCAAAATTTAATGCTACTATGGACCCATTGAAGCCTTTTATGATCGAGAAGGATGTGGTTTTGGAGCTAAGGCCAAAGGGGTCGTGGGGGTGATATTGTAGGATAGCCTAGTAAACACGACCTTATAGACGAATGGATTTGTTTTGGGGATCATAGGGCATTAGGGCGTGGCTCGACATGAGGATGACTCGATCAGGGTAGACTGGAGGGGAGAAAACAGTGCCTAGGGAATAAGTGTTGGTTTACAATCCTCCACTACCAGAGGATAAGGACGATATCGAGATAGTGTGAATGTCACCGAGCCATAAGGGTGCATCCCGAGAAGGCTCCACTTGTAAGTTTTTACCTTTTTATGCTTTGTCGCATGTGTTAGTTTATTATCATTTCTTTCTACATATTGAGTTTTAGTGTTCTCACACTTTCACATGTTTTGAGAAAACTGATATGATTTTTTTTAAGGAAGAGGGACGAAACCCCCACAAGTATTATTAATAATCATAGAGAAAAAGCCTCTATAGTGGAACTTACAAGCTCCAAAATTCACAAGATTAAAATTATTTGTTGAGCCTAATAAGTTAACTTTGAAAAGCTAAACATATGGGAGTTTATAAATACTCCCGTTACAAAGAGATAAAGCTGAAAATATGGGGTTTTTATAAGAAACCCCATTACAAAGAACAGAAATCATTACAAATTATGAACAGAAGACCTTAGGTATTGTTGTAATCTCCTCGCACTACCTTAGGAAGGTTCTGCAAAGTGTGATATACTTGAAGAGAGGGAATATTAACACCTGAGTTAGCCAGAGCATCAATAATTATATTGGATTCTCTAAAACAATGAGACAATGGAAAATTCAACATCTCCAAATAAGCCTTGGTTTCAACCACATATTTCTTTAAGTTCCAAGAAGTTTTCCAGTTGTGATTGAGTAAATTGACCAGAAACAAAGAATCAAATTCAATGTAGACATCTCTAATATTGAATTAGAGGCACAATTTAAGACCAGCACACAAACATTTTAATTCAATAAAAGTATTTATAGAGATACCATTAGAATTTGCAAAAGAAAATAGAAGATTCCCTTTATCATCTCTTATAATACCCCATATCCACTTAAGCTTGGTTTACCTTTGGATGCCCCATCCACATTAAGCTTAAAATAACAAGAAGGAGAGAAGGCCCATTTAATGGGCCTAGTAATTTGGATCTTTTGAGAAATCATAATATTAAAAGCTTGTTGAATACCCTTATTAAAGGATGAAAGAGTATTTTTAAACTTAAGCCCCTTACAAATACATGAAATCAAATTTGAAGAGTTTGATATAATATCCTTAGTGCACATAAAAAATACTTTATTCCTTCCATTCCAAATCTCCTAACGTACTACAAGAGAAATAAACTTGTCAAGGAATCTAGCATAGTCATTTATACCTGATTTCAACCACTAACTATAGAACATGGATGACATGGAGACAATGTTAGGTTCAATCCCTAATATGCTTAAAAATTGCTTCCAAATAGAATGAATGATAGGACAAGAAAGAAACAAATGATGAGTGGATTCTTCATGTTGATTGCATGCTTTGCATCTAAAACATAATCTGATTCTCACAGTCTTGATGTTTTCGTCAATGGTTAAACAATTATTGAGGATTTTCCACATGCTGATAGAGATTTTATTTGGAATATGATTGTACCAAATAATTGTCATAACTCTAGAAGAGGGGCATTGAGGCTTGCACACTTTATAAACAGAGGATAAATAGAAATGACCAGATAATTCAGGTAACCAGGTCCAACTACCTTCATTTTGATCCATAAGATTACTGCTCAGGTCTTTAGCCAACTTTAATTTCCTTCAGGTGTGAGAATTAGCATATGAGCTATTCTTAATGTTCTTATACTTGTTAAGTATATAATTAGTCCAAAGGGACTGCTTAGTCCAGAGCTTCCAATACAACTTCATGAAGGTTGCTATTGAGGGGACATTAAAGTCCATGAGGCCAAGAACTCCATAATTAACATCTTTGCATAAGTATTCATATCTTTTACATTGACATTTCCAGCCTTGATCTTCACTACAACCCTAAAAATATTTATTGAGCATTCGATGGATTTTGGTAATGACAGTTTTAGAAGGATAGATTGAAGATAAGAGAAAGGAGGGGATAGAAGAGAGCACGTGTTTAATTAGGATAAGTTTGCCTCCATTGGAGAGGAGATTAGACTACCATCCAGAAATTCTATATCTTAAAAAGGAAATCAACCTGTCATAATAAGGTACCTTATTTTTCCCTTTAAAAAAAGGGCAGCCCATATATTTTAAAATCAAAGATTTAAACTTAAGACCACAAGCTAAAGAAATCAGAGACCTTTTCTTTAAATAACATTTATCATCCACTGTGAAACTACTCTTGGAATCATTGCATTTCTGGTCAGACCTGATACAATAGACACCGATAAACTCCATAATTTTCTTAATGATTCTCTTATCAGCCCTAGAAAAGCTTACTACATCATCAACAAAGGCCAAATGAGATATTATTGGATAACCACTTGGAGTATAGAAAGGCTTAACCACACCTGATGATTGCAAACTGTTGAGGCTCCTACTAAGAAAGTCAGCAGCTAATATAATAAGACTAGGGGATCCCCTTGTCTCAAACCCCTTAAAGATTTGAAGAAACCACTGTTTCAACCATTTATAATAATTGAGAGCCAATTACTTTATATGCACCTCTAAATAAAATCAATCCAGCTCTCTCCAAGGCCAAAACTTCTCAAAACATTAACTAAGAAACCCCAATTAACCCTATCATAGGCCTTTTTTATGTCAAGCTTGATGATTACATTACGTCCATGAGATTTTTCATAAGATTGTGGACCATTTCTTTAGCTAGAAGGACATCTTCTTGGATAGATCTACCTTTAATGAATCCATATTTGTTTTTGGATATAATCATAGTCACAATAGTGGATAACCTTTTGGATGGAATCTTAAAAGAGAAATTGCACAGGCTTATGGGTCTTAGGTCTCCACATTTTTTGGGGGATTTTATTTTTGGGATGAGCACAATTGCAGTGCTTGTCCATCTTTGAGGGAATTCTCTACCAGCAAAGAAAGATTTGATGGCCCGAACAAGATTATGTTTAATCAAATTCCAATAATTAACATTAAAAGAACCCCCCAAATCCATTAGGACCTCGGGATGAATCATTATTTAGATCCTTTATAGTTGCTAGGATCTCTTCTTCATTGGCAAATTGTTCTAGGGAATCATTCATATCAGATGAAATAAGTTTTTGAATAAAATTTGAGGCATCACTTAATACAAAACTGTGATTCTCTGCTAACTATTTCTAGTAGAAGTCTATAATATGATCTTTGATAGCTTTTCATTCTCCAACAGGTTCCCATCTTCATCAACTATGGAATGGATCATAAGCCTATGTTGCTTGGATTTTACACTAGCATGAAAAAACTTAGTGTTAGCATCTCTATGTTTCAACCATTTTATGGATGATTTCTGCCTCCAGAAAAATTCCTCTATATTTTATTCACCCTTAAGTATAGCCTTGCATTAGTTCATAGCAGATCTATTAGCCTCACTTTTATCCAACTCATAAGAAAGCTCCATTTGAAGATTCTAGTCCCCCATATTCTTAAAATTTTGGAAAACATCTTTGAAACTCTCCTTATTCCATTATTTAAGATGCACTTTTAGTTTCTTCAACTTATTTACAAATTTCTTTAAACCACTAGAATTAGACTGCTCATTCCAAGACTTTTCAACCAAGTCAAGGAATTCAGGATGGTGGCACCACATATTTTGGAATTTGAATGGACTAAATGAAACCTCTTCTATTATATTAACAGATAATAACAAAATGGCATGGTTTGAGGAGGTTCTATTCAGATGCTTAAATTTTGCATTTGGGAAAGTTTCCACACATTTCTGATTGAGAAGGCATCTATCAATCCTACCATAACCAGATCTATCTGATCCCTATTATTACACCATGTATACCTTGTCCCAATATAGCCTAAATCTGAGAGACCACTATCCTCTATTGTTATATTAAACTCATCAACAACATAGTGGTCAATATCATTTCCCCCTAATTTTTCAACATGGTTTAAAACAACATTAAAGTCACCAATCACCATATGAGGACAGTTCACAACATTGCTATAAATAAAACACATTCGATCCCATAAAGATCTTATTTCTTCTCTTATGAATTTATTAAACACAAAGGATATATATATATATATATATATATATATATATATATAAAATAAAGTATAAAACTTATGTATATCACAAGTGAAAACTACGATGTCATCGAATGATTTTTCTTTACATATTCTCTTTTGCCGTTAATTATTTGATTTTCATCTCTTTTTCCTACTTCTCAAACTCTCTTTTAATTCAAAATCTGGGACATTTTGGTCATAACCACTTATGTATCCTACGGTTCACAATGATTTATTATAATAATGAGTTTTATCTCTCCAAATTTATTATGATAACGAGTTTTATCCCTCCTACATTTATTGCACTGTACCTTTATTCAGATTACCTATCCCAATAATCTGTGATATGCTGAAAGTAACAATAGCTCCAATAATCTGTGATACACCGAAAGTAACAATAGGTCCAAGAATCCTTTAAAACACTCATTCCTCTTTCTTTCTCAAAACCCATGATTCAGCAAACCCATCCCTCTCTTTGTCTCTCTCCGTGTTTAATATTGCAATCCACAATCCCATAAAAATAGTGCATCCATTCGAAACCCATAACAACAGTAGCCTCTCTCTCTCCGGCATTTTAATTTTTTGCCTCCTCTATTTCAACAGCCCCTCTCTCTCCGAACAACAAAGACCCAAATTTCCAATAACCACAAAAGAAAAACGTTTCATCATTTTTCTTTCATAATACCTCTTAGGTTAGCGACGAAAGTTGATTTGCAATACTCAACTGTGACCCATTCTTTGATCACAACCCACTTTTCCAGTTTTCCAATACTCAACTGTGACCCGTTGGAATTTGTAACAGAACATACTTCTTCCGATCGCCGTTCAGAGATGTAAAGGTCGATGTAGGAAACGAAAACGACGATGAAAATTTTGAGATCATATTTTCTGGTGAGAAATCTAGTGAAATGCTAGATCCGTTTGCTGTGATAACGTTCGATCCAAAATGTGGCTTCGCAAGAGAAAAAAGGACATGTGACTCTCTAAATCTCGTAGCAAAAAAAAAGAACACATGCGATACAATTTGTCCTCTTTTGTACAGCTCTCAAAGTTAAATTAGGTTTTCAGGTTTTGTACAGGTGAAAACTAATGTATATATAGAAAGTTGAAGATAGATTAGAGATAAGAAGATTTTCATTTTGTGTGCCTCTGTTGAACAACTTTGTTAAAGTGGCGAAGATGAGTTTGTTAAATTATTGGTTTTTCATTTGTTCTATTTTTTCTTTAGTACTTATTTCTTTGTTGGGGACGATTTTTTTTTTCATTTTGCCATTATATAGTCTCAAAAATTTTGTCGATTTTATTCAGATGATTTCCCTGTTATTTCTATTACATTGAAATCACCCTGTTCTATGTGATATTTTCATTTTTTTGGTTCGTTTTACATATGATCATGAAGTGGCATTATTTGATTTTACATAAGTTCACTTTGGAATGGTATTGCTAGGATTTATGATTAGTTACTTTTAGACTATCATAGGCTTTGTAATAGGTATATCTCTATTTTTCCTCTTATGATGATAATTGGTAGAACGATGGATGTATTATTTTATAAACAGTAACTGTCGGGTCATTTTTTTGGTAAGTTTAGTAACTTTAGTAGCTTTGCTGCTTGACTAACTTTAGTAATTATTGGGGAATAATAGTATTGGGCATTATTTTAGTAACCGTTGGGCATTATTTTGGTAACTATAGTAAATGTTGGCCATTATTTTGGTAACTATAGTAACTGTTGTGCATTATTTCGGTAATTGTTGGGCATACCTGTTTTGGACATACGATTTTATTCAAATGATTTCCCTGTTTTTTCTATTACATTGAAATCCCCCTGTTCTATGTGATAATTTTAAGATCTAGGGAACTCAAAAGTAACACCGTTCATGTTAGGTAAGAAAATGGTATTGTGGTTTAATACTATGTATGCAACTTTGATAAAATAAAATTAATTTATTTATGTTTCATAATTTCAATAGTTATATATGTTGATCTTTTTTTAATTGTGGTTCAGAATATAGGTCGACATAAAAGTGATATGCTTGACAAGATTACTAAAGGATTTAGGTGCACCGAATGATGCACGAGTTGATGCAAGAGCAGTCCTGATGCAAGGAAACAAACCTATAGCATATCTCAGCAAGGCATTGGGCCCTCGAAGCTTAGGGTTATCTGTTTATGAGAAGGAAATGTTGGCAATCATGCTAGCAGTATCCAAGTGGAAGAATTATGTGTTGAAGTGGTTTTGTATTCTTACATGGTGTCAAAAGTAGAATAATTGAAAGAATTTCAAATATAAATCACTAAATGTTCAATAACCCCAGAACTATACACCATGTGACTCGGTGATTTTATAAAAATTACTTTCCATATATTCAAGTATAGTTATTGTTCATATGTCTTGGATTATATTTTAGTTTGAAATGACATGTTATGGTGTATGTATGCACTTTTGTATAGTATCTAGATTCTTATTTGGTGTAATTGTATAGGATATTCAATATCTGCAGTAATGTTCTTTTAAATCTTTGATTTTTGGATATAATTTTTGGGTATCTCAAATAGTAGTGGATGACTTTTGGATATTGGTCATAAAAGAGGGATCATCTATTCACTTTATTATTAGTGGAATTTTCCATGTTCCTTATTTTCCACTATAATTCATAGAGAAGGACAGTATTGCATTTTTTATGCGGATATGGCGAGGTGAAATGTGCTCGGATCCTTCTCGAGGCTGGAGCAAAGGTGGATGCTTTGGATAAGAATAAGAACACTGCTCTTCTTTATGCAGTCGGTTATGGCAAGGAGTGTGTCATTCTTTTGCTAGAGAATGGTGTTGTCGTCACTCTCCAAAACTTGGACGGTAAGTCGCCCATTGATGTTGCTAAACTAAACAACCAACAGGAGGTACTAACGCTTCTGGAGAAGGATGCATTTCTATAAATTGTAGGGGTGTTTTTCACCCTGTACACTTACAATCTCTTGCCTTATTATGAGGTGTGATTGTGTTAGTCAAATTGGTTTAAATTAAATGAGCTCAAGGATGTCATCATCCCAACCTGTTGCTTTGGCTATGTTACATTTTTTTGTTGCTTTTTTAATGTTACATTTTTGTATTATTTATAGCCTGCGCATAAACAAAATCTTTCATTATTAATTGCTTCCCTATTCCCATTATTTCAAAGCTTTTCGTAGATGGCTGGCTATTTGACTATGATTGGTGGAACCGTTGTTTTAAACATTTTTAACAATTGTTTTAAAACTGTTTTAAACATTAAAACTGTTTGGAATAATTAAAAACTGTTTTAAAAAACTCTAAAATTATCTTTTAAACATTTCTAGAACTTTTTAAACATTAAAACTGTTTTAAAAAACTGTTTGGAATAATTAAAAAACTGTTTTAAATATTAAAACTGTAAAAGCTATTTTAAACTAAAACAGATATTTTTATTTAAAATAGTTTTATAAAATAGTTTTTTTTACTTAAAACCATTTTTTAATAATTTATAAAATATTTTTCCCCCAAATTTTCTTATTTGTTTACACATTTGTGTTGTAAAATAGCTTTACGATTTAAATTTATACGACCCTATACTTAGAAAATTTACACTTATAATATATAAAATATTTATTATTTATATTATACACGGTTGTATACTTTTCAAAATTACTAGCGTCCTTCAGGCACGGGCATACCTTAGTGTGTGTGTGTGTGTGTGTGTGTGTGTGTATATATATATATATATATATATATATATATATATATATATATATATATATATATGACTTCAAGCCATTATGATTGACTTTCATAGTAAAACGTTGATCATGGTCTTCAACAATTTGAATTTGAACATCAAATCTCTAAAATACCCAAATTTTCCCATTAACATTACTACCACAACCTTAAAATAACCATTTTCTTTGAAACTTTGATATCTTATAGGCATCCACTTTGGGCTCCAGAAGATCAATAAGAGGGATTTTATGAATCTTGCAAAGCATTTTGAGTCTTTTATAAGATGATTTCTTAGCAGCCCCCCTTATATTCCAAACTACTAGGTTAATCATTTAGAGGCTGAGGAGAGAAATTGAGTGTTACCTTTGATAGAAAATCTTGTGAATCTTTTAAACAAAGGGTCTTTAATTTTGTGGTGCTTCTTCTTGACAGTTGATATTGCTACCTTTGAGGTCTGTGACTCTAGATCAAGTTGTGGTTCCTCAATAGATTTTAACTTTTCATTAATGGTCTTGGAAAATAGATGTAATTCTTCAAGAAAAGGAATGTGGTTATACTGTTCTTCATTATCAGAAGGATATATATAAATGGCATCCTGGTTCTTTTTATAATTAGGGATCTCAGTTCCCCTAGAAGACAAAGCACTACAATCCACAATCATAACTTCTTTTGAAGACAAATCTTGATTATGGATCTTGTTTAAATGGTCTTCAATCTGCTTATATCTCTTCTTCTTCGTGGACAGATCACTTTGAATAATAATAGGCACATGATTAACATTAACTTCATTAGTCCGTATGATTTCACCTTGCTCACGATCAACTGGGTTAGGATTTACATCATCCTATATGTTATATAGGACTTATTTCTCCATTATAGTTATATCTTCAATATCAATGGGTTGTGGGAGTGCATCATCAGTGTTATCTTCTTGAACTTGGTCATTGGTGTCTTCTTGAATTTGATTGTTAATTTTCTCTAGTTGATCCCTTATCAACTGATTATCCTTGAGAACTTGGATGGTCTTAGGAACATAATCTAATTCTTTCTTTTGAGGTATCATATTATTTGGATGGAGGAAAATGCAAGACTCTTCATCGTGGCCTTTCCTAGCATAATTCTTACAATACTTATGCATGTTCTGAACCAACACTTACTTCCAAATGGCTTTATCCCCACAACCAATCCAAATTCTTTTGGAAATCCTGTTTTCCTAGGTCTACTTCAAAACATACTCGAGCAATGCTTGGCCTATTGATCTCCATAATGGAAGCATCAAGTGTTAGAGGCTTGCCAATCAATTACGCAGTTGAATACAAGGATGACTTTGAGAAAAAGTGAATGGGTAAGCGAGGACAAGACACCCACACTGGAGATAAACTACTCTCAATGTCTGGTCTAAAATAAGGAGACCATTTGAAGATTCTCATGGGAAACTTTCCTATATACTAGGAGTCCTCCATCCACATATAAGAGAAATCTTCTTCAGAGTTGAGCCGAGTTAAAACATCCTTGTGATCCAATAAACTAACATTGAAAGCAGTTTTTAGAGAGAATGTTTGAAAGGCCTGTCTAATAACCTCCATAAAAGGTCTTCTATGTGAGAATTTCCAAATCAAGGCATGTTGAAAGGGTTTCATAATGGTTTCTATATCAGCATGTGAAAACCTAACAGCAAGTTCCCCTTTATAGGTTGTTGGTTCCTTGAGGTCAAGATCGTGATTACAAGAAGAAGATGCAACCACTGAGGCAAAGATTCGATTCCAGACATTATGGATATCTGGGGGTTTAGCATTAACATGTGCCATGGGAGTTTTCAGGTCCATGCAAACCCTAGTTAGGGTTTATGGCTTGGGGGCACAAAGAGAGAGATTGATATGAGATGATTAGATATTTTAAAAGATGCTAAAGTAATGAAATAATAATAATAATAATAATAATAATAATAACAATAACAATAACAATAATAATAATAATAATAATAATAATAATAATAATAATAATAATAATAATAATAATAAAGAAAAGTAAGATGCTAATAATAATATTAAGTGAAAATAATAATAATGATAATGATAATGATGATGATGATAATAATAATAATAATAATAATAATAATAATAATAATAATAATAATAATAATAATAATAATAATAAGTGATAATTGTAATACACATGGCAATAATAATTAATGATAGATATGAGCGACAACTTTAATGGGGTTGGGGGATAAGTGGTGATCTAAAAAGTGGAATGGATGTGGTTTTGGTGTGGTATAATAATAAAAAAATAATTATTACTACTAATAAAAAAGTAATAATGATGATAATATGGTAATAGTAGGGAGGAAAATAATGAAAATGATCAGATAAAATTGTAGATAGTGGATTTATTATAAGGGTAAGGATAAAATCTACAAATCTATGAGTATAAGTTCTGGCACACAACTTATACTACAGATTTTAAATTAACCAGAGGTTACCAAAATGATGGGCCAGACTCGTGTCTATTTGTATCCTTTTACGCTAATAATATACAAAGGATTTTTGATCACTTAACGACTGGTTGTCCTTCCTATTTAGCGGGAACCAAGGGTGTGGAGATTAAATGTGGATTTACTGTGACCACACACTAGTAGAGAGAAAGATATCGTGGGTGTCTTAGTTACCTTATGTCTGGTAATCCTTCCTGGTTAGCAAGAACCGAGGGTAGGGAGGTTGAGTTTGGATTTAGTGTGATCGAAACACCGGAAGGAAAAAAGCTCCGGGGGGGTTCCTAGTCACCTCATGACTAGTTATCCTTCCTAGTTGGAGGGAACCGAGGGTAGGGATATTAAATTTGGACTTAGTGTGACCCAAATACCTGGAGTGAGAAAACTTTGGGGGGTTTCCTAGTCACTCGCGACTGGTTATCCTTCGTGGATTTAGTATGACCCAAACACTAGGAGGGACAAAGCTCTAGGGGATTTCCTGGTCACATTATGACTGACTATCCTTCCTGGTTAATAGGAACCGAGGGTAGGGAGATAAAGTGTGGATTTAGCATGACCCAAACACCATGAGGGAGAAAGATCCACGGGATTTCCTGGTGACTTCACGACTGGTTATCCTTCATGGTTAGCTGGAACTGACAGTAAGGATATTAAGTGTGGATTTAGCATTACCCAAACACCAGGAGGGAGAAAGATTCAGGGGTTTTCCTAGTCACCTCATGATTGGATATCCTACCTGGTTAGTGAGAACTGGGGGTAAGGTGATCAGGTTTATATTCAAAATAACCCAAACATCGAGAGGAAGAAATCACCGAGGGGTTTAATGTAACCAAACACTGGGAGGAAGAAAGTGCTGAGGGGTTCCCTAGTCACCTTATGACTAGTAATACTTTCTAGTTAGTGGGAATCGAGGGTAAGGAGATTAAGTTTGGATTTAGCGTGACCTAAGTACCGGTAGGAAAAAAAGCTTCTGGAGGTTTCCTCGTCACCTCAATACTAGTTATCCTTCCTGGTTAGTGAGAACTAAGGTTAAGTAAATTAAGTGTGGATTTTGTATGACCCAAACACCAGGAGGAAGAAAGCTCTTGGGGGTATTGTTCACCTCACAACTGGTTATCCTTCCTGATTAGCCGAAATCGTGGATAGGGATATTAAGTGTAGATTTAGTGTGACCCAAACACCATAGTATATAGAGTATCTTTTTTACATCACTGATATGTTTTATGATTTCCCCTTTTTTATAGCCTAAAATGAGCGCTTAATTTAGGTGATCTATAGCCTCATTGGTTAGGGCTTGGGCAAGAACTCCTCCCTTCATCCGTGCCTTCGTATACGCCATTGGTTTCAGCCTTTTTCTAGATTGTCTGCCTGACATGCATTTTAGGAGGTGTTGGATCATTATTACGGCGATGGGTGAGCATTGGTGGGTAGTACCAGTACGTTTTACTTTCCAGTGGTGGAGATCACTAGTACTTTTCACCTGTCGATGAGGGAAATGACTATGACTCCCTTATATTTTTATGCTTTTATGGGACTCCGATTTGTCACAGTGCCTCAATTGGTAGAACAAATGGTGATCGTCACTACTGATGGATTAAAGGATGCTCTGAGATAGATGTACTTCTTGGTTTAGGGGATTATATTGAGTCCAACATTTTTTTAACCTATTTCGAGCAGGTGGTGTAGGACCTGGTCTTGGATGTGGTGTGAAACCCCGACTAATTAAATACCGGGTAGCTACTCCTTTATTAAATTAATATAAAATTCCAAGTTGGTTCAGTTCATAGCATCACTGACGAAAACGTTTTAACAATTACTAGCCACCTAATATTTAAAAAGTGAGTTGCCAATTTTAATTAAATCCGATTAACATACAATAAGTGAATTATGAAATGCTAACATAACCATCACAACATAGTCACAATAGAATAACCATCAAATAATAATGAGTCCGGAGGAATACTCCTCACAACAATCCAAATACTGAAATAAATAAATACCAAGTCTGCATCACTAAATATTATTATAACCCAAAGTCTGAAATAATTGAAGAGTAAGATGTCTCTAAAAGAAATGGGGCGACATGCCCAACAAATGAGAAAGTCTGATAATGGAGTCAAGATCGAGAATGGAGGCATCTACTGTCAAGGTCCTGTAACTTCCACAACAGCTACAACACGTCACCTGAATAGAACTCCTATGCATGGTGTCCTTGTGGCTGGGCACCTAAAAAGGTTTTTACAAAAATAGATTTGAAAGCAAACGGGTCAGAGCCCGATTGTGAAAATAATTAAATTTACAAGTGTTTAATATCAATAAACAGTTAATATAAAGTACATGATAGTGTGTGCACTCACATGAATTCCTCACCTCTCAACTAATTGTGCACTCCTATCGTACCCGTACCCATTCTAGTTATTCCCATATCTAACTAGTCCGATACCAAATTTTACATTACTATACGATAACCAATTCAATTCCCAACAACTTTTAATTAACAGAGTGTTATAACTTGCTGCACAGTTTCCCATATTAGTACTACTAATTACTAGACTTCTTCCATTCTCACTTTACAAACTGTTGATATTATTTATAATCACATTTATTCATGGCAATTCATTTCAATTAATTAGTATATTATCCTCATCATAAATATACAATACTAGCACCCCGAGACTAAGCTGCGGTGCACACATACTCTACTATCCAATCCCGATACATCACGTACATAAGGACCACCTATTCCGAATCTCTCAGGAAACGTTTCATTAAACAACAATCACAAACAATGGAGGCGAACATAGTTCACATCACATGGGTCATGCACATACCTACGCTCCCATGATCAACAGACTTATTAACTTCTCAATAAGTCCTTCTCTGACCTATGTCCTCGAGGAACCAATTTAAATCCCCCCGTAGGCACACAAAGATTAGATGGCCGTGAACGAATGTCGACCTCCCATGATAGCAAGTACGGTAGGTATGTCATACACAAATAATTACATATACTAAGCATTCGCACATCTTAGATATTACAATATTTATTTAGTGTCATACTTCTCGTTCTTATACCAAACACTTAGTGTTATACAACTCACAATTCCCCGGTTTATATGTATTTAAGTTACCAACTCTTCTCACGTCGTGATTAGTCACTCGCTTCCCAATCCAAAAATGTCATCCAGTTTACTACACTATTCTAAGTTTTACTCCTCAATGTACCCCAATCTCCCAACTATACCCACTAATTAATAAGGGAAGGTTATCTCACCATTTAATTAAGTCTACGGGATACTAGAAATAAAATTAGGCCTAAAAGGCCATTCTGTCAACTCATTAGAAATCTCGTTCGAACGAGGTCGTTCGAACGAAATGGCTTCGAACGAACTACCAACTCGTTAGAAGGGACACTGTCATCTTGTTAGAAGTTCGTTCGAACGACCTGGGCAGGTCTTCTAACGAGATAGCAATTTCAGCCCAGAAATTCCCAAGTCCGATTTTATCAATTCTTCTCTTCTCTCAATCCACCCTAAGACCCTCCAAGTTATGTTCTAACGTTTTTAAACCATTTCTAATCATCCTAGATCATCCCTTAACATATTTTTAGGGGTCAAATCTTACAAATCATCAAGGAATTAATATAAGTCTCCAAATATTTCCCTAAACCCTATGAACATGAACCCATAATTATATTATGCCCAATTACTCATCATAAATCCATTTTTAAATCATCATATATAACTCTTCGAATATTAAATCAGTCCATCATCATTCTACATGCAAATCCTAACCCAAATTCAAAGTTTCTCCATCAATTTCATGGGTTTTCTTGAAAGTTTTCAATATAAGATAATTCCTACACTAAGCATGGAAGACATATTCAATGCACTAAAAATATCAAATCACTTGCCTTAGATTGTTCTTCAGAATTGATTTTGGTGAATGAAGGTTAATTCTCTCCTTTCTCTACAGATTTTCTCCCAAGGTTGAAGATGGTGATTGGAGGTTTCTTTTTGGAACTCTTAAAGCTCTCCTATAACTCCCGTAGCCGTCTAACTCATCTAATGCTGATAATGGGCTTAGTGGGTTCCTAAATATAATATAATTAACTCCTAAAATTCGTAGGTTTTAATTATCATATTTTTAAAATTACCAAAATACCCCTCTAGGTTGCCGGTATGGCCCAAAAATGCTCCGGGACCCAAACTAAACCCCCAGATAGTGTTTTCTAACTATTTTGACCCTTCCGGACACGTTGGCACACTCAAAATGACCATTCAGTTAATAAAAATAAAATTCACTTTTTAATTCAAATAATTACATTCCTGACGCGACTGACACGCGCGTCCCAACTAAATTTCCAAATTGTCGTATTTCTATCTTGTGACAATTAGATATTCAATACTCATGAAGTTTCCAATTTCAATATAATAATCAAATACCAACTCACATCTCGCTAGTATTTTATATCCGGATTAATTCCCAATTAATTCTTATTTAACTTATTAATCCCATAAATAAATATCAATAAAATTACGGGGTATTACATGTGGTAGCAGAGAGACGATATGCCAGGAGTTTTTATTGCTCCTTATTAGAGATCTTTTGTTGTCGGGGACTGCTAGTGGCCTACACTTATGGTGGTTACGATTTTCGATGGAATTTTCCTAGATTTTAAGATATGCTTGGGAGAGATTGGAGCTAGAAGAGACTTACCGATCAATGACTCTCTTTCCAAGATACCACACGGATGAGTTTATGGTTTTTTTGAATTTGTGGGCGGAATATGTTCATTAATTTTATTTTTTTTTTGTTTTAATTGACTGATATTTCCTATGTTGCGCATCTTATTTCTTGCCTCTATATTTGTGCAGATGTGGTTTCTTTAGTTATGTAGACACGCACTCTGTGCTTTCTTATGTGAGTATGCTAATGGAGGAAATTTTAACTCTTTTTAGCGAGTAAACACAAGGTAATCTGAGGGTGGGGCCTTCCATGTCTTTACCGGTAACCAGGGAACTCCTAAATGCAATGACCATTGAGACTATAACTAGTTAGGCGTGTTTTATGTACATAAATTTCTTTCTTTCAATACTTATAAGTTTATATTAAATTTCTTACATTTTTGGTTTTTTCCTATCTCAATTGCCCTGGGGTTTGACCCATCATGTGTCGGTGGCAAGAATTGTGACGGAGGATTTATCACGGATGGGGTTATTACTAGAAGATCCGTATGGGGATATATTTTATTTGGAATAAAAGGGGACTTTCAAGTATGCATGGGATGTTCTGGTGAGTGTTCCATTCCCCCTTCTTTTCATATGAGGCATGCAGAGTTGATTGAGGTAGACATAAAAGTTTACAAAGATAGGATGCTTGCCGGATATTTTCTGAGGGAGAACCTTGATTATTAGGTCTTTCTGGATCAACTGGTGATAACGATGCCTCTCCCCGTACCTAGGGAGGTCTTATTAGCTCGAGTAGGAGTGGTGCCGATAGGGCATGCAGTAGCGTATGGGGTGTCAATATCCCTGGAGAATAATCTAGTAAACGAGGATCAATTGGCTCTTGAGGTCAATCAGGAGGAGGCAAATGTGGTGCCTAATGGAACTTTTTATGTAATGATAGTAATATTTATGGAATTCACAATATTTACTCTTATCTCGCCTGCTAGCAGGTGCTTTGAATTTCTTAGGTCACTTAAGGTCACTATTTCCTCAGATCTCATCGAGGATTTAGTGGATACCTATAGTGAGGAGTGTTGATACCAAAATTAATATGCTGATATGGACGAATGATATGAAGACACGTGTCAATCTACTTGGCACAATAGCAACGAGGAAGTTCGTTTCCCCGGCCAACTCATGAACTCCCGAGCAACGAGGATACACAGAGGAACTTCAGCACTCCGAGGTACTCTAGCGCTCCGCGGAACTCCTGAGCAACGAGCAACTAAGGCGGTCCGATCTGCATCTCGGTCGTAACATTAATTGCCAGATAACCAACAGTTCAATTATTCATTGAATGTTTATCATCTTGATGCACATGCTGCATTAAATGTATTACCATTTCATATGTATATCATTTAATGTATCAACCCTTTCATGTACAGCCTAAGGGCTATAAATACCTTGTATCACCCTCATTCAAAAGTACCGGAATTTCTTGGTTGAACTTAACATCGAGAATTCCTAAATACTCAGCAATAACATAACAGTGGACGTAGGTCATTCCTATAAGGCCGAACCACTTTAAAATCTTTGTCTCATTTTATTTATCTGTGATTGAATAATTAGAGCGATCTAGTTTTTTACATCAACAAGGAGTGTACATTCATCAAATCTCTTTGTCTTATCAAATCTTTCATACTTATTTGACTTATCTTTCTTTTTCGAACTCTTTTCGGTATTAGACTTGGCATGACTAGATTCTTTTATCTCCATAGCCTCTTCTTCATTCATGATCTTCCCCACCTTGGTAAAGAGCTCAGCCATTGTGTCGTCGGTTCCTTTTCATGAGCCTAATAAAGTTTTCCTGGCATAATTCCACTCATTATTGCTGTGATGGAAATATTCTCATCATTATCAATAACCTCCATCTTTTTTATATATCGGTATGTACTCTTTTATTATTTCATTAGCATTTTGGAGGACGCCTAACAACTGAGTTACATGTTTTTATAGTTTAGTACCAAAGCAAAAGTAATTGATAATCAAATTCGCCAGATACTTGAATTTTTTTAATTGCCCCATTGGGAGCCCTCTGTACTAGATCTGAGCCGATCCAATTAATGTACTAAAAATTCCTAGGTGGTGATGTTGTCTAATGTCCGATGGAGTCACTCTATAATTTTATTATTTTCTCGGGGAGGGGCTGTTGGTTACCTTGGGAAACGTTTTCCCCTTGTTAGCCGGGTTGTTAGGAGTGGAGTGTCGACCCGACCTTATGAGGAAATCGAACTCTTTCTATGGAAAGAGTACGGGTTTGGCCTAAGCTTCCCCTTCATATTTTTCCAAGTGGAGCATATGATCTATTAAGAAAGCGAGGGTCGGAGGCAGGTAGCGGATTTAAGGCCATTACTTTTGTTCATTCCATGGTGGGGACTAGGCTAGAGCTTTTAAGAGCTTGGGTCTAGTTATTATAGGGAGTTCATAACATGGAATCATCTATCTATCTATCTATCTATCTATCTATCTATCTATCTATCTATATATATATATATATATATATATATATATATATACATATATATATATATGTGTGTGTATGTGTGTGTGTGTGTGTGTGAGAGAGAGAGAGAGAGAGAGAGAGAGAGAGAGTTTAGATTGGGGGTAGGGATCTCTGCTACAGTTCTTAAGACTTGGTCATCTATCTAGTCCGGTGTCCTTGTGAGGATTTAGTAGACATGGAGGACCTCGACCAAATTTCGTCCTATGAGGAACTTTTTTGGTGCTCTTTGTTGTTTTAAGAGGGTATGTTTGAGGCGATTTCTTGCTCCTCTCTATTATTGGAAGGGGGATTTGGTTTTCCTAGATCCATTTCATTTACGATGTTCGTAGCTTCGCAAAAGATGTCTCCATAATAGTAGTGATATTCTAGCCACCAGGGGAGACTTTATGTACAAATCTAGCAAGGGTCAGTGGTGATACCGCGTATTGTAGGCATCCGAACATTTTTAATGTGCATGGTTATGGGGAGCCGGGTTAACTAGTTCCATTGCCATTGTGTATGAGTATATACAAGAGGGGGACCTTCCGGTAAGAAATGTCCTTAGCAAGTCACTCATCTTGTAGTTTGAGTATACTGACAATGTGGGTTACATATAAGTAGGTGTTACTATGGCTACATCCCATATTAGTGTAGTGGTATGACCAGGGTGATACACCAAGTACAAAGAGGTGGAATTCTAATTGTACAATGAGCACGTCAAGTTCACTATAGGGAACAACGAGGTCTTTCGTTTGCAAATAACTTTGGGGGGATTGGGGTCCACCTCTATAGTACTGCAGATGAAATTTTAAATTTCCACAGGCATATCATCCCATATAGTGTATCGAATACTTTGTTATATATTGATATTAGGGTTCCTAAGTTTCGTGTTACTGTTTAAAAAATGGAGGGGTGACCCTCCATATGAGAGACTGGGCTGGAGATTGTCTGTAATGTAGGCTTATTTTTTCACGTGGTAGGTCCAATGTTCATGTCTACTAAGTCAATCCATCTCTTCTGCAGTGGCTCTATTCCCGATAGAATATGTAGTCTCGAGTATTGGGGTATCAGAGGATGTAACTACTTTCTCGTCCAGACGTATCCCATTTTCTTCAGAGTAATCCCACTATGTCACCATCTCCCAGACTTAGGGGTTTGATCGTGAATCTGTATCCGGATCCAGGATATATGTTACCCTTAGTGATTAGGAGATGGTCGAAGCAGTCGTTAATACCTTGTTCTAATAAGTCGATACAGTAAAAATGCTTGAACTAGGTAATGGAGACCTTATCGTAAGTTTCGATTGACTGATGGCATTATTTCTCATAGGATGGTTGAGTGCTGATTTTGATCCTATTAAATGAGAGGAATAAATGTCCCCCTAGATCTTCATTCTCATCATGTGGATAGTAGCAATGGATCAATCCCATGATTCGTCTATTAAGTAGTTGGCGCAGGTGGTCATTCCTCGTTCTCATCGTACCTAGTGAGAAATATTATCTATGCGTCCATTACCCTCTCGTCCTTATGAAGGATATTCCACCTTTATCTGGGAAGGCTCATACATAAGGTTGGCTTGTCACTCAGCTTCCCGAGCAACATATGTTTGTACAATGTGTACCTTTATTATTTTTTCTTCCTCATGTAGTTATTGGTGATGGAACATGCAGTCCCAAGTGATGTGATTGTGTGCCCAGATCTATCTATCCATTTGACTCATTTGTACTTAGGGCTAGGATATCGGGGTGTCAAAATTAAGAGTTCTACCATTCGAGGACTGGCTATTGCAGTTCTTTTGGTATTTCTTGAAAAGTTAATCGAGAATTTATTTACCATAGTGGGTGGGCATCACTGTTAGTTTTTGAATCTAAGAGGGAGAATAGGTGTGCTTGAGAGGTTTACCCCTCTTATCTGTTGGACTAAATCGGTATTGTAAAACTAATATGATCGGATTCCTGAAGAGCTTAGTCATACATTTCTTCCCATTCAATTGAATGATTAATTTTTGCTAAGGGGGTGAGCGACTATTTAGTGTTCATGAATTCTATGACCAATTGCAAGTTCGAGTTATAGTGGTTGGTTTCTAGGAAGTTTATGTCCATGATGAAAAAGGTCATGCGGTCAATGGTATGCTTAGTTTTAGTGATCATTTTTATGGAGGGCGATGGCATGCCTAAAGGGGTAGATATTTGGAATTAGGGGTGTGTCCTCATTCTTAATTTTTGATGGATGAGTACTATTTAGATGGAAGTATCTGATAAGGTGTTAGTACCGAGGTTGGGATGATATGCTAGGGGTTTTTAATGACATTGGGCTTCAGTGGGATGAGGCTCTTGTCATTAATGAGATTATTCATTGAATGTTTATCATCTTGATGCACACGCTGCATTAAATGTATTACCATTTTATATGTATATCATTTAATGTATCAACCCTTTCATGTACAACCTAAGGGCTATAAATACCTTGTATCACCCTCATTCAAAGGGACCGGAATTTCTTGGTTGAAATTAACATCGAGAATTCCTAAACACTCAGCAATAACATAACAGTGGACGTAGGTCATTCCTATAAGGCTGAACCACTTTAAAATCTTTGTCTCATTTTATTTATCTGTGATTGAATAATTAGAGCGATCTAGTTTTTTACATCAACAGATTGGCGCCATCTGTGGGAACGATTGTTATTATCGCTTTTCACCAAAAATCATTCATCATCAATGGCAGATAACCCGGAATCCAGTAATCGAAATGCTGGAAATGCGAGAAATTCTACAAATCCCTCTGCACCTCCAGATCTGGCTGGGATTATGACAAATCTGGCTCAAGGACAAACTGCCATGCAAGACACACTGAGGCAACTCATACAAACCCTTCATAGCGGTGCACCTGCACGTTCAGGACAGCAAAGTGATCAGAGGCAAACTTATTTACTTTCTTCACGATCCAGACGTACCGAGTCATATCGTAACGAGGAGTCTGATGATTTCTCTTATCAACCTGGGCGAACTTCGTCAATAAGGGCTACAGATACTGATCAACGTATCACCCTCTCTCCAGAAAGACCCAGCGCCTTAGAAAGATTGAGTAGGGTGTCTCCTTTCAGTCGATTAGGCCCTAGGAGGAATAGGAGACCACCTAAGACCATGTCGAGGAGTTTTCGACGACCATCAGATCTAAGAGAAGGATCAGCACAATCACGACCAGTTGCTCGTCAAGATAAATCTCAGGAGGCTACTTTAGAACGATCTATTGCTCGAACCAATAGGCCCAAGGAAGTAAATGAAGCGTGGAAAGGATCCCTTCAGCGCTTGGAGGATAGATTGGGAGAAATGGCTAAGGCGAAGAATCCCTTACAACGAACTTTTGTTCAAGGGACACCTTTTGCCCAGGCCATTGTGGGTTTTCCTACCCCGTCAAAGTTTAAAGCACCTTTGGTGACCCCCAAGTATGATGGAAAGACAGATCCTGTTCTACACATAGAGCAATATCAAGCTGCCGCCGATATCTATGTTGTCCCCGACGAGATGAGATGTAGAGCATTCTCTGGAACTCTTACTGGAGCTGCCCAGATTTGGTACAAAAATCTTTCTCGGGGTAAGATTTTAACTTTCTTTCAGTTGGCTGAGTTGTTCATCGATAATTTCTATTTTGGAGCAAAGCCAGTAAAACGAGTAGCACATTTGTTAAGTGTTAGACAAAAATCTGGTGAGAGTACTAGAGATTACATAACTCGTTTAAATAACGAGAAGCTAGAGGTCATAGATTATGAAGAGAAGATAGCAATCACCGCTTTGATGAGTGGGTTATTGCCTAATAAGTTGTATTATACTTTGGCAAAAGATCCACCTAAAACTATGTCAGAACTGATGGCAAAAGCGGCCAAAATCATGAATGCCGAGGAAGCTATGGCTGCAAAGAAGAATATAGATAAAGACACCAAGGTGGAAGTCGACAAGTCTAAGAATAAAGAGCATAAGGGCAATAGCGGTGATAAACGCTCCAAAAATAATAAATCATCATGGGAAGTCTTGAAGAAATATGACAATTATACTCCTTTGAAAATGGGTATTAATCATGTCTTGGAAGAAATCAAGAACAACGAGGAGGTAAAATGGACAAAGAAGCTGAAGTCAGACCCTGATTCGAGGAGTAGGGATAAGTACTGCGAATTTCATAAATATCATGGTCACATGACCAAAAATTGCATAGCTCTTCAGAACGAGATTGAAACACTCATCCGAAGAGATAAGCTAGCAAAATATGTTGATCGGGGAGGCGAAAAAAGAAATAATGACCGAACTAGAGAGAGGTCTAGATCTCCTCGCCGAACAGAGGAGAAAAAGAAGAGAAACCATGAAGATGATCCAGAGGATGACCCCGATCTTCCCAAGAAACCAAGGCAACCAGAACAAGAGGTATTTTCCATACGTTTTGGATCAATTGATTGTAATGTTATTACAGGAGGAGATGCAGGAGGAGGAGACCATACTGTAGAAAGAAAAGCTTACCTCGGAGAGGCTCAAGCTTGTTCATATATTCAGCGAATAAATCTGGCCGAGGACGATCGTCCGAGGAAGGTAAACAAAGAGAAGCTGGTCATTGGTTTTTCAAAAAAGGACCTGGCAGGTGTTCTTTATCCGCACGACGATCCTCTGGTGATCAAAATGAGGATGAAGGAAGTAGTGATTTCAAGGGTGTTGGTAGATAATGGAAGCTTGGCAGACATCATGTACTATTCATGCTTTGATAGCTTGAATCTGAAATTATCTCAATTGGAACCTTATCACAGACCCCTCCTGGGTTTTGCTGGCGAGAAAGTTTTTCCACTTGGGACAATCAAATTGGATATATTCATTGGAACTTGGCCTGCTTGTCGAACAGAAAGAATACGCTTCTTCGTGATGGATAAGAATGTGCAGTCAGCCTACAACATCACCATGGGAAGAGTTGGTTTAAAGAAATTCGAAGCAGTTCCATCTACAGTGAATCAATGCTTAAAATTCCCAACAAACTTTGGAGTAGGAGTTGTGAAGGGTGACCAAAAAGTAGCTCGGGAATGCTATTATTCATCTGCTGAACAAGAGGAGCTTGAGGATGTGACACCCCGACTAATTAAATACCGGGTAGCTACTCCTTTATTAAATTAATTCAAAATGCCAAGTTGGTCCAGTTAATAGCATCACTGTCGAAAACATTTTAATGATTACTAACCACCTAGTATTTAAAAAGTAAGTTCCAAATTTTAATTAAAGTCTGATTAACATGCAACAAGTGTAATAAGGATAATAAAACCATTCACCATAATGAAGTAAATAGAATAACCATCACAAAACGTAAATAAAGTCTGGAGGAAAAACTCCTCATTACAAATCCCACAACTGATAAATAAACTGAATACTAAATCAATACATGCCAAAGTCTGAAAACTGTAATGGAAATGTAACTCTAATAGAAATGGGCAACATGCCCTACAACTGATAGAATAAGACTCTGGAATCCAAGTGATAGAAGCGTCTACAAGCAAATCCCTGTAGCTTCCATAAACAGCTACAGCTCGTCACCTGAATGAGTATCCTATGCATGGTGTCCTTGTGGCTGGGCACCTAAAATGGTTTTACAAAGAAAATAGATTTGAAAAGCAAACGGGTCAGAGCCCGAATGTGGAGTTATATTTTAAAAACCTGCAAGTGCTTTAAAAACATTTAAAACATTAAATGCAAAGTACATGTTAGGACGTGCACTCACATGATATTCTCACCTCTCGTCTAACTGTGCACTCCTAACGTAAGTACCCATCTAGAGTGATACAGACTACTAGCTAAGTGACAACATATCTAGTTAGACTATCATAGGTCCTACCCATATTCTCGGTTCTATTAACATTACAACGCTCGTAATTAAGTAGAGGTTTAACGTAAATTCAGATGCTCAATATGCAATATATATATCACTATCAGTTAACTCGTTATATTTTCCCGAATTAATACCGTAATTATATTCACAACAATAACATGAAGGTTCCCATTAATTAAGTGTATATTATTCACATCGTAAATATACAATACAAGCACCCCGAGAACTAAGCTGTGGTGCACACATACTCTGCTATCCATCCCGGTACATCACGTACATAAGGATTACATATTCCAAATCTCTCAGGAATTGTTCACAGATAACAACATCACAAACAATGGAGGCGAACACAGTCACATCACATAGGTCATGCACATACCTACGCTCCTACGATCAGCGGACTTATTAATATCCCAATAAGTCTTTCTATGACCTATGTTCATCAAGGTAACCAGTCTAAATCCGGGCAACACAAGGATTAGAGGGCCCTAAGCGAACGCAAACCTCCCGTGATAGCAAGTATGGTAGGTATGTCATACACACAATTCATATACCAATACTAAGTAAACACGTATCTTAGTAATCAACGTAGTTTAATCGTAGTACTATTCTCATTCTAGTACCAATGTATAATTATCGCAATTTATACTATTCCGGTTTATCATCATACGCGCCATAATCTATTCTCACGTCGTAGTAGACACTCACGTCTCAACCCAAACCGTCCATTTAATATAACTCTCGTATATAATTTCCTTCTCATAAATACCCAAAAGTCCCAATTCTATCCATACACCATCATTCGAATGTTAACTATATCCTTGAACAAGTTTACGGGGCTCCAAAAATCAAAACAGTCCAAAAAGGCCCAAACTGTCAACTCGTTAGAAGTCTCGTTCGAACGAGACTGTTCGAACGAGATCCCTCTGTCAACTCGTTAGAAGTCTCGTTCGAACGAGGCTGTTCGAACGAGATCCAGTTCGTTCGAACGAACTGTCCCTTCTAACGAGATATCGTTCGAACGAAGTTATCGAACGAGGCTCCCTTTCGTTAGAACGACTGGTCATTTCGTTAGAAGCTCGTTCGAACGAGTTCGTTCGAACGACCTGGGCAGGGCTTCTAACGACCTACCAGATCGTCCCAGATTTGCTTAATCTCGTTTTTTCACCATTTTTAACACCTCAAGTCTTCTCCAAAGTTCGTTCTAACAGTGTTTTAAGTCCTCTAATCATACTAAAACATGCTAAGGTCATATACTAACATCTTTTAAGACATTAATACATCCTAAATATCATTAAATCACAAGATTTTATACTTTTCCCCAATTTTATCAAGAACATGAACCCTAGATTTATATCATCATCAAATCCCAGAATTTAATCCGTTTTAATTTCTTCTAATAACAATTACCATGAGAATAATCATCTACCTATCATTCTACATGCAATCCTCTTCAAAATTTTCAAGTTCTAAACTCCAAACTACATGGGTTTTCATATCTCACCAAGAACAAACACAAAATTCGAATTTTTCTAACATGGAAGGAACATTCTTTGAAATTAAATGGAATTAAGTCACTTGCCTTGGTTGTCTCTGAGTTTGGTGTAGGTTTGATGAAGCTTTTCTACAGAATTTCTTCTCTCCAAGCTTCTTCTCCAATGGTGGCTTAAGGTGGCTAGGGTTTGATTTGGGAAACTTAGAAAACTCTCTAATAACCTACGTAGCCTTCTAGGTTAATATGGTTTGGTTAATGGGCTTAGTGGGTTAAATCCACATCAGATTAAAACTCCCAATTTTCGTCACTTTTAATTCCTCAAAATGTAAAATTACCAAAATACCCTTTATGATGCCGGTATGGCCTAAAAATACCCCGGAATCCAAACTACACCCCCGGCTAGTGTTTTCTGACTATCTCTACCCTTCCGGACGCGTTGGCGTACTCAAAACGACCATACGGATAATATAAATAAAAATCACTTTTATAATTAAAATAATATACCATGACGCGGCGGTCACACGCGTCTCAACAAAATTTCTAAAATGCCGTATATCAATCTCACGACAAATTTTATAATACCAAATACATATATCAAAACATGTATGCACATAATCAAATACCAACTCGCATCTCGTTAGTATTTATAACCCGGATTAATTTCCAATTAATTCGCATTTAATTAATTAATCCCAAAAATAAATATAGCCAAAAGTACGGGGTATTACAGAGGAATCAAGAAAAAAGACTACAACTTACCAGGTGGAAGAAGATACAGAGATTGAAACTCTCGATCCCAGAGATGAATCCCAACTTGTAAAAGGACAGGTGGTGGAATCTACAGAAAATATTATTCTGGACGACGAGCACCCTGAACGGGTAACCCAGATAGGTTCTACGTTGGATGCTTCAATAAAACAGGAGTTGATAACTTTCTTGAGAAACAGTAAGAAAACTTTTGCGTGGAGTCATGAAGACATGCCAGGAATAGATCCAAACTTCTTATGTCATGAGCTCAATGTGAATAAGGAGATCAAGCCTGTAAAGCAGAGAAGAAGGGTATTTAGCCCCGAGAAGAATCAGGCTATACAAGAGGAGGTCGAGAAGCTCCAGAAAGCCCAATTCATTGAAGACGTAAAGTATCCAGACTGGTTGGCAAATGTGGTGATGGTAAAGAAGAAAAACAATAAATGGAGAATGTGTGTTGATTTCACCGATCTTAACAAGGCATGCCCAAAGGATCATTTTCCATTGCCCAGAATTGATCAACTAGTGGATGCTACCTCGGGACATGAGCTGCTCAGCTTCATGGATGCTTACTCTGGCTACAACCAGAACAAAATGAAACCTGAAGACAGGGAAAGTACTTCTTTTATTACCCCTAGGGGAACTTATTGCTATAATGTTATGCCTTTTGGTTTGAAAAATGCAGGAGCGACATACCCGCGGCTGATGAACAAGGTTTTCACCGAACAAATCAGTTGTAACATGGAAGTCTATGTCGATGATATGCTAACAAAAAGCAAGAAAGCTGCAGATCATCTAGTTGACTTCGCTCAGACATTTGATCAACTGGATAAATAGCAGATGAAGCTCAACCCGACGAAGTGCACATTTGGAGTACGAGAAGGAATATTTCTCGGGTACATTGTCAACCAGCGAGGCATTGAAGCAAATCCAAATAAAGTCAAAGCTATTTTAGGGTTGCGATCTCCAACAACAAAGAAAGAAGTGCAGAGTCTTACAGGACGAGTTGTAGCGCTCAACAGATTTGTGTCCCGAGCAACTGATAAATGCCTCCCATTCTTCAAAACACTTCGAAAAACTTTTGAGTGGACTGATGAATGTGAGAAGGCCTTTCAAGACTTGAAAAAGTATTTGGGAGCACCTACACTGTTGTCCAGGCCAATAACAGGAGAGAAGTTGTATTTGTATCTGGCAGTATCAGAGAATGCAGTTAGCTCAGCATTGATCAGATTGGAGAATGGAGTCCAGAAGCCAATTTATTACACAAGTAAGGCTTTCCGAGGTGCAGAGATCAGGTACCCAAAGTTAGAAAAATTGTCATTGGCATTAATTGAAGCAAGTAGAAGAATGAGGCCATATTTCCAGGCCCATACCATCATCGTGTATATCGACATGCCATTAAGACAAGCCCTTCATAAACTAGAAAAGTCAGGGAGACTGATGTACTGGGCAATAGAGCTCGGTGAATATGATATTGTGTATGAACCAAGGTCATCATTGAAAGGGCAAGCTGTAGCAGATTTTATAGCAGAGTTTACATATCCTGATACCCCCGAGGAACAAAAGTTGCTCACTGACCAACCTGTGGATGTTACAGGATCAACAGACATAAGTCCAGACCAACTCCGGTTGGTAAAAGGGCTTGTGGATGTAGAAAGATCATCAAATTCAAACCCAGACCAACTCCGGTTGGTAAAAGGGCGAGAAGAAATGGTCGATGAGGAGCGAAAATTAACAGGGGAGGATGGAAGAGAACAACAGATATTTCACCGAGGAACTCTATTGGATAAGAAATTTGAAGACGAGTTACCTACATGGAGATTGTATGTAGATGGGTCATCTTGCACAGCGGGTTGTGGAGCAGGGATTGTTTTGAAAACCCCAGACGAGATTGATATAGAATATGCCTTGCGATTTCAATTCAAAACCTCCAATAATGAGGCTGAGTATGAGGCTATGATAGCAGGTCTTAATCTAGCAAAGATCATGGAAGCACAACAAGTGATGGTATTCAGTAATTCTCAATTAATTGTGAATCAGATGATGGGAACATATGCGGTTAAAGGGGAATTAATGGTCAAGTATCATGCAAAGGTGATGGTATTGCTGGCAGAATTTGATGCCATTCAGTTGATCAGAATACCCAGAATAGAAAATGCACAAGCAGACGCATTGGCCCGACTAGCATCAGCTACTCGTACCGAGCTGCGAAGAACGATACCAATTGAAGTACTGGAAAGTTGTAGCATAGATGAAAACCTGACGATGAATGTTATTACCCTTGATCTAGGACCATCTTGGATGGATCCCATCAGGGCATATATTAAAGAAGGAGTATTGCCAGAGGATAAGCTCGCTGCAAAGAAATTGAAGTATAAAGCTGCTCGGTATGTATTAACTAATGGTATTTTATATAGACGAGGAATTATGGCAGGTTTGCAGAGATGTGTACATCCCTCCGAAGTGAAAGAATTGATTGAAGAGATTCATGAAGGGTCTTGTGGAGCTCATGTAGCAGGTCGAACACTTTTGCAAAGGGTAATGACTCAAGGATACTACTGGCCGACGATGAGGGCAGATTGTATAGCCTATGCTAAGAAATGTGACAAGTGCCAACGTTTTTCCTCCATCCGAAGAACTCCACAAGCATTATTGACACCCATAACTTCCCCTTGGCCATTCGCCATGTGGGGAATTGATTTGGTGGGACCATTGCCGACCACCCGAGGAAGATTCAAGTACCTCGTCGTCGCAGTAGACTATTTTACTAAGTGGGTAGAAGATGAACCCCTTATCGACATGACGTACGAGAAGGTATACCAATTTGTCATAGACCATGGAACACAATTCGACAACGAAGAGTTTGCTGCCTATTGTCAACAATCAAACATCCTGAAGACTCATTCAGCACTAGATCATCCTCAAAGCAATGGGCAGACTGAGGTGACAAACAGAACGCTACTAAATGGCTTGAAGAAGAGGCTAAATGAGGCTAAAGCTAATTGGATTAATGAGCTACAATCAGTATTGTGGGCTTACCGAACAAACCCCCGAGTAGCGACTGGAGAATCACCATACACGCTGGCATTTGGAAGTGAGGCTGTAATACCTGCCGAGTTGGGTCTCCCAACACACAGAGTGCTAAATTTCAATTCCCCAGTCAGTGACTTGATGAGAAGATTAGATTTGGACATGCTCGAGGAGGTTAGAGAAGAGGCAGCCATTAGGAATGCCGCTTACCAACAACGCACAGCTCTGTTCTACAACAAAAGGGTGAAAAAATGTGACTTAAAAGAAGGGGATTATGTGCTAAAGAAGGTCATTCAGAAGCACAATAAGCTTGAATCCAACTGGCATGGACCTTACCGAGTTACAGAAGTTGTCCGACCAGGAACTTATCGAATAGCAACTCTAGAAGGAGAGGAATTAAAGAATGCTTGGAATGCTGAACACCTTCGCAAGTATTATCAATGATGTAAAATGTACAACAGTCCCATCAATATGAATAAAACGATGATGTTTTCACCATTTTTCTCCTCTTTGTTTGAAAGTTTTTTGGGGAATACTAGTGTTGTACACTACGTTGCTCGACAGAAAAAAGAAGACGATAGTTCAGACCCACGACCAACTACGGTTGGTAAAAGGGCGAGAACAAATGATATACTCCTTTGGTTAGGAGGCGTACACTAGCGTGACCAACTACGGTTGGTAAGATAACTAGTGGACATATAGTTCGAAAGAACCTGATAGTTCGAGCGTGATAAACTTAATTCGGTTGGTAAAATAGCGAGAACAAATGATATACTCCTTTGGTTAGGAGGCGTACACTTGCGTGATCAACTTCGGTTGGTAAAAGAGCTTGTGGACAAGATAGTTCGAAAGAACCTGATAGTTCGAACGTGATCAACTTCGGTTGGTAAAATAGCGAGAACAAATGATATACTCCTTTGGTTAGGAGGCGTACACTTGCGTGATCAACTTCGGTTGGTAAAAGAGCTTGTGGACAAGATATTTCGAAAGAACCCGATAGTTCAAACCCATGACCTACTCCGGTTGGTAAGAGGGCAAGAACAACAGTCTTAAAAATGCCAATTTTGGCTGGTTAAGAAACAAAATATGCCAATTTATATTGGTATTGATCGGAAGGTAAAATCATTCCAGAAAATACAAGAATTCCAAACTGAACCAAGTATAGTTGGTCGGTGATCAAAACCCACTAACTGTAGTTGGTCGACGAGGATAAATTATCGACCTTGGTTGGTCGGACACATTTTATGAAAATATTTCAAATTGAACCAAGTATGGCTGGTCGGGGATAAAAACCCATCAACTGTAGTTGGTCGACAAACACTATTTAACAACCTTGGTTGGTTGGAAACATTTTAAACATTTTATACTCATCACTTTATTATTAAGTGATCGAACAACATTTTTTGATACTTGTAACTGTTTATTACTAAGCTGGTTGATGAACAGCACAAAATTGTTATCTTTTTAACAGATACATATGCACAAATATAAAGTGTTTAACAAGCACAAAAGAATAACAATACAGATTTACAAACAGAAAATGAAAGTCTTTCATTAAAAATCAAAATAAATTACAAGCTACATATATGTGCTAACTGTTACATTGAAAAACCTATTCTATTGGTTTCTTTCCTTTAGCTTTTGAAACAGGCTCCTCGCCAGCAGGAGGATCCTCCAGGCAAAGAGGAGAATTAATGAAATTAATATCTCTGAGCATTCTGACGTTCATTACAGAAGGTGTATCCAAGAGATGCTCGGGACGAGATAATTCAATCTGAGAATGAAGACTATAGTCGCCAAGGTATTTTGAAATTAAACTCCGAGGAATGGCACGAGCTGGGATCCACTCCATGTCAAGTTTATAAGGCGGTACAAGCAAGTCTAGTAGCCCGGGAGCATGATAATCCCATAAGAAATGGCCCTGCTCTAGCTTTAACACACCCAGGGCATTCAACCATCCTTGTTTATAACCTTCGTTATTGGCACTTTCAAGACGAGCATCCAAGTGACAAAGGGCTTCATTGTATCCAACCATCCAAAATTCCCTGGGCTGTTTATGGAATTGGAAGGTTAATCTATCCAACTGTTCATGAAGGTTTATGGCCAAAAGGTCCTTGGTATGTAAAGCAGACTTCGTTGCAGTAATTTGATCTTCCAAGGATAGGTTTTTCTTGGACATTTCAGACAAAGCCCGATCTTTGGCGTTCAGTTGGTACACTTGGGTTTCCAATGTTGACAAAGTACGAGATTCTTCAACATTACGGCTGAGAACTCTTGATCGACTCCGAGCAGGTGGAGAATTTTGCTCCTCGACAACATTTTGAACAGCTATACCTCACCCACGAGACCCTCTTCCTCATCCCCGAGCATTAGCAAAAACACCAGACTTTCTTAAAGAATCCAATTCTTGCCTTAATTTGGCATTTTCAACCTCTAAGAAGGAGACTCCTTCATCATTGATCGGTACCAAGGCAGCAGAGGATGAAGCTGCAGACTCGTATTGCGCCAACTTTTTCTGGAAATTGTTGTTCTCTTGTTCCAGCAGCTCGGCGATCTGTCTGTAGGCCTCAACTTCACCTTTTAGGGTTCTCTACCTAATATCGTACCCAGCAATGATCTTTTTGTGACCTGTCTCAGAAGAAAGCTGTTGATACCTATTCTCATATTCCTTGTGCAACAAATAATTGATTCATTGTGCTGACCTTGGATATCTTCTAAGGAATAATGAAGCTCCGCAATCAAGTCATAGTAGGCCACGTTGTTAGCCACAGCTCGATCAAGTAAATCCTTCAAATACCGATAACCCTCAATTGCTTGCTCTGAAGCATCATGGCCAAGGATGTCAGCAATTTCTGATGTACTAAGGTCTGTATGACCATCTTTATAATATTCGTGGCATTGCTGCATCATCTTTGTATCATGTGCAGATATCAGTTCCATTCTAGCCACAAACTAATAATGAAGAGAAGACAACAGTCAACAAAAACAAATCATCAACAACAGAGATGAACAAAGATGAATTTTATTAGATCACAAAAAGATTACATTGTTTGATTACAAATAATGAAAGATAGAAATGATACCGAACAACTTCACACCTTTTCCTTGTCTCCCAAGACTTTCTCGGGAGGCTGGGACGAGGAGCTTGGTTGCTCGGTGGTAACAGCAGCTTGATCAGCAGGAGTTGAAATTTTCTCAGGAGGAGGAGGCATGGAAGAAATGTCCTCATTGGCAGAAGGTAGAGAGGCAGGGATTTGATCACCCATGGCCATGGAAGATTCATCAGAGATGGGCTCATCTTCTTCTTCTTCTACAATTGGTGGGGGAGGACCAGGGAGGTGTAGCTGAAATAGCTCAGAGTCGTCTTTGATCTTTAATTCCTGCAGGGCAGCTACCCAGCCATCTTGGAAGTATTTCAACTTCCCGTATTGTACTTGGGATGTCATAGCATCAATCCCTTTGTCCCATCCTTTATCCCAGCCAGCGCTGAAGGACTTTTTAACTGCAAGCTTTCTTTTCAGTTTCTCCGAGGATAGCTTCTCGGATTGAAGACCTTCGGCAGTCTTTAACTTCACATCCAATTCTTCTTTTTGGCGCTTTACATCTCGCAGGACGGACAACTCTTCCTCTGCCTTTTTCAGCTTATCTTCAAGCTCTCCAAAGTTCTTGAGCTTGTCGTCATATTTTTGATGCTCAATCTCTAAACGTTTCACCTTATTCTCCAAATTCTTGGAGGTCTCAGCCAACTTCACCTTCTCAGCTTCAACTATAGACAACTTTTTCTCCCAGACAGCTTTTTCCTCACTATACTGCTGACGAGAATCTTTCAAGGATTGGGTTAAACCCAGCAGAGCATCCTCTACCCCCGACGAGGAGCTGGAAGCTTTAATTACTTCGTCTTTCTTCACGATGTTATTAAAACAATTCACCAGCTAAACAAAGGAAAAAGTGACAGGTCAGTACAAAAATACAAGTATTCAAAGAAAAAAAGGAAATTCAGAGTGTGAGAAATTTACTGAAGCAAGGTGACGGGTAGCTAGGGATGTCAGCATATCCCTAGAAATCTTTTCATCAATTCCTTGGACCTCGGGTATGATCCAAGTTTTTACCGAGCTCATGGCAGAACTCGGAGGAATGATGGTTGGAACACCAACACCACCAGCTGGTAGAGAAGAGATGGTTTCAGTCAGATTGGAAGTTTCAGCCAAATTGACTGAGGACGATTTCCTCAATCTCCTCAAAGGAACTTCAGCAATTTCAACCAAGGAAGAGCTCTTGGTCGGAGAGATAGCAGTCATCTCTACAGGAGCAACCTTCTTGCTCGGAGCCACTGGGGGCTTCTCGGTAGCTTTGGAAGGCGTAACATCCACCTTCTTAGTCCCCTCTGGGACATTAATTTTGCTTTTCTTGGCTTCAGCAGCAGAAGTAGTGTCATCAAACAGAGCAGGGGGAGCTCTTTTCCTACCCATTCTTTGACTTAAAGGGATGTGAGAATCTGAAGAAGAATCCTCTGGAGTTGAGGCTGGCTCAACAGAACTAATCACAGGACGAGCAGTATAAGAAGTCGTGTAACTCCTATACTGCAGCAAATATGATGCAGACCTGATATGCTCGTCTGCAACGTTCTTATGCAAACCCCAGATAAGTTTCAGATGCTTAATATTAACCTCTGATTCTTTTGGAGTCTTTCTTTTACTATCAACTGCAAACAAATATATAATGAAATATCAGTCATACATTTTGTCAAATATGATAAAAGCATAATTTCATAAGTAAAGGAAAATGAGAATAAACCTATCCCATTGCCATATGGGGGGCATTTAGGACCCTAGTATACTGCATCTCCAACCAAGGGGGCATATTGCCAATTTTTAATCACCACCCCATGTTCAAAATAATCTCTATTTGCATCAGGGAGGTTAACTACAAGAGCCCTATTTAAAAACCTAGTTTTTAAGTAATAAACATTATCTAAAATAGCCCATCTATAGCAAAACATAATTTTAGCAATCCCTATATGAGTTCCATGAGTTAGATTTAATTTATACACCCCATTAATTATTCTCCATGAATTGGGGGCTATTTTTGCAGGAACAACGTCAAAGTATTGACAGAACTCTAAGCATAAGGGATTTGGCGGAAAAGAAAATCCACATTCAGCAATGAATAGACTGGGGAACTAATGTCCCTCAGCCAATCGAAAATAATCTAAAGGCTCAGAAAGAACCTCCAGAGTTACCCAGGAAGGAATGGAAAAATCGGAACGAAATTTCTCAACAGACTCCACAATATAAACCATAGTGAATAAAAGAAATACAGAAGAAAAGAAGAGAATCTTACAGGAAAAAGGAAGAGCTGACAACTAGCGAAGGAAAAGATGAACGCACAAAGGAGAGAGAGAGAACAGAAAGCTTGAATGCAGAAAATTGGAAAAGGTAGAAGACGGTATGGTTACCAAAGAAGTTTAAATACTTTACCTTGGGAAGCTGCGAAGGAAATGATTACACAAAAGAAACTAATACGCCACCGGCGGCTAAAAGGACAAAAATGCACGAAGATCGAAGCACTCATAAAAACTCAAAAAAGGCGGATTCTATGAATTTGAAAGAAATTCAAATGTGAAGAAAAGGCTCCTAAAACCCAGGAAAGTCATTTAATATCGCCATACACCGAGAAAGAATGTTCCATACTCCTCAAAGTTCAAAATATGAAACATTGGGGGCTTCTGTTGATACCAAAATTAATATGCTGATATGGACGAATGATATGAAGACACGTGTCAATCTACTTGGCACAATAGCAACGAGGAAGTTCGTTTCCCCGACCAACTCATGAACTCCCGAGCAATGAGGATACACCGAGGAACTTCAGCACTCCGAGGTACTCTAGCGCTCCGAGGAACTCCTGAGCAACGAGCAACTAAGGCGGTCCGATCTGCATCTCGATCGTAACATTAATTGCCAGATAACCAACAGTTCAATTATTCATTGAATGTTTATCATCTTGATGCACATGCTGCATTAAATGTATTACCATTTCATATGTATATCATTTAATGTATCAACCCTTTCATGTACAGCCTAAGGGCTATAAATACCTTGTATCACCCTCATTCAAAGGGACAGGAATTTCTTGGTTGAACTTAACATTGAGAATTCCTAAATACTCAGCAATAACATAACAGTGGACGTAGGTCATTCCTATAAGGCTGAACCACTTTAAAATCTTTGTCTCATTTTATTTATCTGTGATTGAATAATTAGAGCGATCTAGTTTTTTACATCAACAAGGAGTGTACATTCATCAAATCTCTTTGTCTTATCAAATCTGTCATACTTATTTGACTTATCTTTCTTTTTCGAACTCTTTTCGGTATTAGACTTGGCATGACTAGATTCTTTTATCTCCATAGCCTCTTCTTCATTCATGATCTTCCCCACCTTGGTAAAGAGCTCAGCCATTGTGTCGTCGGTTCCTTTTCATGAGCCTAATAAAGTTTTCCTGGCATAATTCCACTCATTATTGCTGTGATGGAAATATTCTCATCATTATCAATAACCTCCATCTTTTTTATATATCGGTATGTACTCTTTTATTATTTCATTAGCATTTTGGAGGACGCCTAACAACTGAGTTACATGTTTTTATAGTTTAGTACCAAAGCAAAAGTAATTTATAATCAAATTCGCCAGATACTTGAATTTTTTTAATTGCCCCATTGGGAGCCCTTTGTACTAGATCTGAGCCGATCCAATTAATGTACTAAAAATTCCTAGGTGGTGATGTTGTCTAATGTCCGATGGAGTCACTCTATAATTTTATTATTTTCTCGGGGAGGGGCTGTTGGTTACCTTGGGAAACGTTTTCCCCTTGTTAGCCGGGTTGTTAGGAGTGGAGTGTCGACCCGACCTTATGAGGAAATCGAACTCTTTCTATGGAAAGAGTACGGGTTTGGCCTAAGCTTCCCCTTCATATTTTTCCAAGTGGAGCATATGATCTATTAAGAAAGCGAGGGTCGGAGGCAGGTAGCGGATTTAAGGCCATTACTTTTGTTCATTCCATGGTGGGGACTAGGCTAGAGCTTTTAAGAGCTTGGTTCTAGTTATTATAGGGAGTTCATAACATGGAATCATCTATCTATCTATCTATCTATCTATCTATCTATCTATCTATATATCTATCTATCTATCTATCTATATATATATATATATATATATATATATATATATATATATACATATATATATGTGTGTGTATGTGTGTGTGTGTGTGAGAGAGAGAGAGAGAGAGAGAGAGAGAGAGAGAGAGAGTTTAGATTGGGGGTAGGGATCTCTGCTACAGTTCTTAAGACTTGGTCATCTATCTAGTCCGGTGTCCTTGTGAGGATTTAGTAGACATGGAGGACCTCGACCAAATTTTGTCCTATGAGGAACTTTTTTGGTGCTCTTTGTTGTTTTAAGAGGGTATGTTTGAGGCGATTTCTTGCTCCTCTCTATTATTGGAAGGGGGATTTGGTTTTCCTAGATCCATTTCATTTACGATGTTCGTAGCTTCGCAAAAGATGTCTCCATAATAGTAGTGATTTTCTAGCCACCAGGGGAGACTTTATGTACAAATCTAGCAAGGGTCAGTGGTGATACCGCGTATTGTAGGCATCCGAACATTTTTAATGTGCATGGTTATGGGGAGCCGGGTTAACTAGTTCCATCGCCATTGTGTATGAGTATATACAAGAGGGGGACCTTCCGGTAAGAAATGTCCTTAGCAAGTCACTCATCTTGTAGTTTGATTATACTGACAATGTGGGTTACATATAAGTAGGTGTTACTATGGCTACATCCCATATTAGTGTAGTGGTATGACCAGGGTGATACACCAAGTACAAAGAGGTGGAATTCTAATTGTACAATGAGCACGTCAAGTTCACTATAGGGAACAACGAGGTCTTTCGTTTGCAAATAACTTTGGGGGGATTGGGGTCCACCTCTATAGTACTGCAGATGAAATTTTAAATTTCCACAGGCATATCATCCCATATAGTGTATCGAATACTTTGTTATATATTGATATTAGGGTTCCTAAATTTCGTGTTACTGTTTAAAAAATGGAGGGGTGACCCTCCATATGAGAGACTGGGTTGGAGATTGTCTGTAATGTAGGCTTATTTTTTCACGTGGTAGGTCCAATGTTCATGTCTACTAAGTCAATCCATCTCTTCTGCAGTGGCTCTATTCCCGATAGAATATGTAGTCTCGAGTATTGGGGTATCAGAGGATGTAACTACTTTCTCGTCCAGACGTATCCCATTTTCTTCAGAGTAATCCCACTATGTCACCATCTCCCAGACTTAGGGGTTTGATCATGAATCTGTATCCGGATCCAGGATATATGTTACCCTTAGTGATTAGGAGATGGTCGAAGCAGTCGTTAATACCTTGTTCTAATAAGTCGATACAGTAAAAATGCTTGAACTAGGTAATGGAGACCTTATCGTAAGTTTCGATTGACTGATGGCATTATTTCTCATAGGATGGTTGAGTGCTGATTTTGATCCTATTAAATGAGAGGAATAAATGTCCCCCTAGATCTTCATTCTCATCATGTGGATAGTAGCAATGGATCAATCCCATGATTCGTCTATTAAGTAGTTGGCGCAGGTGGTCATTCCTCGTTCTCATCGTACCTAGTGAGAAATATTATCTATGCGTCCATTACCCTTTCGTCCTTATGAAGGATATTCCACCTTTATCTGGGAAGGCTCATACATAAGGTTGGCTTGTCACTCAGCTTCCCGAGCAACATATGTTTGTACAATGTGTACCTTTATTATTTTTTCTTCCTCATGTAGTTATTGGTGATGGAACATGCAGTCCCAAGTGATGTGATTGTGTGCCCAGATCTATCTATCCATTTGACTCATTTGTACTTAGGGCTAGGATATCGGGGTGTCAAAATTAAGAGTTCTACCATTCGAGGACTGGCTATTGCAGTTCTTCTGGTATTTCTTGAAAAGTTAATCGAGAATTTATTTACCATAGTGGGTGGGCATCACTGTTAGTTTTTGAATCTAAGAGGGAGAATAGGTGTGCTTGAGAGGTTTACCCCTCTTATCCGTTGGACTAAATCGGTATTGTAAAACTAATATGATCGGATTCCTGAAGAGCTTAGTCATACATTTCTTCCCATTCAATTGAATGATTAATTTTTGCTAAGGGGGTGAGCGACTCTTTAGTGTTCATGAATTCTATGACCAATTGCAAGTTCGAGTTATAGTGGTTGGTTTCTAGGAAGTTTATGTCCATGATGAAAAAGGTCATGCGGTCAATGGTATGCTTAGTTTTAGTGATCATTTTTATGGAGGGCGATGGCATGCCTAAAGGGGTAGATATTTGGAATTAGGGGTGTGTCCTCATTCTTAATTTTTGATGGATGAGTACTATTTAGATGGAAGTATCTGATAAGGTGTTAGTACCGAGGTTGGGATGATATGCTAGGGGTTTTTAATGACATTGGGCTTCAGTGGGATGAGGCTCTTGTCATTAATGAGATTATTCATTGAATGTTTATCATCTTGATGCACACGCTGCATTAAATGTATTACCATTTCATATGTATATCATTTAATGTATCAACCCTTTCATGTACAACCTAAGGGCTATAAATACCTTGTATCACCCTCATTCAAAGGGACCGGAATTTCTTGGTTGAAATCAACATCTAGAATTCCTAAACACTCAGCAATAACATAACAGTGGACGTAGGTCATTCCTATAAGGCTGAACCACTTTAAAATCTTTGTCTCATTTTATTTATCTGTGATTGAATAATTAGAGCGATCTAGTTTTTTACATCAACAGATTGGCGCCATCTGTGGGAACGATTGTTATTATCGCTTTTCACCAAAAATCATTCATCATCAATGGCAGATAACCCGGAATCCAGTAATCGAAATGCTGGAAATGCGAGAAATTCTACAAATCCCTATGCACCTCCAGATCTGGCTGGGATTATGACAAATCTGGCTCAAGGACAAACTGCCATGCAAGACACACTGAGGCAACTCATACAAACCCTTCATAGCGGTGCACCTGCACGTTCAGGACAGCAAAGTGATCAGAGGCAAACTTATTTACTTTCTTCACGATCCAGACGTACTGAGTCATATCGTAACGAGGAGTCTGATGATTTCTCTTATCAACCTGGGCGAACTTCGTCAATAAGGGCTACAGATACTGATCAACGTATCACCCTCTCTCCAGAAAGACCCAGCGCCTTAGAAAGATTGAGTAGGGTGTCTCCTTTCAGTCGATTAGGCCCTAGGAGGAATAGGAGACCACCTAAGACCATGTCGAGGAGTTTTCGACGACCATCAGATCTAAGAGAAGGATCAGCACAATCACGACCAGTTGCTCGTCAAGATATATCTCAGGAGGCTACTTTAGAACGATCTATTGCTCGAACCAATAGGCCCAAGGAAGTAAATGAAGCGTGGAAAGGATCCCTTCAGCGCTTGGAGGATAGATTGGGAGAAATGGCTAAGGCGAAGAATCCCTTACAACGAACTTTTGTTCAAGGGACACCTTTTGCCCAGGCCATTGTGGGTTTTCCTACCCCGTCAAAGTTTAAAGCACCTGTGGTGACACCCAAGTATGATGGAAAGACAGATCCTGTTCTACACATAGAGCAATATCAAGCTGCCGCCGATATCTATGTTGTCCCCGACGAGATGAGATGTAGAGCATTCTCTGGAACTCTTACTGGAGCTGCCCAGATTTGGTACAACAATCTTCCTCGGGGTAAGATTTTAACTTTCTTTCAGTTGGCTGAGTTGTTCATCGATAATTTCTATTTTGGAGCAAAGCCAGTAAAACGAGTAGCACATTTGTTAAGTGTTAGACAAAAATCTGGTGAGAGTACTAGAGATTACATAACTCGTTTAAATAACGAGAAGCTAGAGGTCATAGATTACGAAGAGAAGATAGCAATCACCGCTTTGATGAGTGGGTTATTGCCTAATAAGTTGTATTATACTTTGGCAAAAGATCCACCTAAAACTATGTCAGAACTGATGGCAAAAGCGGCCAAAATCATGAATGCCGAGGAAGCTATGGCTGCAAAGAAGAATATAGATAAAGACACCAAGGTGGAAGTCGACAAGTCTAAGAATAAAGAGCATAAGGGCAATGGCGGTGATAAACGCTCCAAAAATAATAAATCATCATGGGAAGTCTTGAAGAAATATGACAATTATACTCCTTTGAAAATGGGTATTAATCATGTCTTGGAAGAAATCAAGAACAACGAGGAGGTAAAATGGACAAAGAAGCTGAAGTCAGACCCTGATTCGAGGAGTAGGGATAAGTACTGCGAATTTCATAAAGATCATGGTCACATGACCAAAAATTGCATAGCTCTTCAGAACGAGATTGAAACACTCATCCGAAGAGATAAGATAGCAAAATATGTTGATCGGGGAGGCGAAAAAAGAAATAATGACCGAACTAGAGAGAGGTCTAGATCTCCTCGCCGAACAGAGGAGAAAAAGAAGAGAAACCATGAAGATGATCCAGAGGATGACCCCGATCTTCCCAAGAAACCAAGGCAACCAGAACGAGAGGTATTTTCCATACGTTTTGGATCAATTGATTGTAATGTTATTACAGGAGGAGATGCAGGCGGAGGAGACCATACTGCAGAAAGAAAAGCTTACCTCGGAGAGGCTCAAGCTTGTTCATATATTCAGCGAATAAATCTGGCCGAGGACGATCGTCCGAGGAAGGTAAACAAAGAGAAGTTGGTCATTGGTTTTTCAAAAAAGGACCTGGCAGGTGTTCTTTATCCGCACGACGATCCTCTGGTGATCAAAATGAGGATGAAGGAAGTAGTGATTTCAGGGGTGTTGGTAGATAATGGAAGCTTGGCAGACATCATGTACTATTCATGCTTTGATAGCTTGAATCTGAAATTATCTCAATTGGAACCTTATCACAGACCCCTCCTGGGTTTTGCTGGCGAGAAAGTTTTTCCACTTGGGACAATTAAATTGGATATATTCATTGGAACTTGGCCTGCTTGTCGAACAGAAAGAATACGCTTCTTCGTGATGGATAAGAATGTGCAGTCAGCCTACAACATCATCATGGGAAGAGTTGGTTTAAAGAAATTCGAAGCAGTTCCATCTACAGTGAATCAATGCTTAAAATTCCCAACAAACTTTGGAGTAGGAGTTGTGAAGGGTGACCAAAAAGTAGCTCGGGAATGCTATTATTCATCTGCTGAACAAGAGGAGCTTGAGGATGTGACACCCCGACTAATTAAATACCGGGTAGCTACTCCTTTATTAAATTAATTCAAAATGCCAAGTTAGTCCAGTTAATAGCATCACTGTCGAAAACATTTTAATGATTACTAACCACCTAGTATTTAAAAAGTAAGTTCCAAATTTTAATTAAAGTCTGATTAACATGCAACAAGTGTAATAAGGATAATAAAACCATTTACCATAATGAAGTAAATAGAATAACCATCACAAAACGTAAATAAAGTCTGGAGGAAAAACTCCTCACTACAAATCCCACAACTGATAAATAAACTGAATACTAAATCAATACATGCCAAAGTCTGAAAACTGTAATGGAAATGTAACTCTAATAGAAATGGGCAACATGCCCTACAACTGATAGAATAAGACTCTGGAATCCAAGTGATAGAAGCGTCTACAAGCGAATCCCTGTAGCTTCCATAAACAGCTACAGCTCGTCACCTGAATGAGTATCCTATGCATGGTGTCCTTGTGGCTGGGCACCTAAAATGGTTTTACAAAGAAAATAGATTTGAAAAGCAAACGGGTCAGAGCCCGAATGTGGAGTTATATTTTAAAAACCTGCAAGTGCTTTAAAAACATTTAAAACATTAAATGCAAAGTACATGTTAGGACGTGCACTCACATGATATTCTCACCTCTCGTCTAACTGTGCACTCCTAACGTAAGTACCCATCTAGAGTGATACAGACTACTAGCTAAGTGACAACATATCTAGCTAGACTATCATAGGTCCTACCCATATTCTCGGTTCTATTAACATTACAACGCTCGTAATTAAGTAGAGGTTTAACGTAAATTCAGATGCTCAATATGCAATATATATATCACTATCAGTTAACTCGTTATATTTTCCCGAATTAATACCGTAATTATATTCACAACAATAACATGAAGGTTCCCATTAATTAAGTCTATTTTATTCACATCGTAAATATACAATACAAGCACCCCGAGAACTAAGCTGTGGTGCACACATACTCTGCTATCCATCCCGGTACATCACGTACATAAGGATTACATATTCCGAATCTCTCAGGAATTGTTCACAGATAACAACATCACAAACAATGGAGGCGAACACAGTCACATCACATAGGTCATGCACATACCTACGCTCCTACGATCAGCGGACTTATTAATATCCCAATAAGTCTTTCTATGACCTATGTTCATCAAGGTAACCAGTCTAAATCCGGGCAACACAAGGATTAGAGGGCCCTAAGCGAACGCAAACCTCCCGTGATAGCAAGTATGGTAGGTATGTCATACACACAATTCATATACCAATACTAAGTAAACACGTATCTTAGTAATCAACGTAGTTTAATCGTAGTACTATTCTCATTCTAGTACCAATATATAATTATCGCAATTTATACTATTCCGGTTTATCATCATACGCGCCATAATCTATTCTCACGTCGTAGTAGACACTCACGTCTCAACCCAAACCGTCCATTTAATATAACTCTCGTATATAATTTCCTTCTCATAAATACCCAAAAGTCCCAATTCTATCCATACACCATCATTCGAATGTTAACTATATCCTTGAACAAGTTTACGGGGCTCCAAAAATCAAAACAGTCCAAAAAGGCCCAAACTGTCAACTCGTTAGAAGTCTCGTTCGAACGAGACTGTTCGAACGAGATCCCTCTGTCAACTCGTTAGAAGTCTCGTTCGAACGAGGCTGTTCGAACGAGATCCAGTTCGTTCGAACGAACTGTCCCTTCTAACGAGATATCGTTCGAACGAAGTTATCGAACGAGGCTCCCTTTCGTTAGAACGACTGGTCATTTTGTTAGAAGCTCGTTCGAACGAGTTCGTTCGAACGACCTGGGCAGGGCTTCTAACGACCTACCAGATCGTCCCAGATTTGCTTAATCTCGTTTTTTCACCATTTTTAACACCTCAAGTCTTCTCCAAAGTTCGTTCTAACAGTGTTTTAAGTCCTCTAATCATACTAAAACATGCTAAGGTCATATACTAACATCTTTTAAGACATTAATACATCCTAAATATCATTAAATCACAAGATTTTATACTTTTCCCCAATTTTATCAAGAACATGAACCCTAGATTTATATCATCATCAAATCCCAGAATTTAATCCGTTTTAATTTCTTCTAATCACAATTACCATGAGAATAATCATCTACCTATCATTCTACATGCAATCCTCTTCAAAATTTTCAAGTTCTAAACTCCAAACTACATGGGTTTTCATATCTCACCAAGAACAAACACAAAATTCGAATTTTTCTAACATGGAAGGAACATTCTTTGAAATTAAATGGAATTAAGTCACTTGCCTTGGTTGTCTCTGAGTTTGGTGTAGGTTTGATGAAGCTTTTCTACAGAATTTCTTCTCTCCAAGCTTCTTCTCCAATGGTGGCTTAAGGTGGCTAGGGTTTGATTTGGGAAAATTAGAAAACTCTCTAATAACCTACGTAGCCTTCTAGGTTAATATGGTTTGGTTAATGGGCTTAGTGGGTTAAATCCACATCAGATTAAAACTCCCAATTTTCGTCACTTTTAATTCCTCAAAATGTAAAATTACCAAAATACCCTTTATGATGCCGGTATGGCCTAAAAATACCCCGGAATCCAAACTACACCCCCGGCTAGTGTTTTCTGACTATCTCTACCCTTCCGGACGCGTTGGCGTACTCAAAACGACCATACGGATAATAGAAATAAAAATCACTTTTATAATTAAAATAATATACCATGACGCGGCGGTCACACGCGTCTCAACAAAATTTCTAAAATGCCGTATATCAATCTCACGACAAATTTTATAATACCAAATACATATATCAAAACATGTATGCTCATAATCAAATACCAACTCGCATCTCGTTAGTATTTATAACCCGGATTAATTTCCAATTAATTCGCATTTAATTAATTAATCCCAAAAATAAATATAGCCAAAAGTACGGGGTATTACAGAGGAATCAAGAAAAAAGACTACAACTTACCAGGTGGAAGAAGATACAGAGATTGAAACTCTCGATCCCAGAGATGAATCCCAACTTGTAAAAGGACAGGTGGTGGAATCTACAGAAAATATTATTCTGGACGACGAGCACCCTGAACGGGTAACCCAGATAGGTTCTACGTTGGATGCTTCAATAAAACAGGAGTTGATAACTTTCTTGAGAAACAGTAAGAAAACTTTTGCGTGGAGTCATGAAGACATGCCAGGAATAGATCCAAACTTCTTATGTCATGAGCTCAATGTGAATAAGGAGATCAAGCCTGTAAAGCAGAGAAGAAGGGTATTTAGCCCCGAGAAGAATCAGGCTATACAAGAGGAGGTCGAGAAGCTCCAGAAAGCCCAATTCATTGAAGACGTAAAGTATCCAGACTGGTTGGCAAATGTGGTGATGGTAAAGAAGAAAAACAATAAATGGAGAATGTGTGTTGATTTCACCGATCTTAACAAGGCATGCCCAAAGGATCATTTTCCATTGCCCAGAATTGATCAACTAGTGGATGCTACCTCGGGACATGAGCTGCTCAGCTTCATGGATGCTTACTCTGGCTACAACCAGAACAAAATGAAACCTGAAGACAGGGAAAGTACTTCTTTTATTACCCCTAGGGGAACTTATTGCTATAATGTTATGCCTTTTGGTTTGAAAAATGCAGGAGCGACATACCCGCGGCTGATGAACAAGGTTTTCACCGAACAAATCAGTTGCAACATGGAAGTCTATGTCGATGATATGCTAACAAAAAGCAAGAAAGCTGCAGATCATCTAGTTGACTTCGCTCAGACATTTGATCAACTGGATAAATAGCAGATGAAGCTCAACCCGACGAAGTGCACATTTGGAGTACGAGAAGGAATGTTTCTCGGGTACATTGTCAACCAGCGAGGCATTGAAGCAAATCCAAATAAAGTCAAAGATCTTTTAGGGTTGCGATCTCCAACAACAAAGAAAGAAGTGCAGAGTCTTACAGGACGAGTTGCAGCGCTCAACAGATTTGTGTCCCGAGCAACTGATAAATGCCTCCCATTCTTCAAAACACTTCGAAAAACTTTTGAGTGGACTGATGAATGTGAGAAGGACTTTCAAGACTTGAAAAAGTATTTGGGAGCACCTCCACTGTTGTCCAGGCCAATAACAGGAGAGAAGTTGTATTTGTATCTGGCAGTATCAGAGAATGCAGTTAGCTCGGCATTGATCAGATTGGAGAATGGAGTCCAAGAGCCAATTTATTACACAAGTAAGGCTTTTCGAGGTGCAGAGATCAGGTACCCAAAGTTAGAAAAATTGTCATTGGCATTAATTGAAGCAAGTAGAAGAATGAGGCCATATTTCCAGGCCCATACCATCATCGTGTATATCGACATGCCATTAAGACAAGCCCTTCATAAACTAGAAAAGTCAGGGAGACTGATGTACTGGGCAATAGAGCTCGGTGAATATGATATTGTGTATGAACCAAGGTCATCATTGAAAGGGCAAGCTGTAGCAGATTTTATAGCAGAGTTTACATATCCTGATACCCCCGAGGAACAAAAGTTGCTCACTGACCAACCTGTGGATGTTACAGGATCAACAGACATAAGTCCAGACCAACTCCGGTTGGTAAAAGGGCTTGTGGATGTAGAAAATCATCAAATTCAAACCCAGACCAACTCCGGTTGGTAAAAGGGCGAGAAGAAATGGTCGATGAGGAGCAAAAATTAACAGGGGAGGATGGAAGAGAACAACAGATATTTCACCAAGGAACTATATTGGATAAGAAATTTGAAGTCGAGTTACCTACATGGAGATTGTATGTAGATGGGTCATCTTGCACAGCGGGTTGTGGAGCAGGGATTGTTTTGAAAACCCCAGACGAGATTGATATAGAATATGCCTTGCGATTTCAATTCAAAACCTCCAATAATGAGGCTGAGTATGAGGCTATGATAGCAGGTCTTAATCTAGCAAAGATCATGGAAGCACAACAAGTGATGGTATTCAGTAATTCTCAATTAATTGTGAATCAGATGATGGGAACATATGCGGTTAAAGGGGAATTAATGGTCAAGTATCATGCAAAGGTGATGGTATTGCTGGCAGAATTTGACGCCATTCAGTTGATCAGAATACCCAGAATAGAAAATGCACAAGCAGACGCATTGGCCCGACTAGCATCAGCTACTCGTACCGAGCTGCGAAGAACGATACCAATTGAAGTACTGGAAAGTTGTAGCATAGATGAAAACCTGACGATGAATGTTATTACCCTTGATCTAGGACCATCTTGGATGGATCCCATCAGGGCATATATTAAAGAAGGAGTATTGCCAGAGGATAAGCTCGCTGCAAAGAAATTGAAGTATAAAGCTGCTCGGTATGTATTAACTAATGGTATTTTATATAGACGAGGAATTATGGCAGGTTTGCAGAGATGTGTACATCCCTCCGAAGTGAAAGAATTGATTGAAGAGATTCATGAAGGGTCTTGTGGAGCTCATGTAGCAGGTCGAACACTTTTGCAAAGGGTAATGACTCAAGGATACTACTGGCCGACGATGAGGGCAGATTGTATAGCCTATGCTAAGAAATGTGACAAGTGCCAACATTTTTCCTCCATCCGAAGAACTCCACAAGCATTATTGACACCCATAACTTCCCCTTGGCCATTCGCCATGTGGGGAATTGATTTGGTGGGACCATTGCCGACCACCCGAGGAAGATTCAAGTACCTCGTCGTCGCAGTAGACTATTTTACTAAGTGGGTAGAAGATGAACCCCTTATCGACATGACGTACGAGAAGGTATACCAATTTGTCACAGACCATGGAACACAATTCGACAACGAAGAGTTTGCTGCCTATTGTCAACAATCAAACATCCTGAAGACTCATTCAGCACTAGGTCATCCTCAAAGCAATGGGCAGACTGAGGTGACAAACAGAACGCTACTAAATGGCTTGAAGAAGAGGCTAAATGAGGCTAAAGCTAATTGGATTAATGAGCTACAATCAGTATTATGGGCTTACCGAACAAACCCCCGAGTAGCGACTGGAGAATCACCATACATGCTGGCATTTGGAAGTGAGGCTGTAATACCTGCCGAGTTGGGTCTCCCAACACACAGAGTGCTAAATTTCAATTCCCCAGTCAGTGACTTGATGAGAAAATTAGATTTGGACATGCTCGAGGAGGTTAGAGAAGAGGCAGCCATTAGGAATGCCGCTTACCAACAACGCACAGCTCTGTTCTACAACAAAAGGGTGAAAAAATGCGACTTAAAAGAAGGGGATTATGTGCTAAAGAAGGTCATTCAGAAGCACAATAAGCTTGAATCCAACTGGCATGGACCTTACCGAGTTACAGAAGTTGTCCGACCAGGAACTTATCGAATAGCAACTCTAGAAGGAGAGGAATTAAAGAATGCTTGGAATGCTGAACACCTTCGCAAGTATTATCAATGATGTAAAATGTACAACAGTCCCATCAATATGAATAAAACGATGATGTTTTCACCATTTTTCTCCTCTTTGTTTGAAAGTTTTTTGGGGAATACTAGTGTTGTACACTACGTTGCTCGACAGAAAAAAGAAGACGATAGTTCAGACCCACGACCAACTTCGGTTGGTAAAAGGGCGAGAACAAATGATATACTCCTTTGGTTAGGAGGCGTACACTAGCGTGACCAACTACGGTTGGTAAGATAACTAGTGGACAGATAGTTCGAAAGAACCTGATAGTTCGAGCGTGATAAACTTAATTCGGTTGGTAAAATAGCGAGAACAAATGATATACTCCTTTGGTTAGGAGGCGTACACTTGCGTGATCAACTTCGGTTGGTAAAAGAGCTTGTGGACAAGATAGTTCGAAAGAACCTGATAGTTCGAACGTGATCAACTTCGGTTGGTAAAATAGCGAGAACAAATGATATACTCCTTTGGTTAGGAGGCGTACACTTGCGTGATCAACTTCGGTTGGTAAAAGAGCTTGTGGACAAGATAGTTCGAAAGAACCCGATAGTTCAAACCCATGACCTACTCCGGTTGGTAAGAGGGCAAGAACAACAGTCTTAAAAATGCCAATTTTGGCTGGTTAAGAAACAAAATATGCCAATTTATATTGGTATTGATCGGAAGGTAAAATCATTCCAGAAAATACAAGAATTCCAAACTGAACCAAGTATAGTTGGTCGGTGATCAAAACCCACTAACTGTAGTTGGTCGACGAGGATAAATTATCGACCTTGGTTGGTCGGACACATTTTATGAAAATATTTCAAATTGAACCAAGTATGGCTGGTCGGGGATAAAAACCCATCAACTGTAGTTGGTCGACAAACACTATTTAACAACCTTGGTTGGTTGGAAACATTTTAAACATTTTATACTCATCACTTTATTATTAAGTGATCGAACAACATTTTTTGATACTTGTAACTGTTTATTACTAAGCTGGTTGATGAACAGCACAAAATTGTTATCTTTTTAACAGATACATATGCACAAATATAAAGTGTTTAACAAGCACAAAAGAATAACAATACAGATTTACAAACAGAAAATGAAAGTCTTTCATTAAAAATCAAAATAAATTACAAGCTACATATATGTGCTAACTGTTACATTGAAAAACCTATTCTATTGGTTTCTTTCCTTTAGCTTTTGAAACAGGCTCCTCGCCAGCAGGAGGATCCTCCAGGCAAAGAGGAGAATTAATGAAATTAATATCTCTGAGCATTCTGACGTTCATTACAGAAGGTGTATCCAAGAGATGCTCGAGACGAGATAATTCAATCTGAGAATGAAGACTATAGTCGCCAAGGTATTTTGAAATTAAACTCCGAGGAATGGCACGAGCTGGGATCCACTCCATGTCAAGTTTATAAGGCGGTACAGGCAAGTCTAGTAGCCCGGGAGCATGATAATCCCATAAGAAATGGCCCTGCTCTAGCTTTAACACACCCAGGGCATTCAACCATCCTTGTTTATAACCTTCGTTATTGGCACTTTCAAGACGAGCATCCAAGTGACAAAGGGCTTCATTGTATCCAACCATCCAAAATTCCCTGGGCTGTTTATGGAATTGGAAGGTTAATCTATCCAACTGTTCATGAAGGTTTATGGCCAAAAGGTCCTTGGTATGTAAAGCAGACTTCGTTGCAGTAATTTGATCTTCCAAGGATAGGTTTTTCTTGGACATTTCAGACAAAGCCCGATCTTTGGCGTTCAGTTGGTACACTTGGGTTTCCAATGTTGACAAAGTACGAGATTCTTCAACATTACGGCTGAGAACTCTTGATCGACTCTGAGCAGGTGGAGAATTTTGCTCCTCGACAACATTTTGAACAGCTATACCTCGCCCACGAGACCCTCTTCCTCGTCCCCGAGCATTAGCAAAAACACCAGACTTTCTTAAAGAATCCAATTCTTGCCTTAATTTGGCATTTTCAACCTCTAAGAAGGAGACTCCTTCATCATTGATCGGTACCAAGGCAGCAGAGGATGAAGCTGCAGACTCGTATTGCGCCAACTTTTTCTGGAAATTGTTGTTCTCTTGTTCCAGCAGCTCGGCGATCTGTCTACAGGCCTCAACTTCACCTTTTAGGGTTCTCTACCTAATATCGTACCCAGCAATGATCTTTTTGTGACCTGTCTCAGAAGAAAGCTGTTGATACCTATTCTCATATTCCTTGTGCAACAAATAATTGATTCATTGTGCTGACCTTGGATATTTTCTAAGGAATAATGAAGCTCCGCAATCAAGTCATAGTAGGCCACGTTGTTAGCCACAACTCGATCAAGTAAATCTTCAAGTACCGATAACCCTCAATTGCTTGCTCTAAAGCATCATGGCCAAGGATGTCAGCAATTTCTGATGTACTAAGGTCTGTATGACCATCTTTATAATATTCGTGGCATTGCTGCATCATCTTTGTATCATGTGCAGATATCAGTTCCATTCTAGCCACAAACTAATAATGAAGAGAAGACAACAGTCAACAAAAACAAATCATCAACAACAGAGATGAACAAAGATGAATTTTATTAGATCACAAAAAGATTACATTGTTTGATTACAAATAATGAAAGATAGAAATGATACCGAACAACTTCACACCTTTTCCTTGTCTCCCAAGACTTTCTCGGGAGGCTGGGACGAGGAGCTTGGTTGCTCGGTGGTAACAGCAGCTTGATCAGCAGGAGTTGAAATTTTCTCAGGAGGAGGAGGCATGGAAGAAATGTCCTCATTGGCAGAAGGTAGAGAGGCAGGGATTTGATCACCCATGGCCATGGAAGATTCATCAGAGATGGGCTCATCTTCTTCTTCTTCTACAATTGGTGGGGGAGGACCAGGGAGGTGTAGCTGAAATAGCTCAGAGTCGTCTTTGATCTTTAATTCCTGCAGGGCAGCTACCCAGCCATCTTGGAAGTATTTCAACTTCCCGTATTGTACTTGGGATGTCATAGCAGCAATCCCTTTGTCCCATCCTTTATCCCAGCCAGCGCTGAAGGACTTTTTAACTGCAAGCTTTCTTTTCAGTTTCTCCGAGGATAGCTTCTCGGATTGAAGACCTTCGGCAGTCTTTAACTTCACATCCAATTCTTCTTTTTGGCACTTTACATCTCGCAGGACGGACAACTCTTCCTCTGCCTTTTTCAGCTTATCTTCAAGCTCTCCAAAGTTCTTGAGCTTGTCGTCATATTTTTTATGCTCAATCTCTAAACTTTTCACCTTATTCTCCAAATTCTTGGAGGTCTCAGCCAACTTCACCTTCTCAGCTTCAACTATAGACAACTTTTTCTCCCAAACAGCTTTTTCCTCACTATACTGCTGACGAGAATCTTTCAAGGATTGGGTTAAACCCAGCAGAGCATCCTCTACCCCCGACGAGGAGCTGGAAGCTTTAATTACTTCGTCTTTCTTCACGATGTTATTAAAACAATTCACCAGCTAAACAAAGGAAAAAGTGACAGGTCAGTACAAAAATACAAGTATTCAAAGAAAAAAAGGAAATTCAGAGTGTGAGAAATTTACTGAAGCAAGGTGACGGGTAGCTAGGGATGTCAGCATATCCCTAGAAATCTTTTCATCAATTCCTTGGACCTCGGGTATGATCCAAGTTTTTACCGAGCTCATGGCAGAACTCGAAGGAATGATGGTTGGAACACCAACACCACCAGCTGGTAGAGAAGAGATGGTTTCAGTCAGATTGGCAGTTTCAGCCAAATTGACTGAGGACGATTTCCTCAATCTCCTCAAAGGAACTTCAGCAATTTCAACCAAGGAAGAGCTCTTGGTCGGAGAGATAGCAGTCATCTCTACAGGAGCAACCTTCTTGCTCGGAGCCACTGGGGGCTTCTCGGTAGCTTTGGAAGGCGTAACATCCACCTTCTTAGTCCCCTCTGGGACATTAATTTTGCTTTTCTTAGCTTCAGCAGCAGAAGTAGTGTCATCAAACAGAGCAGGGGGAGCTCTTTTCCTACCCATTCTTTGACTTAAAGGGATGTGAGAATCTGAAGAAGAATCCTCTGGAGTTGAGGCTGGCTCAACAGAACTAATCACAGGACGAGCAGTATAAGAAGTCGTGTAACTCCTATACTGCAGCAAATATGATGCAGACCTGATATGCTCGTCTGCAACGTTCTTATGCAAACCCCAGATAAGTTTCAGATGCTTAATATTAACCTCTGATTCTTTTGGAGTCTTTCTTTTACTATCAACTGCAAACAAATATATAATGAAATATCAGTCATACATTTTGTCAAATATGATAAAAGCATAATTTCATAAGTAAAGGAAAATGAGAATAAACCTATCCCATTGCCATATGGGGGGCATTTAGGACCCTAGTATACTGCATCTCCAACCAAGGGGGCATATTGCCAATTTTTAATCACCACCCCATGTTCAAAATAATCTCTATTTGCATCAGGGAGGTTAACTACAAGAGCCCTATTTAAAAACCTAGTTTTTAAGTAATAAACATTATCTAAAATAGCCCATCTATAGCAAAACATAATTTTAGCAATCCCTATACGAGTTCCATGAGTTAGATTTAATTTATACACCCCATTAATTATTCTCCATAAATTGGGGGCTATTTTTGCAGGAACAACGTCAAAGTATTGACAGAACTCTAAGCATAAGGGATTTGGCGGAAAAGAAAATCCACATTCAGCAATGAATAGACTGGGGAACCAATGTCCCTCAGCCAATCGAAAATAATCTAAAGGCTCAGAAAGAACCTCCAGAGTTACCCAGGAAGGAATGGAAAAATCGGAACGAAATTTCTCAACAGACTCCATAATATAAACCATAGTGAATAAAAGAAATACAGAAGAAAAGAAGAGAATCTTACAGGAAAAAGGAAGAGCTGACAACTAGCGAAGGAAAAGATGAACGCACAAAGGAGAGAGAGAGAACAGAAAGCTTGAATGCAGAAAATTGGAAAAGGTAGAAGACGGTATGGTTACCAAAGAAGTTTAAATACTTTACCTTAGGAAGCTGCGAAGGAAATGATTACACAAAAGAAACTAATACGCCACCAGCGGCTAAAAGGACAAAAATGCACGAAGATCGAAGCACTCATAAAAACTCAAAAAAGGCGGATTCTATGAATTTGAAAGAAATTCAAATGTGAAGAAAAGGCTCCTAAAACCCAGGAAAGTCATTTAATATCGCCATACACCGAGAAAGAATGTTCCATACTCCTCAAAGTTCAAAATATGAAACATTGGGGGCTTCTGTTGATACCAAAATTAATATGCTGATATGGACGAATGATATGAAGACACGTGTCAATCTACTTGGCACAATAGCAACGAGGAAGTTCGTTTCCCCGACCAACTCATGAACTCCCGAGCAATGAGGATACACCGAGGAACTTCAGCACTCCGAGGTACTCTAGCACTCCGAGGAACTCCTGAGCAACGAGCAACTAAGGCGGTCCGATCTGCATCTCGGTCGTAACATTAATTGCCAGATAACCAACAGTTCAATTATTCATTGAATGTTTATCATCTTGATGCACATGCTGCATTAAATGTATTACCATTTCATATGTATATCATTTAATGTATCAACCCTTTCATGTACAGCCTAAGGGCTATAAATACCTTGTATCACCCTCATTCAAAGGGACAGGAATTTCTTGGTTGAACTTAACATTGAGAATTCCTAAATACTCAGCAATAACATAACAGTGGACGTAGGTCATTCCAATAAGGCTGAACCACTTTAAAATCTTTGTCTCATTTTATTTATCTGTGATTGAATAATTAGAGCGATCTAGTTTTTTACATCAACAAGGAGTGTACATTCATCAAATCTCTTTGTCTTATCAAATCTGTCATACTTATTTGACTTATCTTTCTTTTTCGAACTCTTTTCGGTATTAGACTTGGCATGACTAGATTCTTTTATCTCCATAGCCTCTTCTTCATTCATGATCTTCCCCACCTTGGTAAAGAGCTCAGCCATTGTGTCGTCGGTTCCTTTTCATGAGCCTAATAAAGTTTTCCTGGCATAATTCCACTCATTATTGCTGTGATGGAAATATTCTCATCATTATCAATAACCTCCATCTTTTTTATATATCGGTATGTACTCTTTTATTATTTCATTAGCATTTTGGAGGACGCCTAACAACTGAGTTACATGTTTTTATAGTTTAGTACCAAAGCAAAAGTAATTGATAATCAAATTCGCCAGATACTTGAATTTTTTTAATTGCCCCATTGGGAGCCCTCTGTACTAGATCTGAGCCGATCCAATTAATGTACTAAAAATTCCTAGGTGGTGATGTTGTCTAATGTCCGATGGAGTCACTCTATAATTTTATTATTTTCTCGGGGAGGGGCTGTTGGTTACCTTGGGAAACGTTTTCCCCTTGTTAGCCGGGTTGTTAGGAGTGGAGTGTCGACCCGACCTTATGAGGAAATCGAACTCTTTCTATGGAAAGAGTACGGGTTTGGCCTAAGCTTCCCCTTCATATTTTTCCAAGTGGAGCATATGATCTATTAAGAAAGCGAGGGTCGGAGGCAGGTAGCGGATTTAAGGCCATTACTTTTGTTCATTCCATGGTGGGGACTAGGCTAGAGCTTTTAAGAGCTTGGTTCTAGTTATTATAGGGAGTTCATAACATGGAATCATCTATCTATCTATCTATCTATATATATATCTATCTATCTATCTATCTATCTATCTATCTATCTATCTATCTATCTATCTATCTATCTATCTATATATATATATATATATATATATATACATATATATATGTGTGTGTATGTGTCTGTGTGTGTGTGTGTGAGAGAGAGAGAGAGAGAGAGAGAGTTTAGATTGGGGGTAGGGATCTCTATTACAGTTCTTAAGACTTGGTCATCTATCTAGTCCGGTGTCCTTGTGAGGATTTAGTAGACATGGAGGACCTCGACCAAATTTCGTCCTATGAGGAACTTTTTTGGTGCTCTTTGTTGTTTTAAGAGGGTATGTTTGAGGCGATTTCTTGCTCCTCTCTATTATTGGAAGGGGGATTTGGTTTTCCTAGATCCATTTCATTTACGATGTTCGTAGCTTCGCAAAAGATGTCTCCATAATAGTAGTGATATTCTAGCCACCAGGGGAGACTTTATGTACAAATCTAGCAAGGGTCAGTGGTGATACCGCGTATTGTAGGCATCCGAACATTTTTAATGTGCATGGTTATGGGGAGCCGGGTTAACTAGTTCCATCGCCATTGTGTATGAGTATATACAAGAGGGGGACCTTCCGGTAAGAAATGTCCTCAGCAAGTCACTCATCTTGTAGTTTGATTATACTGACAATGTGGGTTACATATAAGTAGGTGTTACTATGGCTACATCCCATATTAGTGTAGTGGTATGACCAGGGTGATACACCAAGTACAAAGAGGTGGAATTCTAATTGTACAATGAGCACGTCAAGTTCACTATAGGGAACAACGAGGTCTTTCGTTTGCAAATAACTTTGGGGGGATTGGGGTCCACCTCTATAGTACTGCAGATGAAATTTTAAATTTCCACAGGCATATCATCCCATATAGTGTATCGAATACTTTGTTATATATTGATATTAGGGTTCCTAAGTTTCGTGTTACTGTTTAAAAAATGGAGGGGTGACCCTCCATATGAGAGACTGGGTTGGAGATTGTCTGTAATGTAGGCTTATTTTTTCACGTGGTAGGTCCAATGTTCATGTCTACTAAGTCAATCCATCTCTTCTGCAGTGGCTCTATTCCCGATAGAATATGTAGTCTCGAGTATTGGGGTATCAGAGGATGTAACTACTTTCTCGTCCAGACGTATCCCATTTTCTTCAGAGTAATCCCACTATGTCACCATCTCCCAGACTTAGGGGTTTGATCATGAATCTGTATCCGGATCCAGGATATATGTTACCCTTAGTGATTAGGAGATGGTCGAAGCAGTCGTTAATACCTTGTTCTAATAAGTCGATACAGTAAAAATGCTTGAACTAGGTAATGGAGACCTTATCGTAAGTTTCGATTGACTGATGGCATTATTTCTCATAGGATGGTTGAGTGCTGATTTTGATCCTATTAAATGAGAGGAATAAATGTCCCCCTAGATCTTCATTCTCATCATGTGGATAGTAGCAATGGATCAATCCCATGATTCTTCTATTAAGTAGTTGGCGCAGGTGGTCATTCCTCGTTCTCATCGTACCTAGTGAGAAATATTATCTATGCGTCCATTACCCTCTCGTCCTTATGAAGGATATTCCACCTTTATCTGGGAAGGCTCATACATAAGGTTGGCTTGTCACTCAGCTTCCCGAGCAACATATGTTTGTACAATGTGTACCTTTATTATTTTTTCTTCCTCATGTAGTTATTGGTGATGGAACATGCAGTCCCAAGTGATGTGATTGTGTGCCCAGATCTATCTATCCATTTGACTCATTTGTACTTAGGGCTAGGATATCGGGGTGTCAAAATTAAGAGTTCTACCATTCGAGGACTGGCTATTGCAGTTCTTCTGGTATTTCTTGAAAAGTTAATCGAGAATTTATTTACCATAGTGGGTGGGCATCACTGTTAGTTTTTGAATCTAAGAGGGAGAATAGGTGTGCTTGAGAGGTTTACCCCTCTTATCCGTTGGACTAAATCGGTATTGTAAAACTAATATGATCGGATTCCTGAAGAGCTTAGTCATACATTTCTTCCCATTCAATTGAATGATTAATTTTTGCTAAGGGGGTGAGCGACTCTTTAGTGTTCATGAATTCTATGACCAATTGCAAGTTCGAGTTATAGTGGTTGGTTTCTAGGAAGTTTATGTCCATGATGAAAAAGGTCATGCGGTCAATGGTATGCTTAGTTTTAGTGATCATTTTTATGGAGGGCGATGGCATGCCTAAAGGGGTAGATATTTGGAATTAGGGGTGTGTCCTCATTCTTAATTTTTGATGGATGAGTACTATTTAGATGGAAGTATCTGATAAGGTGTTAGTACCGAGGTTGGGATGATATGCTAGGGGTTTTTAATGACATTGGGCTTCAGTGGGATGAGGCTCTTGTCATTAATGAGATTATTCATTGAATGTTTATCATCTTGATGCACATGCTGCATTAAATGTATTACCATTTCATATGTATATCATTTAATGTATCAACCCTTTCATGTACAATCTAAGGGCTATAAATACCTTGTATCACCCTCATTCAAAGGAACCGGAATTTCTTGGTTGAAATTAACATCTAGAATTCCTAAACACTCAGCAATAACATAACAGTGGACGTAGGTCATTCCTATAAGGCTGAACCACTTTAAAATCTTTGTCTCATTTTATTTATCTGTGATTGAATAATTAGAGCGATCTAGTTTTTTACATCAACAGATTGGCGCCATCTGTGGGAACGATTGTTATTATCGCTTTTCACCAAAAATCATTCATCATCAATGGCAGATAACCCGGAATCCAGTAATCGAAATGCTGGAAATGCGAGAAATTCTACAAATCCCTATGCACCTCCAGATCTGGCTGGGATTATGACAAATCTGGCTCAAGGACAAACTGCCATGCAAGACACACTGAGGCAACTCATACAAACCCTTCATAGCGGTGCACCTGCACGTTCAGGACAGCAAAGTGATCAGAGGCAAACTTATTTACTTTCTTCACGATCCAGACGTACTGAGTCATATCGTAACGAGGAGTCTGATGATTTCTCTTATCAACCTGGGCGAACTTCGTCAATAAGGGCTACAGATACTGATCAACGTATCACCCTCTCTCCAGAAAGACCCAGCGCCTTAGAAAGATTGAGTAGGGTGTCTCCTTTCAGTCGATTAGGCCCTAGGAGGAATAGGAGACCACCTAAGACCATGTCGAGGATTTTTTGACGACCATCAGATCTAAGAGAAGGATCAGCACAATCACGACCAGTTGCTCGTCAAGATAAGTCTCAGGAGGCTACTTTAGAACGATCTATTGCTCGAACCAATAGGCCCAAGGAAGTAAATGAAGCGTGGAAAGGATCCCTTCAGCGCTTGGAGGATAGATTGGGAGAAATGGCTAAGGCGAAGAATCCCTTACAACAAACTTTTGTTCAAGGGACACCTTTTGCCTAGGCCATTGTGGGTTTTCCAACCCCGTCAAAGTTTAAAGCACCTGTGGTGACCCCCAAGTATGATGGAAAGACAGATCCTGTTCTACACATAGAGCAATATCAAGCTGCCGCCGATATCTATGTTGTCCCCGACGAGATGAGATGTAGAGCATTCTCTGGAACTCTTACTGGAGCTGCCCAGATTTGGTACAACAATCTTCCTCGGGGTAAGATTTTAACTTTCTTTCAGTTGGCTGAGTTGTTCATCGATAATTTCTATTTTGGAGCAAAGCCAGTAAAACGAGTAGCACATTTGTTAAGTGTTAGACAAAAATCTGGTGAGAGTACTAGAGATTACATAACTCGTTTAAATAACGAGAAGCTAGAGGTCATAGATTACGAAGAGAAGATAGCAATCACCGCTTTGATGAGTGGGTTATTGCCTAATAAGTTGTATTATACTTTGGCAAAAGATCCACCTAAAACTATGTCAGAACTGATGGCAAAAGCGGCCAAAATCATGAATGCCGAGGAAGCTATGGCTGCAAAGAAGAATATAGATAAAGACACCAAGGTGGAAGTCGACAAGTCTAAGAATAAAGAGCATAAGGGCAATGGCGGTGATAAACGCTCCAAAAATAATAAATCATCATGGGAAGTCTTGAAGAAATATGACAATTATACTCCTTTGAAAATGGGTATTAATCATGTCTTGGAAGAAATCAAGAACAACGAGGAGGTAAAATGGACAAAGAAGCTGAAGTCAGACCCTGATTCGAGGAGTAGGGATAAGTACTGCGAATTTCATAAAGATCATGGTCACATGACCAAAAATTGCATAGCTCTTCAGAACGAGATTGAAACACTCATCCGAAGAGATAAGCTAGCAAAATATGTTGATCGGGGAGGCGAAAAAAGAAATAATGACCGAACTAGAGAGAGGTCTAGATCTCCTCGCCGAACAGAGGAGAAAAAGAAGAGAAACCATGAAGATGATCCAGAGGATGACCCCGATCTTCCCAAGAAACCAAGGCAACCAGAACGAGAGGTATTTTCCATACGTTTTGGATCAATTGATTGTAATGTTATTACAGGAGGAGATGCAGGAGGAGGAGACCATACTGCAGAAAGAAAAGCTTACCTCGGAGAGGCTCAAGCTTGTTCATATATTCAGCGAATAAATCTGGCCGAGGACGATCGTCCGAGGAAGGTAAATAAAGAGAAGCTGGTCATTGGTTTTTCAAAAAAGGACCTGGCAGGTGTTCTTTATCCGCACGACGATCCTCTGGTGATCAAAATGAGGATGAAGGAAGTAGTGATTTCAAGGGTGTTGGTAGATAATGGAAGCTTGGCAGACATCATGTACTATTCATGCTTTGATAGCTTGAATCTGAAATTATCTCAATTGGAACCTTATCACAGACCCCTCCTGGGTTTTGCTGGCGAGAAAGTTTTTCCACTTGGGACAATCAAATTGGATATATTCATTGGAACTTGGCCTGCTTGTCGAACAGAAAGAATACGCTTCTTCGTGATGGATAAGAATGTGCAGTCAGCCTACAACATCATCATGGGAAGAGTTGGTTTAAAGAAATTCGAAGCAGTTCCATCTACAGTGAATCAATGCTTAAAATTCCCAACAAACTTTGGAGTAGGAGTTGTGAAGGGTGACCAAAAAGTAGCTCGGGAATGCTATTATTCATCTGCTGAACAAGAGGAGCTTGAGGATGTGACACCCCGACTAATTAAATACCGGGTAGCTACTCCTTTATTAAATTAATTCAAAATGCCAAGTTGGTCCAGTTAATAGCATCACTGTCGAAAACATTTTAATGATTACTAACCACCTAGTATTTAAAAAGTAAGTTCCAAATTTTAATTAAAGTCTGATTAACATGCAACAAGTGTAATAAGGATAATAAAACCATTCACCATAATGAAGTAAATAGAATAACCATCACAAAACGTAAATAAAGTCTGGAGGAAAAACTCCTCACTACAAATCCCACAACTGATAAATAAACTGAATACTAAATCAATACATGCCAAAGTCTGAAAACTGTAATGGAAATGTAACTCTAATAGAAATGGGCAACATGCCCTACAACTGATAGAATAAGACTCTGGAATCCAAGTGATAGAAGCGTCTACAAGCGAATCCCTGTAGCTTCCATAAACAGCTACAGCTCGTCACCTGAATGAGTATCCTATGCATGGTGTCCTTGTGGCTGGGCACCTAAAATGGTTTTACAAAGAAAATAGATTTGAAAAGCAAACGGGTCAGAGCCCGAATGTGGAGTTATATTTTAAAAACCTGCAAGTGCTTTAAAAACATTTAAAACATTAAATGCAAAGTACATGTTAGGACGTGCACTCACATGATATTCTCACCTCTCGTCTAACTGTGCACTCCTAACGTAAGTACCCATCTAGAGTGATACAGACTACTAGCTAAGTGACAACATATCTAGCTAGACTATCATAGGTCCTACCCATATTCTCGGTTCTATTAACATTACAACGCTCGTAATTAAGTAGAGGTTTAACGTAAATTCAGATGCTCAATATGCAATATATATATCACTATCAGTTAACTCGTTATATTTTCCCGAATTAATACCGTAATTATATTCACAACAATAACATGAAGGTTCCCATTAATTAAGTCTATTTTATTCACATCGTAAATATACAATACAAGCACCCCGAGAACTAAGCTGTGGTGCACACATACTCTGCTATCCATCCCGGTACATCACGTACATAAGGATTACATATTCCGAATCTCTCAGGAATTGTTCACAGATAACAACATCACAAACAATGGAGGCGAACACAGTCACATCACATAGGTCATGCACATACCTACGCTCCTACGATCAGCGGACTTATTAATATCCCAATAAGTCTTTCTATGACCTATGTTCATCAAGGTAACCAGTCTAAATCCGGGCAACACAAGGATTAGAGGGCCCTAAGCGAACGCAAACCTCCCGTGATAGCAAGTATGGTAGGTATGTCATACACACAATTCATATACCAATACTAAGTAAACACGTATCTTAGTAATCAACGTAGTTTAATCGTAGTACTATTCTCATTCTAGTACCAATATATAATTATCGCAATTTATACTATTCCGGTTTATCATCATACGCGCCATAATCTATTCTCACGTCGTAGTAGACACTCACGTCTCAACCCAAACCGTCCATTGAATATAACTCTCGTATATAATTTCCTTCTCATAAATACCCAAAAGTCCCAATTCTATCCATACACCATCATTCGAATGTTAACTATATCCTTGAACAAGTTTACGGGGCTCCAAAAATCAAAACAGTCCAAAAAGGCCCAAACTGTCAACTCGTTAGAAGTCTCGTTCGAACGAGACTGTTCGAACGAGATCCCTCTGTCAACTCGTTAGAAGTCTCGTTCGAACGAGGCTGTTCGAACGAGATCCAGTTCGTTCGAACGAACTGTCCCTTCTAACGAGATATCGTTCGAACGAAGTTATCGAACGAGGCTCCCTTTCGTTAGAACGACTGGTCATTTCGTTAGAAGCTCGTTCGAACGAGTTCGTTCGAACGACCTGGGCAGGGCTTCTAACGACCTACCAGATCGTCCCAGATTTGCTTAATCTCGTTTTTTCACCATTTTTAACACCTCAAGTCTTCTCCAAAGTTCGTTCTAACAGTGTTTTAAGTCCTCTAATCATACTAAAACATGCTAAGGTCATATACTAACATCTTTTAAGACATTAATACATCCTAAATATCATTAAATCACAAGATTTTATACTTTTCCCCAATTTTATCAAGAACATGAACCCTAGATTTATATCATCATCAAATCCCAGAATTTAATCCGTTTTAATTTCTTCTAATCACAATTACCATGAGAATAATCATCTACCTATCATTCTACATGCAATCCTCTTCAAAATTTTCAAGTTCTAAACTCCAAACTACATGGGTTTTCATATCTCACCAAGAACAAACACAAAATTCGAATTTTTCTAACATGGAAGGAACATTCTTTGAAATTAAATGGAATTAAGTCACTTGCCTTGGTTGTCTCTGAGTTTGGTGTAGGTTTGATGAAGCTTTTCTACAGAATTTCTTCTCTCCAAGCTTCTTCTCCAATGGTGGCTTAAGGTGGCTAGGGTTTGATTTGGGAAAATTAGAAAACTCTCTAATAACCTACGTAGCCTTCTAGGTTAATATGGTTTGGTTAATGGGCTTAGTGGGTTAAATCCACATCAGATTAAAACTCCCAATTTTCGTCACTTTTAATTCCTCAAAATGTAAAATTACCAAAATACCCTTTATGATGCCGGTATGGCCTAAAAATACCCCGGAATCCAAACTACACCCCCGGCTAGTGTTTTCTGACTATCTCTACCCTTCCGGACGCGTTGGCGTACTCAAAACGACCATACGGATAATAGAAATAAAAATCACTTTTATAATTAAAATAATATACCATGACGCGGCGGTCACACGCGTCTCAACAAAATTTCTAAAATGCCGTATATCAATCTCACGACAAATTTTATAATACCAAATACATATATCAAAACATGTATGCTCATAATCAAATACCAACTCGCATCTCGTTAGTATTTATAACCCGGATTAATTTCCAATTAATTCGCATTTAATTAATTAATCCCAAAAATAAATATAGCCAAAAGTACGGGGTATTACAGAGGAATCAAGAAAAAAGACTACAACTTACCAGGTGGAAGAAGATACAGAGATTGAAACTCTCGATCCCAGAGATGAATCCCAACTTGTAAAAGGACAGGTGGTGGAATCTACAGAAAATATTATTCTGGACGACGAGCACCCTGAACGGGTAACCCAGATAGGTTCTACGTTGGATGCTTCAATAAAACAGGAGTTGATAACTTTCTTGAGAAACAGTAAGAAAACTTTTGCGTGGAGTCATGAAGACATGCCAGGAATAGATCCAAACTTCTTATGTCATGAGCTCAATGTGAATAAGGAGATCAAGCCTGTAAAGCAGAGAAGAAGGGTATTTAGCCCCGAGAAGAATCAGGCTATACAAGAGGAGGTCGAGAAGCTCCAGAAAGCCCAATTCATTGAAGACGTAAAGTATCCAGACTGGTTGGCAAATGTGGTGATGGTAAAGAAGAAAAACAATAAATGGAGAATGTGTGTTGATTTCACCGATCTTAACAAGGCATGCCCAAAGGATCATTTTCCATTGCCCAGAATTGATCAACTAGTGGATGCTACCTCGGGACATGAGCTGCTCAGCTTCATGGATGCTTACTCTGGCTACAACCAGAACAAAATGAAACCTGAAGACAGGGAAAGTACTTCTTTTATTACCCCTAGGGGAACTTATTGCTATAATGTTATGCCTTTTGGTTTGAAAAATGCAGGAGCGACATACCCGCGGCTGATGAACAAGGTTTTCACCGAACAAATCAGTTGCAACATGGAAGTCTATGTCGATGATATGCTAACAAAAAGCAAGAAAGCTGCAGATCATCTAGTTGACTTCGCTCAGACATTTGATCAACTGGATAAATAGCAGATGAAGCTCAACCCGACGAAGTGCACATTTGGAGTACGAGAAGGAATGTTTCTCGGGTACATTGTCAACCAGCGAGGCATTGAAGCAAATCCAAATAAAGTCAAAGATCTTTTAGGGTTGCGATCTCCAACAACAAAGAAAGAAGTGCAGAGTCTTACAGGACGAGTTGCAGCGCTCAACAGATTTGTGTCCCGAGCAACTGATAAATGCCTCCCATTCTTCAAAACACTTCGAAAAACTTTTGAGTGGACTGATGAATGTGAGAAGGACTTTCAAGACTTGAAAAAGTATTTGGGAGCACCTCCACTGTTGTCCAGGCCAATAACAGGAGAGAAGTTGTATTTGTATCTGGCAGTATCAGAGAATGCAGTTAGCTCGGCATTGATCAGATTGGAGAATGGAGTCCAAGAGCCAATTTATTACACAAGTAAGGCTTTTCGAGGTGCAGAGATCAGGTACCCAAAGTTAGAAAAATTGTCATTGGCATTAATTGAAGCAAGTAGAAGAATGAGGCCATATTTCCAGGCCCATACCATCATCGTGTATATCGACATGCCATTAAGACAAGCCCTTCATAAACTAGAAAAGTCAGGGAGACTGATGTACTGGGCAATAGAGCTCGGTGAATATGATATTGTGTATGAACCAAGGTCATCATTGAAAGGGCAAGCTGTAGCAGATTTTATAGCAGAGTTTACATATCCTGATACCCCCGAGGAACAAAAGTTGCTCACTGACCAACCTGTGGATGTTACAGGATCAACAGACATAAGTCCAGACCAACTCCGGTTGGTAAAAGGGCTTGTGGATGTAGAAAATCATCAAATTCAAACCCAGACCAACTCCGGTTGGTAAAAGGGCGAGAAGAAATGGTCGATGAGGAGCAAAAATTAACAGGGGAGGATGGAAGAGAACAACAGATATTTCACCAAGGAACTATATTGGATAAGAAATTTGAAGTCGAGTTACCTACATGGAGATTGTATGTAGATGGGTCATCTTGCACAGCGGGTTGTGGAGCAGGGATTGTTTTGAAAACCCCAGACGAGATTGATATAGAATATGCCTTGCGATTTCAATTCAAAACCTCCAATAATGAGGCTGAGTATGAGGCTATGATAGCAGGTCTTAATCTAGCAAAGATCATGGAAGCACAACAAGTGATGGTATTCAGTAATTCTCAATTAATTGTGAATCAGATGATGGGAACATATGCGGTTAAAGGGGAATTAATGGTCAAGTATCATGCAAAGGTGATGGTATTGCTGGCAGAATTTGACGCCATTCAGTTGATCAGAATACCCAGAATAGAAAATGCACAAGCAGACGCATTGGCCCGACTAGCATCAGCTACTCGTACCGAGCTGCGAAGAACGATACCAATTGAAGTACTGGAAAGTTGTAGCATAGATGAAAACCTGACGATGAATGTTATTACCCTTGATCTAGGACCATCTTGGATGGATCCCATCAGGGCATATATTAAAGAAGGAGTATTGCCAGAGGATAAGCTCGCTGCAAAGAAATTGAAGTATAAAGCTGCTCGGTATGTATTAACTAATGGTATTTTATATAGACGAGGAATTATGGCAGGTTTGCAGAGATGTGTACATCCCTCCGAAGTGAAAGAATTGATTGAAGAGATTCATGAAGGGTCTTGTGGAGCTCATGTAGCAGGTCGAACACTTTTGCAAAGGGTAATGACTCAAGGATACTACTGGCCGACGATGAGGGCAGATTGTATAGCCTATGCTAAGAAATGTGACAAGTGCCAACATTTTTCCTCCATCCGAAGAACTCCACAAGCATTATTGACACCCATAACTTCCCCTTGGCCATTCGCCATGTGGGGAATTGATTTGGTGGGACCATTGCCGACCACCCGAGGAAGATTCAAGTACCTCGTCGTCGCAGTAGACTATTTTACTAAGTGGGTAGAAGATGAACCCCTTATCGACATGACGTACGAGAAGGTATACCAATTTGTCACAGACCATGGAACACAATTCGACAACGAAGAGTTTGCTGCCTATTGTCAACAATCAAACATCCTGAAGACTCATTCAGCACTAGGTCATCCTCAAAGCAATGGGCAGACTGAGGTGACAAACAGAACGCTACTAAATGGCTTGAAGAAGAGGCTAAATGAGGCTAAAGCTAATTGGATTAATGAGCTACAATCAGTATTATGGGCTTACCGAACAAACCCCCGAGTAGCGACTGGAGAATCACCATACATGCTGGCATTTGGAAGTGAGGCTGTAATACCTGCCGAGTTGGGTCTCCCAACACACAGAGTGCTAAATTTCAATTCCCCAGTCAGTGACTTGATGAGAAAATTAGATTTGGACATGCTCGAGGAGGTTAGAGAAGAGGCAGCCATTAGGAATGCCGCTTACCAACAACGCACAGCTCTGTTCTACAACAAAAGGGTGAAAAAATGCGACTTAAAAGAAGGGGATTATGTGCTAAAGAAGGTCATTCAGAAGCACAATAAGCTTGAATCCAACTGGCATGGACCTTACCGAGTTACAGAAGTTGTCCGACCAGGAACTTATCGAATAGCAACTCTAGAAGGAGAGGAATTAAAGAATGCTTGGAATGCTGAACACCTTCGCAAGTATTATCAATGATGTAAAATGTACAACAGTCCCATCAATATGAATAAAACGATGATGTTTTCACCATTTTTCTCCTCTTTGTTTGAAAGTTTTTTGGGGAATACTAGTGTTGTACACTACGTTGCTCGACAGAAAAAAGAAGACGATAGTTCAGACCCACGACCAACTTCGGTTGGTAAAAGGGCGAGAACAAATGATATACTCCTTTGGTTAGGAGGCGTACACTAGCGTGACCAACTACGGTTGGTAAGATAACTAGTGGACAGATAGTTCGAAAGAACCTGATAGTTCGAGCGTGATAAACTTAATTCGGTTGGTAAAATAGCGAGAACAAATGATATACTCCTTTGGTTAGGAGGCGTACACTTGCGTGATCAACTTCGGTTGGTAAAAGAGCTTGTGGACAAGATAGTTCGAAAGAACCTGATAGTTCGAACGTGATCAACTTCGGTTGGTAAAATAGCGAGAACAAATGATATACTCCTTTGGTTAGGAGGCGTACACTTGCGTGATCAACTTCGGTTGGTAAAAGAGCTTGTGGACAAGATAGTTCGAAAGAACCCGATAGTTCAAACCCATGACCTACTCCGGTTGGTAAGAGGGCAAGAACAACAGTCTTAAAAATGCCAATTTTGGCTGGTTAAGAAACAAAATATGCCAATTTATATTGGTATTGATCGGAAGGTAAAATCATTCCAGAAAATACAAGAATTCCAAACTGAACCAAGTATAGTTGGTCGGTGATCAAAACCCACTAACTGTAGTTGGTCGACGAGGATAAATTATCGACCTTGGTTGGTCGGACACATTTTATGAAAATATTTCAAATTGAACCAAGTATGGCTGGTCGGGGATAAAAACCCATCAACTGTAGTTGGTCGACAAACACTATTTAACAACCTTGGTTGGTTGGAAACATTTTAAACATTTTATACTCATCACTTTATTATTAAGTGATCGAACAACATTTTTTGATACTTGTAACTGTTTATTACTAAGCTGGTTGATGAACAGCACAAAATTGTTATCTTTTTAACAGATACATATGCACAAATATAAAGTGTTTAACAAGCACAAAAGAATAACAATACAGATTTACAAACAGAAAATGAAAGTCTTTCATTAAAAATCAAAATAAATTACAAGCTACATATATGTGCTAACTGTTACATTGAAAAACCTATTCTATTGGTTTCTTTCCTTTAGCTTTTGAAACAGGCTCCTCGCCAGCAGGAGGATCCTCCAGGCAAAGAGGAGAATTAATGAAATTAATATCTCTGAGCATTCTGACGTTCATTACAGAAGGTGTATCCAAGAGATGCTCGAGACGAGATAATTCAATCTGAGAATGAAGACTATAGTCGCCAAGGTATTTTGAAATTAAACTCCGAGGAATGGCACGAGCTGGGATCCACTCCATGTCAAGTTTATAAGGCGGTACAGGCAAGTCTAGTAGCCCGGGAGCATGATAATCCCATAAGAAATGGCCCTGCTCTAGCTTTAACACACCCAGGGCATTCAACCATCCTTGTTTATAACCTTCGTTATTGGCACTTTCAAGACGAGCATCCAAGTGACAAAGGGCTTCATTGTATCCAACCATCCAAAATTCCCTGGGCTGTTTATGGAATTGGAAGGTTAATCTATCCAACTGTTCATGAAGGTTTATGGCCAAAAGGTCCTTGGTATGTAAAGCAGACTTCGTTGCAGTAATTTGATCTTCCAAGGATAGGTTTTTCTTGGACATTTCAGACAAAGCCCGATCTTTGGCGTTCAGTTGGTACACTTGGGTTTCCAATGTTGACAAAGTACGAGATTCTTCAACATTACGGCTGAGAACTCTTGATCGACTCTGAGCAGGTGGAGAATTTTGCTCCTCGACAACATTTTGAACAGCTATACCTCGCCCACGAGACCCTCTTCCTCGTCCCCGAGCATTAGCAAAAACACCAGACTTTCTTAAAGAATCCAATTCTTGCCTTAATTTGGCATTTTCAACCTCTAAGAAGGAGACTCCTTCATCATTGATCGGTACCAAGGCAGCAGAGGATGAAGCTGCAGACTCGTATTGCGCCAACTTTTTCTGGAAATTGTTGTTCTCTTGTTCCAGCAGCTCGGCGATCTGTCTACAGGCCTCAACTTCACCTTTTAGGGTTCTCTACCTAATATCGTACCCAGCAATGATCTTTTTGTGACCTGTCTCAGAAGAAAGCTGTTGATACCTATTCTCATATTCCTTGTGCAACAAATAATTGATTCATTGTGCTGACCTTGGATATTTTCTAAGGAATAATGAAGCTCCGCAATCAAGTCATAGTAGGCCACGTTGTTAGCCACAACTCGATCAAGTAAATCTTCAAGTACCGATAACCCTCAATTGCTTGCTCTAAAGCATCATGGCCAAGGATGTCAGCAATTTCTGATGTACTAAGGTCTGTATGACCATCTTTATAATATTCGTGGCATTGCTGCATCATCTTTGTATCATGTGCAGATATCAGTTCCATTCTAGCCACAAACTAATAATGAAGAGAAGACAACAGTCAACAAAAACAAATCATCAACAACAGAGATGAACAAAGATGAATTTTATTAGATCACAAAAAGATTACATTGTTTGATTACAAATAATGAAAGATAGAAATGATACCGAACAACTTCACACCTTTTCCTTGTCTCCCAAGACTTTCTCGGGAGGCTGGGACGAGGAGCTTGGTTGCTCGGTGGTAACAGCAGCTTGATCAGCAGGAGTTGAAATTTTCTCAGGAGGAGGAGGCATGGAAGAAATGTCCTCATTGGCAGAAGGTAGAGAGGCAGGGATTTGATCACCCATGGCCATGGAAGATTCATCAGAGATGGGCTCATCTTCTTCTTCTTCTACAATTGGTGGGGGAGGACCAGGGAGGTGTAGCTGAAATAGCTCAGAGTCGTCTTTGATCTTTAATTCCTGCAGGGCAGCTACCCAGCCATCTTGGAAGTATTTCAACTTCCCGTATTGTACTTGGGATGTCATAGCAGCAATCCCTTTGTCCCATCCTTTATCCCAGCCAGCGCTGAAGGACTTTTTAACTGCAAGCTTTCTTTTCAGTTTCTCCGAGGATAGCTTCTCGGATTGAAGACCTTCGGCAGTCTTTAACTTCACATCCAATTCTTCTTTTTGGCACTTTACATCTCGCAGGACGGACAACTCTTCCTCTGCCTTTTTCAGCTTATCTTCAAGCTCTCCAAAGTTCTTGAGCTTGTCGTCATATTTTTTATGCTCAATCTCTAAACTTTTCACCTTATTCTCCAAATTCTTGGAGGTCTCAGCCAACTTCACCTTCTCAGCTTCAACTATAGACAACTTTTTCTCCCAAACAGCTTTTTCCTCACTATACTGCTGACGAGAATCTTTCAAGGATTGGGTTAAACCCAGCAGAGCATCCTCTACCCCCGACGAGGAGCTGGAAGCTTTAATTACTTCGTCTTTCTTCACGATGTTATTAAAACAATTCACCAGCTAAACAAAGGAAAAAGTGACAGGTCAGTACAAAAATACAAGTATTCAAAGAAAAAAAGGAAATTCAGAGTGTGAGAAATTTACTGAAGCAAGGTGACGGGTAGCTAGGGATGTCAGCATATCCCTAGAAATCTTTTCATCAATTCCTTGGACCTCGGGTATGATCCAAGTTTTTACCGAGCTCATGGCAGAACTCGAAGGAATGATGGTTGGAACACCAACACCACCAGCTGGTAGAGAAGAGATGGTTTCAGTCAGATTGGCAGTTTCAGCCAAATTGACTGAGGACGATTTCCTCAATCTCCTCAAAGGAACTTCAGCAATTTCAACCAAGGAAGAGCTCTTGGTCGGAGAGATAGCAGTCATCTCTACAGGAGCAACCTTCTTGCTCGGAGCCACTGGGGGCTTCTCGGTAGCTTTGGAAGGCGTAACATCCACCTTCTTAGTCCCCTCTGGGACATTAATTTTGCTTTTCTTAGCTTCAGCAGCAGAAGTAGTGTCATCAAACAGAGCAGGGGGAGCTCTTTTTCTACCCATTCTTTGACTTAAAGGGATGTGAGAATCTGAAGAAGAATCCTCTGGAGTTGAGGCTGGCTCAACAGAACTAATCACAGGACGAGCAGTATAAGAAGTCGTGTAACTCCTATACTGCAGCAAATATGATGCAGACCTGATATGCTCGTCTGCAACGTTCTTATGCAAACCCCAGATAAGTTTCAGATGCTTAATATTAACCTCTGATTCTTTTGGAGTCTTTCTTTTACTATCAACTGCAAACAAATATATAATGAAATATCAGTCATACATTTTGTCAAATATGATAAAAGCATAATTTCATAAGTAAAGGAAAATGAGAATAAACCTATCCCATTGCCATATGGGGGGCATTTAGGACCCTAGTATACTGCATCTCCAACCAAGGGGGCATATTGCCAATTTTTAATCACCACCCCATGTTCAAAATAATCTCTATTTGCATCAGGGAGGTTAACTACAAGAGCCCTATTTAAAAACCTAGTTTTTAAGTAATAAACATTATCTAAAATAGCCCATCTATAGCAAAACATAATTTTAGCAATCCCTATACGAGTTCCATGAGTTAGATTTAATTTATACACCCCATTAATTATTCTCCATAAATTGGGGGCTATTTTTGCAGGAACAACGTCAAAGTATTGACAGAACTCTAAGCATAAGGGATTTGGCGGAAAAGAAAATCCACATTCAGCAATGAATAGACTGGGGAACCAATGTCCCTCAGCCAATCGAAAATAATCTAAAGGCTCAGAAAGAACCTCCAGAGTTACCCAGGAAGGAATGGAAAAATCGGAACGAAATTTCTCAACAGACTCCATAATATAAACCATAGTGAATAAAAGAAATACAGAAGAAAAGAAGAGAATCTTACAGGAAAAAGGAAGAGCTGACAACTAGCGAAGGAAAAGATGAACGCACAAAGGAGAGAGAGAGAACAGAAAGCTTGAATGCAGAAAATTGGAAAAGGTAGAAGACGGTATGGTTACCAAAGAAGTTTAAATACTTTACCTTAGGAAGCTGCGAAGGAAATGATTACACAAAAGAAACTAATACGCCACCGGCGGCTAAAAGGACAAAAATGCACGAAGATCGAAGCACTCATAAAAACTCAAAAAAGGCGGATTCTATGAATTTGAAAGAAATTCAAATGTGAAGAAAAGGCTCCTAAAACCCAGGAAAGTCATTTAATATCGCCATACACCGAGAAAGAATGTTCCATACTCCTCAAAGTTCAAAATATGAAACATTGGGGGCTTCTGTTGATACCAAAATTAATATGCTGATATGGACGAATGATATGAAGACACGTGTCAATCTACTTGGCACAATAGCAACGAGGAAGTTCGTTTCCCCGACCAACTCATGAACTCCCGAGCAATGAGGATACACCGAGGAACTTCAGCACTCCGAGGTACTCTAGCACTCCGAGGAACTCCTGAGCAACGAGCAACTAAGGCGGTCCGATCTGCATCTCGGTCGTAACATTAATTGCCAGATAACCAACAGTTCAATTATTCATTGAATGTTTATCATCTTGATGCACATGCTGCATTAAATGTATTACCATTTCATATGTATATCATTTAATGTATCAACCCTTTCATGTACAGCCTAAGGGCTATAAATACCTTGTATCACCCTCATTCAAAGGGACAGGAATTTCTTGGTTGAACTTAACATTGAGAATTCCTAAATACTCAGCAATAACATAACAGTGGACGTAGGTCATTCCAATAAGGCTGAACCACTTTAAAATCTTTGTCTCATTTTATTTATCTGTGATTGAATAATTAGAGCGATCTAGTTTTTTACATCAACAAGGAGTGTACATTCATCAAATCTCTTTGTCTTATCAAATCTGTCATACTTATTTGACTTATCTTTCTTTTTCGAACTCTTTTCGGTATTAGACTTGGCATGACTAGATTCTTTTATCTCCATAGCCTCTTCTTCATTCATGATCTTCCCCACCTTGGTAAAGAGCTCAGCCATTGTGTCGTCGGTTCCTTTTCATGAGCCTAATAAAGTTTTCCTGGCATAATTCCACTCATTATTGCTGTGATGGAAATATTCTCATCATTATCAATAACCTCCATCTTTTTTATATATCGGTATGTACTCTTTTATTATTTCATTAGCATTTTGGAGGACGCCTAACAACTGAGTTACATGTTTTTATAGTTTAGTACCAAAGCAAAAGTAATTGATAATCAAATTCGCCAGATACTTGAATTTTTTTAATTGCCCCATTGGGAGCCCTCTGTACTAGATCTGAGCCGATCCAATTAATGTACTAAAAATTCCTAGGTGGTGATGTTGTCTAATGTCCGATGGAGTCACTCTATAATTTTATTATTTTCTCGGGGAGGGGCTGTTGGTTACCTTGGGAAACGTTTTCCCCTTGTTAGCCGGGTTGTTAGGAGTGGAGTGTCGACCCGACCTTATGAGGAAATCGAACTCTTTCTATGGAAAGAGTACGGGTTTGGCCTAAGCTTCCCCTTCATATTTTTCCAAGTGGAGCATATGATCTATTAAGAAAGCGAGGGTCGGAGGCAGGTAGCGGATTTAAGGCCATTACTTTTGTTCATTCCATGGTGGGGACTAGGCTAGAGCTTTTAAGAGCTTGGTTCTAGTTATTATAGGGAGTTCATAACATGGAATCATCTATCTATCTATCTATCTATATATATATCTATCTATCTATCTATCTATCTATCTATCTATCTATCTATCTATCTATCTATCTATCTATCTATCTATCTATCTATCTATATATATATATATATATATATATATATACATATATATATGTGTGTGTATGTGTCTGTGTGTGTGTGTGTGAGAGAGAGAGAGAGAGAGAGAGAGTTTAGATTGGGGGTAGGGATCTCTATTACAGTTCTTAAGACTTGGTCATCTATCTAGTCCGGTGTCCTTGTGAGGATTTAGTAGACATGGAGGACCTCGACCAAATTTCGTCCTATGAGGAACTTTTTTGGTGCTCTTTGTTGTTTTAAGAGGGTATGTTTGAGGCGATTTCTTGCTCCTCTCTATTATTGGAAGGGGGATTTGGTTTTCCTAGATCCATTTCATTTACGATGTTCGTAGCTTCGCAAAAGATGTCTCCATAATAGTAGTGATATTCTAGCCACCAGGGGAGACTTTATGTACAAATCTAGCAAGGGTCAGTGGTGATACCGCGTATTGTAGGCATCCGAACATTTTTAATGTGCATGGTTATGGGGAGCCGGGTTAACTAGTTCCATCGCCATTGTGTATGAGTATATACAAGAGGGGGACCTTCCGGTAAGAAATGTCCTCAGCAAGTCACTCATCTTGTAGTTTGATTATACTGACAATGTGGGTTACATATAAGTAGGTGTTACTATGGCTACATCCCATATTAGTGTAGTGGTATGACCAGGGTGATACACCAAGTACAAAGAGGTGGAATTCTAATTGTACAATGAGCACGTCAAGTTCACTATAGGGAACAACGAGGTCTTTCGTTTGCAAATAACTTTGGGGGGATTGGGGTCCACCTCTATAGTACTGCAGATGAAATTTTAAATTTCCACAGGCATATCATCCCATATAGTGTATCAAATACTTTGTTATATATTGATATTAGGGTTCCTAAGTTTCGTGTTACTGTTTAAAAAATGGAGGGGTGACCCTCCATATGAGAGACTGGGTTGGAGATTGTCTGTAATGTAGGCTTATTTTTTCACGTGGTAGGTCCAATGTTCATGTCTACTAAGTCAATCCATCTCTTCTGCAGTGGCTCTATTCCCGATAGAATATGTAGTCTCGAGTATTGGGGTATCAGAGGATGTAACTACTTTCTCGTCCAGACGTATCCCATTTTCTTCAGAGTAATCCCACTATGTCACCATCTCCCAGACTTAGGGGTTTGATCATGAATCTGTATCCGGATCCAGGATATATGTTACCCTTAGTGATTAGGAGATGGTCGAAGCAGTCGTTAATACCTTGTTCTAATAAGTCGATACAGTAAAAATGCTTGAACTAGGTAATGGAGACCTTATCGTAAGTTTCGATTGACTGATGGCATTATTTCTCATAGGATGGTTGAGTGCTGATTTTGATCCTATTAAATGAGAGGAATAAATGTCCCCCTAGATCTTCATTCTCATCATGTGGATAGTAGCAATGGATCAATCCCATGATTCTTCTATTAAGTAGTTGGCGCAGGTGGTCATTCCTCGTTCTCATCGTACCTAGTGAGAAATATTATCTATGCGTCCATTACCCTCTCGTCCTTATGAAGGATATTCCACCTTTATCTGGGAAGGCTCATACATAAGGTTGGCTTGTCACTCAGCTTCCCGAGCAACATATGTTTGTACAATGTGTACCTTTATTATTTTTTCTTCCTCATGTAGTTATTGGTGATGGAACATGCAGTCCCAAGTGATGTGATTGTGTGCCCAGATCTATCTATCCATTTGACTCATTTGTACTTAGGGCTAGGATATCGGGGTGTCAAAATTAAGAGTTCTACCATTCGAGGACTGGCTATTGCAGTTCTTCTGGTATTTCTTGAAAAGTTAATCGAGAATTTATTTACCATAGTGGGTGGGCATCACTGTTAGTTTTTGAATCTAAGAGGGAGAATAGGTGTGCTTGAGAGGTTTACCCCTCTTATCCGTTGGACTAAATCGGTATTGTAAAACTAATATGATCGGATTCCTGAAGAGCTTAGTCATACATTTCTTCCCATTCAATTGAATGATTAATTTTTGCTAAGGGGGTGAGCGACTCTTTAGTGTTCATGAATTCTATGACCAATTGCAAGTTCGAGTTATAGTGGTTGGTTTCTAGGAAGTTTATGTCCATGATGAAAAAGGTCATGCGGTCAATGGTATGCTTAGTTTTAGTGATCATTTTTATGGAGGGCGATGGCATGCCTAAAGGGGTAGATATTTGGAATTAGGGGTGTGTCCTCATTCTTAATTTTTGATGGATGAGTACTATTTAGATGGAAGTATCTGATAAGGTGTTAGTACCGAGGTTGGGATGATATGCTAGGGGTTTTTAATGACATTGGGCTTCAGTGGGATGAGGCTCTTGTCATTAATGAGATTATTCATTGAATGTTTATCATCTTGATGCACATGCTGCATTAAATGTATTACCATTTCATATGTATATCATTTAATGTATCAACCCTTTCATGTACAATCTAAGGGCTATAAATACCTTGTATCACCCTCATTCAAAGGAACCGGAATTTCTTGGTTGAAATTAACATCTAGAATTCCTAAACACTCAGCAATAACATAACAGTGGACGTAGGTCATTCCTATAAGGCTGAACCACTTTAAAATCTTTGTCTCATTTTATTTATCTGTGATTGAATAATTAGAGCGATCTAGTTTTTTACATCAACAGATTGGCGCCATCTGTGGGAACGATTGTTATTATCGCTTTTCACCAAAAATCATTCATCATCAATGGCAGATAACCCGGAATCCAGTAATCGAAATGCTGGAAATGCGAGAAATTCTACAAATCCCTATGCACCTCCAGATCTGGCTGGGATTATGACAAATCTGGCTCAAGGACAAACTGCCATGCAAGACACACTGAGGCAACTCATACAAACCCTTCATAGCGGTGCACCTGCACGTTCAGGACAGCAAAGTGATCAGAGGCAAACTTATTTACTTTCTTCACGATCCAGACGTACTGAGTCATATCGTAACGAGGAGTCTGATGATTTCTCTTATCAACCTGGGCGAACTTCGTCAATAAGGGCTACAGATACTGATCAACGTATCACCCTCTCTCCAGAAAGACCCAGCGCCTTAGAAAGATTGAGTAGGGTGTCTCCTTTCAGTCGATTAGGCCCTAGGAGGAATAGGAGACCACCTAAGACCATGTCGAGGATTTTTTGACGACCATCAGATCTAAGAGAAGGATCAGCACAATCACGACCAGTTGCTCGTCAAGATAAGTCTCAGGAGGCTACTTTAGAACGATCTATTGCTCGAACCAATAGGCCCAAGGAAGTAAATGAAGCGTGGAAAGGATCCCTTCAGCGCTTGGAGGATAGATTGGGAGAAATGGCTAAGGCGAAGAATCCCTTACAACAAACTTTTGTTCAAGGGACACCTTTTGCCTAGGCCATTGTGGGTTTTCCAACCCCGTCAAAGTTTAAAGCACCTGTGGTGACCCCCAAGTATGATGGAAAGACAGATCCTGTTCTACACATAGAGCAATATCAAGCTGCCGCCGATATCTATGTTGTCCCCGACGAGATGAGATGTAGAGCATTCTCTGGAACTCTTACTGGAGCTGCCCAGATTTGGTACAACAATCTTCCTCGGGGTAAGATTTTAACTTTCTTTCAGTTGGCTGAGTTGTTCATCGATAATTTCTATTTTGGAGCAAAGCCAGTAAAACGAGTAGCACATTTGTTAAGTGTTAGACAAAAATCTGGTGAGAGTACTAGAGATTACATAACTCGTTTAAATAACGAGAAGCTAGAGGTCATAGATTACGAAGAGAAGATAGCAATCACCGCTTTGATGAGTGGGTTATTGCCTAATAAGTTGTATTATACTTTGGCAAAAGATCCACCTAAAACTATGTCAGAACTGATGGCAAAAGCGGCCAAAATCATGAATGCCGAGGAAGCTATGGCTGCAAAGAAGAATATAGATAAAGACACCAAGGTGGAAGTCGACAAGTCTAAGAATAAAGAGCATAAGGGCAATGGCGGTGATAAACGCTCCAAAAATAATAAATCATCATGGGAAGTCTTGAAGAAATATGACAATTATACTCCTTTGAAAATGGGTATTAATCATGTCTTGGAAGAAATCAAGAACAACGAGGAGGTAAAATGGACAAAGAAGCTGAAGTCAGACCCTGATTCGAGGAGTAGGGATAAGTACTGCGAATTTCATAAAGATCATGGTCACATGACCAAAAATTGCATAGCTCTTCAGAACGAGATTGAAACACTCATCCGAAGAGATAAGCTAGCAAAATATGTTGATCGGGGAGGCGAAAAAAGAAATAATGACCGAACTAGAGAGAGGTCTAGATCTCCTCGCCGAACAGAGGAGAAAAAGAAGAGAAACCATGAAGATGATCCAGAGGATGACCCCGATCTTCCCAAGAAACCAAGGCAACCAGAACGAGAGGTATTTTCCATACGTTTTGGATCAATTGATTGTAATGTTATTACAGGAGGAGATGCAGGAGGAGGAGACCATACTGCAGAAAGAAAAGCTTACCTCGGAGAGGCTCAAGCTTGTTCATATATTCAGCGAATAAATCTGGCCGAGGACGATCGTCCGAGGAAGGTAAATAAAGAGAAGCTGGTCATTGGTTTTTCAAAAAAGGACCTGGCAGGTGTTCTTTATCCGCACGACGATCCTCTGGTGATCAAAATGAGGATGAAGGAAGTAGTGATTTCAAGGGTGTTGGTAGATAATGGAAGCTTGGCAGACATCATGTACTATTCATGCTTTGATAGCTTGAATCTGAAATTATCTCAATTGGAACCTTATCACAGACCCCTCCTGGGTTTTGCTGGCGAGAAAGTTTTTCCACTTGGGACAATCAAATTGGATATATTCATTGGAACTTGGCCTGCTTGTCGAACAGAAAGAATACGCTTCTTCGTGATGGATAAGAATGTGCAGTCAGCCTACAACATCATCATGGGAAGAGTTGGTTTAAAGAAATTCGAAGCAGTTCCATCTACAGTGAATCAATGCTTAAAATTCCCAACAAACTTTGGAGTAGGAGTTGTGAAGGGTGACCAAAAAGTAGCTCGGGAATGCTATTATTCATCTGCTGAACAAGAGGAGCTTGAGGATGTGACACCCCGACTAATTAAATACCGGGTAGCTACTCCTTTATTAAATTAATTCAAAATGCCAAGTTGGTCCAGTTAATAGCATCACTGTCGAAAACATTTTAATGATTACTAACCACCTAGTATTTAAAAAGTAAGTTCCAAATTTTAATTAAAGTCTGATTAACATGCAACAAGTGTAATAAGGATAATAAAACCATTCACCATAATGAAGTAAATAGAATAACCATCACAAAACGTAAATAAAGTCTGGAGGAAAAACTCCTCACTACAAATCCCACAACTGATAAATAAACTGAATACTAAATCAATACATGCCAAAGTCTGAAAACTGTAATGGAAATGTAACTCTAATAGAAATGGGCAACATGCCCTACAACTGATAGAATAAGACTCTGGAATCCAAGTGATAGAAGCGTCTACAAGCGAATCCCTGTAGCTTCCATAAACAGCTACAGCTCGTCACCTGAATGAGTATCCTATGCATGGTGTCCTTGTGGCTGGGCACCTAAAATGGTTTTACAAAGAAAATAGATTTGAAAAGCAAACGGGTCAGAGCCCGAATGTGGAGTTATATTTTAAAAACCTGCAAGTGCTTTAAAAACATTTAAAACATTAAATGCAAAGTACATGTTAGGACGTGCACTCACATGATATTCTCACCTCTCGTCTAACTGTGCACTCCTAACGTAAGTACCCATCTAGAGTGATACAGACTACTAGCTAAGTGACAACATATCTAGCTAGACTATCATAGGTCCTACCCATATTCTCGGTTCTATTAACATTACAACGCTCGTAATTAAGTAGAGGTTTAACGTAAATTCAGATGCTCAATATGCAATATATATATCACTATCAGTTAACTCGTTATATTTTCCCGAATTAATACCGTAATTATATTCACAACAATAACATGAAGGTTCCCATTAATTAAGTCTATTTTATTCACATCGTAAATATACAATACAAGCACCCCGAGAACTAAGCTGTGGTGCACACATACTCTGCTATCCATCCCGGTACATCACGTACATAAGGATTACATATTCCGAATCTCTCAGGAATTGTTCACAGATAACAACATCACAAACAATGGAGGCGAACACAGTCACATCACATAGGTCATGCACATACCTACGCTCCTACGATCAGCGGACTTATTAATATCCCAATAAGTCTTTCTATGACCTATGTTCATCAAGGTAACCAGTCTAAATCCGGGCAACACAAGGATTAGAGGGCCCTAAGCGAACGCAAACCTCCCGTGATAGCAAGTATGGTAGGTATGTCATACACACAATTCATATACCAATACTAAGTAAACACGTATCTTAGTAATCAACGTAGTTTAATCGTAGTACTATTCTCATTCTAGTACCAATATATAATTATCGCAATTTATACTATTCCGGTTTATCATCATACGCGCCATAATCTATTCTCACGTCGTAGTAGACACTCACGTCTCAACCCAAACCGTCCATTGAATATAACTCTCGTATATAATTTCCTTCTCATAAATACCCAAAAGTCCCAATTCTATCCATACACCATCATTCGAATGTTAACTATATCCTTGAACAAGTTTACGGGGCTCCAAAAATCAAAACAGTCCAAAAAGGCCCAAACTGTCAACTCGTTAGAAGTCTCGTTCGAACGAGACTGTTCGAACGAGATCCCTCTGTCAACTCGTTAGAAGTCTCGTTCGAACGAGGCTGTTCGAACGAGATCCAGTTCGTTCGAACGAACTGTCCCTTCTAACGAGATATCGTTCGAACGAAGTTATCGAACGAGGCTCCCTTTCGTTAGAACGACTGGTCATTTCGTTAGAAGCTCGTTCGAACGAGTTCGTTCGAACGACCTGGGCAGGGCTTCTAACGACCTACCAGATCGTCCCAGATTTGCTTAATCTCGTTTTTTCACCATTTTTAACACCTCAAGTCTTCTCCAAAGTTCGTTCTAACAGTGTTTTAAGTCCTCTAATCATACTAAAACATGCTAAGGTCATATACTAACATCTTTTAAGACATTAATACATCCTAAATATCATTAAATCACAAGATTTTATACTTTTCCCCAATTTTATCAAGAACATGAACCCTAGATTTATATCATCATCAAATCCCAGAATTTAATCCGTTTTAATTTCTTCTAATCACAATTACCATGAGAATAATCATCTACCTATCATTCTACATGCAATCCTCTTCAAAATTTTCAAGTTCTAAACTCCAAACTACATGGGTTTTCATATCTCACCAAGAACAAACACAAAATTCGAATTTTTCTAACATGGAAGGAACATTCTTTGAAATTAAATGGAATTAAGTCACTTGCCTTGGTTGTCTCTGAGTTTGGTGTAGGTTTGATGAAGCTTTTCTACAGAATTTCTTCTCTCCAAGCTTCTTCTCCAATGGTGGCTTAAGGTGGCTAGGGTTTGATTTGGGAAAATTAGAAAACTCTCTAATAACCTACGTAGCCTTCTAGGTTAATATGGTTTGGTTAATGGGCTTAGTGGGTTAAATCCACATCAGATTAAAACTCCCAATTTTCGTCACTTTTAATTCCTCAAAATGTAAAATTACCAAAATACCCTTTATGATGCCGGTATGGCCTAAAAATACCCCGGAATCCAAACTACACCCCCGGCTAGTGTTTTCTGACTATCTCTACCCTTCCGGACGCGTTGGCGTACTCAAAACGACCATACGGATAATAGAAATAAAAATCACTTTTATAATTAAAATAATATACCATGACGCGGCGGTCACACGCGTCTCAACAAAATTTCTAAAATGCCGTATATCAATCTCACGACAAATTTTATAATACCAAATACATATATCAAAACATGTATGCTCATAATCAAATACCAACTCGCATCTCGTTAGTATTTATAACCCGGATTAATTTCCAATTAATTCGCATTTAATTAATTAATCCCAAAAATAAATATAGCCAAAAGTACGGGGTATTACAGAGGAATCAAGAAAAAAGACTACAACTTACCAGGTGGAAGAAGATACAGAGATTGAAACTCTCGATCCCAGAGATGAATCCCAACTTGTAAAAGGACAGGTGGTGGAATCTACAGAAAATATTATTCTGGACGACGAGCACCCTGAACGGGTAACCCAGATAGGTTCTACGTTGGATGCTTCAATAAAACAGGAGTTGATAACTTTCTTGAGAAACAGTAAGAAAACTTTTGCGTGGAGTCATGAAGACATGCCAGGAATAGATCCAAACTTCTTATGTCATGAGCTCAATGTGAATAAGGAGATCAAGCCTGTAAAGCAGAGAAGAAGGGTATTTAGCCCCGAGAAGAATCAGGCTATACAAGAGGAGGTCGAGAAGCTCCAGAAAGCCCAATTCATTGAAGACGTAAAGTATCCAGACTGGTTGGCAAATGTGGTGATGGTAAAGAAGAAAAACAATAAATGGAGAATGTGTGTTGATTTCACCGATCTTAACAAGGCATGCCCAAAGGATCATTTTCCATTGCCCAGAATTGATCAACTAGTGGATGCTACCTCGGGACATGAGCTGCTCAGCTTCATGGATGCTTACTCTGGCTACAACCAGAACAAAATGAAACCTGAAGACAGGGAAAGTACTTCTTTTATTACCCCTAGGGGAACTTATTGCTATAATGTTATGCCTTTTGGTTTGAAAAATGCAGGAGCGACATACCCGCGGCTGATGAACAAGGTTTTCACCGAACAAATCAGTTGCAACATGGAAGTCTATGTCGATGATATGCTAACAAAAAGCAAGAAAGCTGCAGATCATCTAGTTGACTTCGCTCAGACATTTGATCAACTGGATAAATAGCAGATGAAGCTCAACCCGACGAAGTGCACATTTGGAGTACGAGAAGGAATGTTTCTCGGGTACATTGTCAACCAGCGAGGCATTGAAGCAAATCCAAATAAAGTCAAAGATCTTTTAGGGTTGCGATCTCCAACAACAAAGAAAGAAGTGCAGAGTCTTACAGGACGAGTTGCAGCGCTCAACAGATTTGTGTCCCGAGCAACTGATAAATGCCTCCCATTCTTCAAAACACTTCGAAAAACTTTTGAGTGGACTGATGAATGTGAGAAGGACTTTCAAGACTTGAAAAAGTATTTGGGAGCACCTCCACTGTTGTCCAGGCCAATAACAGGAGAGAAGTTGTATTTGTATCTGGCAGTATCAGAGAATGCAGTTAGCTCGGCATTGATCAGATTGGAGAATGGAGTCCAAGAGCCAATTTATTACACAAGTAAGGCTTTTCGAGGTGCAGAGATCAGGTACCCAAAGTTAGAAAAATTGTCATTGGCATTAATTGAAGCAAGTAGAAGAATGAGGCCATATTTCCAGGCCCATACCATCATCGTGTATATCGACATGCCATTAAGACAAGCCCTTCATAAACTAGAAAAGTCAGGGAGACTGATGTACTGGGCAATAGAGCTCGGTGAATATGATATTGTGTATGAACCAAGGTCATCATTGAAAGGGCAAGCTGTAGCAGATTTTATAGCAGAGTTTACATATCCTGATACCCCCGAGGAACAAAAGTTGCTCACTGACCAACCTGTGGATGTTACAGGATCAACAGACATAAGTCCAGACCAACTCCGGTTGGTAAAAGGGCTTGTGGATGTAGAAAATCATCAAATTCAAACCCAGACCAACTCCGGTTGGTAAAAGGGCGAGAAGAAATGGTCGATGAGGAGCAAAAATTAACAGGGGAGGATGGAAGAGAACAACAGATATTTCACCAAGGAACTATATTGGATAAGAAATTTGAAGTCGAGTTACCTACATGGAGATTGTATGTAGATGGGTCATCTTGCACAGCGGGTTGTGGAGCAGGGATTGTTTTGAAAACCCCAGACGAGATTGATATAGAATATGCCTTGCGATTTCAATTCAAAACCTCCAATAATGAGGCTGAGTATGAGGCTATGATAGCAGGTCTTAATCTAGCAAAGATCATGGAAGCACAACAAGTGATGGTATTCAGTAATTCTCAATTAATTGTGAATCAGATGATGGGAACATATGCGGTTAAAGGGGAATTAATGGTCAAGTATCATGCAAAGGTGATGGTATTGCTGGCAGAATTTGACGCCATTCAGTTGATCAGAATACCCAGAATAGAAAATGCACAAGCAGACGCATTGGCCCGACTAGCATCAGCTACTCGTACCGAGCTGCGAAGAACGATACCAATTGAAGTACTGGAAAGTTGTAGCATAGATGAAAACCTGACGATGAATGTTATTACCCTTGATCTAGGACCATCTTGGATGGATCCCATCAGGGCATATATTAAAGAAGGAGTATTGCCAGAGGATAAGCTCGCTGCAAAGAAATTGAAGTATAAAGCTGCTCGGTATGTATTAACTAATGGTATTTTATATAGACGAGGAATTATGGCAGGTTTGCAGAGATGTGTACATCCCTCCGAAGTGAAAGAATTGATTGAAGAGATTCATGAAGGGTCTTGTGGAGCTCATGTAGCAGGTCGAACACTTTTGCAAAGGGTAATGACTCAAGGATACTACTGGCCGACGATGAGGGCAGATTGTATAGCCTATGCTAAGAAATGTGACAAGTGCCAACATTTTTCCTCCATCCGAAGAACTCCACAAGCATTATTGACACCCATAACTTCCCCTTGGCCATTCGCCATGTGGGGAATTGATTTGGTGGGACCATTGCCGACCACCCGAGGAAGATTCAAGTACCTCGTCGTCGCAGTAGACTATTTTACTAAGTGGGTAGAAGATGAACCCCTTATCGACATGACGTACGAGAAGGTATACCAATTTGTCACAGACCATGGAACACAATTCGACAACGAAGAGTTTGCTGCCTATTGTCAACAATCAAACATCCTGAAGACTCATTCAGCACTAGGTCATCCTCAAAGCAATGGGCAGACTGAGGTGACAAACAGAACGCTACTAAATGGCTTGAAGAAGAGGCTAAATGAGGCTAAAGCTAATTGGATTAATGAGCTACAATCAGTATTATGGGCTTACCGAACAAACCCCCGAGTAGCGACTGGAGAATCACCATACATGCTGGCATTTGGAAGTGAGGCTGTAATACCTGCCGAGTTGGGTCTCCCAACACACAGAGTGCTAAATTTCAATTCCCCAGTCAGTGACTTGATGAGAAAATTAGATTTGGACATGCTCGAGGAGGTTAGAGAAGAGGCAGCCATTAGGAATGCCGCTTACCAACAACGCACAGCTCTGTTCTACAACAAAAGGGTGAAAAAATGCGACTTAAAAGAAGGGGATTATGTGCTAAAGAAGGTCATTCAGAAGCACAATAAGCTTGAATCCAACTGGCATGGACCTTACCGAGTTACAGAAGTTGTCCGACCAGGAACTTATCGAATAGCAACTCTAGAAGGAGAGGAATTAAAGAATGCTTGGAATGCTGAACACCTTCGCAAGTATTATCAATGATGTAAAATGTACAACAGTCCCATCAATATGAATAAAACGATGATGTTTTCACCATTTTTCTCCTCTTTGTTTGAAAGTTTTTTGGGGAATACTAGTGTTGTACACTACGTTGCTCGACAGAAAAAAGAAGACGATAGTTCAGACCCACGACCAACTTCGGTTGGTAAAAGGGCGAGAACAAATGATATACTCCTTTGGTTAGGAGGCGTACACTAGCGTGACCAACTACGGTTGGTAAGATAACTAGTGGACAGATAGTTCGAAAGAACCTGATAGTTCGAGCGTGATAAACTTAATTCGGTTGGTAAAATAGCGAGAACAAATGATATACTCCTTTGGTTAGGAGGCGTACACTTGCGTGATCAACTTCGGTTGGTAAAAGAGCTTGTGGACAAGATAGTTCGAAAGAACCTGATAGTTCGAACGTGATCAACTTCGGTTGGTAAAATAGCGAGAACAAATGATATACTCCTTTGGTTAGGAGGCGTACACTTGCGTGATCAACTTCGGTTGGTAAAAGAGCTTGTGGACAAGATAGTTCGAAAGAACCCGATAGTTCAAACCCATGACCTACTCCGGTTGGTAAGAGGGCAAGAACAACAGTCTTAAAAATGCCAATTTTGGCTGGTTAAGAAACAAAATATGCCAATTTATATTGGTATTGATCGGAAGGTAAAATCATTCCAGAAAATACAAGAATTCCAAACTGAACCAAGTATAGTTGGTCGGTGATCAAAACCCACTAACTGTAGTTGGTCGACGAGGATAAATTATCGACCTTGGTTGGTCGGACACATTTTATGAAAATATTTCAAATTGAACCAAGTATGGCTGGTCGGGGATAAAAACCCATCAACTGTAGTTGGTCGACAAACACTATTTAACAACCTTGGTTGGTTGGAAACATTTTAAACATTTTATACTCATCACTTTATTATTAAGTGATCGAACAACATTTTTTGATACTTGTAACTGTTTATTACTAAGCTGGTTGATGAACAGCACAAAATTGTTATCTTTTTAACAGATACATATGCACAAATATAAAGTGTTTAACAAGCACAAAAGAATAACAATACAGATTTACAAACAGAAAATGAAAGTCTTTCATTAAAAATCAAAATAAATTACAAGCTACATATATGTGCTAACTGTTACATTGAAAAACCTATTCTATTGGTTTCTTTCCTTTAGCTTTTGAAACAGGCTCCTCGCCAGCAGGAGGATCCTCCAGGCAAAGAGGAGAATTAATGAAATTAATATCTCTGAGCATTCTGACGTTCATTACAGAAGGTGTATCCAAGAGATGCTCGAGACGAGATAATTCAATCTGAGAATGAAGACTATAGTCGCCAAGGTATTTTGAAATTAAACTCCGAGGAATGGCACGAGCTGGGATCCACTCCATGTCAAGTTTATAAGGCGGTACAGGCAAGTCTAGTAGCCCGGGAGCATGATAATCCCATAAGAAATGGCCCTGCTCTAGCTTTAACACACCCAGGGCATTCAACCATCCTTGTTTATAACCTTCGTTATTGGCACTTTCAAGACGAGCATCCAAGTGACAAAGGGCTTCATTGTATCCAACCATCCAAAATTCCCTGGGCTGTTTATGGAATTGGAAGGTTAATCTATCCAACTGTTCATGAAGGTTTATGGCCAAAAGGTCCTTGGTATGTAAAGCAGACTTCGTTGCAGTAATTTGATCTTCCAAGGATAGGTTTTTCTTGGACATTTCAGACAAAGCCCGATCTTTGGCGTTCAGTTGGTACACTTGGGTTTCCAATGTTGACAAAGTACGAGATTCTTCAACATTACGGCTGAGAACTCTTGATCGACTCTGAGCAGGTGGAGAATTTTGCTCCTCGACAACATTTTGAACAGCTATACCTCGCCCACGAGACCCTCTTCCTCGTCCCCGAGCATTAGCAAAAACACCAGACTTTCTTAAAGAATCCAATTCTTGCCTTAATTTGGCATTTTCAACCTCTAAGAAGGAGACTCCTTCATCATTGATCGGTACCAAGGCAGCAGAGGATGAAGCTGCAGACTCGTATTGCGCCAACTTTTTCTGGAAATTGTTGTTCTCTTGTTCCAGCAGCTCGGCGATCTGTCTACAGGCCTCAACTTCACCTTTTAGGGTTCTCTACCTAATATCGTACCCAGCAATGATCTTTTTGTGACCTGTCTCAGAAGAAAGCTGTTGATACCTATTCTCATATTCCTTGTGCAACAAATAATTGATTCATTGTGCTGACCTTGGATATTTTCTAAGGAATAATGAAGCTCCGCAATCAAGTCATAGTAGGCCACGTTGTTAGCCACAACTCGATCAAGTAAATCTTCAAGTACCGATAACCCTCAATTGCTTGCTCTAAAGCATCATGGCCAAGGATGTCAGCAATTTCTGATGTACTAAGGTCTGTATGACCATCTTTATAATATTCGTGGCATTGCTGCATCATCTTTGTATCATGTGCAGATATCAGTTCCATTCTAGCCACAAACTAATAATGAAGAGAAGACAACAGTCAACAAAAACAAATCATCAACAACAGAGATGAACAAAGATGAATTTTATTAGATCACAAAAAGATTACATTGTTTGATTACAAATAATGAAAGATAGAAATGATACCGAACAACTTCACACCTTTTCCTTGTCTCCCAAGACTTTCTCGGGAGGCTGGGACGAGGAGCTTGGTTGCTCGGTGGTAACAGCAGCTTGATCAGCAGGAGTTGAAATTTTCTCAGGAGGAGGAGGCATGGAAGAAATGTCCTCATTGGCAGAAGGTAGAGAGGCAGGGATTTGATCACCCATGGCCATGGAAGATTCATCAGAGATGGGCTCATCTTCTTCTTCTTCTACAATTGGTGGGGGAGGACCAGGGAGGTGTAGCTGAAATAGCTCAGAGTCGTCTTTGATCTTTAATTCCTGCAGGGCAGCTACCCAGCCATCTTGGAAGTATTTCAACTTCCCGTATTGTACTTGGGATGTCATAGCAGCAATCCCTTTGTCCCATCCTTTATCCCAGCCAGCGCTGAAGGACTTTTTAACTGCAAGCTTTCTTTTCAGTTTCTCCGAGGATAGCTTCTCGGATTGAAGACCTTCGGCAGTCTTTAACTTCACATCCAATTCTTCTTTTTGGCACTTTACATCTCGCAGGACGGACAACTCTTCCTCTGCCTTTTTCAGCTTATCTTCAAGCTCTCCAAAGTTCTTGAGCTTGTCGTCATATTTTTTATGCTCAATCTCTAAACTTTTCACCTTATTCTCCAAATTCTTGGAGGTCTCAGCCAACTTCACCTTCTCAGCTTCAACTATAGACAACTTTTTCTCCCAAACAGCTTTTTCCTCACTATACTGCTGACGAGAATCTTTCAAGGATTGGGTTAAACCCAGCAGAGCATCCTCTACCCCCGACGAGGAGCTGGAAGCTTTAATTACTTCGTCTTTCTTCACGATGTTATTAAAACAATTCACCAGCTAAACAAAGGAAAAAGTGACAGGTCAGTACAAAAATACAAGTATTCAAAGAAAAAAAGGAAATTCAGAGTGTGAGAAATTTACTGAAGCAAGGTGACGGGTAGCTAGGGATGTCAGCATATCCCTAGAAATCTTTTCATCAATTCCTTGGACCTCGGGTATGATCCAAGTTTTTACCGAGCTCATGGCAGAACTCGAAGGAATGATGGTTGGAACACCAACACCACCAGCTGGTAGAGAAGAGATGGTTTCAGTCAGATTGGCAGTTTCAGCCAAATTGACTGAGGACGATTTCCTCAATCTCCTCAAAGGAACTTCAGCAATTTCAACCAAGGAAGAGCTCTTGGTCGGAGAGATAGCAGTCATCTCTACAGGAGCAACCTTCTTGCTCGGAGCCACTGGGGGCTTCTCGGTAGCTTTGGAAGGCGTAACATCCACCTTCTTAGTCCCCTCTGGGACATTAATTTTGCTTTTCTTAGCTTCAGCAGCAGAAGTAGTGTCATCAAACAGAGCAGGGGGAGCTCTTTTCCTACCCATTCTTTGACTTAAAGGGATGTGAGAATCTGAAGAAGAATCCTCTGGAGTTGAGGCTGGCTCAACAGAACTAATCACAGGACGAGCAGTATAAGAAGTCGTGTAACTCCTATACTGCAGCAAATATGATGCAGACCTGATATGCTCGTCTGCAACGTTCTTATGCAAACCCCAGATAAGTTTCAGATGCTTAATATTAACCTCTGATTCTTTTGGAGTCTTTCTTTTACTATCAACTGCAAACAAATATATAATGAAATATCAGTCATACATTTTGTCAAATATGATAAAAGCATAATTTCATAAGTAAAGGAAAATGAGAATAAACCTATCCCATTGCCATATGGGGGGCATTTAGGACCCTAGTATACTGCATCTCCAACCAAGGGGGCATATTGCCAATTTTTAATCACCACCCCATGTTCAAAATAATCTCTATTTGCATCAGGGAGGTTAACTACAAGAGCCCTATTTAAAAACCTAGTTTTTAAGTAATAAACATTATCTAAAATAGCCCATCTATAGCAAAACATAATTTTAGCAATCCCTATACGAGTTCCATGAGTTAGATTTAATTTATACACCCCATTAATTATTCTCCATAAATTGGGGGCTATTTTTGCAGGAACAACGTCAAAGTATTGACAGAACTCTAAGCATAAGGGATTTGGCGGAAAAGAAAATCCACATTCAGCAATGAATAGACTGGGGAACCAATGTCCCTCAGCCAATCGAAAATAATCTAAAGGCTCAGAAAGAACCTCCAGAGTTACCCAGGAAGGAATGGAAAAATCGGAACGAAATTTCTCAACAGACTCCATAATATAAACCATAGTGAATAAAAGAAATACAGAAGAAAAGAAGAGAATCTTACAGGAAAAAGGAAGAGCTGACAACTAGCGAAGGAAAAGATGAACGCACAAAGGAGAGAGAGAGAACAGAAAGCTTGAATGCAGAAAATTGGAAAAGGTAGAAGACGGTATGGTTACCAAAGAAGTTTAAATACTTTACCTTAGGAAGCTGCGAAGGAAATGATTACACAAAAGAAACTAATACGCCACCGGCGGCTAAAAGGACAAAAATGCACGAAGATCGAAGCACTCATAAAAACTCAAAAAAGGCGGATTCTATGAATTTGAAAGAAATTCAAATGTGAAGAAAAGGCTCCTAAAACCCAGGAAAGTCATTTAATATCGCCATACACCGAGAAAGAATGTTCCATACTCCTCAAAGTTCAAAATATGAAACATTGGGGGCTTCTGTTGATACCAAAATTAATATGCTGATATGGACGAATGATATGAAGACACGTGTCAATCTACTTGGCACAATAGCAACGAGGAAGTTCGTTTCCCCGACCAACTCATGAACTCCCGAGCAATGAGGATACACCGAGGAACTTCAGCACTCCGAGGTACTCTAGCACTCCGAGGAACTCCTGAGCAACGAGCAACTAAGGCGGTCCGATCTGCATCTCGGTCGTAACATTAATTGCCAGATAACCAACAGTTCAATTATTCATTGAATGTTTATCATCTTGATGCACATGCTGCATTAAATGTATTACCATTTCATATGTATATCATTTAATGTATCAACCCTTTCATGTACAGCCTAAGGGCTATAAATACCTTGTATCACCCTCATTCAAAGGGACAGGAATTTCTTGGTTGAACTTAACATTGAGAATTCCTAAATACTCAGCAATAACATAACAGTGGACGTAGGTCATTCCAATAAGGCTGAACCACTTTAAAATCTTTGTCTCATTTTATTTATCTGTGATTGAATAATTAGAGCGATCTAGTTTTTTACATCAACAAGGAGTGTACATTCATCAAATCTCTTTGTCTTATCAAATCTGTCATACTTATTTGACTTATCTTTCTTTTTCGAACTCTTTTCGGTATTAGACTTGGCATGACTAGATTCTTTTATCTCCATAGCCTCTTCTTCATTCATGATCTTCCCCACCTTGGTAAAGAGCTCAGCCATTGTGTCGTCGGTTCCTTTTCATGAGCCTAATAAAGTTTTCCTGGCATAATTCCACTCATTATTGCTGTGATGGAAATATTCTCATCATTATCAATAACCTCCATCTTTTTTATATATCGGTATGTACTCTTTTATTATTTCATTAGCATTTTGGAGGACGCCTAACAACTGAGTTACATGTTTTTATAGTTTAGTACCAAAGCAAAAGTAATTGATAATCAAATTCGCCAGATACTTGAATTTTTTTAATTGCCCCATTGGGAGCCCTCTGTACTAGATCTGAGCCGATCCAATTAATGTACTAAAAATTCCTAGGTGGTGATGTTGTCTAATGTCCGATGGAGTCACTCTATAATTTTATTATTTTCTCGGGGAGGGGCTGTTGGTTACCTTGGGAAACGTTTTCCCCTTGTTAGCCGGGTTGTTAGGAGTGGAGTGTCGACCCGACCTTATGAGGAAATCGAACTCTTTCTATGGAAAGAGTACGGGTTTGGCCTAAGCTTCCCCTTCATATTTTTCCAAGTGGAGCATATGATCTATTAAGAAAGCGAGGGTCGGAGGCAGGTAGCGGATTTAAGGCCATTACTTTTGTTCATTCCATGGTGGGGACTAGGCTAGAGCTTTTAAGAGCTTGGTTCTAGTTATTATAGGGAGTTCATAACATGGAATCATCTATCTATCTATCTATCTATATATATATCTATCTATCTATCTATCTATCTATCTATCTATCTATCTATCTATCTATCTATCTATCTATCTATCTATCTATCTATATATATATATATATATATATATATACATATATATATGTGTGTGTATGTGTCTGTGTGTGTGTGTGTGAGAGAGAGAGAGAGAGAGAGAGAGTTTAGATTGGGGGTAGGGATCTCTATTACAGTTCTTAAGACTTGGTCATCTATCTAGTCCGGTGTCCTTGTGAGGATTTAGTAGACATGGAGGACCTCGACCAAATTTCGTCCTATGAGGAACTTTTTTGGTGCTCTTTGTTGTTTTAAGAGGGTATGTTTGAGGCGATTTCTTGCTCCTCTCTATTATTGGAAGGGGGATTTGGTTTTCCTAGATCCATTTCATTTACGATGTTCGTAGCTTCGCAAAAGATGTCTCCATAATAGTAGTGATATTCTAGCCACCAGGGGAGACTTTATGTACAAATCTAGCAAGGGTCAGTGGTGATACCGCGTATTGTAGGCATCCGAACATTTTTAATGTGCATGGTTATGGGGAGCCGGGTTAACTAGTTCCATCGCCATTGTGTATGAGTATATACAAGAGGGGGACCTTCCGGTAAGAAATGTCCTCAGCAAGTCACTCATCTTGTAGTTTGATTATACTGACAATGTGGGTTACATATAAGTAGGTGTTACTATGGCTACATCCCATATTAGTGTAGTGGTATGACCAGGGTGATACACCAAGTACAAAGAGGTGGAATTCTAATTGTACAATGAGCACGTCAAGTTCACTATAGGGAACAACGAGGTCTTTCGTTTGCAAATAACTTTGGGGGGATTGGGGTCCACCTCTATAGTACTGCAGATGAAATTTTAAATTTCCACAGGCATATCATCCCATATAGTGTATCGAATACTTTGTTATATATTGATATTAGGGTTCCTAAGTTTCGTGTTACTGTTTAAAAAATGGAGGGGTGACCCTCCATATGAGAGACTGGGTTGGAGATTGTCTGTAATGTAGGCTTATTTTTTCACGTGGTAGGTCCAATGTTCATGTCTACTAAGTCAATCCATCTCTTCTGCAGTGGCTCTATTCCCGATAGAATATGTAGTCTCGAGTATTGGGGTATCAGAGGATGTAACTACTTTCTCGTCCAGACGTATCCCATTTTCTTCAGAGTAATCCCACTATGTCACCATCTCCCAGACTTAGGGGTTTGATCATGAATCTGTATCCGGATCCAGGATATATGTTACCCTTAGTGATTAGGAGATGGTCGAAGCAGTCGTTAATACCTTGTTCTAATAAGTCGATACAGTAAAAATGCTTGAACTAGGTAATGGAGACCTTATCGTAAGTTTCGATTGACTGATGGCATTATTTCTCATAGGATGGTTGAGTGCTGATTTTGATCCTATTAAATGAGAGGAATAAATGTCCCCCTAGATCTTCATTCTCATCATGTGGATAGTAGCAATGGATCAATCCCATGATTCTTCTATTAAGTAGTTGGCGCAGGTGGTCATTCCTCGTTCTCATCGTACCTAGTGAGAAATATTATCTATGCGTCCATTACCCTCTCGTCCTTATGAAGGATATTCCACCTTTATCTGGGAAGGCTCATACATAAGGTTGGCTTGTCACTCAGCTTCCCGAGCAACATATGTTTGTACAATGTGTACCTTTATTATTTTTTCTTCCTCATGTAGTTATTGGTGATGGAACATGCAGTCCCAAGTGATGTGATTGTGTGCCCAGATCTATCTATCCATTTGACTCATTTGTACTTAGGGCTAGGATATCGGGGTGTCAAAATTAAGAGTTCTACCATTCGAGGACTGGCTATTGCAGTTCTTCTGGTATTTCTTGAAAAGTTAATCGAGAATTTATTTACCATAGTGGGTGGGCATCACTGTTAGTTTTTGAATCTAAGAGGGAGAATAGGTGTGCTTGAGAGGTTTACCCCTCTTATCCGTTGGACTAAATCGGTATTGTAAAACTAATATGATCGGATTCCTGAAGAGCTTAGTCATACATTTCTTCCCATTCAATTGAATGATTAATTTTTGCTAAGGGGGTGAGCGACTCTTTAGTGTTCATGAATTCTATGACCAATTGCAAGTTCGAGTTATAGTGGTTGGTTTCTAGGAAGTTTATGTCCATGATGAAAAAGGTCATGCGGTCAATGGTATGCTTAGTTTTAGTGATCATTTTTATGGAGGGCGATGGCATGCCTAAAGGGGTAGATATTTGGAATTAGGGGTGTGTCCTCATTCTTAATTTTTGATGGATGAGTACTATTTAGATGGAAGTATCTGATAAGGTGTTAGTACCGAGGTTGGGATGATATGCTAGGGGTTTTTAATGACATTGGGCTTCAGTGGGATGAGGCTCTTGTCATTAATGAGATTATTCATTGAATGTTTATCATCTTGATGCACATGCTGCATTAAATGTATTACCATTTCATATGTATATCATTTAATGTATCAACCCTTTCATGTACAATCTAAGGGCTATAAATACCTTGTATCACCCTCATTCAAAGGAACCGGAATTTCTTGGTTGAAATTAACATCTAGAATTCCTAAACACTCAGCAATAACATAACAGTGGACGTAGGTCATTCCTATAAGGCTGAACCACTTTAAAATCTTTGTCTCATTTTATTTATCTGTGATTGAATAATTAGAGCGATCTAGTTTTTTACATCAACAGATTGGCGCCATCTGTGGGAACGATTGTTATTATCGCTTTTCACCAAAAATCATTCATCATCAATGGCAGATAACCCGGAATCCAGTAATCGAAATGCTGGAAATGCGAGAAATTCTACAAATCCCTATGCACCTCCAGATCTGGCTGGGATTATGACAAATCTGGCTCAAGGACAAACTGCCATGCAAGACACACTGAGGCAACTCATACAAACCCTTCATAGCGGTGCACCTGCACGTTCAGGACAGCAAAGTGATCAGAGGCAAACTTATTTACTTTCTTCACGATCCAGACGTACTGAGTCATATCGTAACGAGGAGTCTGATGATTTCTCTTATCAACCTGGGCGAACTTCGTCAATAAGGGCTACAGATACTGATCAACGTATCACCCTCTCTCCAGAAAGACCCAGCGCCTTAGAAAGATTGAGTAGGGTGTCTCCTTTCAGTCGATTAGGCCCTAGGAGGAATAGGAGACCACCTAAGACCATGTCGAGGATTTTTTGACGACCATCAGATCTAAGAGAAGGATCAGCACAATCACGACCAGTTGCTCGTCAAGATAAGTCTCAGGAGGCTACTTTAGAACGATCTATTGCTCGAACCAATAGGCCCAAGGAAGTAAATGAAGCGTGGAAAGGATCCCTTCAGCGCTTGGAGGATAGATTGGGAGAAATGGCTAAGGCGAAGAATCCCTTACAACAAACTTTTGTTCAAGGGACACCTTTTGCCTAGGCCATTGTGGGTTTTCCAACCCCGTCAAAGTTTAAAGCACCTGTGGTGACCCCCAAGTATGATGGAAAGACAGATCCTGTTCTACACATAGAGCAATATCAAGCTGCCGCCGATATCTATGTTGTCCCCGACGAGATGAGATGTAGAGCATTCTCTGGAACTCTTACTGGAGCTGCCCAGATTTGGTACAACAATCTTCCTCGGGGTAAGATTTTAACTTTCTTTCAGTTGGCTGAGTTGTTCATCGATAATTTCTATTTTGGAGCAAAGCCAGTAAAACGAGTAGCACATTTGTTAAGTGTTAGACAAAAATCTGGTGAGAGTACTAGAGATTACATAACTCGTTTAAATAACGAGAAGCTAGAGGTCATAGATTACGAAGAGAAGATAGCAATCACCGCTTTGATGAGTGGGTTATTGCCTAATAAGTTGTATTATACTTTGGCAAAAGATCCACCTAAAACTATGTCAGAACTGATGGCAAAAGCGGCCAAAATCATGAATGCCGAGGAAGCTATGGCTGCAAAGAAGAATATAGATAAAGACACCAAGGTGGAAGTCGACAAGTCTAAGAATAAAGAGCATAAGGGCAATGGCGGTGATAAACGCTCCAAAAATAATAAATCATCATGGGAAGTCTTGAAGAAATATGACAATTATACTCCTTTGAAAATGGGTATTAATCATGTCTTGGAAGAAATCAAGAACAACGAGGAGGTAAAATGGACAAAGAAGCTGAAGTCAGACCCTGATTCGAGGAGTAGGGATAAGTACTGCGAATTTCATAAAGATCATGGTCACATGACCAAAAATTGCATAGCTCTTCAGAACGAGATTGAAACACTCATCCGAAGAGATAAGCTAGCAAAATATGTTGATCGGGGAGGCGAAAAAAGAAATAATGACCGAACTAGAGAGAGGTCTAGATCTCCTCGCCGAACAGAGGAGAAAAAGAAGAGAAACCATGAAGATGATCCAGAGGATGACCCCGATCTTCCCAAGAAACCAAGGCAACCAGAACGAGAGGTATTTTCCATACGTTTTGGATCAATTGATTGTAATGTTATTACAGGAGGAGATGCAGGAGGAGGAGACCATACTGCAGAAAGAAAAGCTTACCTCGGAGAGGCTCAAGCTTGTTCATATATTCAGCGAATAAATCTGGCCGAGGACGATCGTCCGAGGAAGGTAAATAAAGAGAAGCTGGTCATTGGTTTTTCAAAAAAGGACCTGGCAGGTGTTCTTTATCCGCACGACGATCCTCTGGTGATCAAAATGAGGATGAAGGAAGTAGTGATTTCAAGGGTGTTGGTAGATAATGGAAGCTTGGCAGACATCATGTACTATTCATGCTTTGATAGCTTGAATCTGAAATTATCTCAATTGGAACCTTATCACAGACCCCTCCTGGGTTTTGCTGGCGAGAAAGTTTTTCCACTTGGGACAATCAAATTGGATATATTCATTGGAACTTGGCCTGCTTGTCGAACAGAAAGAATACGCTTCTTCGTGATGGATAAGAATGTGCAGTCAGCCTACAACATCATCATGGGAAGAGTTGGTTTAAAGAAATTCGAAGCAGTTCCATCTACAGTGAATCAATGCTTAAAATTCCCAACAAACTTTGGAGTAGGAGTTGTGAAGGGTGACCAAAAAGTAGCTCGGGAATGCTATTATTCATCTGCTGAACAAGAGGAGCTTGAGGATGTGACACCCCGACTAATTAAATACCGGGTAGCTACTCCTTTATTAAATTAATTCAAAATGCCAAGTTGGTCCAGTTAATAGCATCACTGTCGAAAACATTTTAATGATTACTAACCACCTAGTATTTAAAAAGTAAGTTCCAAATTTTAATTAAAGTCTGATTAACATGCAACAAGTGTAATAAGGATAATAAAACCATTCACCATAATGAAGTAAATAGAATAACCATCACAAAACGTAAATAAAGTCTGGAGGAAAAACTCCTCACTACAAATCCCACAACTGATAAATAAACTGAATACTAAATCAATACATGCCAAAGTCTGAAAACTGTAATGGAAATGTAACTCTAATAGAAATGGGCAACATGCCCTACAACTGATAGAATAAGACTCTGGAATCCAAGTGATAGAAGCGTCTACAAGCAAATCCCTGTAGCTTCCATAAACAGCTACAGCTCGTCACCTGAATGAGTATCCTATGCATGGTGTCCTTGTGGCTGGGCACCTAAAATGGTTTTACAAAGAAAATAGATTTGAAAAACAAACGGGTCAGAGCCCGAATGTGGAGTTATATTTTAAAAACCTGCAAGTGCTTTATAAACATTTAAAACATTAAATGCAAAGTACATGTTAGGACGTGCACTCACATGATATTCTCACCTCTCGTCTAACTGTGCACTCCTAACGTAAGTACCCATCTAGAGTGATACAGACTACTAGCTAAGTGACAACATATCTAGCTAGACTATCATAGGTCCTACCCATATTCTCGGTTCTATTAACATTACAACGCTCGTAATTAAGTAGAGGTTTAACGTAAATTCAGATGCTCAATATGCAATATATATATCACTATCAGTTAACTCGTTATATTTTCCCGAATTAATACCGTAATTATATTCACAACAATAACATGAAGGTTCCCATTAATTAAGTGTATATTATTCACATCGTAAATATACAATACAAGCACCCCGAGAACTAAGCTGTGGTGCACACATACTCTGCTATCCATCCCGGTACATCACGTACATAAGGATTACATATTCCGAATCTCTCAGGAATTGTTCACAGATAACAACATCACAAACAATGGAGGCGAACACAGTCACATCACATAGGTCATGCACATACCTACGCTCCTACGATCAGCGGACTTATTAATATCCCAATAAGTCTTTCTATGACCTATGTTCATCAAGGTAACCAGTCTAAATCCGGGCAACACAAGGATTAGAGGGCCCTAAGCGAACGCAAACCTCCCGTGATAGCAAGTATGGTAGGTATGTCATACACACAATTCATATACCAATACTAAGTAAACACGTATCTTAGTAATCAACGTAGTTTAATCGTAGTACTATTCTCATTCTAGTACCAATATATAATTATCGCAATTTATACTATTCCGGTTTATCATCATACGCGCCATAATCTATTCTCACGTCGTAGTAGACACTCACGTCTCAACCCAAACCGTCCATTGAATATAACTCTCGTATATAATTTCCTTCTCATAAATACCCAAAAGTCCCAATTCTATCCATACACCATCATTCGAATGTTAACTATATCCTTGAACAAGTTTACGGGGCTCCAAAAATCAAAACAGTCCAAAAAGGCCCAAACTGTCAACTCGTTAGAAGTCTCGTTCGAACGAGACTGTTCGAACGAGATCCCTCTGTCAACTCGTTAGAAGTCTCGTTCGAACGAGGCTGTTCGAACGAGATCCAGTTCGTTCGAACGAACTGTCCCTTCTAACGAGATATCGTTCGAACGAAGTTATCGAACGAGGCTCCCTTTCGTTAGAACGACTGGTCATTTCGTTAGAAGCTCGTTCGAACGAGTTCGTTCGAACGACCTGGGCAGGGCTTCTAACGACCTACCAGATCGTCCCAGATTTGCTTAATCTCGTTTTTTCACCATTTTTAACACCTCAAGTCTTCTCCAAAGTTCGTTCTAACAGTGTTTTAAGTCCTCTAATCATACTAAAACATGCTAAGGTCATATACTAACATCTTTTAAGACATTAATACATCCTAAATATCATTAAATCACAAGATTTTATACTTTTCCCCAATTTTATCAAGAACATGAACCCTAGATTTATATCATCATCAAATCCCAGAATTTAATCCGTTTTAATTTCTTCTAATCACAATTACCATGAGAATAATCATCTACCTATCATTCTACATGCAATCCTCTTCAAAATTTTCAAGTTCTAAACTCCAAACTACATGGGTTTTCATATCTCACCAAGAACAAACACAAAATTCGAATTTTTCTAACATGGAAGGAACATTCTTTGAAATTAAATGGAATTAAGTCACTTGCCTTGGTTGTCTCTGAGTTTGGTGTAGGTTTGATGAAGCTTTTCTACAGAATTTCTTCTCTCCAAGCTTCTTCTCCAATGGTGGCTTAAGGTGGCTAGGGTTTGATTTGGGAAACTTAGAAAACTCTCTAATAACCTACGTAGCCTTCTAGGTTAATATGGTTTGGTTAATGGGCTTAGTGGGTTAAATCCACATCAGATTAAAACTCCCAATTTTCGTCACTTTTAATTCCTCAAAATGTAAAATTACCAAAATACCCTTTATGATGCCGGTATGGCCTAAAAATACCCCGGAATCCAAACTACACCCCCGGCTAGTGTTTTCTGACTATCTCTACCCTTCCGGACGCGTTGGCGTACTCAAAATGACCATACGGATAATAGAAATAAAAATAACTTTTATAATTAAAATAATATACCATGACGCGGCGGTCACACGCGTCTCAACAAAATTTCTAAAATGCCGTATATCAATCTCACGACAAATTTTATAATACCAAATACATATATCAAAACCTGTATGCACATAATCAAATACCAACTCGCATCTCGTTAGTATTTATAACCCGGATTAATTTCCAATTAATTCGCATTTAATTAATTAATCCCAAAAATAAATATAGCCAAAAGTACGGGGTATTACAGAGGAATCAAGAAAAAAGACTACAACTTACCAGGTGGAAGAAGATACAGAGATTGAAACTCTCGATCCCAGAGATGAATCCCAACTTGTAAAAGGACAGGTGGTGGAATCTACAGAAAATATTATTCTGGACGACGAGCACCCTGAACGGGTAACCCAGATAGGTTCTACGTTGGATGCTTCAATAAAACAGGAGTTGATAACTTTCTTGAGAAACAGTAAGAAAACTTTTGCGTGGAGTCATGAAGACATGCCAGGAATAGATCCAAACTTCTTATGTCATGAGCTCAATGTGAATAAGGAGATCAAGCCTGTAAAGCAGAGAAGAAGGGTATTTAGCCCCGAGAAGAATCAGGCTATACAAGAGGAGGTCGAGAAGCTCCAGAAAGCCCAATTCATTGAAGACGTAAAGTATCCAGACTGGTTGGCAAATGTGGTGATGGTAAAGAAGAAAAACAATAAATGGAGAATGTGTGTTGATTTCACCGATCTTAACAAGGCATGCCCAAAGGATCATTTTCCATTGCCCAGAATTGATCAACTAGTGGATGCTACCTCGGGACATGAGCTGCTCAGCTTCATGGATGCTTACTCTGGCTACAACCAGAACAAAATGAAACCTGAAGACAGGGAAAGTACTTCTTTTATTACCCCTAGGGGAACTTATTGCTATAATGTTATGCCTTTTGGTTTGAAAAATGCAGGAACGACATACCCGCGGCTGATGAACAAGGTTTTCACCGAACAAATCAGTTGTAACATGGAAGTCTATGTCGATGATATGCTAACAAAAAGCAAGAAAGCTGCAGATCATCTAGTTGACTTCGCTCAGACATTTGATCAACTGGATAAATAGCAGATGAAGCTCAACCCGACGAAGTGCACATTTGGAGTACGAGAAGGAATGTTTCTCGGGTACATTGTCAACCAGCGAGGCATTGAAGCAAATCCAAATAAAGTCAAAGCTCTTTTAGGGTTGCGATCTCCAACAACAAAGAAAGAAGTGCAGAGTCTTACAGGACGAGTTGCAGCGCTCAACAGATTTGTGTCCCGAGCAACTGATAAATGCCTCCCATTCTTCAAAACACTTCGAAAAACTTTTGAGTGGACTGATGAATGTGAGAAGAACTTTCAAGACTTGAAAAAGTATTTGGGAGTACCTCCACTGTTGTCCAGGCCAATAACAGGAGAGAAGTTGTATTTGTATCTGGCAGTATCAGAGAATGCAGTTAGCTCGGCATTGATCAGATTGGAGAATGGAGTCCAGAAGCCAATTTATTACACAAGTAAGGCTTTCCGAGGTGCAGAGATCAGGTACCCAAAGTTAGAAAAATTGTCATTGGCATTAATTGAAGCAAGTAGAAGAATGAGGCCATATTTCCAGGCCCATACCATCATCGTGTATATCGACATGCCATTAAGACAAGCCCTTCATAAACTAGAAAAGTCAGGGAGACTGATGTACTGGGCAATAGAGCTCGGTGAATATGATATTGTGTATGAACCAAGGTCATCATTGAAAGGGCAAGCTGTAGCAGATTTTATAGCAGAGTTTACATATCCTGATACCCCCGAGGAACAAAAGTTGCTCACTGACCAACCTGTGGATGTTACAGGATCAACAGACATAAGTCCAGACCAACTCCGGTTGGTAAAAGGGCTTGTGGATGTAGAAAGATCATCAAATTCAAACCCAGACCAACTCCGGTTGGTAAAAGGGCGAGAAGAAATGGTCGATGAGGAGCGAAAATTAACAGGGGAGGATGGAAGAGAACAACAGATATTTCACCGAGGAACTCTATTGGATAAGAAATTTGAAGACGAGTTACCTACATGGAGATTGTATGTAGATGGGTCATCTTGCACAGCGGGTTGTGGAGCAGGGATTGTTTTGAAAACCCCAGACGAGATTGATATAGAATATGCCTTGCGATTTCAATTCAAAACCTCCAATAATGAGGCTGAGTATGAGGCTATGATAGAAGGTCTTAATCTAGCAAAGATCATGGAAGCACAACAAGTGATGGTATTCAGTAATTCTCAATTAATTGTGAATCAGATGATGGGAACATATGCAGTTAAAGGGGAATTAATGGTCAAGTATCATGCAAAGGTGATGGTATTGCTGGCAGAATTTGACGCCATTCAGTTGATCAGAATACCCAGAATAGAAAATGCACAAGCAGACGCATTGGCCCGACTAGCATCAGCTACTCGTACCGAGCTGCGAAGAACGATACCAATTGAAGTACTGGAAAGTTGTAGCATAGATGAAAACCTGACGATGAATGTTATTACCCTTGATCTAGGACCATCTTGGATGGATCCCATCAGGGCATATATTAAAGAAGGAGTATTGCCAGAGGATAAGCTCGCTGCAAAGAAATTGAAGTATAAAGCTGCTCGGTATGTATTAACTAATGGTATTTTATATAGACGAGGAATTATGGCAGGTTTGCAGAGATGTGTACATCCCTCCGAAGTGAAAGAATTGATTGAAGAGATTCATGAAGGGTCTTGTGGAGCTCATGTAGCAGGTCGAACACTTTTGCAAAGGGTAATGACTCAAGGATACTACTGGCCGACGATGAGGGCAGATTGTATAACCTATGCTAAGAAATGTGACAAGTGCCAACGTTTTTCCTCCATCCGAAGAACTCCACAAGCATTATTGACACCCATAACTTCCCCTTGGCCATTCGCCATGTGGGGAATTGATTTGGTGGGACCATTGCCGACCACCCGAGGAAGATTCAAGTACCTCGTCGTCGCAGTTGACTATTTTACTAAGTGGGTAGAAGATGAACCCCTTATCGACATGACGTACGAGAAGGTATCCCAATTTGTCTGGAAGAATATCATCTGTCGATACGGTCTCCCTCATGCCTTCATCACAGACCATGGAACACAATTCGACAACGAAGAGTTTGCTGCCTATTGTCAACAATCAAACATCCTGAAGACTCATTCAGCACTAGGTCATCCTCAAAGCAATGGGCAGACTGAGGTGACAAACAGAACGCTACTAAATGGCTTGAAGAAGAGGCTAAATGAGGCTAAAGCTAATTGGATTAATGAGCTACAATCAGTATTGTGGGCTTACCGAACAAACCCCCGAGTAGCGACTGGAGAATCACCATACATGCTGGCATTTGGAAGTGAGGCTGTAATACCTGCCGAGTTGGGTCTCCCAACACACAGAGTGCTAAATTTCAATTCCCCAGTCAGTGACTTGATGAGAAGATTAGATTTGGACATGCTCGAGGAGGTTAGAGAAGAGGCAGCCATTAGGAATGCCGCTTACCAACAACGCACAGCTCTGTTCTACAACAAAAGGGTGAAAAAATGCGACTTAAAAGAAGGGGATTATGTGCTAAAGAAGGTCATTCAGAAGCACAATAAGCTTGAATCCAACTGGCATGGACCTTACCGAGTTACAGAAGTTGTCCGACCAGGAACTTATCGAATAGCAACTCTAGAAGGAGAGGAATTAAAGAATGCTTGGAATGCTGAACACCTTCGCAAGTATTATCAATGATGTAAAATGTACAACAGTCCCATCAATATGAATAAAACGATGATGTTTTCACCATTTTTCTCCTCTTTGTTTGAAAGTTTTTTGGGGAATACTAGTGTTGTACACTACGTTGCTCGACAGAAAAAAGAAGATGATAGTTCAGACCCACGACCAACTACGGTTGGTAAAAGGGCGAGAACAAATGATATACTCCTTTGGTTAGGAGGCGTACACTAGCGTGACCAACTACGGTTGGTAAGATAACTAGTGGACAGATAGTTCGAAAGAACCTGATAGTTCGATCGTGATAAACTTAATTCGGTTGGTAAAATAGTGAGAACAAATGATATACTCCTTTGGTTAGGAGGCGTACACTTGCGTGATCAACTTCGGTTGGTAAAAGAGCTTTTGGACAAGATAGTTCGAAAGAACCTGATAGTTCGAACGTGATAAACTTCGGTTGGTAAAATAGCGAGAACAAATGATATACTCCTTTGGTTAGGAGGCGTACACTTGCGTGATCAACTTCGGTTGGTAAAAGGGCTTGTGGACAAGATAGTTCGAAAGAACCCGATAGTTCAAACCCATGACCTACTCCGGTTGGTAAGAGGGCAAGAACAACAGTCTTAAAAATGCCAATTTTGGCTGGTTAAGAAACAAAATATGCCAATTTATATTGGTATTGATCGGAAGGTAAAATCATTCCAGAAAATACAAGAATTCCAAACTGAACCAAGTATAGTTGGTCGGTGATCAAAACCCACTAACTGTAGTTGGTCGACGAGGATAAATTATCGACCTTGGTTGGTCGGACACATTTTATGAAAATATTTCAAATTGAACCAAGTATGGCTGGTCGGGGATAAAAACCCATCAACTGTAGTTGGTCGACAAACACTATTTAACAACCTTTGTTGGTTGGAAACATTTTAAACATTTTATACTCATCACTTTATTATTAAGTGATCGAACAACATTTTTTGATACTTGTAACTGTTTATTACTAAGCTGGTTGATGAACAGCACAAAATTGTTATCTTTTTAACAGATACATATGCACAAATATAAAGTGTTTAACAAGCACAAAAGAATAACAATACAGATTTACAAACAGAAAATGAAAGTCTTTCATTAAAAATCAAAATAAATTACAAGCTACATATATGTGCTAACTGTTACATTGAAAAACCTATTCTATTGGTTTCTTTCCTTTAGCTTTTGAAACAGGCTCCTCGCCAGCAGGAGGATCCTCCAGGCAAAGAGGAGAATTAATGAAATTAATATCTCTGAGCATTCTGACGTTCATTACAGAAGGTGTATCCAAGAGATGCTCGGGACGAGATAATTCAATCTGAGAATGAAGACTATAGTCGCCAAGGTATTTTGAAATTAAACTCCGAGGAATGGCACGAGCTGGGATCCACTCCATGTCAAGTTTATAAGGCGGTACAGGCAAGTCTAGTAGCCCGGGAGCATGATAATCCCATAAGAAATGGCCCTGCTCTAGCTTTAACACACCCAGGGCATTCAACCATCCTTGTTTATAACCTTTGTTATTGGCACTTTCAAGACGAGCATCCAAGTGACAAAGGGCTTCATTGTATCCAACCATCCAAAATTCCCTGGGCTGTTTATGGAATTGGAAGGTTAATCTATCCAACTGTTCATGAAGGTTTATGGCCAAAAGGTCCTTGGTATGTAAAGCAGACTTCGTTGCAGTAATTTGATCTTCCAAGGATAGGTTTTTCTTGGACATTTCAGACAAAGCCCGATCTTTGGCGTTCAGTTGGTACACTTGGGTTTCCAATGTTGACAAAGTACGAGATTCTTCAACATTACGGCTGAGAACTCTTGATCGACTCCGAGCAGGTGGAGAATTTTGCTCCTCGACAACATTTTGAACAGCTATACCTCGCCCACGAGACCCTCTTCCTCGTCCCCGAGCATTAGCAAAAACACCAGACTTTCTTAAAGAATCCAATTCTTGCCTTAATTTGGCATTTTCAACCTCTAAGAAGGAGACTCCTTCATCATTGATCGGTACCAAGGCAGCAGAGGATGAATCTGCAGACTCGTATTGCGCCAACTTTTTCTGGAAATTGTTGTTCTCTTGTTCCAGCAGCTCGGCGATCTGTCTGCAGGCCTCAACTTCACCTTTTAGGGTTTTCTACCTAATATCGTACCCAGCAATGATCTTTTTGTGACCTGTCTCAGAAGAAAGCTGTTGATACCTATTCTCATATTCCTTGTGCAACAAATAATTGATTCATTGTGCTGACCTTGGATATCTTCTAAGGAATAATGAAGCTCCACAATCAAGTCATAGTAGGCCACGTTGTTAGCCACAGCTCGATCAAGTAAATCCTTCAAGTACCGATAACCCTCAATTGCTTGCTCTGAAGCATCATGGCCAAGGATGTCAGCAATTTCTGATGTACTAAGGTCTGTATGACCATCTTTATAATATTCATGGCATTGCTGCATCATCTTTGTATCATGTGCAGATATCAGTTCCATTCTAGCCACAAACTAATAATGAAGAGAAGACAACAGTCAACAAAAACAAATCATCAACAACAGAGATGAACAAAGATGAATTTTATTAGATCACAAAAAGATTACATTGTTTGATTACAAATAATGAAAGATAGAAATGATACCGAACAACTTCACACCTTTTCCTTGTCTCCCAAGACTTTCTCGGGAGGCTGGGACGAGGAGCTTGGTTGCTCGGTGGTAACAGCAGCTTGATCAGCAGGAGTTGAAATTTTCTCAGGAGGAGGAGGCATGGAAGAAATGTCCTCATTGGCAGAAGGTAGAGAGGCAGGGATTTGATCACCCATGGCCATGGAAGATTCATCAGAGATGGGCTCATCTTCTTCTTCTTCTACAATTGGTGGGGGAGGACCAGGGAGGTGTAGCTGAAATAGCTCAGAGTCGTCTTTGATCTTTAATTCCTGCAGGGCAGCTACCCAGCCATCTTGGAAGTATTTCAACTTCCCGTATTGTACTTGGGATGTCATAGCAGCAATCGCTTTGTCCCATCCTTTATCCCAGCCAGCGCTGAAGGACTTTTTAACTGCAAGCTTTCTTTTCAGTTTCTCCGAGGATAGCTTCTCGGATTGAAGACCTTCGGCAGTCTTTAACTTCACATCCAATTCTTCTTTTTGGCGCTTTACATCTCGCAGGACGGACAACTCTTCCTCTGCCTTTTTCAGCTTATCTTCAAGCTCTCCAAAGTTCTTGAGCTTGTCGTCATATTTTTGATGCTCAATCTCTAAACTTTTCACCTTATTCTCCAAATTCTTGGAGGTCTCAGCCAACTTCACCTTCTCAGCTTCAACTATAGACAACTTTTTCTCCCAGACAGCTTTTTCCTCACTATACTGCTGACGAGAATCTTTCAAGGATTGGGTTAAACCCAGCAGAGCATCCTCTACCCCCGACGAGGAGCTGGAAGCTTTAATTACTTCGTCTTTCTTCACGATGTTATTAAAACAATTCACCAGCTAAACAAAGGAAAAAGTGACAGGTCAGTACAAAAATACAAGTATTCAAAGAAAAAAAGGAAATTCAGAGTGTGAGAAATTTACTGAAGCAAGGTGACGGGTAGCTAGGGATGTCAGCATATCCCTAGAAATCTTTTCATCAATTCCTTGGACCTCGGGTATGATCCAAGTTTTTACCGAGCTCATGGCAGAACTCGGAGGAATGATGGTTGGAACACCAACACCACCAGCTGGTAGAGAAGAGATGGTTTCAGTCAGATTGGCAGTTTCAGCCAAATTGACTGAGGACGATTTCCTCAATCTCCTCAAAGGAACTTCAGCAATTTCAACCAAGGAAGAGCTCTTGGTCGGAGAGATAGCAGTCATCTCTACAGGAGCAACCTTCTTGCTCGGAGCCACTGGGGGCTTCTCGGTAGCTTTGGAAGGCGTAACATCCACCTTCTTAGTCCCCTCTGGGACATTAATTTTGCTTTTCTTGGCTTCAGCAGCAGAAGTAGTGTCATCAAACAGAGCAGGGGGAGCTCTTTTCCTACCCATTCTTTGACTTAAAGGGATGTGAGAATCTGAAGAAAAATCCTCTGGAGTTAAGGCTGGCTCAACAGAACTAATCACAGGACGAGCAGTATAAGAAGTCGTGTAACTCCTATACCGCAGCAAATATGATGCAGACCTGATATGCTCGTCTGCAACGTTCTTATGCAAACCCCAGATAAGTTTCAGATGCTTAATATTAACCTCTGATTCTTTTGGAGTCTTTCTTTTACTATCAACTGCAAACAAATATATAATGAAATATCAGTCATACATTTTGTCAAATATGATAAAAGCATAATTTCATAAGTAAAGGAAAATGAGAATAAACCTATCCCATTGCCATATGGGGGGCATTTAGGACCCTAGTATACTGCATCTCCAACCAAGGGGGCATATTGCCAATTTTTAATCACCACCCCATGTTCAAAATAATCTCTATTTGCATCAGGGAGGTTAACTACAAGAGCCCTATTTAAAAACCTAGTTTTTAAGTAATAAACATTATCTAAAATAGCCCATCTATAGCAAAACATAATTTTAGGAATCCCTATACGAGTTCCATGAGTTAGATTTAATTTATACACCCCATTAATTATTCTCCATGAATTGGGGGCTATTTTTGCAGGAACAACGTCAAAGTATTGACAGAACTCTAAGCATAAGGGATTTGGCGGAAAAGAAAATCCACATTCAGCAATGAATAGACTGGGGAACCAATGTCCCTCAGCCAATCGAAAATAATCTAAAGGCTCAGAAAGAACCTCCAGAGTTACCCAGGAAGGAATGGAAAAATCGGAACGAAATTTCTCAACAGACTCCACAATATAAACCATAGTGAATAAAAGAAATACAGAAGAAAAGAAGAGAATCTTACAGGAAAAAGGAAGAGCTGACAACTACCGAAAGGAAAAGATGAACGCACAAAGGAGAGAGAGAGAGAACAGAAAGCTTGAATGCAGAAAATTGGAAAAGGTAGAAGACGGTATGGTTACCAAAGAAGTTTAAATACTTTACCTTGGGAAGCTGCGAAGGAAATGATTACACAAAAGAAACTAATACGCCACCGGCGGCTAAAAGGACAAAAATGCACGAAGATCGAAGCACTCATAAAAACTCAAAAAAGGCAGATTCTATGAATTTGAAAGAAATTCAAATGTGAAGAAAAGGCTCCTAAAACCCAGGAAAGTCATTTAATATCGCCATACACCGAGAAAGAATGTTCCATACTCCTCAAAGTTCAAAATATGAAACATTGGGGGCTTCTGTTGATACCAAAATTAATATGCTGATATGGACGAATGATATGAAGACACGTGTCAATCTACTTGGCACAATAGCAACGAGGAAGTTCGTTTCCCCAACCAACTCATGAACTCCCGAGCAATGAGGATACACCGAGGAACTTCAGCACTCCGAGGTACTCTAGCGCTCCGAGGAACTCCTGAGCAACGAGCAACTAAGGCGGTCCGATCTGCATCTCGGTCGTAACATTAATTGCCAGATAACCAACAGTTCAATTATTCATTGAATGTTTATCATCTTGATGCACATGCTGCATTAAATGTATTACCATTTCATATGTATATCATTTAATGTATCAACCCTTTCATGTACAGCCTAAGGGCTATAAATACCTTGTATCACCCTCATTCAAAGGGACAGGAATTTCTTGGTTGAACTTAACATTGAGAATTCCTAAATACTCAGCAATAACATAACAGTGGACGTAGGTCATTCCTATAAGGCTGAACCACTTTAAAATCTGTCTCATTTTATTTATCTGTGATTGAATAATTAGAGCGATCTAGTTTTTTACATCAACAAGGAGTGTACATTCATCAAATCTCTTTGTCTTATCAAATCTGTCATACTTATTTGACTTATCTTTCTTTTTCGAACTCTTTTCGGTATTAGACTTGGCATGACTAGATTCTTTTATCTCCATAGCCTCTTCTTCATTCATGATCTTCCCCACCTTGGTAAAGAGCTCAGCCATTGTGTCGTCGGTTCCTTTTCATGAGCCTAATAAAGTTTTCCTGGCATAATTCCACTCATTATTGCTGTGATGGAAATATTCTCATCATTATCAATAACCTCCATCTTTTTTATATATCGGTATGTACTCTTTTATTATTTCATTAGCATTTTGGAGGACGCCTAACAACTGAGTTACATGTTTTTATAGTTTAGTACCAAAGCAAAAGTAATTGATAATCAAATTCGCCAGATACTTGAATTTTTTTAATTGCCCCATTGGGAGCCCTCTGTACTAGATCTGAGCCGATCCAATTAATGTACTAAAAATTCCTAGGTGGTGATGTTGTCTAATGTCCGATGGAGTCACTCTATAATTTTATTATTTTCTCGGGGAGGGGCTGTTGGTTACCTTGGGAAACGTTTTCCCCTTGTTAGCCGGGTTGTTAGGAGTGGAGTGTCGACCCGACCTTATGAGGAAATCGAACTCTTTCTATGGAAAGAGTACGGGTTTGGCCTAAGCTTCCCCTTCATATTTTTCCAAGTGGAGCATATGATCTATTAAGAAAGCGAGGGTCGGAGGCAGGTAGCGGATTTAAGGCCATTACTTTTGTTCATTCCATGGTGGGGACTAGGCTAGAGCTTTTAAGAGCTTGGGTCTAGTTATTATAGGGAGTTCATAACATGGAATCATCTATCTATCTATCTATCTATCTATCTATCTATCTATCTATCTATCTATCTATCTATCAATCTATCTATATATCTATCTATCTATCTATATATATATATATATATATATATATATATATATATATATATATATATATATATATATATATATACATATATATATATGTGTGTGTATGTGTGTGTGTGTGTGAGAGAGAGAGAGAGAGAGAGAGAGAGAGAGAGAGAGAGAGTTTAGATTGGGGGTAGGGATCTCTGCTACAGTTCTTAAGACTTGGTCATCTATCTAGTCTGGTGTCCTTGTGAGGATTTAGTAGACATGGAGGACCTCGACCAAATTTCGTCCTATGAGGAACTTTTTTGGTGCTCTTTGTTGTTTTAAGAGGGTATGTTTGAGGCGATTTCTTGCTCCTCTCTATTATTGGAAGGGGAATTTGGTTTTCCTAGATCCATTTCATTTACGATGTTCGTAGCTTCGCAAAAGATGTCTCCATAATAGTAGTGATATTCTAGCCACCAGGGGAGACTTTATGTACAAATCTAGCAAGGGTCAGTGGTGATACCGCGTATTGTAGGCATCCGAACATTTTTAATGTGCATGGTTATGGGGAGCCGGGTTAACTAGTTCCATCGCCATTGTGTATGAGTATATACAAGAGGGGGACCTTCCGGTAAGAAATGTCCTTAGCAAGTCACTCATCTTGTAGTTTGATTATACTGACAATGTGGGTTACATATAAGTAGGTGTTACTATGGCTACATCCCATATTAGTGTAGTGGTATGACCAGGGTGATACACCAAGTACAAAGAGGTGGAATTCTAATTGTACAATGAGCACGTCAAGTTCACTATAGGGAACAACGAGGTCTTTCGTTTGCAAATAACTTTGGGGGGATTGGGGTCCACCTCTATAGTACTGCAGATGAAATTTTAAATTTCCACAGGCATATCATCCCATATAGTGTATCGAATACTTTGTTATATATTGATATTAGGGTTCCTAAGTTTCGTGTTACTGTTTAAAAAATGGAGGGGTGACCCTCCATATGAGAGACTGGGCTGGAGATTGTCTGTAATGTAGGATTATTTTTTCACGTGGTAGGTCCAATGTTCATGTCTATTAAGTCAATCCATCTCTTCTGCAGTGGCTCTATTCCCGATAGAATATGTAGTCTCGTGTATTGGGGTATCAGAGGATGTAACTACTTTCTCGTCCAGACGTATCCCATTTTCTTCAGAGTAATCCCACTATGTCACCATCTCCCAGACTTAAGGGTTTGATCATGAATCTGTATCCGGATCCAGGATATATGTTACCCTTAGTGATTAGGAGATGGTCGAAGCAGTCGTTAATACCTTGTTCTAATAAGTCGATACAGTAAAAATGCTTGAACTAGGTAATGGAGACCTTATCGTAAGTTTCGATTGACTGATGGCATTATTTCTCATAGGATGGTTGAGTGCTGATTTTGATCCTATTAAATGAGAGGAATAAATGTCCCCCTAGATCTTCATTCTCATCATGTGGATAGTAGCAATGGATCAATCCCATGATTCGTCTATTAAGTAGTTGGCGCAGGTGGTCATTCCTCGTTCTCATCGTACCTAGTGAGAAATATTATCTATGCGTCCATTACCCTCTCGTCCTTATGAAGGATATTCCACCTTTATCTGGGAAGGCTCATACATAAGGTTGGCTTGTCACTCAGCTTCCCGAGCAACATATGTTTGTACAATGTGTACCTTTATTATTTTTTCTTCCTCATGTAGTTATTGGTGATGGAACATGCAGTCCCAAGTGATGTGATTGTGTGCCCAGATCTATCTATCCATTTGACTCATTTGTACTTAGGGCTAGGATATCGGGGTGTCAAAATTAAGAGTTCTACCATTCGAGGACTGGCTATTGCAGTTCTTCTGGTATTTCTTGAAAAGTTAATCGAGAATTTATTTACCATAGTGGGTGGGCATCACTGTTAGTTTTTGAATCTAAGAGGGAGAATAGGTGTGCTTGAGAGGTTTACCCCTCTTATCCGTTGAACTAAATCGGTATTGTAAAACTAATATGATCGGATTCCTGAAGAGCTTAGTCATACATTTCTTCCCATTCAATTGAATGATTAATTTTTGCTAAGGGGGTGAGCCCTGACTCTTTAGTGTTCATGAATTCTATGACCAATTGCAAGTTCGAGTTATAGTGGTTGGTTTCTAGGAAGTTTATGTCCATGATGAAAAAGGTCATGCGGTCAATGGTATGCTTAGTTTTAGTGATCATTTTTATGGTGGGCGATGGCATGCCTAAAGGGGTAGATATTTGGAATTAGGGGTGTGTCCTCATCCTTAATTTTTGATGGATGAGTACTATTTAGATGGAAGTATCTGATAAGGTGTTAGTACCGAGGTTGGGATGATATGCTAGGGGTTTTTAATGACATTGGGCTTCAGTGGGATGAGGCTCTTGTCATTAATGAGATGCTGGATAGCGTACCTGAAAACCCAATTGTGATATGGACGCATCCTTAGTGGAAATCACAATGTGAGTTAGACTGACAGTTCTTATTTCTGGTGACCGGGATGGTTTTGGGTTAAGATATTTTAGGCGACCATCTAACTTTAAAGTAGTAAAGACAAGACTCAAAGAATCCAGAAGGTCCATAAAGTGTCTAGGTAGGGTGAGAAACTCTTTAGGAGGATGCATGGCATGATAGTTTCTTATAAGGGGCCCGATTAGAGGCACATGGTAGTGACTACCATAGCTTGGGAAATGTTGACAACTGGGTAAGGACCTAGCGATGGATTGACTACAAGAGCGGTGATGTGGAACGTGGAAGATCTAGGAAGATAAGGGTAGGTTGACCATCTACAGGCTTTCTCTCTCCAGCGAGTGACAAAAATGCCAAATGTCTAGCCATATTCTTGCTTCGGCATTTTTAGGTCTTTACGTGTGGCGTCAAGTTCTTTGTTGTATTCGTACTATTTTAAAAAATCACGACATACATCGTTCCATGTTTTAGCGGTCCACTCACACATCAGGCCCATGTCCCTAGTGAGGGATCCATCTAATTACGCAGAGGAGAACATATTCTCCTGCATCTGAAGGTGGTAGTTGGATAAGTGAGGTGATGGGGATCCAAGTCCCTTGTAGGTTTTGAAGACTGACATCTTGAATTTTTTCTGTAGTCAGTATTACGGATACAGACATCTTTTTTATGTTTGTGACGCCATCCATGGTTTGCCTCTTGTTGATGGCTTCTTAAAGGAGACATAGCTCAGATTGAACTTGTGTTATATCCTGGTTTGGAGGTGAGGGAAAACCACTCTGCTAGTAGTGGAGTTGTATCTTTGGCTTTGGGGGTGTGGGGGGGGGGGGGGGGGGGGCGCTTGTTAGCAGTGTGTGGGTAACATAGGTATGGATGGTAAGGTTCAAATTAACCATGCAGGGTGAATGATACTTGAAAATATGGAGTGAAAACATTATCAGGGGAGTCAGAACTGGGATCGGTGCAGGTGGATCCCGTGGGTTAGTCGATATTTCCTCGACAGCGACCGTAGGCGGTGTATTAGTTTTAGGATTGGGGGAGGAACTACATATGCTCCCATTCTAATAGTATAAGTGCCCTTAATAAGTGGACTTGTTCTAAGTCCAGGTCCCTAATTTTGGACTGCATGGTGTTCTGCAAGACAATGATGCTTTCAAGTAGTCTTAAACTTGATCCATTATTGATGAATCCTAGTCTTGTTCAATATATACTGAGCATACTGTGTAGAAAATTTGACAAGCATGGGTAGGTAGTTCACTGACAAAAACTATATGACCACATGGAGCGTTTATTCGCATTTCCAGGATAGAAAGTTAGGATGGACTCTTTTTAATACATGTAACTGCAAAAAATGTCGGGGTAAAGGACAATCGTCCTTAGAACAAGCTTTGTTTAGATCCATGAAGTTGACACACATTTTCCACTTGTTCTGCTTATTTGGAACCATCACCATATTAGAGAGCCATTTCGGGTACTTGACGTCTTCGATGAAATTGGACTTTTTTGGTTTCTTAACCTCCTTCTAAATTGTCACATTCTTCTCGTTTGAGAACACATCCCATTTTATTTGATCAATTTGTCATTTTAACAATACTGAGCTCATGGGAGAGGAATCAGGGTCAATTCTAGCCATGTCCTCATGAATTTAAGCAAAAACATCCTTTCTAACCCTTAAGAAATCTGTCAGGTATTTCTAGAGAGTTGGATCCAAAAATAAGTTTATATGGGTTGTCTTTTTAGGATGATCGTCATCAAGAATAATCGGCTCCATTTGCTCGACAATTTCACAACTGACTAACTTATCTTCATCTCGAGGATCTAATATCAAATTCTTATAAGTGTGTGTTAGCTTATACATTTCCTCTTGCTCAACTAATGTATAATAACACTCTTAGGCTTCAACTTAGTTTTCTTTCACAACCCCAACACCATAATTTGTGGGGGATTTTAGACATTGATGTTCAGTGGAGGAAACTTCTTCAAACCAACCCTGTAAAAGATAATGTAGTAAGTTGTGATCACGTTCTTATACAAGATGAAGAAGTTCATCATCTTAGTTTGGTAGTTTGGCCAAGTTTTGCTGGCAACCTCGAGCTCAATCGTGCCAAAGGGTTACACTTTCTCCCTTGAAAATCAAATAAGCGAATGGTGGTATGCCTACAACTTCTGATCTTCTTATTTAAACTCATTGAAATAGTCGTAAAGAAAAACATTTGTTGATATGCCATTATCGACGAAAATTCAAGAAATCGACCCCTCGTGGACCAACATAGTGAATATGAGAGGATCGTCGTGGGGGACAATAGGCGAAACAAATCACCTCGAGAAGAACTAAAAACCAACCAATCTTTGTGAAATTTGAGAGGTCGTGCCTTAGGCGATTCAACCAAATTCACATTCCTGATATGAGCATAGGCCTTGGCCTCATTCAAGTATTCATTTCTTTCAAGTGGTTCATCATCACCACTAGTTTCACCTCCTTCAATGAAGTGGCATCATAAAGAGACAACACTATACACTGGATTTAGAGGCTTTTTTAGAAATCGAGGTCATCTTCATAATATGAATCCTGGCCTTTGCAATATGACTTAGATCATCTCCCAGGATCTATTCATATTTGACTTTATCTCCTTGACCTAACTTATCAACGAACTTTGACATCTTACCCTTTCGAATCAAAATCTCAATATCATTTTTCAGAGATAAACAACTATCAGTGTCATGATCATGATTTTTTTCGAATTCAATATATTTATGCTTATTTCGCCTGATAGCAGGTATTTTTAATTTCTCGGGACACTTGAGTTTAATACTTTCTCAGATCTCATCGAGGATGTGGTGGATGCCCATAGTGAGCAGGGTATATTCATCAAATCTCTCTAGTTTATCAAATTTCAGAATTCTTTGACTTTCCTTCCTTCCGGTGGATGCCCATAGTGAGCAGAGCATATTCATTAATTCTCTCCAGTTTATCAAATTTGTGAGAATTCCTTGACTTTTCTTCCTTCTCTAAACTCTTTTTGATGTCATTCTTCGAGTGACCAATTTTTTTTTCCACCGTAACCTCTTCTACATTCATAATCTTCCCCACCTTGGCAAAGAACTCGGCCATTATGCTACACATTTACTTTATAAGAGCCAAGTAAAGTTTTCTTAGTAGTAATCCACTCATTATTTTTATGATGGAACTATTCTCATCATAGTCAATAACCTCTAGCTTTTTTTATTAAACCATGTAATGTATTCTCTTGTCATTTCATTTGCCTTTTGATGGATGCCAAATAAGTGAGCACGCGTTTTCCTTGTTTAGCACCAAAGCAGAAGTTACTCACAAACAAATCTTCTAGATGCTTAAAGTTTGTGAACTTCCCCCCTGGGAGACCATTTTACCGGATCTGAGATGATCTAGTCAATGTACTGAAAAAGTCTCGACAATGCATTTCATCAGGATTGGAATAGATCACAATGATAGCTTGATATTATTCCACGCATAGGAATAAGATTTCCCATCATACTTGGGAGTGATGCTTGGTGGCTATAATTTTGTAAGTATGGGTCAGTTAATAACTAACGTTGTAAATGGTTTCCCTTGCACATAGCCTCTCTAAAAAGAATTTTTGGTCTTTATGAAATCACCCAGACGATATTCAAGACATTGATGGACCCCTTATATGGTTGGTCATCCTTCTTTGCTTTTGTCTCTCCAACTAGATCATGACTCTTGATCGATATCTCTACCCTATTTATCATATGTTTGGATCTAGCTAACCCCCTAATGTTGTGTCTAGAATGATCCAAGAATCTTGTATACAGTCCTCTTTGACTCTTTCATGTATTCCTTTGGATCCCTATGCGATTGTTCTCACGCTACCATTGTTCCCAAATAGTCAGATGTTGAACTCTTAGTGAGTCTTTGGAAGGCACTAATACATTCAGTTATGAATCTTTGGTTGTCCTTGTATCATGTTGATCAGACTAGTGGATGTAGCTCCAAGACTATAAGTTATGTCCTCTCTTTTAGACCTTGTATACATGGACCTACCCGTTTCATCATTAAACCTAGATCTGGATCCTTCGACAGTGAATCTGAATCCGTTCCATTTGCCTTGGAAGCTCAAATCTAACCTCCTAGTATTTTCCATAACATGATCATGGTGAAATAACCTCCTATCCCAGTGTGGATCTAGGGAGGCATCTCATATCTCCTATCATCATTTCCCCTAAAAGCGAGCGTGATTAGGATTACCATCAGTCTTTGCTGTCCAACCAACATGTTTTATGTCAACTACCTCATATTATCTTGCTTATCCTATTGACTTATAGCCAAACTTTGCAAGATCCCTTGGAGATATCCTATTCCAACCGGTGATTGGGGTGGAACCCTTTGTGTCATTTTACTGCTTTTTGGGTTTTCTTAGTTGTAAAAAATCGTACAAAAAGAGAGTACTATAACAAAAAGATATAGTATGGTAATAAGAATGATGAAAGTGCAGTAAATTTGCAGGAAAATGAGAATGAAAGAAGAAAAATGCAAATAGTAAACGAAATTAACAGAATTTAAGATAATTAAAGAGGAATTGCTAATTTAAGAAATCTAACCCTGTGAAATCCAATATAATTGGTTGGAAATCCGTGAGTTCAATAAAATTGGGTATCCTGGAGTTTTAGCCAATAACGATGGTAGAAAATGATGGATGGACAGTCATTTCCCACAGATGACACCAATATATTGTCATCTAAAATTAATATAGGTTTTATCTTAGCTTAATTGCAATAATTACAAATAGATAACATATAAGAGATAATAACAATCAAGATGCTAATCTAGAGAAAATAATAAAAGAAGGGAGGAAGAGAATGACATAAAGATGTAAGTGATCCATCCAGGAATAGCCTACGTCCACTATGTAGTGTAGCAGAGATTAGATACAGGGAAATTGCCATTAATGGATACATACAAGATCTCAAGTTCTTTTTAGAATTTAGCAACATAACAGTAGGAAAAATATCTTGGATCCCTACCCTTAAGGTTATGGTGTGGTATTTATAGGCTGTTAGAAAAGAGAGAATACGGAGGGACATGTCTCATGCTTTATAAATCAAGAAGGTACACGCTTTACTTAAAGGTGAGGGGATAATTATGAGTTTTTTACGCGCACATGGGGGAGGATATTTTCATATCTCCTACGCATGAACATATTCTAACTGCTTATGATGTCATCCAATCACATAATAAATGTTTGATTTAATAAGGTGAACTAATAGTGTTAGTCAGTTGTGAACTAACAGTGTTAAATAGACTGCTGGAACCTCTCAAGTGGGGCTGACTTGATTCATAACTGAGTTGACCTCTTCTACTATAACGAGTGGTTGTATGTGTTATCTTCTGATTGGCCCATGAGGTATCCCATATTTATGGTCTAACAATAGTCATCACATGTAACACACACAAGAAAATACTTGAAATCATTGTTTATTATCCAATCAAAGGGAGAGAAGAAAATATTGATAATAGTAGAAAAACTTTCTTTATAAAGGGATATATAATTTAGGATAACGGATAAGGAGGGACTCTTTAGATAACAGGTCAAGCTCAAAGGGCCTCCATATGATGGGCGTCGTGATGCATCCGATAGAGGTCCAAATATTAAATATTGTCGTTTTGTTGATGTTGGTGATGGGGTGGGTTAGATTCTATCGAGGTGATTTTGGAATGACCCTCGGGCGCTTTAAAGTCTTAGTATAGACTATAAGGCGAGCATGCGGTGTTTCTTTAGTTGGGTTTTCTTTTGTTTGAGGGTGGCCTTTAGATTTATAGTTGGGTTTGTAACAAGGTCATTATAAGGGCATCCCTAGGAGAGGGCTTTTAGAAAAAGCTGGTGACTTTCTTCGTTCCACTAATAGTTCCACGAGATTTATCCGTCTACATCCTGAGGCTCAACCAAAGGCAGTGCTTGAGATTGAGGGGTTGTGGAGTTTGATACACAAGGGTAGATGTTGAGTTTAGGGAAGCTGAATATTTATCCTATTTATGTGGTGGTACCTTGGGTGGCCGAGGCAGTTTACCAATCGAAAAAGTATTCTGCAGGGGTTAAGTCAATAGATCTCAACATGGCTACTAGAGAATTATCATTAGGAAATATAACGGGTAATACCCATTCAGGATCTAGCTTGGGGGTTTCTCTGTCTTCCTAGGTAACTCGTGGCACATTATATTCATTATGGTTGATATTTTGGATTTTCCTGTAATCTACGTATAACCCTTTCTCACCAAGGATCTCCATCGCAAACTGTGGGTATTTCTTTGCTTCATCCCACCATGGTCCAAGGAGTTCATAACAAGGGAAACCTTCTCCTTAGAGACAAAAGTGACCATTCCACCCTTGATGAGGGTCTTTAGGACTAAAAGTTATGGCCTTGCCATTGGTGGTGTACCTAAGATCGACCTTTACTTTGTGTTCCATAACTGAGACAACTTTGAGGCTTCCCTCTTAGTCTTTTTCGACTCTGAACCCCAGCAGGTATCCCATCTTTTGAATGATTCGAGCAGACACATTGTGAGTAATCGACTCCTCTTCTATCATGTAAGCGAGTGGAACGTCTCGAAATACGCTGAGGACGATGTCGTTGTTATCGTGGTGGGTGTCTAGGAGGTGGATACTAATAGTGTTAGTAACTGTATCCCATCCATTGTCCCTTTGGACTGTGATGACATCTGTGTCAAATTAGAATCTGACTTCTAGGATGAAGAACCCTAGGAATTCTCTATGAGTGTTATCATAAGCCTTGATGGCTATGGAAGATGGTGTAAACTCCAAGGTGGTGTATCCCAGATTGATAATGGTGGGGAAGGGATATACATTGATGGTGTACTAATTATCTACTAGTACTAAATGTACAACCTGTTCGTGAGTCTTAGTAGTAAAGTGTAATGCACATGAGTGATTGGGGCCTTGCTTGAGAAGGTATTCATTAGAGAATTTGATGTGTTATTGCATGATGATAGACCCATTAGTAGATGAAATTTTAGTCGAAGTTCAATATGTGGTTATAGAAACCTGAGACAACAGATGGACGAGTGCATCTCAGTATTATCGAGATATAGCTAGAAATTCCCAGTTAGTAAGGTTGGCTAATGTTCAATGGAGTTACTCTTGGGATTTTTATCCTCCTAGGGATGGGGAATGATAGTTACCTTAGGGGAGATTTTTTCTTATTAGCAGGGTTCTAATTAGGAAGTCGAACTCTTTCTCTTAAGAGAGTACAAATTTTCCCCAAGCTTACATTTAAATTTTTTCCAAGTGGAGCATGAGATATGTTAAGAACGAGGGACTAAAGGTAAATGGATTTGGATTTAGGGCCTTTACTTCGGTCCAATCCAGGGCATGGGTGGGGGATGACTTTGGTGGGCCATTTCATCTTATATTTAATTATACTGACTATGTGAGTTACATCTAATTAGGTGTTACCATGTCGATGGACCGTACTAGTGCAATGGTATGACTAGGGTGGTACATCGAGTGCAAAGAGGTCTAATGCTAGTTGTTCAATGAACATGTCAGCTTTGATATATGGATCAATGGGGTCTTTTATATGAGAAATAACTTTGGAAGGACTCCATAGTACTGTAGATGGAAAATTTCTTCCATATTCATATCATCCTATCCAGTACCGGACACTTTGGTATATGTTGATATTGGGGTGTCTAAATTCTTTGTTATTATTGAAAAAATGGAGGGGTGGACCTCCATATCAGACATTGGGCTGGAAACTATATGTAGTATAGCCTTTTTTATTCATCATATTGCTCAAGTCGATCTATCTCTTATGAAATTGCTTTTTACCTGATCTCGAATTTGTAGTCTCAAATGTTGGGGTCTCAAATGATGTAACTCCTTACTCATGTAGCTGTATCGCCTTTCTTAGGGAGTAATCCCACGATGTCATCATCTCCTGCACTTAGGGGTTAAGCATGAATTCGTCTCCGATTATAGCGATGTGTTACTTTTGATGATTATGAGATGGGCGTAGAAGTCGATTGTCCCTTGTTTCGGTAGGTCGGTATTGTAAACATCCTTGGGAATAGGTGATGCCGACCTTAGAATAGGTTTTGATTGGTCGAAGGCCGTGTTTCTCTTATAAGTGATGATTTTGAGCCTATTAGATGAGAGGGGTCAATATCTCCCCTGATGTTTGTTATGATTTTATGGATAGTAACAATGGGAAGATATCATGATTCGCCTCTTGGGTGGTTGTCTTGGGTGGTTATTCCTAGTTATCTATCGTGCCTAGTGACAAAGATTATTTAGGTGGCCATGACCCTCTAGTGCTCATGGAAGAGGTTCCAACTTCCTCTGGGAAGGTTCATATGTGGTGTTGGTATCTAAAATTAGTACTATGATAATTATGTATCTTAATTTAATGGTAAAAATAATAAACTACCACAGATATAATAGTAAATTATTCGAACTTGAGAGAGATGTGAAACAGAGAAAGAGATAAGAAGTTTAACATGGTTCAGCCGAATGAGGTGCCTATATCCATGAGTGAAAAGTCATTTTGTATTAAGGCAATGTAAAAGATCTCAAGGATCTCTCTAGGGTTAAGTGTATACCATTTTTCTCATATGTCTTAGCTAAGGGATATAGTGGGATTTTTATAGTAAGGGTGAAAAGAATAAGAGGTGGAGTTCTTTTATATGTCGAGCAATTACACATTTTTACAATTTGTTCATGATAACTAATAATGAGCCATCATAACCCACGTTCATTTACAAAATAGATTGTATATATTCTCATGTGTGTTTGATTTCCTCATTGATGGCTGGCCTTCCTAAGGGTGATCGGCCATAGTACTGTCTAGTGGGGAACAATTATCCCACCATTATAATGTCTTGTGGGTAGGTCTTACTTATATATTATGATGACAAATATCATAGTTTCATTGGTCTACGTCATACTCTTAATTTAGGGTATAACAAAATCCCCCAGTACTTCATTCTTGATCAGAGCGAGCGGTGGCTGAGGGAGTGAAAGGATTGTGTATTAACCATTAGGTGTTACTAGGCTTCATGAAAGTTTGATCGTAAAAATTTTACGATGGTTTGGTTGTGTTTAGGTGCTTGGTCAAATTTCGATCTATGAAAGTTCATAGATACGGGTTTCTTTTCTTAAGGAAATGGAAATATTATAAATAAGGGAAAAAATCATGAAACACCCAGGGGGACGTCGTTAATAACATTTATTGTGTATTGAACCACCGTCGAAGTTGAAACGGTAGGTACATTTAATCATACCCATTTCGTGCAACTCAAGAGATGTCACTGAGTCTATAAAACGTCACTTCCCTCCTTTGTTCACTTCATCCTGAATTTTAAAATTTATTTATTCTCTTTTCATGTCTTTTCTGCTGTTTGTGAGAGTTGTATACCTTTCCTGCCTTTTCACTTGAAGAATTTCTCCTTCTTGGCATTTCTTTGGTATTTTCATGTTGAAAATATGGTATATACGGTATATGAGAGTTTATTACAGATCTTTAGGTCCACTCAAAGAATCACATCGTGGGTAAAGAATGAATTATTAGCTGGTCCCTGAGAGCTTTGCGCCTTAGAGGAGGGCCACTGGATACCCAACATATTTATTCTTAAGTGTGGGGTTACCTTCCCCCTAACCATTTAATTCTGGAATTTTATCAATATTTAGACGTAATCCTTATCCTAGTTGCCCCAAATACTTGGAGGTTCATTAATGGGGATTACCACATTAATGAGCAGTATAAGAAAAATATTGGTGTAGAGGGAAATTAAAGCTCATAGTTGATCAGATGATTAACCTCGTACACATAAGTTGTTTAAAGGGAGATTCAAGACTGATCGGAAGAAGCTTATTTATAGGAGGTCCCATAACCAGATGTCTCGCTCAAACACACTTCCAAAAGGATCGTGGTTACTCAAAATACCTCCACACAAGAAACAAGCTTGATCAAAGAGGCTCCTAGAAACACATCTGCAACATATTTTTTCCCTTTTATTTTCAAATATTTAGAACATGTTGTAATAATATTGAGGTTGTTTAGTACTTGCAAAGGTCCATGTCTGGCATGACATGGAAGAGCTCACATGATCTATCAAACGGCCTCATTTGGGAAATCGTATAGGGATTTGGTTTGGAGGATTCAGAACAAGGCAACATTGGGAAACAGTCCCAACCTCTTTGTTACACTTGGGAAAATATAATATATATTCAATAGGGTTAAGATAGTACTCTGAAACACCTTCTTCGAGGGACCTCACCCGAGGTACCTCATCAAAATAAGTTTGTTCAAAATAATCCTTGCCTCTCAAATACGATTTTAGGTTATTCGAACAACCATCTCTAGAAGAGCCTCATTTGGCTGACAAGACAACATATATCATAACCATTGTTTATTATCTTCATGATGTCATGCTTTTCGATACTTTAGGAGCCCAAGAAAGGTGCTACTTAAGTAAGTTAATTCCTTTGATCACTGCCTTATTTAGAGGAATGTCCCATCAGCCATCATAAAACAAACTTTAGTGCTAACTTTCCACATCTGAATCAATGCAAGAGACTTTTTGGGAGCATAAACAGTGTTCCCTCCAAGAAATAATATCTCGAGAAATTAATATGCTATCATTAGTATTAAATGCACAGATCTTAGCATTAAATGAGGTCAGAGCATTTAATGCGAGCAAGGTCATTCGAACAACCTTATTCTTATATAAATACTTTCCTTTGTCACATTCATAAGGGATATTTGAATATCAACTCTCAAGACATGTGAGTCCATTATCATTAGATTTTATACTCTTTATTCTCAGAACATAACTAGTCTTTATTCTAAATCATTTTCATTCATTGAGCAGATAGGTTTACTGCCTTTCCTTTATTCTACCAAAGTGCTTGTTCTTTTTCCCTCTAATAAAGTTGATTGTTGAGATTCACTTCATTATTGTATTAATAGGATATTTGTATTGTAAAGGATTATTTAATAGATGTTATATAGCTTTAAAAGATATTTATTGTAAGTACTAAAATTTCCATTTACTACGTTATTCTTTATGCATTAATCATCATTCTGAAGGAGGATAAACCTTGCTAATACTAATTGTGCTTAACGATTACAATAGGAATAAAATAATTGATGTATTATTATAGCTGGGGCACCACCACTGAAAATATTTATTATTTGAAGACGAGGCAGTCTAATAGAGCTCTTGTCATGAGCTTGCCTGATTCTAATAAGGATTATTAGAATCATGGAATAATTGTGAAGGATTGGATATTTTCCACTCATCCTGAGGATGAAGTGTACAGTGGTCCCCACTGTCCTCGGGAGGGTCAAGGCATAGGTCGTCACATACACATACTGCTTGGATATTTTCTTTTTCACCTGTCTTTTATCTTATAGCTGACTATATATTTTCTATTTTTTATTTTGTAGAGAAAAAAAAGAGAAATATTGCTCGTGTTTTTTAAGTTAATTTTTCCGACTTAGTGATCGTTCGGTCTATCTAGTAGAGGAGTGGTGTCAAAAATCATCCTCGCTCGATTTCATTTTGCACATCTACCTTAGTTACATCACTTCTTTCGTTACTCGCCTAACTTATGAGATACCAAAATCCCCCATTAGCCTAGATGACACTGCCTCTTCCTCTTCAGGTTCTGGTTCAGAGTCCTCCCCCAAACAAAAAGTGATTTTTTGATAAAAAGCACTTCGTCATCTTGGGAAACTTTGGATGTAGCTTTTGTGTTGGGAGACATTTCATCTATAGAAATGGTGAAAAGAAAGATTCTTAACCTACTTACTGGCACTAGGTATTCTCCTTTTGCAAGTAAAAAGACAAAAGTTGGAGGCTCCAGTTAACCTATCCTTATGGATATTTCCTCATGAAAACAATAATAGCCCCAGTACAAGAGGTTAAGAAGAGGCCCAGCCCCAACTCTGGAGGTGGATGGAAAGGAGCCTACGAACAAGGGTAAAGGTACCGATCAATCTGTTGTGGTGTATCCTGAGCTTGATTAGGGATTGATTGGAGCTAGTGTTCTCCCTACCAATTAAGTGGTTGTATTCGCCCTCCCTCCCCCATTCAAGGATGGTCGATTGGGCTAATCACAATCTGTCCCTTGTAAGTGTACTATCTTTAATTCCACTTTTATCATATTTGTTACCATTTTTTTTGCTAACCTCATTCTTCGAATGCTTGTATTGCAATTCTTGATTACTTATGACCAGCTTTTGAAGAAGAATGATAAGTTAAAGGAACACTCTTCTGATGAGGAGGCAACCCCCTCGGGAATGCCCAAGTCCTTATAGGAATTTGATCACGCTCACGAGGATGAAAATAGGGGGCTAACATATATAATCAAACAACTGGAGCATGGTAAGACTTCGATAGAGGAATCCATGAGCAATGCTAAGAGAGAGGTCGACAAGGCTAAAAAGATTACGTACCTCGCAAAAGCACATGTTATTGATGTCAAAGTCAAGGCCAAGAATGATAAGGAGGATGCCTTTACTAGGGGATGGGATAAGGAATTCTTTACTGCTACCATACATCTTGAATATCTAAAGGATGGTTGGGATGCTTCCCTCACCCAGGTCATCACTGCTGAGGGATCAGAGATTTTTCTCCAGGACAATCCTAACACTCGTCATAAGATAGAGGAAGATGTTGATAATATGGACAAGGACAAGGAATAAAATGAGTCTAGGGTGGCTATATGAGTCTACAGTGGTTAAAGATCATATGATGATAAATGATCAAGTCGAAGGTGAGGTTGCAACTGACATGGAGAAGGTGTGAGAAAGGTCATCATAGTTATAAGAATTTAATTTTTTTTCTTTCCCTTTATTTTGTGAAATCTTGTTATGCCATTGTAATTCCTCAGTGTAATACCTTTAATGTTTTTAATAAAATGAAGTTTTACTTTCTCAATTACAATCTTTATCAATTTAGTACAACTTCTCCTTTATTTGGATAGAACTAGGATGTCTTATTCGGTCTCTACTCAGGGTGATCTCCAACAAAGAAGTAACCGATTGTTCGACGCTAGTCATGGAGAGATGGATGAAGAGGATTTAGAGGAGTTTCTCAGCCTGGACGTATCAGGTCAAGCTAAATATGCCTATCTCGACATACGCTAACTCTTTCATCAGGCAATGGTGGTCAATGCCTCATATCATGAAATAATCCTTAACCTTCAGCAAAATCACAAAGATACTATAGCAAGTCTGACTACCGACTGTGAGAAAAAAGTTTGCTACCTTATAGAAGGATAATGGGTTTAACCAAAAGTTAATGTCCTTGTATTCACCATATTTGAATAATAAATTTGTATTTAAATCATATTTGAAAACCACATGAGAGGTTGCAAGCTTGATTGAACAAGTGAACAAAATATTACGTAACAAGATGGAGGGACTCATAAAGTCCGCTTAGCCGATCAAAATGAAGGTGCCTCTTTTCTGGAATAAAAGAATGCATGTTTGATGGAGGAGTTGGGGGCATAGGTCAATATTCTCAGTAATTGCTTATAGTTCCTTAGTCGGTGGAGGACGACAAGATCAAGAAGACTTTGTCCAACGAATCCTCACTCATAAAGAATCACTCGGCGACCATAAAAAAGATAAGTGAAAAAGTTGGTTGCCTTATATATCACTTTCATAAACAATCTTACACTATCTGGATGGAGGTTTATGATGAGGCTCTATAAATATGAGTGAAGAACTTGACCAAGCTTGTAAGGTTGTCTATAATCACGGTTGGTGCAATGCTTTACTATAATGAAATTATTGAAAGAGTAGAAATTACGGTATTAGCATGACCTTGGTTATTTAAATCATCATATTCCTCTGCTTAAGTTTGATGCTTCTTAGATTCCTCCGGATGCTATTCCAACTAGTCTGATAGGGAATATCATTGGGATTATGGTTTGCATGATGACGAAACTTTTAGTCGATCATTGCACCTGACGAATAAGGCAAGTTCCAATAGCCAATCAAGGCTTAGATATCTAACCACTACTGTCACCCCATATGTTTTGGATGTATCACCTTTTGGAGTTGAGAAATTACTAATTAAGTATTCATCAAATAAGGCTTACAGACCTGATATCTTTTCATTTTGTTAGCCTTGTAATAATTTTTCATAATTTATAATGAAAATTTTAAAGCTCTTTTTCTTGCATTAACTGATTAGTTGTTTGTTGTTTTTCGATATGGTTTACTATTAGTTTAGTCTTATGATTATGTGGTTGGTGTATGCCTGACTAATCTACCTTATTATTTAATGATGTTGAACAAAATTGGGTTATCATGTCTTAGGTTCTACTGATGTCGTATTGGTAGCGTAAACAGATCTTATCATTTTGAACAAGTGCTAACGTTAGTTACCGGCGGAGACCAAATGTGTTAGGATTAGCCCTTACTTTTAGCTAGTTAAAGTTGATAATTGTCATCCACATGACTAACTGCGTTGGATTTGGTCTACTAAACTTCTCGTTCTTGACCATAAGGGGTCATACATAAAGTTTTGTGTTTGTGACTTCTTATGCTTGACCTAGTTAGGTCATGCATGAATTTAGACTTCTCTTTGTGTTATGTTAAAAAATGAGGTCATACGTGAAGTTTGATTTTTTATTATAATTTGAGATTGATTTAAATTTCTAGCACATCTCCCACTTTGAAAAAAAACATAAAGAAGAGCAACAACATTCACTAAAAATTGGAAATCTTTATTAAGAAACGAAAATGAGTTACTAGGAATTAAAAAGGAATTCCATCTCATGAGATTATTGACAATACTTCCTCAAATGTTCAGTATTCCAGGGGTTTTTGAATTGTTTCCCCTCTAGTGTTTCAATTCGGTAAGTTCCCGATCGGAAAACTATAAAAATACGATATGGACCATGGCGATTGGGCTTTAACTTATTCCCTTTCAAGAGTACCTTTTCTATCACGTAGTCCCCTTCTTTTATATTGGTCATCTTCATCCATCTATTGTATAACCGAGTGATTCTCTACTGATAGGCCGCCACCCAATATTCTGTGTGCTCTCAGATTTCTTCGACCAGGTCTAAGTCTAACCTCCTCATGAGATCACTTTTCGGTGAGTCAAAATTGAGCATCTTGTGACTTGGTAGACCAATTTCTTTGTAGACCACTTCTTTTATCCTGAAGGCTAACATGTGAGGAGTTCCACCGGTGGTTGTTCTTAATGTTGTCTTGTATGCCCAGAGTACACTTTGTAATTCATTGATCTAATTTCCATTGGCCTCATCCAGTCTATTTTTTATCCCATCGAGAAGAGTCTCATTTGCAAATTTTGTCTTACCATTGCATTATGGGTGGATAAGAACAACGTGTAGCTTTTGGATTTTGGAGCAAAGACAGTAATCTTCAAATTCTTAGTTATCAAACTGCATGTCGTGGACAATGATGAAGGCATATGGCATCCCATAAGGGGAAATAATGTTCTTAAATATGAAATTGAATAACTTTTTATATGTCATTTCTACCTGAGGTTCAACCTCTACATATGTTTTGAAGTACTCCACTACCATGACAAAGTATTTAAACATTCCCCTTATTTTCGATAGGGATTTTGATCACATCGACTGCTGGAAACTTTAATATTATCTTTTGTCCTTTGGCCAGGCATTTTGCCATGGATTCCTCTCTGACTCCATATACTCCCAATACTTGATTCACTATTAGTTTAGAATCATTGTGCTCTTGTATTTATTCTTCACCTAGAGACTGTGTTAGGTTAAACCCTGCTATGAGTGCTTCATATCTGCCTCATTATTGGAGGCTTTGAACAGAAATCTGAGGACTTATTCAACTTGAATATTTTTTGGGTGTTGATTATCAAACTAGCTCCACTACCACAGGCACATAACAAGCCATTCACGTACATTTTCCAAACAGGATGATCCTCGTTGAACTTTCCCTCCGTTAGGGTCCTATACTTAAACACTTTTTTCGTTGCTCCAAGTATCGATAGATTTACTCTCATTTAGATGATGGCTCTAGTACATACACGACTTGGTCAGTTGTACTAGTAATTGTGTTATTTTCTAGAGAAGTCTACGCAGTTGATGAATTATTGACCTCTCTTTCGAAGAAGTCTGCTCAGGTGGTTTCTTGGTTGAGCTCTCTTCCTTAGAAATCTTCTAGAAATATTTTTCTTCATAAGTGAACTCCGCCATAAAATCATCCACTTCTTGGACTTCTATCACCATTTTTATTTTGTATTGTATGTCATGCTCTCTTAATTCTATAGCCCAAGCCATCACTTTTCTCGATTTCTCAGGTTTACAAATGGCTTATCATAGTGTCAGGTTTGTATAGATTACAATGGTATGATCTTGGAAATATGGCTTCATTCTATGAGAAGCCTCGATTAGATCCAGAGCTAACTTTTAGAATCTTAGATATCGAATTTCTACTCCTCGGTATGCTTTGTTCATATAGTAAACTGGATTTTGTACCCCCATTTTCTATTTGGACTAATGTCGATCTAACTGCCGACTCAGATACAACCAGGTTTAAGTAGAGCTTATCTCCAATGAGGGTTGCCTTTAGAGCAAAGGTAGAGATCAACGATATTTATTTAATTCTTAGAAGGCGACTTCACATTCCTCACTACATTTAAATAACTTCTTCAACACCTTAAAGAAAGGAAGGCATATGTATGTGGCTCTCGACACAAATCAATTTAGCACTTTTACCCTGCCTGTTAGCTTTTGTACATCTTTCTTATTTTTTAAGGATTGTATGTTGATCAGTGCTTGGATTTTTTCTGGGTTAGACTCAATGCCCTTTTGGTTTATTATGAAGACAAATAACATTCCTTATTGCTAGTCGAATGCACATTTTTTTGGGTTGAGCTTTATCATATGCTTTTCCAACTGGTCAAATGTTTGACTTAAGTCTTTAATATGGTCAGCGGTTATCTTTATCTTATTGAGCATGTCAGAAATGTACACTTCCATGTTTTTGCGAATCTGTTCCTTAAAGATTTTATTCACCAGCCTTTAGAATGTTGATCCAGTGTTTTTGAAGCCCAAAAGGCATACTGTTGTAACAATAGGTTCCTCGGCTGGTTATGAACGAAGACTTTTCCTTATCTTCTGGCTTCATTTTAATTTAATTATAGCCTGAGTACGCATCCAAGAAACTGAGTATTTCATGCCCATTAGTAGCGTCGACCAATTGATCAATCCTTGTTAAAGTATAATGGTCCTTTGGATAGGATTTGTTCAAGTCATTGAAGTCAATACACATGCTCCACTAATCATTCTTCTTTTTAACCATAACTACGTTGGACATCCATTTGGGGTACTTGATGTCCTCAATGAAGCTCTCTTTCTGTAGTTTCTCTACTTCCTCTTGTATGTCCATGTTCTTTTCTAGGCTGAAGACACTTTGCTTTTGTTTGATCATCTTGACATCCTTAACCATGCTAAATTCCTGACACACGAATTTTGGATTAATCCCCGGTAAATATTTATGACTCCAAGCAAATACATTCTTTCATTACTTAAGAAAATCCACCAACTCCTTCCTGATAATAGGCTCCACCGATGACCCGATATGTGTTGTTTTCTCCTGGTGTTCATCGTTTAGGATAATTGACGCTACATCTTCCATAACATGTACCTTGATCAATTCGACTTCTTTCTGCCGATCTATTTTTTTCCATCTGGTAGGTTGGGGTCAGTTTCTTTTATTCCTCCTAGTTAGCTAAAGTGTAGTAACATTACCTAGCTTTAATTTAATTCCCTTCAACTATCCCGACTCCATAATGTGTGGGGAACTTTAGACATTAATGTACAGTATTGGGTACTGTTTATAATTTTATTACTCCAACCCTATCGAGGATAATGTTATTCACAAAGTTGATGTTCCTGTCAAGGATGAAGAAATAGATCTTCTCAATTTAATATGTTGGTCAAGCACCAATCACGACTTCCAAAATAGCAATTTCTAGAGGATACAACTTTTCTCCTGAGAAACCAATAAGGGGCCCGTGATAGGGTTTGAGTTTGCTATATCGTAACCCAAAACCTTTGAAGCAATTATAAAATATGAGGATGGTTGAACTACTGTTATCGATCAACACGCTAGCAACCCTTCCTTTATAGTGAATCCAGAGGTTCTTCATAAGAATAAATCACCGCTGACAGATCATCTTTAGAGAATCCAACCACCAATTAACCTTTGTTTACTTTCCTCGAACGATTATCCACATCACTAGACATGTTGATCTATCGAATGGAATAATGGGCTTTAGCTTTGTTGAGGTAGGCTTTCCTTTCTACTATTTCATCTCCTTCGTTATCATCTCCTGTTCGCCTGAGTGGTCTGTTTGGCCTCTTTTATCTATGAATTTTGATAGCTTTCATCTTCAAATTAGGTTTTCTATCTCATTTTTCAGGGATATACATTTGTTAGTGTTATGGTTGTGATCTTTATGAAACTCACAGTATTATTTTAGCTTCCCTGGCCATTTCAAATCCTTGTTTCCCCAAATTTCTTCTAGAATATGATGAACCCCAACATTTTGTAAGGACACAAATTTCTAATTGAGTCTTATGTAGTGTTAGCTCAATTTCGGACAAAACGATTAGAGTCATAGGATAGAGTGTAAAGTGTATCCATCCAAGCCTATGACAAGTTTGTGTTGAAGACGTAGCGGCCCAGAATTTAAAGCTTCATCATTTCCGAGTTTAGTGCCTCGTTCTACGTCAACAACAATTGAATTTCATAGTCTCCAAATGGTATGAATGCACTTTTATATATGTAGGAGACTTGGAATATTTTTATGGGTGTATTTTTGTCCAAAATGACTTTTTATTTCCAGAAAATATTTTAGAACTTTGCTTAAAAGTTTTTGGGCTTAAAAATGAAAAATGGGATTTTCTATTTTTCGTTCGAATTGTCGTTCGAACGAGAATTTGAACGATTTTCCCAAAATTCTCTATTTTTTCGTTAGAAGTTTCATTCTAACGACCTCGTTCGAACGAGATTTTAGCCTATTTTCCCTCTGTAATTTCGTTCGAACAACACTGCGCGGGAAAAATTCTTTTTGGTAGTTTTTGGAAACCACCTACTAACCCACTTGTTTTGTACCTGTTTCAACCATTTCGTGGGAACATTTTTCAGCAGAACATTTAGGATTTTTTCACCTACCTTGAGAGCACATCTTTCCATACCAAAAGTTCCCTTTTGTGTTTTGATGTCTAAATGATTTGATTTCATAAAAACACAGACACACCAATTTGTTTTAGTTTTAATTCCAAGTTCTTCATATATATATATATATATATATATATATATATATATATATATATATCTTTGCTTGGAGTGTTTGGCACCATTGTTTCATCTCTACCACAAAAAGGAGAACTTTGGGTTTTATTCTCTACCCACAAAGGAGAGTAATTGTTTGTTGCGGAGTTCCTACTCGAAGAAAGGCTTCGCCTGAGGGTGACGGTGACGGTGACCAAGAGCCTGATCGGTGGATCCCAATATCGTGGAGGAGTCCATGGTTATCTACTAGGCGGAGGTGTTTACAAGAAGGAGCGTCAAGTCTTGGACGGAGTCAAGTTGTTTGTGTAAGTCTACTGTCTTGTAATTGTAATTCCACACATAGCGAATTTGTTATGCCAGAGCCGTCTAAGGTTCTTTCCATTTGGGTTTTCCTCATACATCGGCGTGTAGTGTGATGTGATTTATTTTTATCTTGCATAACACCTTAGAATGCATGCTTTGGTTTAAGTAAGATAAAATTGGGATTAATCACACATTTGTTTAATTTGGTGCTAAAATATATTTGGATGAATTTTAAGTTAATTTAATTCAAGTCAAGATAATTTAATTTGATAATTTTGGTTTGGTTTATATAGAAAAATGAAATAATCATGTGAGGAAAATTTTTAGGACCGGGTTAGAATTAAGTTATTTAAGTAAAAATCTATTTGTTGTCTAATTTAATGTTTCTTTAAGTTAATTTGAAAAAAATTAAAATTTGAAGGTTGTGAGTGCTACGTTGAACCATCATATTCCGCACTTAAAGAAAAATCATATTTAATTGAAAAGAGAATTTCAAAATTGGGGGTCATATATTCTAACAAGTGGTATAAGAGCCGAAGCGCTAATTTATTGCGTTAAGGTCCTTTATATATTTTTTTTGTTAAAATGGAATTTCCCCCATTATCCTGTTTTTGATGCTTCCACTTACGCATACTGGAAAGCGCGTATGAAATCGGCACTTAAGTCCATACACGAGAGGGTTAGGTTGTCAGTTATTAACAGGTGGTACCCACCCACATGTTTGGTAGAAAATGAACTTGTCCCCAACCCCGTCGAGCGTTGGAGTGAGAATGAACTAAAACTAGCTAACTTTAATTTTTGAGGCTAAAATGCTTTGTTTAGTGAGGCTGCACCGGATTAATTTCATCGTATCATGACTTGTGAAACTGCTAAATAAGTTTGGGATATATTACAACTCACTCACGAGGGAACTAGTGTCGTTAAGGCTTCTAAACTCCAAAACCTCAGCATTCAATTTGAAACCATCAAAATGAATGAAAATAAAACATTTGATGAAGTATATGCTACACTTTTCGTCATTTGATTTGGAAGAGAAAATACCCGACGACCGTGTAGTAAAGAAAATTTTAAGGTCCCTACCCAATAGATTTATCCCCAAAGTGACCATTTTAAATTCTTTACCCACCTTGCACTCTAACAAACTTGAGAAATTAGTAGGTGATTTGCAAACTTATGAACTAGATATGTTCCCCTACAAAAATGAAAAGAAAATAGATAAGGGAGTCGCTTTGATAGCCCGAAAGCAGAAAAAATAAGTTATGGTTGATGAGAGTGATAGTGATTCGGAGGACATGGCTATGTTTGCGTGAAAATTTCTTAAATTTAATAAAGACTTGTTTAAAAATGATTATGACAAATTCAAAAAATTTAAGCATCAATAAGTCGAAAAGATCCTTAAAACATATAATGAAAATCTTAATAGGGACGAGTCAAATAGGTGCTATGGTTGTGAGGGTTATGTCCATAGGGCGAGAGAGTGCCCCCACTAAACTAAGGACAGAAGGAAAACAACCAATTTTCTATAATGCCACCCTTATTGATGATAGTGAAAAGGAAAAGGGACTCGATTCCCCCATTGGGCTTAACTTTATCGCGTTCATGGCAAGTCATGTGAGCACCGATAGTGAAACTTCTCATGAAGATATACATTTACATGACTCTTCTGAGGCCTTTGTTTTTGAATCGCAAAAATATGATGGTAGGGAGAGTGGAGAGGAGAAAGAAAGTGAAAGTGATGAAGAGGTTGATGAGAGTGAACTTCAAATTGCATTTAGTGAATTATATGAAAGATCTATTAAATTTAAAAGAGCAAATTTGAAGTTAAAAGCTAGTTTAAGAGAGCGTGCCAAGGTCTTTGATGAGAGTTCCTTAGTGTATGATCTTAGGACACGTGAGAGAGATCTTTGATAGAAGATTGAATATGTAGAAGGCGAGAGAGATAGCCTTAGAGGGTTGATGGAATCAATGAAAAAGGAGCTTCTTATTGTGACACCTCGCCTAATTAAATACCGGTAGATCAGTCCTTTATTAAATTAAAATCAAGGTGAACGGTTGGTTCATTCTTAGCATCACTGCCGCAAAATAAAATTTCCAATTTAAACACCCTAAATAATTAAGCTAAGTGTCAAAACAATTTAAAACCTTATTTTCATTTTGTTAAATTCCAATATGAAAACCTTTTTAATACCCAACAGTTTAAGAATCACATAAATACGAAGGATGGCAATTAACAAACAAGAATTAAACCATCTAGATAAATCACACTAAGTTTAATACTACAAATGAAATCATCCTGACATGAGTTGATTCCCAAAGAGTACTTAATACTGGAAATATAATGTAAGGACACAAATTTCCAATTGAGTCCCTTGTAGTTTTGGCTCAATTCCGGATAAAAATGTTTGAGTCATAGGATAGAGTTCTTGACCATCCTTCAAGCCTATGACATACTAAAGTTGAAGATGTAGCGAGAAGGTTTAAAGCTTCATCAAAATTCCGAGTTTATTGTGCCTCGTTTCTACGTCAACAACATTTGTTCCGTTTACTCCTAAGGTATTAATGCATTACATATTTATATAGGAGCTTGGAACAATTAGTATTGGGTGTTAGTTTTGTTAAAACTGTTGTTTATTTTCAGAAGGTTTCTTTAAAACTTTAAAATAAAGTTTCTGGGCTAAAATTGAATTTTTTATACATTCGGGAAAGTCGTTAGAAATTGTCATTTGAACGAGTTTTTCGTTCGAACTAGAATTTCGTTCGAACGAGGTTTGCCAACGATTTGCCACTGGAACTTCGTTCGATATTGTCATTCGAACGAGTTATTTTGTTCGAACGAGACTGTCATTCGAACGAGTTTGGAAATGAGATTTCCCATTAGGCCTTTGGAACTTCATTATAAGGGTCGTTCGAATGAGATTTCGTTTGAACAAAAATCTCGTTCGAACGAGATTTTTGGTGGGAAATTAAAATAGCAGTTTTGGGCAGTTTTTGATTGTTTTCCCACTACTTTTCCCCACTAACTTTTGACTGACTTATGTAGTGCGGGAACCAACTATTTTGAACAAACTTTTTCACTATCCCTCCATCTCCAACAGAGAGCTTGAGATAAAAATTCAAAGAAGAAAAAGTTCATGTTTAAGTGATTATTTTTCAAAGAAAAATCTTTAAAACACTTCTGTTTTACACCCCTAGTTTGTTTATTCCAAGCTTCCATATAAATATCTTGCTTGGAGTGTTTGGCACCGGTTTATCTCTACACCTTGAAGAAGAGAAGTTTGGGTTTACTTCTACATCCCTCAAAGAAGAAGTTCATTATTTTGCTGCGGCATTCTCACATGGTGAAAGGCACTATGTGTGGTTGACGGTGTACCTAAAGTCTCATTTGTGAATTCTAAGATTTCGGTGGAGTTCCGGGGTTGTCGACTAGGTGGAGGTGTTTACAAGAAGACGCGTGAAGTCTTGAAAGGGATCGAGTCGAGGAAGTAAGTCATTTGTCTTGTAATTGTAAAACCATACTTAGTGGACTTAAGGCTAGGGTCGTCCGAAGTTTTTTCCCGTTACGGGTTTTTCCTCGTACATCGCGGTGTAATGGTTCTTTGTTTATTTTATCTTTTGCAAAATTACCTAGAACGCATGCTTAGGTAAAAAGATAAATTTTGGTTTAAATCACTACTCATGTTTAATTTGGTGCTACATAATTATATGGGTAAAAGTTAATTAAAATTCAAGTCATCGTTTAATTTGTTAAAATTAGTTTAGCCTAATTTGGTAATATTGAAATACGACTTAGGCAAATTTCTAGGACTTAGGTTAAATTGGTTTAAGTAAAAAATTCATTGGTTAATTAATATAATTTCACTTTGAACTTGATTAATTTTAATTTGAAAAGAAATTAAATTTTTAATTGTTTAATTGAGCCATTGCCGCTTCTGTATCTTTAAAAGGAAATTACTTTTTGATTATAAGATCTAAAAATTGGGGCCCTCATGTTCCAACAAGTGGTATCAGAGCGGGATCGTTAAATTATTGCGTTTAAGATCCTTTAAATATTTTTGACAAAAATGGAATTTTTCCCATTTTTAAAATTTTCTATTTTCGATGGTTCTATGCTTATTAGAAAGCGTGGATGAAATCGTCACTAAAATCTATCAACAAGAGGGTTTGTTTATCTGTCGTTAACGAGTGGTCCCCACCTACACATTTAGTAGATAATGAGCGTGTTCCCAAACCCGCCGATAGATGGAGTGAGAATGAATTTAAACTTTCAAATTTTAATTTCCGTGGTTTAAATGCCTTGTTTACCAAGGTCACACCGGATGAATTCCATTGCATTATGACGTGTGAAATCGGTAAAGAAGCTTGGGATATTTTATAACTCACTCATGAAGGTACTAGTGTCGTTAAAGCTTCGAAACTCCAAAACTTCACCACTCAATTTGAATCAAAATGAACGAAAAAAAAACTTTTGATGAATTTTATGCTATACTTTTTGATATAGTTAATTCATCTTTTAATTTGGGAGATAAAATACCCGACAACCGAGTAGTAAAGAAAATTTTAAGGTCCCTACCTTATAGATGTATTCCTAAGGTGGCCGTGTTAAATTCTTTACCCACTTTAGCGTCTACGAAATTAGAAGAGCTCGTAGGTGATTTACAAACCTATGAACTATACATGTTTCCCTCCAAAAGTGAAAAGAAAATAGAAAAGGGCATTGCTTTGAAAGCCCGAAAGGAGGAAAAACAAGTAGTAGAGAGTGATAGTGAAAGTGACTCGGAAGATATGGCCTTGTTTCCTAGGAAGTTTCAAAAATTTCTTAAATTTAACAAAGATAAATTTAAAGATGATTTTAAGAAATTTGAAACTTCTAAGCATGACAAAGCTGAAAAGATCCCTAAAACTCTTAAAGAAATTTTAAATAGGGACGAGTCTAATAGGTGTTTTGGTTGTGAAGGGTATGGACATAGGGCAAAAGAGTATCCCACTAAACTAAGGAGAGAGGGTAATCAACCAATTTCTTTTAATCCAAACCTTAGTGATAGTGATAATGAAGAGGGACCCGATTCCACCACTGAGCCCAACTTTGTGACTTTTATGGCTAGTCATGTGAGTGATAGTGAGCATTCTTCTATTGATGAAATTTTAACACATGACACTTCCAAGGTCAAAGTTTATGATTCCCTAGTTTTTTATGGTAGTGAGAGTGAGAATGAAAATGAAGAAGAGGTTGATGTGAGTGAACTTCAAAATGCTTTTCAAGAACTTTAAGAAGAATTTATTAAATTAAAAAGAGCTAATTGAAGTTAGAAGCGAGTTTAAGAGAGCGTGTCAAGGTAGTTGATGATAGTGTGTTGGTTGAAGACCTTAGGACACGTGAGAGAGCTCTTCGTGAGAAGATTGAATATTTAGAAGGCGAGAGAGATAGCCTTAAAGTTTTAATGGAATCCTTAAAAAAAGAGCTTCTCGCGTTTGAAGAGCGCAACATTTTATTAGAGTCTAGCATTTTAGAACTAGAAATTAAATTAAAAGACTCTAGTAAATTCAAATTTGATTTGGAGTGTCGTTCGAAGAAATTAGATAAAATATTAGGAACGGTCCAAATTAAAAATGACACTTGTGGTTTAGGCTTCGATACTTATAATGAATCAACTCATAAAGCCAAAACCAATATTTTAGAGGAATCACCTAGGAAAGCCTTTAGAGATCAATCCTTAGGTTCCACCTTTCGACATTCTTTTATTTGTTCACATTGTGGTCGAAAAGGTCATCTTACGAAATTTTGTTTTGATCTTAAACGAGGTCCTAGAAAATCCTTACGTAAGGCAACTGAGTTAGCCAAGATTCATTCTTCCCGAGATTATCATTCATCATTAATTTCGGTTAGGATATTTGACTTGGTAGCTTTATAAGATAGGGTATTTGATTCTCATTTACTTTCACATGCTTCCTCCCTTGCAAAATCTAAAGGTTGAATGTGTTAGTTTTATTTGCATACTTTAGCTTTTGTACTATATGCTATATTATCATGCTAATTGTATGCTTCTTAATCATGTTCTAGTCTATGCTCCATGCTTAATCACATGCTAGAATAATGATTTTTGTTTATCTTTTGTATTATACTTCTTTCATTTTCGTTTGCATTAAATAAAAAATACAAATGATTTTTGTTTATCTTTTGGGTATATATTTTTTTTTTTGGTTAAAATTTTCAAAAACTCAAAAAGATTTTTATTTTGTGTGTATTTTAGTTTGACACACTCTATGTGGTATATACTTGTGTTTGAATCCTTTGCTTTTACGCTCCCATGTGGCTATAACTTTTGGTTAAGATTGTCAATCCTTAAAATGTTCTTTACCATGCTTGCATGGAGTAGTTGGATTTTGTGTTGCCTAAATGGATTCTATTTTTATATGCCTCAATTCACACATGCACGAGCTCTTTTGAATTTTAATCGTTACATGTTATATTTGACATTTGTGAGATGTTCTCCTACCAATCTTGTCATCTACATATTTGTGACCTAGGAGGACTAGTGCATGTCAAAATTCGTTGCACGTGAGATTCGTGAGATATAAAAAGATATATATAAATGTGCACAGGGAAGGGCTCCGAAAGGAATTATTATCCTTTGCGAATAGTAAGCCATCGTTGGAATGGACCTAAAATAAATACGTGGTCCAAAGGCCTAAAAAAATATGGCATTAAAAAGAAAAATAATTGCCAAGGCCTTGTTTTTATTGATATATTCATTCATAAATAATATATGCTTATTGAGGGAGATTGGATGGTATATTAACGGTTTGCACAATGTCCATTTATCTAGTTATAATTTTAATGTCATGACTCTATTGATTTGTAGAATCATAAAAAGTCTAGGCTTGAATGCATTGTGTATGTTTGTTCATTGAGTTCAATCTATATTGTCACATGAGGTTATATTCAAATGGGATGAAGTTTGCAATCAAATGAGAACTTCGTGAACATGTTTTTAAGTGATTGGGTCTAAATTTACTTGTTACTAGTTCACACCCCAACACTTCTGTTTCCATATGACACATTTTTTCCATACGAGTGTGAAAAGCTTATTTTATTTTCTGTCATTTGTGTGTTTATATCTATATATACGTGCATGTGCATTATTGGTATATTTAGTCTATGTATATATATGATATATTTCTGTCTTTGCCTTGCTTTCTAGTCCATCTATGCTTTAATTCATAATTGGTATCTATCTTGTTGCATTCTTTGTTGATATCACATGCTTATTACTTTTTGTATCATATTGGTATCATTTTTTTGCATCCTAGTTGGTATTCATTATTATCTGTTGGATTAGTTATGATTTTATTGCCCACGTGCTTTAATGCTCTCCTCACTTTATGCATTATTGCATATTTATCTTGTTATCCCATCCTATTTATGCCTTGTTTAGTTTAGGGGGTGTCTATGCTTTAATTGGGGGAGATAAGTTAATCTTTGATTCTTTAGTCTTTGTCTACTCCTGAACAAAAAGGGGGAGAATGATAGGGGGAGAAATTGTATCTAATCCTATTGTAATCGTATCTTAGTTTGGGAGATTTAACTTAGGGGGAGTCGCGACCTTCTTAGGTAGATCACAGTTGATAGAGGGGAGAATTAATTTAGGGGGGGTATTTATCTTAATTTCATTTAATATTCTTGATATTCCCTATGCGTTTGATAGTTTGCTTAAGTGTACATGAATAAATAGCAACATTCATCATCGACAAAGATATTGATCATTGGGTTATTTGAGTCAAGAATTGTAATTTTGTTTTGGGTGGGACATTTTTATTAGTCTAGTAGAGCTTGACAGCCCCTTAGGATTTTTGTTCATTTTTATCCCAGAATATCCAAAGGGGGAGATTTGTAAGGACACAAATTTCCAATTGAGTCCTTAGTAATTTTGGCCCAATTTCGGACAAAAACGTTTGAGTCATAGGATAGAGTTATTGACCATCCTTCAAGTCTATGACATACTAAAGTTGAAGACGTAGCAGGCAAGTTTAAAGCTTCATCAAAATGTCGAGTTTATTGTGTCTCATTTCTACATCAACAACATTTGTTCCGTTTACTCCTAAGGTATTAATGCATTACATATTTATATAGGAGCTTGGAACAATTAGTATTGGGTGTTAGTTTTGTTTAAACTGTTGTTTATTTTCAGAAGGTTTCTTTAAAACTTTAAAATAAAGTTTCTGGGCTAAAACTGAATTTTTTATACATTCTGGAAAGTCGTTCGAAATTATAGTTCGAACGAGTTTTTCGTTTGAACGAGAATTTCGTTCGAACGAGGTTTGCCAATGATTTGCCACTGGAACTTCGTTCGATATTGTCATTCGAACGAGTTATTTTGTTCGAATGAGAATGTCATTCGAACGAGTTTGGAAAAGAGGTTTCCCATCAGGCCACTGGAACTTCGTTAGAAGGGTCGTTCGAACGAGATTTTCGGTGGGAAATTAAAATGGCAGTTTTTGATAGTTTTCCCACTACTTTTCCCCACTAAATTTTGACTGACTTATGTAATGCGGGAACCAAATATTTGAACCAACTTTTTCACTATCCCTCTATCTCCAAGAGAGAGTTTGAGAGAAAAATTCAAAGAAGAAAAGTTCATGTTTGAGTGATTATTTTTCAAAGAAAAATCTTTAAAACACTTCTGTTTTACACCCATAGTTTGTTTATTCCAAGATTCTATATAAATATCTTGCTTGGAGTGTTTGGCACCGGTTTATCTCTACACCTTGAAGAAGAGAAGTTTGGATTTACTTCTACATCCCTCAAAGAAGAAGTTCGTTGTTTTGCTGTGGCATTGTCACATGGTGAAAGGCATCATGTGTGGTTAACGGTGTACCTAAAGCCTCATTGGTGAATTCCAACATTCCGGTGGAGTTCCGAGGTTGTCGACTAGGTGTAGGTGTTTACAAGAAGACGCGTCAAGGCTTGAAAGGGGTCGAGTCGAGTAAGTAAGTTATCTGTCTTGTAATTGTAAAACCATACTTAGTGGACTTAAGGCTAGGGCTGTCCGAGGTTTTTTTCCCATTGCGGATTTTTCCTCGTACATCGCGACGTAGTGATTCTTTGTTTATTTTATCCATCTCCTAGAACGCATGCTTAGGAAAAAAGATAAAATTTTCTTTAAATCACTAATCATGTTTAATTTGGTGCTACATAATTATTTGGGCAAAAGTTAATTTAATTCAAGTCGTCGTTTAATTTGTTAAAATTGGTTTAGCCTAATTTGGTTATATTGAAAATATGACTTAGGCAAATTTCTAGGACTTGGGTTAAATTGGTTTAAGTGAAAAATTCATTTGTTAATTAATTTAATTTCACTTTGAACTTGATTAATTTTAATTTGAAAAGAAATTAAAATTTGTAATTATTTAATTGAACCATCTCCGCTTCCGCATCTTTAAAAGGAAATTACTTTTTGATTATAAGATCTGAAAATTGGGAGCCTCGTGTTCCAACATATAAATAAACATAAATCTCTGACAAATCCAAACTAAATAGGGAGAGGGGAGACACATGCCCTAACTAAGCAGAACTAAAATAGAAACTGAATCAATGAAGAGGTCGTCTAAGCAAGAGTCTGCAACTTCCACATAAGTTGCAGCACGTCCAATCCAAAGAACCTAAGCATGACGCCCCTTTGGCTGGGCACCTGTAATACATACATATATATACAAGAGAGAGAAGATGAGAGAAAACGGGTCAGAGCCCGAGTGTAAAACAGTTTAAAATTGTTTAGCAAGTATTTAAAATGCTTATCGGCTAGTGTAACAACCATGTTAGTATGCGACACTCTATTGAGAATTCTCGCCTCTCATCTAGTGTGCATGCCTACCATACTACTAAACTCATAAGTTTATCTAACTTATTTTTCCATAAAGTTTCATCCCGAGAAGTATATAGGTTATGATATTTAGTTTTAGAAAATCATTCTCTTCGAGATTTATTATGTTACTTAGAGCAACACAGCACCATTACAAAGTTCCTGAACACTTATTATAAAGTTGGAAATTTATTCATTACTTAACTACTTATACGCACAGTAGAAAGTTTCCATATATATATATATATATATATATATATATATATATATATATATATATATATATATATTTCAGTCACCCATATATTATACATACTATCGGTACCCCACATAAATTCTATGGTGCTGGCATACTTTGCTATCAAGTCCCCGTATCACTCGTACTAAGGGAAATACTAGTTCGGAATCACTCTCGAACTTTATTAACCTAATACACACACAATGGAGGCGAAACATAGTTCCAAGTCACTAAGAGGTCAGCACATACCCCTCAAGTCTCTTAGGACCGTCTGACTATCATTCTCAGATAGCCTGTACCAAGGAATCCTATATTCTAGGGTACAAGTCAATATCCCCCATAAAGGTCCCATCGAGATAAGACTGTCTCGGCGCAGCAACCCCCGTGATAGCAAGGAGCGTGAGTATGATTATTCACAATTAAAGTATTTAATATAAGTAAACATTCACACAACCATATATAGATACACAATTTCCAATAAGGTTCTCCCATGACCCATAATTATTATTAACCGTATTTAGTACAATTTTACTCAATTATCTCGCATAAGGGATTCATCTCTGTTATTCCCACTTAAAATTTATTTCACACTTACTTCTCATCTCTCGAAGCATTCTCTCTTGCTAAATACAATTTCAGGAGGTATACCTTTTTGAACCTTCTGGTCTAAGTCTTTCACGAGTCCCTCGATTCATTAACAAATTTACGCACAATCTCTCATATGTACCAAAATTCCCCCTTATCCCAAAATGTCATCCCATATTAAATTTAATTCAACGGAGTCTATTTAGACCCTACTGGCCCTCCTCACGACCCATTATACAATATAAATAATAATCAAGGGTTCCTACGTATTTAAACTCGATTAAACAAAAAGGGGAAAAATATGCAATTTTCCAGGAGTGGTCGATCGATCGACGAAAGGAGGTCGATCGATCGATCGATGTTCTTGGATCGATCGATCGATCAAGCAGTTCTTGCCCAGAAACTGCAATTTAAACCTACGAGTTTCATCTTCCAAATTACTCCAAAACGCCATTAACAATTTTCAAACTACCAAACAACATTACTACTATTTACATATACCTATATACATGATTTTCTACGTGGAACATGTCCAAATTTCATCAGAGGTATGGAATTAATGGGGTAAATCATCATATTTTACAAGAACCCAAATTTTCATAAAACTTTCATTCTTTTAAATTCTTTTCCAGATATCTTGCTTCTGAACTCATAAAAATTCATGAGTTATCCTCTACATATGATTGGGATGCCCAAAATATAACTTTTTCCACCAAGACATGTGATTAAATCCTCAAATTCTTTTATGAAACATGTGTATAACAATCCTAATCTAACATGGATGAAATAATAACTAAAAGAAAAGCAAGATAGATACTTTTTTGGAAATTCAAGGGTCTGGTTTGTGGATGAAAAAGGTACGGTTGCGTTTCTCGTCGTGCGATCTATGTTTTGGTGGTTGTGGCGATGTAAACGGATCAGTTCTTGGCCTTGGATTGCTTGGAAAGCTTCCTATCTTTTTCTCTAATGGCCGTTCTTAAGTTTTGTGATTTTTAACCCTAAAAGTCTTACTCAATTGGATGATATACGTTAGGAAAATTCGTGGGTTTAATTACCCAAAAATACAAAATGTCTAAAATACCCTCCTGGATGCCAATTAGGCCTAAAAACATCCCGAGGCCCAAACTAAATCCCCGAGTATACTTTTCTAACTATCTCGGCCCTTCCGGACACATTGGCACACTCGAAATGGCCATACGGGCGACTTATAATATATTCACTTTTAATCATTAAATTTAGTCCCGACACGACACGGGCGCGTCCCGACTTAAATTTCTATAATTGTCATTTTATTCACTCATGACAATTTGAATAAAATCAATCTTATATATTACTTTACTCATCTAGTAATATTCAACAAATTCTCAATAATTATTAACTCTCGTCACGCTAGTAAATATTTAAACAAATTTTTGAATTAATATTAAATTAATATCTCAATTTAAATTTAATTAATCCCCAAATTAAAAGCCTTAAAAATTCAAGGTATTACATACTCCCCCTCTAATAACGTAATTTCATCCCGAAATTCAGAAAATAAAGCATCCCTGATAAGAATAGATCCAGATATCTTTCGCGCATATCTTCCCCGCGCTCCCAAGTGGATTCCTCCACATTATGAAGCTCCCACTGGACCCGTAAAAGTGGGACTACCTTCGATTGTAATTTCCTCTCACTATGGTCTAGGATAGCCACTGGTCTCTCCTCATAAGAGCTGTCGGGCTGTAAGTCAATCTCCTCTATCGCGATGTGGGTGTGGTCCATATCATCCCGAAGATATCGTCTCAATGATGAGATGTGGAATACATCATGATTGCGGTGCAAGTGCTCTAGCAGCCCCAATCTGTATGCCACCAGCCCAATCCTCTCGATAATGGTAAATGGTCCCACATATCTCAGAGCCAACTTCCCTTTCTTTCCAAACCTCATCACTCCTCTCATAGGATACACATGCAGTAATACTTGGTCCCCCAGGCCGAACTCTTGGAAAGACCTCTTTGGATTGGCATATCTTTTTTGCCGGTCCTGGGCTACCAGAATGCGACTCCTGATAAGCTCAATCCTAGCTTAAGTCTCCTGAATCACCTCTGGACCTAGTAACTTGTTGTCCCCCACCTCTAGCCAACAAGCGGGAGAACGACAAGGCCTGCCACTGGAAGATACGTCTCCCAACCTCCTCCAAAATCAAGGACACACAAGCATAGCATATCCTTCAACATCTGATTGGTACGCTTTGTCTATCCATCCGTCTTGTGGGTGATAAGATGAACTCAATCTCAACTCAGTACCCATGGCCTCCTGAAAGCTCTCCCAGAAGTGCGACACAAAAATCTTGTCTCTATCAGACGTAATATCCAAGGGCACACCATGTAGACTAACGATCTTGACAATGAATAACTGTGCATACTGGCCCCTGGTGTAGTCTCTCCATACTGGCAGAAAGTGAGCTATACCTTGGTCAATCGATCCACAATCACCCATATGGAATCGTGACCTCGCTATGATGCAGGCAATCCAGTAATGAAGTCCATGGAAATACTTTCCCATTTCCACGTAGGTATCTCTAACGGCTGGAGCAATCCTGGCGATCTTTGGTGGTCCACCTTTACCATCTAACAGGTAGGACATTTGGACATGAATTATGCAATGTCCTTCTCCATCCCATTCCACCAGTACTTCCGCCTCATATCTTGGTACATCTTATCCCCTCCGGGATGTATCATAAATCGGGATCCGTGCGACTGTGTCATAACTGCATGACGTAAGTCTTCTCCTTCCGAGACCACTAATCTACCATTAAATCTCAAACCCCCATCAGAACTCACGGATTAAAACTCAGCACCCTCAGCTAAGAGCCATACAATCTGCTCCTGACAAAAGTTATCCGCCGCTTGTGCCTGTATCACCCTCGTAACAATCTCGGGTGTGACTAAGATAACATATATAAAGTAACGGGCTACTGCATACTGGTGTCCCAACTCTTTCCACTTCGCTCTCCATACTTTCTCTACTTCTCCTTCCGATTTACATCTTAACGCATCAGCAACCAAGTTAGCCTTCCCCGGATGATACTGTATCTCGAACTGGTAGTCTTTCACAAATTCCAACCATCTGAGCTGACGCGTGTTCAACTCTCACTGAGTGAACAAGTACTGCAGTGACTTGTGATCTGTGAATAAGCAAAACTTCACCCCCAACAAGTAATGTCTCCAAATTCGTAGTGCAAATAAGATCGCTGCTAGCTCTAGGTCATGGGTGGGGTAATTCCTCTCGTGAGGCTTAAGCTTGCGGGAGGCAAAAGATATAGCCTCCTCCTCCTGCTGAAGTACTCCCCCGAGTCCCCGTAAATAGGCGTTAGTGTACACCAGGTACTTCACTCCCGTCTTGGTCAAAGCAAGAACTGGCACTGAAGTTAACTTTTCTTTTAGCTCATCAAAAGCCAATTGACAAACATCATCCCAAATATACGAAATTCCCTTGCGGGTCAGATTTATCAACGGACCCGCTATATTCGAAAAGCCTTGGATGAACCTCCTGTAGTATCCGACTAACCCCAAGAAACTACGCACCTCTGTCGGTGTTGTGGGTTGTCCCCACTCCCTCACTGCCGACATTTTTCTCGAGTTAACTGATATCCCCAATTCTGACATAACATGCCCTAAAAACTGTACCTCCCGTAACTAGAATTTGCACTTCTCATACTTAGCATACAATTGATGCTCTCGTAGAGTCTGAAGAACCTTCCTCAAGTTCTCGGCATGTTCCTCCTCGGTGTGTGAATAAATCAGGATGTCATCTATGAAGACAATGACAAACTGATCCAAGAACTCCCTGAACACTCGGTTCATCAAGTCCATGAATATGGCTGGAGCATTTGTCAGTCCAAACGGCATGGCTGTGAACTTATAGGACCCATATCTCATCAAGAAAGCAGTCTTTGACACATCCTGCTCCGTAATCCGTAGTTGATGGTATCCCGATCTCAAATCTATCTTTGAAAAGAAGGTTTCTCCTCTCTGCTGGTCGAAAAGGTAATCGATTTGAGGCAACGGATATTTATTCCGTATTGTGACCTTATTCAGATCTCGATAACCTCAGTGAACCGTCTCTTTTCTTCACAAATAACACCGGAGCTCCCCAAGGTGAGGTGCTCCTATAAATGAAGCCCTGACCTAACAGCTGCTCTATCTGATCCCATAACCCCCTCATCTCCACTAGAGCCATACGGTACGGTGCACGTGCTATCGGTCAAGTTCCCGGCATCAAGTCTATGATGAAATCTATCTTTCTACTGGGGGTAGGCCCGATATCTCCTGAAATACATCCGAAAACTCACGGATGACTGGAATCGAATCCAGGGTAATCACGATCTCCTTAGAGGTATCCCCCTCTATGTAATACAAATGGGTGGAAAATCCTCCCAATGGGTGAGGCATCGCCACCAAAAACAACTCCTGCCCTGGAATGGCAAAGATAATACTCCTACCAAAACAATCAATCATGGCTCTGTACGCGGCGAGTCAATCCATGCCAATGATGACATCGTGCTCATGCGTCTCTAAGACTAGCATGTCTGCAGGTAAAATAAATCTACCAATCTCTATACCTACACCCCAGGATTTAAAGAAAATCAAAGACCCATTCCCCAGTGGTGAGTCTACGCATGTCACAGTGCTCTCTGCCGTGTCTAATAACCCTAAGGCTCATGCAAAATGAGTAGCTATAAAATAGTGAGATTCCCCAGTATCAAATAAAACCCGACCCATAGTGCCATGGGTAGAAAACATACCCTCAATCGCGAGTGGTGCCTGAGGTGCTGCTGCCTGGTGGACGTTATAGACACATTCGTACTGCAATTGCCCCTACTGAACTAGAGTTGCTGGTAGGGCTGGTACTTGAGGTGGCACTGGGAGGGAGGCTAGAAAGAGTGGCCGCTGTGGCTCATTACGGGCACCCTGCTGCTGTGGGGACCTATCCCCCTCTGGGCAATCCTGGCGCCTATGGCCATTCTTGCCACATCCGAAACATCTGCCCCTGAAGTTACCTCCCCTCTGCCCCTACTGACTGTTGTCAATTTTATAAAATACCGCAAGTGCACGGGCTATTATAGAATAGCGAGTGTAAGTACGGGTCGAACCCACAAGAATTTGTCAATTTTAATTATTAAAATAATTGCAACTGTCCAACTAGATCAAATGGGGTAGAGAATAATTATAAATTACACTAAATAAAAGCAACTACGATAAATGAGAGTAACACAAGAGATTTGTAAACAATTAGGAAATAACTAGGATTCGGGGTCCATTTATCACGTAACTAATGTTTTACACTAATCTAATGTTGTCATTCCCTTTTTATAACTCAAATTAAACCGACTCTTGCCGTGTTTAATTCAGAAAATATGACGGTTATGTTCAAAATATTTTTAACGTCTCTAATAGACGGCTAAAATCCTTATTCCCTTAGAAAATACAAGTTTTCACTACACCAAAACACTTCGTTAGTAACACAACTTTACCGTTACTAAAAATATTAGTAACACAATTTTTTCGTTAGAAAAAATGCGTGGGGCACGAAGGTAGTAACGGAATTTTTCTGTTACAAATAGTAATGGTACATTCAAAATTAGTAACGGTAAAATTATGTTACCAATAGTAACGGTAAGATTCAGAATTAGTAGAGGTAAAATTCTATTACTAATAGTAACGAAATTTTTAGCATTAATAACGGTAAAATTATGTTACTAATAGTAACGGTAAAATTCAAAGTTACCAATGATAAAATTATGTTACTAATAGTAACGGTAAAATTTTGTTACTAATAGTAACTATAAAATTTAGAATTAGTAACGGTAAAATTTTGTTACTAATATTAATACATATTTAAAAAAAAATATTTTTCAAGATCCAATATCATTATTATTCTTACAACACTATTTAAATCCTAAAAACATATACGAAAATAGTCCACAAAAACAAGGGCATTGTATTCAACATTTACATTTATATAAGCCTCCACTCTTTATTTACAAAAAAAAAACTAAAATCAATCATATTAAACATCGCCTCGAAAGTTCAATTATTTTAATAAAAGCTTCCAATATAACATCTTAATACAATCATGCCTAAATGATATAGTTTTATATGAAACCATTCAAATGAAATATAAAAACGAAGTCCGTTGTTATTGACTATCAACTTTCGTTCTATTATCATCGCCATCACCGCCGTAACCCGCAACGCTGGAAACTTATCATCTCCATCACCATCAATGCTGGAAACTTGATGAATATCCAAAAATGACATTCTATCAAACAAAATAAAATTATCATATTAGTTATAATATCAACATTTTGTCATATAAAATTAATTTAGTACAAAAAATTATCCACAAGAAAAATTAATTACATAAACACTGTAAAAAAAATTGCACAACACTCTAATTCTAGTTTAAAGTCAATATTTAGCTGTAACCATCGAAATTAATTACACAAGTTATGGAAGAAGAAAAAAAGTAATCACTTGAACACCATATATAGCTTTGACAATCGTCGACTTGCCATATTCCACGTGGCCAATAGTGCCTAACAACAAGAATAAACCTTCACTGAGTTTAATAATAAGAAACTCTTATCAAGAAAAAACAAGATGTTAAGGCAATCAATTTATATTCAAATCATAGACAATGCTGATGTGAACTCATGCAAGCAAAAGAAAGTTCAACAATTTCATAATCACAAAAATTACCAATATTTATTGTAGCCCGATGCGATATTACTTCAGGTGAAAGAGAATGCAGTTGTCTCACATCCAGCTTACTTAAATCTTGTTCAATGAAGCCTTTTCTAGACACTTTGGCTGTTCTTTGGGGACTTGTAACTTCAACAGAAGTAAAACTACAACAGATAACAATGAGGAGAAAGGGGTGTCATTTTCGAAAAGAACTGCTAAGCACATCTTAAGTCAAAGTTGCACTTAGAGCTCGTAGTAGATAATGCACTAGATAGCTTTAGAGCTTTAATGATGGCTGCATTTAACTTTAATTGAATCTTATTAACTATTATGCAAGGATTAATTTCCCTATGTGGGCTTTATATTCCCAATAATATCAATAAGATACAAGTGTAATTTATAAAGTGAAAAAAGAAACAAAATGTTAGGTACCTTCCTAAGCAGAGCAATATCAGCTTTGGAGTCTTCAATGGACTGACTACCACACTCAGTGCACCACACATTTTGACTTATGTTTCTTGCCCGTCCATCCACCACTTATGTCTTCTTCTTCATCATTTAACAACTGCTCTCATCTATAACAACAACATATTCTATGTAATATGAGAAACAAGTATAAAGAGGTCACGAAAGAAAATAGTATAAGGAAAGGTTGTATTCATCAATGTTCATCAAACTCTTTGGCATCATAGTGCCTTAACATTATTATTTGAGTCCTATTTTTTAATATATCTCACGTAGCTTTAATGACTCTATAATTTGCTTCTTGTGCAGGAAACATAGATCCTCAATGGAGGCAACGATTAAAACTGAATGAATTTATTTTATTAAGAAGTTGCAACCTATTTTAGTTAAGCGTGAGACAAAAACCAGTGAGGGGTTCTATTTCTTATCCAACCTTGATCAGAGCATTGCCTTTATGATTCCAACAGTGTATTGTTTCAATGCAGAGTATAAGTAGCAAGAGGCTTGGTAATGTTATCAAACAATCATTGGCCAGAGTTTTAGTTCATTATTACCCCATTTTTCGGCAGTTTAGCAATAAGATCTGAAGGGAAACTTGTTGTGAAATGCACAGATGAAGGTGTAGTTTATTGAAGCAGTGGAAGAGTGCGATATGGATTCCCCCTCCCTTTGCCCCCTCCCCCTTAAAAGAAAACATGTTGATGTAAAATTCCTACAAAACTCTCATTCCAAATCTGCACAAAGAAACATAATTATCCGTTGTAAGTAAACATGCTTATCACGAAGAAGGAAAATTGTAATAACAAGAAAAACTACGGTGACTAATAAATTATGAGTAAGCAATCATGAATGGGTCAGTTAATGAGGGGGATTCAATGATTTAGAAATGGCCCCTCCCTACAATCACATATTGGATTTTACTCTGCATCGCACGATATAATACACAATACACCAGATGTAACAAACATGTTTGAATTTGATTGTTGTACTGTTTGTTTCAAAAGAAAATGATTGAAGAAGATAAAAATTTAGATTAGCATCACACATATATAAAACTAACCAACACAAGCCTACTAACAAGTGTACAAAAAATAAGTTCTACATACAACCCTAATCACCCACATACTAAAAAATAATGCTAACTCATATTCCGCATGTACTACTCACACCTATTCTTCTTCCCCTATAAGAATAACATTGTCCTCAAGTTTATGTTGGGAGTACTGTAATTTGAGTCTTGTTTATGTCCCTAATGGTTTCTTCAGCCATCAGTTCAATTATTAATAAAGTCGTCGCATGACATTTATAGCCCGACATAAGCCATTCATTTTAATTAAAACAAGGGCCTTTTTTCACGGCGACATTGCTTTTCTTTAAGATCTAGTTTTTGTAAAGTAGGATTATCATATGCACAAACCACAGCAGTGCACCAGTGTCCAGCTCCACAAATTTTGGCATAACTACGTTTTGTTGTGATAGTCTTTCATCACTCATTTTTTCAAACTCAATCGTGTCTCGTAAAGTTTAGGATTGAATATTCTATCATCACCGGCAACTTATTCTTATAATCCATTGAGGAACGTGCCAATCAGTGTTTATTGTGGCCAACTTACCACATTAGTAGCTAGGAATTCAAAGTTTCAATCATAATCTCGAAGGTCCAAGCTTGATTAAGTTGAGGCAATCATTTCATTAAATTTTTAATACTCGAGGGGACAAGACTGTAGCAGCAACTCTTTCTCATATCTGTCTATGTAATCATAATGCCTTCAACTTCACCAGTTCGATGAAACTTGGACGGGTCAGCTTATACAACCATGACTAATTACAAGATCTGTTAACCGAATAGGGATTTAGAAATGACCCCTCCCTACATCGCACGATACTTTGAAGATTCATAGGAGAAGAGCCAAAATGCGAAGCAAGAGAACTATTGAACGTTGAAGTTATACCCTGAACAGAAAAGGAAGGCATAGATGACCCTCTCTCGAGCTCAAACACTTCATCCACGATTGAAGAAAAAGTTGATGAAAGACCAGAAATGATCTTAGAACTTTCGAGCACAAACTTCAACATACCCCACGATATATCATACATGTTTACTTACTACATTCCCCTCCCCTTTTTCCACCAGTTCTCCCCAAGACACAAAAAATAGATGAGAAAAATATGTTTCTTGGCAATATCATGAAAAACTAACCAAGTTTTAAATGAGGTGAGAAAAACTAACCAAGTTTTGTTCCAACTGATCAACTGTTTTCGTGGAAGAGCTGGCAGTAAAATCCACCTCTCACTTCATTTATGGAAGTGCACCTTTTATGACAATGGGAACTTGCTATTGTCGAAAAAATGCAATATTTTATCAATTTTGAAGTCGGCGTCAAAAGTAGTGTAATTCTCTGGCTCACTTTTAACAAGACCGGAGAAAAAATAGCAGGTTATATAGTTGTGAACAAAACATTTGCAATCTCGTTGTTGCTTATTTCGACAAACTGAATTTCATTGTCAGAAGTTGCTCTTTCCATGAATTATTCATAATTAGGTCCCTTCTGATTGCCTGAATCTTTCAACAATTGAGTATGCTCCGTTGCAAGTGTGGCATGTATGAAATTTCTTATGCCAGTTCTTTCTTCCTCTGTTGTGCCTATGTTGTCTTATGGTGTTAGGATTCAAGGGAAGTTGAGATGGTTTATACATCATCCCAGGTCGTGAAGTTTCTTAGAAAATAATGCTAGGAGGATCTGTGTAGTACAAAAGTGGATAGCCACAAGGAATAACATTTTATGGTCCTGCAAGTAATGACCATAGTCTCTCCTTTGTCCTTTGAGTGATGGCCACATATAATGGTTTTCGGTATAACATTTATCCTGTGTACAGTCACGGATAAAGTTATTGGCAGCATCTTCCTTGCCAATGATAAAAAAAATTATTGGAAGAGTTGGGATTTTGTTTGGTTTAAAACCATATAGACAGTTTTGCTTGAGAATAAACACAGTCCATGACAAAGACATTGAGTATTTTTATTATCAATCATCAAACCTGTCGTTAAAATCTTGGATTTTGATTGGAAGAACAGGCGACTACAATAGAGCTAAACCAAAACTTCAAGTCATGAGAGAGAAACACTTACTGTACAAATGAATATGTCTGAAGGTATATGAATTTATTTCAACCTTAAAGCTATTGTATAAATAAATTAGGACAAGTCTTATGTATAAACAAACGTCACTGACGATTTGAATCAGGGCAAGTCTTATGTGTAAACAAACATCACTAAAAAATAAACCAGAATTATACCAAAAAAACATAATTACTTCATAGGTCCTAACTTACTACAACTAACTAATATTAAATAACCAAATTAGCCATTAGTTATCATGCAAAGCGTAGATCTACAAAGGCATTCTAAGTTAAAAAAATCTTAATATTCGAAAACAATTAAAAATCATCAGATCTACGATATTTAACCTCACTCCTAGCTTTGTAAAAAAAAATAATATAAAATGTTTCCCATAAGTATACTCAAAATCACAAGATACAACAAGAGATCTCATAAATTCACTACTAAATCAATTAAACAAGCCAAATAAAAAAAACATTATTCTTGCAAATCAGCTTCAAAGCTAGTAAATGTTGGAACAACACTCAAATCAATTTGGACCTGTCAATTTGAACCTATGATACCAAAGTATAAGTGTTGTCATAGGAGTTAGTGGTAATTGAAAGGTACTTCAACTCATTACATGGTGTAGAAAATCTTGATAGTAAAGAAACCCTATGCAGAGAGAATGTGAGATAATACCTTCATCTTCAATGGTATTTGAGCCTAGTTGTGGAAATTGGTGAAGAGGAAACTAAATCAGTAGCAGTATCTCTATAGCAAATCAAGTAAATAACTATAAAACCTAAGGTAAAGAAAAACCAATAGTAAACAAAATAATGTCAGAGAAAAACTATATTGCAACTATTTTAATTATGCAAGTTGTTATTTCCATGAATTAAATCCAACTTCATAATAATCTTTTCTACAGGGTTCAATAATAATTTGAGTTATGTAAACAAACTACTGTCAACCTATAACTTGGTTGTATATCAAAGAACATATCAATGAATCCAGTAAAGATACCTCATAAATTGACTTCATTGGATGTTCATTATAGATTATATCTTCACATAATAACCAAATACATAGGTCCTAAACTTTCTTTACCCTCTTAAATCTAAAATCTAGACGAGTATTTTTATTGCATGAGAATAAAGTATGATACTCTGTGAAAAAATCAATGCCTACATTTTATAAACAAGCTAAAGCCAAATATTGCTCAATAATGGTTTATCCAATTAAACCCTAAGACAAAAAAAATTAATATATTAATTTTACATAGATTCTGATATAATGCAAGTAAATGTAGAACTAACTGCGCCTAAAATTAATATATTCATTTTAAATAACACCTAGCAACAAAGCTATCAATTTAAATACAATCCCCTAACATTTCAATCAGCAACATGCCTGAACCTTAACCTATAATTTTTTTTGAATCATAAACTAAAAACCCTAACATGTATGGCAGTATAATAATGTTTTCAAATTGAAAACTTCTGGGCCGATCTCTACTAGATAAAACTGTATTTATCAAATTCAAAACATCTAAGAAAAAATAAAATCCAAAGAAGAAATCCATAGATTCATACTATATATCCAATGGAAGATATAACGAAACAGAAAATGATAGATTTGACGAATCCATAAATTTCTATCTGTATAGAAATCTATATCTATAGAGATGCGATATAAATACAATAAATATAAAATACAAATGTTAAAATCCAATAAACATGAATAAATCCCTGGATTCATATATTCGAAAGTTAACACAAATGCATACCGGGAATAGAGAGAATCACAAACACGTAATTGATAATCAAAATCGCACAATGTAGAGAATTAACATACCGGGAATGAGAAATAGACAGAGTGAGAGGCGATGGCGATGAAGTAAGGAGAGGCGATGGCGATGAAGTAAGGAGAGGCAGTACTTTTAGGGATTTTCATGTGAGAGAGTCGCGAGTGAGAATGGGGGGAATTTTAGGTCAGCTTGTTTGGAAAGGAAAATGTCGCGGGTCTTTCATTTTGGAGTGCGTTATAAAAAAATATTGCCTTATGTATTTCACTTCTAAAATTATAAAATAAAATTAGTAACAGAAATATTATATTACTAACGGTAAATTATTATGAGAATTAGTAACAGTATAATAATGTTACTAATTGAAAAATTAGTCTGTTACTAAAAGCTTGTTTTGGTGTAGTGTTTAAAGTTCACAAATGTATTTAACCATGGACTATCAAAACAATCAAAGTGCAAGCATAATCCATCAAAAATTACTATTTTTAAATCTCAAAACTTGATTTGACAAAGCAATCTTGAAGGTTTTAAAACACACTCTCATGTCGCTTTAAAATGAATACCGAATCTTTAATAACAATTAAAACAAGAAGGGAATAAACAACGATAAAATTAACGTGACAATATCAGCTAACTATGATAAACTTCACCCTACTCCTATTATAAGAATCAAGCTACCATAATGAAAGAGAAATTGCAAGAATAAATAGAGATCTTCATTAATAAACCAAACTTACAAATAGTTCTCTCACAACAATCTTCAATCCTCTAAAAAATGATAAAAACTTGTCCCTCAAATTGATTACAATCACTCAAAGTTGCTTCCCGAAATTCTTCACGAAATTCCTCTCTGATTCTCCGAAATTATGAGCCCAATGGTCCTTTTTATAGGACAATTGGTGAGGTATTTGAGTTGTGGTGGGACTCTTTCTGATTGGCCGAATAGTGTTGGTAGCTATCTCTCCACCTCTTTAATCTTTGGATCGTGATAAGGGATGGAATTTTCCCCCACTCGAAAACTCTTATATTTTCTTGCTGAACACGCATGCTGAGTTTCATCCAAATCGGAGAATAAAAATTTCTGACTTTTTTACGATTTCACAAGCGTAAAAATAGCATTTTTTCGAACGACCGTAAAAATCAGCTTTTTCGCGCCTTTTTTGAATTGATCATCAATTTGCACCAAATTCCATCATTATCTGCAAAAATTTCACTAGGCAACTTTTTTCACAAATTAGCATAAGAATATTATAAAATTATCGAAGCGCCCATTTTTTACTTAAAATTACCATTTTCAATATGAATTCAATCATTTTCGCATTTTTTCCTCTTTTTGATAAAATAGTCCTAAGAACTTATTAAATACACTAAAATGGTACTAACAAAGTATAAATTTGGGTATAAAATATACAAAATAATGCACTCATCACTGACCATGGCCTTGTTGGCCGTTACCACCCCGCCATTGGCCCTGCTGAAAACGTTATTGGCCCTGATGGCCCTGCTGCTGACGGTGTTGGCCCTGCTGATTAGACTGGCCCTACTGACCCTGCCTAAATCCCCCAAATCCTTATCTAGAATCACCTGATCAGAATCGCTTGGTAGGGTCCCCCTGAAGGAAACTCTGCTCATTGTGACGGGTCTGTCCCTGGGCTGCTGGTGCCCCACCAGTACTACTGCCCCCTGTCCTACCCTGCTGGCCAAACTCCCCTGCTGATGGAAGCGGTGATACTGACAGTTTAATAAAGGAGCATTGAGTACGTCAGTGTAAGTACTCAATGATAGATTTCCTATGAGGTGTTGACGAATCCTCCAGGTCAATCCATCTACAAAAAACAATATCTTTTTCTCCTCAGCGGGTGCCTTATCCGGCACTATAGTGAGAAGTCTGGTGAACTCCTCCTCCTACTCATCAACGGTCATATTCTCCTATTTAAGATTCATTAACCTCTACCTCATCTCAGTCTGCACGACGGATGGAAAGTACTTGCGGTCAAACCGTGACTAAAATGATTGAATCGTGATGTTGTCCATCTCATCTAAGGTGGTGGTGGACTCCCACCACTGCAAAGCGGCCCCCACTAGCTTGAAGGAAGCCAACAACTATTCCTCCACATCGGTGCACTCATACATCCGCAGATGCCTCTGGATATCCTTCTTCCATTGGCTGGCAACTACTATGTCCGACCTACCCTAGAACTTCGGGGCATGCGCCTTCTGAAAGGCATCCTTAACCCGCTCCCATGCAGTGGGAAGATGTACCGGTACTAGCACTACTTTCTGAACCTGGGGTGGATCCTGCTGCAGCACCGTTAATGCAACATTAACCGCCTGAGCAATAATGGCGTCTACCTCAGTTGCGTTCATCATTCCCTGAGCCGGAGCTGCTGGTTGCTCGCGCTAGGAATTCCTATCTCGGGGTGCGCATCTCGGAGGCATATGAAACGAGAAGGAATTTTTTTAGTCGACAGTTATTATCAAATCTCAAATAGCTGAAGACGTAAGCATAAATACAAGAATACAACAGTCCTAAAATAGGGCTCTAAATCAAAGACGCTAAACTGGAAGCAAAATAAGTCGTGCCGATCCTAAAGGACACTAGAACTTGATGCTCTGATACCACATGTGACACCCCGCCTAATTAAATACCAGTAGATCAGTCCTTTAATAAATTAAAATCAAGGTGAACGGTTGGTTCATTCTTAGCATCACTGTCGCAAAATAAAATTTCCAATTTAAACACCCTAAATAATTAAGCTAAGTGTCAAAACAATTTAAAAACTTATTTCCATTTTACTAAATTCCAATATGAAAACCTTTTTAATACCCCAACGGTTTAAGAATCACATAAATACGAAGGATGGCAATTAACAAACAAGAATTAAACCATCTAGATAAACCACACTATGTTTAAAACTACAAATGAAATCATCCTGACATGAGCTAATTCCCAAAGAGTACTGAATACTGGAAATATAAATAAACATAAATCTATGACAACTACAAACTGTATAGGGAGACAGGCGACACATGCCGTAACTAAGAAGAACTAAAATAGAAACTGAATCAATGAAGAGGTCGTCTAAGCAAGAGCCTGCAACTTCCACATAAGCTGCAACACGTCCAATCCAAAGAACCTAAGCATGACGCCCCTGTGGCTGGGCTCCTATAATACATACATATATATACAAAAGATAGAAGATGATAGAAAATGGGTCATATTCCGAGTGTAAAACAGTTTAAAATAGTTTAGCAAGTATTTAAAATGTTGACCGACTAGTGTAACAACCATGTTAGTATGCGACACTCTCTTGAGAATTCTCGCCTCTCATCTAGTGCGCACGCCTATCGTACTACTAAACTCATAAGTTTATCTAACTTATTTTTCCATAAAGTTTCATCCCGAGAAGTAGATAGGTTATGATATTTAGTTTTAGAAAATCGATCTCTTCAAGATTTATTACGTTACTTAGAGCAACACCGTACCAATACAAAGTTCCCGAACACTTATTATAAAGTTGGGCATTTATTCATTACTTAACTAATTATACGCACAGTAGAAAGTTTTCATATATATATATATATATATATATATATATATATATATATATATCAGTCACCCATATATTATATATACTATCGGCACCCCACATAAATTCGATGGTGCTAGCATACTCTGTTATCAAGTCCCTGTATCACTCGTACTAAGGGAAATACTACTTTGAAATCACTCTCGAACTGTATTAACACAATACACAGATAATGGAGGTGAAGCATAGTTCCAAGTCATTAAGAGGTCAGCATATACCCCTCAAGTCTCTTAAGACCGTCTGACTATCATTCTCAGATATCATGTACTAAGGAATCCTATGTTCTAGGGTACAAGTCAATATCCCCCATAAAGGTCCCATCGAGATGAGACTGTCCCGGCGCGGTAACCCCCGTGATAGGAAGTAGCGCGGGTACGATTATTCATAATTAAATTATTCAATATAAGTAAATAGTCACACGACCATATATAGATACACAATTTCCAATAAGGTTCGCCCACGACCCATAATTATTATTAACTGTACTTAGTACAATTTTACTCAATTATCTCGCATAAGGGATCTCTTTTATTCCCACTTAAAATTTATTTCACACTTAATTCTCATCTCTCGAAGTATTCTCTCTTGCTAAATACAATTTCAGTAGGTATACCCTTTTAAACCTTCTGGTCTAAGTCTTTCACAAGTCCCTCAATTCATTAAAGAATTTACGCACAATCTCTAATGTGTACCAAAATTCCCTGTCAACCCACAATTTCATCCCATATTAAATTTCATTCAACGGAGTCTATTTAGACCCTACTGGTCCTCCTCATGACCCATTATACTTTATAAATAATAATCAAGGGTTCATATGTATTTAAACCGGATTAAACAAAAAGGGAAAAAATATGCAGTTTTCCAGAAGGGGTCGATCGATCGAGGAAAGGGGGTCGATCGATCGATCATCGATCGATCAAGCAGTTCTTGCCCAGAAACTGCAATTTCAACCTACGGGTTTCCTCTTCCAAATTACTACAAAATGCCATTAACAGTTCTCAAACTCCCAAACAACATTACTACTAGTTACATATACCTATATACATGATTTCCTACGTGAAACATGTCCAAATTTCATCAGAGGTATGGAATTAATGGGGTAAATCATCATATTTAACACGAACCCTAATTTTCATAAAACTTTCATTCTTTTAAATTATTTTCCAGATTTCTTGCTTCTGAAATCATACAAATTTGTGGGTTATCCTCTACATATGATTGGGATGTCCAGAATATAACTATTTCCACCAAGACATGTGATTAAATCCTCAAATTCCTCAAATTCTTTTATGAAACATGTGTATAACAATCCTAATCTAACATGGATGAAAAAATAAATAAAAGAAAATCAAGATAGATACTTGCCTGGAAATTCAAGGGTTTGGTTTGTGGATGAAAAAGGTACGGTTGAGTTCCTCGTCGTGCGATTTACGTTTTGGTGGTTGTGGCGGTGTAAACGGATGAGTTCTTGGCCTTGGATTGCTTGGAAAGCTTCCTATCTTTTTCTCTAATTGCCGTTCTTAAGTTTTGTGATTTTTAACCCTAAAAGTCTAACTCAATTGGATGATATACGTTAGGAAAATTCGTGGGTTTAATTACCCAAAAATACAAAATGTCTAAAATACCCTCCTGGGATGCCAATTAGGCCTAAAAACGCCATGAGGTCCAAACTAAACCCCCGGGTATACTTTTCTGACTATCTCGACCCTTCCGGACACATTGGCGCACTCAAAATGGCTATACGGGTGACTTATAATATATTCACTTTTAATCATAATAATTTAGTTCCGAGACGACACAGGCGCGTCCCGACTTAAATTTTCATAATTGCCATTTTATTCACTCGTGACAATTATAATAAAATCAGTCTTATATATTACTTTACTCATCTAGTAATATTCAACAAATTCTCAATAATTACTAACTCTCGTCACACTAGTAAATATTTAAACAAATTTCTAGATTAATATTAAATTAATATCTCAATTTAAATTTAATAAATCCCCAAATTAAAAGCCATAAAAATACAGGGTATTACACTTATGTTTGGAGAGAGGAATGTTTTGCTAGAGTCTAAAATTTTAGAATTGGAAGAAAAATTGAGATACTCTAGTAAGGTCAAATTTGATTTGGAATGTAGGTCCGCTAAATTAGATAAAATATTAGGAACCGTCCAAGTCAAAAATGACACTTGCGGTTTAGGCTTCGATTCTTGTAATGATTCCACTAATAAGGTCAAAACCAATTTTTTTAGAGAATCACCTAGGAGCACTTCTAGAGGTCAATCCTTAGGTACTACTTTTCGACGTGTCTTTACTTGCTCACATTGTGGTCGAAATGGTCATCTTAGGAAGTTTTGTTTTGATCTTAAAAGAATTTCTAGGAAATCCAAGAGTAAGGTAACCGCGTTAGCCAAGATCAACCAATCCTGAGATTGTCACTCTTCACTAGTTTGGGTTAGGCGATCCGACTTGGTAGCTTTACAAAATAGGATTTTTTATTCTCATTTACTTTCGCATGCTTCCTCCCTTGCAAAATCTAAAGGTTGAAAGTGTTAGCTTTGTTTTGCATTTTCTAGATTTTGTTCTTCATGCTATATGTTCATGCTAGTTGTATGTTGTTAGTCATTTTTCTAGTCTATGCTCGATGATTAATTACATGCTAGAATTATGATTTGTGTATATCTTTTGTATTATATTCTTTTCTTTTTAGTTTACATTAAATGAAAAATACACAAAAAAAAAATTTACCATTTGTATTTTATTGTTATGAGTAATTTAGGCTTAATGAAAAATACAAAATGATTTTTGTTTGTCTTTTGAGTAAATATTTTGTATATTTGGTTAAAAATTTCAAAAACTCAAAAAGATTTTTTTGTGTGTGTATTTTAGTTTGACACACCTTTTGTGGCATATGATTGTGTAAAATCCTATCGTTTCGCTTCCATATAGCTAAAACTTTTAGTTAAAATTTTCAATCCTTAAAATATTATTTGTCATGGTTACATGGAGTAGTTTAAGTTTGACTTGCTTAATGTATTCACTTTTATATGCCTTTTCACACACATGCATGAGGTCTTTTGAAATTTTAACTCCACATGTATATTTTAGCTTTGTGAGGTGTTCTCCTACCAATCTAGTCATCTACAGATCTTGTGACCTAGGAGGATTTGTGCATTTTAAACCCGTGGCACGTGAGAGTTGTGTGATAAAAAAATTGATATATGAATGTGCACATGGAAGGGCTCCGAAATGAAAAATTATTCTTTGCGAGTAAGCCATCGTTTGGAATGGACCTAAAAGAAATGCGTGGTCCAAAGTCCTAAAAGAAAAAATATGGCATTAAAATAAAAATATTTTTCAAGGCCTATTTTGTTTAATTTTGCTATATTCATTCAAAAGCTACGTGTTATTTGCGATTGACCTGGTTTGTAGAATCATCAATATGCTAGGCTTGTATGCATTGTGCTTGTTTGTGTCATAACTCGTCATGTGCTTGTTTGTTCATACATGATTTGTGCCCATATGGGGGAGATTTGTAAGGACACAAATGTCCAATTGAGTCTTATGTAGTGCTGGCTCAATTCCGAACAAAATAATTTGAGTCATAGCATAGAGTATAAAGTGTATCCATCCCAACCTATGACGAGTTTGTGTTGAAGATGTAGCGGCCCATAATTTAAAGCTTCATCATTGTCGAGTTTAGTGTCTCGTTTCTACATCAACAACAATTGGATTTCATAGTCTCCAAAAGGTATGAATGCACTTTTATATATGTAGGAGATTTGAAATATTTTTATGGGTGTATTTTTGTCTAAAATGACTTTTTATTTTTAAAAAATATTTTAGAACTTTGTTTAAAAAAATTTGGGCTTAAAAATGAAAAATGGGATTTTATGTTTTTTCGTCCGAATTGTCGTTCGAACGAGAATTCGAACGAGTTTCCCAAAATCCTCTATTTTTTCGTTAGAAGTTTCGTTCTAATGACCTCGTTCGGACGAGTTTTTCCAATGATATTTTGACCTATTTTCCCTCTACAATTTCGTTCGAACGACCTGGGAAAGTCGTTTGAAATACCCTGTGAGGGAAAAATTCTTTTTGGCAGTTTTTGGAAACCACCCACTAACCCACTTATTTTCTACCTGTTTCAACCATTTCATGGGAACATTTTTTAGAAGAACTTTTGGGAGTTTTTCACCTACCTTGAGAGCACATCTTTCGATACCAAAAGTTCCCTTTTGTGTTTTGAGGTCAAAATGATTTGATTTCATAAAAACACATACACACCCATATGTGTCAGTTTCAAGTCTAAGTTCTTCATATATATATCTTTACTTGGAGTGTTTAGCACCATTGGTTCATCTCTACCACAAAAGGAAAAGTTGGATTTTATTCTCTACCCACAAAGGAGAGTAATTGTTTGTTGCGGTGTTCCCACTTGAAGAAAGGCTTCGCGTGAGGATGATGGTGACCAAGAGCCCCATCGGTGGATTTCGAGATCATGGAGGAGTCCTTGGTTGTCTACTGTTTACAAGAAGGAGCGTCAAGGCATTTAAGGATTCAAGTTGTTGGTGTAAGTCTACTATCTTGTAAATGTAATTCAATACTTAGTGGATTTATTAGGACAGGGTCGTCCGAGATTTTTCCCATTTAGGTTTTCCTCGTACATCGGCGTGTAGTGTGATGTGATTCATTTTTATCTTTCATAACACCTTAGAATGCATTCTTAGGTTTAAGTAAGATAAAATTGGGATTAATCACACATTTGTTTAATTTGGTGCTAAAATATATTTGGGTGAATGTTAAGTTAATTTAATTCAAGTCAAGATAATTTAATTTGATAAAATTTGGTTTGGTCTATATAGAAAAATGAATTAATCATGTTAGGAAAATTGTTAGGACTTAGGTTGAATTAAGTTGTTTAAGTGAAAATTTATTTGTTGTCTAATTTAATGTCACTTTAAGTTAATTTGAAAGAAATTAAAATTTGAAGGTTGTGTGTGTTGTGTTAAACCATCCTATTTCGCACTTAAAGGAAATTCATATTTAATTAAAAAGAAAATTTCAAATTTGGGGTCATATATTCTAACACATTTAGAGGAGTATATTCATCATATATTTTTGGCTTATCTACCTTTTTATCTTTCCCTTATTTCTTCTCTGATCTCTTATTAACATCAACCTTGGAGTTGTTGGTCTATTTTTCTATCCATGGCCTCCTCATTATTCATGATTTTACCAGCTTTGGCCAATAATTCGTTGTAACACCCCCGTAATTTTGTGGATTTAATATTTAATTATTTTTGGGAGTTATAAAAATATTTAAATTGGAGAAACTTAAATTCATGAGTTGGAGAATTTATTTGAGTGAGCCGAATTAATTATAATTGGTGACTTTAAGTTTAATTGTTCAAATTAATGTGTGTCACATTTTGGGGTCGAAATGTGGATATGTCAAAAATTATTTCGGATGGCAATTCTGAGTGCGCGGTTGCATCCGGATGGGTCGAGATAGTCAGAAAAGAGTACCCGGGGGTAGTAATTAGGTCTCGGGGTATTTCTGGGCATAGTCGGGCCCACACGGGGTGAGTTGGGCCATCTTAATTAAGCCCATATGGCCAAAAATAGGATTAAGGGTTTTTAACCGAATTGAGAGACAAGGGAACGACAGTCAACACAACTCTAAACCTAGGGTTTGAGAGGAAATTTAGGGGAAAGAAGATCAAGATCCAATTTGGGGATGTTGGAGCCAAATTAAGGGACTACACCAACGGATCAGACTCTATGAACAATTCCAGGCAAGCGGTTAAATTGCGGTAATATGTAAATGGTGATATCCAATTCATATTTTAGTGACGTGTAAACTAAAATTCGTTTTGGGGATAAATGGGTACAAAATGGGGTTTTGTTAATGGAATACTTGATTGAGATTCAAAGCAAGAAATAGGTATATTATATATCCCTAAGTAGGGATAAAATGAAATTTGAATATATATGATGATTAACATGTAATCTTTATGAGTTCTTGGATGAAGAACATGAATCTTGAATGACTTAGGGTTTATTTGATGAACACAAGAGGTCAATCTGCCAATATTTTTTACACAACTTTAAACGTATGCAATTTGAGTTGTGCTTAGAATTAGAGTTTGAACCATACATTCCTGTAAAGTTATTTCTCTTAGATATCCAATGAACTTGGAATCAGGTCAATCGGAGTTCTGTAGACGGAGTAATCGACATTTTACTACAGGGTGTTTGATCTGTCAACATAGTAATCTGCTAGAATTTTGACGTACGTTTAAACGTGTGTAATTTGAATTTTACTTCGAATTAGAATGTGAACCATACATTACTAGAAAGGTATATCTCTTAGATATCCAATTAACTTGGAATCCGGTCAATCGGAGTTCTGTAGAGGGAGAAATCAAAATTTTACTAGAGGGTGTTTAATATGCCAGAAAATTTGAGATTTTTCTTTTTAAGCCTCAAATGTCTAAAATTTTATCAGGGAAGTGTTTGGGACCTTGATGAAATATATTGATGGAATAATGATATTGAATTAGGTCTATTATTGAGTGTTGGACTTTAATTTTGTGAGAGAGTTAAAGTGGAGATTCATAAGCTTGATTGTGACGTACTCTAATTCGAGATGATAAAAATATAATTACGGAAAAAGCGTGAGCGAGCTTAAATTCGTTAGGTCAGTGGGTTAACAAGGGTAACTACTGAATTGATATAACAAGGGGTAACAAGGACCCTTACAGTTGTGTGAAAACTTGAATTAATACGAAAGTGAAATAAATTCGTAAAGCAAACAAGTACGGTGAATATTAGAGAGAAATATATTACGTACAAGTATGAATAATTGGGTTGTGTAAATACCTACTGTTTTATAGGATTACTTGGGTTGTGAATGGCTATTGTGTGTTTCCTTGTGATAGGAACATAGACTCGGGAAATATTAAGTTATGGGCCAAGTGAGCGAGTCCGGGGATAATGGTTGAGTGACACCAAGTTATTAAATTAATGGATGTGTTAATTAATGAATGTAGAGTCGGAAGGTAGACTCGAAAAAGTATTAAATTAATTGATGTTGTGATTAATTAATTTTGAGTCGGGTTGTAGACTCGGGAAGGGTATTAATTAATTAATGTGTAAATTAATTAAATGAGAGTCGTACCATAGACTCGGATCGGTATTAAATTAATAGGTGTGTTAATTAATTTAATTAGAGTCGGATTGTAGACTCGGGTAGGTATTAAATTAATAGGTGTGATAATTAATTTAATTAGAGTCGGATTGTAGACTCGGGTAGGTATTAAATTAATAGGTGTGATAATTAATTTAATTAGAGTCGGATTGCAGACTCGGATAGGTATTAAATTAATAAGTATGTTAATTAATTTAATTAGAATCGGATGATAGACTCGGGGAGGTATTAAATTAATAAGTGTGTTAATTAATTTATTTAGAGTCGGACCATAGACTCAAGGAAAGTATTATATTAATTGAGGTGTGAATTAATTATATTAGAGTCGGACCATAGACTCGGAAAGATGATAAATTTTTAAGTGAGAAAATTAATTATGTTGAGTCGGGCCACAGACTCAGGAAATTACATGCTAGTGTACGGGATTTTGAGTACACGGTAAAGCCGAGGTTTATATTATATATATACGGTGTAGTGATAGTATATATATACGTGTATATATTGTGTGTGATATTAAATATCAGTGACTAGATATTTATTCAATTTGTATACTCTAGTGCTATCAAGGGAGGTTGTGCGATGTGGGTGAATCCCCTAGCTTGAGGAGTAGGGCGAGTATATCCCCAGGTCATAGCGTCCGGTATATGGGTGAGGGATTTATCTCACTTTCATGGAAGGAATATTATCGCCTCCACTACGTTTATAGTTTGGGCCAAGTTGGTGAGCGATTCCAACTTGGGGAACTAGGTTTTGTGAGCACACCTAGTGAGATAGCACTTTAGAGGGAATCATCCGGCGAGGGTATACTCAGAGGGATGGATATACGTATGTTATATGTGTGGATGTTTTGTAAAAGTACGTATATAATGGTATTCAATATTATATGCGGGTAATAATACAGTGTGTGATGTATGTACTTTATAGAACTTGTGACACGGTTATATACTACTATTTAAGAAGGAATTAATTAAGTTAATTGTGAGATAACTTATAATTCAAAAATCATTGTACTCGGGTCAGAGTAGTATGGCAAGGGGAGGTTATACCAGGACTAGTTGGATGGGGTAGTACAACTAGGTGGGGGTTAAGGTAACCGTTAAGTGTGCACAATAGTGGAGGGGTGAGAATGTCCACAAGGAAGTGCGACACTAACTTAAATATGAAGCGCATTCATGCATTTTAAATTACTGCAGTTAATTCACTTGATAAATATTTTTAAAATGTTTTGGTTTCTAACCCTTGCTATAAAACTATTTTCAAAACCTTTTAGGTGTCCAGACACAGGGACACCAGGATTGATATTCTATTCCAGGGATACGGAGCTGCGGCATATATGGATGCTAGCAGGAGTTTGGATTAGACGCATCGTTCATTTATTCCTAGAGTAGGAATTATGCATCAGTTTCAGTTTTATTTAGGGATTGTCTCCCAGTCTTCTGAGTACAATTTTCAGATTTGTTTTATTCAGGTGTTGAATATTTGTATTGGATTATTTCGCTTTGGTGGCCGATAGTTTATTCGACAAGTTGTGTAACTAATTATTCAGTTGAGTTTTATTCAGTTATGTGAATGGTTTATATTTATTTCCGCATGTACTATTTTGTTTAATTAAAAAGTTAAAATTGGGCACCAGCATTTGGAATACTAGGTGGTTAGTATGTTTTAAAAAGTTTTCGACAGTGATGCTAAGAATGAAACAAGTGGGATTCCTGTTTTAATTTGGTATAGGACTAATCACTGGTATTTTATTAGGCGGGGTGTCACAGATGGTATCAGAGCAGCAGGTTCTAGTGTCCTTATGATCTGTGCGGCTTTTCTCGTTTCGGCTTAACAATATGATATAGAGCCCTATTATAGGATTATTGTATTCTCATACGTATGCGCATATACGTTCTTCTGCCGAATTTATATTTGAGAGTGAACTCATACAATTCGATTCTCATTCTAGATGCTGCCCAAGAGAGAGAAAGTAGCTAGGGCGGCGGGGGAGATGAGACTAGGGAGGCTCATCAGGAGCAAGAGCTACCGCAACAACTGCCAAAGATGATTTTGGTAGCACAGATAACTGAACTACTGGCACAGGCATTTGAAGCGACAGTGGTCACAATGGTAGGGAACTTTTCACGGGATCAGCCACAAGTGTAAATGGCACCAGATGTTTAGGCCACCCAGGGTGACAGCAAGTATGAGAGGTTTTTCAAGAGTGGACACCCACCAGAGTTACGAGGGGGTTCAGATGCTGTGCTAGCGTGTCAAAGAAGAGAGATATCCAGCGTCACCTACGCATGGGAGATTGCGATGAGGTGCGGAAGCAAATGATAACCACTTTTAGTTTAGTGGGAGCAGCGCTATAGTGGTGGGAGCCAATCACCAAAATTGAGGAATTGGATACACTAGCTATTGCAGAGTTTTGGGTGCGGTTCGACCGCAAGTATTTTCTTCCAGCGGTTGAGACCGAAGTGAGGAGAAAATGAAAGAGGTGACTCAGGGAGACAGTTCAATGGTTGATTACAAGGAAGAATTTACTCGTTTGGAAAATTTTGTACCGAATGAGGTAAGCAATGAAGAGAGAAAGAAAGTAAAGTTTTTGGATGGGTTATTCTGGAGAATCAGACAATATTTAATTGGTAATTACGCATTAATAGCTTATACTGATGTCGTTAACGCAGCACTCCGACACTGTCCGGAATATCGCTTCCACATGAAAGGAAGCGGGAGGGGAGTGGAAAGTAACTAGTTGGATAAATCTGGAGGGAACAGTACCAATGGGGTATCCCACCAATAGACAAGGGGAAATCAGGGGTAGGATTTCGGCAGGGAAATCATGCCAAACGATTTAGAACTAGAGGCTATCAACAGGATGGCCAGGAATTCCAGCAAGGTCGGTATGGAAGGGACCAGTGGCAGGGTGAATGTATTAAAAGGTATTTCATTTATGGGGGAAGCGAGACACATGAAGAGATATTATCTTAAGCGAGGCAGGGGTCAACTACAGAACGAGGTCCTGGATGTACAGCCACTAAAGCGAGTCATAGGCGCATTCGGACAGGGAGAAGATGCTCCGGAACCCGAGGATCAGCCGTTGCAGCTGGAGTCTGGAGGTAATTATTTTTACCCTATGGGCGTGGGGTATATTTTTGAGTGACAAAGAGGATGTCTAAATATAAGACTTATTTTTCACTAGAGTTCGCAGGTGAGTCGAACTTAGTGGGTGCATTGGCTGTAGCAGCCATAGTATGTGGATAAACTTTTCGTAGGGTAGCGGAGTTTCTTTGGTGTTCTTCAGGGGAGAGTGGAGGTGTACACTGAGTGAATGTTTGAATTATGAGAGGAGTTACTACTTTCAAGAATTATGGGAGTAGGGTTGATAATATTTCCTAAATATCGTCTGGATAGCGATGGAATTTAACTATTGTGGATAGTGGTGTTAAGTTTTGGTGTTCGCGACACCAGGATATGATTGGTACGAGGTATCACCTGAGAGGGCGTTTAGCCTATATATATGTTATATTGTGTGGTGCGATAGACACCAAGTGAGGTTTTGTGTTCTCACATTTTATCCTGGTAAGTAGGGGTGTTTACTTAAGTGAATCAGGGTGGTTAGATTTATTTTCGAGCAAAGATAGATTGCTCGGGGTTTATTTTGCACAAGGACTAGTGATAGTAAGGGCGCGGTACTTTATGTTGTCTTTGGTAGCATGAGGGTAAGCGTACATACTTTTGTGTTAAGAGACAAGTATTTAGGGGTACGTGCTATGGACTGAGGGTCTAACGGATCTCAACGACCGACAATGTTAGGTAGTAGTGTATCGGGAGGGTTCCTCATTTGGATTTCACTTTGCGAGACATCCCACGCATGAAACTTAACACAACGTTGGAAAGTGGGAAGATGTTTGGTCGTTAGTAAATGGGTTGGGTACCCCGAGCAGTAAATATATATATATATATATATATATATATATATATATGATATGGCTACGGGTTCGAAGTTATATTACGGGTTACGACTAGCATAGTCGGGTAGCTTTCGTGCGGTAATGCACGGGGATAGGGTGTATGGGCACCCGGGTTAATTAAGGCAAATTTTTTGCGGTTAAGCACAGGTATAGGGCGTATGGGCGCCCTGGTTAATTTAAATGCATACTTGTGTAACGTATGGTTAGAAGCGGATGGAATAGATATTGCGGGCTTAGAGGCACATGACTAGAGAGTGATATGCGAAGCTTGGAACATTACGTTCATTTTAATTTCGAGGAAGAAATTCCTTTGTAAGGGGGGGAGTATGTAACACCCCGTAATTTTGAGGATTTAATATTTAATTATTTTTGGGCGTTATAAAAATATTTAAATTGGAGAAACTTAAATTCATGAGTTGGAGAATTTATTTGAGTGAGCCGAATAAATTATAATTGGCGACTTTAAGTTTAATTGTTCGAATTAATGTGTATCACATTTTGGGGTCGAAATGTGGATATGTCAAAAAGTATTTTGTATGGCGATTCCGAGTGCGCGGTTGCCTCCGGATGGGTCGGAATAGTCAGAAAAGAGTACCCGGGGGTAGTAATTGGGTCTCGTGGTATTTTTGGGCATAGCCGGGCCCACACGGGGTGAGTTGGGCCATTTTAATTAGGCCCAGATGGCCAAAAACGGGATTAAGGGTTTTTAACCAAATTGAGAGACTAGGGAACGATAGTCAACACAACTCTAAATCTACTTCTTTCATTTTGCGATCCAACATTTATCCCAGCTGGGTTTATGAACTTTCTATCTCCATAGGGTGCATGGGGAAACATTCTCCCCTATTAGAGTGTTCTTATCCAAACGACATCATAGGGCCTGCTACTGGCATAGAGCATTTGGGTTAATTATTTTACTGTTTCTTCCATTACCTCGTAACCTTTGGCTATGATCATCAAAATTCATTGGAGGTATCCCATCCTCGCAGAGGCGGGGGGTGAGATGGTTTCATTTACCCTGATACTTTCGATATTATCCCCTATTTCTGGTGAAAAAAGGTCTGTTAGGTGACTTTAAATAGGGTTTTAAGTAGGAAACAACAAATGGCTTCTCTAGTCGTTCCCACAGACGGTGCCAATCTGTTCATGTCTAAAATTGGTATTGTGATAATTATATATCTTAGATAAATGATACTAGTGATAAACTACCACTAATATAACAGAAAATGATTTGAACGTGAGAGAGATGAGAGAGAGATAGAAAGAGATAAGAAATTTAACATGGTTTATCCCAATGAGGTGCCTACATCCACAGGTGAAAAGTCACATTGTATTAAGGCAAAGTACAAGCTCTGAAAGATCTATCTAGGTTTGAGTGTATATAACTTTTCTCATTTGTCCTAACTGAGGGATATAGTGGGCTATTTATAGAAAATGTGAGAAGAAGAAGAGATAGAGTTACTTTATATATTAGGCAATTAAACCTTTTTAGAATCTATTCATGACAACTAATCATGAGTCAGTCTGACCATGTGCATTTACAAAAGTAACTGTAAATATTCCCACATATGCCTATTATGCCTCATTAATGGTTAACAATCCTGATGGTGGTCGAACATGCTACCGAACAGTGGGAAACAACTAGTCAACCACTTTAATGTCTTATAGGCAGGGCTTACTTAAATATATTATGATGACATATGTCATTGTTTCATTGGTCCACATTATACTCTTATTTTAGGGTACAATATGTGGGGATTATGTTACTAGGCCAGGGTTGGCTTGTCGCTCATCTTCCCAAGCAGCATCCATTTGTGCAATGTGTACCTTTATTCTTTTTTCTTTCTCTTATAGTGATTAGTAATAAGACCTGAACTTCCAAGTGATGTGATCGTTTGCCCAGAGTTGTCTGTCTATTTCACTCTTCTGTACTTGGGGCTAGGATATCGGGGTGGCAAAATTATGAATTATATTGTTCGATGACTGGACGATGCGGTGCTTCTAATATTTCTCAGTGAGTTAACCGATAATTTATTTAGTAGAGTGGGTTGGAGGTCAATGCTGTTAGTTTTCGAATTTGAGAGGGAGAATAGGTGTGCCTCAAAGGTTGACTCCTCCCATCCGTTGGACTGAATAGGTACTACACAAGTGATGTCCTCAGTTTTTTTAAGTGCGACATAGTACATTATCTCCCACTCAACTGAATGATCCGTTTCTTCTAGGAAGGGGGATGAGTCCCGACTCATTTGGGAGCATGAATTTTGTTACTAGGAGTAAGTCTGGTTACAGTGGTTCGTTTGTAGGAAATTTATAGCCATAATGAAGAAGGTTATGATATACCCATATATACCCTCGGCCAGGACGAGGGCGCCCTCCACCAAGACTACCCTTCAAGGGTCCGACCTTTCATCGAGCCCATATGACCCTTCAAGGGGCCGACCCTTCATCATGCCCAGACGACCCTTCAAGGGGCCGACCCTTCATCAGGCCCCAGACGACCCTCCAAGGGGCCGACCCCTCATCATGTCCCAGATAACCCTTCAAGGGGCCAAACCTTCATTAGGCCCAGACGACCCTTCAAGGGGCCGACTCCTCATCATGGTCCTGACGACCCTTCAAGGGGCCGACCCTTCATCAGGCCAAGACGACCCTTCAAGGGGCTGACCCTTCATCAGGACCAGACGACCCTCCGAGGGTACGACAGTACAAGGCCTAAATTAGGCCAGACACTGCTAGATGGAACTTTGCCCTCGGCCTCATATCATAGGTCGAGGGTGACATCATCACAGCGCGTGGTTTGGGAGACGCGTGGAACAGTGCGCGTGAGGCTCACATGGCACGTGGAAGACCGTTATAACAATACCACCCCCTCGCGTGAAGGAATATTATGTCATCATTAGTCAAAGGTGGCATCTATAGGTGTCAACAGGGGATTGATTAGATCATCATTCACATGCACGATGCATACTTGGGGGGTAAACTACACCCCCCAAGACCTATATATACTTGTCACCTACAACCCTACAAAGGGATCGATAATTGTAACCCTAACAAAAACTCTACTTATACACACAGTAGAGAGAGAAAGTGGGCTTATGTGCATTATATCCAAGGCCATTATTGCCCATATATAGTGGATCACACACTCACAGTGGATGTAGGCCTAATTGGCTGAACAACTATGCATCATTATCTTGGAACTCTTATACTCATCTCCTTCTATACACTTCCACACTTATACATGTACATCTCTATGGCTGCCATGGTTACTTCTGTTTGAGATGCTCATCACTTATCTGGTGGTACTGGATTTCAGCATCATCAGTTTGGCGTCGTCTGTGGGAACGAGAAGACATCTCTTCCTTTGTACAGCTTGACCTCACTGGGCACTCTGGTGGTGAGCCAGTTCTCCCCCTGTGAGGATATGTTTCACCATTGAAAGAGACCCATTAAGGTTCTCAAGCTCACTAGTCTTTTCTTCAGTTCAGCTCTTCATAGCTCAAACACATGGCACAAGAGATGCCACCACCACCACTTCCTCCTCTGGATAGTGGAGTAGGACCCAGTTCCAGTCAGCCACCACCTCAGTCCGAGATGGCTGATGTGGCGGCAGCCTTGTAGTCTCTGGTAGCCAGTCAGCGGATCATACAGGAGAAGTTCACAGCTCTAAGCCAGAACATACAAAGACCACCAGGGGTCTCACCTGAGATGATTACTCCGGCAGCGTCTCTGGGGCATCATGAGGCCAGTGGACCACCCCAGACACCACGCAAGGACTTGCCACCCCCTTAGCGGCGGAGGTATGTTGCTGACCCCCGGCGTCTACGCCTGGGGAGGCAAGGAAACCCTTGCCCTAAAGTCAGGTATGATGATCTGGAGGGAGAGGAGGCCCCCATAGAGTGCTGGGAGCCGTATGAGGTCTCCAAAAACACTGTGCGGCCTCTCCAAGAGAGCAGAGGGAAGTGTGGAAGGCAAAATCTCGATGACCATCCGAGAGGCTCTGCTTTTGACCGCTTGAGCAGGGGGTCGGCCTTTGAGAGGCTGGGCCCAGTAAATGACCTGCGAGAAAAGTTATCCAAATCAAGGAGTGTTGCAAGGTCCATAAGGGAGGCAGTAGATGGCCGACCCCACGACGGTCAGGGGGAAGTAAATAACCGACGCAGGTCTGCCGCTGCAGAACCCTCCGTCCACCTCAAAGAGGCGGCGGGGGATAACATCGGCCAAGCCGACCTTACGAGGCCCTGGAATGACTCAATCCAGTGATTAGAGGATAAGATTGATGATATTATGAAGAGCCGGGACCCTCTTCAGAGAGGATACTCCATTGGCTCTCCCTTTGTGGAGAAGATAGTCAACTTTCCTACGCCATCAAAGTTTAAGCCACATGTGGTCACCCCAAGGTATGATGGGGGTACTAACCATGTCCATCATATTGAGATGTATCAATCAGCGACAGACATATACTCTATCTCATACGAGATGAGGTGTCGTGCCTTTTCTGTCACTCTGACGGGGGCTGCACATAACTGGTATATGTCTCTTCCAAAAAATTCCATTGAAAGCTTTAAGCAGTTGGCAGAACGATTTATCCATAACTTTTTCTTTGGGATGAGGCCACAGAAGAAGACCACCCACCTGCTCTATGTTAAGCAGGGGAAGAATGAGAGTCTAAGAGACTACATAGCCAGATTCAACAAAGAAAAGTTAGAGGTGGAAGACTATGAGGAGAGCATAGCTATGACAGCCCTGATTTGAGGACTCCAAAAGGGGAAGCCGTTATGGAAGCTTGCAGAAGACCCTCCAAGGACGATGGATGAACTACTGTCAATAGAAGGAAAGGTGATGAACGCCGAAGAGGCGATGGCCATAAAATATAAAGATGAAAAAGGAGGCACCAGTGGGAGTAAGTACCCTAAGAAGATCAAAGAGGGGAAGAAAAGGTCTACGGACGACAAGTTCGTTGGTTATACCCCTCTAAAAGTCAGCTGTGAACATATTCTCAACGAGATAAAGAGTGATCGGTCCCTGAAGTGGACTGAGAAGTTGAGGGCATCCCCCAACAAGAGGAACAAAAACCTGTGGTGTGAATTTCACCAAGACCATGGCCACGTAATAGACAAATACTTTGCTCTGAAAGATGAGATTGAGAATATGCTGAAAGAAGGGAAGCTCAGGAAGTACGTTGACAAAGGTGCCTTCAAGAGGGGGCGAGGGAACGACTCCAGAAAAAAGTGAGGTGATGCATGTAGAGAATGTCCTAAAAAAAGATGGGATGACCCTTCTGATGATGAGGACGACCCTGACCTCCCACCGAGAGACGACCACGACCCTATCAAAAGACTTAATTATGATCTCGCTCGGTGTGGGAATGATCTCCGGGGGCCTAGCAGGAGGAGGGTCAGAGGTCGCCGATAGGAAGGCCCATGTAGCTGAAGCCAAGGCAGTGACAAAAGCTGTACACTCAACCTCCCTAGAGGCAAAGTCAGAAAAGAGGAAGAAGGTCGATATGGATACCCTGATAGTGGGGTTCACAAGAATGGATTTCAAAGGCCTCGTAGCCCCACATGCCGAACCTCTCGTCATTACTACCAGGATACACGGGTGTGAGGTGCCGAGGATCCTTGTCGACGGGGGTAGCTCTACAGATGTGATGTTTTGGCCATGCTTCAAAGCTTTAGGTCTCAGCTGTGCTAGACTCATCCCATACCATCACCCATTGATTGGGTTCAGTGGGGAAAAGGTGTAATACCCCGTACTTTTATACTATATTTAATTTGGGGATTTATTAAATTTAATGTGATGATTAATATAATAAAAATCCGGAAATTAATTATGTTATAATTATTGACGTGACGTGAGTTAGTAATTATATGAAATTGTTGAATATTACTTATGAGCATAGTAATATATGATATTGATTATAGTAAATGTCACGAGTGAATGAAATGGCAGTTTTGGGAATTTTAGCCGGGACGCGCCCTTGTCGCGTCGGGATTAATTATTAATATATAAAAGTGAATATTTTATAAGTTGTTCGTATGGTCGTTTTGAGTGCGCCAACGCGTCCGGAAGGGTCGAGATAGTCAGAAAAGTGTACCCGGGGGTTTAGTTTGGGTCTCGGGATGTTTTTAGGCTTAATTAGTGACCCGGGAGGGCATTTTGGTCATTTTACAAAACAGGGTAATTAAACCCACGAATTTCAGTCATCCTTAGCAGCCATTTAAGTCAGCCTTTTAGGGTTAGAACATTCAGAACCCTAGAACGTCCATTGGAGAAGAGAGGAGAGAGCTCTCAAGGTGATTCAAGGCCCAAAACACCACCGAATTCACCGCCGTCACCACCAGCGCGTAGATCGCGAGGAGGAGAACGCAACCACACCAATATCAGCAGGAAACCAGACCTCTGAAATCCCAGGCAAGTGTTTAACTTGCGTATTTTCATTGGTGCAATAATCATGTTAGTGTAGGATTGATTAAGGGTATAATCCATGGAAGAAAACCAAATTTTTGATAGGGATTTTGCATGTAGAAATCATATGAACCTTATTCTGGAAATTAAGATGTGAAGTAGATGTTTAACCCACGAAATTATGATGATTTGTTAGAAGGAATTTCTGGAGAAACTGATTAGAATAGAAGTTAAGAAAACTTAGGGTTCTTGATGATTAGATGAGATTTTAGGTTGTTTAATCATGTTTAAAAATGGTTATACGCATGCTTAACGTTAGAAACATCTGGTAATATGTTATTATGTTTGTGGTATAAGTTTTGGGACGATTATGGTTGGAAAATATGAATTTGAATGAAGAATTTTGGTGAAACCCGCAACTGCAATTCTGCAGAAATCTTCGCAGACCTGCTTGATCGATCGATCGACCCTAGAGCGTCGATCGATCGAAGGTTCGATCGATCGAGCCCCAGCCGTCGATCGATCGACCCTTCCTGGCAGCCTCTTATTTCCCCATGTTTCATTCGTTGAATTAATTTATCGTGGAATAATCCTTGGGCATATTAAATAAAATGTTTTGGGATATAGGAGAGACCAGTAGGACATATGATTAAGTGTTGAGAACTTTATTATGAAATGATTATTGTGTTTTTGGGATAATTAATTAAGGAATGACGAACTACGTATTCAAGTGAGGGATTACGACGAATACCTACAATAGTGAATAGATGTCTACCTACTGAATTTGTTACTTGGATGGATAGAACCCATGAGTGTTCCATAACTAGTGAGAAAACCCTTCGAGTTAAGGTTAGAGACGAAACCTTATGCGTAATACTAATAATGTGAAATTAAGGATAAATGTTGTAATTATGGGTAACGAGAGTGACCTATATTAATATGATGAAAGTAGTATATTTATATGATTGTGTGTGCATATATTATATACATGTGAAAAACGTACCCGCGCTACTTGCTATCCCTGAGGTTACCGCGCTGGGACGGTCTTATCCTGTGTTGCTACGGGGGATATTGATTCGTACCCTAGAAGATAGGAATCCTAGGTACAGGCTATCAAATCGGTAGTCACGGTCCTAAGAGACGCGAGGGTATGTGCTGACCTCTTGGACTTGGAAACTATACTTCGCCTCAATATTGTTTGTCTTTGTATTGATACAGTTCGAGAGTGATTCCGAACTTGTATTTCCCTTAGTACGATTGATACGGGGATTGGATAGCAGAGTATGCCCGCACCATAATTTTTATGTGGGGTGCCATTAGAATATATATATTACACGAGTATTTGATGTATATGAAGTTCTGAAACTTGGAACTACCTACTGTGATTTGGTAAGTAAGTCATGTTTGATGAATCAGATTGGAAATACTTGTTTTATGAGAGTATAATATGACACTGGGAAACTTTATAAATTAATGAAGCTAAAACGAGAGTTGTGCTACACTTTGAAAGTACCATTTTTATACGTTGACATTGTTTGTTTTTTTTTTTAAAAAAACTATGAGTAAGTTAAGATAAACTAAATTATTGGGAAGGTTAGTATGATAATATGTTAAGTTAAACCATTTGGGGAAGGTTAGTACGATAGGTGTGCACACTAGAAGAGAGGCGAGAATTTCTCAAGAGAGTGTCGAACTAATATGTTATTTCATTGGCCTGTATCAATTTAAATACTTGCTAAAATAATTTCAAATCATACACACTTTCGGGCTCTGACCCGTTCTATCTCTCCCTCTCCCCCTTGTATATATGTATATGTATGTATTTCAGGTGCCCAGTCACAAGGGCGTCTTGCTTAGGATCTTTTGGAAGGAACGCGCTGCAGCTTAGGTGGGAGTTGCAGGTCCTTTGATTAGACGACTTCGTTCATTCAGATCCACTCCTAGCATTTTCATTCAGATGGGCATATGTAGCCCTTTCCATTATTTCTTTATGTTGGGACATTGTTATTTCAGTTATTTCCTAGTTCGTTATTTTGGGATGTTTGTTCGAGACGGGGTATTTCTTTATTTTCTCGCATGTTGACATTCGTTGATGAATGTTTTATATATATTGGATTCTTTCGTTCCAGTACATTGTGGTGTGAATCTTATTCATTGAGCTTTGTTAATAATTTAAATAAATCTTTTCTTTAAATAAAATTTGGTAGTTAATGTAAAAAAAAAAAAAAAAAAAAAAATTGGTTTTGACACTTAGCTTAATTATTTAGGGTGTTAATTGGAAAGTTTCTTTTTACGACAGTGATGCTAAGAATGAACCAAACTGTTCACCTTGATTTAATTTGATAAAGGAGTGATCGCCCGGTATTTAATTAGGCGGGGTGTCACAGGTGGTATCAGAGCATCAGGTTCTAGTGTCCTGTAGGATCTGTGCGGCTTATTATGCTTTCAGCGTTGCTTTCTTTGATATAGAGCCCTAATACTAGGAATGTTGTGTTCATCTCTATACTTTGGAAATTCGTGCTTCTGCGATTTGTTTATTTGAATGATGAACTCATCCAAATTTACCTTTCATTTTCAGATGGATCGTCAAGGAGAACTAGCTAAGACAGTTAAGGGAGTCATCGAGCAAGATTGACTCACACCTCAGGTATTTCCAAGGAGAGTATCAACCGCCGAGTTAGCAGGTATCGTGGCACAAGCAGTTACCACTGCAGTTCTACAATACCAAGAACGCAGCCTACAACTTAAAGGAGGCAAAAGACCTAGAGAGGTTAACCTAGTGCATGTGACTGACGTTGAGAACTGTGCGAAGGCACCGAATCTGCGACAACAAAACAATCAAGATAGAGTCAGTTCCAGTAGTAACGAGAGTTATGTACAGAGACAAAAGTGTCAGGGACAACGAAGCCAGGTTCAGAATGAAATCACCAAGAGGTGTTTCGGTTGTGCAATGGAGGACCACAAACGTAAATCTTGTCTAAATCAGACTGGGGATAAACTACAACCTGACCGGCAAAGAATTTCGAAACTCTGCTATAAATGTGTACAACCGGGTCACAAGTGGATGGATTGTCCTCGCCCTGACATAGTTTTTCCGCAGATTTCCCCTCAAGGCCAGCAAGACCAGGGAAAAAGAGAGGCTAGTCAATACGGTAAGGAAGGAAAGCAGTTTCGGGGGAGGTGTTTCCAATGTGGCAGGAATGGCCATAGGCGTCAAAATTGTTCAGGGAAGAATAGGGCCCCACGGCAGGAATGTGCTGACAATGTACCTCAGAAGCCAACTCCGCCACCTTTTCCAACAGCCTCAGTTCAGCAGAGAAAGCTACAGGGCGAACGTGTCTATAATTTCCCACAGGCAGCAACCCCACAGGAGCCAACCGCGGTTGAGGGTATGTTTTTCTATCCATATTACCATGAGTCGAGATTTGTTTGTTACGAGTACAACGCACTATTTTATAAGCTAATTTTTGCGAAAGCCTTAGGACTGTTAGCCACGGCAGTGAGCTCAGTGACGTGTGTAGACTCACCATCTTGGGAGTGGGTCTTTTATTTTTCTTTATATGCCCGGGAGTGGGGGTAGAGATTGGTAGTTTGGTATTACCTGTATATATGAAAGTCTTAGATATGCATTATGTTATACTCAGTATGGATTGGTTCGCCGCTTATAGGGCCATGATTACCTACTTCGGTGGAGCATTGTTTTTGCCATTTCGGGGCAAGAGATGTTTGTAGTGGCGAAGCCTCGCCCAGAGGGAGGTTCGACCGCTCATTCGTATTACATAGAGGAGGTTGTGATTCCCTTAGATTCGATCCCTGTTGTCAGGGAGTATTCCGATGTGTTTCAGGATATACCAGGCTTATCGCCCAGTCGTGAGATAGACTTCGTTATAGATTTAGTGCCGAATACGAGACCTATAGCACGTGCACCGTACCGTATGGCTCCGGCAGAGATGCGAGAGCTACGAGATCAGATTGAGCAGCTATTAGGTCAGGGCTTCATTCGTAGGAGTACCTCACCTTGGGGCGCTCCAGTCTTATTTGTAAAGAAGAAAGATGGTTCACTGAGATTGTGCGTGGACTACCGGGAGTTGAACAAGGTCACGATACGGAATAAATATCCGTTGCCTCACAAATGCTCCAGCCGTTTTCATGGACTTGATGAATCGAGTATTCAGAGAATTCTTAGATCAGTTTGTCATCGTTTTCATAGATGACATTTTAATATATTCACCCTCCGAGGAGGAGCATGCCGAACACTTGAGGCAGGTTCTTCAGACTCTACGAGAGCATCAACATGCTAAGTACGAAAAGTGTGGATTTTGGTTGCGAGAAGTACAGTTCTTGGGCCATGTTGCTTCTGAGCACGGGATAGTAGTAACCAAAGTGTCAACGGTGAGGGAAAGGGGATAGCCCACGACACCGACCGAAGTGCGTAGTTTCTTGGGGTTAGCCGGTTACTACAGGAGGTTCATTCGGGGATTCTCCAAGATAGCGGGTCCATTGACGAATCTGACTCGCAAAGGGCTACCGTATGTCTGGGATGACGCTTGTCAATTGGCTTTCGACGAGCTGAAGGACAAGCTTAATTCGGCACCAGTCCTTGCTTTACCGAAGCCGGGTGTAGAGTACCTGGTTTACATAGATGCGTCCTTACGCGGACTTGGAGGAGTACTCCGGCAGGAGGAGAAGGCTATAGCTTTTGCTTCCCGCAAGCTTAAGCCGCATGAGAAGAATTACCCCACCCACGACCTGGAGTTAGCTGCGGTCGTCTTGCATTGAGAATTTGGAGGCACTAATTATTGAGCGAGAAATTTCGTTTGTTCACAGACCATAAGTCACTGCAGTACCTGTTCACTCAGCGAGAGTTGAATATGTGTCAGCGCAGATGGTTAGAGTTTGTGAAAGATTACCAGTTCGATATACAGAATCATCCGGGGAAAGCCAATGCAGTTGCTGATGCGTTGAGCCGTAGACCGGTTGACGATGTAGCGGACAGCTGGATAGCAAAGTGGAAGGAGTTGGGTCACCAGGACGCAGTAACATGTTCTTTCCTATCCGTGATGTCAGTCACACCCGAAATTGTTACGAGGGTCATACAGGCACAGACCACAAACCCGTTTTGTCAGGAGCAGATTGTACGACTTCTAGCCGAGGGTGCTGAGTCCTATTCTGTTAGTTCGGATGGAGGGTTGCGGTTTAATGGGAGATTAGTGATTCCAGAAGGAGCGGAGCTACGTCATGAAGTGATGACTCATTCTCATGGGTCCCGATTTGCAGTACATCCGGGAGGCGATAAGATGTACCAGGATATGAGGCGGCAATACTGGTGGAGTGGGATGAAGAAGGACATTGCTGAGTTTGTGTCCAAGTGTTCTACATGCCAGCTGGTTAAGGTGGACCACCAGAAACCATCAGGATTGCTTCAGCTATTGGAAGTAACCGCGTGGAAGTGGGAGAGCATTTCCATGGACTTCATTACAGGGTTGCCTACATCACAGAGGGGTCACGACTCTATCTTGGTGATTGTAGACCGTTTGACCAAGGTGGCTCATTTTCTGCCAGTAAGGACAGATTATACCACGGGTCAGTATGCCCAGTTGTTCATCGCTGAGATTGTCAGATTACATGGGGTACCCCTGAATATTGTATAAGATATAGACAAGATTTTTGTGTCACGTTTCTGGGAAAGCTTTCAGGAGGCTATGGGTACAGAGTTGAGACTGAGTTCAGCTTACCACCCACAGACAGATGGGCAGACAGAGCGTACTAATCAGATGTTGGAAGATATGCTACGCATGTATGTTATCGATTTTGGAGGAGGTTGGGAGCCATACCTTCCACTAGTAGAGTTTTCTTATAATAACTCCTGTCAGTTTACGATTGGCATGGCTCCATTTGAGGCTTTGTACGGCAGGCCTTGTCGTTCTCCAACTTGTTGGCTCGAGGTGGGGGATAACAAGTTATTAGGGCCAAAAGTGATTCAGGAGACCTCCGCGAGAATTGAGATAATCAGGAGTCGTATTCGGGTAGCCCAAGACAGGCAGAAGAGCTACGCCGATGCGAAACGGTTCTTCCGGGAGTTTAATGTGGGAGATCAAGTGTTGTTGCATGTATCTCCTATGAAAGGAGTGATGAGGTTCGGGAAGAAGGGGAAGTTGGCTCCGAGGTACGTAGGACCATTTCCCATCATCGAGGGAATTGGGCCAGTAGCATACAGGTTGGGATTGCCAGAACATTTACATCGCATCCACGATGTATTCCACATCTCGTCGTTGAGACGATATCTTCGGGATGATATGGCCCATACCCACATTGCAATAGACGAGATAGACTTACAGTCTGATAGCTCTTACGAGGAGAGACCAGTGGCTATCCTAGACTATAGTGAGAAGAGATTGAAATCGAAAGTATTTCCACTTGTGCGAGTCCAGTGGGAGCATCATAATGTGGAGGAGTCCACTTGGGAGCGTTAGGCAGATATGCGCGAGAGATATCCAGAGTTGTTTTTTACCAGGTATGCCTTATTTTCCGAATTTCGGGACGAAATTCCGTTATTAGGGGGGAATTATGTAATACCCCGTACTTTTATACTATATTTAATTTGGGAATTTATTAAATTTAATGTGATGATTTATATAATAAAAATCCGGAAATTAATTATGTTATAATTATTGACGTGACGTGAGTTAGTAATTATATGAAATTGTTGAATATTACTTATGAGCATAGTAATATATGATATTGATTATAGTAAATGTCACGAGTGAATGAAATGGCAGTTTTGGGAATTTTAGCCGGGACGCGCCCTTGTCGCGTCGGGATTAATTATTAATATATAAAAGTGAATATTTTATAAGTTGTTCGTATGGTCGTTTTGAGTGCGCCAACGCGTCCGGAAGGGTCGATATAGTCAGAAAAGTGTACCCGGGGGTTTAGTTTGGGTCTCGGGATGTTTTTAGGCTTAATTAGTGACCCGGGAGGGCATTTTGGTCATTTTACAAAACAGGGTAATTAAACCCACGAATTTCAGTCATCCTTAGTAGCCATTTAAGTCAGCCTTTTAGGGTTAGAACATTCAGAACCCTAGAACGGCCATTGGAGAAGAGAGGAGAGAGCTCTCAAGGTGATTCAAGGCCCAAAACACCACTGAATTCACCGCCGTCACCACCAGCGCGTAGATCGCGAGGAGGAGAACGCAACCACACCAATATCAGCAGGAAACCAGACCTCTGAAATCCCAGGCAAGTGTTTAACTTGCGTATTTTCATTGGTGCAATAATCATGTTAGTGTAGGATTGATTAAGGGTATAATCCATGGAAGAAAACCAAATTTTTGATAGGGATTTTGCATGTAGAAATCATATGAACCTTATTCTGGAAATTAAGATGTGAAGTAGATGTTTAACCCACGAAATTATGATGATTTGTTAGAAGGAATTTCTGGAGAAACTGATTAGAATAGAAGTTAAGAAAACTTAGGGTTCTTGATGATTAGATGAGATTTTAGGTTGTTTAATCATGTTTAAAAATGGTTATACGCATGCTTAACGTTAGAAACATCTGGTAATATGTTATTATGTTTATGGTATAAGTTTTGGGACGATTATGGTTGGAAAATATGAATTTGAATGAAGAATTTTGGTGAAACCCGCAACTGCAATTCTGCAGAAATCTTCGCAGACCTGCTTGATCGATCGATCGACCCTAGAGCGTCGATCGATCGAAGGTTCGATCGATCGAGCCCCAGCCGTCGATCGATCGACCCTTCCTGGCAGCCTCTTATTTCCCCATGTTTCATTCGTTGAATTAATTTATCGTGGAATAATCCTTGGGCATATTAAATAAAATGTTTTGGGATATAGGAGAGACCAGTAGGACATATGATTAAGTGTTGAGAACTTTATTATGAAATGATTATTGTGTTTTTGGGATAATTAATTAAGGAATGACGAACTACGTATTCAAGTGAGGGATTACGACGAATACCTACAATAGTGAATAGATGTCTACCTACTGAATTTGTTACTTGGATGGATAGAACCCATGAGTGTTCCATAACTAGTGAGAAAACCCTTCGAGTTAAGGTTAGAGACGAAACCTTATGCGTAATACTAATAATGTGAAATTAAGGATAAATGTTGTAATTATGGGTAACGAGAGTGACCTATATTAATATGATGAAAGTAGTATATTTATATGATTGTGTGTGCATATATTATATACATGTGAAAAACGTACCCGCGCTACTTGCTATCCCTGAGGTTACCGCGCTGGGACGGTCTTATCCTGTGTTGCTACGGGGGATATTGATTCGTACCCTAGAAGATAGGAATCCTAGGTACAGGCTATCAAATCGGTAGTCACGGTCCTAAGAGACGCGAGGGTATGTGCTGACCTCTTGGACTTGGAAACTATACTTCGCCTCAATATTGTTTGTCTTTGTATTGATACAGTTCGAGAGTGATTCCGAACTTGTATTTCCCTTAGTACGATTGATACGGGGATTGGATAGCAGAGTATGCCCGCACCATAATTTTTATGTGGGGTGCCATTAGAATATATATATTACACGAGTATTTGATGTATATGAAGTTCTGAAACTTGGAACTACCTACTGTGATTTGGTAAGTAAGTCATGTTTGATGAATCAGATTGGAAATACTTGTTTTATGAGAGTATAATATGACACTAGGAAACTTTATAAATTAATGAAGCTAAAACGAGAGTTGTGCTACACTTTGAAAGTACCCTTTTTATACGTTGACATTGTTTGTTTTTTTTTTAAAAAAACCTATGAGTAAGTTAAGATAAACTAAATTATTGGGAAGGTTAGTATGATAATATGTTAAGTTAAACCATTTGGGGAAGGTTAGTACGATAGGTGTGCACACTAGAAGAGAGGCGAGAATTTCTCAAGAGAGTGTCGAACTAATATGTTATTGCATTGGCCTGTATCAATTTAAATACTTGCTAAACTAATTTCAAATCATACACACTTTCGGGCTCTGACCCGTTCTATCTCTCCCTCTCCCCCTTGTATATATGTATATGTATGTATTTCAAGTGCCCAGTCACAAGGGCGTCTTGCTTAGGATCTTTTGGAAGGAACGCGCTGCAGCTTAGGTGGGAATTGCAGGTCCTTTGATTAGACGACTTCGTTCATTCAGATCCACTCCTAGCATTTTCATTCAGATGGGCATATGTAGCCCTTTCCATTATTTCTTTATGTTGGGACATTGTTATTTCAGTTATTTCCTAGTTCGTTATTTTGGGATGTTTGTTCGAGACGGGGTATTTCTTTATTTTCTCGCATGTTGACATTCGTTGATGAATGTTTTATATATATTGGATTCTTTCGTTCCAGTACATTGTGGTGTGAATCTTATTCATTGAGCTTTGTTAATAATTTAAATAAATCTTTTCTTTAAATAAAATTTGGTAGTTAATGTAAAAAAAAAAAAAAAGAAAATTGGTTTTGACACTTAGCTTAATTATTTAGGGTGTTAATTGGAAAGTTTCTTTTTACGACAGTGATGCTAAGAATGAACCAAACTGTTCACCTTGATTTAATTTGATAAAGGAGTGATCGCCCGGTATTTAATTAGGCGGGGTGTCACAAAAGGTTCATCCCCTTGGAGTATATGAGGTCGATGTCAGGATGGACGAGTGGCCGAGATGGCTTACTAAGAAGGTCAGCTTCTTTATGATGGATAAACATGTCTTTTCGGCCTACAACATTATATTGGGATGGGTAGCCCTCAAGGGGTTTGAAGCTGTGCCGTCTACGATCCATCAGATGATTAAATTTCCAACCCCTTACGAGGTAGGGGAAGTTCAGGGAGACCAGACGACCGCGCGGGAATGTTATTTCAACTCTGTCGAAGAAAGAGAGGCGCATAAGAAAGCAACAGCTACCTACAACATTGACACCCTGGACCCCAGGGATGAGAAAAAACTGAAGAAAGGAGAAGCCACGGAAGACGTAGAATCCATCATTCTCAATGTGGATGAGCCGAAAAAAACTGTCCAAATCGATAAGACTCTGAAGCCAAACATCAAGAAAGACCTCATCAAGCTGTTGAGAAGAAGACAGAGTGTCTTTGCATGGAGTCATACAGATATGCCAGGAATCGACCCCGAAATCATGTTCCACAAGCTCAACGTGGTAGAGGGTGCAAAGCCCGTAAACCAGAAGAGGAGAATTTACTCTCGAGAAAAATATGAGGTCATTAGGGACGAGGTCAAAAAGCTGGAAGATGCCGAGTTTATTAGAGAGGTCATCTACCCTGAATGGATGTCCAATACAGTCATTGTCCCAAAAGCCAACAGGAAGTGGAGGATGTGTGTAGACTTCAAAGACCTCAATAAGCATTGTCCCAAAGATAGCTTCCTTCTCCCCCGCATTGATCAAATGGTAGACGCTACCGCGGGCCATGAGCTCATGAGCTTCATTGATGCCTATTCAGGGTATAACCAGATCTTTATGAACCCTAAAGACTCGGAGAAGACAGCTTTCATTACCGACAAGGGGACATACTGTTATAGGGTCATGCCCTTTGGCCTAAAAAATATGGGGGCAACGTATCAGCGGCTTATAAATAAAATATTTGAAGACCAAATTGGGAAATCTATGGAGGTCTATGTAGATGACATGCTGACCAAGAGCTTGAAGGCATAGGATCGTGTGGCTGACCTGGAGAGGACCTTTAATACGATGGACAAGTACCAGATGAAGCTCAACCCGGCCAAGTGTGTCTTCGGGGTCGAAGCAGGGAAGTTCTTGGGGTTTATTGTCAACCAAAGAGGCATCGAGGCCAACCCTGAAAAGATAAAGGCCCTTATAGAAACGAAGACCCCCAAGACCATTAAATACGTTCAGAGGCTCACGGGGTGATTTGCTGCTTTGAATAGGTTTGTATCCAGAGCCACTGACAAGTGCTTACCATTCTTCAAAATTCTTAGAAAGGCTTTTGAATGGAGCGAAGAGTGTGATGAGGCTTTCAGGGAGCTAAAGTCATACCTAGGGTCTCCCTTGCAGTTGTCACGACCAGTGCAGGGTGAATGACTCTATGTGTATCTAGCTGTCTCAGAGTCAGCCATTAGCACAGTAATCGTCAGAGACGAAGACGGGGTACAGAGGCCAGTGTATTTCAACAGTAAGGCACTTCAGGGGGCAGAGCAAAGATACCCAAGGATAGAGAAGTTAGCCTATGCCTTGATCCATGCCTCAAGGAAGATGAAGCTATACTTCCAGTCCCATATAATGGTCATCCTTACTGACTTTCCTCTTAGGCAGGTCCTACACAAGCAAGAAAAATTAGGCAGGTTAATGGCCCGGGCTATAGAATTGGGGGAGTTTGACATTGTGTATCAACCTAGGATGGCCATTAAGTGGCAAGCATTGGCAGATTTTATGGTCGAGTTTACTTGGGAAGATGATGAAGTTGAGGATGAGAGCCTTGGGAAGACAGATACCCAACAAGACAGGCTCACCGACACACCTGCAGATAAGGCTGAGATAAGCACCGCTAGAAGGAAAGTAGCTGAAAACAAAGAGGAAAGATACCTCTTTAGACAGGGATCCCTCACCGAGGGAAATTTCTCAGAGAAAAAGACTGTGTGGAGCCTCTTCATTGACGGGTCCTCCTACGACAACGGAAGTGGAGCTGGATTGATAGTATCAGCACCCGATGGCATAGACATTGAGTACGCCCTAAGGTTCAACTTCAAAGCCTCCAACAATGAGTCCGAATATGAGGCCTTGATAGCAGGCCTCTCCTTGGCCAAGTCTCTTAGTGTCGGCCATATTTTGGTCCATAGTGATTCGAGGCTAGTAGTGAATCAGATACTAGGAGCCTACGAGCCCAAGGATGAGAGGATGGCCTAGTACCTTGAGAAAGTAAGGTCATTACTGAAGATCTTCAGAGAAGTTAAATTAAAAAGGATACCTAGGCATGATAATGACCGAGCCGATGCACTTGTCACGCTGGCCTCAGCAACTAGGACAGATATCAGGAGGACAGTCCCCGTGGAAATTTTACTTCAACCAACTATTGAAGGTGCTGAGGGAACACTTGGCACTTGCTTAAATGTTTCTAAGGAAGCTTCATGGATGGACACCCTGATCAGATACATTAAAGAGGGGGAGATGCCAGAAGTAAGGAAAGAAAGGAAGAAATTAATATACAGAGCTACAAAATTCACCATCATCGGAGAAACCTTGTACACAAAGGGGTTCTTGCTCCTATTACTTAGGTGTGTGCATCCCTCTGAAGTCCCACGCATTTTGCAAGACGTGCATGAGGGGTCATGTTCAAGCCACATTGGGGGCAGGTCTCTAGCGAAGACGGTGGTCACCCAGGGGTACTGGTGGCCGACCTTGGGGAAAGATACCACGGCATATGTAAAAAAGTGTGATAAATGTCAAAGATTTTCCACCATCCCTCACCATCCCCATCATCCTCTTACCTCCATTACATCCCCATGGCCATTTGCAGTGTGAGGGGATCGACCTAGTAGGCCCCTTGCCTAGGGCCATCAATAACTATCGGTTCTTCATCGTGGCAATTAACTATTTTTCAAAATGGGTGGAGGAAGAGACGATGGTCATGATTACCGAACAGAATACCTTCGAGTTCATCTGGAAAAATATTATATGTAGATATGGTCTCCCCAACACCCTCATCTCGGATAACAGGACTCAATTCAAGAATACATCTCTATAGAAGTACTGTGAAAGGGTGAGTATCAAATAATTCTTCTCTACCCCAGGTCGACCTCAGGCCAACGGGAAAACGGAAGTTACAAATAGGACAATCCTAGATGGGATCAAGAAGAGACTTGAGGAGGAAAAAGGAAGATGGGTTGAGGAGTTATATGTTGTACTGTGGGCCTACAGGACAACGGCAAAGACCTCTACCGGGGAAACCCTGTTCATGCTAGCTTATGGCTCAGAAGTCGTCATCCCCACCGAGATAGGGTTTCCTACCCACAGGGTCCAAATGTATGACCCCCAGAGAAATATGGAAGAGAGTAGACTTGACTTGACATGATTGAGGAAATTAGGGAAGACGTCGAGATAAGGCAAGCTGCCTACCAGCAGAGGACTGCAAGGTTTTACAACCAGAGGGTGAAGCAGAGGCCAATTGCAGTGGGAGACTTAGTCCTCAAAAAGACTTGGCAGAAGCCCAACACGCTCCATCCAAATTGGCATGGCCCATATAGGGTCATCGATGAAGTTATCCCTGAAACCTATAGACTAGAAAACCTAGAAGGGGAATCCTTTTCCAACCCCTCGAATGCGGATCATTTGAAGAAATACTATCAATAGTGTTATAATGTCCCATCGGACCACAATTGTAATGGGTGTTGCTCCAGCAGAACACTTGGAATGTTAATGAGAAATATCATATTGTGTTTTCCCTCATCTTGCGTTTGTCAGTTCTAGTATGACTTGGGATCGTCTTCGGGAAACAACCCTCGGCTATAATGAGGGCAAATGGTGGGGACGACCCCTCATTTACCCTCAACAAAGACGAGGGGGGACTTGATTGAAAAACCATTAGGTTGGTTAGAAACCACCCTCGGATATAATGAGGGAAAATGGTGGGGATGACCCCTCATTTACCCTCAAGAAAGATGAGGGGGGACTTGATTGAAAAACCGTTAGGCTGGTTAAAAACCACCCTCGGCTATAATGAGGGCAAATGGTGGGGACGACCCCTCAGTTACCCTCAAGAAATACGAGGGGGACTTGATTGAAAAACCATTAGGTTGGTTAAAAACCACCCACGGCTATAATGAGGGCAAATGGTGGGGACGACCCCTCAGTTACCCTCAAGAAAGACGAGGGGGGACTTAATTGAAAAACTATTAGGTTGGTTAAAAACGACCCTCGGCTATAATGAGGGAAAATGGTGGGGACGACCCCTCAGTTACCCTCAAGAAAGACGAGGGGGGACTTGATTGAAAAACCATTAGGTTGGTAAAAAACCACCCTCGGCTATAATGAGGGCAAATGGTGGGGACGACCCCTCATTTATCCTCAAGAAAGATGAGGGGAGACTTGATTGAAAAACCATTAGGTTGGTTAGAAACCAACCTCGGCTAGAATGAGGGCAAATGGTGGGGACGACCCCTCATTTACCCTCAAGAAAGACGAGGGGGGACTTGATTGAAAAACCATTAAGTTGGTTAAAAACCACCCTCGGCTATAATGAGGGAAAATGGTGGGGATGACCCCTCATTTACCCTCAAGAAAGACGAGGGGGGACTTGATTGAAAAAACCATTAGGTTGGTTAAAAACCTCCCTCGGCTATAATGAGGGAAAATGGTGGGGACGACCTCTCATTTACCATCAAGAAAGACGGGGGGGACTTAATTGAAAAACCATTAGGTTGGTTAAAAACCACCCTCGGCTATAATGAGGCAAATGGTGGGGACGACCCCTCATTTACCCTCAAGAAAGACGAGGGGGGACTTTATTGAAAATATCATTAAGTGGTGGAAGTCACCCTCGGCTATGATGAGGGCAAAGGGTGGGACAACCCCTCCTTTACCCTCAAGAAAGACGAGGGGGGACTTGATTGAAAAATCATTAGGTTGGTTAAAAACCACCCTCGGCTATAATGAGGGCAAATGGTGGGGACGACCCCTCATTTACTCTCAAGAAAGACGAGGGGGGACTTGATTGAAAAACCATTAGGTTGGTTAAAAACCACCCTCGGCTATAATGAGGGCAAATGGTGGGGACGACCCCTCATTTACCCTCAAGAAAGACGAGGGGGGACTTAATTGAAAAACAATTAGGTTGGTTAAAAATCACCCTCAGCTATAATGAGGGAAAATGGTGGGGATGACCCCTCATTTACCCTCACGAAAGATGAGGGAGGACTTTATTGAAAATATCATTAAGTGGTGGAAGCCACCCTCGGCTATGATGAGGGCAAAGGGTGGGGACAACCCCTCCGTTACCCTCAAGAAAGACGAGGGAGGGGTTAGTGATATTGTTAACTTACATACGAGAGACAAGCACAGAAGACAAAGAGAGGCATTATATTACAACATGAACATGTTTATTCGACAAAAGAGTACAAAAAATATTGGTTACACGAAGAGGGTATGGGTTACAGGCAGCCAACCTATTGAACAACGTCGGAGGGCAATGTTTCAACATTTATGATGGGGGTCTCCTAGATGACCAAGACAGGTCGATCCTCAGATGTACCGGTGCCCTCGGCATGCACTTGAGACTCCACCTGGGCCAAAGCCTCAGTAATCAGGGGGTCGTCCAACTGGACTGCTTCAATAGAGGGGCGAACAGATGATACTGCATCAGCAAACTTAAGTACAACCCACCGACAGGCCGTCTTAATCCCCCTCTCCAAGTATTCAAGACCGAAGCCTTAAAACTCATCTGAGAGTTTGTAGGCCTCCACAGCATCGGCCTCGACATTCTTTACAGCCTCCTCCAGATCAGTCTTGAACTGAACCCCCAAGTTGGTTAAGGCGTCATCCTTGTCTTTTATAACTAAGTCCTTGGACTTCAAGTCTGCATCATGTTGCTTCGTCAGCTCATCCAAGACCCTGGCATGTTCGGTCCCGGCACTCTCTAGTTCACCCCTCGCAGTCTTAAGCTCTGTCTGCAAATTAGCCTCGTGATGAATGGCCCTCTTGGCTTTATGGAATTTTTGTTAGTTTTCAGCCATCCACTTAGTGGTTGAGGTAAATGCACAGACAAACTGCACAGAAAAAGACACTTTTGTTAAGAGGCCGAGGAAACAGTTGGTGAAAATTCAATCAAGGAGATAAAGTAAAAACACATACCTGAGCCAGTGTGTGCATACCATAATCATAAATCTTGGCCGAGGCATCTTTGACAAGAATTCATAGTCCGCGACCGAGGAAGAAAAAGACATCGAGGCCTTGGCCTCCCTCAAGTTAGCAATCAGGGAAGACGGCTCGGCCTTCAGAAATGCCAAGTTTTGGGACCAGAAGGCCCCCATGCTGGAGGAGGAGCCAGTCCCCTCCGATGCCTCCACCCTCACCCTCATCCTCAAATCAGGTCGAGGGTCAACAGGAACATCAGGACCCTTTCTTTTGGAACACTCAGTGGAATGTTCGTCAGGTGTCAACCCCACAGCCTTCGACTTCCTTGGAGTCTATTGAGGCTCCTTTCCTTTCTTCTTGCCTAGGCCAGATAATAATCTTGGGGCAGTCATTTCCCAAAGATAATCAGAGATACTTGCAAGATGACCTGAAAAGGAGACGACACATCAGATATACACAGAGGCAAAAGATGAAACACTTGGAAAAAATTAAAGATTGAGCAAAAAATAATAATAACTCACATAGCTCTGTCAGGGGGTCGACCCTCAGACCAACTTCTTTGAGTAACCGAGGGGTCATCAGATCTTCAAACTTTGCGAGTCCACCCTATTTCCCTCGTTCTCTCAGATACTCAACTATGTCCTTCTCAACTAGGCTAAGTCCAGGGTCTGGCCTTGCCTTCATCGAGGGGTTAGACCATCTCCTTGGGACCCTCGGACCATCATCCAAAATTTGAGTCTCGGTGGCAAACTCCCACTCTCCAGAAATGAAGAAAAATCTCTTCTTCCAGTCGTGGTTGGAGGTTTGTGCCACGTGGAGAATTTTTTTTATCAGACCTCCTCGCCCCAGGTGATAGTACCCAGGCTGTTTGGACGAGGAGGTGATATTATAACAAGCCCAGGACAGATCGGCTGAAGGTTCGTCAGTAAAGGTATTCTTCCACAAGGAGACGTAGCCGAGGATAGTCCTCCAGGAGTTGGGGGAATCTGAGAGGGGGCAACGCCAAGGGCTGACAGAATAATGACTATGTCAGGATGCAGAGGGAATATTACGCCAACCTTAAACATCTGTTCATACACTGCTATCTCCCCCTCGTCCCCTTCAAAGACTCTCTCAGACTCAGAGGGGACCCTCATACTTATGTTGGGAGGCACAACATATGTATGCCTCCATAACAGGAGGTCACGATCCCTGACTGAGGAAATATAGGCCGAGGCGTGGGAGGTGTCAACTGGGTCAACATCTGAGTCCTCACCATCATCCTTAGTCCCCTCTCCCTTGGCCTCATCACCTGTCAGAGGTCCATAAGGAAAGGCCATCTGGAAGGCATGAGGGTATAAAGTTATCACAGGGACAGCTTCGGAAGGGAACAATCCCTCGTCCTATCATCTTGGGCTTTGATCAGACGTCTCTCTCCTCCCTAAAAGCCCAGCGCCAGTTGGTGACGAGGCTCTCTCATCTATCTCTCCTGAATGACTCTCGACTGGATGACAGGACGACCCACAAGACTCATATGGTTTTATTATGGCTAGAGGAATGGGAAAAATGGGTCGTACCCAATTAGGGTTGGTCCCTCGTCTTCTCTCCTCCTCTTCCTCTACTCGTCTGATCTCAACAAATAATTTCTCTCTCAGGGAAGGTAATTCCTCAACTAAATTGTAAAGCCTCCTAAGCATTAAGAGGGAGACCTTACAATTGGAAGAATTTGGCTAACCTAACTACAAACAAGTTGGAAATTGACCAAGCTGGACTTTTGGATTGAAACTAAGGAAAGTAAAGGTTTTAACTAAGAACAAGTCACCGGAGAAGAACACCGAAAAGTTACGAAATAGCTAAAGAAAATTAGGCCTACAAACCTAAGGCAGTCGAAGTGTTAAAAAGAAATGAAATGTAAAGAGGGCACTAGGGCAGAGGAATTACCGGAGAAGGAATAGCGAGACTGCCAAACTCAAAATGTTGAAGTTGCAGAAATGGCTAGAAAGTTGGTGAGAAGCTAGAGAGAGAGAGTTCAGGCGCGAAGAAGAAGAAGAAGAAGAAGAAGAAGAAGAAGAAGAAGAAGAAGAAGAAGAAGAAGAAGAAGAAGAAGAAGAAGAAGAAGAAGAAGAAGAAGAAGAAGAAGAAGAAGAAGAAGAAGGGGAGTAAAACTTTAAAAATTGTTTAAATACCTTAGTAATGAGTGGGCCCATTAACCAAGGCAGAACACAACCCACGAGGAGGGCATCATTAGGGCACAAAGCCCCAGGCCCAAGTGTGCAGCCGCCACACCTTAGGAAATGGAATGACAGTGGAAATCTGCCTGGGTGTCACATTAGCTTGACAGGTGTCAATCATCTAACTGACCATACACTCATCTCATCTGTAACACTATCCCTCAGCCGTCTCAATAACATCTATGGATAAGGGTTGGGGGGTAATTGATATACCCATATATACCCTCGACCAGGCCGAGGGTGCCCTCCACCAAGATGACCCTTCAAGGGGCCGAACCTTCATCAGGCCCAGACGACCCTTTAAGGGGCCAACCCTTCATCAGGCCCAGACGACCCTTCAAGGGGTCGACCCTTCATCAGGCCCCAAATGAACCTTTCAGGGTTCAACCCCTCATCATGGCCCAGACGACCCTTTAAGGGGCTGACCCTTCATCAGGCCTAGACGACCCTTCAAGGGGCCGACCCCTCATCATGGTTCTAACGACCCTTCAAGGGGTCGACCCTTCATCAGGCCAAGATGACCCTTCAAGGGGCCGACCCTTCATCAGGCCCAAACGACCCTCCGAGGGTACGATGGTACGAGGCCTAAATTAGGCCAAACGCTGCCAGATGGAACTTTTCCCTCGGCCTTATATCATAGGCCGAGGGTGACATCATCACAGCGCGTGGTTTGGGAGACACATGGAATAGTGCACGTGAGGCTCACATGGTACGTGGAAGACCGTTATAATAATACCACCCCCTCACGTGAAGGAATATTATGTCATCATTAGTCACAGGTGGCATCTACAGGTGTCAACAGGGGATTGATTAGATCATCATTCACATGCACCATGCATACTTGGGGGGTACATTACACCCCCCAAGACCTATATATACTTGTCACCTATAACCCTACAAAGGGATCAATAATTTTAACCCTAACAAAAACTTTGCTTATACACACAGTAAAGAGAGAAAGTGGGCTTATGTGCATTGTATATAAGGCCATTAGTGCCTGTATATAGTGGATCACACACTCATAGTGGATGTAGGCCTAATTTGCTGAACCACTATACATCATTATCTTGTTCCTCTTATACTCATCTCCTTCTACACACTTCCACACTTATGCATGTACATCTCTATGGCTGCCATGGTTACTGCTGTTTGAGATCATCATCATTATTCTGTTGGTACTGAATTTCAGCATCATCGGGTCATATGGTCAATAGAAGGCTTAGTTTCAGTAATGATTTTTATGGTGTGCGCTATTTGGAATTTGAGGGTGTCCTCATCTTTAATTTGTGATGGATGGGGACTATGTCGGTGGAGGGGTATGTGTTTAGGATGGGTTCTTCTGATAAGGTATTGGTGATAAGGTTGGGATGATATGGTATGGGATTATTGGTAACATTAGGCTTCAGTGGGATGAGGCTCACGATATCATCAAGTTCCTGGACAACGTATCTTAAGCCTCAACAATTATCTATGATATGACTCGGTCCCTCGTGAAATTCATAATGTGAGTCATACTACCAATTTTAATCCATGGTGGCGGACATTGGCCTAGGGTTGAGGGGCTTTAGGCTACCATCTAAATTTAAAGTAGTGAAGGCCCGACAGAGAAGATCCTAATGGTATGTAAAGTGAGTTGGTCGGGCACGAAACTCTTTGGTCAGAGGAATAACTTGATAGTTCCTTAGAGGGGGACTAGTTCGAGGTGCATGGTAGCGACTACCAAATCTTGTGAATTGTTGGAATTAGGCATGGATCTAGCACTGGACTGACTATAAGAGTAGTTATGTGGGTTTTAGAAGATCTAGCTGGACAAGGAGTGGTTGACCATCTGACTGACCTTCTCTTACATCGAGTAATGAAAGTGAACCAACTCTCCCTCTTCTAGCTTTATTATTTTGAGGTATTTTCAATCCGTGTCATGTTCTTCACTGTATTCATTTGGTTTTAGGAAACCACGACATACATCATCCCATATTTTAGCAGTTCCCTCACACTTTAGGCACATGTACGAGGTGAGGGATCCTCTATAAAGCGTAGAAGAGAACATCCTTTCTAAAAATACTAGGTCTACATTTGAGACCTGCATTTGAAGGTGGTAGTTTTATAAGTAAGATGATGGGGAGCCTAGTCCTATGTAGATTTATAAGACTGGAATCTTAAATTTATTCGGTACTCGGGCTTTCACATAGACACATCTTCTTAATGTTTATGATATCATTCGTTGTTTGCATCTTGCTGATGGCTTCTTGAAGGAGACTCAACTCAGATTGAACTTTCATTATCTCTTAGTCTGGAGGTGGGGGACAACGTCGTCCTTAGAAGCAGAGCTGCAGATTTGGCTCGTGGGGTGCTTTGGAAGTTGTGTTTGGATACTTTAGGTATGGATGGTAGGGTTCAAAGTAACCATGCAAGGAGAATGGTACTTGAATTAGGGGACCACGAACGTTAACAGGGGAGCCAGGGCTGGGACCGGTGCAGGTGGATCCTATGAATTAGTCTGTATCACCTCAATAGCCAGTGAATGACGTGTACTAGTTTTGAAGATTGGGAGAGGTAATAAATTCTATCCATTTTCGATTGTAGCAGTGGCCTCTTGCAAGTGGACTTGTGCTAGGCCTAGTGCCCTGATTTTGGACTGCATGGTGTTTTGCGATACAGTGATGCTTTCATGTTGTCTTAAGATCTGGTCCATTGTTGATGGATTCTAGACTTCTTCGGGATATATGGAGCGTACTATGGAGAAAATTTTCAATCATGGGTGGGGATTTAACTTACGAAAACTATATGACCGCATGGGGCATGTACTCCTGTTTCTAGGGTAGGAACTAGATGAACTCTATGTTGATACATGTAACTACAGAAACAGTCGGGGCACTTTTTTTTGTTTTTGTGGACAAAAGGACAATACATAGGGGGACAAATACTCACACAAGTATGATGTTTTTTTACACAAGTCTTTTATTTGTTTTAGCCATATGTGGAAGGTATCTTTATTTTTTTGTCCTTTATTTGGTAGAATCTTAAAAAGGGAAGATCTTAATAAAGTCTAGTTGGATTTGGGTGAACAAAGGTGAGCTCTCATATTTTAGCATGAGGAGCAAGGAAATAACATATTGTTGTCTAGTATTTTCTCAAATTAAAATGTATGTAGGAGAATCCAACGAGGGAAATTTATTTTGGTGGTGACTTGCAGATTCATATTGTTTATCTTCCTTGTGAAGGGAAATACATTCAGCCTGGAATTTGAGGGGTTTTGGACTAGCCTTGGGCCATCTGAAAAAAAATTTAAAAAAATTGTTAGAGAGATTGACACATAAGTATCTATTTTTTTATGCAATAAGTTGTGTTCCTAGAGATTTTTCTATATACAAAAGGCGATGTGAGTTAGTGATCGGTGGTTCTATTTTCATTACCACCGGGCTACTTAGACCGATCAACCTTTAAGCTATGAGTGAAACGACTATACCCTAGTACTGAATAGTTGTGAAAGAGTATTACCTATTAATGATCAAACCTTAAACGATAACTGTCACCGAGACATTGGGATCAAGAGAGCAGTTTCTTAATATACTAGAGCGGTCGAAGAAAAGAGTGAGGATACTCATTAGCGACTAGCCTTTAAGGTAAAAGACTTCTCAAAAGCACAAACTTTACCCGGCAAAGCGACTTCGCAAAAGTACGAACCTCGCTTTAAAGAGACGCAACAATTCTGAAGTACGAAATTACCTTAAGGTGATGCAACCTTACTTAAATAATGAATTTATTGTCAACTAGCCCGCTTTAGGGCCTCGAGACTATAGGGTTTAAACAATATGAAAATCAAGACTATGTTCGGGCATAACTATGTATTTGGGAAATTGTATAATCTTGTACATGGGGACCTAAGCATGTATTTACATTATGAGGGACTCTAAAACTAAGGACGATAAATAGTTCTAATATTTGCATAATGTAATCATACAGTGGAGAAATATTAAGCATATTAGGAAGGAAACGTAAAGATAGTTCGGTTCTTGTGATTTATCCCCAACGGAGTTGTCATTATGACGTAGTTGGAGTCTAAATATCACATGATATGTTGAATTATGATAGTAGGAAAATTATCCCCAGCGGAGTCGCCACTGTGGCACTGCAAACTCTAAGTGAGTTGGTTTGATGCTACACCTGGGGGTAGCAGTGGCAATATTGGACCCATTTAACTAAAATACCCATATAAGTCCAAACACTAAAATATGGGATCCATATTTTAAAAGTATAAAATAATATGGGGACCATATTTTAGAATTAATGGCCCAAATAAAAATCCAAGTTACAACCCATATTTTAGCAAAACACAATCAAGCCAAGCAACAAGTTACAAGTTGCTTATAACCTAAAAAGTTAAAATCTAAAAAACAGCCGTCATTGACATAAGACTTTCATCTCTAACCTAAAAACCTCTAAATATTCATCAGACGGAGCCATTTTCATCTCTCCAAACACAAAACGGAAATTCACATTGGAGCTACACCAGACGTTGTGTGCGACACCAGACGGAAATTTACATCGGAGCTCAATAAACCCGACGCTATGTGACGCTGTGTGAGCTCATTTATCGGATTTCTTGTGTGACGGAACTTCACATCGGAGCTCAATAACAACGGATTTCTTGTCGGATCTCACGCCGAATCTATATGTTTTCATTTTTTTTCGGTATATGATTTGTTCATTTTCTGTATATGATTTGTTCATTTTCTGTAAATGATTATTGATTCATGAGAAAATTTACCCTTGACTCTAAATGATGTAAATAAGATATAATAATGAACAGAACTGGATGTTCAAATATTTTTTTTTCATTTTTGGACAATTTTTTTTGCATTTTCTTTAACTAATTAAAATGAACTTAATTTTTTTAACTTATTAAATGCTCATTTTTTTTATATAATTAAATGATGACTTATTTGTTCATTTTCTAATTCATATAAATGATGACTTATTTTTTCATTTTTTTAATTAATTAAATGATGACTTAGTTGTTTATTTTATTTAACTAATTAAATGATCATTTTTTTACTAATTAACTATTATTTAGGTTATTCTTCAAACAAAATTGATGTCGAAAAATAGTGAGCAAAATTCTTCCGCTAGTAACAAACGTTCTAAGAGAACCACTTCTGTAGTGTGGGAAGATTTTTAACTATTGCCAATCGGGGAAGATGGGATACAAAAGGCAAAATGTAGGAGGTGTGATGTTGTTTATGTTGCGAAAAATAAATCCAGCACAAGTAGCATGTTACGCCACTATTTAAAATGTGGAAAAGAGCACGTGAATTTAATCAGGATATGTTTCATGAGAAATTGGCTACAGCACTAGTGAAATATAATTTACCATATAGCTTTGTGGAATATGAAGGAATTCGTGACTTGATTAGCTATTTACAACCTGAAGTAATTCACATTTCAAGAAATACAGCCAAGTCCGACACGTTAAAACTGCATGATGTAGGGAAGGAAATGATTAGGTATTGTCTAAGCTCAATTCCTAGTCGAGTATGTCTAACGTATGATATGTGGACATCTATTGCCACATATGGATATTTGTCCCTTACAGCCCATTACGTGGATGATAATTGGGTTTTGCAAAAATGGATATTGAATTTTCGCCATGTCCCCCCTCCACATAGTGGACCAATATTGGCACAACAAATCATCCATTTGTTGAAATACTGGGGCATTGATAAGAAAATATTCTCTATTACGTTGGATAATGCTAAATATAATGACGGGTTGGTAGAAACTTTAATATGTCATCAACGTTTAACCAACTCGTCAATATGTGACGGCGAGTTTTTTCATATCCGATGTGGTGCACACATTTTGAATCTAATAGTGCAAGTTGGATTGAAAGTTATCACTGAATCCGTACACAAGGTTCGAGAATCCGTGAAATTTGTCAGGGGAACTGAAGGCAGAAAAATAAAATTTGCCGAGTGTATATATAGTCTTTCATTGGACTGCCGAAATAAGGTTCGACAAGATATGAAAATTAGATGGAACTCCACGTATCTAATGCTTGAGAGCGCACTTGTGTATCATCGTGCATTTGATCGCCTCCAATAAATTGATCCCCAATTCAATACATGCCTAACCAATGAAGAATGGACGAAGATTGATCGAATCAGGAGGTTGTTTAAACCTTTCTATGAGATTACAACATATTTCTCTAGAACTAAATATCCAACCACGAATTTGTGTTTTTCTGCTGTTTGGAGGATACAATTACTGTTGGATGAAGAGATGGAAAATTCAGATGGAATTATAAGTGATATAGCTCATCAAATGAAACTCAAATATGACAAATATTGGGAATATTATTCCATGGTTTTATCATTTGCTGTTATATTGGATCCGCGATACAAGCTACAATATGTTGAATTTTGTTTTAACAAATTGTGTCCCGCGACTAGTTTGGAGAAAAAGCAAATTGTTCGGGAGAAGTTGTATATGCTATTTCAAGAGTACGTAAATATATCCCCTCCTGCTTCAACACATGATCATACATCAATTTCAAGCTCCAGTCGTGTGAGCGATGATATAATTGATGAAATGGATGTAAGTTTATTCACTTAATCTTAATTTTTTAAGGATATAATTGTCATTCAAATTTATTAAATGTTTATTTCATTTAGGAGTTTGATGCCTTTGAAAGCCTACAATATGGTCAAAGCAGAGTTAAATCTCAGTTAGACACTTACCTCAACGAGACCAGACTTGATCAAAAGCAACACGCTCAGTTAGACGTTCTTAGTTATTGGAAAGATAACACAATTCGTTTCCTGAATCTTTCTCAAATGGCACGTGATGTATTAAGCATTCCTAGTACATGTGTCGCTTCTGAATCTACTTTTAGCATTGGTGGGCGTATAATTAGTAAGTATCGTAGTTCAATTTTTCCCAGTAATGTTGAAGCATTGGTTTGCACCAGAGACTGGTTGTATGGTGTGCCAGGTAATTTACGATATTTTTTAATTATATATATCTTTTAATATATATTAAATCATTTTGTTTATATTAAATGCATGAATTCAGCTCTAGAAAATTCAGATGATGGTCTAGTTGCGGATTTTTCATCTCTTGTTGAACGAGTTGCTCAAGATCAAGGGCGTTGGTGAGATAACTCGTCTATTTATTTATTAATTTTATTAAATTGAGGATTTTGGTAACTCATTTATTTGTTTATTAATTTTGCAGGGAGTAATGTGCATGAGTTGAGTGCACATCTTAACTAAGTTGAATTGATGATGTTGAGGTAATTAATTAAATTTCTCAATGTATTATTGCGTTATTATCTATTTCTTTTCAATTATTGCGTTATTAACTAATTAAATGATGACTTAGTTTTTTTTTTTTTTTTTGCAGGGATTGATGTGCATTGCTTTGATTTTCAGATTCCATTGTGTGAAATTATAATAGTGTAGAGTTAATATGTGGACTTATATTAAGAACACTTTTATTTGTTTGTATTGGACTTAAATTAGACATTTTTATTTGTTTGTTATATTTTTTATGCTTTATATGGTGGACTTAAATTGGACATTTTTTATTTAGTATTTTAGTTAAATGGCTTTATTTAATGGAATTACTTGAGATGAGACATTTTAAATGAATTTACTGTAACATTTTAATTTAGATCAAAAATTTCATTTTTAATTTTAATCTATTGGAAAATAACTGGAAGTAAAAATTGCTTAAGTATATTGGAAAAAAACAAGTTTAAACAAAATGAGTACATGAAAACTAAAATATTAACAGATTTGTTATTATAAAAAAAAGCTGTTTTTTCATTAAAAAAATGATGTTTTTTCTTTTTAAAAAAAATTGTTCGAAAAAAAAAGGGTCAGCCTAGTCCAAACCCGGCCCATATTCAGCCCAGTCCATATTAGGCCCGCCCATAACAGGCCCAACCCGCTTGTTTGCCAGTGCTACCTGGGGGGAACTTTGCATGTTAACAGTGGATGCTCGAGAGTTTTGGTCTCCTGATCCACCGTATACCCTCGAGATCGGGTTATTGGTTTGAGGTTTATAATCACAGACTTGTCCCTGGATGTAGTTTGGCGCCATGTCCAATTTTTTGTACACACCCCTGGTAAGTGTGGATTTTATGCAGAAAAAAGGGGGTTTCATAGGTTATTCAGGGTCACTAATTTATTTTATACAAAAACAAATAAAAAGGTTGAGGTTGGCCCTTTCGAGTAAATTCTAAGGCGGATTTTATAGTCTGTTGTCCAGAGATTCTTGTTGTGGCAACTCGGGAATCGGGTAGAGAGTGGGGAAGGTGTTAAGGACCCCACTTATTCTTTGTGTTTCTTTAATTATATGCTTATTATCTCTCTTGATATTAATTGATTAAATTTTAGTTATTTTTATAACATGTTAAAAGACTTTATCTTGAAAATCCCTTATATGTTAATAGGTGCTTAGGTAGGGAAAATAGTATTAGTGAGAGGTGTAGAAATGTCATTTTAAACGGCGAAGGTACACAAGGGTGCTTGTGTATGACTTCGTGCTATATAATGGGCGGTTGCTACTACAAATGTAAGTGTGTCAAAAAGCTTGCCTTTTGCAATGGTTGACCATTAGAGTGTATAAAAATATGTGTGTGAGAAGTCGCAGCTTGAGATAGTTTGATATGTTGTTTTAGTTAAACATGAGGTAATGTACGAACGGTAAGATATGGGTGCATCTCCGTAGGGAATTACATTAAGGGATGTATTGTTGAGTCTCTAGCTCACTAAAAGGACTCGATATTGTGCCTACGTACCAAAGAAGGCTTAGGATCAAAGCCTACGCAGTTCGCTTTGCACATGTATTCCAACGTGATGTGTTTGCAAGTCTAATAATGCACGAGATCGTAGTTTTGAGATATTTTGATATCTCATTCGATTTAGTTAGGGATAAATGATAAGTAGTGGGAGGTGGTGGCATCTTCATAGGTGACAATATATCATGAGACATATTGTAAGAGGCTCGAGCTCATGAGAAGGATTTAGTATTGTGCCTATGTATCCAAGATGACTTGGGATCAAAGGCTATGTAGTTCAATTTTATAGTTGATGCATGCGTTAGAGCATTTGTAAGGGTATGTTTGGGAGATCACGCCTTGAGATAGTTTGATATCTCATTTTGTGTTATTTAGATATAACGTATAGAAGTCAAGAGATGGGTGCATCTCCATAGGGAGAACATATCGTGTGACATGTTGCCAAGGATGGAGATCATTAGAAGGACTCGTTATTATGCCTATATACTCATGTATCCATGAGATCAAATCCTACGTAGTTTGGTTTGTTCACATGTTCTAACATAATGTGTGTTTAAGTGTTAGACTTGTCTTGAGAGGGGTAAAAAAGGAGTGGGCCCGTATATAAGTGATATTTTTTAATCATATTCTGATCGTAGGGTGATCATTAATCGAAAGGTGTTGTCCTCAAGACTGGATTGAAGGTGTATTAGGAGAGGGGATAGTATACTCAGAACATGAGTGGACCAGAAGCCATCGATAAATATCCAATATACCTTATCGACATGGATAAAATACCGGAGGTGTTGTAATCCTTGGGATGATTATGATCAAAGGCTACGTAGTTCCAAAAAAGGGACATATTTATAAGTCTAGGCGATAAGATACCATGTATACAATACACATCATTATGGTATTTATGGAGCCTAGTCCTTAATATAGCATATACGATGTATTGAATTAATATATTTATATGTTCAAATATACGTTGATCAAATACTAATGTTTGAAAAGTATTGATATGAAAACACATATTCTGGGGTGCCTCCATTAGGACAGGTTTTGTTTGATCAAAAAAGTGGTGAGAGAAGCCAGATTTTAGACTTTGTTGTGCAAAGTTTCGAGCTGAGGCAGCTCAATGGCACTCTCCTGAGAATGGTTTAAAAGATACAATTTCATGTTATTGTATTTTAATCATGGCATTTGATTATCATTAGTTTGACATATAAGTATGTCACTTTAATACAGAAATAGAGGTGTTGGATTAAAGACCATGGTTAAAATATAAACGTTGCAAAGATCATACGCAGTTGCCTAAATAGAATCTGAGATAAATGAGATATATAGATATTTGCAGTTTATCACAAAATATATATGGGGTACTTTCCCAAAATTTGGGTAGAGTTTCTTTACCCTTGTAGCATGAATCGAATTGTTTCCCCAGGGAGTATCTTCACCTGAGGTGCTCGAGATTGATAAAACTCCATTTAGTCAGACAGAGTTTCATTTAAAAGTGCCGACTTTTCCGGTGTGAATGCAGATGTTCACCATTATTTTATTTCTTGTAGGAAAATTTTTAAAAGTACAAATCTCGTTCGGGACTGCGGAAGTGACTTTTCAAAAGTACGGAATTTTGACTTCTTCAATGTACGAACTTCTTCAGGCCTTGTCAGAATGAGCTTAAGTATCTTGGATACTCTGGGGAGAAAAAATTTTAGAAAACCAAATCAACATCAGATTTTGGGATGGTTTTAATGGTAGGTGGGTACCTCTATTTATAGGGGTTTGGGCCGGGATGAATAACCGATCAGATAAAGGCCATGAAAGCTTGATTCCGATCGCGAGACATGTGTACGGATGGGGCAGAGATTCGTTGGAATTAGTAATGATTATCTTCTAGAGGATAACCAATCAATTATCAATTTATAGGGGGCTTTAACTGATCAGTTATAAGTGAAAGTAATCTATTATATAAAAATGTTAAGATTAAGTTTGTCTTTTAATTCTTAGCTAAAAACCCTTAAAACATCAATGGTTGAATAAACATAAAGAAAAATGAATTCAGGTTGGTGTGATGTTCAAAGTCTAATGAATAAAAAATTATAGGTGGAATGAGATTAGGATAAGGGTATTGAACACAATACTCTGATAATGAGGAAACCAACGTACTGGAAAATTAGGGTCTTTTAGTTCCAAGACCACACACACCACAAGTCTACTATAATAACATTTTACGTAAAAAAAATTCTTTATATTGTGTAAATAAATTAGTACTACCAATACACCTAGTATAGCAAGGCTATCATTAAACAATCCTAGAAATACTAAATCACACCAGAACAGCAAAAAGTAGACTAGCAGTACACACCACTTCACACTTAAAATAAGATTATCCAGTGAAAAGGCAACACAAGAAATAAGTTTTAATAATTTATGGTTAATAGATCAAATCCAAAGACAAAGATAAAATGGTCTTATTTTATGATTTGATGTTTCAACCTTGTGAAAAAAAATAGTTTGTGTATCAAAAGGTTTAGATTGTGAATTTTAAAAAACCACAAACGGATCCACATAAACAGAACATAAATAAATCATATCTCAAAGTATATATGAGCTTGGAATCACAAATTTAGTTTTAAATTGGATATAAAATATATATATATATATATATATATATATATATATATATATATATATATATATATATATATATATTTATGTATATGTATATATATATATGTGTGTGTGTGTGTGTATGTGCGCTATAACATGTTTAGATAGATTAATACGAGAAAGGAATGTTTTTCAAGCTAGCAATTTTTAAAACATTTCAAAGCAGTCTAATGCATTACAAAACCCAAAATCACATACGAACAGGATATATTTTTTTCATGTATATAAAAGGGTTAGAAATATACCCCAAGAGAGATATCAAAAGCAAAAGCAAAACTTCAACTAGAGAACTCCAAAATCCTCAAATGATCAACCCAAAAAAAATCTTAGACTCAAAACCAATATATAAAGACTCATCCTCACACAGGGTATATATTGTAAAATATAGGATGAAAACTTATTGAAGAAAACAGTTTATAAATACTCTCAAACAGATGTCAAACGCTTGAAAAATTTAAAGAGAGACGGCTGAGGAAATTTTGGTATAGTTTTGTTTAGTCTTAAAAAAAATTCTCGTCCACAAAATAAGACCCCAAAACCCTCTATTTATAAGGTCAAAAAATCAATCTAGTTCAATCGTGATTCCCTAACAAATAAGGGTAATGAGGTAAACAACCATGTGCATCTAAGGGCAAGTATGGCATCACATGAAAGAGGGGTCGGTGAAAGTACATGCGTAAAAGACCATAACACTATGAGGGGTAATAATTAAACAAACTGAGCCGCGTCGAGTTGCGATTCGAATTCGAGATAATCTTAGGTAAGATCATTTATCAAATGAGATTGAAATTGTGTTCAAGCTTGGTTCATTTACTAAACGAATGAGTTGAACACAATCTTTAAACGAGCCGAACACAAGTTAAGCTACACCAGATCAATTTTAAGAGGCCTAATCGAGCTCTTTTTATGTCTTAAAATCGGAACACGATTCGAGTTCGAGCCGTGCCTAATGATCATATTTTATCAAGGAAGCTCAAAATTGTGTCAAACCTAGGTTCGTTTACTTGATAAACGGGTCGAGCTTGAGCTTTAATTGAGTCTAGAACGAATTTTTCATGAACAACTCGGTTCATTTTCATCCCTAGGTGATACCATCACATACAGCATGCATTCAATAAGACATTACCCAGAGCTCACGTGTGATGAAGTAGCGTGGGCTAAACACTTGGTCCTGATTAGTCCAAAACTAATCGCACGGATCAAAAATCAAAATGTTGTTGTTTTAATTGTTTGCTGAATTTAATTAAGAAACAAAAATGATTTTAATTTTGTTTCTTTTTAATGTTTAAATCAACACTTAAAATTCCTAGAAAATCATATAAAATATGAAAATTAATTATTAAATTTGGAAAATTATAAAGCCAAGAAATCTATAATATTAAAAAATATTTTAGTACAAAATAGATATAAGATGTTTAAATATATAAAAAAATATAGAATATATTAAAAAAATTAGTTAGGGTTTTAAACATAGAAAAATTGATTTTAAAATTATTTTAAAATATTTTTAGGATTATGTTTAGTGTGTGTAATGAACCGAGTGTATCTGGGACTATTGATACAAAATTGAGCCAATGCAAACCTCATGGGATTGGAAAGGGTACTTTCAATCTCCCCCTTTAGCCAATTTTTGGACAAACCAAATTGAGACTCAAAAAAACAACTCTCTCACACACAAATACATAACTCAACTATACACAAGGATCAAAAAAATGAGAGTACATAACATAACTAATTATATATGTCCTAAAAGACTCACATTCTCCAATACTAAATTAAAGAGTCTCACATTCTCCCCCTTTTGCCATAAAGTGACAAAGGGTAAGGAAGAGCTTACACAGCTAAAAACATATTAGAACCAACAAATATTATGATAAAATAGGTACTAACTGTGACAACCCACTCAAAATAATAACAGGTGGCCAGCCCTATACTAAAATAATCAGGAATCACAAGTGGATCATTCTCTGCATCTACAGACGATCCTAATAATAACCATGGATAAAGACCCATTACTATAAAAAGAGGGTGTCAAAAACTTTAAAACTTTTCATTTAACACCAATTAAAACCAACCATGCAACCATTAACCAATAATATAACATCTAAATAAGATGAGCTATACATACAAACTCCAATAATATAAAAGAGTACAACACAATGTACAAAGTAAATTACCCTAATATGTTGTCGGGTCACAGTCAGTACAATAATCTGAGAAAGAAAACATAAAAGTGTTACTCTACAACACTTGGGTCTAAACCCGAATATACCAACTGAATCCTAATCTAGATACACAAAAGATAGGAATCGACTATAACAACATGCTGCAACAGTCCGCTACTGCCACAGCTCCACGACTACACTGGATGGATAAACGTCAATGGCGTCCTTGCAGAGGAACACCTAGAATAATATAATATGTACATAGCAGGAGAAAATATAAATGGGTCAGATCTCGAGGTGAAAACATTTTATAGCAAGTGCATTAAAATGCATAATAATTATAAATGCATTATGACATGATTATGGTGGAGTCGCACTCTTCATGAAAATCCAACTCACCCCTCAACTAAAGCGCGCAACTAAGCGTATGCACGTGATCTTCAAATAGTCGTCCAAATCTATCTGGGCAAGCGAATCAAATCTTAAACCCAATTTAAATATTCAATTAAAACCATCTAACTTATCTCTCAATTTATACTTATCTAAAATCCATCTAAATCATACACTTCAATTTCTAATGTTATCGATCACAATTATTCGTTCACTTACTTAACATATACGGTTTACATAAACATTCTCTTTACTAAAATTTCTCATATTCTAGTCATTTACATAATCATATATAATTATATATATGAGTTATTAGCATCTAAGTGCTAAGGACTAAACTACTCCCAATTCTCAATATTGCGCTGCATTTCGTGCGTGGGACGTCTCACAAAGCGAAATCCAAACAAGGTAATCCCCCCGTTACACTACTCCTGGAAGTATTGATCATCAAGATTAATTATGCCCTCAATGCATGATGCATGTAACCCAAATTTTTATTATTCAATTAATTAATTTACTATTCCTAACTCTCAACAGTGCACGGCGTTTCGTGAGTGAGACGTCTCGCAATTGAAATTCAAACAAGGAACCCCCCCGATACACTATTCATTGGCACTGTCGATCGTCGAGATACATACTATATAAAAATATGAGCATTAAGGACTAGCTTCTCCTCACTCCAAACATTACACTGCGTTTCGTTCATGGAACGTCTCGCAAGCGAAATCCAAATAAGGAACCCCCCCGATACACTACTTCTGGCAATGTTGGTCGTTGAGGTCCATTATGCCCTTAATACCAAAATAACTAATCACACCAATAATATAATAACCATCCAAAAGAGCTATAACTCGAGGACGCAGGTTCTCAATGTTATCATCTTCCAGGGCATCACTCATATATCATCCTGGGGACCAGCGATCGGACTCAATATCACCGACATCGCGGCCACACACACACACAACGTCCGGGAAGAGGTCATAGTTCCTAACCGGTCAAGTGAGAACGACACATACCCACGACTTCTCACCCCAAAAATATAATGTATATCACATAAAAACACAATGGACGACTATGACCTGGGGAATATCCACACCCTGCTCATCTAACCAGGATGCTCACCCACATCGCGCAATTTCCCAATGATAGTAAGGAGGGGGTATGCCTCACTTATATATATATATATATATACCATTCACATAAGGCATACATACATCATCACATCATATAAATATATACCATCATATAAGGTATATATGTCACACAGTTTCATACTCATAGTACGCTATTAGGCGTAGCTGAAATAACATCATTATTTAGTATATTCTATTTTCGATATACTAATCATCAATCACTCACATAACTTCCCCATTTATTATACACTATACTATTTATCACTTGAAGTTCACACATCACTTCTATTTATATTAATCATTTCTCGATTCTATTCGCGTTGAGGATATCCTCTACATCCTAATGCACCTCAATTTGCATTTCTCATTTATGTGAGATATCTCCCGAGTTAAATTAAAGTTAAGGATATTTTTTGTATCCTATGCACATCAATAGGAATTTAAAATTCTCAATCCAATATGGTTCAATTGATCATATGAACCCTTAAAGTTATCCCATTTGGGATTTGATTCAAAAATCCCATATCACTAAACGCATTCTCACCCTTTCATATAATTTCATAATTACCTCTAAACTAAAAACTCAATGGTATTGGGCTTCCCCACTTAGTATATATGATATTCTCTAATCGGTATTTCTCAAATTCTGTCCATAAGACCCAAATAATATTTTGTGAGGGAAACTCCCTAAGAGTCTCCAAAACATACTTCACGTAAACCCTGTAGAGGTTCCCAATCGATAACCTCAAACGAAATAGAATGAAATTCTCCCTAGAAAAACATCCCCCAAAATGCCCTATTTTCGAATTGATTCGGCCAAATCCGAATCGATTCGGCCTAGTGAATCGATTCGTCCTCCAAGGCCAATCGATTCGGGTCATCAAACCTGGGATTTTGTCTCAGGCCGAATTGATTCAGCTGGGGTTCGAATCGATTCGGTCACTCAAACCTGGGCACCTGCAACTATCCGAATCGATTCGATAAGGGGCCGAATCGATTCGGCTCCTCAGAAATCTCGAAAATGGCTACTTTCTCCAAGCCAAAAATTCCCAAAACTCATTTTTATCATCTTCTCTTCATATCTCTTCAACCCAAACATATATACATCATTAATATTCATCCAAAAACACATTTTAACTAATTTCTAACCTCAATTCCATCATCTACCTAACAAATCTAAGATTTTACCCAAAAGTTAGGTTTTAACAAACTAAACCTAAAACCCACAAATTTGATTCACAAATCATGAAATAAATGGTACACAACAACTATTTAGAAAGTTTAATCACTTGCCTCAAGTTCGTAGGGTCTGATTCGTCCTCGAGATCGCGTAATGGCCGGAAGTCCCACTTTCTCTCTCTTTCTCTTCTTCTTTCTTCTTCCTTTCTATTTCTCTCTTTCTTTCTAAGGAGATTTGATCTCCCGTAGGCTTTTAAGCCTTGTCTCCCAAAATACACAACTTTAAATCATAATACACACTTTAAATGACTCGATGACTTTAATTCGAGCCAAACGAACTAAAAATATTTTGGAACCTAAATAGACCCCAAGTACAGTCATTTTGACTATCTTGACCCTTCCGAAAACAACTACACCCTCAGAATTGCCATTCGAAGCACTTTCTAACATCTTCAAATTTTGACCTCAAATGCCGATTTGATAATTCTCCAAATAAAATGATATTTATTTCTACCCAAAATAAATAAATTATCGTCCTAAAACCTCGGGTTGTTACAAACTTACTTACAAGAATTTCGTCCTCGAAATTAAGATAAGCCTAATTCTCCAAAGCTCAACTAGTTCCTACTACACTTATCCTCACTAATCTTATACTCAAACCTCTAACTTCCCACGACGAAATATTTTAATTTATTATAAAACCAATTTTAACCACTAGGGTGCCCATACACCCTTTATTCGAGCTATACTCGAATAAACATAGTTAGCTTCACTTGCTCAATCATACCATAACTAGAAATAGATTAAATTATACTAACATACTAATAATATAAAAATTTTGAATGGTCCAAAGAAATACCTCCTCTCAATTCCTGACATTCGCCACTTTCATGCGGGGGAGGTCTCGCAAGCGAAATCTAAACAAAGAACCCTCCCAATACACTAATATGTAGCGACGTCGGGGATTGAGAGTTTGTTAGATCCGGACTAGAGTTTAAAATATTTTTGTATAAATCATTTTGATATGGCCCAAAGGCCTATAAAAAGTTTGATTTTTTTTTCAAAATAGTTTATTTTAAAAACAGTTTATGTCTTTCGATACATATATAAAATACTTTATGCCCATAACACAAGGTCTTAACAATCATCATACACGTAGTCAACATACAGCTCACAAAATTAGCATAATTATGAGCTAAAATCTCCTGCTCCTCAATAATCCACAAAATTCTGGAAAAAAAAAATCCAGTAATAATATCTTATATCACATTAATATATTGCCATTTATTAGTCTCTTCCATAGCTGGAATACAACAGTTATATAAGTCTAACATGACTATATACAAATAAGTAGCTTTATCATTATGACTCAATACACAATAACAATTCTTACATTCATAATAAAGTTATATCTCTCTTTGAGCACATCTCAAATTAATCTATTCTCTCAAAAGATAATAAAATAAGAGCCTAACTTTCTCCAAATTCCCTTTCGGGTCATTACATACATAATAGGGTTATAGCACTACCCTCTCATAACTATCTCCCATATGATATTCCCAAAACTTCATATATTAATATTCCTATTCACAAAGGAAAATAACTTACATCATCCATCTCTAGTCTGATTGCCCTTCCTCATCCTTGGGCTCCCACACAAATTCCCCTGGTCTAAAATGACCTCGAATCTGTTGTAGGGGTTGCACTTCCAAAAATTCATCAAAACGTGGTCCTTTACCTCTTTTAGGATAGTCTTTCTTTCTATGACCTATTTCTTTACAAAAGAAACATCTACCCGCAATTCCTCTTGATCCATCTTGAGGAACAAAAAGACATTGTGACCCTCTATAGTCCGACTTATACCCACTGGCATTACTGGCATTCTCTTCGCCCAACCTACTTGATGAACCTGAATCTCCAAAGTTCTTACCCTCTTGCGAACGAAGACGATATTCATGACACTTTAAAAATGTCGCATTCACTACCTCGACGAAAGTCACTAACCCTGGGCTCTCTAAAAACTTATATCGAATTCTCCAATTTAACCCTTACATGAACTTCGATACGCACTTCTCTTTCGTATTTACCTCATCAGGTACTAATTTTACCCATCGAGTAAAATCTTCTTCATATTCTGCCACCATTCTATTACATTGAAACACATCCATCAATTTCCTCCTCCTTTCCTTCTGAATTGGGGAAGGAAAATACCTTCGATCAAAGAGTTCCCAAAAATCTATTATAGGCAATGTATCTCTCTGATCTAATGTGGTGACAGACTCCCAGCATTGGAGAGCTGCATCCTTCAACTTAAAGGTGGCTAAAAATTGCTTATGCACCTCACTACACTCAACCATACGGAGGTGCCCATGCATACTATTCTTCCATTGACTTGCAGCCATTGCATCAACTCCCCTTGAAAACTTGGGAGGATGCCCCTTACTAAAATCTTCCCACGCTCCTTCCCATAAAGACGGTCCTGAATGGGTTTAGGCTACTTGAACGGCAGGTTATCGCGCCATCGTAGAAATGGTAGCCGTTACTGCTTGTGCCACAATATTGGCAACTTCATCTGTAGTTATGTTCCTTTGAGGCATTTGGAGTTCCACATTCTCAGCCCCTTTATTTTCCCTGATTGAATGACTTTTCTTCGGTGGCATCTGAAACAAGAACAATTGTATCATAACGCCTTTCAAATGTTTTCTAATCACAGAAGAAATATGGACGTATGAATACAACAATCCTAATATTAAGGCTCTACATCAAGAACGCTCACGGAAGATTGCAGTAACCCACACAGATCCTAAAGACACTAGAACTTGATGCTCTGATACCACCTGTGACAACCCGCTCAAAATAATAACAGGTGGCCAGCCCTATACTAAAATAATCAGGAATCACAAGTGGATCATTCTCTGCATCTACAGACGATCCTAATAATAACCATGGAGAACGACCCATTACTATAAAAAGAGGGTGTCAAAAACTTTAAAACTTTTCATTTAACACCAATTAAAACCAACCATGCAACCATTAAACAATAATACAACATCTAAATATGATGAGCTATACATACAAACTCCAATAATATAAAAGAGTACAACACAATGTACAAAGTAAATTACCCTAATATGTTGTCGGGTCACAGACAGTACAATAATCTGAGAAAGAAAACATAAAAGTGTTACTCTACAACACTTGGGTCTAAACCCGAATATACCAACTGAATCCTAATCTAGATACAAAAAAGATAGGAATCGACTATAACAACATGCTGCAACAGTCCGCTACTGCCACAGCTCCACGACTACACTGGATGGATAAACATCAATGGCGTCCTTGCGGAGGAACACCTAGAATAATATAATATGTACATAGAAGGAGAAAATATAAATGGGTCAGATCCCGAGGTGAAAACATTTTATAGCAAGTGCATTAAAATGCATAATAATTATAAATGCATTATGACATGATTATGGTGGAGTCGCACTCTTCATGAAAATCCAACTCACCCCTCAACTAAAGCGCACAACTAAGCGTATGCACGTGATCTCCAAATAGATGCCCAAATCTATCTAGGCAAGCGGATCAAATCTTAAACCCAATTTAAATATTCAATTAAAACCATCAAACTTATCTCTCAATTTATACTTATCTAAAATCCATTTAAATCATACACTTCAATTTCTAATGTTATCGATCACAATTATTCGTTCACTTACTTAACATATACAATTTACATAAACATTCTCTTTACTAGAATTTCTCATATTCTAGTCATTTACAAAATCAAATATAATTATATAAATAAGTTATTAGCATCTAAGTGCTAAGGACTAAACTACTCCCAATTCTCAATACTGCACTACGTTTCGTGCGTGGGACGTCTCACAAAGCGAAATCCAAACAAGAAACCTTCCCGTTACACTACTCCTGGCAGTATTGATCATCAAGATTCATTATGACCTCAATGCATGATGCATGTAACCCAAATTCTCATTATTCAATTAATTAATTTATTATTCCCAATTCTCAACAGTGCACGGCATTTCGTGCGTTGGACATCTCGCAAGAGAAATTCAAACAAGGAACCCCCCGATACACTACTCCTTGGCACTGTCGATCGTCGAGCTACATACTATATATAAATATGAGAATTAAGGATTAACTTCTCCTCACTCCCAATATTACACTGCGTTTCGTGCGTGGGACGTCTCGCAAGCGAAATCCATACAAGAAACTCCCCCTGATACACTACTTCTGGCAATGTTGGTCATTGAAGTCCATTATGACCTCGATACCCAAAAACCTAGTCACACCAATAATATAATAACCATCCAAATGAGCTATAACTCGAGGACGCTGGTTCTCAATGTTATCATCTTCCAGGGCATCACTCATATGTCATCCTGGGGACGAGCGGTCGGACTCAATATCATCGACATCGTGGCCACACATACACATAACGTCCGGGAAGCGGTCATAGTTCCTAACCGGTCAAGTGAGAACGACACATACCCACGACTTCTCACCCCCAAAATATAATGTATATCACATAAAAACACAATGGATGACTATGACCCGGGGAATATCCACACCATGCTCATCGAGCCAGGATGCTCACCCACATCGCGCAACTTCCCAATGATAGCAAGGAGGGGGTATGCTTCACTTATATATATATATATATATATATATATATATATATATATATATATACCATTCACAGAAGGCATACATACGTCATCACATCATATAAATATATACCATCATATAAGGTATATATGTCACACAGTTTCATACTCGTAATACGCTCTTAGGCGTAGCTGATATAACATCGTCATTTAGTATATTTTATTTTCGATATACTAATCGTCAATCACTCACATAACTTCCACACTTAGTATACACTATACTATTTCTAACTTGAAGTTCACACATCACTTCTATTTATATGAATCATTTCTCGATTATATTCGCGTTGAGGATATTCTCTATATCCTAATGCACCTTGATTTGAATTTCTCATTTATGTGAGATATCTCCCAAGTTAAATTAAAGTTAAGGATATTTTCTGTATCCTATGCACATCAATAGGCATTTAAAATTCTCAATCCAATATGGTTCAATTGATCATATGAACCCTTAAAGTTATCCCATTTGGAATTTGATTCTAAAATCCCATATCACTAAACGCATTCTCACTCTTTCATATAATTTCATAATTATCCTTAAATGGAAAACTCAATGGTATTGGGCTTCCCCACTTAGTATATACGATATTCTCTAATCGGTATTTCTCAAATTCTGTCCATAAGACCCAAACAATATTTTGTGAGGTAAACTCCCTAAAAGTCTCCAAAACATACTTCACGTAACTCTTATAGAGGTTCCCAATCGATAACCTCGGACAAAATGAAATGAAATTCTCCCTAGAAAAACATCCCCCAAAATGCCCTGTTTCCAAATCGATTCGGGCCAAATTCGAATCGATTCGGCCCAGCGAATCGATTCGGCCTCCAAGGCGAATCGATTCAGGTCATCAGACCTGGGATTTTGTCTCAGGACGAATCGATTCGGCTGGGGTTCGTATCAATTCGGTCACTCAGACCTGGGGACCTGCAACTATCCGAATCGATTCGGTAAGGGTCCGAATCGATTCGGCTCCTCAGAAATCTCGAAAATGGCTACTTTCTCAAAGCCAAAAATTCCTAAAAATCATTTTTATCATCTTCTCATCATATCTCTTCAACCCAAACATATATACATCATTAATATTCATCCAAAAACACATTTTAACTAATTTTTAACCTCAACTCCATCATCTACCCAACAAATCTAAGATTTTACCCAAAAGTTAGGTTTTAACAAACTAAACCTAAAACCCACAAATTTGATCCACAAATCATGAAATAAATGGTACACAACAACTATTTAGCAAGTTTAATCACTTGCCTCAAGTTCGTAGGGTCTGATTCATCCTCGAGATCGCGTAATGGCCGGAAATCCCACTTTTTCTCTCTTTCTCTTCTTCTTTCTTCTTCCTTTCTATTTCTCTCTTTCTTTCTAAGGAGATTTGATCTCCCGTAGGCTTTTAAGCCTTGTCTCCCAAAATACACAACTTTAAATCATAATACACACTTTAAATGACTCGATGACTTTAATTCGATTTGATAATTCTCCAAATAAAATGATATTTATTTCTCCCAAAAATAAATAAATTGTCGTCCTAAAACCTCGGGTTGTTACACTAACATATAATCCTAACATAATTAATAGGGTAGACACAAACACTAATAGAAATTCAAAGAGTTTCAAAACATTGATTGTCTAATGGTTTTGTGAAAAGATCTTCCAATTGATCTTTAATGTTAATATATTCAATATCAATTTCCTTTTTCTCAATTAATTCTCAAATAAAATGTTCTCTCATTTTTTATATGTTTAGTTCAATATTGGAAAAAATATTCTTTAAGACATAATGTTACTTTGATTGTCACAAGGTATTAGGGAATATATTTAAGTTAAGCCATAGTCACTTAACATTTATTTCATCCATAGAAGCCAAGTATAACAATTGCCACTAGAAATGTATTCATCTCCTGCTGATGAAAGAGAGAAGCATTTTTTATTTTTAGATGACCAGGAGACTAGAATATGTCTTAAGTAAAAATAATGATCGAAGGTGCTTTTACTATTATTGATGCTACCAGCTTAGTCAATATTTGTATACCCAAATATTTTAGAGTTCATGTCAAGGATGTACATGGTGCCATAGTAAATAGATTCACTTATGTATTTAATAATATGTTTTAGGACATATAAGTGGGATTCTTTAGGTTTACATTGACATCAAGAGTGCGTACACACAAACACATGTTATCCATTATATAGATTCTACTTGCATTTAAGTAAAGTAAGTTTCCTATCATACTATGATATAATGTCACATCAATCTTTTTACTAGATAAGTTTTTTGATAGTTTGACAGAAGAACTCAAGGTATTCTAGAAGTCTTAGCAGTAGTTAAACCAAGACATTTGATCAAATTAATAACATGTTTAGTTGAGAAATAAAGATATGATCAGGTTTTTGAGCTATTTGAAGACCAAAGAAAAATTGGGTTCTCCCATCATAGACATTTGAAATTCATATTTCATTATTTTAGAAATAATTTAGCTTCCAAGGGATAAGTGGACCCAAAAATTATGCCATCGATGTAAACTTGAGCAATTAGTAAATAGTTTTTGTTACGTTTAATGAACATTGTAAGGCCAACTTCCTCTTAATTGAAACCATTTTCCATTACAAAATTTGGTAACCTCTCGTACTAAGCAGGAGGGGAATGTTTTAAACCATAAAGGGATTTTTTTAACTAAAGACATTATTTGGAAAGAAAGGATCTACAAAACCTTTAGGTTGTTCAACATACATTTCTTGATTTAAAATTCCATTCAAAAAGGAGGATTTTACGTCCATTTGATAAAGTTTGAATTTTAAATTGCACGACACAACAAGTAAGAGCTTAACAGATCCTAGTCTAGGTATAGGATAAAAGGTTTCATTGACATCTATTCCATCTGTTTGAGAAAAACCATGTGTTACTAGTCTAGTCTTATTTCTTAAAATATTTTCAGACTCATCACACTTATTCTTAAAAATCCATTTTGTTCTAATTATGTTAGTGTGAGTAAGACGTGGGACTAAATACTAAACATCATGTAGTATAAATTGTCCTAATTCTTCTTGCATAGCTAACAACCACGATTCATCAATTATATCTTCTTTCACTTGTTTTGCTTCAGTTAAATACACATAAAAAATAAAATAAAGCATTAAAACATTGAGATTTAGTTCTTATTGGGTCTTTAATGTTTTCTATAATATTTTTCCTGGGGTGATTTTCCTTGACCTAGTTAGAAATCTCAGGTTCATCAGGTGGTGGAGAGTCAGATTCACTATTCGTTAATTGTTTAGGCAAATCGTCATTTTCATACTAGTCAACTGGAATATGATTTCCCTTTTTCATATGATGGCAATGATATCATTCACAACAACATTATTTATTCCATTATATATTTTGTTTTAATTTTACACACATAATATGGACGGTTGTTTTGTGAATAATCTAAAAAGATAGCCTTATCACCTCTAGTATCAAACTTTAACAACTCTGTCTTTACAAACATAACATTCACTGTTAAACACACTAAAGTATTTCAAAATAGATTGTTTACCATTCCAAATTTCGTATGCAAATTATTTAGAGTTTTAACAAGTCCTGAGATTTTTCCATACATAAAAACTGCAAACTGCAGAAGTTTTTGTCTTCTTATTTTAAGGTTTAAACATTTTTTTTTATTCACAAAACATCCCAATATTTTTAGTGAATCATTTTGGAACCCAAGATACAATTTTCGTTAACTTTCTCTTATAGAGAGGGTAAATCTACGGCTGACTTGGTAGCTCTTGAGGGAGTTGTTGGCTGACTACGACTGTAGTCATTAGGAGTTCTTGTAGATGTTCCTTGCTAAAGATAGAACTGCGTTTCTTGTGGATTTACTGAGGGAGTCCACTGCTGGTTTATGTTGCGACTTATGTGGGTACCTGCAGATATTTATTACAGACTTCGCTTGTAATATTGTAAGTTGTGATTTGCAAATTATTATAGAAATAAAATGTTTTTCCCTTCGGGTTTTTTTTCATGAAATTGATTTCATTTGCATGCTTCTTGAATTTATGATGTCAATCACTTAGATGCATGATTTAGGGTTTAACTAAAATTTGGGATAAATTGAAACTTGTTGGATTGTCATACAATTAAATTAATTTGTGAACACTTGAAATATTCCGTTCCAGTGCACTCTCATCTTATAATTATTAAATTGGCTTTAAGTCCTTCAACTAATAGAACTTCATCAAAGTTAGGAAACTTCACCTTTAATTTTTTCTTCACCTATGATTCAGAACATTTTGGCATTTCTAAAATTGACATTTTCTAAAAAAAAGTTTTTAAAAAGGAAAATTTTATTTTATCCCCAGTCATATGCGTAGAACACTCAGAATCAAGATACCACTGAGAGTTTTTATAATAAGTATTTAATGATGATACAACAACATTACATTTCAGATGGTAAATTAATTCTTCTTTTATAATTCAAATTGCCTTAGCTTTTGAAAAATTATTTTTAGATTTACAAGGCATTAGCTTAAGAGGTGAGGTTTCTTAACATGTTCAGCCTGAATAGCCTATTAGTTTTCCCATTTTTCTGTTTTGATTTAGTCTTTTATAACATAATTTTTCTAAGTGGCTAGTTTGGCCACAAAAATTGTAGTGATAAATCTTCTTAGCAGTATAACAGGCTTGATTATGTTTTTGAAAGTGCGCAATAAACATACGAATATTTGAGGATTCTCGACAATCTATATTAGAGGATATAAATTTGTTTCAAAAATTTATTTTACTTTAACACAAATTCCTTCTTTGTCGCCCAAAGAATACTTTCCAGATTTCATAAATTGTTTTACAGTGATGCTAGATTTGTTGAAAGTATTCAGTTTGTCAAAGTTTCTTTCAATTTAGTTTGTGGTTCATCAAAATCAACTAATATAGCTTTGTGTTTTTGTTTTAATGAAATACATCTTTCATTTATTTCAAAAATAATTTTCTCTAACATCAATTTTTCAATCTCAAGCTCTTCTACTTTCATCGAAGAGTCATCAGAAATAAAACGAATTTGAATGTTGAGAGCATCAATTTTATATAACAGTCTAGCATTAACTTTGCCCAACTGAATACAAGTTAGACTTGTAAAGTTTCTTTAAATGTAGGTCATCGTCATAACAATAGCTCTCAGAATATTCTATTCTAAAGGAAGATTCATTATGATCATTATTTTCATCATCCCAGTTAAAAGTAAAATCATAAAGGGGTTTACATACCATAGCATGAGTATAATTACGCATAGGAGTCTTAATAGGTAATAAAATATTAAGGAAAGGTAAATCATAATTGTTTATAAATAATTCAGTATTATCAGACATAACAAAAAATATCAACACCATCATCAGACTCATTTAGACATATAGAAGTAAAATTCATAAAGTTATAACAACTATCACTAAAGTCACTGATAGAGTCATAATTGTCATCCTAAGTTTTAGACGAATGGTCATTTTTAGAAAATTGCCATTTAGTTTTTGAAAAATATTTATTATTATAATGACCAAATTTATTACAATTTATGCACTCAATATGACTTAAATTTTTATTATGGTTGTTTAAAGGATTTCTTTTCAAACTTTTTTTCATTAGGAATATTACTATAACTTGGTTGTCCTTCTTTAGAAGCAAATTTATTCATAAATTTATTAAAGTGTTTAGACTCAAAGAAATTTCATGGTCTAATGACTCAAAGGACATAGAGGAATCAACAACATTAGATATAAAAGATACAAAAGCATGACTATTAATAGCAGATTTTAAAAGTAAAGATGGTTGTGTAGTATGTGTGTTTTTTATTTTCCTTTTTGATTTTCACTTAAAGCAATTTCAAGTTCGAAATTTTTTATTTTACTACTTAACAGTTCAGGTGTCATGTCAAAATCACCCCTTTATTCTATTGCATATTTATTCATGGCAAAAGATTGAAGTAAAGATCTAAGTATTTTAGCACAAATTTCAGAATCAACATACACAATACCATTAATATGTGATTGATTAACTATATCTTGCAGCATAAGATAAATTTCATCAAATTTTTCATCATCTTCCATAAACATGGTATCATACATATGAACTAAAAATCGTGCGTAGCCTTTTTAACCCAAGCATCACGCTCATGGGTAGATATTACAATAATCCAATATGTCTGAAAGGATGTACAACTTGAGATTCTTTTAAATTCAGACTCACCCACTTCTTGAAAAATAGCATTTTTGTCTTTATTATTATATCGTGAACTTAATTTCTCCCCTCTAGTCCATTCAGAAAGAAGTTTTCTTTTAGTTCTTTTAGCATCACCTTCACCAATTAAATGGGTAGGTACAAAAAAAACATTTTCAACCCTATCTCATAAATCATCCCCTATATGTTGTATTTGTGCAATAATTCTTAATTTTCAGTAAGAAAAATTTTCACCATTAAATAGAGGAGGGATGTACAGAACTACTATTTAAGTCTTCCATTCAAAATAGGTTTAAAATAAAGAGTTTACGATCTGAAAACCAAACTAATCCTAAAGCTCTGATACCACTTGAAAGAAATTTATTACAAAAAAGTGTTAAGATTAAAAAATTTCTTTCAACTCTTTGGTAAAAACCCTTTAAACTTCAATAGTTGAATATTCATGCAGAAAAATCAGTTCAAGTTGGTGTGATATTCAAAGTCTAATAAATATAAAATTATAAATATAATGAGATGATGAGAAGGGGATTGAACACGATAGTTTGATAACGAGGAGCCCAACATAGCCAAAAATCTCTAGTCTTATAATTCTAAGACCACATACACCACAGGTCCACTCAGTTCAGGTACAATTTATAGTTTACAATGTGTGAATGAATTAGTACTATCAATACACCCAAAACACCAAGGTTATCACTAAACAAACCCACGACTGTTGAATCAGATGAGAATAACAAAAAGTAGACTAGCACTACACACACCACTTCACACTTAAAACCAAAGTATCCAGTGAAGAGGTAACACAAAAATCAAGTTTTGAAATTTTCATGTTTTCACAGATGATTTGGGAATCAGATTTAAGTACAAAGATAAAAAATAATGTGTCTTATTTTATAATTTGATGTTCCAACCTTATGAAAACAAAAAATACAGCTTGTGTATAAAAAGGTTTAGATCGTGAGTTTTCCAAAATCACAAATGTATCTATACAAACGGAATAGAACTAAATCATGTCTCAAAGTATATATAAGTTTAGAATCACATATTTAGTTTTAAATCATATCTACTAACTTAGAGAGAGAGAGAGAGAGTGTTTGCGTGTTATAACATGTTTAGATAGATCAGCACAAGAAAAGAATGATTTTCAAACTAAGGTTTGTTAAAATATTTCAAAATAGTCTAATACATTCCAAAATTCGAAATCACATACGAACATGATATATCATTTGCATGTATGTAAAAGGATTTGAAATATACCCCAGTAGAGACTTCAAAAGTAAAGGAAAAACTTCAACCAACGAACTCTAAAAGCCTCAAACGATTAACTCAAAAAATCTCTTAGACTCAAAATCAATATCTAAACACTCATCCCCACACAAGGTATATATTATAAAATATAGGATGAAAACATGTCTAGAAAAAGCATTTAGAAATACTTTAAAACACCTGTGAAAATTAAAAAAATTAGAGAGATAAGTCTGAGGAAATTTTGGCATAGTTTTATTTAGTTTTGAAAATTTTTCTCATCTGCAAAACGAGACCCCAAGCCCTTTATTTATCGAGTTGAAGAAGTGGCTCTGGTTCAATCATAATTCCCCAACAAATAAGGACAATGAGGTAAACAACTAAGGGCATCAAAGGGAAAGAATGGCATTGCATAAAAGAGGGGCCGGTGAGGGTACATACATAAATAAATCATGACACTGTGAGAGGTAATAGGATAAAACCAACACATACAGCTTGGAGTCGAGCAGACGTTGTCTAAAGGTCACCCGTGATGAATGGTATGGGATAAACACTTTATCCTGATTGCTCCAAAACCAATTACATGAATCACAAACCAAACGACCCTTTATTTGACAAAATGCCACCGTTTTAATTATTTGTTGAATTTAATTAAGAAACAAATTTGATTTTAATTTTGTTTCTTTTAAATGTTTAAATCGACATTTAAAAATTCCAAAAAATCATATAAAATATGAAAATTAATTATCAAATTTTGAAAGATTATAAAATCAAGAAATCTACAATATAACAAATATTTGAGTATAAAATACCTATAAGATGTATAATACAAAAATATAGAATATATTAGAAAAATCAGTTATGGTTGGATTCAAAATTACTATAAAAATATTTATTAGGAGTGTGTTTAGTATGTGTAATGAACCGAGTGTATTTGGACCTATTGATACAAACTAATATTTGGAATCTTTGATACACACACACACACACACACATATATATATATATATATATATATATATATATATATATATTAAGAAAACAAAAAATTAATTTGAACCATTATTTGGAATCTTTGACAATAATTTTTATCAAAATATTTGAAAGAACCATCTCTTCTAATGTTTTTTCAAAATCAATGAATGTTGGTTGATTGTATATTTCATTAGAGTTCTATTATTCAGAGTATCCTTTCCTATTTGATATCTTTGAATTCCATATTTGAAATTGCGATCGAATCTATTTGTTAAGAAGAATCGATTCAATGCATTTCTTATGTACCCATAGGTGATATATTGGATTTGAATAGTGTGTGGTAAGAAAGAAATAGATGAATCTTTCTTTTTACCATACTGTCTATTGTGTTATTGTAGTGTGTAAAAATTATCCGGTGTATAAAGTTTTATTTTATAATCAAGATAGAGATTTAATATAGATCAATCTACAATATTATCTTCCTACATCATTTGAATCAGATTGTATTTAAATTCTACTTTTAAACAATACAAAAAATTTGTATTCGACCCCAAAAATTATATGCTCAGTAATTATGATCACAACTATTATTAATATTTTGATATCCATAATATTGTGTCAGCTTAATAAAACCTTGTAAAGTTGCAAGAGTGACCCTAATACCACTAATTGATTATCATATGATAACGCAAAATAAAATATCTATTATCTTATAGGAAGATTTTCCCTATAACTTCCCTCGATAAAATGCTCCAGTTAAATACCACATTTCTTTATTAATTTTAAATTTACGTCCTTTATAACTTTCTTGGAATGAAATTGCCATATTCAAATCTTTTTCTCGGGGTAAAATATTTGCATTAATATATACTAAAAATTCAAACCCATACATTTCAATAGTTTTTCTTTGTTATTTTCCTTATTAGGAGGTGATAATACCGTAAGTCATAAACATTCAGACCTCAACCTTATTGCTCAAACTCGGGGAGGAGAACTCGGACATGAAGCCTAAGGTCAACACGAAGTTTCAGAGACCTCGATCGACCCTCCCCGATCCACCCTGCACCTCATTTTGCCAATCCTATAGGAGTGATCAAATGTTCTAAGACCTACAAGGAAGCCTCTCAAAATCAACTGAGGTCAACAAAATATCATCTAAGGTCCTTCGATGTCCCACCAAATCTTATTAACCTCAAATAAGAACTTACAAAGGTACTAGGTCCCCACTATAAGGTTCTTATAACCCATTAACACTTGAGATAAATGTGAACCTTATAATCAAGCCTCCAAAACCCTCAAGGAAATACCAACAAGTGTTATTCACCCTCGTTAGACCTTGGATGACCTTTTCAAAGGTGGTTTATATTCTCACTATCCAAGATGGTCCCGTGGGGACCTCACTAGTGCATATATCCCCAAAATTTTATGCCTCGGGTTATCTTAAGAAAACCACGTAACTGTGTCTTTTGATATGATGGGTTGGCGACCAGTACAATTTTGTATGCCACCGACCCTCACTCACTTCATTAGGGCTGTAAACGGATATTCAAAATTCCGCATTTGTCCGATATTGGAATCCGAATTTGCGAATATTTATCCAAAAAAATTTAAATGGATACGAATATGGATACTCTATAAAAATATCCGAGAAAACGGATATGGATACGGATAGTACTAGTATCTGACACGGATAATCCGTATTCGATGCAAAGTATCCATTTTATCGGATATCCGTTTTACCGGATATCCGTATCCGTCTAACATTAGTTTAATATATTACTTATATAATATTTTAGGTATAAACTAACACTTAAAATAAAAGTTGGGGGAGAAGTTTAATTATGAAAACTTTAAAATCTAACCTAATAAATTAAAAACACAAACCGTTTTTCCTCATTTGCCCAAAAAACACATTTGTCAAAACCCCAAATCGGCTCAAACCCTTCCTTGCAGCGGACAACTTCCTTGCAGCGGATGACAAAACCCCAATAGAGGATGACGAAACCCTTCCTTGCAGGGCTCATAACACCAGATGATGAAACCCCAGGTAATATTTTTATTAGGGTTTTGATGTTCTTTAATGGTATTAATCTTTCTAGTATAAGAGATTATGGGGTTATATAGTTTTGGTTCTTTAAATCTGCATATGAATTATCAAATCCTATTCAAACTTAAAAAAAACTAATTAGATGAAGAACAGTTAATACTTGGTGGCCCTTCAATTTATTTTTTATTTATGAATTTTAATTTATTTCTGGATTTTATTAATAAGAAAATAGATTCTAGTTATCTACTAATTAGATGAAGAATAGTTGATACTTGGTGGCCCTTTAACATCTTAATTCTAATTTTCTGTAATGTCTATTATTGAAAGTTGCATCTACCTTTGAGGCTGTGAAATTTTCTGTAATGTCTATTGTTAAATTTGAGAACTTTAAATCTAACTCATCTGACCATTAGAATTGAATTGAAATTGTTAAACCGTTTTTATACTAAAATTGTTAAATTTGTTATTCCTGATTATAAGATTATGTCGGAAGAAGAGGCAAGTCGAACAAATATTTCAACCAATGTGTCTTCCCCTACTCCTCCCAGTAGTGAGAATCAAATCAGTGATGCATCAAAACAAGAAAACAAGAAGCGCACATCTGAGGCTACGAATCACTTTTCTCGTGAGATATACCCGCATAATAATGTTACCGCCACTTGTAATTATTATAAGAGAAAGTTCGATGCTGGAAGTTCGAAGGGGACGTCTCATTTAAATAATCATTAGAAATCGTGTAAAGAAAAACCAAGAGATGGTGGTGGTGATATTCGACAAAAAATTCTTGGAAGTTTCAAGTCTCCCACCGATCCAATTCCAAAGTTCGAAAATCATAAGTTTGACCCGGAGGTGGAGCGAATGTTATATGCTAAAATGGTTGCACGACAAGATTATTCATTTCTTATGGTTGAGCACGAGTATTTAAGGTATTGGCTTTCTTATTGTTGCCCCACATATAAATTTCGTTCAAGAGCTACTGTGAAAAATGATTTGAAAAAATGTTTCAAGATCGAGAAAGAAACACTTTACAAAGTTTTAGAAAATCTTTCTTCAAGAGTTACCCTAACCACTGATATATGGACTCCTAAGCATCAAGGCACCGGTTATTGTTGTTTAACATGTCACTATATTGATGATGAATGGAGTATAGCTTTACGACAAACCCAATTGTATTCGAAAAAGAATATTGAACTTGATTGCCAAACTAGATGGAATGCCACTTACCATATGCTTGAGAGTGCTATAGATGTGAGAGAAACATTTGAGCGTTTAGCGAAATTGGATAATGAATACCAATGGCTTCCAAGTGAACAAGATTGGGGAGCATGGTAAACTTATATGTCAGTGTTTGAAAATATTTTATGACATGACAAAACGTCTTTCTGGCACAAAATATCCAACTGCAAACTATTACTTTAATGATGTATGCCAACTTAATTTTCAGTTGATGCAGTGGCAAAAAGTAATGTAGATTACGTTCATTTGATGGCATTGAAGATGAAAGTTAAGTTTGAAAAATATTGGGAGGATTGTAGTTTGGTATTGACATTTGGATTAGTGCTTGATCCTATGTACAAAATGGAGTTCGTTAAACTTGCTTACCATGAGATATATGGTTCTTTGGCCGATAGTTACATACATAGAGTTCGTTCATCTTTATTTGATTTGTATGGCGAGTATAAGAGTTTAAATGTTTCATCTTCTTCTCCCACAATATTTGAGCATTCTCGTACAAGTGATAGTGATGGTGAAATAACAAACCAAATGAGGGTTGGATTTACTAGAGGGTTTAAGTGGTACATTAGGGAGCGTTCCGGCACTTCATTGGTGCAAAAGACGGAGTTGGAATAATATTTAGAGGAGGATTTATTTTCTCTTGATGATTCAAATGACCTTTCTTTTGATATATTGAATTGGTGGAAACTTAATGGGCCGAAGTATCCAATACTTGCATAGATGTCTTGTGATATTCTAGCTATACTTGTTTAGACCGTAGCGCTAGGGTCCTCTTTTAGTTGGGTACATCAGATTGTGGATGACTTACGTTCATCGTTGGCTTCAGAGACCGTTGAGACTCTTATATGCATAAAAGACTGGTTGCCATCAATTGGTAACAAACTAAGTAAGTCAATTAATTATTTATTACATATTAAAAAAATCTATGTAGTCAATTAATTTTTCATTAATTCATAATTTTTTTCAGATAATTTGAAGGTCACAAGGGATACTGAATGACGACTACCGAGACGTTGCAAACTTTTTGTTAATGAAGTGATGGTTTTTTTGGCAAAAATAATCTTTATTGTTATTTCAATTCTTAGTATGTATCGTGGCACCACTTTTTATTTATGGGCCTTGCAAACTTGACTATGTATCGTGGCACCCCTTTTTGTTATATTGCAAAACTATTTGCACTTAGTTCAAATCATTTACTTGTTAGTTATAGTATTTTCATTATTAGTTGATTTTATTATTATATGCACTTCGTATTCTATCAATCAATAGGTTTTTTTGGAACTTGATTGTCATGCTGATTTAAGGAAACAATGTGGACACACAAATGATATATGAGTATGGATATTAAAGGTTAGTACTTCATTTATTACTAATTTTCTATAGAGTTTATATTGTAGCTTTTTCAATAGTTGTTTTTTTCGATGGCTAAACAATGTAAAGGGATACGGATATTATTCGAATTCGAGGTATCCGAGCGGATATGGATACAGATAGTTATTTTAACTATCCGGGAGAATATGGATACGGATATGGATAGTGTATCCAAATAGCGGATACTGATATGAAAAACATGGTATCCGATCCGTACCCGTCCTTTTACCACCCCTACACTTCATGCACCTTTCTTGATGTGTTAAAATCTAATTTAATTCTACAATCAACTACCACTCATGACCTAAAAGATCTTCACCAACACTAAACATTCTTCTCAACTATTTAGAAACCTCAATAAATGGTTACCTGTGTTACTGACATCACACTCCACCTTTTACGGCATTTCATATAAAAATGATACATGGGTAAATCTTTAAATAATCAAACAGTCAAGCATTGAGAGATCTACTAGTAATCAACAATATAAAACGCTTCCTCATTTATCATACCCAAGTTCAACTTATTCCATCTTTCATACTTATAGGGTTAAATGTCTTTGGCGTCTGAGTTATAAATAGGTTAAAAATACTCAAATGTGCCTAAGAGTTGCAATTAAGGAGTCCTGAAAATTATAAAGACCTTAAAGAACCCAGGACAAGCTTAGAGTTTATTTTGAGGGTTTTGGTACTAGTAATATTCATCATTACAAGATATATATACACAGAGAGATGTTATTCAAGACTGTTTTGTCAATCATAAAACCGAATATAAACCATAATGTTACATCGTGTTAAAAACAGTTTTGTCATGAATTTAGGATGTTTAATTTTCATGCAATCGCAAAATCGTAAGTTCTTTATAACTATGATCAAAACTAACCTTTGTCCATTGCAATTGATTGAAATAAGGTGACTTGAATGCTCCTGTCAAAGCTTCCTTTGAATCCCTTCTCGAACAGCCCAGAATTACTTTCTTATGTGCCCAAAACATTTGTGAGAAAATACGAATAATGAGAATTTTGGATTTTCTCTCCCTCCTTAGAAACAGTGTGTTATGAGATGACTCTAGATGGTGTAGAGGTCTCTATTTATAAGGGGAAGAGGGCCGAAATCCTAGTGGAGGTGGGACTCTTTTCAAGTCTCCCACTAATGCCACTAGCCATCATGTGACTAACGGATAAGATTTACGCAATCTTTTAATATCTTTATTTATCATATTCCCAATTAATTATCTGACATTTATCAAGACCACATAATTGGGAAATTCAAAATTTAATACAATTGAAATTAAATAATTAATTTTGACACTTAACATTAATTTCCAACAGTCTCCCGCTTGGTCTTAATAATTTGTATAATTAGATTAGGTATCATAAGGTGCGGAATCATTGATAAATTTAGTTTGGTAAATCAAATAATTCACGAATGCGAGTCATGGCGCTTCCACGCTATTCAAGAGCATGGTTCCTTACATTTACCACAACACCAATGTTTCATTCAACTAAGCCTTTAATATTGGGTATCATAATGTCCTTTTGAATAAAAACTATTTCTGTCAACAATAATTCATAATTATATGCATGAATTCACAAAGGACAGAAATAATAGAAATCAGAAACACTTTTATTGAATTCAAGTAATAGTGTCAAACAACTAAGCCAAAATAGCAATCATAATCTAACTAATCGAGACCCATCTCTTCGACATGTTCCATAAAGGTCTTCGAAGATAGTCCTTTCGTACGAGGATTTACTATGTTATCACGCATACTAATGTGATCAATTGACACTCTTTGTTTCTGAACTCCTTCTTTAACTGATAGGTATTTCATCTCAATATGCTTAGCAGCCTTAGTATACCTATCGTTCTTCGAGAAGAAGACTACTGCGACATTATCAAAATAAATCTTCAGCGTCTTAGATATTAACCCCATAATTCTAAGTCCTAAAATAAAGTTTCGCATCCATAATCCATGAATTGTAGCTTCGAAGCAAGCTACGTATTCAGGCTCCATAGTAGATGATGCAATGACGCTTTGCTTAGCACTTTTCCATGAAGCGGCTCATCCATCCATAAGTAAGACATAACCTGAAGTTCTCTTCCTACTGTCAAGGCATCCCCCAAAATTTGAGTTTGAATAACCAATTACCTCAAGGTGATCAGTCTTCCGATATGTGAGCATGTAATCATTGGTCCCTTGCAGGTACCTCAACACTTTCTTTGCAGCTTTCCAATGGTAAATCCCCGAATTGCTTTGATATCTGCCTAGTATCCCAATGGAAAAACTAATATCCGGCCTAGTGCAGACTTGTGCATACAACAAGCTCCCTACGAGCCAAGCATAAGGCATGCCTTTCATGTGCTCCCTTTCTAAATCACTTCTAGGGCATTAGCTTAAGCTGAACTTATCCCCTTTTTGAAGTGGAACAATAATGGGATTGCAACTTTGCATGCTAAATCTTTCTAAAACTTTGTTAATGTAAACTTTCTGAGACAATCCCGACATTACTCATGATCTATCCCGATCACGAAGGAGGCCACACCTAAATCTTTCATTTCAAATTTATTAGAAAGGTACTTCTTGGTTTCACTTAATAAACAAAGATCACTGTTGGCGATAAGTAAGTCATCAAAATATAGTACTAAAAACACAAACTTACTCGCACTGGTCTTCAGGTATATATACCGATCAATAGTGTTTTTCTTAAACCCAAAGGAATGGTATCGTGGAACTTAATGTACCATTGACGAGAAGCTTGCTTTAGACCATATATTGACTTCTTTAACATAAAGACCACGTTTTCCTTTCCTTCCTTTATGAAGCCTTGTAGCTGTGCCATGTAAACTTCTTCTTCTAAACTCCCATTTATAAAAACTATTTTTACGTCCATTTGGTGAAACTCCAAATCATAATGGGCTCACCAATGCTAATATGATTCTTAATGAGTCCTTATTTAAAACTGGAGAGAAGGTCTCATTATAATCAATGCCTTCCCGTTGATTAAAACCTTTGACAACAAGTCTAGCTTTATGTCGTTCGATATTTCCTTTTGAGTCAAGTTTGGTCTTAAAGATCCACTTGCACCCAACTCATTTTTGTCCTTCTGGCAATTCGACCAACTCCCAAACTTTTTTATTATTCATAGATTTTATTTCTTCATTCATAGCATTAACCCATTTATCTGAATCATCACTATTTACATATTTTTCATAAGAAACTGGATCATTAATATTCCCAATGTTAAATTCCGTCTCTTGAAGGTATACCACATAATCATCCGGAATTGACGATCTCCTTTCTCTTTGAGATCTTCTTAATGGCACTTACTGTGGTGCTTCAAAAGTTTCATCGGTTATAGTCTCACTATGTGGTTGTTCAGTTAGTTGATCATTCACTTCTTGTTCATTGTTATTGGTTGAGTCAATGACCGATTCAACAACTACGTTAGGAACAACAGGTATGTTATGAATTCTGGGTATAGGAATTTGTACCCTGACTTCTTGAATGATTACCTCCCTTTCTTTTATACTCCCACTTACTTCACCTTCTTCAATGAATTTAGCATTTCCAGTTTTTATGATTCTAGTTGTATGATTTGGACATTAGAATCTATATCTCTTCGACTTTTCTGGATACCCGATGAAATGATAAGATAATGTCCTAGGATCTAATTTCTTTTCATAAGGGTTATAGATTCTAGCTTCTGTTGGGCATCACCACACATGTAAATACCTTAAATCGGGTTTCCATCCTTTCTAAAGTTCAATAGGGGTTTTTGAAACTGACTTACTAGGAACCCTATTTAAGATGTGTACAGTGGTCTTTAATGCACGTGTCCACAAAAATGTAGGAAATTGGGTCCTACGTATCATACTTCTAACCACTTTTATAAGGGTACGATTACGCCTTTCAGCTACACCATACTGCCAAAGTGATCCTGGCATTGTGTATTGGGCACAAATAGCTAATTTTTTAAGGAGTTTAGAAAATGGGCCAGGGCGTTGCCCTGACTCATCATATCTACCATAATATTCACCACCTCTATCAGACCTTATAATTTTCACCTTTTTGCCTAGTTACCTCTCAACCTCATTAATGTATATTTCAACGACGTTCACAAGCTGAGATTTATCATGCAACATGTACAAAATGCAATAATGTGAAAAATCATCTATAAAGGTGATGAAGTATTTCTCTCCACCAATGGATGGAATATCAAAAGGTCCACATATGTTTGTATGTATTATTTCAAGTAGTTGGGTGCTTCTTGTGGCTCCTTTCTTTGTATGTTTGGTCTATTTTCCTTTAATATAGTCTACACATACATTATAACTGGCCCAATCCAGGTTATGGAGTATTCCTTCTGTAATGAGCCTTTCAATTCTCGGCTTGAATATGTGCCCTAATCTTTTATGCCACAAGTAAGCAGATTTTTCATCATTAAGTGTACGTTTCGTACCAACATTAGGATGCAAGGTCACAAGGGTTTCAGAAAAATTCTTTTCAAGATTCAATTCATATAAACCATCTAATAAAAATCCCGAACTAACATTATTAGAATTTTTAATCGAACCAAAATCATTGTACTTAAATTCAATCGTAAAACCATCTAAAGCAAGTTTGGAAACAGAAATTAAATTCCTCGAAACAGTGGGAACATAAAAATTTTCTTGCAAATCTAAAATAAATACAATGCTTAAAATAAGGCGAAAGACTCCAATTGCTTCAATTTTAGCCTTTGCTTTATTGCCCATGTAGAGAAAATGCTCATTTGGATTTATTTTGCGGATCGAAGTGAAGCCCTGCATCGAATTAAAAACATGACACATAGAACCAGAATCCACCAAGTGTTAGAAGGAGCGTTAATAAGGTTTGATTCGAAACAAACATAAATAAGGGGCTTACCCTTTTTCTCAAACCAGACCTTTCGTTAATGACAATACCTCTAGAAATGACCCTTCTTTTTACAAAAGTGACACTTTTCCTTCTTTTCCTTCTTCACAGCAACAGTAGATGGTTCAGCTTGATGAGACGGCCCAGGACCTTTCTTAATGCCCTTGCCGAACTTCTTCTTAAAACTAGCTCCTTTGACTGTAATATTTTCCACCTGTCCCTTAGTCACATGTCCATTCTGTTCCTTAAGCCTTCCTTCCTCCTGTACCAACATGCTTTGCAAATCATTTATATTCCACTTATCTTTTATAGTGTTGTAATTGATTTAGAAAGGCCCATAGTCATGAGGTAGGGAGTTTAGGACGAATTCGACAAGAAAAGACTCATCCACTGTCATGCCCAAACTCTAAGTCTAGCAGCTATATTGGTCATCTTTATAATGTGCTCATTCATGGCTCGAGTACCATCGAACCTCATAGTGGTCAGGTCATCCATCAGTTTCCCAGTAAGGGATTTATCAGCAGTGCAAAAGCGTTCCTTAATGTTATTCAAATACTCTTTCTCTTTTGGAGTTTCAGGTAGGGAGGTCTTAATCTTAGCAGCAACGCACATTCACATAAATATAAGAGCCATCCTATTGGATCGAGACCATGCTTCATGGACAGCAATTTCATCCTCGCTACTGGCATCAGTAATAGCAGCGGGTTCATCACACATAATTGCCATGTCCAGATCAAGAACCCCTAAGCTAAACTCAATTTGCTCATTCCATTCAGAAAAATTAGTTCCATCAAATTTGGAATAGGACTGTGCTTGTGAATACAGGTTAAGGGGAACTGCAGTTAATAACAAAGTTCATAAATTAAATTTTTTACGCACAATAAAAATTGCAGGGGTCGAATATTGAATTGTTGACTAAAAATTTTGGCAGATTTCATTTACAATCTGAATATCACGGAATCTGTATTAATCATCACATAATATTCAGATTGTAAAGATATACTACCCTATAATTCAATTATCATGGTCCCATAGTTTTGGCATCTGTGTTTGTTGCCTCAACATTTAATACCAAGATTAATGGACTTAATGTCAACTATTCAGTTTTCACAAAACCAGTTCTAATGTTGTTTAATTCAGATATTAGCATGTGTTGCGCCTCAATCCAATTTTGTAACTAACATTAGAATAAACCTTTAATGAATGTAAGTGTAATATTCGTACATATAGTCTCAGCCTATGTTTGGCCTTTGACTTAACTCAAATAAATAATTGCTTGCATGTCCCAACTTAAACATAGTTAATCATGCATTAAATATTAACTATAATATGTAATCTACTAGAAATTACAAAGATACCAATAGCAGCTTAAATGCCTCAAAAACAGAATTGCCCAAGTATAGTAAAACACATAATACATGAATTTTGCCAAAAATGGCAAAATGAGTTTTCACCAAAAAATTGAAGTAAAACATGCCAGAAAACCAAAACTTTTTGCCGAACATTAATAGCAATTTTTTGTAAAGAGTTATACGCCCCGAGGTTATTTCCTAAAATGGCAAAAATAGGGTTTTGAGGGCCTTAACGGACTCGGACTGTCGAAAATCACATTACATCACAGCCAAAGACTATGAAATTCGATCATTGGCCCGTTTTCAGTCAACCTACCAAGTTTCAAGTCAATCGGACACCAAAAATTTTAAAAAAGACTATTCACTGTGCCAAAATAAAAATTATCTCAAAATCTATTTTGCGTCAAATCGCAGTTTTCATTTAATTAATCTTAAAAACAGATACATTTACTTATCACGATTAATAAAGTGTTTTTCAAAACACTTACACAACTTAAAACAAAAAAAATCATGCTAACGGCATAAGATTAAGGACTGTATGCAATAATTTCATTCTTAATATCATACATAACAAAAATTCGAATTACTGATTCCAGATTAGTGTATGATTACGAGATTGCTTAAAATTCCAGATTTCCAGATTTTTCAAAAATTTCAGATTTCCAGATTCATCAAAAGAAAATAAAAATTCCAGATTTCCAGATTTATCAAAAAACAAAATCAGGATTTCCAGATGCAGAAGATCAAGGATCAGAATTGTTATAAGGAAATTTTCATTAGAGGAAAGCATGAGATTATAAACCGAAAGCTCTGATACCACATGTTATTCAAGACTGTTTTGTCAATCATAAAACCAGATGTAAACCATAATGTTACATCGTGTTAAAAACAGTTTTGTCATGAATGCATAATGTTTAAACTTCATGCAATCATAAAATCATAAGTTCTTTATAACTATGATCAAAACTAACCTTTGTCCATTGCAATTGATTGAAATAAGGTGACTTGAATGCTCCTGTCAAAGCTTCCTTTGAATCCCTTCTTGAATAGCCGAGAATTACTTTATTATGTGCCCAGAATATTTGTGAGAAAATACGAATAATGAGAATTTTGGATTTTCCCTCCCTCCTTAGAAACAGTGTGTTATGATATGAATCTAGATGGTGCAGAGGTATCTATTTATAAGGGGAAGAGGACCAAAATCCTAGTGGAGTTGGGAGTCTTTTCAAGTCTCCTACTAATGCCACTAACCATCATGTGACTAACAGATAAGATTTACCCAATCTTTTAATATATTTATTATCATATTCCTAATTAATTATCTAACATTCATCAAGACCAGATAATTGGGAAAATCGAAATTTAAGACAATTGAAATTAAATAATTAATTTCGACACTTAACATTAATTTCCAATAAGAGAACCTCATCAGAGGTGAAAAGTCAATATATATTTCATTTTTACCACCATTAACATACACCTCATCCCTCGTCCAATTAGTGGGATTGTCTGGTGAAACTAATGTCTCTAGTCAGTCCTTACACCATCACAAAGAATGAAATTGATGGCCAATATAAAACAAATTGTGAAAATAATGTGTATCTGTATCCTCATCCTAAAACTTACAATTGAATATATCTATTTCTTGTTTCCATACATAGATAATACAAGTGGAAAAACTTGTGCCCGCATCACTCTACTTCATCGACTTTGGCAGCTAACAGAGGAAAACTATTGTGTCGGGTACAAAAATTGTAGTCAAGATTGTGTCTAAATAATTTCAAGATAGTATACAATTCATTTTGATTATAATAATCCAATTGATAAACATATTAATTCAATATCTATCTAAAGTTTTTTTTTTGCTTTATACAAATTACTCAAGATTTTATGAGAAAATCTCATGACACATCAAAGAAAGGATCTCAAGATATCAATTAAGGAACCCTCACATGAAACTAATGTTACCTCTCATTCAACCAAATACTTCTACACCAAGGAGATATATAAACTCTTGCAGTCATGATCAAGTTCTACACAAGGTTACATCAACAAGCCCAACAAGGATGTGTAATATTAACTAATGAGAATCTAAAACAAAGCAAAGATCCTTAAATCAAATATAAAAACTACAACCAAGTCCTTTTTAAACAAGATCAAGCTCTTTAAAATCGCGACTAACTCAACCATCATCGAGTACAATTAACAAAGAAGATCTCACACCACTATTGAAATAATCAACAAAGATACTCAATAGTTCAAATCATCACAATTTTTTATCAATATGTGAACAAGAGCCACAAGTCATCATCAATCACTTGAAAAGATCAGAAAATAAAAAATTACGATATTTAAGAGTGTTAAGATTGTAAGGTCAAATTTCCAATCGAGTCATTTGTTTATATTGGCTACATTCCGTTGGACAAAACAATTTTGAGTCATTCCTCATCAAGCATCATACAACGTAAATATTCGAGCATTGCATCCAAAGTTCACGCGACATCAATATGCACGCCATGTTCGATATCCTAAAAGGTATATGACCAAAATTAATTTTATATGTTGGAGTATTTTTTTATAAACGAGAAATTTTCATATAGATTAATGTTCGTAAATAATTAATTTTCATAAAGAACCATTTTTAAAATTAATTTGAACATTTTATTTGAAAAACAGAAATCTCGTTCAAAGTTTTGTCCAGGTCGTTCGAACGACCTGGATCTAACGACATTCCCCGGGCTATACTGGAAACTTGTTAGAAGCTCGTTAGAAATGTCATTCGAACGAGATTTCTAATGACCAATCTAATTCGACACTGGAATTCCGTTAGATAACTCATTCGAACGACAAGTCGTACGAACCACCTCGTTCGAACGAGTTCTGCCAGATCTGAAATTTTTAACTTATTTTTTAGCAGTTATTTTCCAACAACTGTTTTGGTACACTACTTTTTTAGTTATATCATATGGACGAAAATGAGTTTCTCAACCTAAGGAAGTTCAATATTCTCTAGAGAGCATTTTTCATAACTTCTCTCTTTTTGGTAAAATCAATCTCCAACACCATTTTCAACTTTTGAAACAAAACCCCTTCAATCATCTTGACATTCAACAAGAAAGTTTGCGGTGGATCTCTGCATTCAAGCTTAGAGGCGACGGTGGTTTTGGGCTTCGGTGGATACCGCGACACGAGGAGTGTCGAGCAACACGTTGGAGCTTCGCGTACTACAAATTCGGAGGTCGAGGACGGCATAAGCATGTCTTGAGTGAGTCAGTGTTTGTAAGTCTTTTGAGTCACTTGTAAAACCTATTTTGTAGTGGATTTTGTCTAGGCCCAGCCGTCCGAGGTTTTTCTTGTACATTGGCGCGTTATGGTTGTGATTTTCGCAATTTACTATATTAAATCACCTAGATGTATGCTTAGGATAAAATGGATAAAATTGGAATAATTTTATTTTAATTAACCAAGTTATCAATCTCATTGTTTTAATTAAAATTTGTTCTTGCGAACTTGTGAATATGCTACATAAATTAAAACTGGAGAATATCTCTTCTTAGCTAATTTTAAAATCGAATTGCGTGTGTGTATTCCTCGAATTAAACTAAGAACATATAACCTTGCAACTTTAAATTGGTATCAGAGCTAGTTTTTAAAAGTTATTTAGATGAATCCTGGAGGTTATATGGATAGTTTTTCGTCTAATAGACTACCTTTGTTTGATGGAACTAATTATACCTATTGGAAAGCACGTATGAAATTTGCTCTTAAATCAATTGATGAACGTGTTTGGGTTATTGTTGAAAGAGGTTGGTCCCCTCCTACTATGGTAGTTAATGATGAAATTATTTTGACTCATGTAGAACAGTGGTGTGAGGAAGAACTAAAATGGTGTAACTTAACTCTAAAGGTTTAAATGCCTTATTTGGTGCGATGTCCACCAATGAGTTTTGTCGTATAATGACGTGCGAAACGTTAAAGGAAGCCTGGAATATTCTCTAAGTTACTCATGAGGGAACTTGTCACCCCCAAACCCCATTAGGATATAATTAACTAAATAGTTTACAAACCACAATTATAATTTATTTATTATTTGAGTAATACATATTGAAACAACTTCAAGGTTAAAATGCGGAATACTAAAATTCCAATCATTTTAAGGAGACATAATTTCAACAGAACTCACATATCATTTAACTTAATTACAACTAGTGCAGTGTATAAAATAAACTAACAAGACCCTACCTCTATGTACTCAACCTCCTAGACCTGGAAGTGGCAGCTGGAAAACCTAAAAATGTAAACATATAAAACCATGAGTTTAAAAATTCAGTGAATGTACTATTGCTATCTATAGTAAAAGTACTATATTAACATTTCAACATATCAATATATACATATCTGTGCCAAATTAGGCCATATACATATCCGGAGTTAAAAAAACCCACATCTCCTGGCCGTAGGCAATAATCATATCCATAGGTTTTAATAACCTAACATCTCCTGAATTGCATAGCAACTCAACATATCCTGGCTTTTAAAAAGCCATAACATCTCAACATCTCTTGGATTTTAATACGACAAAACATCTCAACATCTCATGACTTTTAATAATCCATATCATCTCAATATATAATACATACACATCATATCCCAAATCAACTCAGTTAGTACACTCACATTGGGTTGTCAACTATGTATTCACGTTTCCCTTTGGTGGAGCTAAAATTGGTTGATTTGCCCTTAAACCTGTCAATCCAACTAAATCAGTACTGAATATCTATCATAAGTATTATCTTAATATAATTATGTACTTTCACCGACTACACAAATACAATATGATTCCACTTAAGTAGAATCCCAAGAAACATGAGTAAAGTCGAAACAATGGTATATATGTTGATAGAGTTATGAACATTCAATCGTAGAACATACCTCATAATAAATTTACAATTAAAACCAAGTAACTATTAAATCATACTTCTCAATGTATATACACATGAAACATGTACTCAAAATACTCTTTGGAAAGAGCAGATAAAAACATTCTTTCATGGCGTATCCAATATAGCCTCAAATTATTGTCTTCCATACTTAACCATCCCATATTCATAAATAGTACACATACAGGTGTCCAAGCTTATCAATCTGAAAATATATCTGAATATAATTTCCGTTACAAGTGACGGTGTAATTTTTCAAGCTTCCTAGGGCAAGTTATGGCCATTTCTTTACAACATAAGAAATCTACCCTACAAACTCCTCTATTGTTCCTTCGACTTCCAAGAATTTTCACAATTTTTCTACAGCATATCTTTCCATTATTATCAACACACTTTCAGTAGACATACTGAATAGTACAAAATTAAAGTTTCATAATATTTGGACTTCATTTTCTATCTTAAAAGTTTGAACAAACTCAAGGCATACCGAAATGAAATATACGAACAGCAACTATATACCAACTTGCAACCATCACAAAAGTCTAACCATAAGGAGTTAAATTCTAATTTTCGTATATGATATGAATATATGAGTCTATTTTCATATCCAATTGGAATTTCTGAATTCCAGTAAGCACACAAAGAGATATATAAGTTTGAATACAAAGAATTTCAATACAAAGCAATATGACCTATAACACCACTTATCTCACATATGAACCAATACATATTATCACAAAGGAGGATGGAATTTGGATCAATAATTCACGATTTATATACTTTGAAATAAGTATAATAGAAGATTAAAACAATATTAACACATAATATTACCTTGGAAACACCTTAAGGATTTTCTTGAAATTGTTTTCCTAGATTTTCCTTGTAACCCTTTCTTCTTAACTTCTACCTCTCTTTCCTCAAGCTAATAACACCTCAAACTGAACCTAGGGAATTATTTGATGAAGAAATAAGGTTAAGGTAGAGTTTTAAGTCGGCCAAGGATGCCTCCCAATCCATCCAATCAAATTAAGACATTTGGTTTAATAAAAGATAATTTACCACTTAAGGGAATTGACAGGTTTGCCCCTTGTTCGTAATTTTGGCCTAACTTCTTACTCGGACATTCGTTTGATGCACCGTTTATTGTGTTACAACCCTAACTCACATGTATAAAACTATCTAGTTTTCACCTCAAGTCAATTGTAATGTTACAAGGGTCAAAACTAATCTTGAACAGGAACATTTCTATACAAAATAACCAAATCTTGTGTTTGTAAATAATTCGACATTTCATGATTTATGAAAGTAGAATTATACTAACCATAATAATTTAACATTAGATATACTAATAACACATTATTCATATCACATAATATAAGTATTATTTAAATATAATTTATCATAATTATGTACGGGTTGTCACAACCTCCACCCCTAAGAAAATTTCGTCCCGAAATTTAATACGAATGACACTTACCATACAAATGGGGATACTGTTTCTTCATGATATCCTCCATTTCCCAAGTTGCTTCTTTAATTCCATGGCTCATCCACATAACTTTAACTAAGGGAATAACCTTATTCCTCAATACTTGCTCCTTACGATCAAGAATTTCCATCGGTTCCTCGATGTACAACAAGTCTTCTTTAAGTTCAATAGGTTGGGTTTTCAATTGATGAAATGGATCTACCAAATACTTACAAAGCATTGATACATGGAACACGTCATGAAAATGAGATAAATCTGGAGGTAATGCTAATCTATATGCCAGGGTTCCAATTTTTTCCAACACTTCATATGGTCCAATGTATCTTGGACTTAGTTTTCCCTTCTTTCTAAATCTCATAACGCCTTTCCACGGTGAAATACGTAGGAATACAAAATCCCCCTTCTGAAATTCTAATGGATACTTCCTCTTATCTGCAAAAAATTGCTGCCTGCTTTGCGCTATCTTTATCCGTTCCCAAATCATTTTGATCTTTTCAGTTGTCATATCTATCAATTCAGGACCCAAAAGTTTCCTTTCACCTACTTCATCCCAACACAAAGGCGTTCTACATCTCCTCCCATATAAAGCTTCATACGGAGCCTTACCAATGGTGGACTGATAACTATTATTATACGAGAATTCCATCAATGGCAAATGATCATCCCAACTAACCTTGAAGTCAAATACACAAGCTCGTAACATGTCTTCCAATATTTGAATCATCCTCTCAGATTGCCCATCGGTTTGTGGATGAAATGTAGTGCTAAACTTCAAACTTGTGCCCATGGCATTCTATAAATGAGGCCAAAACTTAGAAGTGAACGTTGGATCTCTATCTGATACAATTGACACTGGTGCCCCATGTAAATGGATAATCTCATCAACGTACATACGTGCATACTTGTCAACCGTGTAGGTGGTCTTAACTGGAAGAAAATGGGCCGACTTTATTAATCGATCTACAATCACCCAAATAAAATCATTCCCCTTTGGTGACCGTGGTAATCCTGTAACAAAATCCATTGTTATATGCTCCCACTTCCATTCCGGAATAGGCAATGACTGCAATAATCCTGCCAGCTTCTGATGCTCCACTTTCACTTGCTGGCATACTAAACATTTAGCTACAAATTCTGCAATCTCACGTTTCATATTGTTCCACCGATAATACTCTTTCAAATCTCTGTGCATTTTGGTACCTCTCGGATGCATTGAATAAATAGAACTATGTGCCTCTTCCAATATATCCTTCTTTAAGGGTGGATCATTCGGTACACAAATCCTATTTTTATAACACAACGATTCATCATTCTTAATTTCAAAGTCACTCTCTTTACCCTATAAGACATCTTGTTTCTTATTCTCAAGGAATGGATCACTGACCTGCAAATTTCTTATGCATTCTGCCAATAAAGGTCTCACTATAACATGTGCTAATAAGCCTCCCCTTTTTGAAAAACTTAATTCAATGCCCATCGATGCCAAGTCAAGGATATTTCCCACACGTGCACACTATATGCAACGTAAAATCCCCGATGATTTTTTACTCAAAGCATCTGCAACTACATTGGCCTTTCCTGGATGATGATGAATGGTACAGTCATAGTCTTTAATCAGCTCTATCCAACGCCTCTGCCTCAAATTCAAGTCTCTCTGTGTAAATAAATACTTCAAAATTTGATGGTCAGTGAAAATTTCACACGTCTCTCCATATAAATGATGTCTCCATAATTTTAAGGAAAAAACAATAGTTGCAAGCTCTAAATCGTGTGTAGGATAATTACGTTCATGCGTCTTCAACTGTCTAGATGCATAAGAAATTACCTTTCCATGTTGCATGAAAACACAACCCAGACCCTGATGTGAAGCGTCAGTATAAATCACAAAACCTTCTCCACTGGATGGAACAGTGAGAACTGGAGATGATACTAGCCTATTTTTCAAGTTTTCAAAGTTGTGCTGACATTCATCCCTCCACACAAATTTCACTTCCTTTCGGGTCAATTTAGTCAATGGTAAGGCTATAGATGAAAACCCCTTTAAGAATCTTCTATAATATCCATCCAATCCTAGGAAACTCCTTATCTCCGTTACATTCCTCGGTCTTTCCCATTGCACAATTGCCTCTACCTTCTTAGGGTCAACATAAATTCCATCTCCCGAAACAACATGCCCCAGAAACACTACCTGATTTAACCAAAACTCACATTTGCTAAACTTAGCAAATAATTGACTATCTTGTAAAACTTGCAATACAACTCTTAGATGCTTCTCATGTTCCTCTTGGCTAGGTGAGTATATCAAAGCATCATCGATAAAGACAATCACAAACAAATCTATGAAAGGATGAAATACCCGATTCATTAAATCCATAAAAACTGCAGGAGCATTTGCTAACCCAAATGGCATTACCAAAAATTCATAATGACCATAGCGAGAACGAAAAGCTGTCTTAGAAATGTCACAATCTTTCACCCTTAGTTGATGATAACCCGATCTCAAATCAATTTTTGAAAACACTTTAGCACCCTATAATTGATCAAACAAATCATCAATACGAGACAATGGATATTTATTTCGAATAGTCACCTTGTTCAACTGTCGATAATCAATGTAGAGTCGCATGGTTCCATATTTCTTCTTCACAAATAATACTGGAGCGCCCCATGGTGATACACTGGGTCTAATAAAACCTCTATCTAGAAAATCTTGCAGTTGAACCTTGAACTCCTTTAGTTCCACATGTGCCATTCTATATGGAGAAATAGAAACTGGAGCTGTACCAGGCACTAAATCGATAGTAAACTCTACCTCTCTGCTAGGTGGCAATCCTGGTAATTCATCTAGGAACACATCTGCAAAATCCTTAACGACTGGGATATCTTCTAATTTTTGCAATTCCCTGTTTGTATCCACAATATAAGCTAAAAAGCCTTGACAACCCTTATTTAACAATTTCCTCGCCCGAAGGGCAGAAATAAGACAGTTCGGAACCACATTTCTTTCCCCAGTAAATTTGAATCCTTCCTCCCCCGGCATATTAAATGTAACCTCCTTACGAAAACAATCAATTGATGCATGGTAGGAAGATAACCAGTCCATACCCAAGATAATATCAAAATCTCGAATATCTAATGAAATTAAATCAATGGTCAACTCCCTCTCCCCCACATACAATACACAATTTTTATACACACGCTCCACTAACATCACATCCCCCATAGGTGTAGAAATATATAAACCGCAATCTAGATAAGAACATGGTCTACCCAAATGCATGGTAAATGATAGTGATACAAATGAATGAGTAGAACCAGGATCAATAAGCACGTAAGCATGTTTGTTCATGACAGAAAATGTACCTGTCACCACCTCTGGAGTAGCCTGAGCATCCTGTAAAGTCATAGCAAATATCCTTCCCGGAGCCCCGGATCCACTAGCCTGTCCTCTACCTCCTCCTCTCCTTATGCCTCCAGGTGATGAGCCTCGATTAGTAGTAGATGATTCAATCCCTCCCAGTAGCATAGGACAGTTCTTTTTGGTATGACCAATTTGATGGCAGTGATAACAATATACCCCCTTTAACTTGCGACAATCTGGACTGATCTGGCCCTCAGTTTTGCAAAAATAGCATGTAAGAGGCTTGGACTGCCTATTTTCATTCTCCTGCTGTCTATTTTGTCGGCCCATCGATCCTGCACCCCTAAAACTACTTGGTGTCCTATTCTGAACATAATTTCCAGTCCCTCTACCGCGCTAAAATCTTTGACTCCCTTGTTTTGAGTATTTAACATTGCCTTCTTTTGCTGAGATGGATCAAACCTGCTCATCTTTCCCCTTTGTTCCCTATTCTTTATTACATCATTAACATCTCCTTCAACCATCATAGCTTTGTTAACTAAAGAAGCATAATCTACCATTTCAAGTGCAGTGAGTCTAGACTTGATAACTAAACTCAACCCACCCTGAAATCTGGTGCATTTATCCTCCTCATTGTGTAAGAAACGTAATGAAAATCGAGACAAAGATATAAATTTAGTTTCAAACTCCCAGACCGACATATTCCCTTGAGTCAATGATAAAAATTATCTCTATTTTTTCTTCCGATACATGCGAGGAAAATACTTTTCATATAAGGCTTTAATAAAGGAATCCCAAGTAATTACCTCACCTCCCTCCGGAGTAAACAATAAATATTTGGAAGACTACCACCAATATTTAGCTTCGCCCTTTAACATGAAATTAGCCAAAAGTACCATATGCACGCCAGGTACATTCATCACCCCGAAGATAGTTTCAGTATCTCTAAACCAAGCCTCAACTTCTAAAGGATCTACAGAACCTGAGAATGCTAGGGGGTTCAATTTGATAAACTTCTCATAATACAAAATATTCTTCTCCTCTCATTGTATTTTCCTTTCTCTTCTGGACAAAGTCCTCTCCTCCAAGTACTTGGCTTGTTGTTCTACTATTTGCATCATAAACATTTTTTGTTGTTCTGCCATTAAAGTCATGGCACGAGCCATTTTCTACATATCTGTAAGTTGTTCAGGAGCTCCCTATACATTATTTGGATTTTGTTGGATTACTGTATTTGAAGACTCCTCATCCACCCTCTCATGAACATTTGCTCCTTCCATATCTTACTATCTGTCATAAACCACAATTACAGAAACAAGAATACAACATTTATTTCTAACATAATGGTTAGTATTTCTCACAAATTAATGTAAATGACCCACACAACGTTATTTCTGCCACTGCCATATCTAGACTCTCTAACCCCAGAATATATAAACCTAAAGCTCTAATACCAAGTTGTCACCCCCTAACCCCATTAGGATATAATTAACTAAATAGTATACAAACCACAATTATAATTTATTTATTACTTTAGTAATACATATTGAAACAACTTCAACGTTAAAATGCAGAATACTAAAATTCCAATCGTTTTAAGGAGACATAATTTCAATAGAACTCACATATCATTTAACTTAATTACAACTAGTGCAGTGTATAAAACAAACTAACAAGACCCTACTTCTATGTACTCAACCTCCTAGACTTGGCAGTGGCAACTGGAAAACCTGAAAATGTAAACATATAAAACCATGAGTTTAAAAACTCAGTGAATGTACTACAGCTATCTATAGTAAAAGTACTATATTAACATCTAAACATATCAATATATACATATCTGTGCCAACTTAGGTCATATACATATCCGGAGTTAAAAAACCCCACATCTCCTTCCCGTAGGCAATAATCATATCCATATGTTTTAATAACCTAACATCTCCTGAATTGCATAGCAACTCAACATATCCTGGCTTTTAATAAGCCATAACATCTCAACATATCTTGGATTTTAATAAGCCATAACATCTCAACATCTCATGACTTTTAATAAGCCATATCATCTCAATATATAATACATACACATCATATCCCAAATCAACTCAGTAAGTACACTCACATTGGGTTGTACTATGTATTCACGTTTCCCTCTAGTGGAGCTGAACTTAGTTGATTTTCCCTTACACCTGTTAATCCAAATAAATCAGGACTGAATCTCTATCATAAGTATTATCATAATATAATTATTTACTTTCACTGACTACAACCACAATATGATTCCACTTAAGTAGAATCCCAAGAAACATGAGTAAAGTCGAAACAATGGTATATATATTGATAGAGTTATGAACATTCAATCGTAGAACATACCTCGTAAGAAATTTACAACTAAAACCAAATAACTATTAAAGCATACTTCTCAATGTATACACACATAAAATATGTACTCAAAATACTCTTTGAAAAGAGCAGATAAAAACATTCTTTCATGCCGTATCCAATAGGGCCTCAAATTATTGTCCTCCATACTTAACCATCCCATATTCATAAATAGTACACATACAGGTGTCCAAGATTATCAATCTGAAAACATATCTGAATATAATTTTTGTTACAAGTGACGGTGTAATTTTTCAAGCTTCCTAGGGCAAGTTATGGCCATTTCTTTACAACACAAGAAATCTACCCTATAAACTCCTCTATTGTTCCTTCGACTTCCAAGAATTTTCACAATTTTTCTACAATATAACTTTCCATTATTATCAACACACTTTTAGTAGACATACTGAATAGTACAGAATTAAAGTTTCATAATATTTGGACTTCATTTGCTAACTCAAAAGCTTGACCAAACTCAAGACATACCGAAATGAAATATACAAACAGCAACTATATACCAACTTGAAACCATCACTAAAGCCTAACCATAAGGAGTTAAATTTTAATTTTCGGATATGATATGAATATATGAGTCTATTTTCATATCCAATTGAAATTTCTGAATTCCAGTAAGCACACAAAGCGATATGCAAGTTTGAATACAAAAGATTTCAATACAAAGCAATATGACCTATAACACCACTTATCTCACATACGAACCAATACATATTATAACAAAGGAGTACGGAATTTGGATCAATAATTCACGATTTATATACTTTGAAATAAGTATAATAGAAGATTAAAACAATATTAACACATAATATTACCTTGGAAACACCTTAAGGATTTTCTTGGAATTGTTTTCCTAGATTTTCCTTGTAACCCTTTCTTCTTAACTTCTACCTCTCTTTCCTCAAGCTAATAACACCTCAAACTGAACCTAGGGACTTATTTGATGAATAAATAAGGTTAAGGTAGAGTTTTAAGTCGGCCAAGTATGCCTCCCAATCCATCCAATCAAATTAAGACATTTGGTTTAATAAAAGACAATTTACCACTTAAGGGAATTGACAGGTTTGCCCCTTGTTCGTAATTTTGGCCTAACTTCTTACTCAAACATCCGTTTGATGCACCGTTTATTGTGTCACAACCCTAACTCACATGTGTACAACTATCTAGTTTTCACCTCAAGTTAATTATAATGTTACAAGGGTCAAAACTAGTCTTAAACAGGAACGTTTCTATCAAAAATAACCAAATCTTGTGTTTGTAAATAATTCGACATTTCATGATTTATGAAAGTAGAATTATACTAACCATAATCATTTAACATTAGATGTACTAATAACACATTATTCATATCACATAAGATAAGTATGATTTAAATATAATTTATCATAATTATTTACGGTTTGTCATAGAACTAGTATGGTTAAAGCATCAAAACTTCAAAACTTAACAACCCAATTTTAAATGATCACCATGAAAGAATCTAAAACACTTGATGAGTTATATGCTCGTATATCTGATATTGTTAATTCTTGTTTTAAACTAGGTGAAAAGATTCCTGAAGATCTTGTTGTTGAGAAAATTCTTAGATTTCTTCCTAAGCGGTTCATTCCTAAAGTCACTGTTCTTAATTCTTTAGGAAATCTAAATACCTTGAAACTTGAAGAACTTGTTGGTGATCTTCAAACTTATGAACTAGATATGTTTCCTAAAGATAACAAAAGCAAAGATAAAGGTGGTGCCTTAAAATTTAAGAAAGTAGATGTGTCTGATTCTGATGACTCTGATATAGATCCTGATGATATAGCTTTATTTGCCAAAAAATTTAAAAAAATTCTCGAGTCTAAAAAACAAAACTCTAAATTTGAGAACAAAAACAAAGGAGGAAATAGAAAATTCAATAATCAGGATCCAAAGAAGTTCAACAAAGATAACTTTAAAAAGGATGATTCGGATAGATTCTTTGAGTGTGAGGGACATGGTCATAGAGCATTCGAGTGTCCTACAAAACTTAAAAGACAAGGCAAAGAAAAAGCAGTTTGCAATGCCACTCTAAGTGACAGTAATAATGAGTCTGAAGATTTTGATGACTCTAACCCGTCTAGGAATAACTTCCTTGCTGTGACAACCCGCCTACTAAAATAATAGGTGGCCAGCCCAATACTCCAATAATTACTGGAATCATAGATGGTCCATTCTTAGCATCACTGTCGATTAAACTAATAGTATGAGATAACCACCAATCATTTTAGAAAACGGATTGTCATATACAAAAAAAAAAAATTAAAAGTAAAAGAGAAACGCTTAGACAATCCCATTTGTGAAAACGGTGGGTATCAAAAATCGATGAATAAAGTATGATAATACAATAATTAATCACCGAATAAGCTGTCGGTGCACAGACCAATACAAATGATATGTTAAGTATTACAATCAATATTTACAATATTATAAATGAGTGCAATACCTTGGGCAAACACGCCCGAATAAAAGTACTGAACATAGCTAGAGTACAATAGAGAGGAGCGTCTACTACAAGTATCCTACAACATCCGCAATATGCTGTAGCTCCATGACAACTGGAAAGGAATATGTAAATACGGGTGTCCATGCGGAGGAGCACCTGTAACGGCAAGGAATATGCAGCACAAAGAAATATAGAAACCGGTCAGGGCCGGGTTTGATATGATTACCATGTGACTAAAATGCATGGCAGGTAAGTGCGTAATCTCTCGCAGATAACAATAATATTCCTCACCTCTCAATCTAGCAGCAACCTAGCGCAATATAAATGATGCTCAGGTTATAGAAAGAACAGAAGGCTAACTTCTCCCCAGTCTCAACACTATGCCCTATTCGTGCGTGGGGTGTCTCGCAAAGCGAAATCCAAACAAGGAACCCCCCCGATACACTACTACTTAGGCAAGGTTGATCGTCGAGATCCATTAGACCCTGTCCTAATTAATTTAAGTACTAAAGGTTAACTTCTCCCCAGTCTCAACACTATGCCCTATTCGTGCGTGGGGTGTCTCGCAAAGTGAAATCCAAACAAGGAACCCCCCCAATACACTACTACTTAGGCAAGGTTGATCGTCGAGATCCATTAGACCCTAAGCACGAAATAATAAATAAATACATGTGTGTGCATAAGTGTGGGAGGTCACATCTACAGCTACACAAAGAAAATATAAAAGTAAAACCCCTCCATCATCTATTGGCACAATTCCTAATTCTTTATTTAGGAATATACATATATGGTAAATTCATTTTATCAAATGTTTACCAATTAATCTCATTTCAAAACCTTCTTTACCGAATTTTATTTCCTTTCTTCTATCCAGGAAAAATACATAATTTAAAGCAAGTTTTATTATCATAAAAACGCTTTACTTTCATATTATATCATCCATTTTCCTTCTTCCATCCGGAAAATGTATTTAACATCCCATTTCCCTTCTTATATCCGGGAAATGTAAATTAAAGCCATTCTATTATCATAAAATGCTTTAATAACCAATAATGTCCCTATATATATATATATATATATAACGCAATCTAAGACCGCCCGTCCGGGTTTCCCCACTGTGCGCGCCCCTAAATGGCTATCATCTTCCAGGGCCTCCAAGACAACCTGGGATCCTATCGAAACGTCGGGAAGCGACCATGTGCCTGCGGGATAGTCAAGACCACACCCGGAATCTCCTAACCAGCGCAGAAAAATATATAACAAACGCTCACATGGCCTAGGGACTATATCCATCCTGCATCATTAGCCAGGGGGCTTCACCACAACGCGCGCGACTTCCCTTATGATAGCGATTTAGAGAGGTGTGTATCCATAAATTATCATTTATGAAAAACATTACTTTTTCCATTTTTGAAAACTCATATTTTACATTTCCAAAAATCATTTACTTAGCCATTTAGCACCAAGTTTTAGAAGGTGCATTATATTCTTATTAAGTCATATTTTATTAATGACCTAAGACCCCAAGTGCCACTATCCTAAAAATAGCCTCAAATAGTTCATATAATTCATAAACCCTCAAAGTGAGTCTCCATAATGGAGTGTCTCTCAAAATCTCAACATTAATATTTTAACTTCAAATATATTGTTAGGTTAATCTCCTATATCAATTGGACATTAACCTAATCCAAACTAGTCCTCGGGTAAACTTAAATCTCCATTCTTAGCCTAGGACATTAGTCTACCCAATTCCACCCTCTAGGACTCCCCATTACTTCCCAAAGGAAGGTTCCTAAGCTTAGAACCTAAAAGAAAAGGGATAAAACAAAATTAGAAAAACCTCACCTTTTCAGACGAGGTCGATCGATCGACCTCTGGCCGTCGATCGATCGATCGATCCTCCAGGTTCGATCGATCGAAGCTGGCGGACAGCTTCTTCTCCGAGAAGCTGTCTCGGCCATTGACGAGCCAACCAAGCTTCTACCCTCTATTTCACCCAACCACAACAGCAAATACTACTATAAAATCATTCCTATACTTCAAATAACTAATTATTTCTCTTCAAATCAAATTAAAACATAAGATTTAGGATTAAACACCCAAAATCACCCAAAACCCATTTATGGTTTAAACCTCCCAAAACTTAACTACACATGCAAATTATCACATTAAATCAATATCTAGCAAGTAAGAAACTTGCCTCGAGGTTCGTAGTCTCGGAACACCTCCGGTAGCGACGGAATCTGGCCCAAAATCCTCCATTCTCTCTTTCTCTCTACTTTCTCTTCTCTCTCTCTCTCTCTCTCTCCTTTGGCTTCTCTCACTCAAATGAAGAAAAAGAAAGGGGGTGGGGGATTTATAAGGGTCAAAATATAAACCCCCACTCCTAATTGCTAATACACCACTAAAATGACTCGTAACCACTTGATTGAGTCATAACCCCTTAAAATTGCCCGAATCCCAAAAATTACAACTGGGCACTTATTTCGACTATCTCGACTATTCTAAAAACAACCGCACCCCCTATTTTGGCATTCGTGAAAGTGTGAACTATTTTTACGCTCCAATTTCATTTTTAATTCATTAATTATACCCAAATTTAACTATAGGTCATAACCGTCGTTTTACATATAACGATGCAAAATACACAATATAACACTGTTTACCTTCTCATAACGGTAAATAGTCAAAACATAGTAAATATTATCCCTAAGTCTCACGGGAAATAATATTTACTCCAACATTCCTATTTTATAAAAATTATCCCATCAGGCAAAATAGCATAAAATAGTCACTCGAAATCCTGGGTTGTTACATACTCCCCCCCTTAAAGGGGAATTTTGCCCTCAAAATTCAGACGTAACCCATAACCATATAAAGGGTATACTATAATAAAAACCTTGCTATCATACTAGCAAACCCCTGAATAGAGATGTCCCCATAGGAGTCAGACTAAGGTCATCGCTATCGATCTCAGAAACTATCGATCCTACCCTTCTATTACGGGAGGAGGTACCCACACAAGCTCGGCACTAATCGCCTTACTTTCCGAAACACGTTATACCTCTACTAGGGAATAACTACACTAACTTACAATCGCTAACCCCAACATTACTAACTTCTATTCGCGTTGATGTACCCCTCAGAGGTCTACTTGCTCACTGAGCCCAATCTAAAGGAAGGTTCCCGGACCATTCCCAGTCCCAGGAATATACTATTCGATGTTTCCATTCCAACGAGTCGACAAGGCATATAACCATCTATACTAGGCTACGCACAGCCTAACGTTTATCGAAAACGATCCGAACTATTGTACGGAAATTTCGATCCATAAAAACTACTACTCCGATCTCTCCTTTAAGTCAGATCCACTCTCCCACGTACGGGTGGTAGGATATACCCTATATCCCAACGGTTCCCATTCTCCCTGGAGACTTTACCTATACCTTGACACGAATGTCTTGTCTCGGTGAAGCTCACTCCACTTGGCATTCCATGCCACAAATAAACTCTAAGATGGTCTCTACTCGGTGCCTATACTACTCCCGTTCGCATTGTCATAGCGAAAAGAAATATCCCAACGATAGTCCTTCATGGTCACAAACTTGTTATTCGTGAAAGGGCTCTAAATCCCTGCCCGGTAGAAATGCCACTAAGTCTTTAAGGCAAATACTACCACCATGAACTTTAAATCAAGTGTGGGATGACACTTCTTAAAAATGTGAGACACACGAACAATGGGTCCATGTTCCCATATTAGCACAGCCCGTTCCTGGCAAAGACTCGTTTGTTAAATCCGCTCTTGATCATAACAACACGAGTGCAGGAGAAAAGTTAGCTTATACTTCAACTCCTCCAAAGGTAGGTTACCCATGTAACCCTCTAACTACGAGAGGCCTCACCACTAATAGCCTAACATTCTAACGAGCTCGAAATCCCATACTTCTCGTCTAGGGACCCAAATCCTACTTAGAGTTAACCCACAACTTATTGTGGTCAACTCCCAACCATCTTCCTAAACTAACGCCGCATGCCCTAAGGGCCTAGCATCCTAAGAATCCTAAGGTCAATCTATCTATCCTAACCTAGTTGTATAAGTATAATACTAAATATCCCTAGTGTCCAAGACCTTTCCCGACTTTCGACATTAGCTCGGTTTCATGCGTGGGACGTCTCGCCGAAGCGAAATCCAAATAAGGAACCCTCCCGTTACACTACTACCTCGCATTGTCAGTCGTCGAGAAGTAACGGTCGAAGACACATGATCGGGATCGACGGAATCCTAACTCGAAACTCTACTACTACATATATACGTCTAAGTCCTATCATAACAATCGACTGAGGCATTTACTTTCAGTAAGATGCCACCACTACTCTACCCCAAGAGACACATATACCTCCGCACAAATGGCCTTCTCATTAAGGCACAACCATAAGTCCCTATCGGACTTTCATCATCCTAGTCTTCCCCACATCGATTTAGAGGAAAACCATCATCGCGCTCATATATCGCACATGAACTTAGCCCTTAATCACTCATATACGTGATTCTTGGCTAAACCTTCCAACCCAACACTTAACCAACAGAAAAGAAAAGAAAGAAGAAAAGAACAGAAAAGAAAATGCACATCTCTCCACTCCCAACGTCGTTAAGGTTCATGCGTGGAGCGTCTCGCCGAAGCGAAATCCAAACAAGGAACCCCTCCACACAGTCACCTTAACTAGCCGGTCATGGAGATAAGGCAATAGCATACACAAGCAAGGCAAACAAAGCAAGCAAAGAGAATAAAATAAAAATAAAAAAAAAGGAAACTATCTACACACCGTAAACCACCTCTATAAAGTCTCACTCGTATCCAGGAGAGATGTTATAAAACAACTAGTCCTCCTCCTAGAACGAGAACTAGGATAGCCTCGCGATATATTCGCTTTCTATCACCCCAACCAATCTAAGAATATCTCTACTCGTATAATATATAATACAAATAGCACGTACCACATATATCACCACTCGCCCCATAACGAGTGAGAAGGAAAATACAGAACTCCCCTATCATGGAAGCCATATAAATATACTTACTACTATATACAGAAATACATACCGATATCATCACAAGCTCGATATACGCACCCGAATCTAGGGCTAGCACCAATATACTCCCATCTTACCTAAGGAATGCACTACTCGCACCCTAGTTAGAAAGTCCCACCAACATACTAGCCAACCTCCTTGGCTGCTACCGATAGTTCTAAGAGACGACTTTCTAGTCTTACCCGAACTAAACTACTTCCATCAATGACTCAACTAGGAGTCCTATTCTTGCCGGTTATCTTCAATCGACAAGATCAGAACGCATAGTTCCCTTGACTTCTTCAGCAAGGAGAACATCCTACCAGCCTCCCCGACCTTAGCTCCACGAGCCCTCCCCGAGTGGATGTCCACCATTGGGGTCTCATGAACACTACTTCTCCAAAAGTGTTTCCAACACTTACTTACGAGCCTAGCATTTCCACTGAGAGGCTCTCTCTATGGGCAAAAACATTCTGCCCCTCCATATCGAGGCGACTATCATAACCGCCACTTCAACCTTACTCCAAAGTGTTAAAGGTTTTCCTCAAATCCTCACACCTGAGCACTCCTATACCCAACTCTAGGCCAGAACTCTCGGGCCTTACGTTCTCACCGAACGAAGTTACACTTCCTCGATCCCACCAAACTTCAACATGTGGTCCTAATAAAGAACCTCTCAACTCCGAATTGACATTGCTCGGAGTCCCAAGCATAGTACCACTCTCTATCGGCAGCGGTACTTGGGAAAACTATTTTCACCGCACTTAGTAGTCACGGCAGCATTATAAAATAATGCTACAAAGGGAGAGACCTCCAAAGCGGTCCTTATTCCCCACCACAACCTACAGCTTATAGTAATCCCATCCCACGACGCCTTCACAACGGCCTTCCTCAACGCCCTTCATCTAATGACTTACAAGTCTCACACGAACGCGCAGAAGATCTTCGGGGTCCTCATACCATAGAAGGAGAACGAAATCTCACCAGAGAATTCAACAACCTTATTCCTAAGGCTCTACATCAAACAGAGAGGAACGCAGAAGACGTAAAACATCCGCACAGATTCCTAAGGACTCTAGAACCTAATGCTCTGATACCATCTGTGACAACCCGCCTACTAAAATAATAGGTGGCCAGCCCAATACTCCAATAATTACAGGAATCATAGATGGTCCATTCTTAGCATCACTGTCGATTAAACTAATAGTATGAGATAACCACCAATCATTTTAGAAAACGGATTGTCATATACAAAAAAAAAATTTAAAAGTAAAAGAGAAACGCTTAGACAATCCCATTTGTGAAAACGGTGGGTATCAAAAATCGATGAATAAAGTATGATAATACAATAATTAATCACCGAATAAGCTGTCGGTGCACAGACCAATACAAATGATATGTTAAGTATTACAATCAATATTTACAATATTATAAATGAGTGCAATACCTTGGGCAAACACGCCCGAATAAAAGTACTGGACATAGCTAGAGTACAATAGAGAGGAGCGTCTACTACAATTATCCTACAACATCCGCAATATGCTGTAGTTCCATGACAACTGGAAAGGAATATGTAAATACGGGTGTCCATGCGTAGGAGCACCTGTAACGGCAAGGAATATGTAGCACAAAGAAATATAGAAACCGGTCAGGGCCGGGTTTGATATGATTACCATGTGATTAAAATGCATGGCAGGTAAGTGCGTAATCTCTCGCAGATAACAATAATATTCCTCACCTCTCAATCTAGCAGCAACCTAGCGCAATATAAATGATGCTCAGGTTATAGAAAGAACAGAAGGCTAACTTCTCCCCAGTCTCAACACTATGCCCTATTCGTGCGTGGGGTGTCTCGCAAAGCGAAATCCAAACAAGGAACCCCCCCGATACACTACTACTTAGGCAAGGTTGATCGTCGAGATCCATTAGACCCTGTCCTAATTAATTTAAGTACTAAAGGTTAACTTCTCCCCAGTCTCAACACTATGCCCTATTCGTGCGTGGGGTGTCTCGCAAAGCGAAATCCAAACAAGGAACCCCCCCGATACACTACTACTTAGGCAAGGTTGATCGTCGAGATCCATTAGACCCTAAGCACGAAATAATAAATAAATACATGTGTGTTCATAAGTGTGGGAGGTCACATCTACAGCTACACAAAGAAAATATAAAAGTAAAACCCCTCCATCATCTATTGGCACAATTCCTAATTCTTTATTTAGGAATATACATATATGGTAAATTCATTTTATCAAATGTTTACCAATTAATCTCATTTCAAAACCTTCTTTACCGAATTTTATTTCCTTTCTTCTATCCAGGAAAAATACATAATTTAAAGCAAGTTTTATTATCATAAAAATGCTTTACTTTCATATTATATCATCCATTTTCCTTCTTCCATCCGGAAAATGTATTTAACATCCCATTTCCCTTCTTATATCCGGGAAATGTAAATTAAAGCCATTCTATTATCATAAAATGCTTTAATAACCAATAATTTCCCACATTATTGAATCATAGTTATATATATATATATATATATATATATATATATATATATATATATATATATATATATATATATATATATATATATAACGCAATCTAAGACCGCCCGTCCGGGTTTCCCCACTATGCGCGCCCCTAAATGGCTATCATCTTCCAGGGCCTCCAAGACAACCTGGGATCCTATCGAAACGTCGGGAAGCGACCATGTGCCTGCGGGATAGTCAAGACCACACCCGGAATCTCCTAACCAACGCAGAAAAATATATAACAAACGCTCACATGGCCTAGGGACTATATCCACCCTGCATCATTAGCCAGGGGGCTTCACCACAACGCGCGCGACTTCCCTTATGATAGCGATTTAGAGAGGTGTGTATCCATAAATTATCATTTATGAAAAACATTACTTTTTCCATTTTTGAAAACTCATATTTTACATTTCCAAAAATCATTTACTTAGCCATTTAGCACCAAGTTTTAGAAGGTGCATTATATTCTTATTAAGTCATATTTTATTAATGACCTAAGACCCCAAGTGCCACTATCCTAAAAATAGCCTCAAATAGTTCATATAATTCATAAACCCTCAAAGTGAGTCTCCATAATGGAGTGTCTCTCAAAATCTCAACATTAATAGTTTAACTTCAAATATATTGTTAGATTAATCTCCTATATCAATTGGACATTAACCAAATCCAAACTAGTCCTCGGGTAAACTTAAATCTCCATTCTTAGCCTAGGACATTAGTCTACCCAATTCCACCCTCTAGGACTCCCCATTACTTCCCAAAGGAAGGTTCCTAAGCTTCGAACCTAAAAGAAAAGGGATAAAACAAAATTAGAAAAACCTCACCTTTTCAGACGAGGTCGATCGATCGACCTCTGGCCGTCGATCGATCGATCGATCCTCCAGGTTCGATCGATCGATCCTGGCGGATAGCTTCTTCTCCGAGAAGCTGTCTCGGCCATTGACGAGCCAACCAAGCTTCTACCCTCTATTTCACCCAACCACAACAGCAAATACTACTATAAAATCATTCCTATACTTCAAATAACTAATTATTTCTCTTCAAATCAAATTAAAACATAAGATTTAGGATTAAACACCCAAAATCACCCAAAACCCATTTATGGTTTAAACCTCCCAAAACTTAACTACACATGCAAATTATCACATTAAATCAATATCTAGAAAGTAAGAAACTTTCCTCGAGGTTCGTAGTCTCGGAACACCTCCGGTAGCGACGGAATCCGGCCCAAAATCCTCCATTCTCTCTTTCTCTCTACTTTCTCTTCTCTCTCTCTCTCTCTCTCTCCTTTGGCTTCTCTCACTCAAATGAAGAAAAAGAAAGGGGGTGGGGGATTTATAAGGGTCAAAATATAAACCCCCACTCCTAATTTCTAATACACCACTAAAATGACTCGTAACCACTTGATTGAGTCATAACCCCTTAAAATTGTCCGAATCCCAAAAATTACAACTGGGTACTTATTTCGACTATCTCGACTATTCTAAAAACAATCGCACCCCCTATTTTGGCATTCGGGAAAGTGTGAACTATTTTTACGCTCCAATTTCATTTTTAATTCATTAATTATACCCAAATTTAAATATAGGTCATAACCGTCGTTTTACATATAATGACGCAAAATACACAATATAACACTATTTACCTTCTCATAACGGTAAATAGTCAAAACATAGTAAATATTATCCCTAAGTCTCACGGGAAATATTATTTACTCCAACATTCCTATTTTATAAAAATTAGCCCATCAGGCAAAATAGCATAAAATAGTCACTCGAAATCCTGGGTTGTTACACTTGCCTTTATGGCAAGAAATGCTTGTAATTCAAATGTGTCATATCTTAATGTTGACAATTCTGAGAAAAATCTTGAGGTTGTTTCCACTCATTCTACTAGTAGTGATGAAAAAGGGAGTGATAGTGAAATAGATGAGCGTGAACTACAATTCTCTTATTCTGAACTTTACACTGAATCTCTTCGTATTCAAAAAGTTAACAAAAGATTAACCTTTAAAGTCTTAACTTTAGAAAAAGAGTTGAAAGGCCTGAAGGAGGAGGAGGCTTTAGTTAGTCAACTCGAGGCAATTAAGATATCTCTTTCTGAGAAGCTTATCTTGATAAGTAAAGAAAAACGTGACTTAATTATCTCCTTGGAAGGTGTCAAAAAATATCTTAATGAGTCTTTAGAGATTAAAAAATCTCTCGAAGAGAAAACTGCCCAACTTGAAAAAGATCTCGAGTCCTCTCGTGAAGTTAAAGTCACACTCGAGGATAATTCAGGTAGAATGGGAAAATTATTTCTAGGTCCTGTTTTAGGATATAAGGAGAAAGGTTATCATGAGAGAAAGGGTATAGGATATGAATAAGGAGATTCATCAAAAGTTAAACCCAAACCCGTAGCTAAGTTTGTCACCAAATCTAATGTTTCTAAAATAAGTCCTACTATGCAATCTTCAAAATCTAGTCCAAAACAACCCTATGTATGCACTTATTGTCACAAACGGGGTCATCTTAAAGATTTTTGCTACAAGCTTGGAAAGAACTCACATTTCACTCCTTCTAAACAACATTATAGCTCCCTAGCTAGTCTTAAGAGCCAAGTTGAGTATCTAGTCAATACTTCTAAAGGTCTAATGGAAGAGTTTCTTAGGTTTTCTAAAGTCCAAGGAAATAATTCTAATTATAACACTAGAGCCAACAAAGGAAAGAAAACAACCCAAGCTTGAATTAAGAAAAATCACACCAATAAAGCTTTTGTTGCTCATGTTGCACTTAAGGCTTAAAATACCTCACAATGGTACTTTGATAGTGGTTGTTCGAGACATATGACTGGTGATAAATATCTATTTACCACTCTTGAAAACAATAAATATTGTAAAGTCACTTTTGGGGATGGTAGCAAATCTCGAATCATGGGTAGAGGATCTATTGAAATCTCAGGATTTCCTAAACTTGAAAATGTCCTTTATGTTGATGGTCTCAAGGCTAATTTGATAAGTATTATCCAATTATGTGATGAAAATATTGATGTTAAATTTAGTCAATCGGAGTGCATTGTATATGATCAGTCGGGTGAATCTATTTTACAAGATGTTAGAACTAGTGACAATTGTTATGGAATTATTCCTAAATCATCTTTAGTTTGCAATAGTACAAAAGCCTCATCTGTAGATCTTTGGCATCAAAGATTAGGTCATGTAAACTTCAGAGATCTTGATAGATTAGTGAGAAAAGAGCTAGCTCGAGGCTTACCACCTCTAGGAAACCCAACCTCCACCATTTGCGGGCCGTGTCTATTAGGAAAGTAAATTAAGAGTCCTCATAAGAAGTTAAACTCTATAACAACCTCTCGTGTCTTAGAATTTATACACATGGACCTTATGGGTCCCACTCGTACCGAGAGCATAAGAGGAAAAAGATATATCTTAGTAATGGTGGATGATTTTTCTAGTTACTCTATTGTAGGCTTTCTAAGAGAAAAATCTGAGACAATTGATTTTCTTACTATTAAGTGTAGAACTCTTAAAAATCAACACGGTGTTACCATAAACCGCTTTAGGAGTGATAATGGAACCGAATTCAAGGAATCCGGTATGAATACCTTTTGTGATGAAATAGGAATTAAACATGAATTCTCGATCGTTCGAACTCTACAACAAAATGGTATAGTTGAAAGAAAAAATCAAACGATCCAAGAATTGGCAAGATATGTGCTCCTAGGAAGAATTGTGCCCCGTAGGTTTTGGGCCGAAGCGGTTAACACCGCATGTCACACCGTTAATAGGGTTTATTTGCGTCCTAACACTAACAAAACACCATATGAATTATGGATGGGTAAGAAACCTAATTTGTCCTACTTTAGAGTGTTTGGTAGTCCGTGTTATATTCTTCGAGATAGAGAACTTCTAGGAAAATTTGACTCAAGCAGTGATGAAGGTATATTCCTAGGATATTCTCAAAATAGTAGAGCTTTTAGAGTATTCAACTTAAGTAACTCTAAAGTCATGGAATCAATTAATTTTGTAATAAAAGACGATGCTCCGGCCACACAAATTAATAATGAGGAAGATTTGTCATGCGAGTGTATCCATGAACGAAGGAGTTTCCTGGATGATTATTCAAGGTATCATTAAATCCCTTTATTTAGCCCCTATCAAGAGAAAACCTTATTTATCACCACCCTTAGCCTGTATTGTTACATGGTCATGCCATTTGGGCTAAAAAAATACAAGAGCAACTTATCAGTGGTTGGTCACTAAAATGTTAAAGCATCGGTTAGGCGATACCATTCAGGTCTGTATAGACGACATGCTCTTTGAAAGCAGATACATGGGAGACCATCCGACGGATATGGTTAAAGCATTTGAGGCCCTCATATATTACAGAATGAAGACTAGACCTATTATAAATCCCCTTTTGGGGAACCTAGGGACTTTATAGGGTTCACCATCCTCTCGGATGGGTAAATGCTCTCAAGTTCTTTACTAAAAAACCGTTTGACTAATAGTCCTTATGTGATACCCCGCTTAATTAAATACCGGGTGATCAGGCCTTTATTAAATTAAAATAGAATATCCAGATTGGTTCATTCTTAGCATCACTGTCGAAAACTTTTTAATATTTACTAACCACCTAGTATTTGAAAAGATGATGTCAAAATTTTATATTTTATTTAACATGAAAAGATTTAAAAAAATAAATAATTAAATATCACATTCACCATACTAAATTAATCATCACCACAATTAACGAAATACTGAATTAAATAAGACATGACGGGAGTAAACACCCCAGTCTGAAACTCTAATACAATAGTCCATAATCAAAAGTATAAAATCCACAACTGAAATAAAAGGAGTACAATGTTTTAGGAACAACTACTAATAGAAAATGGGCAATGTGCTTGGCTAAGATAAAATGAGGAGTGCATCGGATCCACAAGTAAATTGAGGCGTCTATCTATTAGGACCTGCAATCGTCCACAACAACTGCAACAACGAAAAATGGAAATGAAGCCCTAAGTCGGGCCTCCCTGTGGCTGGTCACCTAAATATGGTTTTTACAAAAATAGATTTAGAAAACGGGTCAGAGCCCGTGTAAAAACATTTAAAATCCAGTAAGTATTTAAAATGCATAAATTAGCATATATTATATGCATGTTAAGTTCACGGCCCTCGCTTGAGGTCATCACCCCTCAATTAGTATGCACGCCTAACATAAACTCCTAACCCATCCTAGTTATGCTACCCCGCCTAACTAGTTCGAATTAAATATTTTTTTCATCTACTAACTTTTTGGTACTCACTTGTGTCACCCATACAACAATTTATGTTCTATGTCTATTAGACATTTAAAAATTTCTCATATAATATTAAATTCTCGCACACTTATATTCATTTAGATATCACTATATTTCTCATCTACTAAGCACAAACAGTAGAGTTAAATCACAAGTGTATATATATATATATATATATATATATATGTCACCTTAATTATATATATACTACTATAGCACCCCTAGGCTGGGACTTGTGGTGCTTGCATACTCTACTATCATTTCCTGTTACATCACCACTGTATAAAGGACTATTGGTTTGGTATCTCTCTCGAACAATAAATTCAAATCACATATATCGAAGGCGAATATAGTTTCAAGCCTATGGGATACGCACATACCTACGCACCCATATAATCGTCAACTTATCGTTCTCATAGATAGGCCTTTACTAGGTTCTATATTCTGAGGTACAAGTCAAATATCCCCCCAAAGGCTCATTAGGATATGACTGTCCTCACGCGAAAACCTATAATGATAGCAAGCAGCGTAGGTATGTCATACACATAAGAAATCATGAAATAGGTATACACACAACCTATATATTTATATCATCAGTATAGGTATACTCTCGACCTATATTATATATCCCATACGTAGTATATATCTATCTCCTGAATATTTCACGCATGATTAATTATTGATTATACTTATCTTCGTATATTTACGAGTATCTCTCACCACTCGAAGTGTGTCCATTATTCTACACATAATATCAGTAGATAACTCGCTCATATCCTACTTGTCTAATTTATCTTTTTCCTCAAATTCTCGTGACTCAAATTATCCCTCAATTTAAGTATTTCCTCTCGATTAAGCCTTATTAATTTAGCCCTTAATTTCCCCTCATAAGGCCGAGCCTAACACCCTACCTAAGCCTACTGGTTTATCAATATAATTCTCATTATATTTAAATTTTAATTCAATAAGTGAACCCCGAACATTTCCCAAAGATTCTAAACAAAAAGAAAAAAGTGGCCAAAATCTGGGCAGCCGAATCGATTCGGCCCTCATCCGAATCGATTCGCCTATACAGGTTTCATTTTCTGCATTCGTTTTCTACGGGTTTCCTCCAATTATACACCTCCAAACCTTCATTATATTATCCCAAACTCCCAACCAAAGGTCTATATCATTATAGTAACATGTATAGGTGATTTCTAACGTTCCAGAATTATCGAAACATAATTTAACATCAATATATTTCAAAATCCCAAATTTATTTCTTTAAAACCTAGTTCATCACTTTTCATTCAAGAACACCATAAAACTCATATTTCTTCACGAGGATTTATTATAAATTCGTGGATTTCATACTATATGCATGAGGGAACCAATCTTATATAAATTTCAACCCAAACTTATGGTATATCTCTTCCAAATTTCCTAAAAACACATATATTGCATGGACAATTTAACCTATTCTAACATGAATATCACATATGCTTATAATTTTGCAAGTTTAAACACTTGCCTTTAACAGTAGTCTGATCCGTTGTAGATGATGGGTATGGTGGTGTTCTTCTCCTTCCGATCTACACACTGATGGTGTTGGTGGTGCAAAAAGTGTCACAAAAGTGGTCCTAGCCTTGGGATGGGACTCCTCTTCTCTTCCTCCTACGGCCTCTCTGTGACTTCTCTTTGTTTCTCATGTTTCTTACCCTAACTCTCTTCTCTTATCAGATATATTACACTTAGAAAATTCGTAGGTATTAATAATCCAAAAATACAAATGACCAAAATGTCCCCCGGGGAAGCCGGATTGGTCCAAAATTGACCCGAAATCCAAATTAACCCCCCAAATAGACTTTTCTGACTATCTCAACCCTTTTAGACACTTTGGCGCACTCAAAATGACAATTTGGATGACTAAAAAATAAATTACTTTTTATCTCATTAAATTGAGTTCCGACACGACTAACACGCGCATCTCAACTAAATTATTGTGATTGTCATATTTTTCACTCGCGATAATTTTAATAAATTACAATTACATATTACTTTACTCACTAAGTAATATTCAATATAATTCACATCAATAAATACTAACCCTCATCTCGCTAGTTAATATTTATTTAAATCCGGATTAATTAGCAATTAATTTCCCACATTTAATCTAACTAATCCATTATTTAAAATTATTAAAAAAATACGGGGTGTTACACCCTATTGAAATCCAGTAGATAGTAGATTTTCTCATTAAATCTCACCAACATGTAGTAGTTGAGAATTTTTGGGATTTCAAGCCCAATCTCGTACAGTTCATTGATTTTATGAACCCCATTTATAATCCTCTAAGTGTTTGGAGAATATTGGGTAGGGATCATATCAAAAAAAGTCAAAGAACTCAAGAAAAAATTGGTTTGTGGGAAAAGTGATGCCCCCCTCTACAACAAATTAAGAGAACATCCAATGGCCCCCTTTAGTGTTGTAATAGTCATGGGAACTATCCCCTAACTCAACAACTAAACATTTAGTGATGTAACGACTCTGTGAGTCATCTATTGTATCATCATTGATCGGATAAATCATTTTCGCAATAAGTAAATGAAGATAACGAAAAAATAAAAACAATGCATATGTAAAAAATGATAAGTGAGAGAAAAATGGACTTACAGTGAGTCGAAGTGCAAATGAAGCTCTCAGATGACTTACAGACAAAATCTAAATGAAGAGGCACCAAGCCAAAATGATGGCAACAAAGGCATTAGTGTAAGGGTTCAATTTCCAAGGCGGTTCTCGTCATTGCAAGCACACCTTCAAATGGCGGTGAGCACACGTTACTGCCCTTTGGGATAATTAACGCATAATTACCAGTGTGCCCTTAAAAGCATAGGGTTAAATTATGCACATTCCCTCTGAGTCTAACGAACATAAAAAAAAAATACAACTCAGAATACAAGTGTCATCATCCTCCGAGCATAACATATGGGGACAACCACACTTCTCTGCCAACCTCGATCAAGACTCCATCTGGCATATGAGAAAACCTTTGCACCTTAATCAGCTGCAAAGCTTTGTGGACAATTATAGAGAAATTATTCGACCATATCTAAGAATATGACTGTTCGCCAGTTCGATCAACGATCATAGTTCATGACGATAAGCATGATTAAGTCCGATCAGTGAAAATCTCAGGATTATATATGGTCGATCAACCTCAAATAACTATCTAAGATCATGGAGTCCCATGCGACTCAATCTATTTTCTGTTATCTATAAATGAAACCATCATCCTGAAAAAAGGGGCATGTAATCTTTGTCATCAAGTGATAATCAATAAAGAAGAGAGCAACACCCGTGGATGTAGGCACATTATTGAACCACGTACATTATGTTTTTGTGTGTGATTGTGCATACTTTTGCTTTCTTCTGCTTTGATTGTGTTAACTTTATACTAATAGTATTTTACCACCCACAATAAGATACCAACTAATAACTACCCCTACTTGGGATCATCGAGTACCTATTTGATTATAGAGATCTCTCCTTCCACTTAATTGGTTAAACTTTGTTATAGCTAGGATCATTAATATTCTTATCTTTTACGTGACCTTAGCAATAATTAAATGCAGGTTTGTTTTCTTTTGAGGATGAGCTTTGAGTTGTTTATTTGTTTTTTCTTCAATGGGAGTATCTTCATCTAATAGATCCTTCTATCTAATGCTTGTTTGCATGTTCGCTCATCGTCGTGATATTTTCGAAAGTGTAATTATACGACTCTCAAATACAAGTCCTAATTACATTCTCCATCATTGTCGTGTTATAATTATTACATAACAATGTTGTACATTATTAAGTAATAATGATACAGTACAATACTTTATTGCTATGGCATATTATTTGGTTGATGATTTAAAAGATGTATTTGGTACTCATAACATTACTTTTTTTAAAAAAAAACTCAAAAAAAATTCTATTTTTGCAAAACTTACATCCTAATCATAGCTTAAGAGTTAAGATAATGCTTCTCGAGTATGTTCTCTAATCCTTGGTTATGAGCATCTTAGTTGTCTAGTATCGTAAAAAAATTAAAAATAGCTCCTAATTGTTAAAAAGTTGTATTTTAAGGTGGATGTCCAATATAACACGTCCCATATTAGAAAAGTAGGCTTTGGGGATGAGGTGGTTTGTGTTATAAATAAAGGGGTGACCCCCTCATTATTTACACAACAACTAATGATAACTCTTCCCCTCTCTAAAATTCTCTGTTCCCTATTTCTCTTAACATGTTGTCAATACAAACCTACAAATTTCTACGACTATCAATCGGAAGTCGATTAACAGAAAAAGGTTTTTTTTAACAACAGTAGATAGAAAAGGTACACATCTTCTTTATCATCTCTTCCCACCTTTACACAACAATAACTGACATGAATGGTTGTATGTTTTAAAAACAATATTCGTAAATCTAGTTTTAGGTTTAAGGTTTACTTTTCCTATTTCATTGTAAGTCTTCATATCCATTATGCATCAATAATCATTCTAGAGAATTAAAAATTTTCCTCTTTCATGACATGTTAGTACATGAATTTATTTTCATACACAAGTTATATTTTTTTTTAAAAACTTTTAAAGCATAGATGATGGTTAATATTTGGTTACAAAAATCAAATCGTATAAATTATATATTTTTATTATTAATTTTTTTTCTTCAAATTAATGTATGAATAAAAATGAAAATTTGGAACCGAAGTTCTAATAAAATAAGTCTTAAATCAAAACCTGAAGTTTTGATTATTTATAAGTTCCCAATTCTTATCTAAATTTTTACGGCCTGAAGTTCACAATTCATGTTCAAGTTTTGGACATGATAATAAAATATGCCATAAAATCAAACCTAAAGTTTTGATTTTGGGGACTTGAAATTTGCAGTAATTAGGGCTTGAAGTTATCAATTACCATTAAATTTGGGACTTGAATCGTTATTTATAATTTAGACCTGAAGTTCCTAATAATATATACCCTTAATCAAAACCCAAAGTTTCGATTATTTCTATCATAGAGTTAGAGACATTAAATGTCCCCAAATAATTTATAATTTGAACTTAAAGTTCCAAATATTTTTGTAAATCTAATCACACCAGAAGTTTTGACACAATCGAATAGAGAAAGTTCTTATAATTCATAAAATTGACCCGAAGTTCAATTATTTTATGTATTAATTTGAAGTTCCAATAAATAAATAGCACGAACCTGAAGTTCTAATTATTAAATCAAGGACTTAAAGTCCTAATTGCACACATGATATTCCAATCAAGATTGAATTATTAATTTTTCTTTATTATGCATTACATATTTCTGATTGTAATTTACTTATTGAACAATTTAAAATGTCAAATATCTCTAAACTCGAATTCGAATCACTTGAAATTTTTGGGGAGAATTATCTTAATTGGTCTCAAGACGCTGAACTCCACCTCCAAGCTCAAAATCTATGCAAAACCCCGTATTTTTAATGACTTTTAAAATGGGATTAATTTGAATAAATTCTAGGATAATTGAAAATTAATCCGGATTTAAATATTACTCGAGAATAAAGTAATATATGATTTATGTTGAATATTACTTGTGATAAAAACTAATATATATGATTATGACTTTACATATGATTATGATTTTATAAAATTATCGCGAGTGATGAATAGTATAATAACGGTAATTAAGTCGGGATGCGCGTGTGAGTCGTGTCGGGACTATAGTTAAATTAAATGCAAAGTAAATTATTTTTATGTCATACTAATGGGATCTTTGACTGCGCCAAAGTGTTTGAAAAGGTTTAAATAGTCGAAAAAGTCTACCTGGGGGATTACTTTGGGTCTCAGAGCAATTTGAAACCAAACAGACACCCCGGATGGGTATTTTGGTCATTTTCCAAAAAAGGTGAATAGTACCCACGAAATTTGAGTATCATTATATAAGTTTAGAGGTGGTAGAATTCAGATTCATTCACCAAAAATTAGAGGAAAAGAATCAGGGGAGAGTGAGAGACTTCTATGGAAAAAGAAGAAGCATTTCTAGGAGACCAAAAGCCAAGAGTCATCTTATACCACCACCACCGCCGGAAGTTGGATGGAAAATGGAGGAATACCAATAGAGTTAACCTTTTCAATGGTTTAGACCTACGAATTAGAGTCAAGTGATTAACTATTGCAAATTTTAGCATGTATATTGTCCATGTTAGGCTATTGAGAAAATTCTGAAAAGTTGTATGAATTAAGATGATTTTTTATGAATCCTTGAAATGAGAATTGCGTAGGATTTATCTCTTTTTGAGTTTAGAATCAACTCCATGAAATATGTGAATTATTTGGTGAATAAATCTGGGATTTACATGTTTAATTAATTATAAAGTCAAAAAGTAGAATTCTTGAGGTTGAATGTGGAATCTGGGTAAATTTATACATGTTGATGATGTTTTATTGATTTGGATAAGTTAGAACTTGCCCATATATGTTAGTATATAATATGGGTAAATGAAAATAATTTGGGGATGTTTACATATGATTTTGGTGGTTCAAAAGTATGAAACCCATAACTGTAAAGGAAAATCTGGGGAAATATTTGATCGATCGACCAAGAATGTCGATCGATCAACTCACCCTAAAAATGTGATTCGTTTCCTTTTAAGTTTTGATTAAATCCCAACTTTTAGAAATCTTTGATGTTGATTAATGGAACATAATGGGACTTTGGGAAGGGCAGTAGGACATATTTAAGACCCAAAAAAATATTATTATGTGTGGGATTGAATGGGGGAAATTAACGAGTATTAATGGAATGAATTACAGTGAAGAGTTATATAAATTGAGGTTCAAATCGGATAAAGGATAACTTAAGGTTAGTACCCGTAGAATGAGGGTCATTAATTACCGGAATAACCTTAGGCTTATGTGGGATTAACACTAAGAGATGAAATAAAGGCTTATAACTGAATTAGGAATTATGGAGAAATAAACCTAATTGGAGATAATTTTACTTCATAGAAATTAGGGTGTTGTGATGACATGGACCAGTAGGGCGTAGATGTTACCTACTAAATTGACATGAGGAATAAATGATTACCCTTCGAGTGATGAGAGAAGCTCGGGAATATAATTTGATAAGTCAAGTCATAATCCATAAATACGTAGGATATTAGAGACAAATATACTATGTATGGAAATATTTATGTGGGTTGTGCCTGTGCCCTATTGTTATTACATATAGGTGAGGCGTATATCTATATTATTATTTATTGTGTGTATGACATACCTACGCTACTTTCTATCGGGGTGGAGGTTTCGCATTGTGGACGATCTTATGCTGATGATCCCATTTAGGGGGATTTTAGATTCATACCCTGAGCATAGGACCTCGGACACGTGCTATCGGTGTGAATGATAATTTCAAAGGTTGAATGGGAGCGTATACATGTGCGTGACCCATTTGGCTGGGGAGTATGCTCGCGTCCAATTGTGTGTTATGTTATTTATGGTTCGTGAGAGATGCCGAACCAATAGTCCTTTATACAGCGAGAGATGTATCAGGACATGATAGCAGAGTATGAATGCACCGCAGCGGTGTCGGGGAGGTGTCGTATTAGTATATATAATAATGTGGTAAATATATATACGGTGATGTAATCTACTATGTGAGAATTTCATATTAAACTATATATACTGTGATGTAATCTACTATGTGAAATTTGTAGATTAGCATATATACTATGAGGTAATCTACTGTGTGAAATTGTAGATAAAAATGAATAATGAGATTTTATTGAATTAAGTAAGTGAATACTTAATCTTAAAGTTCTAAAGGCCTAGTTCATATTAAAGAGAAATAAACATGTTTAATTATCATACGTAATATGTGGAAAATACGGGGAAATGATGTGGGATAGAATCATAATTGAAAACCTTAATTTGGGAGATGATAACGTACATCAGGCGTGCACACTAAATGAGAGGTGAGAATTCTCAAGCAACAACCCGAGAAGCTAACATGTACACAATAATTGCTTAATTTCACTTGTCAAGCTCTTGTTATTTTTAAAAATCTTTTACAATCGGACTCTGACCCATTTCCTTGCATATTCTCTTCTCTATTGTATATTGTACATCAGATATCCAGTATCAGGGATGCCGACATAAAATATGGATGTCTCGAAGGGTTATAGATGCTAATGGGGATACAGACTCTATTAGACACTTCTATTATGTTGATTCACACATCTATAGTATCTATTTTCATTAAGGGCATTGCACCCAGGATTCCAATTAGTTCATTTACATTCCAGTAATTACTTATGTCAGTATTGTCGATATCAGTTTTGGTTTGGTGGTAATGATATATTTTAACTGGAGAGTTATTCCCGGCACATTTATTCTTGTTATATTTAGTTATGTGGTGATGTTATGTTGCTAATTAATATTTCGTATTGTGAAATGATTTTAATTAAATTTAAAAATGGAAAAGTTTTCACACGAGCTTAATTAATTAATTATTGGGTGAATTAATAAATAAATTATTTTTAAACAGTGATGCTGAGAATGAACCAACTGGATATTCTTATTTAATTTAATAAAGGACTGATCACCCGATATTTATATAGGTGGGTATCCATGTCGTATCAGAGGATCAGGTTCTAGAGTCCTTAGTATCTATACGACTTTCTTCGTTTCAGCGTAGCGTTCTTTGATGTAGAGCCCTATTATTAGGATGTTTCATTCCTCTGCATATTATGACTTACGTGCTCCTACCAAGAAAAATAAGTGATGTAATTCTTATACGAGTTAGGTCAGCCATCGTGCACTAAACTTGTAGGACGACTACCGAGGGCCGTTAAATGGACAATAGGAGGAGGACTCGGCCGAAGACTTAGAAGATTTTGGAAATGGTAATTGAGATAGAACCTACCATAATTGTTGTCCGGGCTTAGAATAATAAAGAAGTCGCTCGAGAGCTGTAGTTTCCTAAGCACCGTCATGGACGACGTTTGTGCCATTCCAAACTTACCCATCAATGTCAGTGAAGGGTGAGAGAGTCGGAAGGACTTTTGTGAAGGAAGAAATCTAAAGGCAAATATATAGGGTGAAAAGTAGTAACACCCAATACTTGAAAATTTTTAGTGAACTTTCTCGCTTGGGGGATCAATCTAAAGTGACGAGACTTAGAAATCTCATATAAAGAAGCATACGTGAAGCTAATACGAGAAATTTGGGTATGGTTCGATCGTGAAATCGTCCATCTGCGATTTTAATAGGGATGTGAAAGAATCTCAAAACTTATTTCATTTGGGCAAGAAATAAAGCACAACACGAAAGAGCAGTCAACTTACTTAACGAACTCCTTACCCAGCGACTAAGGGGCATATCGAAGATAAGAAGAGTTCAGTGTTGTGAAAGGACTCATGAGTTAAATACTCAAGTACGGGTGAGAAATATGATAAAGATGACTAGGTTCAATGTCGTCAAGAAATTTGTAACCACTTTCAGAAGAAGAGGAACCCGGAGGGTTGGGAAAACCTAGCCGAAGGGCAATATTGAATTTAATGGTGATAGTGAAACATTACCAGAAGGTATACCCAGTAGGGGACCTATTTAAATTCTTACTACATGGCGATGAATTCAGCCAAGACCAGTGAGGTCGACCATGTGTTTCATAGGACTAATAAAGCCAAAGGAACAACGTAAATAGAAATTGGGAGCTAAGACTGCTAGGTCCAAGAAATGGACATTCCAAAATGGTAAGTGGTACCAGTGATAAGGAAATGGCTCGGGAAATTATCCTATGTATAGAGAGTGGGACTACTAATGTTGAATGTTTTCACGTTGGGAAGTGACACCGATAAGATTGGGAATATTAAACCATGCTAGTAAGGTATAACAACTAAAGGAGTGATATTTTCGGTGGAGGAATTGGGTCAAGAGAATTGGGCCCAGGAATTTATAACTCGAGAGAGGTGGGTTTAGGCAGGATCAGTGGAGTCCTCTGCAACTGTAGCATACCGATCCTCGGGATCATCGGGGCCCAGGATGTAATAGGAAGGCCAGTAAGGCCATAGTTGAGGCCTAGAGATTTGGGGCTAATGTTTCAGTGATGGTCTTGTAAGTCGCATAACAGAATAATTTTCCCATAATGAGGAGGGATCAACTACTAGATAAATTCCTAGATGTATAACGATTGCAGGTTATCATGGGTTGTTTTGGCCACGAGAAGTGCATGCAAAGACCCTATGATCAAGCTAGACTGATGAAGGTTTATTTCATCCTTGTGAGTAAAGGATTAATTCAAGTGACATGGGTGTGTCACAACATATAAATGAATGGTTAACACTAAAATTCGCATGCGAGTCGAGTTTAGTGGGTCTGTTAGTTTTAACAGTCTGATTACAAATGTATTTATCATTGATAATGGGGCTTTTTGATGTCATTCGTGAGTGAGCCGAGTGGGCACTAAGAGCATGTTTTATTGTTATAATTTATTACTGCATTGAGTTATCAAAGTAGAGATTAGTATGGTAATGTGCAGTGATTAATTACCAAATGTTTGAACGGTAGTAGATTGAGTGATAAGACTATCATGTTGGATACTCCGAGTGAGTAATATTACATTTCTGAGGAACCACCTGAAATAGGGTTAGGCCTATATGTATGTATATGTATGAAAATTTCATGGTATCATAGACTTCGGTGAGTATGTTGTCTAGTTATATGTGATCCCGTTGAGTAGGGATTTATTTACCGATGTGATTCAGGATACATTGTGTTCTTAATCGAGCGGAGAGATATAGCTCGTTATATATATAGCGTTGAGAACTTGGGATAGTGAGAACATCATGTTTCATGTTATTTCTAAGGGATATAAGTAGATTTTTATGTCAACATACGGAGATTGTGGGAAGATATATATTATGGAATGAGGGCCTTATGGATCTCGACAACCGATTATGTTAGGTAGTAGCGTATAGGGGAGGGTTCCTTGTTTGGATTTCACTTTGTGAGACATCCCACGCATGAAACTAGCAAAGATCGAGAGTTGGAAAGAAGTTTGGTCGATAGTACATGAATTTCGTACCTCGGTTATTGTACATATACGAGAATATAACTCAGAGTTGATAATTCCACTATGACTTAAGGCCAATAGAGTCGCCTAGTCCTTAGGGGAAAGCCAGTACATATTGGTTACATCATGAATAGAAAAGCATGCTAAATGCGCAAGAATTAATTTGTGCATCGGGCAGTGGTTTATGATTGTCATGTGAATTCGTCAACATATATCCAGGAAAGTCAAAACTTATTTCGTAAGATTTGGCAAAGGCCTACATTTCACGAAAAACTGAATGTTTAGAGCGGGGGAAGGACTTGTGACACGCGCTGAGGCAAAGTCACATGGATCACGATTAGAGGTACACTTGAGAGAATATAAGATGTATCATGTTATAAATGACAGTGGTGACGGGATTTAATGAAGAGAAATATTGATAAATTCATTTTGCACTGGGTCACCTGTTTGTTAGTAAAGGGTGGACCATCCGAAACCAGTAGGGGTTTCTAAATTAGTAGAATGGGAGAGCATTCCAAGAATTTTATCGCGAAGGTAACTACTTCCTAGAGGGGTTACTATCCTATATGGGTGATAGTGGATCGATTGATCGAAGTAATCCATGTAATGCCATTTAGGATTGATCATACTACGGTAAAATATGCACAGATCTTTATAACATAGAGAGTGAGGTTACATAGGGTACCACTTAATATTGTGTCCCATCGTGACAAGATCTTTATCTTTCGATTTTGGAATAGTGTTCACGAGGCCATAGGAACCGAGTTGTGATTGAGTGAGGCCTATCATCCGCAGACGAATAGGCAGAACAAGCAGACTAATCAGATGTTGGAGAATAAATTATATGTGTACCCTTGGATCTTAGGGGGGACGATAACAGTCCCTTCCACTAGTGGAGTTTGTGTACAATAACTCATCTAATTTCACTTTTGGGCATGGTTCCAGTTCCGATATAGCACGATAAGCCTTGTTGTTCTCCTGCTTGTTAGTTAAAGGTGGGGGACCAGGTACTATTGCGAAAATCAGAGATGAGTTAATACTTATAGTATATATCGTGTGTACAATATATACTGCGCAAATCACCTACTTGTGTGCGATCGTATGTATCTAAAGAACGATTAATCCACTAGAGTGCGAATAATAGAAAGCTAGACAGTGAATATCTAAAATAAATTTTAAGTAGTGAAACTTAAACGGTAAGGCTTGAACCTACATGACAGGGTAACCTGGATTTTAAAACGAACATACGTGAGGTTTTCATTATTAAGGGAATTTGATAGCGCACTGTTTGGGCAGTACAAAGTAGTTTACTTGTGAGCATGAGGATGAGATGTGAAACACCCCGTATTTTGAATTTCAGGATGAAATTTCGTCGTAAGGGGGGGAATTATGTAACACCCTATATTTTTAATGACTTTTAAAATGGGATTAATTAGAATTAATTGTGGGCTAATTGAAAATTCATCCGAATTTAAATATTACTCGAGAATAAAGTAATATGTGATTTACGTTGAATATTACTTGTGATTAAAAGTAATATATATGATTATGACTTTACATATGATTATGATTTTATAAAATTATCGCGAGTGATGGAATAGGATAATTACGGTAATTAAGTCGAGACACGCGTGTGAGTCGTGTCGGGACTATATTTAAATGAAATGCAAAGTAATTTATTTTTATGCCATCCGAATGGGGGTTTTGACTATGCCAAAGTGTTCAGAAGGGTTTAAATAGTCGAAAAGGTCTACCTGGGGGATTACTTTGGGTCTCGGGGCAATTTGGAACCAAACAGACACCCCGGAGGGGTATTTTGATCATTTTCCAAAAAAGGTGAATAGTACCCATGAAATTTTAGTATTATTATAAAAGTCTAGAGGTAGTATAATTCAGATTCATTCACCAAAAATTAGAGAAAAAGACTTAGGGGAGAGTGAGAGACTTCTCTGGGAAAAGAAGAGGCATCTCTAGGAGACCAAAAGTCAAGAGTCATCTTACACCACCACCACCGCCGGAAGTTGGCCGAAAAATGGAGGAATACCAGTAGAGTTATCTTTCCCAATGGTTCAGACCTACGAATTAGAGGCAAGTGATTAACTATTGCAAATTTTAGCATGTATATTGTCCATGTTAGGCTGTTTGAAAAATTCTGAAAAGTTGTATGAATTAAGATGATTTTCTATGAATCCTTGAAATGAGAATTGCATAGGATTGATCTCTTTTTGAGTTTAGAATCAACTCCATGAAATATATGAATTATTTGGTGAATAAATCTGGGATTTACATGTTTAATTGATGATAAAGTCAAAAACTAGAATTCTTGAGGTTGAATATGGAATCTGGGTAAATTTATACGTGTTGATGTTTAATTGATTTGGATACGTTAGAACTTGCCCATATATGTTAGTATATGATCTGTATTAAATGAAAATAATTTGGAGATATTTACATATGATTTTGGTGGTTAAAAAGTATGAAACATGTGACTGTTAAAGAAAATTTGGGCAAATATTTGATCGATCGACCCAAGAATGTCGATCGATCGACTCCCCCTGGAAATGTGATTTGTTTCCTTTTAAGTTTTGATTAAATTCCAACTTTTAGAAATCTTTGATGTTGATTAATGGAACATAATGGGACTTGGGTAAGGGTAGTAGGATATATTTAAGACCCGAAAAAATATTATTATGTGTAGGATTGAATGAGGGAAATTAACGAGTGTTAATGGAATGAATTACGGTGAAGAGTTATATAAATTGAGGTTTAAATTGGATAAAGGATAACTTAAGGTTAGAACCCATAGTAAAAGGGTCATTAATTATCGGAATAACCTTAGGCTTATGTGGGATTAACACTAAGAAATGAAATAAAGGGCTAAAATTGAATTAGGAATTATGGAGAAATAAACCTAATTAGAGATAATTTTAATTCATAAAAATTCGGGAGTTGTGATGACATGGACCAGTAGGAAGTAGATGCTACCTATTGAATTTACATGAGGAATAAATGATTACCCTTCGAGTGATGAGAAAAGATCCGGGATATAATTTGAGAAGTAAAGTCATAATCTATAAATACGTAGGATATTAGAGTAAATATACTACGTATGAAAATATTTATGTGAGTTGTGCGTGTGCCCTATTGTTATTACATATAGGTGGGGTGTATATCTATATTATTATTTATTGGGTGTATGACATACCGACGCTATTTGCTATCAGGGTGGAGGTTTCACGTTGTGGACGATCTTATCCTGATGAGCCCATTTGGGGGGATTTTATATGCGTACCCTGAGCATAAGACCTTGGACACGTGCTATCGGTGTGAATGATAGTTTCAAAGGTTGAATGGGAATGTAGGTATGTGCGTGACCCATTTGGCTGGGGAGTATGCTCGCCTCCAATTTTGTGTTATGTTATTTATGGTTCGTGAGAGACGCCGAACCAATAGTCCTTTATACAACGAGAGATGTATCAGGACATGATAGCAGAGTTTGCATGCACCGCAGCTGTGTCTGTGAGGTACCGTATTAGTATATATAATAATGTGATAAATATATATACTGTGATATAATCTACTGTGTGAGAATTGTAGATCAAATTATATGTACTGTGATGTAATCTATTGTGTGAAATTTGTAGTTTAACATATATACTATGAGGTAATATACTGTGTGAAATTCTAGATAAAAATGAATAATGAGATTTGATTGAATTAAGTAAGTGAATACTTAATCTTAAAGTTGTGAAAGCCTAGCTCATATTAAAGAGAAATGAACATATTTAATTATCATACGTATTATGTGGGAAATACGCGAAAATGATGTGGGATAGAATCATAATTGAAAACCTTAATTTGGGAAATGATAAGGTACAGCAGGCGTGCATACTAGATGAGAGATGAGAATTCTCGAGCGAAATCCCGAGAAGCAAACATGTACATAATAATTGCTTAAGTGCACTTGTCAAACACTTGTTATTTTTAAAAATCTTTTACCATCGGGCCCTGACCTGTTTTCTTGCATATTCTCTTTTCTATTGTATCTTGTACATCAGGTATCCAGCATCAGGGATGCCGGCATAGAATATGAATGTCTCGACGGGTTATAGATGCTAATGGAGATGCAGACTTTGTTATACTCTTTCATTCTGTTGATTCACACATCTCTAGTATCTATTTTCATTTAGGGCATATCACCCAAGATTCTAGTTAATTCATTTCTATTCCAAAGATTGTAATTACTTATGTCGGTATTGTCAATATCAGTTTTGGTTTGGTGGTAATGATATATTTTAATTGGAGAGTTATTCCAGTCACATTTATTCTTGTTATATTTAGTGATGTGGTGATGTGATATTACTAACTAATATTTCGTATTGTGGAATGGTTATAATTAAATCTAAAAATGGAAACATTTTGACACTAGCTTAATTAATTAATTAATTATTAGGTGAATTAATAAAGAAATTATTTTCCGACAGTGATGCTGAGAATGAACCAACTAGATATTCTAATTTAATTTAATAAGGGGATGATCACCCAATATTTTATTAGGCGGGGTGTCACATCTTAGTGATGCAATAACACTTGAAAATACCATGTTCCGGCAGGACAAAGCTAAGGCCCTGATATTCCTCAGGCACATACACAATGATTTGAAAAGTGAGTACCTAATTGTGAAAGATCCCCTTTATTTATAGAACTCCCTGAAGGAGCGTTATGACAACCAAAAATCGATCATACTTCCATGTGCATGCCATGAATGGCTCAACTTGAGATTTCAAGACTTCAAGACTGTATCTGAATACGATTCTGTTATGTTCAAGATTACCTCCAAGCTAAAGCTATGTGGAGAAAAAGTAGAGGATGTAGATATATTGGAGAAAACATTCTCAACTTTTCACGCATCGAATATGCTCATGCAGTAGTAATATCGAGAGCAGGGGTTTAAAAGGTACTCGGAACTAATCTTATGTCTCCTTGTTGTTTAGAAGAACAATGACTTACTAATGAGGAATCTTACATCTAGACCCACTAGATCTGTAGCACTCCCTGAACTGAATGCTAACTCTATTCAGAATAACTAAAGAGGCCGAGGAAATATGCAACGAGGTCGTGGCAACTCCATAAGAGGTGGCTACCATAATCAAGGCCCTGGACAAAATAAGAAATTCAAGAACCACCAGAAGTGGAATACTCACAACAATAAAGAGAATCGAAAATGCTATTGATGATGAGACATTTGATAACATTCTTGAAGAACCACCAGAGATGGTCCTGAAGACCTAAATGATTGTGCTTTATTTATTTATTTAACTGCATTATCTTTTCTATTGAGACATTAGTAATTTATCATTAGAGCTTAGACAATTTTATTTAATATCTTTATTTTGAGAATTTATTAGTTAATGGAATGGTTTTGATAATTTTTTTTATTCTTATATGACTTGTGGATTAAATTTCAATTTATATTTAACTATGTTAAAGGTATGGATCCGAAAGTAAGCGCAAGCAATGACACTTGTCTGGTAGACAGTGGGATAACTCACATTATTTGAAAAAAAAACATAAGTTTTTCTCAGACTTGGTATACCATAAAGCGAATGTTTCTGCTATAGCTAGTCCTGCTAAGATTATTGAAGGCTCTGGAAGAGCCCATGTGGTGTTACCTAATGGTACCCACTTATTTATAAATCATGTTATATATACAAGAAATTCCAAAAGAAATTTATTGAGTTTTAAGGACATAAGAGTGAATGGGTATTATATAGAAACATATAATGAAGGTAATAAAGAGTTCCTTTGCATTACTTCTAGTGTCAGAAGAAGAAGCTCACATTAGAGAAATTTCCTGTATTATCCATGAGGTTATACCATATAACAATTAATATTGTAGAATCACATATCGTCATGAGCCGAAAGCTCAATGATCCTTATAATTTAATATTGTGGCATGACCGATTTGGTCACCCTGGATCAAGCATGTTGCGTCGAATCATAAACAACTCATATGGGCAGTCTTTTGCAAAATAAACAAGTTACCTTACCTGATGATCATTTTTGCACCTATTGTTTTCAAGGTAAATTAATTACTAAACCATCTTTTTTCTCAAAATAGCTTCTGAGACACCATCCTTTTTACAAGTAATTCAAGGGGATATTTTTGGTCCCATCCACCCTTTTAGTGGACTTTTTAAATATTTTATTATTTTAATTAATGCATCTACTTGTTGGTCACGTGTTTGTTTGTTATCTACTCGTAATTTGGCTTTTGCAGAATTACTAGCTCAAATCATAAAATTTAGAGCACATTTTCCTGATCAACACATTAAATCCATCCATTTAAATAATGCGAAAGAATTTACTCCTCAAGTTTTTTATGACTATTTGTTATCACAAGAAATTGATGTTGAGAACCCAGTCCCCCATGTCCACACCCGTAATGGTTTAGCTGAGTCTTTAATTAAACATTGGAAACTTATTGCGCGACCTTTATTTATGCAATCCAAACTCCCAGTCTCTACTTAGGGACATGCAATCCTTCACGCAGCTAAGTTAATTAAGCTTAGACCCACTCCCCAACGTCATTTGGAAATATATATTGGTTATGATTCACCATCAATCATTCGGTATATTAAGCCACACTACACCAAAACGCTCATTTAGTAACAGACTATTTTTTGTATTACTAACAGTATTATACTGTTACTATTTCTCACAACATAATACCATTACTAATATCTGATAAGTGTTACTAATATTATTTAAATATTTTAAAAGTAATTTTTTTTTAAAAAAAAAAGTAATTAGCTCAGGACTATACACTTTAGCGTTCTCCAAAAGGTCCCCGACCCAAAGAAATGTTCTTCTCCAAAATGCTCTAGCGTGACCTAGGGTTTGCTCTTCCTCTTCTCCAAATCGCGATCTTCTCCCTCGAACGCTACCTAGGGTTTGGAAGAAGTCTCACTTAGGGTTTGGAAGAATCACAACCTAGGTTTTGGAAGCATTTGGCGCTCACATCACAACCTAGGGTTTGGGAATTACGATTTTCTTTCATAAGGTAGTTATCTCATTCATACCATGCTTTGTCTAAAACGTTCTAAGCGATTTGCTATTCAAAAGCGATTTGATGTTGGGTTACAAGTTTATTTTTTGGTAAAATGCAATGTATTTTTGTTATTGTTGTTGGGTACATACTTTTTGTATTTTTTGGTTCAAGTTTTTTATTATTTTGTATTAAATTCAAAGCTTAGAATTTTTTTATGCACTGATTTATAACATTACTAGACTTGGTATTTAATACCTTGTTTAAGAAAATGATTTTTTTTTATACATTAATTTATACTATTAAAAGACATAATTGTATATAACTAAGGAAATTGCACCCCTCCCCTGAACTTTACGGTTTGTTCTAACAAAATTACATGTTCTAACTGTGATTTTTCTTATGTGTATCAATAATTATATTTTTTGTATATTATCATATAACTTGTGTGTAAACCATATTTTTTTTGGTAGTGCAGAATGTCACAAACATTGAACAAAGAGTGGATGAATGAGAGGATCAGAATAAGTGAGGTGTACACAAATGGAGTTGCGTCTTTAATTAATTTTGTAATTGCAAACAATGGCCATCAATTCTCAACCTTTCCTTGTCCATGTGTTAAGTGCCGAAATAAGAAGCGTTTTACTGCAGTAGATATCAAGGGTCATTTGATAATGCATGGTATAGACAGGACATATACTAAGTGGGTTTTACATTGTGTAAAACCTGATCAGGAACGATTCTCTGAAAAATCGTATGTCGACAATGAGAAGTATAATCAATATAACAAATTAGCGATCGAGAAATTGTACCCTTCATGTGAGGGTCCTGAGACTACTCTCTCTGCAATTATTGAATTGCATAATTTGAAAAAGCAGTTTGGTTGGTCGGGAAATATCGTGACCTCTCTCTTGTCGGTTTTAAAGAGGTGGCTTCCCAAAGGAAACACATTACCAGAAAAATATCCTCACATGAAGAGAATGGTGAAAGACCTAGGGATGAAAGGAAATTACATTCATGCTTACGTTAACAACTGTATTTTATGATGGAAAGAGAATGAAGATTTAGAGGAATGTCCTCAGTGTGGAGAATCGAGATATGCAATGACCTCAAAGAAAGGAAAAAGGATATGCAAAGAATCGATGAAAGTGTTCAGGCATTTCCCTTTAATTCCAAGGCTAGTGAGATTATACACTATACCTTGGATAGCACATGAAATGACATGGCACCATCAGGAAAAAAGTTCATGGGATTATTAGCGACATCCTTGTGATTCATCCTAATGGAGAATGCTAAAAACTAGATGGCCTGATTTCGCCGAGGAAGGGCGCAATGTTTGGCTTGCAATAGCAACAGATGGGTTTAATCCCCATGGTATTCAGTCTAGTATTTATAGTTGCTAGCCTGTCATGACCGCGCCTTATAATGTGGGCCCTTCTTTGTGTTTGAAGCGTGAGTTCCAAATTTTATCCTTGCTGATTCCTGGGCCAAAGGCACTGGGTTAAGACATTGATGTTTTTCTTCAACCATTAGTAGATGAGTTGAAACAACTATGGGAAGGAGTTCCAGCTATTGACATTTACAAAATGCAACCTTTTACGTTGAGAGCTATGTTGATGTGGGGGATTCATGATTTTCCCGCATATGGAAACTTATCTGGTTGTGTAACACATGGTTACAAAGCATGTCCTATTTGTGGCGATGACACTCCATCCATTTAGCTAGAACACAATATGACGATAGTTTACACAATCTATCGTATGTTTCTTAAAATCTATCATCCTTTTAGGAGTGGTAGAGGTTTGGAACTTAGGACACAAGAAGTTGGACGTCCCTCGATTTAACTAAACGGAGATGCACTTGTGGAGAAGTTAAGAAATATAAAGTATGTACCTGGAAAAGTCTCAAAAGTTTTCGCTAAGAAGAGAAAGTCTAATAATGTTAATGGGAGTGCTAATGTTGAAGTTAAAGAATCTTGGTATAAAAAATCTATTTTCTTTGATTTGGAATACTGGCCATATCATCAAGTTCGACATGTCCTTGAAGTGATGCACATCGAAAAGAATGTTGTAGAGAATTTAATAAACACAATTCTTGATGATAATAAAATAAAGGATACTGAAAAGGGTTGATTGGATATGAAGGGTATGGGCATACACAGCGATCAATGGCTTTAAGTTGATGGACGCACTGGAAAAACGATAAAACCAACAGCACCATTTATCTTAGATAAAGAAGAAAAAAGACAATTCTGCCAAATTTTGAAGGACTTAAAGCTTCCCACCAGTTTTTCCTCTAACTTGAGAAATATAGTAAGTCTTAGTCCCCCATATTTGCACTCCTTAAAGTCGCATGATTATCATGTCATAATTGAACATTTGCTACCTGTGTTGCTTCAACATGCCTTTCCGAAACATCGAGATTTAAGAAGAGCAATCCAACAATTAAGTTTGTTATTTAACATGCTGTGCTCTAAGGTCCTAATTCGACAAGATATCCAAATCGCCAAATACATGGTTGTTGAAGCATTGTGCGTGTTGAAAAAATATTTCCCACTTACGTTTTTTGATATTAGCATTCACCTCACTGTTCATCTAGCAGATGAAGTCCTGGTTTGTGGACCCACCGACGCTCATTGGATGTATCCGTTCTAAAGGTGATTTTTTTACCTTTTAATCTAGTAAAATATTCCCCATTTAAGTTAATAATACTTGTTATTAATTTTTATTACCTTATACAAATAGGACGATGAAAGATTTTAAAGATATACCCAGCAATAAGCGGTATGTTGAAGGTTCCATTGCAGAATCCTACGTTGTTGCTAAATCTGTTAGATATTGCATGGTGATTAGCCATAAATTCTTCCTAATTTATCCCTTGATTTAGTTACTTATAGCACCTCGAACAACGTAATTGAGTTGGATTTATCTCATAATCTTGCTACTGACTGATCTTAATTAGTACACCGAGTTTCTGGTATTTTGTAGTGATTTTACAGGTATTTGATGTCAAGAAATGAAAGAAGGAAACCGGAAGAATAAAGAAAAAAAGAAAGAAAGAAAGAAAGAAAGAAAGAAGGAGAAGTTTCAAGGGCAAAAGCATAATTTCCATTCAAAATTCGGATGAGGTATCTAAAGAGAAGTTGAAGATATTACATTCACAAGCACATAATAAGAAACGGCACCTCAATCGCAATCCCGGAACAAAAGTTATGAGCAGTCAAAGAGGAACCAAAAAGTCAAATATCCGGACCGGTCCGCTTTGCCAAACTCCAGAAGCCCCTGGATCGCAAGCAAACCGAAGAAGGCAAAATAAAAAAGAATCGGTCCTCCCGCGGACCGGTCCACCCCAAAAATAAAAGAACCAATCCGCCTTGGGGGAAGACCGGTCCGCCTAAGGCCCGGACCGATCCGGGCTTCGATATTTGCAAATCCTATCTCTTCCTAAAAAGACTCCTAGTGCAGCTGAACTCCAAAATTGTTGTAGGGTATAAAAGACCCAATTTATCATTGTTATTAGCACGGAGAATTAGTAGGATTTTTTCCTCTCTTTTTCCAGAAACCCTAGTTTAGCTAGCAACTGCAGTTTTAATTCAAAGATTGAAGATTTATTCAGTGATTTTTGTGAGTATCAGTTTCATTCATTGTCTCATTTATTGTTTGATTAATTCTAGTGAGTAATTCTTAATTCTAATTCTTTTCTACATCTAATTACCATTTTTATTAGAGTAATTATGAATCTCTGCACATCAATCAATGTTTTTATTAAATTCAACATGTTAGGCTAGATTTTCCAAGGCCGGGGTACATGAACCCAGCCTGATATGTTAGTACGTGTGTATAAAATTAATCCAATGAATTTAGTGATTGATTATGATTGCATTGCGTAGTTACACAATAATTGTAGATCTTTATATCTCGTTTGCCTCTGGGTACTCGTGATGATTTAGAGTGCAATTTGAGTGTCACTATCGCAATACTGATTTACTCATACTCAGATTAGGTATGACGCGGGCTTGAACCTCGTATACATAATGCTTGGGAGTACTAAATTTTGGGTCAGATCAATCAGATAAATTTATGATTAATATTATAACTGCACTACATTAGGGTTGGGGGATTGTATTCCCGTCCTATTTTTCTCATCATTTAAACAAAAATTTCAAATCATCATTCATTATTAATTTAGGTAGATTAGTGTAGTTGCATTTATTCATAATTTCGTTATCGCATTTAGCTGTAATCAATCTCAAAACCAAATTAATTTTTCTTTTTCTTCTTAGAGTCAAGGTTAGGGTCTCTTCCTGTCGTCACAACTCTGTTGTCCTTCTTCCCTGAGGATCGATACTCGACTTACTGGGATTATTACTTGAGCGACAGGCTTGCACTTGAGCCTAGAGTGAACGCATTCCTGATACACATTCCGAGTCGCGTCACATCGAGTACATGTCATCTGATGGAAATCATGAACGCTCCCGTGAAGCCTTTTTAGAGGAAGGTGGAGAGTTCTCTGATGAAGGGCCTTTGCTTGATGATAAGACTATAACGTTGGGACCCGTACAGTTTCAACAAATACGTCGATGGGTATTATTTCGACTAAATGTTGATGGATTTCAAGAGTACTATAGGTTTGAGTTCTTTCATTTGTTTATAGTTAAGAATTAATTATCATTTTGAGTTATAATTACTTATACCAAACTACATATTGCAGTGAATGTGGCCATCCCCGATCCTCGCGGCAGGTGGGCGGAGTGAGGATCCTAGGTCCCGCGCGTCCCTCTCGGGAGCGCTTCGGCCGGCGTCATTAATGAGGTGAAAAATGTAAAGAGATGGAGTCATCAGTCTATTTTACTCAAAACAGACAAAATAAAGGGAGCCATCCCGAAGGACAGCATCCAAAGACATACTGATACATACGAAACCAAAATGATTCGAAAAGGGTTTGGAGGCTAAGTTACGAAATGGGAAGGTGTTAGGCACCCATTCCTCCCTTATGGTCTCTCATGGATTTTTGCTATTTTCCTTTATTTTTCCCCGTGATGTGTGTGCATGTGTATATATAATGGAGATAGGAGTCATCGACTTGTACCATGGAAGAGGTAAAGAGAGTCATCCGTATGAATGTAAAAATAATATTAGAAAATAGGATTTACGCGATTATCCTTACGTTGATCGTTACGATGGAACGATAACACTTATGGGATAATACGCTACTACGAATAAATACATATAATATGATAGAATTGAGTTTAGAGAAAAATATAAAAAGAGAGAAAAGGTAAGAATAGGACTCGAGTCTCTGTTTTTGACCCGAGACGCCTACGTAGCCTATACGGGCATCAAAGTCCACGTAGTTCGCATGAAAAACGAGGGGTGGGGTTTATCCCATAAATCCAATTGGGGGATTCTCTTATTTATGTGTGTGTGTGTGTGTGTGTAAAAAAGTGTTTTAGTTATGAGAAAAGTGTAAAAAAGTATTAGAATTCCCGTTTGGAATTTATGAGCAAACCCTCTTTTTCTTGTTTTTTGGGTTTTTTATTTGTATGAAAATAAGAGATGTGCAATAATACTAAATAAAAAGTATATTAGGAAATGTGAGATGAGAGAATAAAAGTGTTAAGTAATGAAACAAGTTAATGAGAATTTATGAGAATTTAAGGAGAGAATTAAGAAAATTGAACCTTCTTGAAGATCTTGAGCTTGATCTTGAATGTTGGAGAGCAGCCCTTGCACTTGGATGATGATGGAGTGTAGTGAATTTACCAAGTTTGATGAAAAGGATGATGAAAAATGAAGATTGGAAAGGGATTTGGATGTGGAAATCACGTTGACTTCGATAAAGGTTTTCTGGATTTTCTGAGAGTGATGTCTATCAGATCTGGGATCTTCCTTGCAATGAGGACAAGACCTCATTTTTATAGGCCCAAGGCATTGCCGATCGGAATAGCACTGGTCCTGCCAATCGGCAGGTGTGTTTAGGCACACTGTCGATAGGCAAGGTTTGGGACCTGCTGTTTGGCAGTGTCTTTCTGGCGTTTTCGGAAAATCAGCCTCAGAATGCAAACCGTTGATCCGAATCGTGCACGGGGTAGACCGTTGGAAAGGTATTTAAGAGACCTTCAAAATTCTTTGGACCTCTCCCAGGTTTGGGAGTTGACTTTGGGTCAAATGTGGCTCGGAATCGCTCATCAGTCCATTGGACGGGAAAACATCGGATGCAAATGGATCGTTCGTCTGCATGGTAAGTCCGAATCGCGCACGGGGCAGACCATTGGAAAGGTTAGGAGATGTACTTTTACATTCCAAAGAGTTTGACCTAGTTCGGGGAGTTGACTTTAGTCAATAGGGCCCTGGAAGCGTTTGGTGACCTCTTGGAGTAAAACGGATCATTTGTCCGTTCTGTAAGTCAGAATCGCGCACGGGGTGGACTGTTGGAAAGGGGTTTCAGTTCCCTTTGAAGATTCATTCAGTCTCGATTGAGATGAAGAGTTAACTTAGGTCAAACAGATCCCGAGAGTGTCCGGTGGCCTCTAGATCAGGTTTCGAGGGGAAATGGGTCGTTCATTCGCATGGTAAGTCGGAATTACGCACGGGACGTACTATTGGAAAGGGGATTTAGGGACCTTCAAAGATTCATCCAGTCTCGGTCCAGCTAAAAGACTTTGACTTTTGGTCAAACGAAACCTGGGAGTGCCCGATGGCTTCTAGGTCAGTACTCGGGGTATGACCTGGGTTTGTAGTGATGAAGGGAGGTGCTAAGGACCTAAGGAGAGTTTAAGGGGTAACATATTGGGGTGTCTACAGTGAGTATGAAGTATCATTGAAATCCGTGTCTCGTCCTAAAGGGAAGGGGATTAAAATGACAGAAGTGGAGAAACAAACTTCTTTTATCCCTTAGTTATCCGAGAAGATGATTATATAAATACTAATATTTTTATTAATCTTTCCATTAAATATGATGAGAATTGAAACATTTTAGTAATTATGATTTGTTTTCATCAAACAGTTGCTGAAATCAGGAGAGATGAAGACAAATGAAACCTTGTGGAGGTTAGTTCAAGGGCCGCAATTCAAGGCTAAAACATTTAAAAAGTATCGTGTAAATGGTTTCGTATTCTGTCCTAAGTATCACGACGATACTATTGCCACACAGGATAACGGCGTTTGCTTAAAGGCATGGACACAATTCGAGCTAAAAAAAGTGATAAGAATCTCACAAATACTTGGACAATGTGGTATGGAGTTATCAAACAAATTATTAAGATGGACTATAACTTGTTTAAGGAGGTGGTATTTTATTGTGATTGGGTGAGAGTGGAGGATAAGACTAATGGTTGTAAGCTTTGTACGGAATCCAACTTAGTGATGGTAAATTTTGATAAGTTTAAGAGCGTTGATAATGAGTATGATGAGCCTGCCATTCTCGCATCCGAGGCTAGTCAAGTATTCTATTCTAAAGATCTTAGAAATCCCAATTGGTGGGTTGTTATACAGTCACCAAAGAGATTGACGAGTTAAGTGGATGACTTAGAGACACCAACAATCTTCCAATCTATTCTTGAAAACCAACCGCACTTGGAAAGTTTGCCCAAGAAATATTACTCGATTTAGCTGTTTTAATATTTTCTTTTGGATATTGTAACCGTTGAAAGCTGTTTTGTTTTACCAACATGATTACATTTTGTTTTGCCCCGTTGCTAATATATATAGTTATTAGTGGTATGTTAACCGTTGAAAGTAGCGTCTTGTGATTTTAATGATATCATCTTGTGATTTCTATATATATCTCTATCAATATGCTAATGTTGTAGTAATATGATAATTCAATACATATTATTTTATAACTGTTATTTCTATTGTTGGCATCTATTTTTTGTTTTGACAGTACTGTATTGGGCGTCATGGCTTCAAGTGCAAGTGGTGGTTCGAAACAACAAACGTCATCAACACCGCAAAAAATATCATCCACTCCACAGTAAGAATTAGTCGATGGAGGTTCGAAGCAACCTACCTCAAGTGAAAATAAAAAGAAGCAAGAAGAAATGGATAAAAAGGCTAAACAAATACAATATATGACCTAAGATGGTAAAATGAGAGTCACCGTTCTAGTGGATGGGAGTGTAGTCGGTCCATGCAGTGGGAGATGGAGCACTCGTATCGGTGATCATGTTAGATCTTATATTCCGATTAGTTACGAAGATTGGAGAGTTGTGCCAAATAATTACAAAGATGATGTTTGGAATGCTTTAATGGTAGTATTTGAGTTAGATGTTGAACCAGAGGTGGCCCGCCCGCTGATGTAGAAACGGTTTGCACTGAAGTTTAGGACACACAAAAGTAATATGAGATGTTTTTTGCCTACCGAAGACAATCCTGGAGTCCTACCAGAAGGTGTTGATCCCAACATATGGAGATTATTTTGTGAGAACGAAAGGAAAGCAAAAAAGAAGTCACAAAACATTCAAAATGCCAAGAATCGAACCAATTTAGAATATTCTCATACACTTGGGCATCGCACCTATGCTTCTTTGCAATATGAAATGGTATGTATCATAATGTTTTTCAATTGTCAACACTACTTTTGTGTATGACATATGATATCTAAATTGTACGTTCAATCGAACCCAAAACAAGAATTAACGCGAGTAGATACATGGCTTACGGGACACGAGGACAAAACGGGGAATGTATTAAACAGTGATAAGCTTTACTATGTGCATATTTACATGAAAAATAATAGTATTTTTAGTATTATTTATTGCGTTTATTTATGAAATTTTCTCATTCTGATTTATAACTATCATTTTATAGGATAAAGTAAAGGATGCGGCGGAGAAAAGAAAGAGAGAGAGTGGAGAGGGTAGTAGCAAGAGCCAATGCATGGAGAATGATGAGTTGAGAGAGGTTTTTGGGAAGGAGAAAAAGGGATTATTTCATGCAGTTTGTCACCTAATTTCAAAGAAGTAGTTGATGCATTTAGGGGTGGCAAATGCCAAACTTAAACAAAAAAAGGCAAATGATGATGCGGATGCATTAAACGAAGATATCATCTCTTCCGTCAATAGAAGATTTGAGGAAAATAATACACAAATTATGGTATATATGTATTTTATATAATTTCATTTATTAAAAATACCTATATAGATATAATAGTTTTGCATCCGCTTCTCGTCCTGTTTGCGTGACCACACCTTCTCTTACCAACAATCCCAAAGTCATTTTTCTTGATAGGTATAATGAAGAACTGACAAAGGGGTATGTCGTGACAGATGCAACAAAGGATATATGTCATGTTAAGAGAGTTGGAGTCGGGGAGAGGAAAGTATATGTGGAGGAAGTGATGAAGCCGAATGATAGGTTGTTTGATGCTCCTCAAGGTGGCCAATTCACTTTTGCTTACCTAGTCTTGGGGGGATATTTGATTTGGATGGATTTTTGGCATAAATATGTTTAGTTTATGTTGTGAACTTTGTTTGAGATATCTATATGTGGACTTAGTTTACATTATGCGTTTGTTATGAACTTTGTTTGAGTTATCTATATTTGGACTTAATTTGTAATATGTTTTGTTGTGAACTTTGTTTGGATCTATCTATATTTGATTTGGAATTAATTTGCACTGTCTTTTTTATTGTAAAACCCCTTTTAACTCTACCAATACTAATATTTATTTGAGCATTACCGGTCCCAAGCCCGGATAAATGAGGAGGGAAAGGTAAGAATATGTTTAATTTTGAGTTCTCATTCTTCATTTTGCTTTTCTTTCTATCACAAATGTCATTGATTTGGTTTATTTATGCAGGGACTTGAGTATGGCCTATTAAAGCATTTGGTGAATTTGATTGTTTAAATTATGCACTATCCAATCAATAATCTTTCTATATATTATTAGCACCAATGACAATATAGAGTACCTTACCATATCCTTCAACAACCTTTCCATCAATGTTTATAGCATTTGTATATTCTCAACATTATATGAAGTTAGAACTTAATTTCATTGAATTTGATGTTCTGCATTCAACTAAGAAGAAAACCTCCTTACACTTCTTGAGAAAACATAGAGATATGGTCTGATATAAGCACAGTAGCTTCATTTGTTTCAAGAAAAACAATTTACAAAATTTTCCCACAATTCGGTACAGAGAAAAAAATAAGGGATGATGACTTCCCAACATAAAATTACTCCTAATTATCAATGACTTGTCATTTGAAAATTGGCAAGTCATTTTTCAAAGCCTTATATGCACATCACTTGCTCTTTCAACAAAATTTACTTCTGCTTTTTCTCTCTATCTTCTCTTCTCCTCCAACTTTTCTCTCATTCGCTCTTTCATTTTCTCTTTCATATTGAACAAAGTTATCTCTGATAAAAGAGGATGCGATTTCATAGAAATTGGCATTTTCTACACCTTTAGTAAGGATTCTTTTAAAGATTAATTCTTAAAAGGTTCTTGTTATCTGTTTGTTATTTCCCATGAACTGGAGGTGCCTCATTTTTGTTTTCCATAAATGATGTGTTCATTACTATAGACACATCATAGGCATCCAATTGCTTTGGGTCGTAAAACATAATACTAAAGCTCCCCAAACTTTACCTAGTGAAACTCTTCTAATAAAAATGCTCATTCTCTGGGGAATCGTACTAAAGTCTGAAGAGGCATTAATTATTGATTTAGTATACTATTGGTTTATGATGAGTAAGTCTTAAGGCTATGTATTTCGCTTAGTTTATGGATTGATGCATGAATATGTATGATAACAACTATTTACATGCTTGCATGTCTTAGTTTTATCAATTTTACCTGGTCTCGTGTAAAACATACACTTCAACAGTGTAAAATAATTGTGCAAAATGCACTCTCGTAGTTGGCTATCACATCCATTTCGTTCTCTTAACCAACTTTAATAGATCTCTACTTACAAATAAAGGGTAAATGTGTTATACTGAAAACATCTACACGACAGGTAAGCCAGCATATATTGATACATCTACATTGGAATTTAATTTTATATATTTTTTTCTCCCTTTTGAAGAGCATGTATTAGATTCCCCCATTATCTTTTTTCTCCTTTTTTCCTCCTTAAGGGAAAGCATAACGTACTTTCGATTTTAGTTTAGTTTCTTTTCTTATGTTTTATTCTTGAGGAAGTTAAAAATATTATATTCTTACCCAGGTGAAAGACAATTTACTCAAACTAATTGTGGCTTGGATTATTTTTTTCCAGTGATTAGTACTTGATCAAAGATCGAGTTTTATCTCTAACCCTCTGTTTTCAGGTTCATATGTATGTGGATTCTCATGAAAAGGTTACTGCTCGTTATCAGGTGAATCCAATAAAAATATCTGTCAAATTCTTTCACTAATCACGTTAATACAGAACTTACTAAAGATAATTGCCTTTTGTTTCTCGATTTCTTAATCCATCATTTCATTGTTCATCTGATTTGCCCATCAAAGAGAGAAGTGATGGTGTTTGGAAATTTTAAACAAACCAGAACGCTTTTGCCAAAATCTCCCAAAGGATAGGGTTGGCGTACAACCTTGTTATTAGACGAGCTTGTCGATCTTCTCCAAAACGGGGCTTTGTGAGTAGCTGCTGTTGTACAGCTTATTTGACGCTCCTCAAGGTAGATTAACTGTCAGACCTACTAGCTGTTTTAATATCTTGTATAACTCAAAACTAGTCGTGTTGAGGATGGTGACTTCTATATGTATATACACGCTCACGCATTGGGTGCGAACGTACCATACTCTGACTTGACCTGTTGTGCAAATTTTCAACACCTTTGATTTTGTGTTTTCTTCAATGTGACATACTTATTTTGATTGACTGAAAATTTCTTTAATTACAGTAAGTTTTACTCAAAAGCATGATCCGAAATTAAAATCGAATCAATCTGATGCAGCTGATAGCAAGTTGATCCGTTTAATTGAATTGTCAATTTGTGGTTAGTTTGGGGAGATGAGTTGTCATTTTTTGTAAAGATTTTGGCAGATTTATCTTATCTCCTTACTTATTTGGGGTCTATGGGGGGATTCCTCTTTTGTTAAGTGGGGTCTATGGGGGCCTTCCTCTTATCTATTAATTTTTTGGTATTAGAGGGGGACGCAGAATCTCTGAATCAGATTACCAATCAAGCACTGCATTGAGGTATGTTCTTCTTGTGGTTTGGCATGTTCTCCTGGTGGTGGTGCTACATATATTGATACCCTAGCTGGTGAAAGCTTTCCTCGTTAGCATCTAGATACATAGAATTAACTGCGATTACAGTAATTTGACGAATTGGGAACATGAAAGCTTTCCTAAGTTGCATTTTACAATACTTCATTGTGGCTCTAAAAAAAGCTATGAACTAATGGATGAAATGATGTATCACTGGTGATAAAGGTACCTGTGATCAACTCGGATTTGGTTTGTCATACGTCATTTGAGAAGTGATGAGGGACATGAGTTACTAGTGGTCAGATTTGAGTACTTTCTCAAACCTTAAGAAGTAATGCTTCTTAGCACAATTATTTTTTCAATGCTAGATTTAAGGAATGGTTTATAAAACTGTAGCTTCCTATCCTTCCCCTATATGTTTTGGGTATGTTTTATTCAATCTTGGGGTTTCCCTTTCCAGTAGGTGCTACCAACATTATAGTTTGTACTTATTGACATTGATATTGATTGTGCTTAATTTCATCAATAGTAAATTTCATTAGATTTCTCTGAATAGCTCAGATTTTTTTGTAGTATTCTGTAACATCTATTTTATTTTCTCTTTAACATATTATAAATGATCCAGGGTGACCTGGGGTACTTATACCTTCATTTGAATTCAAGAAAGGTAAAATATCCAGGATGTGTCACTTTGCTATTAGAGGGGGATGCAGAATCTCTGAATCAGTTTGCTATTAGAGGGGAACGCAGAATCTCTGTATGTGAATTTTTTTTCTTCTCTTTTCATTTCAATTTCTTTTTCCAGCATATTGTTGATTTATATGACATCTTACTAAAAAATTAGAAGACATTTATACTCTAAACTATTAAAGTAATACAATAGAACTGCTAGTTTTTGATAGAATTTATTCCCTTATCATTTTCAATGGAATTTATCCATCACAAGCTATTCCTTAGTCTAAGAGGACAAGGATTCCTAAAAACGCCCAACGCAATTAACACAAAAATAGAAGAACCCTCCAGGCTTCATTTTTACCTTATCTTTGTTATCCTCAATATAATTTTTTCTGTTTTGATTGAAAAAAGGGGATTGACGGGTACTGATAAGTAGAAAATAGACTTACAAGAGAACAAACCTGAAATGAAGGGACGGTGCGTACAATTAGTTTCTAAATTGATGATTAAATTGTAATATAATATATTTATTTTAGTGCTTTAATTAGAATAATAGAATATTTCTTAAGAATATTCTCGAAGTACTTGAAGGGTATTATTTAGTTAATTTTGGTTATGTCATTGGGCCTTGTTGAATTTGTATACAATGGCTTCAATCCTTAGATTTCGTAAGTTATGTTACCTAAAGCCTGTAAAATGTTCTCCATTGGGTTTTGAATCATTTGAGACCCAAAAAGCTCATAAGAAACAACCATTTGATTGTTTTTATGGTAGATTATTGTTGCTGGACCATTGGGTACATGTGCACTACTTAGTGGCTTTTATTGTTTTTATACCATTGTTTGCCTATTAATTTTCTCGGGCTTAAAGTGACTGAACCGCCTGGGACAAGGATTAAACGAGAAGGCTTGATCGTGCTTCACCCTGTTGTTTTGGTGCCTGACACTGTCACCAGGGGCCTTGAGCTTTAGGAAGCAGGTCTTGTGCTGATGGTCTATTTTTGCAAGCAGCTTTGTTTGCATTTTCCCCTTGGTATACTTGTAAAGAAGTTTTTAGTGCCAATTATTACCAACAAGTAAATTGGTATTTACAACTTTTTCATTCTCAAGCTATGAGGTACTTGCAAACAAACAGATGATTTTAGAAGTTTCTTACATTTTGGTCAAACTTAAATTTGGATTGAACTTTTACTTGATAATATCTTGATAATATCTCATTTTTTTATTACATTTTATGTATAAGCATTTACATTTTAGCCAAAATTAAATTTGGATTGAACCCACAGGGCATTCGAGTGCGTGCAGTTCCAGGACTAGTTGCAGCGGACTATTTTGCGCTTGGGTACTTTGCGTGGGTTGCGCTCATTGAGAATCTGACACGAATCATCTATGAGGGGAAGAATATGTATATGGCTGCTTATGATTGGAGACTCTCTTTTCACAATATAGAGTTACAATGTTTATGCCTTTGCTCTCTTATGCTCACCGTAACATTTTAACCACATAGCTCACATTCCGTTTCATTTTATGTGTAAGTATCAACATTATATTTTAAGTTCAATAAGAGTTTATTTTTTCAATCACGTACTACTATGCATTTGATGGGCTTGAATCAAAATCACTTTCTTGATTTAGTTGATTGCCTTTTTTTGGACACATTATTGATTATTATTGATGGTCATGTATTTCTTTTAAGAATGAGAGCCGCACAGAGTGGTATCTCACTTCATGGTGTTGAAAAGATTGTAGGTGAAGTTGTCATCGACCAAAGTGCTACTCCCCCGTTCAGGGTTGTTGATATCCGTGCCGCCATCCCCAAACATTATTGGGTCAAGAATCTATGGCGCTCACTTAGCTATGTCTTGAGGGATCTCATTGTAGTCTCTGCTTTCATTGCATTGGACATTTACTTCAACAGGGCACAATGTTTTGGGAGGGCCCTAGAATTTATTTTTTTTGAAATGTACCAAGATTAGTAACATAATTTTACCCTTACTAATTATGAATTTTAGTATTAGTAACGTAATTTTACCGGAACTAATTTTGATCTTTTTGTTACTATCAGTAACAAAACTTTACCGTTACTAATTCTGAATTTTCCGTTTCTATTAGTAACACAACTTTAGCGTTATTAATTCTGAATTTTACCGTTACTATTAGCAGCAGAATATAACCGTTGCTAATTTCGAATTTTACCGTTACTAATTCTAATTTTTTTTCGTTACTATTAGTAACAAAATTTTACCGTTGCTAATTCTAGTTTTTTTCGTTACTATTAGTAACATAATTTTACCATTACTAGCTTCGTGCCCCACGCCTTTTTTCTAACAGAAAAATTGTGTTACTAATATATTTAGTAATGGTAAAATTGTGTTACTAATGGCGTGTTTTGGTGTATTGCCACTGACAGGTGATACATTTACCGCTAGATTTGCGAATTGTCGCTTTGATAAGACACTCTTCCCGCCGTTAGGGGGAGGAAAGAACGTACCAAAAGTATGGTCCGTTCCTGAATAATGGCAAGAATTAACATGAAACACTTCCACTTTGTCTCATCTAGACCCCTGTACTGCTCAATGTGAGCATGAAGTGAGAAGGATATTACATCTTCAGAAAATTGCAAATAAATTACCCAATGCATTCAATGATGCTGCAAAAGTAACCAAGTTTCATGTACCCACTGCAAATGTGCGTGCAAGAATTGATGTACCAGTGGGACAAACGTTGACATCAGCAACAAATGAATCTATCGCACGCCTTAAGTGTGGAAGACCTATAGGTTCCAAAGACTCTGCTCCCCGAAATCGGAGATCAAATGAAAAATCATGCCCTAATAATCCTCCCGAAGAGGTTATGAATAAAAGATCCACTTTCTTTAAAAATCCTGAAGAGGTTATTGTTTCTGAAAACATACAAGTCGTTGAAGTGACTATACAAGCCCCTAAAGAGGCAAAGGTACCTGATGATAATAATGATATCTCTATGTTTTATACATATTCAGGAGAAATGTGGGATCGAAAAGAAACTGTCATCGATGATGTATTTTCATATGCAGTAGCTATACAAATTTCAAAGGGCAATGATAAGAACAATGAACCACGTACTCTAAATGAATGTCGACAAAGAGTAGATTGGCCAAAATGAAAAATTGCCATCAAGAAAAAACTCGAGTCTCTAAACAAACGTGGTGTATTTGGACCTATAGTACAAACCCCAAAAGGTTTTAACCCGGTAGGTTACCGATGGGTTTTTGTAAGAAATAGAAATGAAAAGAATGAAATCACTCGATATAAGGCATGACTTGTGGGACAAGGTTTTTAGCAGAAACTTAGGATTGATTTTGAGGAAATATACTCCCCAGTTATGGACAGTATAACTTTTAGATATCTAATTAGCTTGGCGGTTTCTGAAAATTTTGATATGAGACTCGTGGATGTTGTGACCGCTTATTTATACGGGGACTTAGGCACAGAAATATACATGAAAATCCCTGAAGGATTTCCTTTGCCTGAAGCAAAGCGAAGGAGTACACATTCAATTCGACTAAGACGTTCATTGTACGGTTTAAAGTAATTCGGAAGAATGTGGTACAGCCATCTTAGTGAATACTTGTCTAAGGAAGGGTATGAAAACAATCCAATTTACCCTTGTGTATTTATAAAGAAATCCTCAAAGGGATATGCAATAGTAGCAGTCTATGTAAATGACATAAGTTTAATAGGGACTCCAGTAGAGCTCGAAACAACTGCTAGCTATTTGAAAAAGGAATTTGAGATGAAAGAGCTTGGAAAAACTAAATTTTGTCTCGATCGGCAGATCGAGAAAAATTCTAGTGGGATTTTAGTCCATCAGTCTAATTATACTGAAAATGTATTAAAATGCTTTAATATGGATAAAGCACACCCACTAAGTACTCTCATAGTTGTCCAGTCTTTGGACATAAAGAAAGATACATATTGTCCTAAAGAACAAGATGAGAAAATATTGAGTCCAGAAGCACCCTATTTAAGTGCAATTGGTGCATTATTATACTTGGCACAATGCACTAGGTCGGATATCTCATTCTCTGTGAACCTGCTTGCTAGATATAGTTCTGAACCAACCAAAAGGCATTGGGCTGGTGTCAAACATATCCTAAGATATCTACGTAGAACCACTGGCATGGGTTTATTTTATTCCTATATCTCTAATAGTTCCAAATTAGTTGGTTATGAGGATTTTGGATCTCTCTCTGATCCTCATAAGGGTCAATCCCAGACAGGTTATGTATTTCTATATGATAATGCTGATATTTCCTGGCATTCTACTAAACAAACTTTAGTAGCTACTTCTTTTCATGAAGCTAGTCGTGAATGTGTATGGCTAAGATCTTTAATTCAACATATTCGTAGTTCTTGTCAATTGTCTTCTATTACAGATATTCCAAGTACTATATATGAAGATAATGCAGCATGTATATAACAAATTAAAGAAGGATTCATCAAAGGAAACAGAGCCAAGCACATTTCACCAAAGTTTTGTCTTCACTCATGAGCTTCAGAAGAAAATGAGATTGAAGTCATGCAAATTCGTTCAAGTGATAACCTAGCTGATCTCTTCACAAAGTCACTACCAAAGGCGACATTTCAGAAGTTTGTGTACGAGATTGGAATGTGTCGACTCCACCAACAGTGAAATTGAACATATCAATCAGGGGGAGCATCTTATCAGGGGAGGTTACAAGAACATGTAATTTGGGACATATGTGCGTTGTACTCTTTTTCCTTTGATTAGGTTTTGTCTCACTGGATTTTCCTAACAAAGGTTTTAACGAGGCAACATTAAGCACATCCAACACTAATTCACTGATCACAATAGTTGTACCCTTTTTCCTTCACTTTGATTTTTTTCCAATGCGTTTTTTCTTAGTAAGGTTTTAATGAGGCAATAATCAATGAATGGTGAAAATAGTGTACATCCAAAGGGGAGTGTAATAAAAGTTGTATTTTAAGGTGGATGTTCACTATAACACGGCCCACGTTAGAAAACTAGGCTTTTGGAATGAGATGATTTGTATTATAAATATAGGGGTAACCCCCTCATTATCTGAACACTAATTAATGAGAACTCTTCCTCTCTCTAAAATTCTCTCTGTGCCCTATTTCTCTTAACACTAATAGTGTTATATACCAATATTATTAAATTTTTAAATAAATTATCTTTGAATAGCATGTAAAGAAGCTATAAAAAAGGAATAAATTACCACTTCTTATCCCTTTTTCTTGTTTCCAATAGCTAAGTTTTTTTATTTAAACAATAAATACTTCCCCACCCCAAATTAAGAGGCATACTTTTCTTTATTTATATATTCTTGTTAATGTAATTAACCAACCAAATTTCATAGTAGTGGAGATTTATTTACCTTGACCATTATTGAGTGTTTTCTTCCAATTATTTAAAGAAGAATTTTGCCTGCAATCCAACTGTTTCTCTAAACCTCTTAAGTTGTCTTCATGTTCCCTAAGCTCTTCTTCAAATTCTTTTCACAAAAATTCAATAATAATAGGTAAATTAATTTAGTATAATTGACTTAATAAATATTTTCAACTGGCAACAAAATACAGTTTTACTTTAAGTGAATTCTTAGCTTTTCAATAAGACAATAACTAATCGCAACACACTATGTCAGCGTGTCACGACAGATATATGAAAATCATGAATCAACCTAGAATTATTGATAAGGGATATTGTTTCCAAATTACTTGAATCTTATGGCCCAGATGGTTAATCCTCTGCAAAACAAGACCTTATTTTGTTCAAAAATTATACAAAATGAGTAATGTAATACTCACACTACTTTTTGACATAATCTAACTAACCTCGTGATGTGTTATAAAGCACATGGTTAATTCGGAATGTGTTATAAAGCACATGGTTTCTGAGGGTCCATCGTTGGGAGGTAAGTTTCAATTAGTCATTGGCTCGGTTCATATTAGTTGTAGCTAGGCGCGGCAATATGAGCTCTTGAGGATGAAACCGCCCATAATCCACCAAAAATAATGTGTTCGGAGCCCATTAATTGTGTTTGTGGGTCAAAATGTTTTGAACGATCCAATAAGACGATTTGTTGACGGGTCATTAGCGGATCAAAATGATTTTGGACCCTCACAAAAATAAAATTCAAATGACTAAAAAGTTAAAAGATTTTTTTTATTCAAGTATTTACTTGTATATTTTTTTACAAAATTATTATACCATGTTTATTTGTATATGGTATAATAATTGTTTTTCAAAAAAAAAAAAAAAAGCGAGTCAACCCCACCCGATCCGGGTTTGACCCGACCCGACCCGGATTTAACCCGCCCAAACCAGTCCAAATTATTATGTTCGACCCGCTTTTGACCCTTCCAAATTTATCCATATCCCTTTTTGACTCGTCCATAATCGCCTATAACCGCCCCATTTGACACTACTAGCTGTAGTTGTCTCCAAATGTATCTTCTCTTCCATCATTATTCCAGATGATAGCCTGTCCTAACAGGCCCGGGACTTCATTTTTAAAATTTGAGCACCTAATTTTACACGGTTATTTGTACTATTTATTTTAAATTTTAAAAGTGCCACCTATCAACAAAAACACCCCGCATCATCCACATACTCCCATCCCAGAATGACAAGAGGGTTGGACAATGATGTGCGTACCAAAAGGGGCATTGAAAAGTTGTACAATAATTGATTTATAAATGTACAACAATGCAGTGCAAGTTCTTGGTGCACAATCCCTACTTAATTTGACCACCACAAACATGAGCAAGAAGAAAATGAGCCACCACAAAGCACAAACCACTATCACGTTAGTTAACATATAAAAGAACATACAGATGTGTTTGGCAACCCAATTCCAGGTGATGAAAATGAAAGGCAAATTTAATTCTACGAAATTGAAATTAACCTTTCAATTCCAATTTCAAGCCTTGTAATTAAAATACCAAACAGGCCCATATAGTTTTTTTGGCAAGTTTAGATACATTTAGGCTCCGTTAGTTGTCGCAAATTGGGTCATTTACAAATTAACCCATTAATTTTATTTAATTTCATTAATGAAATGATTCATTAATTGCGCTATTTTAGATGTTGGGTAGTCGCAAAAAACTTGAAATACATTCATTTGAAATAGGAGTCACATAAAGTGACCGCTCCTCTCTTTTTCCCTCCTTTCCACCCTCCTCTCTCTCTCTCTCTCTCTCTCTCGCTTAGTTTGTTTGATTTGTTTAATCTTTTTTTCATAGAACCTTAACATCATTTTCAAATTACCAAACATTGCGTAAAACTGGATTTAAACTCGGTTCAAATTCACTAATTCACAATGAACCACTTAACATCATCAAACAATTTACACAACCAAACAAAACCTTAATAATTAAAACAAACATTAAAAAAATCAATTTATTTACTTCAAATCAGATGTTCAGATTAAAAAATAAAGTGCGCTAACCCGTAACAAAGGCCAACTATTATGTCATAGAGAGCAAATGGTTGTTTAGTAGAGGCACTAATTCCATCTTACGCCGCTCAACAGATTATATTTGCTTGATAGGTGTAGGTTTTCTCAGTGGTTATCTTTGTTTGCACTGTTATGTCATAAACTTGTACATCTATATTTTGCTTTTATAAAATTATTTTCCTACCAAAGGGAATTTAAGGGAATTATATATATATATATATAACATCAGCGACAGCTATATATTCATTTTCCTGAACAAAAAGAAACTATGGTGATGTTTAAAACAAAACAGCTGTAAAAACCCACCACGTCAATAGAAATTTTGCCTTTTATTAATGATAACTTGCAAGCCTTACAGCGTTTTACTTTGTTAGAGGGGATCCTGAACCAACCCCAGTTGCTTGTAATTCATGTAATCAATCCCATTTAACCGTACACAACATAACATCTGCTCTGGCAACTCTTCAGCTTTGTTTCCCTGATTTACAATACAAACCAAAAAGGCATTAATACCCACTAAAAAAAGTTAAGAATAATGAGATAGAAAAGTTCAGGTATTCAATAGACTCACTTGAATTGTAAGGCCAACATCCAAGACACAGATCTTGAGTCTATCTAGGAATGCTTCAAACCCCTTCCTAGAAATGTAACTAAATCTGTGCATATCTAAATCAATCTCCAAATAATTCTCTCCCTGTAAAAAGAAGTTCAAATCGTTATCACTATGAGAATAAAAACTTATAAATGAATTTCCTTTTGTTTCCACTTCTTTTTAATATGGTCTACACAACTAAGGTATCCGTCCCCATTTATACAACTCCAAAAGGGAGTAAAACTGTCCCAAGCGAGACTGGAACCAAGCGCACTCCTATGGGTGGTGGGTGGTCATACCATGCTAGCTACAGGTCATTGGTGTAAAATTTACATAAATTTGTGATCTTTAGCAAACTTTTACGCTTGCCGAAAGAACAAGAACTGGCAGTATCATAGTGGAACCTTTTTTTCCACGAAAGATAATTCTTTTTAATCATCCTTTACATTTGTCGTGCACGATTGCAAATATAATATATTCTGATGTAAACAACACAACAATAGTAATCACAATGCAACCAAAGTGGAAGCTCTTTCTAATATATTCCAAATCTCCAAATGAGGACCTTACATCAATATATATTAAGTCAAAGAAGCCACAAGGGGAAAATTTACAATTACTAACAAAGACAAAAAGACAAACAAACGTATCTTCCTTATTTACGTCTCTCCCCTCCTTCGGGAAAGCTCGGCTACGAGCTCAGAGGGGAATGCCCTCCGTCTCAGGGTAAACAACCACCCGTGACACTAGAGTATTATATTTAGGGCCTCCTCTAGAGCGTGAACCATGGCCTCAAAGTCATTCATAATAAGAACAGTGCACCGGTTCTTCAGGCACTCAACACCCGATGACCATAATAATTGGGTCACGATTGAAGCTGGCGTGCGACGGCAGTGGGTCCCCTCGAGAAGATCCCGTTTTCTTTTCTTTTCTTTTCTTTTATTTCAGCACACGTTTATTTAGTTGAAAAGACTCAGCCATTCTACGCCCTAAAACTTAGGTATTAAGGAGAGGGGACCCAACTGAGAATGGGCATAGCCAATCGATGTGAGACACATTTTAACACACCCTTCTGGACCACACGGTATAGCCTGGTTACTCGGCACACCGGGCACAAGCCCAACCAAACTCTGATACCAAGTTGAAAAGATCCAGGCATTCTACTGCTTAAAACCCAGGTAATAAGGTGAGGACAACATAAGCCTTATAACCGATACAGAATGAGCATAGGCAGGCGATGTAAGACACATTCCAACATATTTAATTTTTTTTATAAATATCCTTTAGTTAGGACATTCCAACACCAATTGGTTTGAGGTGAGATAGTGGTTTGAGATCCGACTAGTGGTATCAGAGCCAATGGTCACAGGTTCGACTCTTGTCTGTGTCATTTGTTGAGGGGATCGTGTTGGAATAAGAGTACAACAGAAAAGATTAAAAGTTTACTCCTCCTTAACACCAATTGGTTTTAGGTGAGATAGTCACTTAAAATCTGACAAGTGGCATCAGAGCCAATGGTCACAGGTTGGACTCTTATCTGTGTTATTTGTTGGGGGAATTGTGTTGGAATGAGAATACAACAAATGTCTTCCCCTGGAACAATGATGTTGAGTGAACCCGTAAAGGTTAAAGGTTTACCCTCCTTAACATCAATTGGCTTTAAGTGAGATGGTGGCGTGAGATCCGACTACTAGAATCAGTGCCAATGGCCACGATTCCACTTGTGTTCACGTCATTTGTTGGGGAATTGTGTTGGAATGAGAGTACAACAAATGGCTTTCTCCGGAACAACGAAGTTGAGTGAACCCGTAAAAGATTAATTGCTTACTCTCTTTAATACCAATTGGTTTGAGGTGAAATGGTGGCTTAAGCTTCAAAAAATGATTATTTAGGTTGGATAGACTACTAGCTTAACTTGGATACCTTCCCAACAAGTCGTAGGAAGTCTATAATAAAGCTCCGGACTCCCCCTTGTATTAACTTTTGCAATTAATTATATTTGAAGTTTTCTGAAAATTGAAGTGTGATTTGCTATTTGTGTTCTTCCACTCTGCTTCACGTCAGAAGCACTTTAATGAAACAAAAAATGTCTCGGAGCCTTAGCCTCGGTGGGTTCTCCATTACCAATGATCTCTCAATGAAAATATGCCTCGATCTAAATGTCACTCAATAGTCTTCCCCAAAAGAATATCCCTAAGGCAAGGTTATACGATGTAAATATACCTCCCAATATTTTGCTCCTCACTCTATGCAACCAAACACACAACTACATATGATTGAAGTCATACCTGAACACTAGCAAATATGTCTCTCGTGTATGTCTTCGTGTGCTTCTTCATCTTTTTCCATAAACAAACCTCGTACCCTTTACCCTTCTCTGTTCTAACCCGGGCGACCTCATTCCACCACATCGAAATTTTTATAATTTAGTAGCAATCAACTTCACACAATTGACCCTTGAAATATTTTTGTAGTCCAAACTTTCTCAATTAAGTCAAGCCAATCCACGAAACTTACAAGTTCCATGTGTCTGTCCAATGTAGAGACATCAACACAAATATCCCCGTGAAGGCTCTTCTCAAGGAGCCTCAAAACCTGACCAAGACAATCCTGCTTAACAACTTCCCCGACTTCCAAGGATCCTCATCTCATGACAAATCAACCAAACCCAAAGTAAACAAGATGACCTATGGTTTCAACACGAGGTAGCCCACGAGCTAGCAAAGGGTAATCTGGTGTTTATTTCTTCCCGATGCCTAAAGAGAGCAATCATCCATCCCCTCTAGCCTTGCAATAAAACATGAACGAATGTTGAACCGAAATAAAAGGATTAAAATTATACCCAGCGTCATCTTGGACTGGCTCACAACGCCTCTCTTTTCAAACTTGTTATTGAATGTCATTCCTGTTCACATTTTCAGAATCTGTGTGGGTTGAAATCGTTATATGATTATTAGGGTTGTTGGTAGACATTTTTAGCGGGAAAGTTTAAAATGTTTGGGGTTTGAGTTTATAAAAAGCTGAAAATTCAGGGGTTAAGGCTATAATGTTTGAATTTTGGTTCAGGTGGAGCCATAATTGTCAAAGGTGCACCTATAGCGCCTAACCTAGCCTAGGCAACTGCGAAGATGCGCACGCCTAGGGCCTTGAGCCCCTTGGCACAAAAATCCACAAGGCGCAAACCTAGGCGCACCCGGTTAAAGTTGCCTTGTTTCATAAAAAATATTTTTTCCAAACTACTTTAACTTTCTTTTTCCCTATTTTGTTGGATTTTTCCAACTTTGCTTCATTATCCTTTGTATGTCTTTTTTTCTTCGTGTTACTTTTCTTTCCACTTTTTCATTTCCTATTTTTTTATTCCATCTTTTTTTCTTTCTATATTCACTTTTTTCGTTTTCCTCCCTTTTCTGCTTGTGCTAAAAAAATAGTAAAAATAGTGGGCAAAATGATGCTATATTTATTTTTGAAAACTGAATTAATTTATTGATTTTTACACTCATTTACTGGTGATTCAGCTTCGTTCTCAGACTCGTACTTGTTAGCGGTGGTTGTATTTTTTTATTTATTTTAAGTCTTGCACTTGTTGGATATTCTCAAGTTTATTATTATATTAATATATTTGTTATATTTTGAATCTAATTTGTCTATATAATTTATTTTGACAATAAATCATCTTAATAAGTTTTATATTTAAACACATGAGCAATTAACCCTTGGCACTTGGTGCGTATTGTTCCGTATTCAATTACAATGTTATTTTTAAATCTTGGATTATATCATTAAATCAAAGATGTATAAAGGTCGTACCCAATGCACAATGCTCCCGCTTAACTGCAAGGTCGGGGAGAGGCAAATGTCGACTGGTCTTACCTCCACATGGTTCAAAGTTTCGATTTCGGTACCGAAATTAGACACCCGATTTTTAACTCGGTCGCGGTATCGGGCAATACGCAAAGATACTCGATTTAGGGAGTGCAAAAAATTCCGAAAAAAATATAGAAAATTTAAAAAAAAAAAAAAAATAAGATGAACAATATGGACCAATGAGATACGTTCAAACTCATCCTTCAATATGCATTGCGTTGTAGAATTGGTTACACTGAAGCACTACAGACTTGTCAAATTCAATATTCCATAATAAACTAATATTAATATTGAAAAAAAATCTAATGACACATAGAACTTGATAAAAAAATTACATTAAAGATCAATAGAATTGATTACAACGTTTCGTCATTTTATCTCCCTATCTAGTTACGATATCGATCATACGGATTTGGATAGGGGTAATTTCCTCCAGTAAGGTAAGGGAAGAAATATGAACCACATTGCTCCTCAGAGTGTTAGGATGACTAGCTGGATGATCCATAATTTGAAAATTGTGGTTGGCGATCTCCCGACTGACCACTGTGATGATATTCAAAACCTCTATGCTTAGCACTATCAATTGAAGATCCATCATAATGCGTTTATATCCATAATTCGTACCACCAGTTTTGCCACTACTAGTAGATCCATAATGGTCTCTATGACGATTATAATATTCAGATCTCGAAAGTTGTGCAGGGCCATAACTATTTGTGCCACTCCCATCCTCAGAGATATTTTGTCTCCCACCGAGGTATGTATGATCCGTCATTAAACCCATTGCCCGTAGTTGATCATCAAGACGTTGCGAATCATATCCGCTTGAATACCCTCACTATTAGGAAATCTCACCAAGTTGTCTAAATGTCTCATTTGTTCACTAATTTCCGGATAATACATTTGATATGTGTCTTGTGTGGCATAGTAGTTTTCATCTCCTTGTGACCATGTCATACCACCACCATACTGTGTACCAGTATTGCCAACCGACGACTTTATTAGCTACCACCAACTCCACTCCTTTGTCGGCTACCACCGGCAGCTCCCCTACTAACATCTCCCCTACCACCACCTTGGTCATCATCATCGTTATCATCGTTATCATTATCATAAGTATCTGGAATATCTTGCTAACCATCATTACCATTACCAACTTGATCATCATCAGAACTAGAAAGTACACTAACTGGTGCCGGTTGATTGTGACCCCCCGTCCTCCTTCCCCTTCGTTTTGTTGAATGCCTTTATCAAACCAATTTAAGTCGTCGGTTGGCAAGACCCCTTCATCATTCTCTCGGGTCCACTCATCCAAGATGTTCTTCTCAAATATTTTATTCATGTCTATCGGATTGCAGAAATCTTCAGTATCTTACATGTACACAAACTCCTACCTCGAAGTAGCAAATTGTAATGCACGTACACCAATTTATGTAATTTTTTTATTGCCAATCAGTTGCGAAATTTTGTATGGAGGAGAGACCATGTGCTCGAATTTCTCTCATAACCCAAAGATGAGCATATTTTACACGGGACGTTAATAGAAATGCGCCTAAGATTAGGGGTTTCCTCACAGTAATTGACCCACCGCTCAGCTGGAAGAGAAGTTTTGAATGTTTGCTTGGTAAGATCTAAGCCGAACTCCCCTCTCTCATCCGAAAAGAATTTTTACCTAAAAGCCAAACAAATAAATTTAGAAACAATACACATATGAAACCAATATAACTCGATGGAAACAAATGTGATACCTCATTTATTGCCAAGGCTTGTTTTTGTACGTCTGGCTCTAGCCTTTTGATGACCTCTTTTAGTCCGTCTCTTACCTCAGGATGGTTTGAAAAATGAGTCGAATACTGAAACACCGGATTTAAGATATATATTGCGACATGCAAGTGTCAGTGCAATTGTCTCTCCCATCTTCCATCAATCACCTGTCAATACTTCTTTTTGACAGTGGCCTGGATAGTTAGTTTTGCTTTATCCACTCCTTCGTAAATGACCGAGCGTAGATTTTTTATCTTGGTCTACGATCTTCAAAAGCAATACTAAAGGCTCCATAATCTTGGCAACTTTAGCAGCCCGTTGCCAAAATCAATCTGCCAGAATTAAATCAAACATTTTTGTAGCTACAGTCCGCCAGGTCCTCTCATAATTGAATTCACGCCATTCATTCATGGTACACATTCGCTTCAACTCAGACTGATAGCGAATAATACTCTCAAGGGCAATAAACTCCGTGGCAAATCTCGTAATACCTAGTCTTAGCAACTCTCCATCTCTTGTATACTCCTTTAAATTCACAACTTTTATACTGTTGTATTTGAACGAGGTAATTGATTTGGCTTCGTTCAAAACGGACTTGATTGACATCATATCCCCAATTTCCTCAAGCATCAAGTCAAGACAATGTGTCGCACAAGTCGACCGAAACAAATATCTCCTATTCGCCATCAATAACGCACCAGCAACCTTTAAATTAGGCTCCTTATCAGTGATAATATGTACAACGTTAGCCTTGCTAATTTCCTTCACAACTTTATCCGTGAGGGAAAAAATATAATCCGCAGTCTTGATTTTGTTAGTTGTGTCAACAGAAGTGTGAAATATCATCTTACGATCACAATATACCTAAAAGTTGATGATAGGCTTCTTCCTTCTAGAAACCACCCGTCACACATGATTGTGCAACCGTACTCGGGCCATTTCCCCTTTAAAGTGGCTATGTAAGCATTTACCTCTTCTAACTCCTCTTCAAAGTACACACCCCCAATCTGATAATTAGTAGAGCCCTTAATCCCTGGACCTACTCCAGCAATTGTATCAATTATATTTAGATACATGGGACCACTATCAGCTGCATGAAATGGAATGACATTAAAATGAAAGAACTTGCTAATGGCCTTCCCCACCCTATTCACTCTACAATTTTTAAAATGGCACATGCTTCCTTAAAAAAACATTCTTTTAAACACACACACTTCTTCAACGCGCTTATTGTAAACACTAATTTTAAAAACACATAATAATGGTTACTATTAAACAAACCCTTATTTTAAACCAAAACAACACGCACACTTCTTTCAAACACAACAAAACCCATCGACCCCTCTTAAACCTAAATAACAACACACATAAAGCGAACGCTGGAGAGAGAGAGGGAGAGAGAGAGAGAGGGGGGAGGGAGGGAGGGAGACATTTTCAACCGACATACCTTCTCTTCGGGTTCTTCTCCAATGACTCAACTAGGGTTTTCCAGCTGGTTAGTTTGCAGCGAAAAAGGATGCATATGAGTTGGTTTGCAGCTGGTTTGTTTTATAGCTGAAGATTGTACAAGTTTTACCCAACCAGTGACCTTGGTTTGTCTCCTCCTTTCAAATCAATTACAAATGGTTAGTATTTACAACTTTATGTCCATTATTTCAAGATTCCATGCTTTTTACTTCATCTCGGTTGTCTCTCCCCGTTATTCTTCATCTCAGCCGATATATAGGCTAATCATCTCAGACCGACCTATTTATCGACAAGTTATGCCGATATCATGCGATTTTTATTTTTTTCCGAAACGTGACCCGATATAGTATCGTTGCCTGCCGAGTCCGAGTCAACTTGGCCGATTCCGAGTTAACTCGGCTGAAACTTTGAACCATGTACCTCCATATATGGAGACGCTGCTCCCATGTCTCAAACCCAAGACCAATCGTAACTTGGATGAGGGCACTTGCCACCGCACCAAGGTACAAAATCTAAATCAAAAATGTATATCGAATATAAATTATTATTGATAGTATGATATAATAACATTATTATATATGTAATATATAAATAAAATATGTTTTTTTTTATCTTTTTGTAAAAGTGCGCCTTGTTTCGGCTTAGCACGAGCCTGACATTGCGCCTAGGCTCTAGGGACACCTTTGAGCCTTAGTACGCCTTATGCCTTAAACAACTATGGGTAGGGCTAAAGCAAGGTTTGGTGACTGGGGATTCTTATTTTGTAGGTTATGTTGATGGATGTTGGACAACGGTTAAACGAAGTGGGTTGTCTAAGTAAGTCATTTTGGACTATAGTTTAATATATTGGGTTTTCTTCTCGACCCAATCCCCCACTAAATGACCCACTAAGGTCCTTTTTCCAATCATGACCCCTGCCTCCACTCATCAATCTCACCAACCCCTATTTCGCTTTACCCTTCCAACAACGATATTTATAGAGTTAATCTACCCTCATCAGGAATAATAGTCACGGCAAGGTGACTTACGCCTTCTCTATCCTAGCCCTCATAAGGCATTGCAACCCTCGCCTTCGGTTCCTACAATGTCAAACAACTCTGACAAACTAACCACGACAACATCAAGGTCAATATATATATATATATATATGTGTGTGTGTGTGCGCGTGCGTGCGTGCGTGCGTGTTAAGTAAAAAAGGATAAACCCAGTGCACACACCACTGCGAGGTACTGGGGGGTTGGATGTATGCAGCCTTACCCTGCATATGCAAAGAGACTGTTTCCACGACTCGAACTTATGAGCTCCAGGTCACAATTGGGTAATAACCTTATCATTGCTTTGGGCTCACCCCCTATATATATATATATTAAGTCCAAGACAAAATTTAATGTTATACGATATAATTACCAACAAGAACAAATAAAACATCTTTTCCTTATTCTTAATAAACATCATAATCTCTGCTAATAATAGTCTTGCGTATGACATGGGCTGGCTCGATATTTTCCTCATTTTCAAAGGAAAACATTAAAAACATTGTTTACCCATAGCACTGGCAAAATTATGGGTTGGGTTTAATTTGGGCGGGTCAAATATGGGTTGGGCTAAATGTGGGTTGGGCCAAATGTGGATTGGGTTAAATGTGGGCTGGGCCAAATATGGGCGGACCAAATATGGGTTGGGCCAACCCATTATTTTTCTACTAAATTAAGTATTACAATTCGAGGTATATATAAAAAAAACTCATATTTGACTCAAAATTTTTTAAAATGGGTATTATATTTGATTTGTATCTTTTAAAATTGGGCTCCATATTTGATTTCTTGCTTTGAAATATGGGTCCCATATTTAACTCACAGCTTTGAAATATGGGCCCCATATTTAACTCACAGCTTTGAAATATGGGCCCCATATTTAGATGCTTGGACTAATATGGACTGTTTTATTATTTGGGCCACATTTTGCCACTACCATTTACCCACTCCATATGCATTAGATTCCATGGAATACCAAGAAAGTAACAGAATCTTTCATCAAGCTATTACATTTTTTTCACTCTTTTTCATACTTCTAAAGTTTCAATCTTTTTCCAACTTTGTGAAAAAAGTAACCATAAGTTGGAGATAAAGAAAATTGGGACTAGGCCAAAGTTACAATTGAGCACAAACTTACCAAGTAGAACTCGTGTTGAGGACGTGAAAGAACAGGTTTCTCATTGTAAGCATGCATAAGTTTTTTCTCTGCAGCACTTAAATGAAGGTCTTCCACATTTACTACACGGCCCAATATCTTCAGTCTGTCCCGGAAGGGCACAAGGGAGTCTACAGGAAAACCTTTGACCTTTTCTATTTCATCATTAAATAATCTCTGCACGAGGAGGTGGGGGAGTAGACATGAATTAATAATAAACATAGTAATAAAATTCAGGATAAAATAGATACAGAACACACGTTAGTCCCAATTTACTTTTTGTATAAGGATACCTTCAATCAATGGCCAAGATCAACACATGTTCAGTATTAAGAAATTTGAATCGTTGATTATGTCCAAAAGAAGGCAAGCGGACTATTAATTTGAGACAACTCAAAAAAGAATAGTGGACTCTTAATTTGGGACGGAGGGAGTACTGTTTTTTCTTAAGAAATAAGAATGACTATTAGTAATTTTTTCTTACTCTCATGTTCTCTTGGAAATGAGCTGGAAGCTCCTTAGAGTAACTTTCAGAAAGTTTGAAGTATAAAACAAAACTCATTCCTTCCCCATCAATTTCACTCTGAAAAAAAGTGGCAGGATACAATGGAATCTGTAAATACACCAAACAATGTCAGTATCAAAAAATGAGGAAAGATATATAAAGCAAATTCTATTCGGCAATAAATATGCTAATTGTAATCTAAACCAATCTTTACAATATTTAACCACGACAGAAAAACGTTACTGTAACTAGAGAGGGCAAAGATAAATGGTGGGAATACCTGGACATTTACAACAAGAATAGGTGGAAGTTCGCCATTAGAACTAATAACAGGGAGTTCCACAAACCGAGCAATGTGATCGATTTTCCTCTGAGATAAGAATACATCAACACCGATCGGATAATACGCAGCGTAATTAGGTGCAAAATCCTTCTTTTTATCCCTGATAAACAATGGTGACAAATGACATGCACAAAAAATTCAGTGCTGAGATATACGGCACCAGTATGAAGTATTAATATAAAGTTCTGAACTTTGTAATATGCATGCAAAAAACAAAAGATTTACCTTAAATAGTTCTCTCCCCGGATTTTGAAAGTATTTGGTCCAATATTTGACCAAGAATCAAGCACTTCTTTCTCTAATGGACAAAAAGGTACTTGTGAACCAGCTAGTGGTCTTTGCAGAAGTGTCTTTGAAGAAACTAGGATACAAGAAACAGGCATCGATTTAGTGAATAAGTCTCAACTGTTCTCTAAACTTATTAATGAAAAGAATTGCAAACCATTAGTAATTTCTAAGCTCAATCATCAATTCTTAATTTGATAATGTTTTGGTGTGTCGAGGGCTGAGACTCGAGAAAAGTTATGAGAGAACGGGATTCCTAAAGAGAGGAGACATAATTTTTCGCTGAAAAAGTCGTAAAAATACCATTCGAAATATTACCAATCACAGAATTAGACAATTACCTGAAAACTGAGTGATTGATAATGTTATATCCTGTAAGGAAGTGATGCTTATATTTATCATTAGGGAGCATTTATCTAGCAATTCTCTTATGTCAATTTATACTCTTTTAGACTCAACTAAACAAAAGAAATAAATTTGTTGGCATGATTAGCCTCTTATTTGATAGAACTGTACACATTCAAATGTGTCATCATTGTCGCTAAAAGATACTTCTTTCTTCCCCCTAAAAATCCCATGTAGACTCTCTCTCTCTCTCTCTCTCTCTCTCTCGATTGAGTATATCAACGGCTCATCTCGAAAAACTTAATGATGAATCGAAGGAATACACATCTCAACTGAAGGCACACCTCTCTTGATTACCCTCTCAGGTTCATAAATTTATCATATATATATTAGATTTTGATTTTGATTTCATGCTTTTTCATTGTTCGAACCAAAACCCAACACTGATTTTTATTTTTTCTTCAGATTTTTTTATGTTTTACATTTGATTTTGTGTATATATTCATAAATATAGCTCTCTGAATATGGAACACTGTATAGAAACCAAAACCGATTTCAGACAAAGCCAACGGCCTCTGTACCTTTTTGGTTCAATCAATAGTCTTAGGATTTATCAAAACCAGCATGGTCCGTTCAGTCATCAGAGATACCCCAGGGTTTGATCAATCGTACCATGAACACCCATAAGCATCATTCAGCATTCATGTTAACATATATAACAGCTTGCTTAGTAATTATGAGGATCGTAGCACCTGTCTCCAAAGGGACTCTAACAGAGTGGTACAACAGTTTCGAGTCAGTGTCTAAACCAATGGGTGATAGCATTCATGTCAGAGAGAATTTTAGGGTGGGGGTTTTCAAGGGTGGAAAACCATGGCCCAGACAGACAAGAAAAATATGCACCATGTGTCACTTAACAACAACACACCAACACAAACAAGAATATATAAAACCTTGTTCAAAAATCATGACGAATCCAGGAAGAGCTTAGAGAGCAAAATCTTCAATGCAGGCATTGGACAACCCAGGCAAATTGTTTCTTTAATTACAAAAAAAAATAATAAAATAAAATAAAATTTGTGTCCATCCATGGAATATTCCCTGATTCAGGAACTTTACCGATTAGATTTTATGACGGAAAAGCTTTAAATATATCAAGGGCCTAAATAACTGCAAAGGAAAATCATACTTCAGGCATTGAATTATTTTCCAACATTACTTGGACCTGATTTTGGAGTTGGAATTTCAACAGTTTAAAATCTCTGAAAATAGTGAATTACTAAGATACCAGAAATAGTCAAATAGATGATACAAGAAAATTAAATGAAACAACAAATACATCTCAAGGATAGAGCCAAGGCAACAAATGATTAAAGAAAGTAAAAGAGTAGAAATAATAACACAATAATTGTAGTAAAACTAGATATACTTGTGTCTTTGAGTGCTTATGCATATTTGTATCGAAGTGATAAAATCTACTAAGTTAACAATAATAGAACTCACGTAGAGTTGCATTAGGATGTCCCTCCCTCCATTTGAAGTTAAGTTTAAGGGCTGCCTTTTTCCTCGCGCTTGGTGGACTAGAGCTAAGTGATCTTCTCTTTTCAACTTGGGGAACAGTAGAAGGAAGACAAGGTAAACAGTTGTTTGAAAGAATTCCGCAATTATCCAACAAACCATCCTCCCTGTTAGCACTTTCATCTACGGAGGAGATTTCATCAATGAAAACAGGTGTGACTTCGTTCGATAGTCCATCATATTTTGACCGCGAATCCACATCATCTCCATGAATATCATCTCTAAGAGAAGCAACGCTTAACCTGGATGCACCTTCAGAACCATTTAAAGATAGCATATCTACAGATATAAATTGTATCCATTAATGAGAGAATGGAAAGAAGAAAAATAATGTTTGAACAATATATAAATAAAAAAATTTGAAAAATACCATCGGGAACACTTTGGAAATCTTCATCACTGTAGTCAGATTCAATTATTGCAGCAGGGTCAAACCAGGACTCTTCAACATTTGCTGGTGGCATCACATGTCAACAGCTCTCAAGTAGGTCAGTAATAAGGAAATTATAATGATTTTATTTGAATGCTGAACCAAAAATAGTAGCTACTCCAAGTTTCCGGAGTCGCAACATCAAAAAACACTTTTCTCAAAGCAGATCGGGGGGGGGGGGGGGGGGGGGGGGTACCCTTAGATTGTAGTGTATACTGGAAGGGCGATACAAAAATCAGCGGAGATCATAACTAATTTTGCAAATAATTTACAGCTTCTTATATTAGAACCGAGTATATTCTCTGTTTCGTGTTTTCTTGATCATAGGCAACAAAAACAAGTTTTGCATCCATTTCCATTTTTCTTCTCTACAAACGTTTTACATTTTGGTAAGATCAACTATTGCGGCATTCGTTACATTGATTTAGAAACATGATTTTCTTCATGTGTGAGAAAGCGAGTAAACAGTTAACCAAATATGATTCAACAGCACCTTAGTCCAGATATCTTAAACATCAAAACCCAATCAGCTCATCCCTGACTAATCAAAGTTTTTAGCTCAAATACCTCAATATCTAGCCATTACTGAGATTCAGAATTTGTCAACTTCCTCTTAACGACTAAACATCAAACCCAAAGACAAAAACAAAAGGAAAAGAAAACTGATCAACGATTCTTGAAATTTCACAAAGTTTGATAATCTTAAATAATCTTAAACAACCACATTGTGTACAATATAAAACAAAATGTGCCCAGGGTGAAGACTATCTTTTATTATATAAACCAGAGCCCATATTCATTCATGTGGGTCTCTCTCCTTATCATCGTAACACCCAGAAAAGAAAATGAAAGAAGAAGAAAAAATATATATATATTCCTTTTCTACTACAACCTTGACAATAATGCATTTAGCTAGCTTCTTATTTCGAATCCTCTACTATAACCTCGACAACACTCAATCCAAAAATCCATCTCAAGTGAAACTCTTGATCAAAATTATAAATTCTCTATCGCTATATATATATTTATATAAGGAAAGATAGATAGATAGAGAGAGAGAGAGAGAGAGAGAGAGAGAGAAGCGCACCACGTAAAGTGGGTGTGCTAAAGGAGCGATCCGGGGGGACAAACTTATCAACTTTACCGGCAGATTGATCAGAGAAACGAGACGAAACACGACGTTTCATAGTTTTCCTTCGTTTCCGAAGCTTCTTTCTAGAAGAACCCAATCGACCTTTCACACAACTGTGCGGTGTCGAGACGCAAGCTCCCATCTTTACTCCTCAATCAGATCACACATTCCACAAACGAATAGAAAGAGAGATACAGATCACGCGTGAAATGAAAGACAAACAAACACACACGAACTACCCCTTGTCCTTTTTCTCTCTAAAAATGTTTCCTTGTGATTTACAATTGGTTTTGATTTGATATTGTATAGCGAAGCGAACCAAAAACTACTGCCACAGAGAGGTCAATAAAAACGCTCATTATTGACGGCAGTTGTATCAAAAACGACGGGACCCACTTTTTTATTTTATTTTTTATTTTTTTCTTGGAAGCTATGCGAACGTGTGGAGTGTCCGGCAGTGGATACATTGCCTACGTGGTTGTTTAACGTTGCTATCTGTCTCAGCTCTGTCACCAGATCTAGTTAAAGCATTGTTTGGGTGTGTGTTTTTTTAGCCTTACAATAACAATGCGGGAGTCTGCGATGACTACGAATATATTTTTTTGCAAATTGAGGATTGCGTGAACAAGCTGCAAGGTTTTTTACTGCACAAACATTGCCAAACAGGTGCTTATGTGGGACAGACAGGTGGAGATATGGATGAACTTTTTTTTATTAAGGCATTTATTATTTTCGTCTAAACATTTACCCAGCTATGACAAATACGGCTAGGTGATTTAAGAGATTGGACAATTAAGGGTTTGGTACATTTTTTCGCAACTGTCAAATTGATCATAATGGAGCGATGAAAACACTCACCAACCAAAGATATGTGTAAACCGCACTACAGCTCAGTAGTTGAGAAAATATTTTTTTGTGGGTGGTTTGCTCAACTCTGTTTCTCAATGAGATATTTACACAAAATTTCATTAATGTTAATAAATTAGGCGTAATTTTTAAGACATTTTATCAATTAGGCATAATTTTTAGGATATTTTAATAAATTAATACGTAGTTTTATAGATTCTATAATTTATTCTTTTTTTTCATGAAAAAAAAACGATTCAATATGTTTTATTTGTAAATGTATAATTAGGACATAATGACAAAAAAATATTTTGATAGGACATATTAGGAAATATTTTATATAAATATAATTTTTATTAAAAAAATTCTAAGTAAATTGGATTTTCACCAAACCGCTATAAATTTATATTATACCTCTAATACATAATATCGATGAATGCACTCATTTTCTTATTATTTATTGAAATCATATATTAGCCTACGATTTCCTTTCCCAACCGTTGAGATCTCCCAAAAATTACAACAATTTACTCTATCATCACATTCCCTCTCAAACTCTCCATTTACCAAAATTTTAACCTTCCATCTCTCTTAATGGAGTAGGCAGGAGGGGCATTAAGAGAGATCTGAGCCACAGCCAACGTGAAATCCATGGTAGCACTGTGGCAAAACACGGATGTCATCACCGTCGGCGTACTCCGTCAAACAAATTGCACACTATGCAGTAACGACTCTTAAATATTGGGTTGGGTATAGATTTTGGGTGGGTGTATAAATACAAATAGGAGTTCATTTCTCTCTCACAACTATGACTTCCTTTGTTTTACAGTTCTTTTCTTACAAGATCAAGTACATTCTAACATGAGTTTTGTGTTTGATTTTTTCTTTTTTTACCTTTTTTTATTGGTTAATTATTGGGTTTTACAAATCTATTTTAATGGAGTTGGGTAACCGATTCGCTGACCACCCTTGGTTGTTTTGGTTAATTATTGAGTGTTTCAAAACTTTAAATATTGAGTTAATTATTCGGTTTTTCAAAACTTTAAATATTGGACACGCAAACTTCAATGCTCGAGATATCAAACTACAAATAGGGAAGATCTTGAATGAGGAGATCAAAGGGGAAGGCTAAGATTGTGCTATCAGGACCTTCAAATAGTGAGTTTTATACCTTCTTTTTATTAATTATGGTATTTAACTGAGTTCTGTTTTGTTGTTGATGGGTGTGTTTGTGTGTGTTGGGATTTCCCAGGTTCGAGTTCAATGGTGGTTGCAATTTGATATGCTTGGTGGTTACAAAATAGGTTGAGGACGAACAAGGATGAAGTTGAAAGACATGGAAATGAGTTGGTGATGGTGGTACCAACTCATTTGAAGAGAGAACGAAAGATCTTTTTCTTGAGACCTTTGTTGGCTAATCGTTGGCCTGTAGTTTACAGTAACCGCTCCGTCCACGCGGAACAGTCGAGCGCAACGAGCAACTGTGATGAGCCCGATTACGTAAATAACTTCACAAAGTAGAGCGGCCAGGATCACTACGAAGTCGGATTTCACGACGACGGCTTCGCCTTCTGATGGTTCCACCGATGAAGTAGAGTTCACACTAGATATATATTTAAGAGTACGAGTCATGTATCATTACATACGTATACAAAGAGAGAAAGATGAGTTTTTTTATAAATATACAGATATAGCCTACAGGAACTGGAATTGAACATATGCATTGTGTATGGTGTGGGAGGAGGAGGAGGAGGACAAATGTTGATTTTTGTTAATAACCACTCTCGCAATTATATATATAGTAATAACAATGTACTCGCTATTCAGGTTTTTTAAGAGTACTTAAAAAAACTTTATGGTTTAATTGATTCTCTTCTTGCTCGAGATATTATTGAATTATCCACTTCACATATTTAAGAAGTTTCAGTTTTGCAAGAAAAGTCTACTGAACAATATTTTTTTGTCACATTGTTAACAAATTGATTATTGTATTATATAGTTTTATCTACATAAGCATTATCTTATAATTTTTTATTTTTTCTATTGGATTGGTTAACTTTTTTTTTTGGTTTATAAACTTTATTTATGAAAATTGCAATTTATTTTCGATATAATGTGCTTTAACCTTAAGAGTATTGTGCCAACTTTTCATTGTCTTCCTCTCTTCATTCATGGTATAAATACATAACTATTTTTACAAAGTATACAAATTTATTTCATTTATTATATTCATTTGCTATTTTAAGTACATTATTTAAGAGTTAAGATTGTTCACTATTAATTTAAATTTGTAAATAATTTACCCCTAAGGTTTGCAATGTTTCTTTCATAGTTAGTTCTTTATTAGATTAGTTTACAAAACAGGATGTATTTTTAAGAAATTTTATCATGCGCATCGCACGGGTTACATAAACTAGACAAAAATGTTATCTTTTTCTATCTATTTTCATCTTTTCCCCTTATAAGAATCATGACCCAAATTTCAATAATCCCAATTTTTTAATAAATCTTAATCAAAGGAACAAATTGATAAACAAAAATGTTTCCATTTTAGAAAAAAAAGTATAATGAAAAATAAAAAATAAAAAAAAGGACGATGTCCTTTTGCATAAAAATCCATTAGTAACCTTTTGAGATCACTCTGTAGGATAAAGATCTCCTATATGTGTGAGCACTGCAAATGATTCAGTGCATATACTTAAGGATTACTTCAACTTGATCTGGGTGAACACATTTAAGTAAAGGAACTATAAATGATCACCGAAAAAGTTTTCCCTGTGAGTTAAAGCAAAATCTGGCCAACTAAATTTTCAACTTGTGGGCCTCGGAAGCTCTCCATATTTTAAGTAGGAGATTATAGGGACCATTCAACTTGGGTTTGGATTATTTTTGCTTGATAGTTTCTTTTAATTCAGGTTCGTTAATACTTGGTAGGTCAATATATTTGACCTCAACCTCTTCAGATTAGTGACAATTATTGAGGCTAGTGTAGCTAAGCTGTCAACATAATGCGACACCCGCCTATTAAAATAATGGGTGGCCAGCCCTCTATAAAAATAAAACGGTAGTTTCATATGGCTCATTCTTAGCGTCACTATCGAAACATGATTAATTACTTACCACCTAATTAATTTAACAAGTACTCCCAATTTTTATCTTCCATTAACACACAACAATACTAACCAATCAACCATAATGCCATGCACAGTAATCATAATAAATGAGATCATAATATGATATCTAAACCTAAGATAAATAAATAAAGGCCCTGAATAAACCATCGGGTAAAAATCCAGTACATCTAAACCAATGACTAAAATAGATGGAAATACATAAGTCTGAATAAAACGGGCAACACGCCCAACTAACGACTAAAATAGATAACCTAATCTAGATAGCAATAAATTAAGCGGTTACTTTGAATCCTGCAAGCCTCTACATCAGCTGCACTTGCGTGTCCTTGGAAGAAATAAACATCATCGACGTACTTGTGTATAGAGACCTAAAAGTTTTTAAAAAATTTGATACGGGTCAGAGCCCAAAACCTTTGAAAAATATTTAGCAAGTGTACAAGTTGCACTATTAACAATGTAAAGCAATCTTCATATTTAAAGTTGTAGCCCACTCGCGTGAGATAATCATCACCTCTCATCTAATGTGCGCACCTAACTTATGCTCTTAACCCTCCTAATTATGCTACCCCGCCTAACTAGCCTCATCACTAATTTCAATATAACATATTACACTGCCTCGAGTATTGTTTATTACTGATTTAATAATTAGCTTACTTCTCTGTTGAATTCATTATCTCATTATTATTTATTCTCCTAACCTTACTCCGATTATTAATAATATTCAAAATTAATTTCTTATGTCCGTATATAATTGTCTATCTCTTTATATACGTATAGGTGAAACACGTCAAATGCATATAAACACATATATCGCTCATTATATGTATGTAACGCTATCCCTCTGAGCTTTAACTTGATGGATGTGAAATCACTAGCATGCTATTAAACTCTAGGGAATCCATCGTAACCTGGGCAACCGAATCGGAATCTTACCACCGAACCCAAAAGCATAACAAAATCAAAGGTTGTCATGGCCTTAAGTCCGTAGCCATAACCATACCACATTTATCTACGGGGCTGTAACCCTATATAGCATGGGCATGCAAAAACCTATAACCCAGGGAAAATAGTACTACATCTGTTAAGATTCGCCAGAGTGACCTCCCACGACGCATAACGTCCACCGATAGAATATTCGCTAGGATGGGTATGTTTCACATAAATATCATGCACACAGATATTAATACTCACACACACACATATACATATACACACACATACACACACACACACACACACACACACACACACACACAAACACACACATATATATATATATATATATATATATATGCCTATATATTTCCCGAGTTCGGCTAATCCGTGCCTAACATCCGAAGTACTAACCTATAAGTCCCGTTTATCCCCAACTCTTAAATATTTAATTCTTCACTAAATTAGTTATTACTCAACCAAAATTAGTTTTACATGTTGAATCCCCATCCCAAAATCAGTTATTACTCTACCGATTTTTATATGAATCTAAACACACACAAAATCAACAAGTAAGTTATACACTTGCGTTGAATAGTGGTTGAATCTTAGTCTCCTCTTTGTTAAATCTAACCAAGAATAGCCTTTTTCCACCCTTCCTTATGTTCTTCCTCCTTATTTTTGCACCAAAAGACTACCAGAGGTTTAGAATGTATAAAGTGGTCGCCTCCTAACCCTAGTTGTAACACCCCATATTTTTGACGATTTAAATAATTATGTGATTATTTATTATTGTGAGGATGATTATGTGATTAATTATTATTGTTGGATTAATTAAATTAAAATTCGAGAATTTAATTATTTATTAATCCGAATTGAAATAATTATTAACTAGCGTAATATGGAATGATGCAAATTTGATAAATTGTCGAGAGTGAAATATTCCACAGTTTGGTATATTAAGTCGGGACACGCATGTGAGTTGTGTCGGGACTAATTGGATAGAATATAAAGGTAAATTATTTTTAAATAACTCGTACGGTAATTTTGATTGCGCCGTTGAGTCCGGAAGGGTCGAGATAGTCAGAAAATACTATCCGGGTATTTTATTTGGACTCCAAAATATTTTAGGCCAAACCGGCACCCCGTAGGGATAATTTTGTAATTTGGATTTTTGGGGGTTTAATTAATGACGAAAATCAGTAATTAAATAATAAAGGTACATGGGTAAAACATTACCCATCTTATTCTAAACCTAAGTGAGAAAGAGGAAAAACCTAAGAGGGAGAAGAATGACTCTATAGGTGTTCTTGGAGAAAGGCTCAAGCTTTTACACCGAAAAGTCCACCAGCGCGTAGATCGCAAAAAGAGGAACGCGTCTATACCAACATCACCAAAGGATCAAACCATCGATTTAAGGCAAGTGTTTATTACTTGCGTGCTTTAGTAATAATTGTGTTCATGTTAGAGTAGGTGATAACCCATTAATTATGAAAGTTAATTTTGAGAAAAATTGATGTTATGATTCGTATATTGGGACTAAGATTTCAAGATATTAAATCCATTCATGTAGATATGATTACAATCACGAATTGATGATAATTTTCCATGAACAAATCTGGGTTTAATTTAGAGTTATGCTCTTAATTTAAGAATTAGGGTTCTTGTTAAATAAATTGGGGATTTCATATTTAATTGATGTATGGTGAGGATTTAATGATTCTAGGTTATTAGAAATCATCTAGATATGTTAAGACATTAATTGGATTTGTTGTTTGGGTGTTTGGGATTGAACACTAGAGGTTTTAGAGGTGTAAATGGTGGGAAAACGCTGAAATTTTGGGGAAGAGGACGAGACAGGAGGTCTCGCGCGAAGGTCGTTCGCGCGAGATAAGGATCTCACAAGAAGTCGTTCGAACAACACGTGGCAGTCATTAGAGTGACAATGCTTCTGGTTCGAGCGAAAGGTCTACAAAAATTCTGGAAATTTCCATTATTACCCCAAATTACGTTACGCAATTAATTTGAGTGAGAAAACTGATATTTGATGGACTTAGCCTAGTACAGAATTTTTAGGAAGTATTTGGGAAATAATAATTTAAATAATTGGAACAGCATGTTGACCTTGGAGATTACGTGAGTGATAGTAATCGAATTAAATATATTATACGTAGGAATGAGAGAAAAATACGTATGGAATATATCTATATGAATTGGTTGGGTGAATACCCTAGAATTTTAATAGTATGTGTGTACGTCTATTAGATGATAATACTGTTAAGTGTGCTAATGGGTGATAATCCGGGGGTACAAGAATAATACTGTTAAGTGTCCTAATGGGTGATAACCCGGGGTACAAGAATATTTTTGTTAAGTTTACTAATGGCTAATAACCCGAGGGTATAAGAATATTATCGTTATGTGTACTAATGGCTGATAACCCAGGGGTACAAGAATATTGTTGTTAAGTGCACTAATGGGTGTTAGCTCAGGGGTGCAGGATTATTATGGTTAGCTGCGCTAATACTGAGGGTGTAGGATTAATATATATATATATAGGGATGATGTGACTGTATATATATGAATGTACTTGGGAACATTCTACTTGTGAAATTAGTAGATATAGTATAAATGAGAAATATAATAATCTTAGTGGGTAAAAGATTAACCATTCGAACGGTGAATAATGGAACTTTTAGTTATGTGAGATAAACTATTTCTTTAATGCATTGTATGGGCGATACGGGTATATTACTGGAGAACGTAGATGGTGATATTATGATTTTGAACTAGTTAGGCTGGGTAGCATAGCTAGTGTGGGTTAGATGTACGTTAGGCGTGCATAATAGATGAGAGGTGAGAATCTCATGTAAGAGTGTGATATCTAACATGCACATAATACTTACTTCATTGCAGTTTTAAATACTTGTTAATTATTTTTAAAACATCGGGCTCTGACCCGTTCCTTGCAAATTTTCTCTCTTTTGCTATATATATATATGTATTATATCAGGTGCTCGGCCACAGGGATACTAGAACTAGAGATTTGGATTGCTTTACGTGCTGTAGCTGTTGTGAAAGTTGTAGGTCCTTGCATTAGACGCATTCATCATTTCCATTCAGTTATCTAGACATCACAGTTGGGCCATGTGTCGCCCATTCCTAGTTTTATCAGAGTTATTATTCAGTTTACTTTATCATTCTTTTAGTTGGAGGGATTTTACTATGAGTCTGTGAATTGGAATTTGGAACTTGGAGGTTTTACCCAGTCTTATTTATTTCAGTGTTTAGTATATTCTTGTGTATGATGAATGGTTTATATTTTAATAATTAAATTGAGAAATGGTTTCATTTGGTTATATGTAAAAAGGAAAATGTTTTGACGCCTAGCTTAATTCTATATTATGTGATTAATATGTTCAGAAGTTTCTCGACAGTGATGCTAAGAATGAACCAACTGAACATTCTTTTTAAATTAGTAAAGGACTGATCACCCTATATTTAATTGGGCGGGGTGTCATAGGTGGTATCAGAGCATCAGGTTCTAGAGTCTTTTAGGATCTATGTGGCTTATTACGTTTCAGCGTAGCGTTCTTTAATGTAGAGCCTTATGATAGGATTGTTCTATTCCCTTACGTTCTCCTGCTGCGAATTATAATGGATGTGACCCATTATACGAATTTTTGTGTGATTCGAACACCGAATATTTTAGGACGACCAGCGAAGCCGTAAGAAGGATTGTCGGAAAAGAAACTCGACAAAAGATATAAAGTAATTTGAGAATGGTGATCGTGAAAAATGTCGCTATAAGTATTATTGAAACAAGTGATAATGAGATCGTCACTCGGGAACAGTAGATTCCCAGGGCACAGTCATATATAACGGTGGAGTGACTTCAAGACCACCTAGCACAGTCGATAAGGGAGAAATCAGAGGAACTCTTTTGAAAACCATTAGTGAAGATGCGGAGAAGAAAGAGAGAAAGTGTAAAAGGTCAACGGAAGTAGAAATCCAAAGGCAATTGTGTAGAATAAAGTGTAACGACACTCAAAATTAAATTTGGAATTAAATTGGTAGCTCTTAGGAGCGACATAAAGTGATTAGAATCAATCACCACGTGTAGAAAGTATGTTTGAAATTTAAAGAGAAATTTAGGTACGAGTTGACCGTGAGGTCTTCCATTCGATGTTGTAAAAGAGATGCACGTGAAATTTGAAACTTAGCACAGTGAGTAAGTTGGGAGACTGATCGTGAGAGAAAGGTTGAATTGCGTAATGAACTTTGTACCTGGCAGAGGGGCATAAATTATCCAAAGGGCCTATAGTTGATAAAGGACCCGTGAGTAGAATACAAGCATGGATGAGAAGTCCATCTATGATGACTAATGTTGATTTCATCAAGGTTATTCAGTTAATAGTTATTGCAGTCTTTCCAGAAGAAGTGAGCCAGGAGGGTTAGAGAATCTGGCCAAAAGGTAAAACTGAACTTAACGGTGTTAGTGAAACACCACATGAGAGTGTGCCCAATAAGGAACTCGTTTAAATGATTTTGATTGTTTAACTTCCTACAAAGTGACGATGAATTCAATCAGGGTTGTGGAATCCAACCAGAGTTTCGAAAGGCCAGCGTAGCCAAAGGGACAACGAAAGAACAATTATGAGTTAAGACCGCCGGTCAGAGGGAAGGACATTCCAAAATGGTCAGTGGGACTAGTGATGGGGAAGTGACTCGTGAAGTTTCCCTATCAGAAGAGAGTAGGACTATAAGTGTTAAATGTGTCCATAATTGAGAAGTGAGACTGATGAGATTGAAAATGGTAAACCATGCCAGTTAGTCACAACAACTGGAGGAGTGAGACTTCTAGCAAAGGAATTTAGGTCAAGAGAATTAGGCCCATGAAATTTACAAATTGAGAGTGATGGGTTCAGGCTGGACCAGGGGAGTCCTCATTAAGAGTAGCATATAGTGTGTCAGGGTCGACGGGGCCAGGACGTAAACAAGAGTTCAGTAAAGCCATAATTGAGGCCTAGAGATTTTGGGCCAACATTTCAATAATGGGCATGAAATCCGCATGATGGGATAAATTTTCCACAATGAGAGGGGAAAAACTATTGGATAAAATCCTAGATGTATAATGATTGCAGATGTTCATGGGTCGTGTTGGCAGCCACGTGCTGAGACCCCCTGATTTGGCGAGACTGGTGAGGTTTTGCTTCTTCCTTATGAATAAAGGATAAATTCTAGTGACATGGGTGTGTCACAACTTATATGTAAATTGGAAACCCTAAAACTCGTGTGCGGGTTGAGTTGAGTGGGAATGTTAGTTATAACAGTCTTGTTATAAACGTATTTCTCGTTGATAGCGGAGCATTTTGATGTCGCCCGGGAGTGAACCGGGTGGGCCCTAAGGATATATTTTGTTGTTATAATTTACTGCTGCATTAAGTTAGCATTAGTAGAGTATATTATGATAATGTGTAGTGATTAATTACCGTTTGTTTGAACGATAGTAAATTTAGTGTTATGACTATCGTGTCGGGTACTCCAGGGGGAGTAATTTTTGTTTTGTGCGGCGCCACCTGAAATAGGGTTGGGCCTAGATATGTGTATATATGAAACTTTCATGGTATTGTAGACCTTAACGAGTAGGTTGTCTGGTTATATGTGATTCCAGTGCGTAGGAATTTATTCTACTGATGAGACTCAGGATACATTGTGTTCTTTATCAAGCAGCGAAATATAGTTCGTTATATATTTGTAGCACCCAGTACTTGGGATAGTAAGAGCATCATGCTTCATGTTACATTTTTTAGGGTCATGAGAGTGGACGAGTAAACCTTTATGTCAAAATACGGATATCGTGGGAAAGTACATAGTATGGACTGAAGGCCTTACGGACCTCGATAACCGACTGGGTTAGATAGTAGTGTATCGGGGGGGGGGGGGATCCTTATTTGGATTTCGCTTTGGGAGACATCCCACGCATGAAACTATCGAACATCGGGAGTTGGATAGAAGTTTGGTCGATAGTATATATGTTTTGTACATTGGTTATTGTACCTAAAAAAGAATATAATTGAGAGTTGATAATTCCATTATGACTTAAGGCCAATAGAGTCGCCTAGTCTTAGTATCATTCTGGACAGAGCAATGATGCCATTGAAGGATTGAATAAGTTATGACTAGTGGGGTGGTTGAGTGCACCCCTACTACATCAGCATACCAGGTATACGAGAATTGAAGTAAGAAAATTACATATCAATTGTACAATGTTACGCAAGGCATAGGATGTATGGGCGCCCTAGGTGATTGAATCAAGCAGTGGATTATGATTTTCATATGAATTCGATAACATGTTGACAGGTAAGCTAAATTTTATTCCGTAAGATTTGTCAGAGACTTACGTTTCAAGATTTGTGTCACGTGGTACGATAAAGTCACAAGTATCACGATTAGAAGTACATTGGAGAGAGTATGAAATGTATTAGGCTCCAAATAACAGTGGTGAAGGGTTATGATTTAGAGTAATATTGCAAGGTTAGTCTTGCAATGGGTCACCTAACTGTTGGAAAAAGGGTGGATAATATGAAACCAGTAGGGGTTTCTTCCACTAGTGAAAGGGAGAATATTCATAAGGATCTTCTCATGTAGCTAAGATGGTGAGACCATAGACATTGAGATGCGATTGAGTACGGCCTACCATCCACAGAAGGATGGTCAGGGTAAGCGGTCTAATAGGATGCTGGAAAGCTAATTTTATGTGCACCCTTAAATCTTCGGGGAGGACGAGAGCAGTACCTTCCACTAATGGAGTGGTGTTCAATAACTCCTATGAGTTCACGTTTGGGCAGAGTGCGAGTAGAGGTATGGCACGGTAAACCTGGTTGTTGTCCTACTTGATAGTTAGAGTTGGGGGCCCGACTATAATTGCAAATATCGGAGAAGAATTGTTATTATCATGTACATTGTGTGTGAAATATATATGGCACAATCAATTTACTCGTACGAACGACAAGAGATGGGTTCTTATGTATCAGAAAGGAGGATAAATCTACTAAGGTGCAAATAGTAGAAGACTATATAGTTAGAATATCTAAAATAAAGTTTAAGAGTGGAACTTAAGCGGTAAGGCTTGGGAAAGAGCCTATATGACAGGGTAACCTGGAGTTTAAAACAAACACATGTGAAGTGTTCATTATTAAGGGTACTCGATAGCGTACTACATGGGTGGTATGGAGTAGTTTACTTGGGAGCGCAAGGACGCGATGCGCAATATTATACACCGTTGTCTGTACCTACTACACTTCTTCCAAATTTCGGGACGAAATTTTGTTGTAAGGGGGAAGTATGTAACACCCCGTATTTTTTATGATTTAAATAATTATGTGTTTATTTATTATTATGAGGATGATTATGTGATTAATTATTATTGTTGGATTAATTAAATTAAAATGCAAGAATTTAATTATTTATTAATCCGGATTGCAATAATTATTAACTAGCGTGACAAGGATTAATACTTACTGTTGAGAATCATTGAATATTGCTGCGTGAATATGTAATATGGAATGATGCAAATTTGATAAATTGTCGAAAGTGAAATATAAGACAGTTTGGTATATTAAGTCGGAACACGCGTGTGAGTCGTGTCGGGACTAATTGAATGGAATATAAAGGTAAATTATTTTTAAGTAACTCGTATGGTTATTTTGAGAGCGCCGTTGAGTCCGGGAGGGCCGAGATAGTCAGAAAACATTACCCGAGTATTTTATTTGGACTCCAAAATATTTTAGGCCAAACCGACACCTCGTAGGAGTAATTTTGTAATTTGGATTTTTGGGGGTTTAATTAATGACAAAAATTAGTAATTAAATAATAAAGGTACGTGGTGTTGATACCAAATGTAATCTGCTGATGTGAACCAATAATAAGAAGACACGTGTCAATCTACATGGCACAATAACAACGAGGAAGTTTATTTCCCCCGACCAAGTCATGTTCTCTCCGAGCAACGAGGAGGACACCCCGAGGAACTCTATCATCCCGAGATACTCTAAGCACTCCGAGGAACTATTGATCAACGAGCAACTAAGGCGGTCCGAACTGCATCTCGGCCGTATCATTAATTACCAGACGGACAACTGTTCAACTATTCATTATATTCTTGACGCACACGCTGCATTAAATGTATTACCCTTTCATATGTATATCATTTAATGTATTGGACCTTTCATGTACAGCCTAAAGGCTATAAATACCTTGTATCATCCTCATTCAAGGGGACCGAAAATTCTTGAGAGAACTTGTAATCAAGAATTCCATAAACACTCAGCAATAACATAACAGTGGACGTAGGCTTTATTCCTAGCCGAACCACTTTAAAAATCTTTGTCTTATTTATTTATCTGTGATTAAATAATTAGAGCGATCTAGTTTTTTACATCAACAGATTGACGCCGTCTGTGGGAAACCACTGTTATTATCGTTTTTCCTAAAAATCATTTATCACCAATGGCAGATAATCCAGAATCCAGTAATCGAAATGTTGGAAATACTGGAAATCTTCCAAATCCATCTGCATCCCCAGATCTGGCTGGAATTATGACGAATCTGGCTCAAGGACAAACCGCCATGCAAGAATCTATGAGGCAACTCATTCAAACTCTTCAGGGCGGTGCATCTACCTATTCAGGGCAAAGGAGTGATCATAGGCAATCGCAATCTAGACGTACCGGGTCATATCGCAATGAGGAGTCTAATGATTCTTCTTATCAACCTGGGCGAACTTCATCGATACGGGCTACGGATACAGATCAACGTATCACTCTTTCTCCGGAGAGAACTAGCGCTTTGGAAAGATTAAGCAGGGTATCTCCTTTCAGTCGATTAGGACCAAGGAGGAACATGAGTCCACCTAGGGCTCCATCAAGAAGTTTTCGACCACCACCAGGTTTGAGAGAAGGATCTGCACAATCGCGACCAACTACTCGTCGAGATAAATCTCAGGAAGCTACGTCAGAGCAATCAGTTGCTCGGACTAGGCGGCCCGAGGAAGGGAATGAAGCATGGAAAGGTTCCATTCAACGGTTGGAAGATAGATTGGGAGAAATGGCTAAGGCAAGAAACCCCTTACAGAGAACTTTTGTTCAAGGAACACCTTTTGTGCAAGCCATTGTGGATTTCCCTACACCGTCAAAATTCAAAGCACCCGTAGTGACTCCCAAGTACGATGGAAAGACAGATCCCGTACTTCATATAGAACAATGCCAGGCTGCTGCAGATATTTACGTTGTCCCTGACGAGATGAGATGTAGAGCATTCTCAGGAACTCTTACCGGATCTGCACAGATATGGTACAATAATCTTCCTCGGGGTAAGATTTCAACCTTTGTTCAGTTAGCCGAATTGTTTATTGGCAATTTTTGTTTTGGGGCAAAGCCGGTAAAGCGAGTAGCACACTTGCTAAGTGTTAGACAAAAATCAGGTGAAAGTACTAGAGATTACATAACTCGTTTCAATAACGAGAAGCTGGAAGTCATAGATTATGAAGAAAAGACAGCAATCACCGCTCTGATGAATGGTTTGCTGCCTAACAAGCTGTACTACACTTTGGCCAAAGATCCACCTAAAAATATGTCGGAGTTGATGGCAAAGGCGGCCAAAATCATGAATGCCGAGGAGGCTATGGCTGCGAAGAAGAATATGGACAAAGAAGTTAAAGTTGAGGTCGACAATTCTAAGAAGAAAGATCAGAAAGGTAATGGTAGTGATAAACATTCCAGGAATAACAGGATGAAGTTGGAAGTCCTAAAGAAGTATGATAATTATACTCCATTGAAAATGGGTATAAATCATGTTTTGGAAGAAATCAGGAATAACGAGGAAATCAAGTGGCCAGAGAAACTGAAGACAAATCCCGACCTGAGGAATAAAGACAAATATTGCGAGTTTCACAAAGATCATGGCCATATGACCAAAAATTGTATAGCCCTCCAGAACGAGATTGAAACACTCATCCGAAGAGGAAAATTATCAAAGTATGTAGATCGCAGAGGTGAAAGGAAGAATGATGATAGAACTAGAGAGAGATCTAGATCTCCTCGTCGTGCAGAGGATAAAAAGAAGAGGGACCATGAAGAGGATCCAGATGATGACCCCGATCTTCCCAAGAAACCAAGGAAACCTGAACGAGAGGTATTTTCCATACGTTTTGGATCACTTGATTGTAATGTTATTACAGGAGGAGATGCAGGAGGAGGAGACCTTACGGCAGAAAGAAAAGCTTACCTCGGAGAGGCTCAAGCTTGTTCATACATTCAGTGAATAAACCTGGCCGAGGATGATCGTCCGAGGAAGGTAAACAAAGAGAAGCTAGTGATTGGTTTTTTAAAAAACGACCTGGCAGATGTTCTTTACCCTCATGATGATCCTTTGGTGATCAAAATGAGGATGAAGGATGTGATCATTTCAAGGGTGTTAGTAGACAATGGTAGTTCGGCAGACATCATGTACTATTCATGCTTTGATAGCTTGAATTTAAAATTATCTCAATTGGAACCTTATCACAGACCCCTTCTGGGTTTTGCTGGCGAGAAAGTTTTTCCACTTGGGACGATCAAGTTGGATATACTCATTGGAACTTGGCCTGCTTGTCGAACAGAAAGAATACGCTTCTTTGTGATGGATAAGAATGTGCAGTCCGCCTACAACATCATCATGGGAAGAGTTGGATTAAAGAAGTTCGAAGCAGTTCCATCTACAGTACATCAATGTTTGAAATTTCCAACGAATTTTGGAGTAGGAATTATGAAAGGTGATCAAAAAGTAGCTCGGGAATGCTATTATTCGTCTGCCGAGCAAGAAGAACTTGAAGAATCAAGGAAAAAGACTACTACTTATCAAGTGGAGGAGAGCACAGAAATTGAAACTCTTGACCCTAGGGATGAATCTCAACTCGTAAAAGGGCAGGTTGTGGAATCTACAGAAATTGTTATCCTGGACGACGAGCATCCTGAACGAATAACTCAGATAGGATCGTCGTTGGATGTTTCAATAAAACAAGATTTGATAACTTTCTTGAGAAATAGGAAGAATACTTTTGCTTGGAGTCATGAAGACATGCCAGGTATAGATCCAAACTTTTTATGTCATGAGCTCAACGTGAATAAGGAGATCAAGCCTGTGAAGCAAAGAAGAAGAGTGTTTAGTCCCAAGAAGAATCAGGCCATACAAGAGGAGGTCGAGAAACTCCAGAAAGCCCAATTCATTGAAGATGTGAAATATCCAGATTGGTTGGCAAATGTGGTGATGGTAAAGAAGAAGAACAACAAATGGAGAATGTGTGTTGATTTTACTGATCTCAACAAGGCATGTCCAAAAGATCATTTTGCATTGCCCAGAATTGATCAACTAGTGGATGCTACCTCAGGACACGAGCTACTCAGCTTCATGGATGCTTATTCTGGCTACAACCAGATCAAAATGAAACCTGAAGACAGGGAAAGTACTTCTTTTATTACCCCAAGGGGAACTTATTGTTATAATGTTATGCCTTTTGGTTTAAAAAATGCAGGTGCAACATATCAGCGGTTGATGAACAAAGTTTTTACCGAACAAATCAGCCGCAATATGGAGGTCTATGTCGACGACATGCTCACCAAAAGCAAGAGAGCTGCAGATCATTTGGTTGACTTGAGTCAAACTTTTGATCAACTGGATAAATACCAGATGAAGCTCAACCCGACGAAGTGTACCTTTGGAGTACGAGAAGGAATGTTCCTCGGATACATCGTCAACCAGCGAGGTATTGAGGCTAATCCAGAAAAGATCAAGGCTCTTTTAGGGCTGCGATCTCCGACGACGAAGAAAGAAATGCAGAGTCTTACCGGACGGGTTGCAGCACTCAACAGATTTGTATCCCGAGCAACTGATAAATGCCTCCCATTCTTCAAAACACTGCGAAAAAGTTTTGAATGGACTGATGAATGTGAGAAAGCCTTTCAAGATTTGAAGAAGTATTTGGGAGCCCCACCATTGTTGTCTAGGCCAATAAATGGGGAGACGCTGTACTTGTATTTGGCAGTATCAGAAAATACAGTTAGCTCGGCATTGATCAGATTGGAGAATGGAGTCCAGAAGCCAATTTATTACACAAGCAAGGCCTTCCGAGGTGCGGAAATCAGATACCCAAAGCTGGAAAAATTGGCACTGGCATTAATTGAAGCAAGTAGAAGAATGAGGCCATACTTCCAGGCCCACACCATCATTGTGTATACCGACATGCCGTTAAGACAAACCCTTCACAAGCCAGAAAAATCAGGAAGATTGATGTACTGGGCAATAGAGCTCGGTGAATATGATATTGTGTATGAACCCAGATCATCGTTGAAAGGGCAAGCCGTTGCAGATTTTATAGCAGAGTTCACATACCCTGATACCCCCGAGGAGCAAAAGGTGCTTGCTGACCTACCTGTGGACGATACAGGATCAACAGACACAGATCCAAACCAACCAAGGTTGGTAAAAGGACTTGTGGATGTAGAAAAATCATCATATTCAAACCCCGATCAACTCCGGTTGGTAGAAGGGCGCGAACAAATGACCGACGAGGAACGAAGAATACCCGGGGATGATGAAAGAAAACAGATGATATTTCACCGAGGAACTCTAACAGATAAGAAATTTGAAGACGAGTTACATACATGGAGATTATATATAGATGGATCATCTTGCACGGCTGGTTGTGGAGCAGGGATTGTTTTAAACTCTCCAGACGATATTGACATGGAGTATGCCTTGAGATTCCAATTCAAAGCTTCCAATAATGAGGCTGAATATGAGGCTATGATAGCAGGTTTTCATTTGGCGAAAGTTATGGAGGCACGACAAGTAATTGTTTTCAGTGATTCTCAATTAATTGTGAATCAAATGATGGGAATATATGCAGTGAAGGGAGAGTTAATGGTGAAGTACCATGCAAAAGTGATGGAGTTATTAACAGAATTTGATGCTATTCAATTGGTAAGGATACCGAGAATGGAGAATGCTAGAGCAGACGCATTGGCCCGACTAGCGTCAGCTACGCGCACCGAGCTGCGAAGAACAATACCAATTGAAGTATTAGAAAGTCGGAGCATAGAAGAAGATCTGACAGTGAAGATTATTACCCTTGATTTAGGACCGTCTCGGATGGATCCTATCAGAGCATACATTGAAGAAGGAGTGCTACCGGAGGACAAACTAGCTGCCAAGAAATTGAAGTATAAAGTTGCTCGGTATGTGTTAACTAATGGTGTTTTGTATAGACGAGGCATTATGGCAGGTTTGCAGAGATGTGTGCATCCATCAGAAGTCAAAGAATTGATTGAAGAAATCCATGAAGGATCTTGTGGAGCTCATGTAGCAGGTCGGACTCTTCTGCAAAGGGTGATGACACAGGGATACTACTGGCCGACGGTGAGGGCTGATTGTATAGCCTATGCTAAGAAGTGTGACAAGTGCCAACGTTTTTCCTCCATCCGAAGAACTCCACAGGCATTGTTGACACCCATAACATCACCTTGGCCATTTGCCATATGGGGGATTGATCTAGTTGGACCACTGCCGACGACCCGAGGAAGGTTCAAGTATCTCGTCGTGGCAGTAGACTATTTTACTAAGTGGGTGGAAGCTGAACCACTAATTGATATGACGTACGAGAAGGTGTATCAGTTCATATGGAAGAATATCATTTGTCGATATGGTCTCCCCCACGCTTTCATCACAGACCATGGAACGCAATTTGATAATGAAGAATTTGCTGCCTATTGTCATCAGTCAAACGTCTTGAAGTTTCATTCAGCACCAGGCCATCCTCAAAGCAATGGACAGACTGAAGTGACGAACAGAACATTACTAAATGGGTTGAAGAAGAGGTTAAGTGAGGCTAAAGCAAATTGGATTAATGAGCTACAGTCAGTTTTGTGGGCTTACCGAACAACTTCCCGAGCAGCAACAGGAGAATCACCATATATGCTAGCATTTGGAAGTGAGGCTGTGATACCTGTCGAGTTGGGCCTACCAACACACAGGGTGTTAAATTTCAATTCTCCGATCAGTGATCTGATGAGAAGGATGGATTTGGATATGCTCGAGGAAGTCAGAGAAGAGGCAGCCATCAGGAATGCTGCTTATCAACAACGAACAGCTCTGTTTTACAACAAAAGGGTAAAGAAATGTGATCTAAAAAAGGGGGATTATGTGCTAAAGAAGGTCATTCAGAAGCAGAATAAACTGGAAGCAAACTGGCATGGACCTTACCGAGTTACAGAGGTTGTTCGACCAGGAACTTACTGAATAGCAACTCTAGAAGGAGAGGAATTTAAGAACGCATGGAATGCTGAACACCTGCGCAAGTATTATCAATGATGTCAAATGAAAAACATTTCTTTCATTATGAATAAAACGAGGATGTTTCGCCATTTTCTTTCTGGTTGAAAATTTTTTGGGGAATACTAGTGTAATACACTACACAACAAAAGTGCTCTAAGGAGCCAACCTCCTTTGGTTAGGAGGACAGCTCTACGGAGCAAAAGTGCTATAAGTAGCCAACCACAGCTCTACGGAGCAAAAGTGCTATAAGTAGCCAACCTCCTTTGGTTAGGAGGACAGCTCTACGGAGCAAAAGTGCTATAAGTAGCCAGCCTCCTTTGGTTAGGAGGACATGCTCTAAGGAGCAAAAGTGCTATAAGTAGCCAACCTCCTTTGGTTAGGAGGACATGCTCTAAGGAGCCAAAAAATGCTCTAAGGAGCCAAAAGCTTTAAAGAGCCAGAAACTGTACACCAGCATGATCAACTACGGTTGGTAAGATAAAAATATACTCTCATATTACAACTTATGTTGGTCGGGAGGTAATATTATTACAATGAGTTCTTTGAAGAACAAAATGTTCAAAAAATACACCAAGTATAGTTGGTCGGGGATAAAAACCCAATAACTGTAGTTGGTCGGCGAGGACAAACTATTGATCTTAGTTGGTCGGACGCAATTTTATAATTAAACCAAGTATAGCTGGTCGAGGATAAAAAACCCATCAGCTGTAATTGGTCGACAAACATTATTCACCCACCTTGGTTGGTTGGAAACAGTTTGAACATTTTTATACTCGTTACTTTTTTATTAAGTGATCGAGCAACATTACTGATACTTGTAACTTTTTATTACTAAGTTGGTCGATGAACAACACAATAATGTTATCTTTTACATATGCACAGATGTAAAGTATTTTACAAGACAATAGCAATTAAGATTGCGAATAAAAAATGAAAGTCTTTCGTTAAATTCAAAAAACAAAATACATTGAGAATGAAAATGTATACTAACTATTACATTGAGATTCCTATTCTATTGGTTTCTTTTCCTTCTACTTTTGAAACAGGTTCCTCACCAGCAGGAGGATCATCTAAAATATAAGAGGAGTTTATGAAGTTAAGACCTTTCAACATTCTGATATTCATCACAGATGATCTATCCGAGAAGCATTAGCCCATTCCCGAGAAGAACTTGCTCGTCCCTGAGAACCTCTTATTCATCCCCGAGCAGAGGTAGAAATCAAAATCAACATCAACAGTATTGAGATCTTTGCTACTACTATCCCAACCAATATTGAAGAAGAAGTTATATGAAAATGTTTCGAAGTCCACCACTAGCTCATAGGAGGCAGTAGGTCAGCTAGCAAACCAATCAACATACTTGAAGATTATGACAAGCTACAAACGACATCATATGTCGTCCAAAAGATAATGCACTTTATGTTAAACAAATCAAGAAGGTAGATCAAGAATTTCACGAGCACCGAGCAACATTGCAGAATAAATACTCCATCCTTTCAAGTAACCCATCAAGCATGAAGCATTGGGGGCTTCTGTTGATACCAAATTTAATCTGCTGATGTGGACCAATAATAAGAAGACACGTGTCAATCTACTTGGCACAATAACAACGAGGAACTTTATTTCCCCCGACCAAGTCATGTTCTCTCCGAGCAACGAGGAGGACACCCCGAGGAACTCTATCATCCCGAGATACTCTAAGCACTCCGAGGAACTCTTGATCAACGAGCAACTAAGGCGGTCCGAACTGCATCTCGGCCGTATCATTAATTACCAGACGGACAATTGTTCAACTATTCATTATATTCTTGACGCACACGCTGCATTAAATGTATTACCCTTTCATATGTATATCATTTAATGTATTGGACCTTTCATGTACAGCCTAAAGGCTATAAATACCTTGTATCATCCTCATTCAAGGGGACCGGAAATTCTTGAGAGAACTTGTAATCAAGAATTCCATAAACACTCAGCAATAACATAACAGTGGACGTAGGCTTTATTCCTAGCCGAACCACTTTAAAAATCTTTGTCTTATTTATTTATCTGTTATTAAATAATTAGAGCGATCTAGTTTTTTACATCAACAATGGCCACTGCCATTTTAGTTGCGTCAACACGTGGGTAAGACATTACCCATTAGATTCTAAACCTAAGTGAGAAAGAGGGAAAACCTAAGAGGGAGAAGAAGGACTCCATAGGTGTTCTTGGAGAAAGGCTCAAGCTTATACACAAAAAATTTCACCAACGTGTAGATCGCGAAGAGAGGAACACGTCTATACCAACATCACCAAAGGACCAGACCTTCAATTTAAGGCAAGTGTTTATTACTTGCGCGCTTTAGTTAATAATTGTGTTCATGTTAGATTAGCTGATGACCCATTAATTATGAAAGTTAATTTTGAAAAAAATTGATGTTAGGATTCGAATATTGGGACTGAGATTTCATGAGATTAAATCCCTTCATGTAGATAGGATTACCATCACGAATTGATGATAATTTTCCATGAACAAATCTTAGTTTAATTTAGAGTTATGCTCTTAATTTAAGAATCAGGGTTCTTGTTAAATAAATTGGGGATTTCATATTTAATTGATCTATGGTGAGGATTTAATGATTCTATGTAGTTAGAAATCATCTAGATATGTTAAGACATCAATTGAATTTGTTGTTTGGGTGTTTGGGATTGAACACTAGAGGTTTTTAGAGGTGTAAATGGTGGAAAAAAGCTGAAATTTTGAGGAAGAAGACGAGACACGAGGTCTCGCGCGAAGTCGCGCGAGGGTCGTTCTCACGAGATAAGGATCTCGCATGAACTCATTCGAACGACACGTGGCAGTCATTCGAGCGACAACGCTTCTGGTCCGAGCGACAAGTCTAAAGGAATTCCAAAAATTTCCATTTTTACCCCAAATTAAGTTACGCAATTAATTTGAGTGAGAAAACTGTTATTCGATGGACTTAGCATAGTGCAGAATTTTTAGGAAGTATTTGGGAAATAATACTTTAAATAATTGGAACGGTATGTTGACCTTGGAGATTACGTGAGTGATAGTAATCGAATTAAATATATTATACATAGGAATGAGAGAAAAATAGGTATGGAATATATCTATATGAATTAGTTGGGTGAATACCTATGAATTTTAATAGGATGTGTGTACGCCTATTATATGATAATATTGTTAAGTGTACTAATGGGTGATAATCCGGGGGTACAAGAATAATATTGTTAAGTATACTAATGGGTGATAACCCGGGGGTACAAGAATATTTTCGTTAAGTGTACAATAAATGATAACCCGAGGGTACAAGAATATTATCGTTATGTGTACTAATGGGTGATAACTCGGGGGTACAAGAATATTATTGTTAAGTGCACTAATGGGTGTTAGCCCGGGGGTGCAGGATTATTATGGTTAGGTGTGCTAATGGGTCTTAGCCCGTGGGTATAGGATTTGTATATATATGTATAGGGATGATGTGACTATATATATATATATATATATATATATTTCTACTGTGTGAAACTGGTAGATATGGTGACAATAATAAAATGATTTGCGCCAAGTGGTTTTAACCTAAGGGTGCAAGATTAGTTTATATATATATGGGGATGACGTGAGTGTATATATATAAATGTACTTGGGAACATTCTACTTGTGAAATTAGTAGATATAGTATAAATGAGAAATAAAATAATCTTCGTGAGTAAAAGATTAACCATTCGAACGGTGAATAATGGAACTTTTAGTTATGTGAGATAAACTATTTCTTTAACGTACTGTACGGGCGATACGGGTATACTACTGGAGAACGTAAATGGTGATATTATGATTTCATACTAGTTAGGATGGGTAGCATAGCTAGTGTGGGTTTGATGTACGTTAGGCGTGCACAATAGATGAGAGGTGAGAATCTTATGTGAGAGTGCGATATCTAACATGCACATAATACTTGCTTCATTGCAGTTTTAAATACTTGCTAAATATTTTTAAAACATCGAGCTCTGACCCGTTTCTTGCAATTCTTCTCTCTTTTTTTATATATATGTATTATATCAGGTGCTCAGTCACAGGGATACCAGAACTAGAGATTTGGATTGTTTTACGTGTTGCAGCTGTTGTGGAAGCTGTAGGTCCTTGAATTAGACACATCCATCATTTCCATTCAGTTATCTAGACATCACAGTTGGGGCATGTGTCACCCATTTGTAGTTTTTATCAGAGTTATTATTCAGTTTACTTTATCATTCTTTTTGTTGGAGGGATTTTACTATGAGTCTGTGAATTGGAATTTGGAACTGCGAGGTTTTACCCAGTCTTATTTATTTCAGTGTTTAATTCATGTTCAGTATTTAGTATATTCTTGTGTATGATGAATGGTTTATATTTTAATAATTAAATTGAGAAATGGTTTCATTTGGTTATATGTAAAATGGAAAATGTTTTGATGCCTAGCTTAATTCTATATTAGGCGATTAACATGTTTATAAGTTTCTCGACAGTGATGCTAAGAATGAACCAATTGAACATTCTATTTTAAATTTGGTAAAGGACTGATCACCCTATATTTGATTGGGCGGGGTGTCACACTAGTCTCCTATTTAAACCTCTTAATCTTGTATTCAGATTAACCCCTTAAGAAAACATGACTTAAATGCCCCCGAATGGGTCCCGATTAGTCTAAAAATCTCTCGGTAACTGATCTCTACCCATGGTTACTTGATTTTGACTATTTCGACCCATTCCTGATCAACTGTGCATTCGAAATAACCATCCGAGTTACCAAACATAAATATCCTATCTCAATCCACAAATAGCCTACTCGTACGTCCTGGTTGAGATACCGTTAATCCCTGTCATTATTACCCACTACGACGTACTAACAATTTACCGAATTTAATTTACTTTACCACACTTAGTAAATTTTACTTTCACATAAATAATAATTTTATTCTCACTAATTAATATTTATTAAATATTCATATTATTATGAGCACACGTATAATTAAAATGCTGAAATTAATTATTCAAAAATACGGGGTGTTACATACTTACCCCCTTCCAAAGAAATTTCATCCCCAAAATTTAGGCATACCTGTCGTAAAAAACTCTGGATACTGCTCTCGCATATCATCCTCCTGCTCCCACGTGACTAGTCTACATTATATTGTCCCCACTGCACTCGAACCAGGGGCACCAGCTTAGATCAGAGCTTATGCTCACTACGATCAAGAATAGTAACCGACCTCTCCTCGTACGAGATGCACTACACCAAATCTATCAAATTGTCACGGTCATTGACCTTGACAACTTTAACTTGTCAAGGTCAATGACCGTGACAATTCTGGGCGAGGCAACTTTTTTTATCACGGTCATTGACCGTGACAAGTTCATTAGATTTGTCACGATCGTGTCATGGTCAGTGACCGTGACAAGTTTTGTCACAGTTATAAACCGTGACAAGCCCGTGATATTTAATAAAAAATTGTCACGGTTATTAACCGTGATAAAAAAAATTGTCAAGGGCTTGTCACGGTCAATGACAGTGACTATTCTGGGCAGAATTGAAAAAAATCTGTTGGGCAGTATGGCCACTGCCACTGCCCAGTAGTATATTTGTACCTGTTATAGCAACATTGTACCTGTTCAAACATCATATATCCAAATAAACTAGAGATAATGCAAATATACATTCAAAATAAAAACAATATGCATCACGATATAATCCAAATATAATTCAAATGTACCAACTTAAAAATAATTCAAATGTACCAACTAAAAAATAATACAATTCAATTCAAATAATGTCACTACATGTCTTGGGTAAGGTTAAATCCGAGGAGGTGAGTAGGCCACACGATATACAAATTGACACACCCACTGATATACATCGTGCCGCATTGTTGGCGCAACCACAACGAAGAGTTCTCCTTCCCGTGTATCACATGCGTGATGAGAACCTCGGACTCGATGTCTTGAAGCTCACGTCCATGAACTAGTCCACCCTGGACGATATTCAGGTCCCTTAACCCCTGCCTTATCCGCTGGCCATCAAATATGTCCAGTATAAACACGCTCGGCCAACCAAGCGTCGACATCGGTCGGTCGAAGGGAGCCAAATAGGAAAGTGGATCATCAAAGTCCGCATGTGTCGGCGATGAAGCAGCGAGGTCCATATCCTCGTCATCCCGCACCCTGTCCTCCCGCACCCCTCCCCCCACCTTCTCCTTCCCTTTCCCCTTGCGTTTTTTTCCGCCCAACGAACGCTTCATGAATGAGAACATATCTTGGACTGTCGCCTCCAAACGGGACATCTTCGCATCATACGAGTCCACCATTCGAGCCAACCCGGTGTCGCTTGTCTCCAATCCGATGATCCTAGATTTGGCCACCCACGAGCTCACCCCCTTGTCCTCCCCTTGCGATCAGAGCCAAGCACTTGGCTGAGCGCGTCTGTGGACAAAGATGCCTTGTCGGCATCAGACTGCGACTCATGCACTTCTTTAAGCTTTGCCTGAAACGACAAGAAGCACATGATTAGTAAAATAAGTAAATTAAAAAATTATAACGTAATTAACAAAAAGTAAACTGTCGGATTACTTACAATCGTGGTCGCGATGCTCGGGGACACCTCCTTGTCCTTCCCCTTCTTCGTCCGAAGAGCCACATAAGTATCGAGCCTATGTGGCCTACCCCCAGGGCCACTCCCTGTCCTCTGAAATAAAATAAAGTAAAATTAGTATCGGCCCCGCAAAATAAAATAATGCAGAACAATATATTTCTATAGTTATAGAAAAATTAAATCTTACCATCACCTATGCTCCACCTCGGCGTAAGACGTCCGGTCGGAGTAGTGCACGTCCGCCTTTTTTACCCGATTTTCCCCCCCTGATTGGCGAGATGCCAATTGTCACTCCCCGATCTCATTGTCAACGAACTTTTACCATTGTGCCAATGAGATCGGCTCCTTCGGCGGGACGGATTCACGCCTTTGGATAATGGACTCTCGTGTCTTCCCAAAGTACCGGGTCCGCATATTTTTCTTCCACGTTTTGTGTTGCTCCCTCAACTGCTCTAAGACGGAATCGCATAGCTTTGGATCTAGGCTGAATTGTTCATGTCCAACAAATACAATTTTAGTTGCAAATAAATATAAATATAAAATGAAATTGAAATCGAAATTGAAATATTCATATGAATATGAATATAAATATAAATATAAATATAAATACATTACCTGTAGTGCCACCCAAACAACTAACTTGAGCTCATATGGAACCTCCTTCCAACTAATGTACCCTGGGCCGATGATCGTCTTTACCAGCATGAGGGATCTCGCTAATAACCCCGACTTGTTCTCGATGGCCATCCCCAATTTGCCATATTTGGGGAGCCTAGGGGACAAGGAGCCCTCGTCGCCTCCGCTACCACCGAGCCCAGACGACATCATCATAACAAGCATTATCATCCTTGCCTTAATACCTGAATGAGACATTTGCTGTAAAAAAAATGTTATTAGTACATATCAAAATGAATTAAAAGAAGACATGCGAATAAACTAACAATTAAAGTATATAATTATTAATTTACTAATTTATAATGAGGGGCAATCCTACTTTCATAATTAATCATATATTAATTTACTAATTTACAATGAGGGGAAATCATATATTAATTTACTAAAAAAATTAATAACCAATCAATTCGTTTACAAGGTACATTACGCACAAATACGCACATACACGTACACTACACACACATATACACACGCGCACACATACCCACACACCCACGCACATTCACACACACACGCAGCCCCCCTACCCCACCACCACCCACCCATCCCTGCCCCCCCCCCCCCCATCTCCTCCATCTCCTCCTAAGGGTGAGTTCACGTATGTTTCATTTAATTTCAAGTAATTTTCAAAAAAAGTTGAAAAATCTCACCCCGTATGGACAATAATCCAGTGGTCATGCCACTTTTAAAACTAACCAACCCAATATCGATCCATTATAATCCAATTAAAGCTATACAATTGTTGAGATTGTCCCACCACACACACACCCCACCCCACCCCCACCCCTACTACCCACACACACGCACACTACACAAGAGTGATACAAAGTAATTTTTAAAAAAAGGTTAAAAATCCCACCCCTATATGGACATTAATCCAGTGGTCATACCACTTCTGAAAATAACCAACAAAACATCGATCATCTATAATCCAACCGGAACAACAAATGTGTATCCCGTACTCCTTCTAATTCATCTACTCAATTAAATCATTTCATCAATTAAACTAACAATTAAAATATACAATTATTAATTTACTAATTTACAATGAGGAGCAATCCTACTTTCATATGAAATGGGCACTAATTATTAATTTACTTTCATATAAAACTATACACTTAAAGTTACAATTAAAGCTATGCAATTTATTTTATTAAAGCTATACAATTAATGTTATTTCGAATCTCAACAATTTTCTGTTAATGAGGGGCAATCCTACTTGCATATGAAAGGGAAAATACATATTTTATTAATCAAGTTGTCCATTTCAATTGTTGAGATTGCCCCAACCCACCCCCACCACACACACACCCCCACCATCACACACCCCACCCCACCCCCACCCCCTCTCCTACCACACACACGCACACGTACATGCACACACCCCACCCCACCCTTTCCCCCTCCGCTCACCACACACACGCACACACCTTCACACACACACACACACATATACCCCACCACGCCCTGCCCCCTCACCCCACCACACACACACCACCACCACCCCCTGCCCCCACCCAGCCCCCTGTCCCTCCCCTCCCTAGCCCCCCCATCCCTCCCCCTCACCCCACCACACACGCACACGTACACGCACACACACACACATGTACACACACACACACACCCCACCACCCTCTGCCCCCTCCCCCCACCACACTCCACCACACACATATATACACACACATACACACACATATAGAAATGAAAGAGAAAGAGAGGAAAAAAACATACCTTAGAGAGAGAGAGAGAGAGAGAGAGAGAGAGAGAAAGAGAGGGAAAATAAAAAATAGCGAAAAAAAAGAAAGCGTAGGCTTTTTTTTATTGAACAAATTGTCATGGATGTATCACGGTCCTTGACCGTGACAATATTATAAGGTTTGTCACGGTCATTGACCGTGACAATACGTTGTCACGGGCTTGTCATGGGCAATGACCGTGATAAAAAATGCGTATTTTTTCTCACGGTCAATGACCGTGACAAGGCTAACCGCTGGAAGGGTATCAATTTACCTATTTTGGTGTAGTGATATCTAGCTGCAAATCAATCTCCTCCAGTGGGATGTGCCAAAAATCTCTCTCACTCCTCTGATATCTCTTCAGCGATGACAAATGGAACACGTCATGAATCCTCTGCAGATGCTACAGTAATCCCAGTACGCAATTGGCCCGACTCTCTCAATAACTGGGAAAGGCCTTACATACCTCGGTTGTCATGACCCTGAACTAAATTAGTAGGGAACGATTGTCTTGACATGCCACCAAGGCAACAAATGTCTTCTATTTCGATAAAAATATTACTGCAAGTTCCTGTTCATATATGTATATGCTATATGTTCTTGCTTGAATAGGTATTTATATTTGAATGACAGTTTGTAGAAATGAATAGCTCATAATAGAATGTGTTGATGTAAAAAACTAGATTCGATCTAATTATTTCAATCACAGATAAAAATGAGTAAATAAATAAGACAGTAGATTTTTAAAGTAGTTCAGCTTTAAGAGAATGGCCTACGTCCACTATTTTTGTATTACTAATTTGTTTGCCTGGAATTCTCGATAAGTGATTTTACCAAGAGATTCAGCCTGTCCTCTAATGAGGAGATTACAATGTATTTATAGCCTTGAGGTTGTACATGTGAAAGAATTATGCATAGTTGTCCAGTAGGCATGTACATCTGTACGATAATAATGCGCAGTTATCTTTCGGTTTTCTTGATGCGTACGCCACAAGTATTTGAGTTGCTCGGACCGCCTTAGTTGCTCGGATCACCTGAGTTGTTCGGACCTCTTGAGTTGTTCAAACCTCTTGAGTTGCTTGGACCTTATTCGCCCAAAGTCTTTATATTCATCATGCAAATGGACACATGTATTTTTATGATTGGTCCACGTCAGCAGATCAAATTTGGTATCAACAGAAGCCCCCAATGTTTCACAGTTTGAGGTTGAGGAGGAGTGTGGAACATTCTTCTCGAAATATGAGGAGGTTAAATAGTCATCCTGAATTGTAGGAGTGTTTTCCTTGTATTTAATTTCTCTTTGAATTCATGGAATCAGACTTCATAATTATTTTGAATTTTTCCAGCTACTTCGATTTTCGTGCCCGTTTTGCTCCTTTTAGCCGCCGGTAACGCAAATGTCTTTCTCTATAATCATTACTTTTCTCTATTCCCAAGGTAAGGTACTTAAGCGCTACAGAAAATCCTATCGTCTTTCACTTTTTCAAATTTGTCTCTTTGAACTCTTTACGTTCTCTCTGTCTTGTGCCTTCCTTCTTTCCATTATCTATTGACAACTGATCTCTATTTCCTCTGTAAGATTTTCTTCCTTCTTCTTTAATTTTCTTTATTCGCCATGGTTTATCCTGTTGAGTCATTGGACAAATTTCGGGCTGATTTTTCAATCCCTTCATGGGTTATTTTGGAAGAATTATCTGGTCCTTCTGATTTATTTTCCTTGGCTGAGGGACACTGGTTCCCAAGTATCTTTATAGCCGAATGTGGCTTTTCTTTCCCGCCAAATTCACTGTGTTTGGAGTTTTGTCAATATTTCGATATTGTACCTGCAAAAGTAGCTCCAAATACATGGAAGGTAGTTAACGGTGTACATAAATTAAATCAAATCCATGGGACTCATTTAGGAATCCCAAAAATTATGTATTGCTATAGATGGGTCACTAGCGATAATACTTTTTATTTAAAAACTAGATTTTTAAATAGAGCTTTAGTGGTCAATCTTCCTGATACTAACAAAGATTACTTTGATCATGGGGTAGTGGTGAAAAATTGGCAACACCCTCCACTTGATGGAAATGATGTGTACCAAGGTCCCAAGTGTCCACCGTATGGCAATGGGATAGGTTGTTTTTATTTTTATTTTATTTTTGAAATTATATTTTCTTTGTGTTTGATAAAATGCTTCACTGACATTTGATTTTGTTTGTTACAGTTGATAGTAAAAGGAAACCCCCAAAAGAGATTGACGTTAATATAAAAAGCTTAAAACTTATCTGGAGTTTGCATCTATCTGTTGCTGGAGAGCATATTAGGTCTGCATCTTACTTGCTGCAATACAGAACTTTGAGCTCATCTTTCATTGCTCGTCCTGTGATAGTTGACCTTGAACAAGTACCAGCTGCTGATACTAGTGTGGAAGGTTCTTCTTTTGAATCAAATATACCTATCAGCGATATAATGAAGAGAAGAAAAGCTCCTTCCTTTTTCGACAAGCCTGCCTCTCCTGATGTTGAGGCAAAGAGAAGCAAAAAAGATGTCCCAAAAGAGGGGATAAAGACTGTAGAGGTACCCCTTTCTGATGCTGCCAAGAAATGTAGTGACAAGACCCCTGTGGCTCCAAGCAAGATCGTTGAGAAGCCCCCTATGGTTCTAAGGAAGGCAAGTGCTGTCATCCCTTCAAGTGATGTCATTGTCATTTCTCCAACAAAGACATCATCATTGATTGAAGACGTTCCTGCTCCTCTAAGGAGATTAAGGAAGGGTTCGTTTGAGAAAACTGCTGATCCTATCTTTCAATCTTCCAACGTTGAAAGTAGTGTTCCAACCTTCATTCCTCCGAGCTCCGCTGTGGGCTTAGTAAAATCCTGGACTATCCCAGAAGTCCAAGATATTGAAAATACTCTCACTCGTGAGAGAGTTACTGCGCTGGCTTCTCAACACATTGCCTCAGTAAGTGTTATTGATCTGAACCTTTTATTTTTTAATACTATGTTCATACATTGACTTAGAGTTATTTCTTTTTAAAGCTGGTAACGTGTTTCAACAGCATTGTAAAAAGGGATGAAGCCATCAAGGCCTCCAGTTCCTCGGATGGAGTGGAAAAGGCTTTTACTGGATTAACCCAGTCTCTGAAAGACTCTCATCAGAAGTATGAGGAAAATAAAATTGCTTAGGAAAAATAGGTTAAGTCCGTTGAGCAAGAGAGACATCGAGCTGTGGAAGCCTCCAAGGAGTTGGAGAAGAAATTAAAAGAGTTTGAGAAGAAAAATAAAGAGCTTGAGGAGAAGCTCAAGAATGCTGAAGAGCTTGAGAATAAGCTCAAAACCGCCGAGGAGGAAGTTAATAGACTTCATGAGGTTGATCGCCAGAAAACAGAGGTGGAAGGGAAGTTGGAAGCTGCCGAGGAACTTCTTATTGAGAGGACTTCCTCGTAGAAGGTGAAAAGAAAAATAGCAGTTAAAAAATCCTTCAGCGCTGGTTGGAACAAAGGCTGGAACAAAGGCTTGGCTGCCATGTCCTCTCAAATGGAGTTTGCCAGCCTTAAATATTTCAGGGATGGATGGGTTGTAGCCCTACAGGAGCTAAAAATCGCTGAGAATTCTGAACTGTTCCAGCGACACATTCATGGCCCTCCTCCCTCTCCTGGAGAAGAAGAAGAGGACGAAGCTACCTCAGAAGAATCTTCCATGATAATTGGGTACCAAGTCCCTGCTGTTGAACCTTGCTCCGAGCAGCCCCAACCAGCAAACATTTCTGCCGAGCAGCTTTCCTTGCCCTCCGAGCAACCTACCTCTTTATCCAAGCCTTCCGAGGAAGTCTTAGGAAGCAAGGAGAAGGTGTAGAGTTATTCGGATCTTTATCTTTGCTTTTTGTTGAATGTAATTTTGGGCTATGTACTTCTTCTTGTGATGAAATAAAATTTGAACTTGGTTGTTCATCTTTACTTTCCCTTGTCCTTACTCTGTTTGCATCACCATTGATTCTTTTTATTCCTTTCTCTTTGCTAGTTTATGGCCAGGATGGAGTTCCTATCGTCTCATAACACAGAGTTAATGAAAAAATGCAACGATTATTTTAAAGTTGGTCATGCAGCTCTTAGTGAAGCTCAGATAATTGACATCCTTGGATCAGGTGCTTCTGACCAAGCAATCGAAGCTTACCAGTACCAGAAGTTTTTACTTGATCGTGCCATCGCCAATAATATGGAATATTATGAGATGATTGAGGATCTCCAATAGCAATATAAAGAATCTTCAACTCTTCTTCATCAAGAATATGAGAAAAAATATCAACAATTAAGTGCTGACAAAGGGTACGACCAATTCATCTCGGCCTATGAGAACAAGGAGAGTATTCTGAAGCTTAAAATAGAGGAGCACGGGAATATTGCCAAGTTGTTGGAGCAGGAGAATATTCTTTTGCTGGAAGAAATAGAGCAACTCAAATCCACTACATCTTCTTCGGGTGCTTTTGTCCCTGTTAGCGATGAAGGTTTTTCTTTTTTGGAGATAGAAAATTCCAAACTTCGAGAAGAGTTGGAGACTTTGAAAAGGGTTGGGCCCTCCTCGTTTACTCATGGACGAGCAAGGTCTTCTTCTTGGCGATGAGCAAGGGCTATTCGGATTTCAATTAAATAGGCGAGGACTCAGTCAGCCTTGGAGAACCAAGAATTCCAGTTGGTGGCGAAGAACCAAGCCCTGACGGATGTGTCAAAAGAAATTATGAACCTCTCCGAGAAACTTTCCAATCAAGCTTCTGCTCTGGAGAGTAAAGAGATTTTGGTGAAGAAGCTCAATGAGCAACTTGTGAGATTAACCTATCAATTCCATAAGCAGCCCAGAGAATTTTGGATGGCTGGTTATAACGAAGCACTTTGTCATCTTGATGCTCGTTTAGAACAATCTAACAACGAAGGGTATAAACAGGGATGGTTGAATGCTCTTTGTGCTCTAAAATTGGAGAGGGGTCATTTTTTGTGGGATTACTATACTCCTGGAGTTCTTGATCTACCTGTCCCCCTTTCAAGCTTGACCTTAGTTGGATTCCAGCCCGGGATATTCCTCGCGTTCTAATCTCCAAGTATCTTGATGATTATAGTCTTCATTCAAATTTTGAAATTTCTTGCCCAGAACACATGCTTGATCATCCATCTGTAATGAACGTCAGAATGCTGCAAGATCTGAACTTCATAAATTCCCCTTATAGTCTTGATGATCCTCCAGCTGGGGTAGACCTTGTGTCAAAGGCAGAGGGAAAGAAACCTATAGAATATGATTTGTTTATGTAATGAGCTTCATTCATATTGCGTGTAATCTGCAATTTATATCATATGTAATTTGTTCTCGTTTTAATAAAGAAATCTTTTGTTTTCTTTGCAATTTTAATTGTTATCGGTTTGGAAATATTTTATGAAATATCTCTTTTATTCATGTATGTATATCTTGAGACAGATAAAAATGTCCTGTTTGATTTTTTAAACTGCTGACCAACCCGAGTTGGTGATATAAAATTCTTGACCAACCAGAGTTGGTCGTATTTGCTTCCCGACCAACCGGAGTTGGTGGTAATTATATCGCCGATCAACCGGAGTTGGTCGTATTTATTTCCCGACCAATCGGAGTTGGTGGTAATTGTATTACCGATCAACCGGAGTTGGTCGTATTTATTTCCCGACCAACTGGAGTTGGTGGTAATTTGCTTCCCGACTTATATTGCCGATCAACCGAAGTTGGTCGTATTTGTTTCTCGACCAACCGAAGTTGGTAGTAATTTGCTTCCCGACCAACCGGAGTTGGTGCTAATTATATTGTCGATCAATCGAAGTTGGTCGTATTTATTTCCCGACCAACCGGAGTTGGTGGTAATTTGCTTCCCGACCAACCGGAGTTGGTGGTAATTATATTGCCGATCAACCGGAGTTGGTCGTATTTATTTTGCAACCAACCGGAGTTGCTGGTAATTTGCTTCCCGACCAACTGGGGTTGGTGGTAATAATATTTCCGATCAACCGGAGTTGGTCGTATTTGTTTCCCGACGAACCGGAGTTGGTGGTAATTTGCTTCCCGACCAACCGGAGTTGGTGGTAATTTACTTCTCGACCAACCGGAGTGCTTCCCGACCAACCGCAGTTGGTGGTAATTTTTTTCTCGACCAACCGGAGTTGGTGGTAATTTGCTTCTCGACCAACCGGAGTGCTTCCCGACCAACCGGAGTTGGTGGTAATTGAGTTGTATAGTGTGTAGCACTAATATTCCGAAAAAAATTTAACGAGCAAAGAGAAATGGGGAAACATCACTTTATTCATATTGAAGAAATTGTATTACATAACAATCTCAACTACTGATAATACTTTCGTAGATGTTCTGCATTCCATGCATTCTTGAATTCTTCTCCTTCCAAGGTTTCAATCCTATATGTCCCTGGACGAACAACTTCTGTCACTCTGTAGGGTCCATGCCAGTTGGCTTCTAGTTTATTATGCTTTTGGATGACTTTCTTCAGCACATAATCCCCTTCCTTCAAATCACATTTCTTGACTCTTTTATTGTAGAACGAAGCTATTCATTGTCGATACGCGTAATTTCTCATAGCCGCTTCTTCTCTGACTTCTTCTAGCATATCCGGATATAATATTCTCATCAAATCACTAATAGGAGAATTGAAATTAAGTACCTTATGTGTAGGTAGACCTAATTCAACAGGTTTAATAGCTTCACTCCCAAACGCCAGCATGTATGAGGACTCTCCATTTCCTGTTCGTGGTGTGGTGCAATATGCCCAAAGCACAGACTGTTGCTCGTTAATCCAATTTGCCTTTGCATCATCCAATTGTTTTTTTAAACCATTTAGCAGCGTTCTGTTTGTCACCTCAGTTTGTCCATTGCTTTGGGGATGGCCTGGTGCAGAATGGACCTTTTGTACATTCGATTGATAATAATATACAGCAAACTCCTCGTTGTCAAATTGAGTTCCATGATCAGTAATAAACGCATGTGGGAGGCCGTATCTGCAAACTATATTTTTCCAAATAAATTGATAAACTTTGATGTATGTCATATCAATAAGAGGCTCAGCTTCCACCCATTTAGTAAAAAAATCCACTGCGACCACTAAGTATTTAAATCTTCCTTTATTCGTTGGTAGTGGTCCGACCAAGTCTATCCCCCATATAGCGAATGGCCAAGGGGACGTGATGGGTATTAGCAATGCTTGGGGAGTTCTTCGTGAAAGACGTGTGTGCACGCGTTCAATTAAGAAATAATATAATAAATACCATTTTTAACCCAAATTAACCCTAAGCATGCAACTAGGTGTGATTGAAACAATATGAAATCATTGAAGAATTATTCAACACACAAAGTTAAGGAAAAATCCCCCACAGGGGCAAAACCATTTTTACATCACTATAATTTGTAAAAGACGGTTTACAATCGGATTACAATGAAATACAGGTTGACTAAGAATTACCCTCGGGTATCGGATTCTGTAGTCGCGGCTGGAAGAAACCCTTTCTAGTAGGGTTGCAATGAAGAGGAAGAAGCGGTCCACTTCACAAAGGGTTGAACAACATCAATGGTGTTCTAGGGTTACCAAAAGTGACGCACAAATGTATGGAATTTGTGTGAATCAAGGGTATGAATCAATGGACTCAAATACCATGAAGGCCTTAGAGTTTATCTCCTCTGGAAATCGTGTATAAGCCTTAAGAAAACCAACTCCCCGATCGTAGTATAAATAAGAATTCATTTGCCCTAAAAATCTGCTACACGATCTGGCAGAGTCTATCCTCGTCGGATCGGTCCAGTCCATTAGGCGGATCGGTCCGGTAAGCTCGGATCGGTTCTTTTTCTGAAACCGGATCCATCCGGTTGGCATCGGATCGGTTCGGCCTTTTTGCCTTCATCGGTTCGTTATGGATCCGGGGTGTACTGGTCTCAACTCAGCAGGCGGATCGGTCCGGTCCCTTTAGCCGGATCGGTCCGGTGAACCGGATCGGTTCGGTACCTTTAGGCGAATTGGTCCGGTGAACCGGATCGGTTCTTTTATCTGAGCCGGATCGATCCGGTCAGGTCTGATTCCTTCGAGGAAATCTCTCCATTTCAAAGGGCCATATCTTCTTCACTGTAGCTCGGAATGAGATGCCGTTTCTTCCAGTATCTTTGTTGCGGCAAGCTCTTCAACCTTCCAGTTGACCTATCCTCCGGACGGTGGAAGTACAATTACCGAATTGCCCTTGAACTTTCATATCGAGCCTTCTTTCACTGTTTTGACTTCTCTTGCGTACCACTAGCATATAGTCCCTAAAAGCATGGAACGTGAAGTCATTGAGGCTGATGTAAAACACATGATGGAGATGCAGGATGCTTGATTCCTGGAATTCGGATTGAGGCCGTCATATGTGATCATGTAGAAACGTGCCAAATGTAATGGCGTACGACATACAAAACTGTAAGATAACGGACATGACAAAAATGTCCTTACAAATCTCCCCCTATGTCTATGCCGGTACATACATAAAAAATCTGAATTATCAATTCACAACTGCCTATACAAATCTACCATTCCATGAACCCAAAACTGGAAAGATACATATGAATAAGACTACATCGTTTGTTCTTCAAATCTTCAGGAATCTCAAAGCTTTTCTCATCAGGGTGTGCAAATCAGTGATCATCAATGTAGTACCTACACACATGAGATAACGCAAAATACCAAGTGACATATCGAGTTTGAAATGAGATAAATCTAGATAACAATTTATGAGCAAACTCAAAATTTCAAAACTCCCCCATAATATGATAATTCTTTCTCCCCCTTTTTATGATGTCCCCAGATAGACAAAAGAGAGAAATAAATCAGATAAGCAAGTGCGGGATGTCACAAGGCATAAAATCACACCATGAATGAACATAAAACAACCAAGTCGGTGATAGCGTAAATGAATGGGTGTGATCAACATTCGATAGGAAAATCAAAGCATACAAACATGACATATGTGCACGATGAATATTGGATATTCCTAACGAATGAACTCAAATGCTTCCTTTGGTGTAAAAGATTGGAAATATAGGACATTGACTATATCAAATCTACAAATCAAAGCTCAAAGTGATTTCTACACCAATAACGTCCAAAATGTTTTTCATGCTTTTTCAGGACTTTCAAGGAAGTGCAAACTCATTTTTCTCATTCTCTAACCAAACTCCCTCAGATTTATATTTTTAATAGAGGTATACTAAATTCTCAAACTTTGGAGAATTGATGGTGAAACCTACAATGGCCCATATTTTTAATAGAGCTATACTAAATTCTCAGATTTATGTTTTTCATGCTCTGATACCAATTTGAAAGACGTGTGTGCACGCGTTCAATAAAGAGATAATATAATAAACACCTTTTTATGATGTCCCCAAATAGACAAATGAGAAGAATGAATCAAATAGGCAAAATCGGGGTGTCACGGTACGCCAAACAGCACAAACTATTTTTGAATTTTCAAATTTTTCATACAAAGATAGGATACCAATATGAACAAATATGATACAAAAATCACACCATGGATTTAGACTCACACAACCAAGTCATGGAAACGGAATGAATGGGTGTGAACACATTCGATAGGTAAATCAACTCAATCAATCATATGTGCACGATGCATACGTGTACTCCTAACGAATGAACATCAAAAGTATCCTTAGGTGAAAAGATTGTTGAATTTAGATGACATCGTCTTATACAAATCAACAAATCAAAGTCAAAATGATTTTCACCCCAATAACGTCCAAAACTATTTAGCGCATTTTAAGCATTTCAAGGACGTGCAAACCCGTTTTAAATTCTCCAACCAAACACCCTCATAGATATTTTCTTTTAGAGGTAATCTAAATTCTCAAACATTGGAGAATTGGGTAAAAACCTAAATGGCCCTTAATTTGGCATGTATTGCTTTTTATTGCCTTAAAAAAAATTTCGGCCTCTTTTATCCTCTTAGGACCTCGGATATTAAAATTCCTCCATTTTTTAGGTCCTTTTAAACGGTGGCTTTTGCGCAAAGGATAAAAATCAACTTTCGCAGCCCCTCCCCGTTTTCAATTTAAACACACAAACATTCAAAACGGTTCTTGAAATGCACAATTTCCTTATCAAAATTTATCGCGCTTGGTTCGTTTTAAGGACAGGATTGAAGTGAAAACACCCAACCAACATGTGATAAGACAAGCACAATAATCAAACAAATCCGTGCATGTGTGCAATAAAGGACAAAGTGAGTCAAACATGTAGAAAGTAACACTATAGCAACTCAAAGACTCCAAACTTTGTAAAGCACAAGAATGAATTGACCTATTATCTCAAAACACTATCAAATAGTCACATGAAGATAATGGAATGATGTTGTGACTCGGTCAACTTAAGTATTCATCCATAAATGGTGCAAAAAAAAATCTTTTTGTATTTTTCAAATTTTTTTAAAAAATATATACAAAAAGTACATGCCACAACGCTAGCAAACATAAATGAAATGAAACGAAAACTAGCGTATGACAAACATGCAAACACAATCATCTATATGATATGGCAAGAGAAGAATCATGTGCAAGCAAACGGGAATCAACTATTCTAAAATCTAGTGTATCCAAAAGTGATTTCCTAGCCCCAATGGATGAAACAAGTCGACAAGGGGTTTTGGGAACCAACAAAACACTAGACTTCGAATTCCTAGGACCTCTTCCAAGATCATAACAAAATCGCCTAAGGTGACCATTCCTACCACAATATGAGCATGTGTAAACGGGTGGGATGACACCTAAAGTGTGGTCTTTTCTAGCGTCCTTGGAATTAGTTGACCCTCTAAAACAAATAATGGTTTTGGATTTAGCATTAGAAGCATGATAACACGATGAGCCATTACCATCACTATCAAACCTACTTGAGTCTGTCAAATCATTTTTTAACTTCAAAATTTTTGACTCAAGCAAAGAATTAGACTCTTCCAAATTGAGGGATTTCTTTTTCAAATTATCAATTAAACCTAGAAGCTTATCTCGCTCCCCCTCAATTAAAGCAAACTTTTTCCTAAGAGTCTCTTCACGTGCCACAAACTCATTGACTAAAATATTTTTATCATCTTTGGCACAAACACAAACCATCGAATTTTTAAGGTCCTCTAATTTGTTTTCTAAAACTTGGACCCTATCATCACACTCCTTCTTGGATAGTTTTAAAGAAACAAAGTCATGGTCCAAGGACACAAATTTTTCATGATAAAAATCTCTTTGATTTTGAACCGTTTGCAAGAGATCCATTGCGGATTTAAAACGAGAATTTTCTTTTTCCAAAACTTTAATTCTTTTGCAAAGTTTCAAATTCAAAGTTGTTAAATTCTCAGCATGGTCGTGAACTTTTTCAAAAATAGGCACTTTATTATATAACTTCTCCATTTGAACACGCACTTTTTCAAAAATCAATTTTTTCAGAAAATTGATATCTTAGAAAAATTTTGCGGAACTAAGGAATACGCGATAGAATGGCGTAACCTGCTCTGATACCAATTTGAAAGACGTGTGTGCACGCGTTCAATTAAGAAATAATATAATAAATACCATTTTTAACCCAAATTAACCCTAAGCATGCAACTAGGTGTGATTGAAACAATATGAAATCATGCAAGAATTATTCAACACACAAAGTTAAGGAAACATCCCCCACAGGGGCAAAACCATTTGTATATCACTATAATTTGTAAAAGACGGTTTACAATCGGATTACAATGAAATACAGGTTGACTAAGAATTACCCTTGGGTATCGGATTCTGTAGTCGCGGCTAGAAGAAACCCTTTCCAGTAGGGCTGCAATGAAGAGGAAGAAGCGGTCCACTTCACAAAGGGTTGAACAACATCAATAGTGTTCTAGGGTTACCAAAAGTGACTCATAAATGTATGGAATTTGTGTGAATCAAGGGTATGAATCAATGGACTCAAATACCATGAAGGCCTTAGAGTTTATCTCCTCTGGAAATCGTGTATAAGCCTTAAGAAAACCAACTCCCCGATCGTGGTATAAATAAGAATTCATTTGCCCTAAAAATCTGCTACACGATCTGGCAGAGTCTATCCTCGTCAGATCGGTCCGGTCCATTAGGCGGATCGGTCCGGTAAGCTCGGATCGGTTCTTTTTCTGAAACTGGATCCATCCGGTTGGCATCGGATCGGTTCGGCCTTTTTGCCTTCATCGGTTCGTTATGGATCCGGGGTGTACTGGTCTCAACTCAGCAGGCGGATCGGTCCGGTCCCTTTAGCCGGATCGGTCCGGTGAACCGGATCGATTTGGTACCTTTAGGCAGATCGGTCTGGTGAACCGGATCGGTTCTTTTATCTGAGCCGGATCGGTCCGGTCAGGTCTGATTCCTTCGAGGAAATCTCTTCATCTTCAAAGGGCCATATCTTTTTCACTGTAGCTCGGAATGAGATGCCGTTTCTTCCAGTATCTTTGTTACGGCAAGCTCTTCAACCTTCCAGTTGACCTATCCTCCGGACGGTGGAAGTACAATTACCGAATTGCCCTTGAACTTCCATATCGAGCCTTCTTTCACTGTTTTGACTTCTCTTGCGTACCACTAGCATATAGTCCCTAAAAGCATGGAACGTGAAGTCATTGAGGCTGATGTAAAACACATAATGGAGATGAAGGATGCTTGATTCCTGGAATTTGGATTGAGGCCATCATATGTGATCATGTAGAAACGTGCCAAATGTAACGGCGTACGACATACAAAACTGTAAGATAACGGATATGACAAAAATGTCCTTACACTTCGGAGAGAGGAAAAGCGTTGACACTTATCGCATTTCTTAGCATAAGCTGCGCAATCATCTCTCATCGTCGGCTAGTAATACTCCTGTGTGGTTATCCTTCGTAAGAGCGTCCGACCAGCTACATGGGCTCCACAAGACCCCTTATGAACCTCTTCGATCAAGTCTTTCACTTCAGAGGGATGAACATATCTTTGTAGTACTGCTATAACTCCTCGTCTATATAAAATACCATTGATTAATACATAACGAGTAGCTTTGAACTTCAATTTCTTAGCTGCGAGTTTATCAATTGGCAAAGTTCCCTCTTTAATAGAGGTCCTGATGGGATCCATCCATGATGGTCCCAAATTAAGAGCAATGAAGTTCATGACCAAATCTTCGTCTATGCTCTGACCAACTAGAATCTCTATTGGGATTATTCTTCGTAGCTTGGTGCATGTGGCTGATGTTAATCGGTTTAGGGTGTCTGCTCTTGCATTCTCCAGTCTTGGTACTCTAACTAGCTGAACAACAATAAAACTTGATACCAACTCCATTGCTTTTTCATGGTACTTGATCATTAACTCTCCCTTTGTTGCATATACCACAAGAATCTGATTTACGATTAACTGTGAATCGCTGAATACAACAATCTTCTCTGCCTTCATTGATCTGGCTAGACTTAAACCGACAATCATTGCTTCATATTCGGCCTCATTATTAGAAGCTTTAAATTGAAAGCGCAGAGCATACTCCATATCGACTTCATCTGGACTTTTCAAAATAATCCCTGATCCACTGCCTGCAGTGCACGAAGAGCCATCTACATACAAATTCCATTTGGGTAACTGATCATCAAAATTTTTATCCGAGAGAGTTCCTCGATAAAATATCTGGTACTTTCTCTTATCCTCCTCCAATACTTCTCGCTGCTCGTCAGTCATCTTTCCTTCCTCGCCTACCGAAGTAAGTTGGTCGGGGTTTAATTTTGATGATCCTGTAACATCTACAGGTTGATCAGTTTTTAAATCCTGTTCTTCGACGGCATTTTCTTGAGTAAACTCTGAGATAAAGTCTGCTATTGCTTGCCCTTTGAGCGACGACCAAGGCTCATAAATTATATCATATTCTCCGAGCTCCACTTCCCAGTACATCAATCTTCCCGATTTCTCTGGTTTATGTAGAGCTTGCCTTAATGCAATATCAGTATACACAACTATAGTATAGGCTTGGAAGTATGGTCTCATTCTTCTGCTGGCTTCAATCAGCGCTAATGCCAACTTTTCCAACCTTGGATATCTGATTTCTGCTCCTCGAAAAGCCTTGCTGGTGTAGTAGACTGGTTTCTGCACTCCATCCTCCACTCTTATCAATGCCGAGCAAACTGCATTCTCTGAGACCGCTAGATGCAAGTATAATCTTTCTCCCATCACTGGTCTAGATAGCAATGAAGGTGTTCCTAGGTACTTCTTCAGTTCTTGAAAGGCCTCCTCACATTCATCATTCCACTCAAATGTTTTTCGAAGTGTTTTGAAAATCGGAGACATCTATCTGTTGCTCGTGACACAAATTTGTTGAGTGCTGCTACTCGCCCTGTGAGACTTTGCACTTCCTTTTTCTGGTTGGAGATCTTAACTCTAATAAGGCCTTGATCTTCTTAGGATTTGCTTCAATTCCACGTTGGTTAACAATATATCCGAGGAACATTCCTTCTCGTACTCCGAATATGCACTTTGTGGGATTCAACTTCATTTGATATTTCTCTAGTTGATCAAAGGTTTGACCCAAATCAACTAGATGATCAGCAGCTTTCTTACTCTTCGTCAGCATATCATCAACATAAACCTCCATATTATGACTGATATGCTCTGCAAACACCTTATTCATCAGCCGCTGATATGTTGCACCTGCATTTTTCAATCCAAAAGGCATAACATTATAATAATAAGTTCCCTTGGGGGTGATTAAAGAGGTACTCTCCCTGTCTTCAGGCTTCATTTTAATCTGGTTATAACCAGAATAAGCATCCATGGAAATCACCAACTCGTGTCCCGAGGAGGCATCCACCAACTGATCGATTCGAGGCAAAGGAAAATGATCCTTTGGGCAGGCTTTATTAAGATCGGTGAAATCAACACACATCCTTAACTTGTTATTCTTCTTCTTCACCATCACCACATTTGCTAACCAGTCCGAATATTTGACGTCTTGAATAAAACAGGCTTTCTGAAGCTTCTCGACCTTTTCTTGTATAGCTTGGTTCTTTTCAGGGCTGAACACTCTTCTTCTTTGCTTCACTGGCTTAATTTCCTTATTCACGTTAAGCTCGTGACGTAGGAAGGCTGGGTCTATCCCTGACATGTCTTCGTGGATCCATGCAAAAGTTTATTTTCTGCTTCTTAGGAAAGCTATCAATTCTTATTTTAGTGGGGCATCCAACGATGCACCGATTTGAGTTATTCGTTCCGGGTGCTCATCGTACAGAATGAAATTTTCAGTTGCTTCCACCACTTGGCCTTTTACAAGCTGCGACTCATCTCTAGGATCTAATGTTTCAATTTCTTCACCTTCATCCACTTGATAGGTAGTAGTCTTTTTCCTCGATTCCTCCAGTTCTTCCTGCTCGATAGATGAATAGTAGCATTCTCGAGCTACTTTTTGGTCGCCCTTCACCACTCCTACTCTAAAGTTGGTTGGAAATTTTAAACATTGATGTACAGTAGATGGTACTGCTTCAAACTTCTTCAAACCTACCCTTCCCATGATGATATTGTAAGCTGATTGGACATTTTTATCCATTACGAAAAAGCGTACTCTCTCTGTTCGACAAGTGGGCCATTTACCGATGAACATATCCAACTTGATCGTCCCAAGTGGAAAAACTTTCTCGCCAGTAAAACCAAGGAGGGGCCTATGATATGGCTCCAACTGGGATAGCTTTAGATTCAAACTATCAAAACATGGGTAGAACATGATATCTACCGAGCTGCCATTATCCACCAATACTCGTGAAATCACTACTTCTTTCATCCTCATTTTGATCACCAATGGGTCATCATGAGGATATAGCACACCTGCGAGGTCGTTCTTAGAGAAACCGATGACCAGTTTATCTTTGTTCACCTTCCTCGAGCGATCATCTTCAGCTAGATTTATCGTTGAATGTACGAACAAGATTGAGCCTCATTGAGGTAAGCTTTCCTCTCTGAAATAATATCTCCACCTCCTGCATCTCCACATGTAATAACATTGCAATCAAATGATCCAAAACAAATTGAAAATACCTCACGTTCTGGTTGTCTCGATCTTTTGAGGAGATCGGGGTCATCTTCTGGATCATCTTCATGATCCCTTTTTTTGTCATCTTTTGCCCGAAGAGGAGATTTAGACCTTTGCCTTCCTCGTTCATTGGTTCGACCACCGTTTTGACGATCAACATACTTGGCTAATTTTCCTCGTCTAATGAGTGCTTCAATTTCATTCTGAAGAGCTATGCAATGCTTGGTCGTGTGACCATGATCTTTGTGGAATTCGCAATATTTGGACTTGTCTCTCTTATCAGGATCTGCCTTTATTTTTACTGGCCAGGCTAGCTCCTCGCTGTTCTTGATCTCTTCCAGAATGTGATTTATATCCACCTTCAAGGGAGTATAATTTCCGTATTTCTTCATCTGTTCCAATGCTTGCTTACCCTTTGATTGCCTGTTACCACCGTTGTTATTTTGTTCCTTCTTTTCAGTTTTACCATCTTCCACATTGGTCTCCTTAGTATCTGCATTCTTCTTCGCAGCCATGGCTTCCTCGGCATTCATAATTTTAGCTGCTTTTGCCATCAGTTCTGCCATGGTCCTGGGTGGATCTTTGGCTAAGCTGTAGTATAATTTATTGAGCAACAGTCCACTCATCAAAGCAGTAATTGCAGTTTTCTCCTCATAATCAATTACTTCCAGTTTCTCGATTTTCCCCCAAGGAAGGTTATTGTAACATATTTGAGCAGATCTCGTAAGAGTTCCAGAAAATGCCCTGCATCGCATCTCATCTGGAACAACATAGATATTAGCAGCAGCTTGGTATTGCTCTATATGGAGAACAGGATCAATTTTTCCATCGTATTTTGGTGTTACTATCGGGGCTTTAAATTTTGACGGTGTGGGAAAGTCCACAATATCTTGTATGAATGGTGTTCCTCGGACAAAAGTCCTTTGTAGAGGATTTTTGGTTTTAACCATCTTCCCTAATCTATCCTCCAACCTTTGAATTGAGCCCTTCCATGCATCATTTCCTTCCTCGAACTTATTGGTTCGAGTAACTGACCGTGTTGAATTTGCCTCTTGGGATCTTTCATGACGAGCAGCTGGTCGTGATTGGGCAGAGCCTTCCTTTAAATCATATGGCCGTTGAGAGTTCCTCGGCACAATCCTAGGGAGACTTCTATTCCTCTTAGTACCCAAACGATCAAAAGGAGAGACTCTAATCAACCTTTCAAGATCACTTGTCCTTTCTGGAGATAGAGTGATGTTTTGTTGAGTGTCTGTAGCTCGAACCGAGGAAGTTCGCCCAGGTTGATAAGAAGGATCATTAGATCTCTCAGTACGATATGAATCGGTGTGTCTGGATTGAAACTCCTCTGGGAATAACGTTCGCCTTGAACGAGTATTTCTCTGAACACTTCGTTGTCCTGATTGGGCTGGCACTCCGCCTTGAACGGTTTGTATGAGTTGACGCATGGTTTCTTACATGGTCGTTTGGCCTTGAGCCAAATTAGCCATTATACCAGCCAGATCTGAAAAATTGGGGGAGCAGAAGGATTCGGGGGAATCCCAGTGTTTCGATTACTGGATTCTGGATTATCAGCCATTGATGATGAGTTGTTTTGGTGAAAAAGGATAATTACAGTCATTTTCCACAGACGGCGCCAATCTGTTGATGTAAAAAACTAGATTTGATCTAATTATTTCAATCACAGATAAAAATGAGTAAATAAATAAGACAATAGATTTTTAAAGTGGTTCAGCCTTAAGAGAATGGCCTACGTCCACTGTTTTTGTATTACTGATTTGTTTGCCTGGAATTCTCGATAAGTGATTTTACCAAGAGATTCAGCATGTCCTCTAATGAGGAGATTACAATGTATTTATAGCCTTGAGGCTGTACATGTGAAAGAATAATGCATAACTGTCCAGTAGGCATGTACATATGTACGATAATAATGCGCAGTTATCTTTCGGTTTTCTTGATGCGTACGCCACAAGTATTTGAGTTGCTCGGGCCGCCTTAGTTGCTCGAACCGCCTTAGTTGCTTGGCTCTCTTGAGTTGTTCGGATCACCTGAGTTGTTCGGACCTCTTGAGTTGTTCGAACCGCCTTAGTTGCTCGGCTTTCTTGAGTTGCTCGGATCACCTGAGTTGTTCGGACCTCTTGAGTTGCTTGGACCTTATTCGCCCAAAGTCTTTATATTCATCATGCAAATGGACACATGTATTTTTATGATTGGTCCACGTCAGCAGATCAAATTTGGTATCAACAGAATGGATGCGACAAGTCAAAGGCAATATTTTTTCTTTCAATCATATAATTTTTAATGGCCAAGTACACTCTAATATCCTATTCTTCTACTATATTATTCCCCGATAGTTGAGGGTCAATAGAACTTGTTTGTTACAAAGCCTTATTTAGGGCACACCAGCGATAATCCATCTGGGAAGGTCAATCAGTAAAAGAGGTCCCTTATGTTGAATCTTATTTCTAATATTCAATATCATTTTCAATACTCATTTTAACCGGCGTGTCTATATGGACAAATATAAACATATCACACTGAATCAATCATCGGTATCATATGAATTTGAGAATAAAAGCAGTCACTAAATATATAGTTTGCATAATATCGTATAATTAAAATACGCAAGGAATGTCATAGAGTACTCACCTAAAATGGAGGTTCGAAATTACAGATATTGAGTCTTCGGTTACACGTCAAAACTTAAGATGAAAAGAACTTCTTCTTAAACTTTCCCAAGATTTCTCTCAGTATTTCCCAAGGAATTGGTGTGGATTCAAATGATCATAAAGGCCATATTTATAGTTTTCCAAAGATATCACGGCGATGACACGTGTCTAGCTGACCAAGCTTTTAGAACGATGGGTCAGCGTTGACGTGTCGCGTAACAGAGGGGTCTTGTAGTCTTATTTCACCGAACTGCGACACGTATTTTTGTTTTCTCTATAAGGAAGACACGTGTATAAGATTTATCTATATGGATGACATGTGTAAGCACCAGATGGAAAGGTATTAAGGGTATAAAGGTCATTTTACACATGAAGGGCATTTTGATAGTTTAACACTATATATTTTTAATATTTCTTAGAGGTTCTTGAAAATATTTTATTTATAACAATGTCCTTTTTTATTTTTCATTTTGGTCCCTGAAACTTTCTTAATTATAATCAACTCCCTAAAGTTATATAAAATTATATTTTCTCCCTCGAAACTATTCATTTAACTTAGGATATGCCTTAAAACTTGGATTTGACCCCATTTACAGTTGATTTTTCATATTTAAAAATGGATTTTGTCATATTAAGAACCCAAAATATCAGAGATGTAATACTATAACATTATTAGATAGTAAATGAGAAGGAATTGTAAAAACAAACTATATATGAGCATGTTAAAGTGGGGTCATTACATCAGCATTAATTTCCCTTTCTTCCCGAACCTCAAGATTACCTTCATGGGAGACATGCGCTCCAAGACCTGGTCCCCAATCTCCTGCTCTATGTGTCTCATATCGGCATCGACGTAACTCTTCTGCCTATCCTGAGCTATCCATATACGTCAATGAATGATCTTAATCTTGGGAATGGTGTCCTGAATCGTCTCCGGTCTTAACATCTTGTTATCCCCCACATTTAATCAACAAGTGGGCGAATGACAAGGTTGTTTATACAATGCCTCAAACGGTGTCATACCAATGGTGAACTGGTAGGACTTTTTATAAGTAAACTCCACCAGTGAAAGGTAATGCTCCCAACCTCCCCCAAAATCCACATCATGAGCATATCCTCTAACATCGGATTAACCCGCTCAGTCTGTCCATCTGTCTGCGGATAGTATGTCGTGTTGTACTTAGTCGTAAATCTGTGCCATCGCCTCTTGAAAGCTCTGCCAAAAATAGGACACAAAAATTTTGTACCTGTCGGACACGATGTTAACTAGTAGCCCATGTAATCTCATAATCTTGGTAATATATAATTGGGCGTACTGTCTCATATCAAAATCCGTACAAACCGACAGGAAGTGGGCCACCTTGGTCAGGCGATCCACGATAACCCAGATGGAATCGTGACCCCTTTGTCATGTTGGTAACCCTATGATGAAATCTATAGTGACACTCTACCATTTCCAGATCGAAACCTTCAACGGCTATAAAATCCCCATCAGTCTCTGGTGGTCTATCTTCATTAACTAGCATGGAGTGCACTTTGAGACAAACTCCACTATGTCCGGCTTCATCCTCGACCATCACTACTACCTGTACATATATTTGTACATCTTATCCCCACCGAGATGTACCGAAAACCTTGACTCGTGAGACTCAATCATCACTTCATGTCTTAATTCCTCATCTTTCGAAATAACAAATCTCCAGCTGAAGCGTAAGCCTCTCTCAGAACTGATCGAGTAGGACTCATCTCCATCTGCCAACAACTGGCGCACCCTTTCTTAACAGAATTGATACCCAACCTGTGCTTTTAACACCTGTATAATGATCTCAAGAGTGATAGCCTATACAATTATATATGTCCTGGCGGCCTCGTCATCATGACGAAACTCATCCCACTTCACCTTCTAAACCTTCGCGATCTCCCTTATAAGTCGTCGGCTTAACGATTCTGCACCATGTTAGCCTTCTCAGGGTGATACTTAATATCAAACTGGTAAGCCTTCATGGAATCTAATAATCTCCGTTGTAACATATTAAGATAATTCTGTGTGAACATGTACTGTAACGACTTATAATCTGTTAATGGACTGAACCGCTCATATAAAAGATAGTGCCTCCTAATCCTCAAGGCAAACACAACTGCTGCAAACTCTGGGTCGTGTGTGGGGTAGTTCCTCTCGTGGGGCTTAAGATTGCGAGATGCATAAACTATGACCCTGTCATCCTGCTCTAATATACCCCCAAGCCCCTATAGGGATGCATCTATAAAAACATTGTACTCCACTCCTTGCCTAGGCAGTGCGAGCACGAGCATTGAAGTCAATTTGTCCTTTAGCTCATCAAAAGCTAAATAATAATAGTCATCCAAATGAATGGCACCCCCTTGTGAGTCATATTAGTCAAAGGATCCTCAATCTTTGAGAATCCCTTTATGAAGCGGTGAAAATACCCGACCAACCCTAAAAAGCTCTGAACCTCCGTTGGTGTCGCTGGTTGCCCCCACTCCCTCATCGCTAATACCTTACTCTGATCCATGGAAATCCCTTTATTCGATACAATATGGCTCAGAAATTGTACCTCCGTCAACTAGAATCCACACTTCTCAAACTTGGCGTAAAGCTGACGGTCCTATAATGTCTGTAAAATCATACACAGATGCTCTACGTGCTCTCCCTCTGTCTGAAAATATATCGGAATAACGTCTATTAATACAATCATAAACTAGCCCAGAAAATCCCTGAATACCCTGTTCATGAGATCCATACACATTATTGGCACATTAGTTAGCCCAAATGGCATCACCCCGAACTCAAACGATCCATACCGCATCAAGAATGTGGTCGTAGGGACGTCCTCCTCCCTGATCCGCAACTGATGATACCCTGATCTCAAGTCTATCTTAGAGAAGTACGTTGGTCATCTCAACTGGTAGAACAAGTCATCGATTCGAGGCAACGAATACTTATTTTGAATCGTGACTTCGTACCCTGATCTCAAGTCTATCTTTGAGAAGTACGTTGGTCATCTCAACTGGTCAAACAAGTCATTGATTCGAGGTAACGGATACTTATTTCGAATCGTGACTTCGTTCAACTCCCTATAATCTCAATATATACAAAGTTATCCATTCTTCTTTTTCATAAACAATATCGGCACACCCCACGGTGATGTACTCCACCTGATAAAGTCCTATCTCAAGAGCTATTGAAGCGGATCCCTCAATTCCCACATCTATAATGGGGCCATGCGATACGGTGCTCGTACAATCGGCCTAGTCCCAGGCGCTAAGTCAATAATAAACTCAATCTCTCGATTGGGTGGCAACCCGTGTATTTTCTAGGATACATATGCGAACTCCCTCACTACTGGAATCGAATACACGAAAATGACCACCTCCTGGGAAGTCTCCTCCTTAATATAATAAATATGTGTGGTCTACCCTTCCTCGGGAAGAGTCATGCCCACAAGGAACATCTCATGTTCTATGCAGAGAATATGATGGTCCTACCGAAGTAATCCACCATTATTCGGTACCCTGCAAACCAATCCATACCCCAAATGACATCATACCCCACCATATCAAGTCGGGAGCTAAACATAATCTCCCGACATCTATATCTACCCTCCCATAGGTGTATAAGGGCACCACTGCCCAATGATGAGTCTACATACATAACGGTGCTTTCAAATGTCTCTAGTAGGCCAGCCATGCATGCAAATCTGGTGGCTATATATAAGTGGGAAGCTCTCGTATCAAATAACACCCTACCCATATATCTATGAATAGAAAACATACCCTTAACTACTGGCGAAGCTTGCTGCGCTTGTGGTATGACTGCATCCTGAATAATATACACACGTTCATACTGTATCTGCCCCTGGGGTTGTGGAGCCGATGCTGGTGGTGGTAATTGTGCCTGCTGTCCCTGTTGGGCACCTTACTGAGGCGCTCTGCCTGGTTGTGGGCAGTCCTTCTTCCTGTGGCCCATATTACCACAAGAAAAATATTGGTCGGTGAAGTCCCCCTGTCTCTGACCCTGGTGTCCTTATCGAGTCTATCTCGGTTATTGGCCTGATAACCTTGACCCTGCTGGCCTTCCTCGTTGTCCCCTTAGCCTTGGCGACCCTGGTGAACATGCTACTGCTACTGCCGATGCTGAAGCTGACGGTCGTTTTAACCCATTCTGAACCCACTACCCTCCGGTCGAAAACCTCTTGATAGAAATCTCTTAGTCAGATCCCCCTGTCGAGAATTCGACTCCTGTTGTCTGTCCCTATATTATTGTGGTGTCCTATCGGCACCATTCCCTCCTACTTTACCTTCCTGGCTAGTATCTACCTCTCTCTTGCTTCCCTTTAGATAGAAGCGATAGTTCTGGCAATGAAGTAGTGCATCATTTACGACCTCAGAGTAGGTGGTCAACGTCGAGTTACTAAGAAAGTGTTGCCTAATCCTTCAAGTGAGACTAGCCATGAACTTCGGCATCTTCTTCTCCTCCGTGTTCACCTCGTCGAGCATTAAGTTAGCCAGTCGGGTAAGCTCCTCCACCAACCTGTCTCCCTGAGTAACATCCAGAAATTTCTGCCGCATCTCTGTCTGGATTGCGAATGGAAAATACTTGCGGCCAAACCGCACCTAGAACTCTATTATAGTCATAGCATCCCTTTCCTTTGTCATGGTAATCAACTCCCACCAGTGCAGTACTGCACCTACTAGCTTAAAAGTACAAGTATATGTCTTTAGGTCTCACTTCACTCCACAAGGCGAAGATGGCGTGTAATGTCCTTCTTCCACTGGGAAAATGCCACCACATTAGTGCTGCCCTGAAACTCTAGTGGATGCCCTTTCTAAAAAGCCTCCCACACTCGCTCCCAAGCTGACGGACCTGGGTTAGTCTGAATGACTGATGCCACTTGCGGCTGAGGCTGGGCCTGGGAAAAGTGTTGTACCTTTGCAGTCATTGACACATTTATCGCCTGTGCCACTATATCGGCCACCTTTATGGCTATAATGTTACCCTATGGGGCTTCCTCCCCAGCACTCACTCTCGTCTGACGAGTTCTCTTTGGCGGCATCTGAAATGAGATTGAAGTTTGTATAAGTCCACAGTAAAATACAAAGTAAAAGTAAAATAACGTAAGCGGGAAAATACATAAGTATGAATGCAACAATCCTTCAATCCCAAAATAGGGCTCTATATCAAAGAATGTTATGCTGAAATCATAGTAAACCGCGCAAATCATTAAATATTATAGAAGTTGATGCTCTGATACCATATGTGACACCGCGCTTATTAAAATAATAGGTGGCCATCTCGCTACCAAAATAAAACGGTAGTATCATATGCATCATTCTTAGCATCACTATAGAAACATGATTAATTACTAACCACCAAATTAATTTAACAAGCAGTGTCAATTTTTATCTTCCATTAACATATAGCAATACTAAACGATCCACCATAATGCCATGCACAACAATCATAATAAATGAGATCACAATATAATGTGTGAAGTTGAGATAAACAAATAAAGTCCCTGAATAAACCATCGGATAAAAATTTAGTACGTCCAAACCAACAGACAAAAATAAACGAAAATATATAAGTCTGAATAAAACGGGAAACATGCCCAACCGACGACTGAAATAGAGAACCTAATCTAGATAGCAATAAATGAAGCGGCTTCTATAAATCCTGCAACCCTCCACATCAGTTGCAACTACGTGTCCCTAGAAAGAATAATCATCATTGGCGTCCCTGTGACTGGACACCTAAAACTTTTTGAAAATATTTGATATGGGTCAGAGCCCAAAACCTTTAAAAATATTTAGCAAGTGTATAAGTTGTCGTATTGAAAATGTAAAGCAATCTTCATATTTAAAGTGGTAGTTCACTTGCATGAGATAATCTTCGTCTAATGTGTGCACCTAATGTATGCTCTTAACCCTCATAGTTATGCTACCCCCCCCCCCCCCCCCAAAAAAAAAAAAAAAAAAAAAAAAAAACTATCCTCATTACTAATTTTAATGTAAGGAATTACCTTGCCTCGAGTATTGTTTATTACTGATTTTATAATTACCTTACGTCTCAGCTAAATTCGTTATCTTATTATTATTATTCATTATCCTAACCTTACTCCGATGATTAATAATATATGTATAAGAGAAACACGTCAAATGCATATAAAACATATATCGCTCACTATATGTATGTAATCGCTATCCCTCCGAGATTTATCTCGTTGGATGCGAAATCATTAGCATGCTATCAAACTCTAGAGAGTCCATAATAACCTGACAAACCGGGACGGAATCTCACCACCGAACCCAAAAGCATCTAAAAAATCGGAGGCGGTCATGGCTTTAAGTTCGTAGTCATAACCATACCACATTATTCTACAGGACTCTAACCCTACACATCATGGGCATACACAGACCTATGACCCAGGGGAAGTAGTACTACCTCTACTGAGATTCGCTAGTGACCTCCCACGACGCGCAACCTCCAACGATAGCATATCCGCTGAGATGGGTATGTTTCACATAAATATCACACACGTGCGCACACACGCACACACACACACACACGCGCGCGCACACACACACACACACACATAATATATATATATATATATATATATATATATATATATATATATATATATATATATATATATATATATATATATATATATATATATATATATATATATATATATATATACAGACACGCACACTATCACGATACTCATATATATATTTACCGACTCCGGCTAATCCGTGCCTAAAACCCAAAGCATTAGCCTATAAGTTCAAGTTTGTCCCCGGCTCTTAAATATTTAATTCTTCACTAATTAAATTTTGTTTGGTTACATAATCATTCTGAAATACCCGAACTTTTCCTCCCAACCCGTACATGGTAATAATGTTCCCCGTATCCTGTTATCTCAAATTTGTACTTTATATTCCGAGTGTTACCCCTCTTAAACACTCGTAACCATGATTCGAGTCTACTCTCCCCTACACGAGGTCGTATAATTATTATTAAATTTCCAAAAGTCCTACAATACCCTACGGACCTTCTGTAATTTAAAATTTCCTAAAAGCCCCTCAAATAACCTTAAAAAACCTAACTGTCTTTCACAGCAGGTCTGAATAGATTCAGGTTTATAGCCAAATTGATCTGGCTGCATAATCGATTCGCCTGCACAATCGATTCGCCTATGAAGGCCGAATTGATTCGATTCTGGGCAGGAGCCCAGTTCTTGAATTAAAGTGACGGGTTTTCTAAATTCAATACATTAAATTCCAAAACTTTCAAAACTCCAAAATATTTTTAGTCTTATAAGGGTTCTTATACATAAACCTAATCTAAATCCATCTTAAGATTCATATGTCCCATAACCATCATTCAATTTCATCAATTCATTCTATTCAATGATTTCATCCCCAATTTCTATATTTCTTTCTCTTTTAATTTCTTCACTAATTAAGTTATTTTCCAAATCATTTTTCACACAATTTAGGGATCATAGGTATTGACTTTCACTAAAATCAAGATCAATTCCCCAAAAATCAAGATTTATTCTCAAGAACTCAAATTAATATGATCACATGAGTCATACGTAAATCTTTTCCCAAAAACTCGTTTTACATGCTGAATCCCCCTCCTAAAATCAGTTGTTACTCTACCAATTATGATATGGATCTAAACAAACACAAAATAAACAAGCAAGTTATAAACTTGCCTTGAATGGTGGTTGAATCTTAGTATCCTCCTTGTTGAATCTAGCCAAGAATAACTTTTTTTTCACCCTTTCTTGTGTTCTTCCTCCTTCTTTTCTCACCAAAATACTCCCAGAGGTTTAGAATGTATAAAGTGGCTGCATTCTAACCCTAATCTCCCATTTAAATATCTTAATCCCGTATTTTGATTAACCCCTTAAGAAAAAAATCACTTAAATTCCCCCAAAAGGATACCGACAAGTCTAAAAAGCTTTCGGTAACCAATCTCTACCCCGATATCCCTGATTTTGACTATTTCGACCCATTCTGGATTAATCGTGCACTCGAAATTACCAGTCGAGTCACCAAACATAATTATCTTATCTCAATCCACAAATAGCCTAACCACATATCCCGGTTGAGATACTGTCAATCCCCGTCGTTATTACCCACTACGACGTAATAAAAATTTATCAAATTTAATTGACTTAACCACACTTAGTAGATTTTACGTTCACCTAAATACTAATTTTATTCTCACTAATTAATATTTATTAAATATGTGAATTATTATGAGCAGATGTTTAATTAAAATGTTGAAATTAATTATTCAAAAATACGGGGTGTTACACAAAACTATTGCGATTCCTCGGTAATTGTTCGATCGACACGGACTTGAAGGTCTTGAGAATTCTTCTAACCTTATCTTGTTACATGAGAATCATGGGATCTACCTCATAATTAATTGAGCGGGGAATATGGCTATATCTCGTGCTCCTATGATGATCACTTTTTTAAGGCCAATAATCATTGCATCATGATATGCTTCATTATCGGACCCCGTGAATCTTATCATAAAGGCTTGCTCGATGAGATATCCTTATGGTATGATGAAGACAATATGAATGCTTGTTCCTTATTTGTTAAATGCCCCATCAATAAATAGTCTCCATTTAGTGGACTGGCCGATGCGTACTTAGTTAAACATATTTATAAATGGAATAAGTCGGTTGTCACCTATTTTGAGGTTCCTGAGAACTAACCTATGAAGTCAGACAGAACCTGACCCTTAATGGAATTTCATGGATCATAAAATATTTCTAACTGAGCCAATTTTAATGGTAAATTATTCCTCCAATTAGAGAGATCACTACAATCTAAAATTCCTTTAAGACGGAAGAAAGTTAGGACGACTATTGTATGAGCATCAAAGTAATGTCTTAAATTACTAGACAATATCACCAATGCCGGAGCCAACTTATAGATAGGTATATACCTCATTTTAAAGTTAAGGAGAGTATGTCTAACATAGTAGATTGGTCGATTCTATCCATCTTTTAACCTGACCAATGCTCTGGTGGTTGCATGATATGAAACATCCAAATTAAAGTGGATATTCTCAACACTAACAGTTGTTGATAGCCGAGGGGAGATTCTAGATATTACTTGATCTTATTTAGAGCTTCGACGCAGTCCTTTATCTTGATCATAGTGTAGATTTCTTCACAGCCTAAAAGAAATGGCGACACTTATCTGATGATCTGTATATGAATCTATTGAGTGTTGCTAGCATTACTATAAGGACATGAACATCTCTATCTATGATCAAATTTGTTTATCTATTCTATAGATTTGATATGGCCATGATTGTTTTTGATACCTCTTTAGGTAACGAGGTATTCTAAGAGCTTGCCCCAAAGACATATTTAGAGGCATTCAACTTCATTCATTAGATCCTTCAGATCTTGAAGGTATTTAAAAGATCTTTGATGTGATCGTTCGTATATTTGCTATTGATGGGAATGTCCTCGATGTAAACCTTCGTGGTGGATTAGATTTGGTGTCTGGACAGTTTGATCAGAAGACGCTGGTGTGTTGCCCTAACAATCTTGAGGCCGAATTGAAACAATACTTCTCTCTCTATGGGTTGATAAATTAAATTAACCTCAAATTGATTATATTAATTTTTAATCTCGATTAATTATTTATCTATGGTAGATATATCCATTCAATTTTTAATTAATTAAAATAAGTATGTATGGTGTAAATTAAAAAGACTAGTTTGATTTGTTCCTAATCAAGTTAATTAAGTTAATTTTATAATTAATTAATTAATTAGGTCCGAATTTCATATGAGGTAATAGAAATTAATAATTTTGGAATATAAATTCAATCACATAAATAGGGGCATGGTCATTTAATGTGGAAATCCTCTCAAGGAAAATTCACTCGCACCCATCCCACACACAAGTCCACTAGTGCAAAGAGTTTTAGGGATTAAAAAAGGACAAACATAACTTATAATCCTTGATTTAACTGAAATAAGAAATCGGAGTCACTTTAAAACTTCAACCTCCGCAACACTAGTTTTGTTAATCTCCACCGCAAGTTTAGCTTAACAATCGCAAGCCTCGGGCCTCAGTATTCACCGATCCATGAAACAAATGCATCTGCTCTAGTTTCCACTATAATATCGACTTCTGGGTCAATAGTCTTGTAAACGTACCTTGAATTGCTACCCAAATCAATCGGCTCACCGATCTTAAACTTCATCAAGCTTTTATCATAACCAAAGATAAAAGCACCACACATTTGTATTTTAAATTGGGGGAAATTATGTTTCTGAAAATACCATTAAAGTATGTGGTTTTAATATGCAAAAGTGGTTTAAAACATGAAAAGGTGAACAAAATATCAAAGCAGTGGGTTTGGGAACTTTTAGAGATTTTGAGTTTACAAAACTTCTCTAAAATTCAAAAAAGAGGTATTGAAAAACCTAATCATGAATTAGTGTTTAAATATGATTTACAAGATAAGTTAAAAGAGTTACGAATCTTAAAAACATATAAAAGTTCATTTAAACAAAAATTTAACCAAGTCAAAACCGAAGCAACCCTTGGTCATGCATAGGGGATCCGCAGTCACGCCACTATGACCCGCATCCGTGACTATTTAAACTTCACGGCTTGGTTATTTTCCAGTTACATGGTGCACTGGATGGATTTTTGGAATAGCACCTGTAGCTTGTAAATATAATTGGAATGCTTTTAGGTGACTCTAAAAGAATGTCATTAAAAATAATAGATAATAAAAACTTATAAAAGTCCTTTAAAATTAAAAAAATAAATAAAAATATTTTAAAAATTCACCAAACTAAAATTGATTTTTATATTTCAAAAAATAATTTTCCCACGTGTATTATCTGATTGCGTTGTCTTGAGATTTGATGTGATGGATCCTTATTCCACATTAATATCATTGTGTCGTTGGCATATAATCCAGTTATAAAAATAATATTCAGTAAAAAAATGACATAAACTTAAACTGTGTTTTGATACAGAATTTAGACAACAAGGATACATGTTCTTACATGAATGGTATAACTCTGTAAGAGTATAATTCCAAGGTGGTAATGAAGAATGTTTTCTCCTCTTCGGACCTGAATATCTATTAATATCTTGAGTAGGCTTACATAAAACTAATGCATTGGTGGCCTGCAGTTTAATTAACCAACGGTTTAGTCCTAGGTAGAGGAAAACTATCTTTTGGGTAGACCTTGTTAAGGTTTATAAAGTCAATGCATACATTTTCCTTTCTGCTTTTATTTCTGACCATAATTGTGTTAGATATCCAATTCGAAAATTGAACCTCCTTGATGGTGTTAGCATAAAGTAAATTCTCTTTATACTCAACTACCTTAACTTTCTCAGGAGTTGACTTCTTGGGCTTTTACTTGATGTGTCAACAGGCGAGATCCATGTCTAGTCAGTGACGAGAAACATCTGTGTCAATATTTGACGTGTTGTAAGGATATCAAGCAAAGATATCAATGTTCAATTCGAGGAAACATATGAGTTGTGTTGCTTCTCTTTCTTGTAACTCGAAGACGATTATAAAAGTTGTCTTAGACTACAATGATTATAAAGGAATAGTGTGGAGTTCCCCCATTACACGACAACTAGGCTTATTTTGGTATCCTCTACCCCAACCAAGCTTCTTTTTATTGATATTTGGTTTGTTCTCCCTATAAATCATCGTAGTCATGACTCTTCTTATATCATGTTTATTTTTGTTCGATAGTGGTGACAAAGCAACTCTTTGATATAGATTGATCGATCTTAACTTCGAAGATTAATTGGTCCTAAATTTTAGTTTCTGATATAGTGAAGAAGGAATGACCCTCGTGGTGTGGACCCAACCTCTATCCAAAATAACATTGTAAGTTACTTTAATTTAATGACGTGGAACTCAATCTCGCGATTTAAGAGATGGACCTTAAGTGATAATTTAATCTTCTTTATTAATGTTTCCACATTGCCATTAAAGCCGATTAAAGGGTAGACTTTTATATCAAAGTTATGAATGTTATAGTGAAGTTTATAGATAAGGTTGACGTATATGATCTCTGATGAACTCCCTTGATCGACTAATATCCTTGTTATGTCAAAGTTGTCTATCCTTAGAGTGAGCACTAAGGTGTCTTTATGGGAGAGATTGATATCGACTATATCTTTATTAGAGAACATTATTACTCGGTCGAGGTTTGTTTCTTTTTGTTCCCTCTTTTTGAGGATTGACTTAGATATTTCCACATATATGGCTTATTGCAAGTTTTCGACGATTTAGATCCTCTCTTAACGCTTATTTCCTATAATTTGTGATGGATCGATAAAACCGTGAATAGGTGTAGTCATACCTAATGGAGGAAGGTCATTATAATCCTTATTTGAGCAACATTAACCCAACCTAATGACCTTGTACAATTAGCATTAATATACTCCTTAAAGTGGTCGACATGGTTAACATCCTATAAGTGGCGTTTAGGCATCTTATAATTTCCATTCTTATAATCGTGATCTTGATGATAGGTTCACCACAAATTGGTGTCCCTTTCATTAGGATCACCAACTATATTTAAAGGTTTCTTGTAGTATGGTTTATCGTTTATGTAACGAATGATCTTGCAGATAGACTCCTGGAAAAAAATTATATAGATTGATAGACGTTTTCATTGGTCGGCACCTTAGTCCACCCTTTAGGGTTTTCTTTTTTTCCCTTTCTTAGCGGAGGTTGGCTATTTACCACCTCTTCCTCCTTTTTTTGTCTTAACTTTCTTGTCTGATTTGGAGGAATGATCGACATGATTATCTGTATTAATAAGTTCATCCTCTACCTTGGTGTATTTTTCGATATGCACCAAGAAATCCACCATTGAAGATGTTGGCTTCTTAGTGATAGATTGATGAAGTGCGACACCTCGTAAAATCCATAATTAGATTATTCAGTTCTAATACAAAAATAAAGGGCATAAAAAATAATCAACAATATTTTTAGCATAACGAGATAAATAAAATGATACAAGTAAATGCCATATGAGATAAATAAATACTAAATAAATTAAAACATTTCGGATACCATCCAACTGACAATAGAATCAAACTCTAAATCTAGAATATAATATATCTCAATGTTCAACTCTGAATAATAAATACATTTCCTACAAATATCTGACTCGGGAAAATCTGGAATAATACAACTAACTAAAAACAAAAATATAAATCAATACAAGAATGTGAAGGAGCTATAATGATCGACACCCAGCATTCTAGGAATAATGAATATAATTGGTGCTGGAAAACACTTCCAATGAGTAGTTTAAGTCCGAGGCAATAATCACGACCTAAGACTTGTAAAAAGAGTTCAACAATGAGGATTATAACATTATAACAATGGTTAAAATTATAGCCACATTTAGGCCAAAATAACAATAACACATCTTCCTCCTATATTACGTTTATTTTAAGTTATATAAGTTATCCAAACAACATAAATAAGCACGCAGTTCTAATTCCAAACCTAAATGAGATCAATGTGAGTTAATTTGATCTCTTAATTAAGTATTATTACTTAAACTTTTACTTAAAATTTTTAAGCTCGTCTTTGAAATTAAGAATTTCTTATTCCACGATAATCTATTACATTAACAAAATATCACTTACTAAACACTATCCTCTTACATTAACAATCTGAATTTATGATTCTAAAAGTACATCTTTAGTGTATCAACCTGCAATATACTTTAGTTTTGATTCAGTATATATGTCCCTGAAATATTTTATAACATTATTCCTCAGTCATAATCTCATGGTTATACATTTTTAGTATAAAACATAATTCAGTATAAACATCTCATAATATTACAGATACAAAGATCACATAATCTGGTATATACGCAAGTATACTCAACTCACCTCCAATCATATGGATTATGCTCAAGCCTGCAAATAAAAGTATGAAGGCCTATCCCTAATGTCTTTGGGGATCACTCGTGCATACTAAATATATTTATAGGGTGTCACAACCCTATAACCTCAACGTATTAACAGAGGGAAATCACTACGCCATCACACCAAATGTACGACCCCATACCTAAGCCTATATGAGTGAATACCCTTATTTTCCCACTCTGAGGAGGAGGGTACATTAGTACGTAGCATCGAGGTAAATAAGACCTAGGTAGATCCCATATCTGTCACTAGGAATACCATACACGGTCAACATCGTATGCGTCCCATAAGATCCATCTTAGTAAGTCACGCACACTCTCGATATGATCGCACATAAGTCAAGAAAATAAGCATAAGTCCTAATCAATCGGGTTACATGTAAAATCTCTCTTATTACAAGTTAATATGCATGTCAACTGTAATTGTCTATATACAATATTATCCCAAACTCCTAAGGCTCAAAAGTCTAGGTATCATCTCAAACCTAACGTTCGTAATGATTGTTCTAAATCAACAACTACCGTACTCTATAAACATTTTTTGAACTCTCATAGGTCTTACAAAATTGTTAAGCCTCAACAAATATTATAAGTCTAGTCTCGACACCGAGGCCTCTAAACTAGGTGTCATCAACAACCTATCGTGTACATAATCACTCTAAGTCAAGCATTACCGTACTCAATGGATCACAATTACGTTCGCATCCTTAATCTGAATAACTAAATCACTAAATGTCACTCGACATTATAAATTTCAACTCGATCCCCATAGTTTCTAAATATCAATATAATCTACCAACCTACTAGTCATAAACTATTTTCAATTTATCCAGAAATCTCCAACTGAACGAATCTATAATTTTCACTTAAATCCCCTAAAACAAACTCTCTAGATCAGCCTTTTGAACGAATTGATTCACCCCCAGAACGAATCGATTCACCCCTTATAGCTTCTCACACTGCACCTGCTCACTAATAGCGGACCTAACTCAATTAAAATCAACCAAAAAGTCTATAAATAACAATACCAACGCATATCCATTGTAGGAAAACATCCTATAATAGATGGAAATAATTTTATATACGTTTTAGTGGATTAAATATCTTAAAAGGGTTTAATCATAAAATTTATAGAGTTAACCCTAGGTTCACGTTCTTCAAAAGATTGAAGAAATTGGCCTACGAATTCACATCCATTATTCAATTAAAGTTAGGTCTTGTATAGAATACAACTACTAGAATGCATGTCTAATGCTTTTAGATTTATAAAACATATATTCTTAGTATCGAGGATTCATCATCAAAACAACACTAGTTCTTCAACATATGATTATGGTTTAAACTAGTTTTGAAATTATGTTGCAAAATCAGATTTCATGAGTTTAATTACAGATTCCAATGTATTACCCTTACTCAAATGTAAATCCAATTAAATTCTTAAAAAAAGTAAACTTACCTTGGATTGATTTAAGAAACAATCCTCAATTCCCCCTAACTCTCTAAGCCATAACCTCTCTTCTTCAAGATAAGGTTTCCTCCTTCTCTTCCTTAATGTCTAGGTCTCTCCCAAAGTGTGTTATGATAATTAGGTTAATCTAATAGGTTATATTAAATCACTAATCCTGAAATTAGGCTAGGGCCCTAAAACGCCCTCAACTGAAAAGGCCCAAAACATCCTCCAAATTTCCTAAAATATATTTCAATCCATGCACTAACCCAGCCGACTAAAATTCTAATATATTAAGCTCAAATCGAACTTTCAAAAAATCATACGAACTTACTCAATGGTTAACATATTTTACAAGTCAATCATCTTATTATGTTAGTTAAATATCGTATTTGAATTAGTTAATGAGCTAATACACGTAGCTTAAGTTAAAATTTTAATTATTAATTAATTAAATTACGACTCGATATTATAATAACATACATCATGATCGATGGGACCCGATGCTAAGGTATAATTCAAACAAGAAAACCCCTAGCCCTAGCCCCTGATCATTCCATAGCCACCCATAATACTAAGTCACTTAATTATTATGATCCTATTGGAGCTTAGCCCTACTTATTAAAAATTATAGTAGGCAATCCTGGGTATTTTAGGTTTTGTTAGTCCCATTTATATATTTGAACCAATCATAACATAACTAAACTTCACCCATGTTCAAAATCACAACTGTTATTGGAGATAAAACCACTACAATTATTCAGTTGTGGGACCAATTACTGAATTATTTTTTATAAGTATGGCTGAAAAATTAAGAACATGGAATCGATTCCTTCTAAATATTCTCATATAGGAGTTACCCCCCCCCCCCCCCACCCCCACCCCCACCCACACAAAAAATTATTTATCTTAATGAATTATTTTGAGTCCATTAAAGTCTATATCAATACAATCCAATCAACACGTAATTCAGTTACATAAAATAACATATGTAACATCTCAAAGTCACATATCATTATACTAATCAACATATTAAAAGTCCAACATCTTAAATAATAAAATGACATACCACATTACATGTAACATCTCATCTGTAAAAAATATAATTAATTTAGTAATTAACTAAATGCTATAAAATTAAGAAATATTATATGAAGGTCATCCAATCAGGTAGACCTAGCATTAAATGATAATATTTCAAACTGTTCATTGAGTCATTAATATCATTGTTACAGTTAATACAATAAGCATCAACTTTTATCTTCCCAAGGATGATTAAGGAACTACTTCTATAACAGTCTTGTTACAGTTAATACAATAAGCATCAAAATACTCGACCAGCTCTCTGGAAAAAGAGATCGACCAAGGAGTTAGCTTCTCAAACCACTTAATCTCGATCTCACCTAGTTTAGATGGGAAAACACGCATATTATGAATCGATATGGATCCAAAGAGACATGGACAACTGGTAACGGAGGATAGGATGTCCTAATTAGCCTTGCCATCATATGTTGTAATTTTTGGTATAAATAATTTCTTGGGGGCACTGATTTCTTTATATCGATGGTGAAAATGACCCATGGACGACAACTTTTCTATCAATACCTTTAGGGTTTTGCACTAAGTTGGGGTTCAAACACCCTTATATTCCTTTTTGACGAACTTACGTTGATAGTCGAGACTTACACTTTTATTGGAATGTGTAGTTATCCTGGCTAAACTACTTCTATGACTATATTCAACTGGATGAACTTATGGAATGTCTTAAATAATTGATCTACGAATAGATGAATCCCTTGCTGGGCATAATTTAGATGTGATATACGCGGGCTATGATATCTGGATTATCTGATGTTGTGATTTATAGGAGGGGTCTTATGTGACTAAATTCTCCTCCTTCTATGGTGTTCAACATTGTGAGAGCTAAATAAATGTCCTTCAGATTATTAGTTTCTTATTCTACTTAGATATTTCCTCATCGAATTATTTCAGACGTTCCCAATATATTCTGACAATACGTGATGTGGGGTTCTTTGTGGGAGGCTCCACAGAGGGAGTATTATGACGAAGACTGGAACCAAATATACTGGGAGTATGTCAACCAAAATTGGTGTTACTAAGAGAGGGAGTACATATCAAAGGAGACCATTTCCTCCTCATAATCTGTATTTCAAATTGTACTTAGTTTATAGCATGGGAATAGTAAGATTGGTGCGCACTCATAATGGTGAGACTCGAGTACTATCAGTTTGTGGGATTCTGAAGTTTACCACGGACAATGCCAAATTGTATGGGTATAAATCTACAATATTGCTAAATACCAAAATTAATCACAAATATGATTGCACAGAGAGAGAGAGAGAGAGAGAGAGAGAGAGAGAGAGAGAGAGATTATAATAATATTTATGGTGTGACAGGTCATTCCTGCTTATGTCAATGGGAAGGGATAAAGGGATTATTTTATTAATCAGGGAGAAGGACAATATGGAGTACTCGAGAATTCTAGCTAAGAGTCCACTCCATGGGTAAAATATTATTTTATATCCATATCTCATAACAAATGAGTCCTATTTATAAGTATATGAGTCTTATTTACATAAACTATTACCTTTAGCATTCCTGATGGGTTCGCCCTCTATCTCTGATCTTATCTTTTAGGTTGTTGAGTCACAATAGGATCGTGTTCGGTTATCTCATCATAACATCATTATCGTTTATGAGGTGTCTTTATCCAATTCTAAGTCAATGAAAAATTAGGACTTCTAGTGGCTCCGGACTCCTTAGATGTCATGCGTAGTTCCACATTCACTACTCGACTCATATTCCTTTAAGAACTACTCGGTAAACAACTAGTGGTTTGACACCAAAATCTCACTCAGGATTTTATATAAACACCTTATGCACGCTAAGAGCTCTAGTACTAATTTTTGTGTCTCGATACCCACTTTATCAGTATAACCTCCAATTAACCATGATCCAAAATATAATTAAGATAAAATGGTAATAACAACAAGAATAATAAAGTACAACTTAAGAGAGACAATAACAATAACAATAAGTTATATGCAGTTCATCAATTTGGCTACATCCATGGAGAGGCCCGACTACACTATATTTGAATAAATTAGAATTGAACAAACCAAGAATAAATCACATATCGTATATTCTCACGCCCAAATTTAGGATTACATTGTACACCAACTCTCTACCCAAGTGAACCCTCTCAATATCATACTCTCATGTCCTTATCATGTAACTATCAAATGTACTACACTCCCCATTTAACCCGGTAAGAAACCCCTCACACCATACTTATTAAGCACACTATCAACATTGAACACTCACACACTCACACTTATTCCACCTTTGAGCAATATCCATGGATGAGAGATAAAATTCGTTACCTCTCACCTAAATCCCTCTCCTTAGGAAGAATTCTCACATCTCTCTCTCTCTCTCTCTCAAAATGAGCAACCAAAATTAGGATTTAACACCTATAATGATCATTTCATATGTGGAACACATTTGTAACATAACCCCTAAACACTCCCACTTAAGACCTATTATTTCGCCATCTAATTCTCATTCGCTTGTTACCAATTTGAAATCCAAAAATTACTGTAAGAGCAAGTTTAATAATTTCTCATTTTATTTTTATTTTGTCTTATCCCGTTACACCCCTCTATACTTTCATGACTACTTCCACGTATTCAAAGACAATAAGTTGATGACTTTTGAAAGATTAAAGATTGTTCGTCAAAACAACTTTCAAAAGAGTTTCGAGGAGGTTTGGTAAAGTCTATAAATATCCAGGGATTATATTTTTAAAAGGGTTTGCATAAAAAGTTTTCAAAATGTTTAACATGATTTTTAATATTTTTGTAAAAACTCGCTAACTCATTAAAAAGAGTTTGATAGGTAGTTCGAACGAATTATATAGTGTCGTTAGAATGAGGTTCCTTCGTTCGAATGAAATTTAGAACATCGCCTTTTGGTCAGTTCTGGAATGTCATTCGATGTTCCATTAGATGTCGTTCAAATGAGTTTATAAGTCATTAGAACAAGTTTTTCACATTTGAACGAGATTAAAGTGATGCCTTTTTAGCATGCTCTGGAATGTCATTTGAAGTTTCGTTGGAAATGCGATCAAATGAGATGGGGTACGTCGTTTGAACGAGGTACTAGGTCATTCGAACGAGTACACGAGTTTTGTTTTTTTAAATAAATCTTATTTAAATCTCTAACGCCTATCTCTTTGCTATAACATTCCCTATAAATAAAGATTAGGGATTAGATTTTTCCCCAAGACTTTTTAGAGTTCTCTTTGTGATCAAACTCTATTCTATTTTCATCCAGACCTCTCGAATCTTTAAGGATCACTTTTCTAGATCAAAGTGACCATATTCCAAGTTCAAAATTCCTTATAGAGATTTTCTCTACATCTGAATTGTGAAGTCAAGGCTTAATTGTTGAAAAAGATAGGAATTGAAGATTCCTGAGGCTGATTGGTGGATACCGAGGGAAGAGTTACTTTTTGTGGGAGTGTTGGACTATCAAACATGAAGAAACTGGGCTTGTTAGTCCTTGAGTCTATCAAACTCTTTACACTACAGAAGTATAAGTTTTGTCCAAATGGGGTTTTCCTTAACATTCTCCTGCTTATTTGGTTTGGAATTTGGATTCATAATCAATTTTGCATGCACTTTAAATTAAATACAGTTAAAATTTCCTAAATAGTGATTTTGTGTGTTTGGCCTAAGATACCTCAAATTGGTATAAGAAAAGGTTACTGATTAAGTGCGAAAAGTGTGCGCGTGTAAAGTGCACAGTCATTGTTTTCGTTTCGCCAACTCAATACAAAAACCTAAGTTACAACTACACTTGCGGGGCAAGTAGAGCGGTAAGTCGGGTATCGAGAATCCACAGGGACAAGTTGTTAGAATTTATAAGGTTTAATATTCCAAAATAAAAGTGTAAAAGGTGAACTACAAACTAAAAGAAAAGATGCATGAAAGGGAAAGATTAATCTAGGCGAGGGAAATTAAACTAAATTAATAAAGAGAATAAAAACTATAGGTTGCGTCGAATATCCTCACCCGAGTTAATTAGTATAAAATGGTTACATGGGTCGACGAGTTATTAAGGTTGCGTCTCGTTTCGACAGTTAAGTAAATCAAGAGTTGTCACACCCCTAAATTTGCATAAAAGCCTAATACGATTTTGGTGTCAACAAATACCCCGAAAATTAAGTGCGAAAGATCGTAAGCACGGAGCATACATGATATACCCCGTCAAATCCCCTAGGCGTAATAACTAGGTCAACACACTCGAAATAGACCCGTAAACTCCATCACCAAAGCAAAGCAACACGTCAACCCTAGGTGAGTTCAATCCAAGACAACCTAAACTAAATTAGCCACTAAGCATGATAAACAACAATAATTAAAGCACCTAATTAAATTACACTACAATTTATCTAAGCAAGAAATAAATGGAAAGCATGGAAATATATGTTATAAAGCTTGAGAACAAAAATGGACATTACATTAATGGAGAAGAACATGAATAGTGATGCTTACATACACAAATGGGTGTAAACCCAAAGAGAAGAGAGGAGAGGGAAGCTCCACAAAGAATCCCCAAAAACTAACCTAAAAATGAAAAATATCTCCCCAAAGAAATGCCCCTAACACTCTATTTATACCCCAAAACAAACCCCAAACAAAACCAAGCCAAAAAACCCAAAATAAGTCAATTTTCGTCCATATCTGATGGGACCGGTCGACCTCATGTTTGGGACCGGTCGACCGCACTTTTGGAATTTGCCTTGGCCTGGAGGCAGCCCACTTTTCCACTTTGAACCAATTTTGAGGCGTTGCACGGAAACGGCTATAACTCCCTCATACGGAATCGAAATGAGGCGTGGTCGGAACCAACGCGAAGCTAATTCAATTCTCTACATGATTCTGTTTTGAAACCCTCCAAATTATGTAGTATGAAATTACCAAAATGCCCTTGAAGTAGAAGAAAATACCGAAACCTTCCGGAAATGGGCATAACTTTCACATACGAAGTCAGAATGACGCACGGTCAGTGGACACGAAAGGATAATTTGATGATCTACATGTTGGTAACTTCATTCCATAAAAAATAGTGAGTTTTAAAAGACAAAATTGCCCTTGAAGTAGCATTCGATGATGGAACTTCTCCGAAATGCAACCGAACCTCACTTTTAGCGTTCCAATACCTACAAAAGCACAAATAACCCCTGCAAAGAATGTATATATCCAAATCCATGGTCGTCTGGTTAATGAGCATAATTATAGGCATTTAGGACCGTAAAAGTGCTAGAATGCATAAAGATAACGGGCGAAAATATGCAATATTCGATACGAATCAGTTACACTATTTTATTGTGTGATCTTTTAATTTGAGTTTAAATGGATAATTTGTATTATAGGCTACCTATTTTCGATGGGTCTAATTATTCTTATTAGAAAGCTCAAATGAGGTCAGCTTTCAAAGCGATTGACGAGCGTGTCTGACCTGTTTGTGAATGAGGGTAGATACCACCCACTATGACAAATGTCGATGTCATAAGTCCTAAATCTGTTACCACTTGGATGGAACATGAACTAAAATAGAGTAATTTTAACTCACGAAGTTCAAGTGCCATTTTTTGAGCCATCACCCATGACGAGTTCCATCGCATCATGTGGTGCACCACGACTAAGGAAGCATAGGATACCCTCCAGATCACTCACAAGGGTGCCAGTGCTGTGAAAGCTTCTAAGATATAAAATCTCACCACACAACTTGAGACCATTACTATGCTAGAGTCTAAGTCATTTGATAAATTTTATGCACGATTGTCCGATATCATTAATGTAATACCCTGCATTTTTATGACTTTAAATAATTATAGGAGTTATATAATTAATCCAGATTTAAATTAATATTTACTAGCTTGACGTGAGTTAATAATTATTGATGGGAATTATGTTTATTATTACTTAGTGAGTAAAGTAAAAATGTGATATGTAGTTATTAAAATTGTCGCGAGTGAATTATACGAAAGTATTAGAAATTAAGTCGGGACGCGCGTGTTAGTTGTGCCGGAACTAATTTAATGAAATAAAAAGTAAATTAATTATAAGTCATCCGTAGAGTCATTTCGAGTGCGCTAATGTGACCGAAAGGGTCGAGATAGTTAGAAAAGTGTACCCGGGGGGTTTAGTTTGGGTCTCGGGATGATCTTATCGGTCGATTCAAGAATGTCATCGATCGACTCTTCCCATCGATCGATCGACTCCTCCTGGAATTTGAATCTTATTTACTTTTAATGTATAATCCAACCCCAATTTATAAGAACCCTTAGAGATAATTTAAATATCATAATGGGACTTGAGAAGGACCGGTAGGGTTGTGGGTAAAGTCCGGATAGGGTGATTTTGTATAAGATTTAATCGTGGGGTCACGAGGGTATAAAATGGGTTATGATTGTGTGTGTGATAAATTGGACGTTGTCCAAGTGAATGACGACTTAGGATAATGGAATACCGAGAATACATCTACTAGTTTTATACATATTAAAATAATACACTTCGAGGGACGAGAAGTACTGGGGAACTTGCGGTAAATGAGAATATAAAAGGATGAACTAATTGTACGTAGAATTCGGGTGTTACGTGCCACGTATGGTTAGAGTATGTTATGAATCGTGTGTGTACGAATCTAAATAATGTAAATATATATATATATATATATATATATATATATATATATATATTATGAATGTTTTTGCTTTATCACACCCGCGCTACTTGCTTTCACTGAGGTCTCCGCGCCGGGACAGTCGTATCCTGATGTGACCTTTATGGGGAATATGGACTAGTACCCTAGAACATATAACCTTGGTATAACCTATCTGTGAGTGGTAGAGCAAATGGTCTTAAGAGACGTGAGGGTATGTGCTGACCTCATAGTGACTTGGAACTATGTTTCTCCTCCAATTTATGTGTTTTGTGTTAATACATTTCGGGGGTGATCCGAATTAGCATTTCCCTAATTTGTACCTGAGGTACAGGGATTTGATAGCAGAGTATGCTTGCACCATAATTTAGTGTTGGGGTACCTTATTAGTGTGTGTATATATATATATATATATATATATATATATATATATATATATATATATATATATATATATATACTGTGATTCATCTACTGTGCTTGTTGGTAGATAAAGATTGAATGATGATATTAAATAATCTAAGTGTTTGAGAACTTAAGATCGTATTGAGTTGTACATAGCTGACTTGGTAAATAAATTAATTTCATATAAAGTATACTTATGCGATCACGAAAATAAGGATTTATGAGAGGAGTCTGGGTTTAGACTGGTTAACTAGGTTAGCATCATCTAGAATAATTTAGCAGTATGTTAGGCGTGCACATTAGCTGAGAGGTGAAAATTTCCAAGTGAGGGCAACGTAACTAACATGAATGGAGTATCTTCTAGTAAGCATTTTAAATACTTGCTGAACTGTTTTAAAACTATAACTATCGGGCTCTGACCTGTTTCTTATCACCCCTTCTTTCTCTTATATATATATATATATAAACAGGTGCCCATCCACAGGGGCGTCAGACTTAGATCGCTGGACTGTTTGACGTGCAGCAGCTAGTGTGGGAGTCGCAGGTCCTTGCATTTAGACGACTTCATTCTTGTTATTTCATCTCTTCACTCAGTCATGTTAGATAGGGCATGCATCGCCCATTCTCAGTTTCCATTTAGTTCAGAGAGACATTTTACTTCTTTAGTTTTCAATATTCAGTTTTCAATTGGGATCGTTTTAACTAATATGTTGTCCTTGTATTTGAGATATTTTATTTGGGAACGATTAATCTAGCCTGTTTATTTCATTTGGATGGTTTGGTATTCAATATTATGATTGAGTTCATTAAAATTGTTTATTTACAACAATTCATATTGTTGGGACTTAATTCATGCAATTAAATCTTTTGGACACTTAGCTTAATTATCTATTAGGTGATAAATAAAGAAATTGTTTTTCGACAGTGATGCTAAGAATGAACCAATCGGATACTTTGTTTTAATTTAATAAATGTTGATCACCCGGTATTTAATTAGGTGGGGTGTCACCGTTAACTCTAGTTTTAATTTGGGTGAGAAAATTCCCGAGATGTGCGTTGTGAAAAATATTTTGATATCCCTTCAAGATTGATTTATTCTAAAGGTCACAGTTCTTAATTCGTTACAAATTTTAAGTATGCTTAGGTTAAAAGAAATCCTAGTAGACCTTAAAACTAACGAAATCGATATGTTTTCCAAAACTATTAAACCTAATGAAAAGTGAATTACTTTAAAAGTTCAATCTAAAAAGAAAAATGAGGTTTCTTCAGACTCCGAATATTATTTTAACTTAGATTATCTTGCCCTTTTTGCAAATAAATTCAAACAAATTCTCAAGACAAGGAAAGAAAATACTTTTAAAGAAAATAGGAGTTTTGAAAAAGATAAAAGGTATAAATCGAGCAAGAAAAATTTTGAAAAAGCGAGAGGAGCATACCCTAAGAAAAATAAAGAGAGATGCTATGAGTGCGAGGGTAGAGGTCACAAAGCTCACGAATGTACTACGAGGTTAAAGAGACAAGGAAAAGGCAAAGATTCCTTAAATTCTACACTTAGTGATAGCGATGTCGATTCGGTGGATTTCGAGGACGAGTCACAGCATAAACGTAACTTCATCGCGTTCATGGGTGGTCATGATAATACATCGAGTACACCTCACACCGATGAGGAAGTTGCTAAGCATGATGACCCCGACTGTGAAACTAGTTATTCTGAAAAAAGTGAGGGAGATGAAGTTTTAAGTGAGGGATAGAGTGACCTTTGAAAAACGTGACTGTGTGATAATTGATTAAATTCTCAAATTTCTAATTTGGCACACTTATTTAATTATAGTCGATTTTTAAACAAGCTTAATTTAGCCCCTAAACATGCATCTAAATATGATAAATCATTCAAACCATGCATGAAAAATAAAGACGCCCGATATAGGAAAAAACCCCTTTCGGGTAAAAACCTTTTATAACTGATGAGTGCATTATTTTGTATGAATTATGTCCAAATCTAGGCCTTGTTAGACCCATTGTATCTTAAATAATGAGTTTTTAGAGTCGTTTTCGAAAAATAAAAGAAAAATGCAGGTTTGAATAAAATCCGAGTTAAAAAATACAATTTTAATAACTCCAGGGGTAAAATTGTAATTTTAAAAAAATTATGGGCCTGAAAATAATTTTTAAATATTTATCTAGGCAAAATAAAGTTCCCTCTGAAATTTGGTTGAATTTGGAGTTAAAATGGAAAAGTTATGAATTTCGAGGTCAAAAATATAAATAAGGGTAAATTCATAATTTTCTAAACTTTCTGGGGCTGAAATTGAATTAATATAAGTTATTCTATATTTTTCCAGGTACCCCTGAAGTTTGGTGAATATCCGAGGTGATTTAGTGAAGATATGAAGATTGTGGGAATAATTTAAAGAAGTACAAAGTTAAGGGGCCAAAGTGGAAGAATGCAATTTCTGGAAATTGGAATGGGTTATATATTATTGAAGCAGTCTTCATTGTAAGAACGCGGCTTGGTTCATTGGTCTCGCGCGCGCGTGGAAAGGAGAAGGTCAGGGTTTCGATTCTTCCCCCTGACATTAATTTTTTGGTAAAAATTCTCAAGCCCAAATTGCACCCAAACGCAGCCTTAAGGAGATAAGGTTTGACAGCTTCTTAGTCCGAAAATCAAGGGATTTTGGAGCTAACCATTATGTGATTTTCAAGATATTTCGTGGGACTCTTTTTTTGGTTGATTTTTAGGAATTTATAATTCAAATAAATCAATTAAAAGGGTGTTTTACACCCATTCAAATACCCTCACCCTAAGCCTATAAATAGGACCCTTGGGTTTATTATTTTGGAGAGTGGTAGAGAGAGCTTTAGAGAGGGCCAATAATTATTTTGTGAGTGGAATTTTTGTCAAGATTATTTGTGACACATCAATTGTAAGTTTGTTTATTTAATGAAATTGAGTATTCATTCTTGCAATTTTATTATGTCTACAATTATGCTAGCTTAATTTCCTCACTAGGACTAGGTGAAATTTATCATGTGTGATTAATATTGTGTGTGATTTAATTTCGTCTTTATTTCCCGATATGTGCTAAAAGTTTTAAAAATTCGGTATTCATTTAAAACGACACGAGAGTGCGTTTTAAACCTTCGGCATTATTTGAAAAAAAAAATCATTTTTATATTTTAAGTATGAGTACTTTTTGATGGGTTATACTTTTATTAAATTGATTGATAGCCCATGCTTAAAGACTATATTTTAAAATTTAAAAGTGAACTTTTTAAGGGAATAGGGATTTTAGGCGTCTAAATTTATAGACGTTAAATTTTATTTTGGACTTCTCACGTATTATTTTTCCGAATTAAATACGACGAGAGTCGGTTTAATTTGAGTTATAAAATCGGGAATGACGAATTTAAATTATTGCACAGTGTTAGTTTAACGTGATAAATGGATCCAACGTCCTAGTTTTCACGCTACCTTGATTATATCTCTCGTACTCCTATTTCTTGTTTGTGTTCCTTAGTTTAATATTACATCTCATCTCCAACCCAATTTAGTCTAGTTGGACAGTCACAATTATTTTTAAAGAAAAAAATTGATAAATCTCTATGAGTTCGACCCGTACTTACACTCGCTATTCTATAATAGCCCGTGCACTTGCGGTATTTTATAAAATTGACAACAATAACACTTTGAAGAATTCACAATTATTTTGACTTACATACAATCTGATAATCGCCCACAAGTTTATAATGCACAATGCCTTCAGCAAACCTTCAAAGATACGAGAGACAGCGAAATACCCTCCAGTTGTCGGTTCGTCATCTTCGGCTCATCCACACGCATAATGACTACGCTCGGTATCCACCGATCAAAGATGGAGATGCCTTCTCCACAGAGGTTGAACAAAAGAAAAGTTGTTCATAAACACCAAAATAATTTACTAAAGCATATGGGAGTTTTGTGAATTGAAAACCTAAAAGGGATTAAAACCCTAAAAGGAAGAAGCCAAAAGAATTCTGCTTTCGCAGTTTTTCTGTTATGTAAAACGCTGGGACTTCTTAATGTAAACGTTACCATTTAATGAGTATTTATACAAAAATTGCACCGCCTCGAAAAATATGCTCGTTCGAACGAGAAGCAGATGTCGCTCGAACGAAGAACACTTTTCGTTCAAACGATATCGCGCGACTTCCAATCTCGTTCGAACGAGATGCTGATCTCGCGCGAACGACCTGGGCGTCAAAATCGAGGTCCACTTCAAAACTTAGAAAAAATACTCATTCTCAATATTTTACGAGAAAGTCCGCTCCAACACTTAGAAAATATTTTGTAAAAATCTCCCAAAAGCTCTAAGTGAAAAGTAAAAGTATTTAAAACATAACCTTACCAAATTAAACTTCGCGGAGCCTTGAATGATGAAGAGCTTGAGTAATTCGAATCCGTCTTTGATGTAGATGTCTCTTGAATGCTCTTCGACGGTGTAGCAGTATATGACATAATAAATTGATAACGGACCTATGAAAATATCTCCTTACAAATCTCCCCCTATGTCTATGCCGGTACATACATAAAAAATCCGAATTATCAAAAACCAAAATGCCTTTACAAATCTACCCTTCCATAAATAAATTTGCAAGACCTCAAAACTGTTCTTCAATCATCTTCGTCAAATCTCAAAGCTTTTCTCATCAGGGTGTGCAACATCATGATCTTCAATATTTGTACCTACACACAAGAGAAAAAGCAAAATACCTTCGTGATGTATTGAGTTTGAAATTATATAAGAATAAAGCATTAATAAATAAAATCTCCCCCATAATGCAAAAACTCCCCCATAACATGATAATTCTTTCTCCCCCTTTTTATGATGTCCCCAAATAGACAGATAAGAAGAAACAATCAAAACATGGAGTGTCACGATAAAATGCATAGCAAACCAGAATCGAACTACGCGCATGCAAAGGTATGTCTAAAAAATTTCACAAACTATTATTGATTTTCAATTTTTTTTATACAAAAATAAGTTACAAAAAACACCACACCATGGATTTAAACTCAAACAACCAAGTCATGGCAATGGAATGAATAGGTGTGAACACATTCGATAGGTAAATCAACTCAATCAAGCATATGTACACGATGCATATGTGTACCCCTAACGAATGAACATCAAAAGTATCCTTAGGTGTAAAATTTGTTGAATTTAAATGACATTGTCTTATACAAATAAACAAATTAAAGTCAAATTATTTCCACACCAATAACGTCCAAAACTATTTAGCGCATTTTCAAGACTTTTAAGGACGTGCAAGCCCGTTTTAATTCTCCATCCAAACTCCCTCATATATATTTTCTTCTAGACGTGAATAAACAAAATTCTCAAACTTTGGAGAATTGGTGCAAAAACTTAAATGGCCTATAATTGGCATGAATTTCTTTTTATTGCCTTTAAATTTTTTCGGGCTCTTTTAAACCTCTTTGGACCCCGGATAATAAAATTCCTTCATTTTTTAGGTTCAATTTAACGGTGGTTTAGTATTCACAAAGGCAAAATGAACCTTTCGCACTCCTTCCCCATTTTCAAACAAAGCACACAAACTCACAAAACGGTTCTTATATGCACAATTTCCTTATCAAAATTTATCGCGCTTGGTTCGTTTTAAAGGACAGGATTGAAGTGAAAACACCCAACCAACATGTGATAAGACAAGCACAATAATCAAACAAATCCGTGCATGTGTGAAATAATGGAAATCACGAGTCAAACATGTAGGAAGTAACACTAAATTACATCTCAATGATTCCAAACATTGTAAAGCACATGGATGAATTGACCTATTGTCTCAAAACACTATCAAATAGTCACATAAAAAATAATGAAATGAAGTTGTGACTCGGTCATCCATAGTATCCATCCATAAACGGTGCAAACAAAATACAAAAATCTTTTTGGATTTTTTCAACATTTTATCAAAATAAAATCTTTTTGTATTTTTAGAAAATATTTCAAAAAAATAAAACATACAAAAATGATACATACTAGCAATAGGAAAATAATGACATCATGAAAAACATCCTATGCTAGTAAACAAGTCAAACCTCAATCTTTAGGTGCGGAGGGGTTTTCCAAAGGTGGTGACAACTTATGAAAAACCTCCATCAATTCTTGTGAAGATTTGACTAAAAACTTAACTTGTTCACCTAAATGTGGAAACTCTCTCATGTATTCTCTGGGAGGACGTAAAGAATCATGTGTGGGTGCATGTGTATCAGAAACACGTGTAGAAGCAAAACGTGACATATACCCCAACTTAAAGCAAAATTCCCTAAGGTGTCCTCTCTTTTTGCAATGTGAGCAAACATAAATAGGCCTCAGAACACCTCTCTCAAAAACTCTAGGAGGCACTTTCCTAATAGTAATGGGACGCCTAGGTGGGTGAGGGTGAGACTCATGTGAATCTGTCACTAAAGTGGGAACCGGCTCGGGTGCTAATTGGAAAGTAGAAGCACCGTCATGACTTATTCCTAAGTTCTCACCTTTACCCTTAAGAACCACCTTTTCAACCTTCTTAGGTGCGTTCTCAAAATTGACTTTGACCTCCCTGGCATGTTCGAGATCACTCTCGAGTTGGGATACACGTGTCGTCAAACTAGACAACCTGTCGGTCAAATCACACTTCTCATTTCTCAAAACCTCCTTCTCTCTCTCTAAATCTAAAATCCGACGGACTAAATCTCTATTATACTACTTTGTTTTCAAGGTCTCGGTGTACAAATCTCTAAAAGCTTTTTGGAGCTCACTATAATCTCCACTCTCCTCCTCGCTTTCTCCCTCACTCGAAGAACATAAATCACTATCATCGCTCTCGTGTGTACTCTCGTGAGAGAAAGTGGGCGTGCTTAGACGACTAGAAAAAGCGACAACCATCCCATGTGCTAAACCTTTATCGGACTCATCTCCCTCATCACCCTCACTATCACTAAGAGTGGCGGGCATAGCAGTCTCTTTGCCCTTTCTCCTTATCCTAGTAGGACACTCTTTAGCTATGTGCCCTTTGCCCTCACACTCAAATCACCTGATCTCATCCTCCTTGTCACTATCTTTGGCCTCCACTTTCTTTTTATTTGACTCAAAAGATCTCTTTTTGTTGGAAGAATTTTCTTTATTCATTTTGAGAAACTTTTTAAAAAATTTCACAAACAAGGCCATATCAAAATCTTCCTCAGAATCAGACTCATAAATATTCTCTTTCTTTTTCTTAAAACGAGTCTTTAAAGCAATACCATTATCCTTAGCCTTAATGGTTTTGGGAAACATGTCAATCTCATAGGTTTGAAGATCCCCTACAAGTTCTTCCAACTTAAGTGATTTCAAATTTCCCAAAGAGTTCAAAATAGTGACTTTAGGAATAAAATGTTTTAGAAGAGATCTCAAAATATTTTTAACGACACGCGTGTTATCAATCACCTCACCCAAATAAAAACTGGTGTTAACAATCTCTGGGAAACGTGCATAAAAATCATCAAAGCATTCAGACTCAGATATGGTGATAGTCTCAAATTGGGTGGCCAAATTTTGTAACTTAGATTCTTTAACCGCATTCGTACCCTCATGAGTCAATTTCAAAACATTCCAATCCTCTTTAGACGTGGTGCACGTTATAATTCGGCGAAACTCATCTGGAGTGATAGCTCCAGAAATAGAACTCAAACCACGTGAATTAAATTTAGACATTTTATGATCATCTTCAGTCCATGCTGACACAATTTTTAAAGAGGTGATATTATCAACGGTGACCGTGGGAGGAGTCCACCCATTTTCGCAAAGGTACCAAACACGCTCATCAATGAATTTTAAACTAGATTTCATGCGAGCTTTCCAATAGGTATAATTAGACCCGTTAAAAATAGGCATCTGATTATAGAAGTGTTCCATAGAAAAAAAAGTGATTTTTCACAAAATTGATTTTTAAAAGAAATCAATATCACACAATTTTGTGAAAAATATGAACACGCAATAAATTAGTGCAACCTGCTCTGATACCAATTTGAAAAAACGTGACTGTGTGAGAATTGATTAAATTCGCAAATTTCTAATTTGGCACACTTATTTAATTAGAGTCGATTTTTAAACAAGCTTAATTCATCCCCTAAACATGAATCTAAATATGATAAATCATTTAAACCATGCATGAAAAATAAAGAAGACCGATATAGGAAAAAAACCCTTTCGGGTAAAAACCTTTTATAACACTTTGAAGAATTCACAAGACTTTTGACTTACATAAAACCTGATAATAGCCCACAAGTGTGTAATGAACAGTGCCTTCAGCAAATCTTCAAAGATACAAGAGATAGCGAAATACCCTCCAGGTGTCGGTTCATCGTCTTCGGCTCGTCCACACGCAGAATGACTACGCTCTGTATCCACCGATTAAATATGGAGATGCCTTCTCACAAAGGTTGAACAAAAGCAAAGCTGTTCTTAAACACCAAAACAATTCACTAAAGCATATGGGAGTTTTGTGAATTCAAAACCAAAAAGGGATTAAAACCCTAAAAGGAAGAAGCCAAAAGAATTCTGCTTTTGCAATTTTTTGTTTTGTAAAACACTGGGACTTCTTAATGAAAATGTTACCATTTAATGAGTATTTATACAAAAATGCACCGCCTCGAAAAACGTGCTCATTCGAACGAGAAGCAGATGTCGCTCGAACGAAGGACGCTTTTCGTTCAAACAACATCGCGCGACTTCCAATCTCGTTCGAATGAGATGCTGATCTCGCGCGAACGACCTGGGCGTCAAAATCGAGGTCTGCTTCAAAACTTCGAAAAAATACTCATTCTCAATATTTGACGAGAAAGTCCGCTCCAACACTTAAAAAATATTTTGTAAAAATCTCCCAAAAGCTCTAAGTGAAAAGTAAAGGTATTTAAAACATAACCTTACCAAAGTAAACTTCGCGGAGTCTTGAATGATGAATAACCTAAGTAATTCTGATCTGTCTTTGATGTAGATGTCTCTTGGATGCTCTTCGATGGTGTAGCGGTATATGCCATAATAAATTGATAACGGACCTATGAAAATATGTCCTTACAACCTTCAACGTGCTTACACCAAGCTTTAAGCTGAGTCATTTGAAACAACAAGGCAAAATAAAAGTTTGGCACTTAAGGTTTTAGGTTTAGAGAAGTATTTGAGAGAACTGAGAGAGAGCGAGTCCTAGGTAAGAGTGTCTTTGGGAGAGAAAGTTATTTTAGTGGAGAGAAAAAAATGGTGACTTGACCAACAGAGTGGCTAGTGTTACGAGAGATCTTCAAGTTTCATTAGAGACTCGTGAGAAACTTAAAGCCCTTGTATCCCAACTCAAGAAAGATCTCGAATGTGCCCGGAAGGTAAAGGTCACTATGGAGGGTGCATCAAAGAAGGTTGGAAATATGTTTTTTTTATCCCTCTTTAGGCTTTAGGTAGAGGCGACGAATAGGTTACGATGGTACCTCCACGTCCCATGCCACACCGAAAGTTATTCCTAAATTTATGGTTGATCCTTATGGGCCTCTACCTAAACCACAAAATAAAGTTCAACCTAAATGAGTGAACCAAGGTAGAACTAAAAAGGTCTATGTTTTCACCTATTGCAAAAGGAAATGTCACCTTAAGGAATTTTGCTACAATTTAGGGAGAAAAAAATGTACACATACTCCCGCATACCGCTATAGCGACTTTGCTAGTCTTAAAGATAAAGTTGAATTCCTTGTCTCCACTTTTCAAAGATTAATTAAAGAATTTAGAAGGATGTCTATGCCTTTTAATAATGCTTCTAACGCTATGGCTAGAGCCAACAACGATAAAGGCAAACAAAAGGTTACCTTCACATGGGTACTTAAGCAAGACAATATAGCCCTTGTTGTTCACGTTTCTCTTAAGGTATAGAATACCTCCCAATGGTATTTTAATAGTGGGTGATCTAGGTAGATGACTGGTGAAAATTCGTATTTTACCGACCTTATGGATAGCAAAAAAGGCAAAGTCACCTTTGGAGATAGTAGTAGGTCTAGTATTTTAAGCTGAGGTTGTATTGAGATACCTGAATTTCCTAAACTAGATAATGTGTTATACGTTGAAATTTTAAAAGAAAACTTGATTAGCATAAGCCAACTTTGTGACATAACCTTTGTAGTAAAGTTAGATCGGTCTGAGTGTAAGGTATATGATCAATCAGGTGAACTATTGCTACAAGGAATGAGGATCAGTGACAATTGCTATATGATCATTCCCAAGTCCTCCTTTATGAGAAATAATTCTGTGGTTTCCTCTATGGATCTTTGGAATCAACGACTAGGTCATGTGAGATTTAAAGATCTTAAGAGATTAATAAAGAAAGATATAATTTGTGTCTTACCATCACTTGGGAAAATAACTTCATCGATTTGTGGTCCTTGCTAATAAGGAAAACAAATTTGAAGTCCCAATCGAATGTTGACTACTATTACCACCTCTAGTGTATTAGAGTTTATACATATTGATTCTATTGGTCCTACTCGTGCAGAGATCATAGGTGGTAAGAGATACATTCTCCTGATGGTCGATGGCTTTTTGAGATACTCTATTGTGTTTTTTTTTTGGAGAAAGTCTGATGCGATTGAGTTCCTAACAACCAAGTTTTGTGTACTACAAAACCAACACGGTGTCACTAATATTTGGAAGTGACAACAACACTAAATTTAAAAAAGCTGGAGTGGATAGCTATTGTGATGAAGTGGGCATCAAACACGAGATTTTAGTCATTCGCACACCTCAACAAAATGGGATAGTTGAGAGGAAGAATCGAACGATACAAGAAATATATAGATTCATATTTCTTGTGAGAAACGTGCCTAGAGGTTTTTGGGGCAGAGGCGGTTAATACCGCATGCCATACGGTGAATCGGGTATATCTTTGTACACACGTTAACGCGTTATATGAGTTGTGAACAGGAAAGAAACCTAACATATCATACTTTCGTATCTTTGGGAGTAATAGCTACATTTTGAAAGAAAAAATAGCACTTAGGAAAGTTCGACTCTAGGAGCGATAAGGGGATATTTTTAGGTTATTCATCGTCGAGTAGGGCTTATATGGTGTTTAACCTTTAAAACTCTAAGGTTATGGAGTCAACAAAACATCACGATTAGTGATGATGAGCCACTGACATCCATTGAGCTTTGCCCCCGATGTAAGGATGACGCAATCGTAGCGACGATCTCATCATTCATCATACTACCCCAGTGGACCCCACTATTAATTTAGAGGGCCCACCCTCTTGGGTTTGAAAGAGTCATGACCCTTTCGCGATACTTGGTCATCCCACACTAGGTGTCAAGACTCGTGCTCAACTTGAGCATGTGGTTAGATACTTTTGCTACACCTCCTTAGTCGAGACCAAGAATGTGAGAGAAACACTCAAGGACGAGCATTGGATATCCTCTATACATTAAGAGTAGATTTATTTTCATAAGAATGATATCTGTGAGTTAATCCTCGACCTAGTGAGACTAATGTGATTGGTACCAAGTGGATTTACAAGAATAAGATGGATGATAATGGTACTATAGTTCATAATAAGGCTAGGTTGGTCTCTCAAGGCTACACAAAGATTAAGGGTGTAGACTTTGACCAGACATTCGCTCCTGTTGTTAGGCTTTAGTTCGTCCGCTTATTACTCTCCATATCATGTCATCTACGCTTCAAGTTATATAAAATAGATGTCAATAATGCCTTCATTAATGATATTCTATAAGAGGAAGGGTACGTGGAACAACCAAAAGGGTTCAAAGATCCAAAGCACTCAGGATATGTTTATTATCTTAAGAAGGCCTTACATGGTTTGAAGCAAGCACCCCATGCTTAGTACGAGAGGCTCACTTCCTATCTCTTAGCTCGTGATTCAAGAGGGGAGAGTGGATAAAATGTTATTTGTGAGGAGAGAGAATCGTGTTATATGGTTGCTCAAGTCTATGTGGACAATATAGTATTTGGATCCACATGCTCTCGACATACTCACACTTTTGAGGAGGAGATGAAGAGTGAGTTTGAGATGAGCGTGGTTGGTGAGCTTACAATTTTCTTTGGTCTCCAAGTTCATCAACTTGAGGATGAGATATTTATTTCTCAATCCAAATATTATGGGGACCTAGTGAAGAAGCTTGGTTTAAACTCCATTAAGAACTCGCGCACCCCTATGAGTACATCGACTAAGCTTAACAAAGATGCTTTAGGCAAGGACGTAATGCAAAACCTTTGTAAGAGCGTGATAGGTAGTCTACTTTACTTAATCGCCGGTCATCTCGGTATTGCCTTTAGTGTTGGAGTTTGTGCGCAATACCAAACATCCCCTAAAGAGTTTCACTTACTTACACTTAAAAGTATCATCAAATACGGCACTCTTTCCTACAGTATTTGGTATTCTTTTGATATCGATGACCATTTGTTCATCTATTAGGATGCCGATTGGGTCGGGGATGTTGATGGTTGTAGGAGTACCTCGAGTGGGTATTTTTACTTTGGGAGTGATCTTACCTCTTGGTTGAGAAAAAGTAAAACTCCATATCTTTGTCCACGATGGAGGCCGAGTATATAGCAATCGGGAGTTATTTCCCTTAACTCTTATGGACAAACGAAGATTACGGGATTTCCTAAGGCACAATGACTATTTCATGTGTGTGATACTATGAGTCCAATTTATATATGTCATAATCTAGTCCAATTTTCCACACAAAGTACATTAAGATGCGTGAGCATTTCTTTTATGAAACCTTTCACTATACCAAAAAGGCCAAGTTATCACGGTGACAAAACTTGACAAGTTTAGGCGTGACAAAGCAATTTGTCACGGACTTGTCACGGTCAAAGTCCGAGAACAGTGACAAGTCTGTGATAAAGAAAAACTTGTCACGGTCAAAGTGCGTGACAAATAAAAAATTGTCACGGACTTTGATCGTAACAAGTCCGTGACAAATCTGGGCATAATTAAAAAAAATTGTTGGGCAGTATGGCCATTACTATTTCCCAGTAGTTTATTTGTACCTATTACAACAAGTTAGACATGTACAAACAACATATATACCAGGCAACATTCAATATTCAATAACCTTATCAAATAAATACCAATATCCATAACCATAACCAGGCAACAAATATCCATAACCAAATAAAAAAAATACAAATAATATCCAATATTCAATATCCAAAACAAGCAATACAAATAATGTCACGGACTAGAGTCTTGAACATCTCAGAGGAGGAAGGTATGCCACACTAAATTGACACATCCATTAATTCATCGAACGTCGCAATGTTGTTCTAACCACAAAGGTGCATTCTCTCTTTCGAGCGCAATATGGGTGACGAGAACCTTTCCCTCTATATCTTGCATGGCACGTCCATGAGCCACACTACCCGGGTGTGTGTTTGTATTCCTTAACCCCTAGATATCGGCCTACCACCAAAGATGTCTATCAAATACATGCTCGACCAAGCAATTGTATACATAGGCCGTTCGATGGGGATCATGACGGGAAATGGATTATATATATGCGACGACTGGGCGTGTATCGGCAATGAGGGTAAGAGAGATGGATCAATGGCATCCTCGTCTGCTCGTTCCCCTTGCATGAGTTGGACCCCAACTGACGCTTCATGAACTCGAACATATCGAGGACCTTCACCTCCAAGCTTTCTAACTTATCGCCATGGGTGTCCACCTTACGAGCCAACCCGATGTTGCTCGTCTCAATCTTGGTGAACTTTGACTTCCCCACCCGAGATCTCATCCCTAGTCCTCCTCTTGTGATCCTCCCCGAGAACTTGGCTTAGTGCTTCCGTAGACAGAGATGCCTTGTCGTCATCAGACTGCTTGTCATGCACTTCCTTAAGCTTTACCTGAAATGACAAAAAGTACATGATTAGTAAAGTCAATAAAAAAATTATAATGTAATTAAAAAATAAAATAATCGTAAGATATATTTATAACTTACAATCGTGGATTCCACACTCGGGGACACCTCCTTATCCTTTCCCTTCTTTATCTGAATTTCCCCATAGGCATCGAGCCTATGTGGCCTACTCCCAGGGCCACTCCCCAACTCTTGAAATAAATTATGCAAAATTAGTAAGTAACGTAAAGTAATTCTAAATTAGAATAACATAAAACTAAAATCAAAGAACAACAAAAACTTACCATCCTGTGCTCCACCTCTACATAAGACGTCCGCCCGGAGTAGTGCACGTCCACCTTTTTCGCCCAATTCTTCCTCCCTAATTGACGAGATGTCAATTGTCGCTCCTCGATCTCATTTTTGACAAACTGTTGCCACTGTGCCAATGAGACCGGCTCCTTCGACGGTACGGTGTCTTGGGCCCTCAATATGGACTCCCGATCCTGCCCAAAGTACCGTGCCCGCATGTTTTTCTTCCACGTCTTCTATTGATCTCGCAATTGTTCTAGCATGGATTTGCGAACATATGGGGGTAGGTCGAATTATTCCTGTTAGTTGTATTTAAGTTGTAAAATATAAAAAATATATATATATATAAATATAAACATAAATATAAATACAAAATAAAAATAAAGTGAGTAACTACTTATAGTGCCCCCCAGATGGCCATCTTGAGCTCCCGTGGCACCTCCCTCCAATCTGTGTACCCCAGGCCGATGATCAACTTGAGAAACTCTAGTCCTCTAGCCAGTAAGGTTGTCTTGTTGTCGTTGATGGACCCCAATTTGACCCATTTGGGGGGCCTAGTGGCAGACGAGCCTTCCTCGCCTACGATACTGTTATAATACCCCACCCTAGAAAATAGATGACGAATGATAAATTTAGTATTTATCGAGTAATAAATTTGGAGAAACAAACGAATGATAAACATATGAACACAGTTGGGTCCAATTAGTTGTATAAATTGTAATGGCATAAATTCTGATGAGGATTATGGAAAGAAGAGGATAAAAGAATAAAGGAAAAATACGGTCGTTCGAACGCCATATGAATGTCGTTAGAACATCATATAAATGTCGTTAGAAAGAGATGCTAGTGTCATAAGAATCCCTATTCAAATTATATTCGAACGAGATGCTACTGTAATACAGTACCAAGTCACACGAAGGTCGCGAGATCTATACTTTAAATGAGAGGAGATGTCATTCGAACGACATCTCAGACCATTCTAACTACATCCCGCCAGAAATTTGCTTTGACTTGGATCCATGAGCTATATTTTGGACCCTTGATTATCTGAACTGATGGGCATATCAGAAATTTGAGCTTGGGGAGAGATTTATTAGGGTTGGTTGGGCTCATTTATGGGGAGAAATTGGAAGAAAAGTTAAAACAGGGTGGAGGGGTGGTCTCTTCCACCATTTTTGGCCTTACTACACCCTCCCACCATCATATACCACCACCAAAAAACAATTATTTCCATAATGAAACCACCATTATAAAGCCTAAAAAAATCTTAGATGTCCATATAAACCCTAGGCAGAAAATTGGGTTGATGAAGATGTGATTCTTAGAGTTGGATGATGGGTTAATGGGGGTTATCTTGGAGGTAGAAGAAGCATTTCTTGGAATGTTATTGGAGCTTTCATTTGAGCTTGGAAGGAGGGATTTTGTGACTCCCTTTAAGGCCACCTTGGGAGGTGGGGGAGTCACCCATCTTCTCCACTACCATCACCATTTTTGGAGTCTTTGAGGTGGGATTTACTAACCTTGATTTAGGTTTATTGATGAGTATATTCTCATTTAGTTATTTACATATATTAGGCTTAATATAATTAGGATTTGTGAATAACTTGCATCCATGAGATAGGTTAGTGGATTTTCATAATTGCATGGGCAAATGGGTTCCAAAGAGAAATTTTAAAATGTGTTTTGAGATGGGTTATAATTTAGTTTACTCTTTTATATATTTGGGGGTAAAAATGTGTAATAAAATGGCTATAATGAATTTATGGGTTTATTAATTGCATCCTTACTGTTTTGAGTAAAAAGAGGCATTTAAAATATGGTTTAAAATTAGGCCTAAAAGTGTTGAATTTTCATAACACTATTCATATACATTTTATGAAATATAATGGGTTAAAAGTGTGTTTTGAATGAAAAGAATGTGGTTTCCATGATAAGTGATGTCTTGAGCTTGTTTATGCCATTTGATAACTTGAATATATATTTTTTCTATATTAAATAAAGAGTTTTGTATGTGAAGGAATGCTTTCGTTTTAAATGGGTATTTTAAAGTGTGTGAACTCATCATAAGGAAAAAAAGTGGGTTTAATGTGTAAACATATGAAACTAAGGTCTTCATGTAAATAGAAAAAGTGAAGAATACTAAGTATGAAATGAATAGCTGAGTAGGTGTTCAAATGCAAAATGTCATAATTAAAGTGCGTTTATCAAATATGTGGAAAAATGAAATTTTAGTATGTAAAATGTATGAGTTTATATGCTAAAGGTGTATCAAGTGGGAAATGGAAGATTTGAGTAAAGTATGATAATGGACAAATGTTTTAATGGTTAAATAAAGTGTTGAAACTAGATTTAAACTACCTTTTTGGAAAATGACATTGTTAAAGGACAACTGTATATTTCTACGTTTAAAGAACTAGACTTAGTTGGTTCTATAAGAAATTTAAAATTGTCCATGCCTCTTATGAAATTCTCTTTCTTGTATTGGCTCAATTTTGACCAGTTTTATTTACTTATATTTTTGCATGTATAATTATATTTTTAATTTATTTAAAATGTATTTTATATATATTTTAAAATATAAAATCAAAATAATTTAATTCGAATTAATCTTTAAAATATTTTCATTATTAAACATATTTTATTTTTTTCTAACTTAAATATTTTTGTATATTATACTTTATTATGTGTATAAATATTCCAGAATTAATAATTATTATTCTATATTATTCTACATTTTTAAAATAATAAAATATCATTTGATTAAATATTTTTAATTGTTTAATTAAAACTTTTTTTCCGGAATCAAAATGGCAACCTTTTGTTTGTGGTTGGGTAACTATTTGGCAATCCGTGTGATTTGTTTTGGGCCAATAACATTGGAGCTTCCTACTCACGTGGTTTCACCGTGTGTAAGCTTGCAATGGCTCTGACATTTGACCGTTATGTCCCCTTGGTTTTGTCCAAATTGCCCCAACCGTTCACACGATTTATTATGCATGTACCCTTGGTTTTTGTGTTCCTTTTGTGCCCTTAGATTCACGTGGTTGATTACTCATTTATCCTTATGGGTCTTGATAATCACGAATGTACCAGGGCCCATTCTTTAACCCTATAAATACCAGTTGTGGGGTGTTAAAAAAATCAGAGTTTTAATTTACAATTTCAAGCCAAATGCTGTCAAAATTTCTATTCCATTTCTCTCTTTAAATTTTGAAGTATTAGTCATATAATTGAGAGTGTTTTTATTTAATATTTACCTCCAAACTCTTTACCAAATACGATCCATACACATATATGAGTTTCGGGTTTTTAAGAGGAGATTGTGGTTGGAGGTTCACATACTTTGGAGGTGTGATTTCAAGCTTTCTACGTTTCGTTTTTTATATTGGCTCACAAGTGCTTTGGCTCAAATCTGTTTGGTGATCGAAAGTTCTCTCCTGATTTATCTTTACAATCTTCTCTTTTGCGAATTTTTTCCTATACTTCTCTATAATTATACATAGCTATATACGACTACCATTTTTCTATGTTGTTGTTGTTGTTGTTTAGCTTGCATGCCTTAAATCTTTAAGTAGACTTAGATCTAAAATGGTATTTATTACTTGTTATGCTGTATAAACTGTGTTGGGTTTAAAACGCTTTTGTTTTAACTAATCTTGTTTAAGATACGTTTTTTTAGAATTTTGTGTTATCTTTTTTTTTTGTCAAAACAAGTTTTATTTTTATGAAATCAAAAACCTGTTTAATAACTCATTAATATTAAAAATTGGTTTAGGTTATTTTTGTGTCATAGTTACACATTTTGGATAAACAGTTATTATTTAAGAAATTAAGTTTACTCTGTTTTATTTTTTGATTATTTACTGTTCCTTGATTACTTATGCTATTGAACATTTTGTTTGTTTATTTTATTAGTGGCCATAATCTTTGTTGTTGTATTTAATCCAACTCATATATCCTTATCCTGTTTGTGTGCTTCTTCACTGGTACTCCAATGTTATATGTGAAGTTGTGTGTGTGTATCCTAAGTTGTCAGTACTTGGAGTGTTTGTTACTGTTTCAGATAGTCTGTGTGGTTGTTTAGGTTAGCCTCAGGATACTATTGTGTATTAGTTCAACTTATTTGTTTACACTTGTAAACTGTAATCTGTATTTAAACATTGGTAATAGTACACTTAGGTGTGTGTGTTGTCCTGGTACTAAAGGACACGGGGATTTCCACTTGTTGGTTTCCTCGAGAATAAATACTATATCCTGTTCTACTTTGCCTTTATCCCATTCTGATTAATTTTTTTTTGCAACACCATCACAAATCCCTTTTTATTTGTGTGTGTTACAGTTTCAATCAATGTCTTAAAAAGGTTTTATCAAAGAGTTAAACAAGTTTTTTTTAATACATAGACACTTTAGTGTATTAGGTTATTTCAAGTGGTATCAGAGCATCAAGATTTACTTTTTAAGAGTTCTTTTTTCCGCAAAGATCCTGGATGATTTTTTTTGTTAAAATCAATCTTTTATTATGATTCATCATAATGGTTCTTTCGTACGTCCTCCCATATTCGATGATGACAACTTCGCTTACTAGAAAGTAATAATGGTTACGCACCTCTCACACTTGAGAGATGAGGTATGAGAGATGGTCAAAACTGATTTTTTTGCCCCTACTCATTTAATTGGTGATGGTGATGCTCAAATTTTTGTTAGAAAAGCTCTTTCAGAATGAACTGAAGAGGAGAACTTAAGTTCACAATATAACAAAAAATACATAAATGTCGTTTTCCAAGTGATGGTTGCAGCTGAATTTAAAATAATTTCATCTTGCATCATATCAAAAGAGACTTGAGACATTTTATTGATCACTCATGAGGAAGATTTTATGGTTAAAAGGGCTAAGTCACAAATGCTAGTTAGACTTTATGATTCCCTATATATGAAAAACAAGTAAAAAGTTGATGAATTTTACCTTATATTACAAGACATTATTGATCAATCACATGCTAACGGTATTATGTATGCTGATTCTGAAATCTATGATAAAATTATTAGGTCTCTTCCTAAGAGTTTTGATTTAATAATTCATGTGTAACACCCCTAATTTTATTGATTTTTATAATGAGAATTAATTGGGATTAATTAAATTATATTTGGAAAATTAATCCAGTAAAATAAATATTAATTATCGAGAGAAAGGTTAATATTTATTTATATTGAATATTACTTAGTGAATGAGTAATAATAATGATAATAAAATATTATAATTATCGTGAGTGAGAGATACGATAATTAGGGTAAATTTAGTCGGGACGCACGTGTCAGTCGTGTTGGGACTTAATTTGGGAAATAAAATATAATTTCACTTTTGATATACCATATGGTCATTTCGAGTGCACCAGTGTGTCCGGAAGGGTCGAGATAGTTAGAAAGTCTACCTGGGGATTTAGTTTAAGTCCAGGGCACTTTTAGGCCAAACCGGCACCTCAGAGGGTTATTTCGGTCTTTTGAAATTTTGGAGATAATAAACCCACAAAAGTTGGAGGATTATATCTGATAACACGTAAAGGGAATTAGGGTTATCAGTTACCAAACCAAAGGGGGAGTCACAGGAGGAAGAAGGAGAGTTGTCCCTAGGGTTCCAAGGCCAAAAACCACCTTCTTGCACCACCACCGCCACCGGATTGTAGATCGGGAGGAGGAGAACACAAATCCCACCACCAATTCTGCAGAAATCAGACTTCCACATTACGACAAGTGTTTATCTTTCTAACTTTTGATTTGATATACCATTCATTTTAGACTATGATGAATTCTTATGAAACTTATTGACTTTGACCTTAAAATTGGAGATATAATTCAAATTCTAGGATAGGAATGTTAATATATTTGATCCCTGATATATGTAGATGAATTTTGAAGAGAAATATCATGAAATTTGGTTAGAAATATGGAATTATGTTGAGGTTGTTGAACAAGAATAATAATCTAGGGTTTTATAGAAATAAATCTTGATTAAATCTGATTTGGGGATGTTCTGTAAAGATTTACTGATTCTAATATGTTAAAAATCATTGATACATGTTACTATAATATTAGGGACCTTTGGTTGGGAGTTTGGTATAGTGTAATGTTGGTTTGGAGGTTTAACAATGGAGGATTCCTGTAACAATGTAGGGAAGAAGATGATAATTGCTACGACGAATCGATTCACATCCCTAGCCGAATCGATTCAGAAAGAGAATCGATTTGGTTTCCCAGATTGGCACAATTTTTCACCTTTATTCCTTAGAACTCATGTGAAATAATTGGGTTGACCATTGAATTAATTTTAAAATCCTAATGAAAGATATTTTAATTACCAGTTGGTCAATGTAGGGTTTGAGATTAGTCACATGAGGAGGACTTAAGGCTAAAATTGATTAAGCTTAACGGGTAATAAAATGTTATTCGGATAATGATTTCTCGTTATGGAAAATTAGGGGAACGTAGGACCGAGACCAGTAGGCCTTGAGCGAGATACCTACTGAATTTACTTACGGGACAAATGGTAACCATTTGGGTATTGGGAAACACTCAGGATTATACCACGAGAAGTATTATGCTACATAGAATATTCGAGAGTTACTATACTATGTACGGGAGATATGATATAGGTTACGTGTATACTATGATGATGTTATATATATATATATATATATATATATATATATATATATATATGGGTGGTGTGTATACCTATTGTTTGATTTGTATGTGAAATCATACCTAGACTACTTACTATCACGGGAGGTTTCGCGTAGTGGATAGTCTTATTCTGATGAGCCCAATTGGGGGGATATTGACTTGCACCTCAGGAAATAGAACTTAGGTATTGAGCACCACTTGTGTGAATAAGGGTGTGATTGGTCATTCTGGTGCATTATGTATGATCGTATCCTAAAGGCTTAGAACTATGTTCGCCCGCAATGTTGTATGATTTGATTTATGGTTAGCGGGAGATTGTACGAACAAGTGTCTCTCTACAGTACGTGATGTACCAGGACTTGATAGCACAGTATGATCACACCACAGGTTTCCACCTAGGGGTGTTGTATACATATATATGATAAGAGTGATAGTAGTATATATACATGTGATTGATCATACTGCGAGTCTATTAGTAGATAATATAGATAGTGATATCTAAATTAACCAATGTGTATGAAAACTAAATCATTTACTGGTAATTCCTAATGAATATAAAGAATTAGAAGAGTCAGTATCGTATTGTATGAGTAATACGGGTGGGCACTATAAATGAATAGATGCAAAAAGATGTAGGCCAAACTAGTTAGGCGGGTATCATAACTTGGTGGGTTATAGTAGTCCATTAGGCCTGCACATTAGTTGAGGGGTGAGGATCTTAAGTGAGATCACGCTGTACTAATATGTATATAATATCTTATCTTGTCGCATTTTAAACAGTTGCTAAATTTTTCAAACTGTTCTACTTAGGCTCTGACCTGTTTCAAATCCTTTTTGTAAACAAAAAATTTAGTTACCCAGCCATAGGGATGCCAGGCATATGAGTTCCTACATTTGACTTGTTGCATCTGCTGTGGAAGTTGCAGAACCTTGCTATTAAATGCCTTCACTTTTATTCAGCTCTTAATTCTTTTTACTTATCTCAGTCGGGAATGTCGCCCATTCATATTTGGATACTATGTACAGAGATTTTGTATTTCCAGTTATTTCTGTTTATTTCCAACATTGATTTAGACCTTACATATGGATTACTGTATTTGGATATTCTCTGGAGTGTTATTCAGACTCAGTTATTTACTTATGACATTATCTCAATTTTCATTGTTATGTGCATGAAAATGGTTAATGATATATTTATTCCAATTCTATTTATTGCATGTTAATAAGTAAGATTAAAATTTTGACACTGGGATATTAGAGTATTAGTAATTAAATTGAATTCCGACGGAGATGCTAAGAATTACACCATTAATGATCCCTGTTTAATTTAACGATGGATTGATCTCCCATGATTAGAATAGGCGGGGTGTCATAGATGGTATCAGAGCATCAGGTTCTAGTGTCCTTAGGATCTGTACGGCTTATTACGATTTTTTGCATAGCGTTCTTTGATATAGAGCCCTATTATCAGGACTGTTGTATTCTTTATTACACATGTACGTCTTCAACTATTTTTAAACATATTGAATTATAGACTGGTGGAAAATTCTTTCTTGTTTCAGATGCCTCATCAACGTGCACCACAAGCCACCCCATAGACACAGCCTGAGCCACAACCATCTTAGGCCCTGGGATCTATGAATGTTGTTGATGTTACCGCCATTATAGCACAGACGGTTAATGCATCCCTGACTACTTTCATTCAGAAGGAACTACAGTTGCCACACTATCCTCATGTTGTTGTTCCAGCTCATGTACACTCGTTTCCTTCTACTTAGGAGTGACTTTGAGATGCCTTTCAGAAGGCACATCCTTCAGAGTTTCAGGACATCCCCAATGTACTAGCAACATGCCAATGGAAGAAGGATATTCAGAGTTATTTGAGGATATATGAGTGCACAAAGGTGCAAAAGAAGATACTAACTACTTTTAAGATAGTAGGGGCAACAATACAGTGGTGGGAGTCCATCACCACTGCGCAGGAGAGGGACACCTTGACTATTCAGGAGTTTGGGAGAAATTTGACCACAAATACTTCCCTTCCACCATCCAAACTGAGATGAGGCAGAAATTTTTTGATGTATATCAAGAGGAGATAATAGTAGTAGAGTATAAGGAGGAGTTTACCAGAATAACAAATTTTGTTCCCGATGAAGTGTCGACGAAAGAGAAGAGGATTCGGTTGTTTGTCGATGGTCTTACAGGGAGGACTCGACAGCATTTGTTGGGTAGTCTAACCCTAAAGACTTATACGGATATGTTGAATGCACCGCTACTACACAGTCAGGAGCACCGCTTCCATGTTAAGGGAATCAAATGCTCAGCAGATTCCAGCCAGCAGGGTAGGACTGGGGATAGCAGTGCTGATGGAGCATAGTCGACTCAGAGTCAGCAGAGGCTGGTTGAGCAGGGTTCCCACTAAGGAAATACTGCTAAGAGGTTCCGTTTAGGGGATTATAGACAGGGAACAGGTTGATTCAGGCAGGGCCATCAGGGCTAGTCGGGCCAGTAACACTTTCATCAAGGCCAGCAGGGCTAGGGTAGAGGTGGTAAACAGCAGAGCCAGAGGGGAGGTAATTTTACGAAAAGGTGTTTTATTTGTGAAAAGACTATCCACAAGCGATAGAATTTACCTGATAAGGGCAGGGTTCAGCACTAGCAAGGAGCCCGTCAGGAGCCTCACATACTTATTCTCCTCTTCTCCCTCCCAGCACCAGCACTCGTACCAACCTTACCTACATCACCAGTCATTCCAGTAGCCCTACCCTAAGAGGGGTAGTAACAGTATGGGCGCGTGTATCCCGTCCACCAGGCTGTAGCTCTTCAGGCTCCACCCACTATTGAGGGTATATTTCTTATCCATGGTACTTTGAGGAGCATTTTATTTGACACTAGGGCTTCACATTCATTCATAGCCACTAGATTTGCACGAGACGTATGGTTATTAGAGACGGCAGATAGTTTAGTCACATGTGTAGACTCATCTCTAGGTAGCGGGACACTAATTTACTTTATATGTCGGGGTGTGAGTATAGATATTGGGATATTAGTTTTGCCTGCTGATATGCTTGTATTAGATATGTAAGAGTACGACGCCATCATAGGCATGGATTGGCTAGTTGAGTATAGGGCCATGATTGAATACTATAGCCAGAACATAGTGTTTATGATTCCCGACCAGGAGATATTCTTAGTGGAAATGCCGCGTCCTGAAGGAGGATCGTCCACTCATTTGTACTACATAAAGGGGGAGATCTCTCGGGGTTGGTTATTTCCCTCAATTTGATTCCAGTCATATGTGAGTTTACCGATGTGTTTCAGGAGATATCGGATTTCCCCCAGCAAAGAAATTGAGTTTGTTATAAACTTTGCATCGAGCACTCGGCCAATGGCTCATGTACCGTATCGAATGACTCCTATGGAGATGAGGGAGCTACGGGATCAGATCGAGCTACTCTTAGGGCAGGGATTTATATGTCATAGTACTTCGCCTTGGGGTGACCTAGTATTGTTTGTGAATAAGTGAGATGGGTCCTTACGCCTCTATGTGGATAGCCAGGAGTTGAATAAAGTCATGATACGAAATAAGTATTCGTTACCCCGAGTTGATGACTTATTCGACCAGTTGAGAGGAGAAACCTACTTTTCTAAGACTGCCTTCTTGACGAGATATTGGTCCTACGAGTTTCGAGTTATGTCGTTTTGGCTAACCAACGCACCAACTGTATTTATAGACTTGGTAAATAGGGTGTTCAGAGAGTTCTTGGATCAGTTTGTTATCGTTTTCATTGACGACATCCTGATTTATTCCCGGACTGAGGAATAGCATGTCGAGCATTTGCGTCGGATTTTACAGACACTACGTGAGTATTAATTATTTGCGAAGTTTGAAAAAAGAGGGTTCTAGCTGCAGGTATAGTTTTTGGAGGGCATGTCATTTCTGAGTTGGTGATATCGGTAGACTCGAGTAAGGTATCAGCGGTAAGGGAGTGGGGACAGCCCATGACACCGACAGAGGTGCCCGGTTTCTTGGGGTTAACCGGGTGTTACAAACGATTTATTAGGGGATTCTCGAAGATTGTGAGTCCATTAACTAATTTGACTCACAATGGTGTGTTATTTATTTGGGATGACGCTTGTCAGTTGGCTTTCAATGAACTGAAGGACAGGTTGACTTTAGCACCCATACTCTCACTTCCCAGGGCAGGAATGGAGTATCTTATTTTCACTGATGCATTCCTACAAGGGATTGGGGATGTGTTACAGTAGGAGGATCAGGCTATAGCTTATTCTTCCAGCAAGCTTAAGGTTCACGAGAGGAATTAACCCACCCACGACTTGAAGTTAGCTGTAGTTGGGTTTACGTTGCAGATTTGGAGACATTATTTTCTGGGGGAGAGATTTCATCTGTTCACAGACCATAAGTCACTGCAGTACTTCTTTACTCAGAGAGCGCTGAATATGCGTCAGCGTATATGACTTGAATTTGCGAAAGATTATCAGTTTAACATCCAGTATCACCCAGGAAAGGCTAACATAGTGGCAGACGCATTTAGTCGCAAGCCAGGAGGGGATGTAGTTGAGGTTTTGAAGGTAAAATGGAATGAGTTGGGACATCAGGTTTCAGTTACCCGATCATTTATTTCGGTTATGACCGTAACCCCCCAGATTGTCACGAGGGTGGTACAGGCACAGGCACATGCAGTAAATTCTTTTTGTCAAAATCGGATCAGACAACTTCTAGTCATAGGAGCCGAGTTATTTTTTGTGAGTTTAGAGGGAGGTTTACGATTTAACGGGAGATTGGTTGTCCCAAAGGGGGAGGATTTACGGCACCTAGTGATGGCAGAATCAGACGGGTCCCGGTTTGTGATACATCCTGGAGGGGATAAGATGTACCAATACATGAGACAGCAGTACTGGTGGATTTATATAAAGAAAGACATTAGTGAGTTCGTTTCGAGGTGTACCACTTATTAGTTAGTGAAAGTGGACCATCAAAAGTCGGCAGAGGTTTTACAGCCGTTAGAGATCCTGATGTGAAAATGGGAGAGAATTTCCATGGACTTTATTACTGGGTTACCTATTTCGCAAAGAGGTCGCGATTCCATATCGGTGATAGTGGATCAGTTGACCAAGGTAGCTCACTTCCTGCCAGTTCGGACTAATTATACTACGAGACAGTATGCCCAAATTTTCATTGATGAGATAGTGAGATTATATGGGGTTCCATTAGATATTGTGTCCGACAGGGATAAGATTTTCGTGTCTCGACTTTGGGAGAATTTTCAGGAGGACATGGGTACCAAGTTGCGATTGAGTACGACTTACCACCCTCAGACGGATGGAAAAACGGAGAGGACTAACCACATGTTGAAAGATATGCTACGGATGTGTATCCTTAATTTTGGGGGAGGTTAGGAGCAGTATCTTCCACTAGTGGAGTTCGTATATAATAACTCATACCAGTTCAAAATTGGCATGCCACCATTTGAGGCATTGTACGGTAGACTGTGTCGTTATCCCGCTTGTTGGTTAGAGGTAGGGGACAACAAACTTCTCGGACAAAAATTGATTCAGGATACATCGGCCAAGATAGAGTTGATTCGGAGTCGCATACGGATAACCCAGGACCGCCAAAAGAGTTATGTCGGTACTGAGCGGTTCTTACTGGAGTTTAATGTGGGGGATCAGGTACTGCTACATGTATCTCCTGTGAAGGAAATAATGAGGTTCGGTAAGAAAGGGAAGTTGACACCGAGGTACGTGGGGCTATTTCGTATCATTGAGAGGATTGGGCCAGTTGCATACAGACTTGGGTTGCCGAAGTACTTACATCGGTTTCATATTGTATTTCACATTTCTTTGTTGAGGTGATATCTGCGGGATGAGTTGGCTCACACTCACATTGCTTTGGAGGAGATTGATTTGCAGCCCGATATTTCATATCAGGAGAGGCCGGTTAGTATTGTAGACCATAGTGAGAGGAGAGTGAGGTCGAAGGTAGTTCCACTTGTACGTATTCAGTCGGGGCATCATAATGCCAACGAGTCCGCTAGGGAGTGCGAGGATGAGATGCGTGAAAAGTATCCAGAGTTGTTCATACCAGGTATTTCCTTCTTCTGAATTTAGGGTCCAAATTCCTTTATTAGGGGGGAAGTATGTAACACCCCGTAAATTTATTAATTTTTATATTAATAATTAATTAGGATTAATTAAATTATATTTGGAAAATTAATCCAGTAAAATAAATATTAATTAGCGAGATAAGGGTTAATATTTATTTATATTGAATATTACTTAGTGAATGAGTAATAATAATGATAAGGAAATATTATAATTATCGTGAGTGAGAGATACGACAATTAGGGTAAATTTAGTCGGGACGCATGTGTTAGTCGTGTCGGGACTTAATTTGAGAAAGAAAATATAATTTCACTTTTGATATTCCATATGGCCATTTCGAGTGCACCAGTGTGTCCGAAGGGATCGAGATAGTTAGAAAAGTCTACCTGGGATTTAGTTTAAGTCCCGGGGCACTTTTAGGCCAAACCGACACCCCGGAGAGTTATTTCGGTCTTTTGAAAATTTGGAGATAATAAACCCACCAAAATTAGAGGATTATATCTGATAACACGTAAAGGGAATTACAGTTATCAGTTACCAAAACAAAGGGGGAGTTAAAGGAGGAAGAAGGAGAGTTGTTCTGAGGGTTCCAAGGCTAAAATCCACCTTCTCGCACCACCACCGCCACCGAATTGTAGATCGGGAGGAGGAGAACACAAATCCCACCACCAACTCTGCATAAATCATACTTTCACATTAAGGAAAGTGTTTATCTTGTTAATTTTTGATTTGATATACCATCCATGTTAGAATAGGATGATTTCTTATGGAACTTATGAACTTTGATCTTAAAATTAGATATATGTTTCATATTCTTGGGTAGGAATGATAATATATTTGATCCCTGATATATGTAGATGAATTTTGATGAGAAATATCACAAAATTTGGGAAGAAATCTGGAATTATGTTAACATTCTTGAACAAGAATAATAATATAGATTTTTTTTATAAATAAATCCCGATTAAATCTGATTTAGGGTTGTTCTGTAAAGATTTAATGGTTCTAATACGTTAAAAATCATTAATACGTGTTACGATAATGTTTGGGACCTTTGGTTGAGAGTTTGGGATAGTGTAATGTTGGTTTGGAGGTTTAACAATGGGGTATTCCCATAACAGTGTATCAAAGAAGATGATAACTGCTACGATGAATCAATTTGGCCCCTTGGTTGAATTAATTTGGAAAGAGAATCGATTCAGACCAAGGCCGAATCGATTTGGTTTCCCAGATTGGCACAATTTTCCCCCCGTTTTTGCTTAGAATCATGGGAAACAATTGGGTTTACCTTTGAATTAATTTTAATATCCTAATGAGAGATATTCTAATTACTAGTAGGTTAATGTTGGGTTTGAGGTTAGTCACACGAGGAGAACATAAGGCTAAAATTGATTAAGCATAACGGGTAGTAAAAGCTTATTCGAATAATGATTTCTTGTTATGAAAAATTAGGGGAACGTAGGACCAAGACCAGTAGGCCTTGAGTGTGATACCTACTGAATTTACTTAAAGGACAAATGGTAACCATTTGGGTATTGAGAAACACTCGGGATTATACCATGAGAAGTATTACACTACGTAGAATATTCAACAGATACTATACTACGTACGAGGCATATGATATAGGTTATGTGTATACCTATGATGATGTAATATATATATATATATATATATACACACACACACACACACACACATATATATATATATACACACACACACACACACACACACACATATATATATACACACACACACACACATATATATATGGGTGGTGTGTATACCTATTGTTTGATTTATATGTGTAATCATACATAGGCTACTAGCTACAACGGGAGGTTTCGCGTCGTGAACAGTCTTATTTTGTGTAATACCTCGTGATTTTTATGACTATTAAAATGGGTTTTATTTTAAATTAATGGATTAATTGGATTTTATTATAAATTAATTCATTTGGGTTTTATTCGAATTGGGGATATTGAAATGTATGATTCTGAATATTACTTAAATATATTTAGGTAATATATGAATGTGATGTTATTGATATTGCTGTGAATTGTTAATTCAGTAATTTGAATTTTTAGTCGGACGCGGTATGGGACGTGTCGGGACTAATTTGTTAAATTAAAAAGGAAACATATTTTTACATCAACCTTATAGCCGTTTCGACTGCGTCTTTGCATCCGAAAGGGTTGAAATAGTCAAAAAAAGTCTATTTGGATGTTGGTTTTGGGTCTCGGGTCATTTGGAAATGAAAAGACAACCCAAAAGGGCATTTTGGTCATTTTTACAAGGGGGATGAATAGTGATTTCGGATTTTGTCTTATTTTAAGTATTTGGAGATTAGTTGAACGTGGGTTCATTCATCTATTCTACACAATATTGAGAGGTCATCTTCTTGAGAGAGTGAAAGGTTGCTTGGAAGAAGAAAAGTTTGCTTGGAAAGGAGGAGAACCAAAAGACCAAAGGTCACCACCACCAACCACCACTGGAAGTTGGCCGGGGAAAGGGAGAACCACCTGTGTTATTCAACTCCAAAGGATCAAATCTTCATTAGAGGCAAGTGTTTGATAATTGCAATCTAAGTTTATATATTGTCCATGTTAGGATAGTTATAAAAAGATGAGATTTTTACATGTTTGGAAGATAATGAAGAGTTGTTAATGGATTTCTGAAAAATGAAAGTTTATAGGAATCAAACTCATGTTGTAGGTAGATAGTAATCCACTAAATAATCATAAATCTGTTGAAGAAATGCTGAAAATCAATGGTGTGTTGTTGAAGATATCATGTTTATAATTTTCTGGAAAAACATAGGATGAATATGCTTTTAATTCAAACTCTTTATGATTCTAGGATGTTTAGATCATTAGAAATCATTCACATATGTTGCTATATCATATAGTAAGGTTTATAAGGAATTTGGAAAGTTAATATGAAGGTTTGAATGATCAAAAGTGATGAAACCCGTAGTATAAGAAATGCAAAAAACTGGGTTGGTATCTAGGCGATCGATCGATCGACCCCCTGCCTTCGATCGATCGACCTCCCCAGAATCCTTGAAGTTATTTCTTTTAAATGTTTATTCTTATCCCAAACCTTTCGTAGATCTTTGGTGATTATTAATTGGATATTATGGGACTTTGGGAAGATCAGTAAGCCCTAGATAAGAATTGAATTAATTTGATTTGGATTTAAATTGATCAGAATTATGATAAGTAAATTGATAGAGATTTCGGTTGCTATATTCATGTGTTGGATTCTAGTTGGTATTCATAAGGATAGGTCCAGTAGGGGAGATTTAATATAACACCTGGGTAGCCTTAGGGTTACAATTTGAGCATCAAGGACTGAGTTTAAGCTCATTATTGATTGCGCAAGGACTGAGTGTAATACAAGCGCTTAATGGTATGGCTCCTGGATAGAGATGGGAGTTCAAACCACATTTGGTTGAAAGAAGGGATGAGGTTATCTCGATTGAGTATTAAAGTTGATGGACCTCCACGACCGACTAAGTTAAGTAGTATATTCAAGGGGTTCTTTGTTTGGATTTCGCTTTGCGAGACGCTCCGCGCATGAACCTTAACGACGTCGAGAGTGAAGAGATGTCATAGTTAGCGAGGATATTGATTTTATTGATAAGTCATATAGTGTGAATGAAACACTATAGACTATAATCCATGTGATAATGGTATTCAATCATATGTGATAGAGGATGTGTTTATAAGAGATTTAAAACTATCAGTTTTAACCCTAATTAAGGGAGAGTTTAATTCGTAGTAATTTGAGAGATAAGATGATATGGACCAGTGGGATATTAGTAATTTTCTTACTGAATAAATATATTGAGGAAAAACCTATTTAAACCTTGGGTAATGAGTGAGACTCTGGGATAATAAAATTTAGAGAAGTAAAGTCATAATATTTTAATACGTAGGATTTAAAGAGATATAATGATACGTATGAAAATTATCTTAGGGTAATGTGAGTACCTTATTGATATTATATTATAGGTATGATAATGCCTATCTGATTGATTGATAATTTATGTGTATGACATACCTAGCTTACTTGCTATCGACGGGAGGTTTACGCGTGAGGACAGTCATATCCTGATGAATCCATGGAATCTTTGATTTGTCGCTTAAGAACATAGGTCTATGAAAGACTTATCGGGAAGTTGATAAGTCCGCTGACTATGGGAACGTAGGTATGTGCGTGGCCCGTGGGTATGAGAACTATGTTCGCCTCCAATTGTTGTGTTATTATTTATGGTTCGAGGAATCCTTATCGAACCTTTAGTCCCCTATTCGGTGACCAGCGATATTGGGACATGATAGCAGAGTAATGCATTTCACTGCAGCTGTGACTCGGGGTGCAGTATTATATATGTATATATATAATGAATTAAATGTATGTATATATAGTGGTTAAATTATCTACTGTGTGATAATTGTAGATAACGGTGAATTGAGAAAAAAATTGAAATAAGTTAATGAATATTTATTGAAGAACTTAATTCATATTAATGAGAAACGATTCATGTTAATGAGAAACGATTCATATAAATGAAAACGTATATGAATGATTATATCACGTATGGTATGGGACATACGGGGTTATGATATGGGATGGAATTATATTATGGAAACTTGTGAAGAGGAACCATTAACTAGGAGGTTAATAGGAAACGTTAAGTGTGCACTCTAGATGAGAGGTGAGAATAGCAAGTGGGAGTTGGATACTAACATATACATAATAAATGCTTTATTACACTTGTTAAATACTTGCTGTTTTAAAAATCATTTTCACATTGGGCTCTGACCCATTTCCTTGCATATTCTCTTTTCTATTGTACCTTCTATATCAGATGTCCAGCAGCAGGGACGCCAACCTTAGAGGATTATGATGAGCTATGGAACTATGGAGTATTGCTTAGACTCCGATCTTCATTTGATTCACAGTGATCTTTTATTTAAGGCATGCCGCCCAAAGGAATTCAGTTATCTCTTCTATCTGAGTCAAATACTCTTGTATTAGTGTCATTTTAATACATTCATCTATTGTAGGGATTACTGTATTAGATTATTATGTGGGAATGTTTATTCCAATTGCATTTAAATTCTTTTGTGTTATCTGTTCGGTTATTAGTGTTGTAGAATAAAATGTGTAGTGTTATTTGTAAACTAAAAAATGGATTTTGTTGAATTAAAATTTGAAAAAGTTTTTAACACCAGCTTAATTGGGTATTGGGTGAGTTGTAAATGTTTTCGACAGTGATGCTAAGAATGAGCCAACTGTATATTCTGTTTTAATTTTTTATGGGACTGGCCACTCGGTATTTAAATAGGCGGGGTGTTACATTTTGTTGAGCCCAATTGGGGGGATATTGACTCGTACCTCAGGAAATAAAACTCAGGGATTGAGCACCACTTGTGTGAATAAGGGTATGATCAGTCATTTGGTTGTGTTAGGTATGAGCGTATTCCAAAGGCTTAGAACTATGTTTGCCTCCAATCTTGTATCAATTAATTTATGGTTTAAGGGTGATTATGTGAACTAGTGTCCCTGTATAGTACTTGATGAACCAGGACTTGATAGCAGAGTATGCCTGCACCATAGGTCTCCACTTAGGAGTGATGTATACGTATATATGATAAGAGAGATAATATTATATATACGTGTGATTAATCCTACTACGAGTGTATTAATAGATAAGATAGATAGTGATATCTAAATTAAGCAATGTATATGAAAACTAAATCATTTACTGATAATTCCTAATGAATATAACGAATTATAAAAGGTAGTATCGTATTGTATGAGCAATATGGGTGGGCACTATAAATGAATAGATGCGAAGAGTTGTAGGCCAAACTAGTCAGGCGGGTAGCATAACTAGGTGGGTTAAAGTAGTACATTCGGCGTGCACATTAGTTGAGGGGTGAGGATCTCAAGTGAGATCACGTTGTACTAACATGTATGTAATATCTTATCTTGTCGCATTTTAAACAGTCGCTAAATTTTTCAAACTGTTTTACTTGGGCTTTGACCCGTTTCAAATTCTTTTTGTAAAAAATAATATTGTGTGCCCTGCCACAGAGATGCCATGCATAAGAGTTCCTACATTTAACGTGTTGCGGAAGTTGTGGAAGTTGCAGGACCTTGCTATTAGATGCCTCCACTTTTATTCAGTTCTTATTTCTCTTTACTTATCTCAGTTGGGCATGTAGCCCATTCATAGTTTAATACTATTTGCAGAGATTTTGTATTTCCAGTTATTTTCGTTTGTTTCTAGCATTGATTTAGACCTTATATATGGATTATTGTATTTAGATATTCTCTAGAGTGTTATTCCAGACCAAGTTATTTACTTATGATTGTTATGTGCATGGAAATGGTGAATGATATATTTATTCCAATTTTATTTACTTCATGTTAATAATTAAGATTAAAAATTTTGACACCGGGATATTAGGGTATCAATAATTAAATTGAATTTCGACAATGCTGCTAAAAATGACACCAATAATGATTTCTGTTTAATTTAATAATGGATCGATCACCCATGATTAGAATAGATGGGGTGTCACATCATGCGATGGGTGAAAATATAGATAGGAGTTATACCTCTCATCATTTGTGTAGTAAACTTAAAACTTTTGAACTACTAAACACTCTAAGATATGAATAAAAAGGCAAAGAACCTGCACACATTGAAATACAAAATGTGTTGAATTTTAGGTCTAGTGAAAATAGTCTAGCCTTTGTAGCTTCCTTGACTAATTTGAATGAATATGAAATCTGCTTAGATTCTTTAGATAATGAAATTGCCATTATGACTAAACACTTAAAAAAATTATTGAGTTTATAAATAAGTTTGCTTCAAAGGAAGGTACTTTGAATAAAAAATTTGAAAAATCAAAACGTAAGAAGGATTTAAGCCACATTCAATGCAGAAAATGCAATGAATATGGACATTAGGCTAACAAATATTTTTCTAAAACTAAATGGGAACCTTCTACTAAATCACTTTGTCTAAAACTTAGGATGATAGTTTTAATAGTGATAATAAGGATTGCTTTGATAATATCATGGCTTTCACATCTCTTTGTACTCTTAAATCTGATGATATTTTTGACAACCTCTCCATATTATCTTATGATTCTGATTTATATGTTCAAAACTGTGAACTGGATTTTGAAAATCTGTCTATTATCTCTCCTGCTCACAATCACACTACTGTCATAGCTTTAAACTTTGATGTCGACAACGTGTATGATGTGTTTGAAGAAACTGTTGAAATAGAGGAATCTGCAGCTTTTGATGTGTGTGTGAGAGTAATATATCTAATAACTACACACGTGATGACAACACACACTTAGGGGAAATTAATTATAGGGTATTAGGAAAAGTTGATGTGTTGAATAATCAAATCAAACTAATAACTGAAGAATCAACCTTTCATGTTGAGGAATTTGAAAATAATGTCTCATTACTTAAGAGAAGGGTTGTTATGTTAACTGAACTTAACCACTCTCTTGAAATTAAACATAAGGATATTTTGAATAAATATGATGAATCTCAAAAAGAACTTAAAGACACTTTGAAAAGATTAAAAAAATTCTCAAACGCTAGTATAGTTGTCAAATTTTTAAATAAATATGATGAACTTGTCCCATTAAAAGGAATTGGATTTGTTGGTGAGGATTGTGATGAAACCAATTTTGTTAATCTAAAGAACAATTTCTTGATTCTTCTGAAGTTAAAATGCATATTGAACATTTTAAGCCTAATGGGTCTATGCTTGTAATTTCTGTAGTAAAAAGGTTGGATTACTTAGAAAAATTTGGCTTTAAATGATGAAAACCCAACAGAGATTGTGAGAATGTGTGTAAACAGCCTTTGAATGCTATGTATAAATCAACTACTAGGCCTGTTTATCATTGTAATTTTTGTTAAAAAAAAATTGTCATTTAGAAAAAAATTGCTTTCAAAAGAATAAGTCAAATAATGGGAATTCCAATGTACTAAAAATCCAAGTGTTTGAGAGATCAAAACATGTTTATAGAAAAAAAATTTGATGTGACTTTTGTAAGAAAAATGGGCATTTAAAAGAATTATGTTACAAACTGTTAAATTCAAACAAAAGGTTAGTTTTGTTAATCATGTTAATGCACCTTTGAAAATTAAATGTGTTAAGAAGCCCATTCCCTTTAAGATTGTCTTGTATAAATATAAGAGTGCTTTGATAGTAAGGACGATCTAAATTTCCCGTTGAGATGTAATGTTGTCTTAATATCTCTAAATTCTCGAAATAAAAACTCTCAGTGGCATTTAGATTTCGGGTGTTCTAGGCGTATGGCTGGGGAAAAATCCAAGTTCACCTAATTAAAATCTTTTATTGGTGGAAGTCTGACTTTTAGGGATGGGAAAATGTCTCAAATCATAGAGAAATGGTCAATTAAGATAGATAGGCTTCCTAACTTAGAGGCGGTTTTATTTGTTGATGGTTTAAAAGAAAATTTACCAAGCATTAGTTCATTTTTTGACACTGGCCATATGGTAAATTTTTCAAAATCAGATTGTAAAATTTTAGATTTTAGTGACAATATTGTGTTGCATGGAAAAAGGACTGTAGATAACTATTATGCTGTCATTCATGATAATGAATCTAAAAAAATATATTTCGTCAAGGATTAGTGATTTAGACTTATAGCATGAAAGATTAAGACACCTGAACTATGATAGTTTATCTAAACTAGCTTATCAAAATCTTGTTCGTGGTTTGCCTAAAATTGCTAAAGTTAAACATTTTTTTGTGGGCTATGTCATATTGGTAAAATTCACAAAGCTCCTCATAAGAAAGTGAATGATATTTTTACTTCTCACCTTTTAGAACTGCTTCATATGGACTTAATGGGTCCCTTTGGGACAATTAATTTATGTGGTAACTCTTATATTCTAGTCATAGTTGATGACTTCACTAGATTTACTTGGGTATCATATATGTAAGAAAAATACGCGACATTTAATCATTTTCTAAAAATTTTGTTGAAAATTGAAAATGAAAAGGAGACTCATGTTACTCGTACTCGTAGTGATAGGGTGGGGAATTTAAAGACACGGGTATTGTTGCTTATTGTATTGGGAATGGTATCAACACGAATTTAGTGCACCTAAGACACCTCAACAAAATGGAATTGTAGAAATAAAAAATAGAACCATTCAAGAAATGGCCCGAGTTTTAATTCATGCTAAAAATTTGCCAAATTTTTTTTAGGTTGAAGCTACTCAAACCGCTTGTCACATAATAAACAGGGTTCAGTTAAGAAAAAATACAAAACAAACCCCTTATGAATTATGTATGAAAAGCAACCAAATCTGAAATATTTTAGAGTGTTTGGTAGTGAATGTTATGCGTGTAAGGATTGTGAACATTTATCTAAATTTGATACTAGAGGTGATAGGGTAGTTTTTATAGGATACTCCCAAAATAGTCGTGCGTATAGGGTTTATTATCTGAAAGCTAAGACTATAATGGAATCAATCAATTTTGTTATGAATGATTATGTTACCCCTATAGTAGAAGTTAGCCCCGAAACTCTACCCATTGAAAACGACTGTTTAAATGATTTACCAAAACAATCGACAGATCGTGACTCGGACTCTCTTCCACCAGAAGATCTTGATGTTCCAAATTAGGTTAGGGCTAATCATCCTAAGAAAAACATTTCAGGTAATTCTAGAGAACTAATCAAAGCTAGATCTCAAATTCTAAATGCTATAATGCCTTCCTTTGTTTCTCTAATTGAACGTAAAAATTTAAAAGATGACCTTATCAATGAATCTTGGTTACTAGCTATGTAAGAAGAGTTAGGTCAATTTAAGATACATGACGTTTGGTTTTTAGTTCCCCGTTCTACTCATATTATTGTTATAGGAACTAAATGGATATTTGAAAATAAATGTGATGAAATCGAAAATATTTTATGTAATAAAGCTAAACTAGTAGCTCAAGGGTACTCTCAAATTGATGTGATTGATGTTGATGAAAATTTTGCTCGAGTTGCTAGGATAGAATCAATTAGACTTTTACTTGTCGTTTCATGTCATTTAAAATTTAATCTATATCAAATGGATGTCAAATATGCCTTTTTAAATGGGTTTCTAAATGAAAAGGTCTATGTTGAACAACCAAAAGGTTTTGTTAACCATTTTCTACCCGATCATGTATTTAAATTAAAAAAAGCTCTTCATGGGCTAAAAAAAAAACTCGTGCTTGGTATGAGAGTCTTGCTACATTTCTCATGACCAATGGATTTAATCGAGGCGGAGCAGACCTAACAATGTTTATCACAAGAAACACAAATTGTTTACTTATTGTACAAGTTTATGTTAACAATATTATTTTTGATTCTGCATCTCCTCAAGAGGCTAAAAAATTTTCTGACATAATGAAATCTGAATTTCAAATGTCTATGATGAGTAAGTTGCAATTTTTCTTGGGTTTTCAAGAATCTCAAAAGTCAGACTACATTTTTATATCTCAAACTAAATATGCAACTGAGTTAGTTAATCTTTTTAGGTTAACTAATGCAAAAACAGCTAGTACTCCTATGAGTTCTAATAAGCTTTCTAAAGATTTATTGGGTAAAAAGGTTTAAGTTATTCTATATCGCAGTATGATAGGTAGCCTTCCTTTTTTAATGACCAGTAGCCCGACATATTGCATAGTGTGTGTGTGTGTGTGCTAGATACCAATGTGAGCCTAAAGAATTATATTTACTTGCTATTAAACGCATTTTAAAATATGTTAGTGAACCTTTAAACTTTGGTATAATGTATATTGTTGACACTAATTTTGAAATAATTGGGTATACGAATGCCTATTGTGCTGAATGTGCCAGTGATTATAAAAGAACCTCCTACGGATGCTTTTAATTAGGTTGCAATCTTGTCTCTTGGTCGTCTAATAAGCAAAATTGTGTGTCTCTTTCTTTCGCCAACCCCGAATACATTACCTCTGGTAGCTGTTATACTCAGCTTTTGTGGATCAAACAAATGCTCAATGATTATGGTATAATAGAACCAACTGTCCTTATTTTGTGTGATAATCAAAGTGTTATTAGCATTTCAAAAATCACGTGTTTCACTCACGCACAAAGCACATAAAAATGAGTGAACATTTTATTAAGGAACTAGTTGAGAAAAAAGACATAGGCATTGAATATCTTAATACTAAATATCAATTAGCTGATTTATTCACCAAATATTTACAATCATAGATTTGAAACACTTCGAATGTCTATTGGTGTTTGTGTCTTTCCAAGTTAATTACTTGGTAGGCTTGTATGTTAGTACCTTTTTTTTTCGCATGTCTCTATGTACTAAAGTTTATTTTGTAGGATTCTTCCCTACCCTTTTAAACAGGGGGAGAATTTGAGACTCTTTTGTCATATATACTCATGAGTGTTTGGTCTCTTTATTTTTTTAGTCTATTAGGAACACATATTGTTAGTTGAGTTATGTACTCTTCTTTTGTTAGGACTCATGTTGTTAGTTGAGTTATATATTTTTTAGGACTCATGTAGTTAGTTGAGTTATATAATAGTCTGCTTATTCCTTACTTCGAGTCTCAGCTTGCTTTGTCTCAAAATTGACCAAATGGGGAGATTGAAATTCCCTCTCTTGTATTGGCTCAGTTTTCAGAAGTTTTATTTATTTATATTTTTGCATGTATAATTATATTTTTTATCTATTTAAAATGTATTTTATATATTTTTTTAAATATAAAATCATAGTAGTTTAATTTGAATTAATATTTGAACTATTTTTGTTATTAAACATACTTTATGTTTTTATAACTTAAATATTTTTTATATTTTACTTTATTATGTTCATAAATATTTCAAAATTTTTAATTATTTTTCTATGTTTTTCTGGATTTTTAAAATGATAAAATATCATTTGATTAAACATTTTTAATTATTTAATTTAAACATTTAATCATAAATAAAAATGGCAAAGTTTTATTTGTAGTTGGGTGTCTATTTTGTGGTTTGGTTTGGGCCAATAGCATTGGAGCTTGCTGCTCACGCGATTTGACCGCACGTGAGCTTGCAGTGGCTCTAGCAGTCGACTGTTGTGTCCCCTTGGTTTTGTCAAAATAGCCATTATTGTTCACACGGTTTATTATGCATGTTACCTTAGTTTTTTCTCTCCTTTTGTTCCCTTAGATTCCTGTAGTTGATTACCCATTTATCCTTATGGGTTTTGATAATTACGAACGTACCGGGCGTCATTCTTTGAACCTATAAATACCAGTTATGGGGTGTTAAAAAAAATTAGAGTTTTTATTTACAATTTCAAGCCAAATGCTGCCGAAATTTCTACTCCATTTCTCTCTCTAAATTTCGAATTATTATTCATATATTTGAGAGTGTTTTTGTTTAATCTTTACCTCCAAACTCTTTACCATATATGATCCATACACATATCTAAGTTTGTGATTTTGAAGAGGAGATTGTCGTTGGAGGTTTATAGACTTTGGAGGTGTTGTTTTAAGATTTATGCGTTTCATTTTTTAGGCTGACTCACAAGTGCTTTGGCTTAAATCTGTTTGGTGCTCAAAAGTTCTCTTTCCTGATTTATCTTTACGATCTTCTCTTTTGGAAAAAATTGTCTATACTTCTCTATAGTTATACACATAGTTATATACGTATACCTTTTTTTTATGTTGTTATTTGGCTTGCATGTGTTAAATCTTTAAGTAGACTTAGATCTAAACTCCTATTTTAAACTTGTTGTGGTGTATAAGGTGTGTTGGGTTTAAAACGCTTTTATTTTAATTAATCTTATTTAAGATTTGGTTTGCTTAAACCTTTGTGTAACCTATTTTTTTTTTTGTCAAAACAAGTTTTATTTATATAAAATCAAACCCATATAATAACTCACTAATATCAAAAATTGGTTTAGGTTATTTTTGTGTCGTAGTTAAACTTTTTGGATAAATAATTATTGTTTAAGAAATTAAGTTTAATCAGTTTTTTTTTTATTATTTACTACTGCTTGATTACTTCTACTATTTAACATTTTTGTTGTTCATTTTTTTAGTGGCCATAATCTTTGTTATTGTATCTAATCCTACTCATATATCCTTATCCTGTTCGTGTACTTCTTCAGTGGCACTCCAGTGTTGAGTGTGAAGTCGTGTGTGCATATCCTAATCTGTCACTACCATGGAGTGTTTATTACTATTTCAGATATTCTGTGAGGTTGTTTAGGTTAGCCTTAGAAACTATTGTGTATTGGCCCAATTTATTCATTTACCCTTGTAATTTGTAATCTGTAATTAAACAATGGTAATAGTGGACTTGGGTGCGTGTGTTGTCCTGATACTAAAGGACAAGGGATTTTCCACCTGTTGGTTTCCTCGATATCAAATACTATGTCCTCTTCTACTTTTCCTCATCCTATTCTGATTTTTTTTTGTGCAACATCATCACAAATCCCTTTTTATTTTTGTGTGTGTGTGTGTGTTACAGTTTCAATAAATGTTTTAAAAAGGCTTTACCAAAGAGTTAAAATATTTTTTTCTAATAACTAGGCACTTTAGTGTATTAGGTTATTTCATCTTATTGTACTACAAACTCACACTCTATGAGAGATCTACCTCATCGATGAAGGTAGGCCCAATTAGAGGCTAAACCACGTAATCATTGCTATTCTCTCACTCTTCTCCCCTATTTATTTACTTTTTATGCATAATTAATTGGTTTAATTATTGATAATTAGTTACATGTCATGACATCATGCCTTGAACCAACTTTAAGTATCAACACTTACTAATTGCCAATAATTTAAAGAATGAGACCTACGCACAATGTTGTTATATCAAACTCTTTATCGATAAAAATAAAAGTAAAAAATATGAAGGAAAATAATATTTTAAATTTAAATATTATCGTATCTTTCTTTGTTTGCTAAACCGTGGTAGGGACCACTCTAATGCTAAGCTTAGCAACATAATTCTTTTAATTAGATCATTTGTCGATGCCCTAAGATAAAAATATAATTGAATTTTTATAAATTAAAATTACTACTTGATGTATGGGTTTAAATTGATGACTCTCATTAAATGTTGATATGACCTCAAATGCAATTGATTAGAATAAATGAATTTGTAGTGGATGTCTCAAATTTTATGTGTTAATGATTCAATAAAGTAAATATGCAATTGCCAACAACGTTTTTTTTTTCTCAATTCAGAAAAGTAGCCCCCCCCCCCCCCCCCCCCCCCCCCCAATGGATTTTAACCAATTAGCCATTTTAAGTAAGACACTAGTATACAACCCGTGCGATGCACGGACAATGTAAAATAAATAAATATAATGATAGTTATAAAAATTAGTATATATCATAAACTCAATATCTTATCTTAACCCATTATAAAAGGTAATTTTTTTCATAAATAAAACTTGTCTATTAATTTTAAATATTTTTATTATATAAAAATTATTTTTTATAAATGAAAACTTCAAAACAATTTTACATATTTTATATAAAAAAAATTATGCATACTTTTATTTGTTTTTAGTTTAAAAAACTGTCATTTATAGATACAAACTTAAAGTTTTTTCTAAAAATAAAACGTTAAAAATATTTTTATAACCAATAACCTTTTTATTTATATTAAAAGCAATTTCAAAATTTTGAAAAAAAAATTAACCTAAAAACTATTTTTTATAAATGAAAACTTCAAAAAAATGTACATATTTTATATAAAGAAAATTATACATATTTTTATTTGTTTTTAGTTTAAAAAATTTATGTCATTTATAAATAAAAACTTAAAAGTTTTTTCTATAAATACAACGTGAAAAATATTTTTATAACCAAAAACTTTTTTTATTTATATAAAAATAATTTTTAAATTTTGAATTTTTTTAACGTTTCTTCTAGAAATAAAACGTTTAAAAATATACTAGTATTAGTAGCATAGTGTAATGTGATTAGAGTGGAGAATGATAAAAAAAAAAAAAAGATTAATTGAATCTATATTGTGTTGGATTAAGAGAGTAATTAATGGAGTCTATAATGGTTCATCTTTTTAATTTTCAAGAGATTTTTTATTTATTTATTTTTTTTGTTTCAAAGAGATTTTTCATTAATTCATATAGGTGAAATGGAGTAATAATTTTAATAGGAGTGAAATATATCTAAATAAGAAACATTAATTATTATTTATCTCTCTAATCCTAGAATATTAAACGCATGATATAGATACAGATACATAACAGCAGCAATCACTTTAGTGGCTCCATATTAAAATAAGTGCACAAATTAGTGTTATCATGAAATTGAGGTCAATACATTGGAAAACGAAGTTATGGAAGAAATACATGTATTGATTTGCAATAAATGCAACATAGATTAATATGCATTAACTAGAAAGATCAATGCATGGGGATCATTCACTACATTACTTCATTTATGTTCTATAGATCTATAGTCCATGGCCCAACTCATCCTCATTAAGAATTCTCCACTATTCATATAAAAATAAATTTATTTAATGAGATTGAACAACTAAAACATTAATGAGCATAGTGGGCATCCAAGTCTATTAAGTAGCCACTTTAGTGGAGTGTTTTATACTCAAAAGATTCGCTTTCACTACTGCACTAATGGTTTTATTTTAGGGTTCGTTCACTTCACTGCTGCACTAACTTCTAATGGTTTTATTTTAGGGTGCGTTTATTTGCATTTCTAGAAAGTATTTATAATGTTCAGTGTTCTAAAAGGGTATTTAACATCACAAAAAAAAACTGATAAAAATGAGAAAATCTATATTTTTTTAAAGTGCAAACACCGTAACCTCTATATTTTCTATTTTTGTTAATAAAACAACAAGAACATTGAAATTCAGAAAATGCTTTACTGAATGAGAATGAAAAATAAAAGAAGAAATATAAATGGAAAACGTAATTTCAGTTCTTCAAAGATAGTCATAATCACCATAAGCAAACGGAATTGACGTGCCCACTATCGTATCTCTTACTTTGTGACGAAATAAATACTTAAAAAAGTGATATTATACCAACTGGAGTCATTTTTGCGTGTAAAAATTCTACATATGATGTTGAACTTTAGGATTTAGGCTATATCAAATTGTGTACTCATTAAAAAATTGTTTAAAAATAGGGTGGAAGGCAGATGCGACCCAAACTAGAAAAAAATCCAAAAAAACGAACGAGAAAATAATCGAGTAGACAAAAGAAAAACTGCGGGAACACAAAATTTGTCATAGTAGCCTTGTCAAAATTTCTACAAAAATGTCTTAAATTTTCAAGTTCCAAAATTTCAATGAGTTGGAATTTCAAAAAAAGGAATATTTTAAATAATGATTTGTAATTGGTTTACGGTCATTGAGCTGAACTCTTATTGACACTTCCTACTCTGAAAGTATCTTGAAGGCATAAAATAAGAATAAATTTATAAATGTCGACAATATCTCTTATTTTTTTCCCGAAAAGTATGAGTGTTTTGTACTCTAGTTTTAACATATGGACCACCAGAATATACCCCACTTTACTGCATAGAACACAATTTGAAAGTGAAGTTAGTAGAAACACTGGGAAGGTCTATTATTATTTTAACGGATTCTACATTATGAGTTAAATTATAAATTTGCTTTTATATTTTAAACTATTAATCATAAACGATCTCCCAAGCACAGCATAGTTGGTGACCAAAAGTTTGGCCAATCAAATCCTCCACGTTTCATCCTAAAAAATTCCCATTCATTGAACTTCGGACGTGCGAATATGAAAAACTGCATTACACACGCATTTTCTTTTTCCTTTTATTTTTCTTTCTCTAGGATTTTGTATTTTTTCTCTTGGGTGGGTAGTTGGGTTTGGGGGAAGAGGACGTGTTTGTATTCGCATTCTACTTTTCGTAAGTTGTCTGTCATCAATTATAATTATGAGGAGTGTACAATATGAGCCTGCGTATGTATAGTATTCCAAACTTTGATTTCCATCACTAATAATTTCCTAATTTAACTTGTACATCCAATCATTCTTAACTTAATTCTACTAAATTCTATCTGTATGGTTGTTTTGAATGGTTTTCCTTAGACATAATTGAGAGAGATTTTATGAATATCATAATTTTAAGTAGGGCAGTAAAATGGAACACGCTACTCGAGTTCCGCTCGTGTTCGTTCGAAAAAAAGTTCGTTCGAGACGGACTCATAAAATACATGAGCCAAGCTTCAACAAAATTTTAAGCTCGTTATATTATTGAGCTCGGCTCGGATTCGACTCGATCACCAATATCCATAATAAACTAGTGTAAAACAACCAAACTACTCGAGCTCGGCGCGTATTCGTTTTCTTAGAAGTTCGTTCGAGCTCAACTCGTAAAATAAATGAACCAGACTTGAACATACATTTATGTTCAGCTACATTTACAAATTAAACTTGAACAACTTTAAGCTCGGCTTGACTCGCTTCATTTTTACACATAATTTTAAGCAATTAGTGAGAGAGCTGAAAATTTGGTCCAAATGGCTATCCTTTTGCTGCGTCCGAAAATAAAAAATAAAAAAGTCACCAACGCTAGATGGCTACCTATTTATTGTCTTACCGTTTGTAAATAACTGAAATTACTAACCAGATGGCATGGATGAAAGCAACTTGTTGAAAAAATGACTACCTTTAGGGCTCGTTTGATTCGAGATTTGGAAAGGGAATTTAGGATTCCTGGAATTTAGAATTTCCCTCATTTACAATTACAATGTTTGGTTGGAGATTTAAGAGGGAACTTAGAATTCCTGGAATTTAGAATTCTCACGAAATTTGATTCTCCTTTCCCCTTTAAAATGGGGGTAATCCTATATTCCCGGACATATTACCTTATTTTTGTGGTGTGACAAAAATACCATTTCACATAAACTCATAAGTACACTTTCTCTCTCTCATACACACACACACATTCTCTCTCTCTCTCTCTCTCTCACACACACACACACACACACACTCACACACATACTCTCTCTCGCACACACATACATATACACACTCTCTTTCTCTCTCACTCACACACATGCTCTCTCTATCTCATACACATACACATACACATACACATACACACTCTCTCTTTCTCGAATTTTTTTTTGATGTGTTCAACGACATCAAGTTTTGATGTCGTCCAATCACATGATTTTTTAAGAAGTGTTCTCTCACTTCATTTAATGATTCATTATCTCATATTCAAGTGACGTTCTCTCACTTCATTTAATAGGAAATAAAATAGTTTACACCATTTATATATAAAAAAAGAATGACATTTTTATACTATAACATTTTTTATTGAATAACAGTTTTTATATATAAAAATATTACAAAAATGTTTAAATGTTTTTAAAACTCTTTTTTTTTAAATAAAAAAGTTAAAAAATAATTTTCTATATAAACTATTAAAAATGTTTTAAATATGTATTATTTTTTTAAAAAGTTAAAAAACGTGTTTTTTAAAACTGTTTTTCATATATAAACATTTTTTTTAATATATTAACAGTGTTTTATAGATTAAAACTATAAACATATATTTTAAATGTTTCTTTAAACTGATTTTTTTTTAAATAAAATGTTAATATATATTTCTAATATATAAAAAACAGTTTTTTAAATGTTTTTCACCATTCAAAAAACTGTTTTTGTACAACAACAAAAAAATGCAAAATAAAACTGTTTAATATGTTAATATATAAACACATTTTTATTTATATAGACACATTTTTTAATGTTTAATAAAGACATTTTTTAATGTTTTAAATATGTGCTATTTGTTTAAAACATTAAAAAATGTGTTTTGTTAAACAGTTTTTATATATAAACAGTTTTATTTTTGCATTTTTTTTTGTTGTACAAAAATAGTTTTTTGAATGTTTTTATATTTCTAATAAAAACATTAAAAAAACTGTTTTTTATTTATTAGAAATATAAAAACATTCAAAAAACTGTATTTTTACAACAAAAAAAATTGTTTTTTTGCTTAAGGAAAAAAACGGAAAAAAAAATCATTTTTTACAACTTTATTTTTCAGGGAAGATTAATAAAAAAAAGTTATTCAAAAACTTTTTTTTGTTTTTATTTAAAAACTGTTTTTTTACAACTTTATTTTTTTGTAAAGAATTAAAAAAAATTAATAAAAACTGTTTATATTTAAATAAAAGTGTAACAAAACGTTTTTTAAACTTTTTCAAAAACTAGTATATATTTAATATCTTTTTAACAGTTTACATAGAAGGGATTTTAGATGGCGGGAAAAAGGAATTTCTGCTTGAACCAAACAATGAAAAGAAATTGAAAATTCCAGGAACTTAGAATTCCTGAAATTATAAATTTTCATTTCCTTGCCAAACCTCAAACCAAACGAGCTCTTATTTTCTTTTTATAAGCAATATACATATATGAATCGGCCGACTAATTTATTTTCTGCATATCGGCGTTTCTTAAGCTAGGACTACTAGTTGAACTGTTGGACAGGCTGGGTTTGGGAACTATTTGAACTGTTGTACCCAAATGGACCTAATCTTAAATGAAGACAAACGTCATCCTGCAATTGAAAGTGTAAAACACAAAGCTAACTATTTTTAATTATTATGTTGCCAACACGTTTTAAGTAGTGTCCAAAGAGGTGATCCCAACAACTACACTCCCCCACTTTGTATTTTTATGAAAACTGAATGCGCATGATTACAAAATATCTTTAATTTTTAGCTAAAGCAGAAACTTATGTCTTAAATTTTAATGAACGTCTTCGCCAAAAATGATCGAATTAGCTTTATATATATTATTCGGCTCATTACCTACGCAATTAAGAATCTACTTTTTTTTTTGTCTCAAATGAAGAGATTTTATTTAGATTAAAAATCATACTTCCCAAATTTATTCTAAATTCACACTTTTCTAATTTATTCTAAATATTATAAACGAACAATGCTACATAGACCTACTAAGCTTACCAACTTTAGACACCATTTGGTGTCTAAAGTTGATAATTTAGTTTGGGCTATATAGTATTTTTCATTACAAGCACGTCTCGGCATACCCATCTAAAAATATATGACGCCTCCAGTGATAATATTATCTCAAAGAAAAACTTTTTTTGAGCTCATCGACAGATGACATATTTTCAGTCCGCACTGCTAAAACACGAGATAGTCTTTACAAGAACAGTATTACATATATATATATAGAGAGAGAGAGAGAGTCCGGCTCTCATACGGACCTAGTTTATGAACCCGCCAACGTCCAAAAATTAACTAGGAACCACTTTGTCTTTTATATACTATTGCTATCCTTGTGGTCCTACCCGGCTCTAACAGGATTAGTCCCACGCCAAAGGCGTGGAGAACCTGGGTCTAGACCAAAAAATATACTATTGTCTTATTCTAAAGTTTTAGGAATATAAATTTCTACACCAATAACTTTTAGCGTCTTTAAGCTTATCTAATTAATCTGGGACTTTAAGAGAATTTTCAGCGCTACTACTTCTCCGGCTTCGTCCGTCACTATCGTACTGAAATTCAGAATAGCAAGGATTACTTGTATAGATGTTTTCTTCAGGGAGTTTGGAAATTGCAAGTGGTTTTAAAGGAAAATATTCTAGTCTTAAATACCTTATACGGCATTGCAATTTTATCAGTCTAGTTTCTTTATATATCTGATTAACAATATCAATTATATCATTTTCTATAAAGTTGTTCAAATCATTATCACCATAGGATGAGAAAAATCTACGATATGTTCTATGGGCAATTGTTTATACGTTTTTAAGAAGAGGGCGGATTCCTCCTCATCTAATTAAAATAGTTCTTGTTTCAGCTAACCGTTTGCGTCTAGTATATTTTAATACGTCTATACTATCTTCAAGTATTCTCGTGTATTCTTATTATTTTTCTGGTCTTGAAAGTTCTTCTGCGAACTCTGCAGTTCTTAACTTTAACTTTTGTTTAAAGAGGTCGCGGATGCCTATTCTAATCATTTCTATTTTAGGTATTTCACGTACTAACCACTCAATAACCTGGTCTATATATTTGAAAGTGCCACTTGCGTATGTTAAAGTAGATTCTATAAGTTCTTTATCTCTAAGTTCTGTAAGAGTCCACTCTTGGATTTCTCTTATTAATTCTAGATTGTTTGATTGACAAATGCTAAAAAATCTGTAGTGATTTGTAGGCTCATGCAAATTTCTTTGGATTATAACAATAATATGTAAAATAGCTAGGGGTTTGGTTCGTGTTTATACCTTCCTTCTGGTCTGCAATATCTTTATCTTCTTTGTTTCATCTCTTCAGCTTTGTTACTATTCTTCTCCGGTCTGGGCCTCCTGCAGCTCTCTCTTTATGTGTCGCACCTCAATCCACTAGTTTGGCATTGGACCCGTTTCCTGCCTGTACGCCACCACGCCTAATGCCCACCTGGCTAATGCCTTACGACAAATCGTCATCTGACGATGGTTCAACAGTATAACACATGTGGGCTACACCAGAGGTTCCACATAATAGCCCTCTATGGACAAAAAGTTGAAGACAGTTGGAGAATAATAACAACTTGACATAAGAGATTTCTGGAAAAAGAAAATATTTTATTGCATAGCATAAGTAAATATAACTCTCCCCTAACTATGAGAGGTTTACTCACTCATATACATGTTATTCTCTCTAAAGCTTACTCAGTATTTCTCGCTTCTAATCTTCAATGCCTATTGCACACTCTGGACGCTCCATTATTATAATTACAAGGGCACTACATTTGACTAGCAACTGGAGGCTAAAGGCTAACCGGTTTAAAGAAATACAATTATTAAATTCTTTTCTTGACATAAAATATCTTGGTCTTTTACCAATAATTCTGGCATGTGGGGTAGGTCTTCTTCATCTTGTGATTGCAACGAATCTTTTGCTTTATAGAAAGCAATATAAATAATTGAGTCGTCAGTCTTCAATAATTCTTCGGTTAACGAATGTCCCTTCTTTGTCTCATCCATGTCTTCTTTTATCTTGTCTTTATCTGGTAGGGCATTATTACTAAAGAATTCATCAATGAGGCTTACCACTCGAAGGCTAGCTGGCAAAGCTATCTCTACTATGTCCTTGGCTTCTTTCTTGAGCTTTCCATTGAATGGCTCATCCGCTTGGATAATGAGATCTTCTTTATGGTATGCAGTGTACTATCTGTCTTCACTTGTTAACAACTCCATGATTGCTATCGTCTCCATAGCTTGGACAATCTAGAATTTGGACTTATTAACAATTAAGTCTCTAGTCTCGTCTTCGAACAGGATTTCAACGTCTTCAAATGAATAATTGGAAAATCTAATGAGTATAAATACTTCCACTATAATTCCTCTATAGGAACTTGGAACAATCTGGTAGATCCTAGCAAACAAGGGAAGAAAGTCTTTTACCTTCTTAATGTACTCATGGACAAATTTTTCAAGAGTAATAGAGTCTTCTATAGTCTTTATCTGGACGAGTCCAATGAACCCGTGGTCTGCTAAGGTTATTTGAGCCATGTCTGCTTTTCTAAAAAGATAAATTTTTGGAACGTCTTTGAAGAAACCTCTAAACATTAATGCATTTCCATTAATCTCGGATAATAACATATTAAAATGTTCAATAATGTTATTAGCTTCTTTCTGATTGTCTTTTGAAATTGGAAGATTATTATGACCAAACGGTATAACAATCTTAGTCTTAAAGGTCTTTTTTTTATAATAAAAATTATCCGTAGGTCTAGTTTTGGATAATTCTCCAAGAGTCTGAGCATAAGTCTTAGTCTGAGGTCTAGGAATAACAGTACCACTAAGCTGGGTAACTGTAAGTCTTTGTGTTCTCATGAATCTGGCAATAGCTACCAAATTCTGTTTGAATTATATCTACAGTTTATTCTTTACATTCCACCATATAGTGTCTATAAGGGTATTTTCATCTTCTATAAATTCTCATCTAAATTTAATCACGTCTGGGTATCTTTGATCAGGTCTATAATGGGGGGAAATACATTTTTCCAATGAGTCTATTTTGAGAAACAATCTTATGTCTAGATTTTTCAGGAGGAACTAAGATATCATCAAAGTTCTCTAGGATAGGTCTTTCTTGAGAGTCTTGAATTTGAGTTTGTCTTTGCGTCACACCAGTATTTGGTATTACACGTCTAAGATAGTCTACAATGTCTTTTTTGTTCAGTTTATTTGTTCTAAAAGAACTCATGATGTCTAAGTCTCCTGTTTATAACATAAAACACAAGATAATATTAGTGTTAGCAAACATAGGTTCTCTAGATATGATGTCTGGAATGGTGTTTTTGTTTCCCTTAATATGTATAACAGAGAAGTTATAACGATTAAGCAATTGTTGCCATCTAATAAGTTTATTATTCCTTGATTTGGATAAGTCTAAGTCTCTGAATTTTACTGCATAAGAAGAGTCAGTATTGCCCTTACTATAGCTAAAACTTCTTTTTCATGGGTAGTGTATCGTGTTTCTGGGTCAGTAAAGGTTTCAGAACTATATCTACAAAGTTTCTTCTTTTTAGTCTGATGATCAATGGCAAAGTATACTGCTCCCCATTATTTATCAGATGCGTCTATTTCTACTATAAATTGATCTTTAGCATTAGGCGGTTCAAGTAAAGGAATATTCTTGACTACTTCTTTGATTAGTCTTATGACTTCAAAATCATCTTTAGTCAAATTAAAAGGATTGGTCTTGTTTGTTCCTTTTAATTTGGAAGTTAGACTTTGTCTTTTTGAAGCAAGATCTTTAATAAAATCTGCAGCACAATTTAGCAATTCTAAAAATGATTGTAATTATTTTTTATCTTTGAGTTGGTCTGGAAACTCAAGAATCTTTTTGTTTATGTGTTCTGCTAAGGATATTTTTCCTTTATTAATATGCATTCCCACAAAGTCTATCTCAGTCTGAAATAATAGCATTTTCTTTTCAGAAACAATAATACCATATTTATCTAAGTCTAAAATAATCTTTTTAAGATGATCTACATGTTCGATCTTAGTCTTGCTTGCTACAAGAATATCACCTATGTATACAAGGCAAAATTCTGATTATGGTCTAAAAATATTATCCATACGCCTTTGGAATACTTAAGGGGCATTCAAATATCCAAATGGCATTACTAACCATTCATATTTTCCTTAGGGTACACTAAAAGCCGTCCAAGTAATATTGTTTGGGTACATCTTAATTTGCCAGAAGCCTGATTTGCAATCAAACTTGTTGAATATAATTCTATCTTTAATCAAATTAATTAGATTGTTCTTGTCTGGTATCTTAGAAGAATCACATTCACAATTCTTATTAAGGTGTCTATAGTCTATGACCATTCGTCTTTTTCCTCTCGTTCAGACTCATTCTGAACATAGAAGGCAAGACTATTATGTCTACTTTTGCTTTCTCTAATAATTCCTAGCTTATGCATTTCATTTATGTCTTTTTTGAATTATTCTCTATCTTCTTGTGAATATTTCTTATAGGATCCACCATTAATAGTGGCATCTAGATTAATAGGGATAATATCACAATAACTTTGGTTTTTATCCCACTTAGCAAAAGGATTTTCTCCTAAAGTAGGCTTTTCTAATTGCCTAATCTTTTTCTTTTCTACTTTTATATCCATTTTCTTTTGTTTGAGGTTTGTTGGGCTTGATCTAAAATGTCTTGTTGTATAAGTGCTATTTGGTTATAACACTTTAGGTCTTACATTCCTTTTGTAAGGGTTTGGTTATTTCTAGGGCTTCTTGTTGGTTTGTAGGTCTAGGTCCCCCATGCTCAGCTGAAGAAATTTAATGTTTTATTGGTCAATAATTGGATTTGACCTGCATAAGGCCTAAGGCAGTCTTATGATATATTATAGGGGCTTTAACATTAAATTCCCCTTTATCACTAATTAATATCTTATCATTATACTGAATATAAGGATGATATTTACTAATAAATTCTTTTCCTAAAATAATATTTTGTGTGAAACTAGGACGAGGATTAATCTTTCTTATCCTTCTTCCATTAGTCTTAGGTTTCTAAGAAGTTATTTAGCATTCTTAGATTCTTTTAATTTTATATGTGGTCTTGGGCTATTATGTTGAATCTATCTCTTTCTTGGATCCTAACAGAGTGACTTCTATTAAGATGTTCTTTAAATGTCTTCATGTCCAATTCTGAGGGATTATGTCTAAAGTTTTGGATTCTAGCTTTTTCTCTAACTAAGTCTTTTTGTTCCAATGATCTTCTATGTCTAATTACAAGAGCTTGTCTTAGTAAAGTAGAACTAGCCTTACTACTGCATTCTCCTTCAGAAGGATCATTGATTTTGGCTTCTCCAATATTTCTAAATATAACTTCTTCAGTTTGAATATTATTATTGATAATCTTAGGAGGACCAAACTGGATAGTAACATTTCCAATGACATCGTCTTGATTAATAAATAAAGGTTTATTCTGTATAGTCTTAGTTTCTTGAAATTCTGGCAATTGCCAGAGAGTCTTAGCTTTTTCTTTCATAGGTCCAGTTGTAAGGACACAAATTTCCAATCGAGTCCATATATAGTTTTGGCTCAATTCCGGACAAAAACATTTATTCATAGGTTAGTGATTTATTGTAATACTCTCAAGCCTATGAAGTGTGTGTTGAAGACGTAGCAGCAAAGAATATAAAGCTTCATTAAAATGCCGGTTTGCGTGCCTCGTTTCTACGTCATCATCTAAGGTTCCATGCTCCCAAGGTATGAATGTAATTATATTTATATAGGAGCTTGGAACAATATTTATTTGGGTGTTAGGTTTAATAAAAACCATGTTTTACTTTCAGAATAATTTAATTGGAACTTTAATTTAACGTATATAAAGTTTCTGGGCCAAAATAGAATTTTAGAAAAAATTCTGGAAGTCGTTCGAAATCTCGTTCGAACGAGTTTTTTCGTTCTAACAAGGTTTCGTTCGAACGAGACTGCCAACGAACCTAATCTGGTCAGTCGTTCGATATGTCGTTCGAACGAGTTTTTCGTTCTAACGAGGTTTCGTTCTAACGAGTTTGCCAACGAACCTAAACTGGTCAGTCGTTCGATATGTCGTTCAAACGAGTTTGTTCGTTCTAACGAGGTATCTAACGAGTTTCTAACGAGCCCAGTCTGGTCGCTCGTTAGAAGTCTCGTTCGAACGAGAGTCAAGTTCGTTCGAACGAGATGCCAGGCGGGAACAGTTTTGAGCAGTTTTTGGCAGTTTTTACCCACTTTCCCCACTTGGTTTTTAACCAACTTTTTCAGACTTAATAATGTGCGGGAATGAGATTTTCCAAATTATCTTTTTCATACCATACAAACTCCTAGAGAGTGTTTTGAGACAAAATTTGTTTAAGGAAAAAGATCATGTTTTGAGTGTTATTCTTTAATGAAAAATCCTACACACTCTAGTGTTTACACCCAATAGTTTTTTATCCAATTCTATATACATATCTTTACTTGGAGTTTTGGCACCGGTTTTTCTCTACCGAATTGAAAAAGAGACGTTTCGGGTTTCCTTCTACATCCCATCACAAAGAAGAAGAAGTTTGTTGCGGTATTACTCACTTGGAGAAAGGCTCCAAGCTTGGGTGACGGTGACCATACAAAGTCCTATCGGTGGATTCCGAGATCGCAGTGGAGCTCCGTGGTTGTCCGCTAGGAAGAGGTTTCTACAAGAAGGAGCGACAAGGCTTGAGAGGGTTCGAGTCGAGGATGTAAGTCTTTTTTCTTGTAATTGTAATTCCATATCTAGTGGACTTGTGGCTAGGGCCGTCCGAGGTTTTTTCCCGTCTTGGGTTTTTCCTCGTACATCGCGGCGTAGTGTGATATTGTTTATTTTATCTTGCACAATAATTTAGAATCCATGCTTTAGGTTTAATTCAAGATAAAATTTGGTTTAATTATCACACTCATTTAATTTGGACTTATATTAAATGTTGGGTAATGTTTAATTAATTCAAGTCATTTGCTAAAATTTGGTTTCGCCTAATTTGCTGATTTTGATAAATATAATTTAGGCAAATTCTAGGACTTGGATTAACTTATTTTAATTTGTATTGAAGAAATTAAAATTTGGCTTTATTTCATTCAACATTTACGCTTCCGCATATTTTTAAAAGGAAATTACAAGTTCGATTTTAATTGCAAAGAATTTTTTTAAAATCCGGGGACCCTCAAATTCCAACACCAGTATTCATAATACTGTAAGTATGATTGTAGTCTGAATTATTGGTTCTAACTAATATTTCTTCATTAAGTCTACCGCTAGGAATTCTCAATTGCATTCCTTCATAGGGAAATTGGAAGAATCTCACATAGCTTTGGAATTCTATGTTTATATTAGCATCTGGGGTAATATAGTCTTTATAGCCACTAGCATATAAGATTAACTTAAAATGTTTAGTTGTGTCTACGGTTACTATAAATATCGCAATGACATTAAAGTATCCTATATTGTCTACCATTTCTAATTGGGCTATCCCAATAACGCTTATCTCAAAATCTTTCCATCTTTTATCTATTAAACAACATAAAATGTTGATATTATTTTGGGGTCTATTTAATCATTGGATTCTTTCTTGAAAGAGTCCAAAGGTTAGGAACTGGAACTTCCTATCAATTCCTCTTGATCTAAGACATTCTAAGTCAAAAACTCGGAGCTCAGTGTAAGACTTATCTAACATGTGATTTCTACAATGATAAGTCATGTTATAATTAGGAGTCTTGGAAGTGGCTCCTTCTTTAAATAAGTTTATGCATCTAACTGCTGGAAGTTGTCCATTATGTATGGAATCTTCAATAATTTTTCAGTCAACTTCACCCCATTATTTCCATTGGAGAGGATTGGTAAAATTTCTCTCTTTCCACCATGTTCTAATATTAAAGGATGAATCTTTAAGTCTTTGGAGCATAAAATTACTATGTCCAATATTTGGGATAGGGTTAACTATCTTACTAGTCTTATCTAATCCATCATTTATGATTCTTTTAGTTATGGTATTTCCTTCCTTAGTTTCTATATAAGGAGATTCTATAAATTTACAGGTGGTTACCTATTTTTGTTCAAGTCTTTTTTCAATTCTTTCTAAAGAGTCTGAATAATCTTTTTGTCTCTTTATCTGGCTAAGGATTTCTTCTTTAAAGGTCTTATTCTCATTTCTTGCATTATTGTTAATATCTTCATTATGTTTAGCAAGAGTATTAACAAGAGAATTAACAACCTTATTAATATAGTATTTTATCTCATCATCTTTTTCTTGTTATTGCAAAGATTTTTGTGTCATTCTAGCTTCTATAGTTTCTACATTTTTTTCTATTTTATCTAAGCATGTTAAAATAAATGAAGAGTCTAATTCTGCTGGGAAGGTTTATTATATATAACCTTAATTCCCTGTATAATTTCGTTATATTTGTCTTTTGCTTGTGCCATATTAATTCTAAGTTCATTAACAATATTATCCATTTTGGATAGGTTATGGCTTTCCATATTGTTAAGATAATTTGCTAAATTTTGTTGAAATTTAACAAAGTCTATATAGAAGGTGGTTAATCCTTCTGTCTTAGCTTTTAAATCTAATTGTAAGTTTTTAACAAAGCTACTATTATAGTCTTGAGTAGTTGTTATGGATGTTGAGATTAAATTTAATCTCTCATGTATAAGTCTTGATGCTTTAGCAGCATTAACAATCTCATTTTCATTTATCTTATAATAAAATCTATCATCATTTATCTTTTCTAGAATTCTTTGGTAAAAATATGGTAAGGTCTGAATGGAGAGGTCTCTAGATATCTCATTCCAGTCTCATCTAACTATTTCCATTAGGTAGATAATTTTTTAATCTAGGAATAAGTTTATCTTGTTTTGTGAGTTTAATTAGCTCTTTTTCTTGATTTTTAGTCAAAGTTTTAATTTCTAAAATGTCTTTGTTAACAACTAACATATGATTAGTCTTAATATTTATTTCTTTTAGTACTTGTACAAAGTCTATTGGGATTTGGCCATCTATTTCTTGTATTCTTTTAGAGACATTTTTTTCTCTGTTTTTAGGGTTTGAGTGTCTTTAATTAATTATCTTAAAATAAGGAGTATACACTTATTTTGGTCTATTATACTATTAATAGCCCTCGCAGTAACTTGTCTACTATCTACGTGTCTGGATGGGATGTTTTTAGTGTATGAACAGCCATCTATGTGTGAGGTTAAGCAACTTTATGGGTCTAAATCATTTATGGGCATAGATTGGTAATCTGAATTAGTTTCAAAAACATCTTTGTAAATGCGAGGGATAACTCTCAAGGGAATTAAAGTCTTTTTACTATAAGTCGAAAAGGAGCGTCTTAGCACTGATACCACAATTGGGATTGGGTCGGAATTTAGCGGGATTCTAAAATTCTTAAAGGTCTGATACCAATTTTGGGTCTAAAATATAAATATAATAAAATAAGGTTTTACTATAAGACAAGAGAGGACAAAACAAAAAATATTTGGGCCCATGAGAAGACCACGTGAGGATAAGAACAAAAGTCCGCACCAGAGATTATATATATATATATATAGAGAGAGAGAGAGAGAGAGGGAGAGAGAGAGAGAGAGAGAGAGAGAGAGAGAGAGAGAGAGAGAGACTGTCAGGCTCCTGTGCATATTAAGTTTGCACATTACTTTTTTTAAATAGTAAAAAAAATATTTTTTAGCTCATTTTTTTGTGTGATATTTTAACATTTCAAGAAACCCATATAAAAAAATTCAGCTAAAAAAAACAATTTTTTGCTATTTTTAAAAAATCGGTCAAACTTTCACTGCATTTAAGCCCTTTAAAAGCTCTGAAAGTTTGTACAATTTTTTAAAAATAGAAAAAAAGGTTTTTTTGAGCAGAATTTTTTTATATTGGTCCGTTGAAATATTTGAATATATATAAAAAAATAACTCAAAAATAATTTTTTTAATATTTAAAAAAAATTGGTTTGCACTAGCACATGTGCGAACTTAGTGTGCATAAGAGCCTGCCTCTCTCTCTCTCTCTCTCTCTAAGAGAGAGAACTATATATATATATATATATATATATATATATAGGCCCTCTTCTGTAAGGACTCCTTATGGTGCAGAGCTCGGTACATACCATTTTTTAAAACAGTAAAAAAAATAATTTTTTTGATGAAACTTCATAGATATGATCTCCACAGTAGGAAGATAATCTCCAATTTTTCATCAAAAAACTTTATAAAAAACGTTGAGATGAGGTGATATGTAAAAAAACGATATAAATATGCATTTTCGACCGTTGAAATGTTGACGATCATCTCACCCACTTTTTGATTGATTTTTTTTTTAACTTCATGAATATGATCTCGATAATGAGAAGATCATATACATGAAGTTTCATCAAAAAAATTCAATCAATAAAGCGACTGGCGCCGACCCAATATTTCAACGGTTGAAAATGTATATTTATACCATTTTTTACATATCACATCATCTCAACATTTTTTTATTGAATTTTTTGACGAAAAAAATTGGAGACGATCTTCTTACCGTGAAGATCATATCCATGAATTTTCATCAAAAAATTAATTTTTCTACTACTTTAAATAATGGTATGTACCGGGATCTACACCATAAGGAGTCTTTGCAAAAGGCCCTGATAAATACCATTTTTAAAAATAGTAAAAAAATGATTTTTTTTATTAAACTTCATGGATATGATCTTCACAGTGAGAGGATCATCTTTTCATTAAAAAATTCAACATAAAAATCGTTGATATGAGGTGATATGTAAAAAAATGGTATAAATAAGCATTTTCGACCGTTGAACTGTTGACAATCATCTCACCCACTTTTTTTTGAATTTTTTGATAAAACTTCATGGATATGATCTCGACAGTGAGAAGATCAGATCCTTAAAGTTTCATCAAAAAATTCAATTAATAAAGTAGTTGGTGCCGACTCAACATTTTAATTGTTGAAAATGAATATTTATACAATTTTTTTACATATCAACTCATGTAACGTTTTTTTTATTGAATTTTTTGATGAAAAAAATTGGAGATGATCTTTTAACCGTGAGTATCATATCCATTAAGTTTCATCAAAAGATTTAATTTTTTACGATTAAAAAAAATGGTATGTGCCGGTGTCTACCCCATAAGGAGTGCTTATAAGATATTTTCTGTATATATATATATATATATATATATATATATATATATATATATATATATATATATATATATATATATATATAGAGAGAGAGAGAGAGAGAGAGAGAGAGAGAGAGAGAGAGAGAGAGGTTCTTGTGCACACTAAAGTTTGCACACTAAATTTGAATATCATTTTTTTTAAATAGTAAAAAAAAAATTACCCTGATTTTTTTGTGTGATATTTAAACATTTCAAGGAACTCGTATAAAAAAATCAACTCAAAAAAATGTTTTTTGCTATTTTAAAAAAATCGGTCAAACTTTCACAGTTTTAAAAGTGTTTAAAAGCTGTGAAAGTCTGACCAATTTTTTTAAAATAGCAAACAATATTTTTTTGAGTTGATTTTTTTTTGTGATATTTAAACATTTCAAGGAACCCATATAAAAAAAATAGGTCAAAAATATTTTTTTGCTATTTTAAAAAAATGATGTGCACACTAAGTTTGCACATCAGTTTTTTTAAATAGAAAACAAACTATTTTTGACCTGATCTTTTTTGTGTGATATTTAAACATTTTAAGAAACCCATATAAAAGAGTCAGCGCAAAAAAATATTTTTTGCTATTTAAAAAAAATCGGTCAAAATTTTGCAATTCTTAAAAGCTTTGAAAGTTTGACCGATTTCTTTAAAATAGCAAAAACTATTTTTTTGAGTTCATTTTTTTGTGATATTTAAACATTTCAAGGAACCCATATAAAAAAAATCAGGTCAAAAATATTTTTTTTGCTATTTAAATAAAATGATGTGCAAACTTTAGTATGCACAGGTGCCTCTCTCTCTCTCTCTCTATATATATATATATATATATATCACTCTTCTTCAAGATGAACCACACATAAACACATGACTCTTAATTATGGAAGGAAATAGGTAGTTAAAATGGTATTAGGGTTTTAAGTTCTTTGTAACACCCAGCGCATTCTGGCAAGCGAGGTGGCTAGCCGCTGTCGCCAAACTACGCCGAGCATCACTAAATAAGTTACCACTCTCAGCATGTGACAGAAATATGAGACATTAATTTTTTTTCACACAATATAATCAAATTTATCTAACAAATAAAACTATTCATGCAATTTAAAATCCATCACCACACTATCTAAAAAAAAATTCAACTCCAAATTTATATAAAAGCTAAAATGAAATAATCCAACTATAAATATCTTACTGAAATCGTAAATAACTGTGGAACCGATTAACCCATCAAATCCATAAATAAAAGTCTCATAATAAAAGCGACGGAATGAAAAGTAAATCTAAACTACCAAAGCAAGTGTTGATACCAAATTTAGTCTGCTGACATGGCCCAATTGAATGAAGACACGTGGCAATCTACATGGCAACAACAAACACTTCCGAGGAACTCACACGCTCCGAGGAATAAGACTACAACGAGGAAGACTATTTCTCCGAGGAACACTGCTTCCCCGAGGAACTCACACGCTCCGAGGAACAAGACCTCATCGAGGAACTCTTAAGTACCGAGAAGCTTAGGCGGTCCGAGCAACTCAGGCGGTCCGAGCTGCACCTCGAACAGAGCATTAATAGCTGGATAACTAACAGTTTGACTGTTCATTAAATGTTTATCATTCAGACGCACACGCTTAAGGGGCATTGAATGTATTACCCTTTCATATGTACATCATTTAATGTATTACCCTTTCACTTTACAGCCTCGGGGCTATAAATACATTGTACAATCCTCATTGTAAGGGGACCCCCCGGACCGGAATTTCTTGATAGAACTTGTAATCGAGAATTCCCAAAACACTCAGCAATAACATAACAGTGGACGTAGGCCATTCTTATAAGGCTGAACCACTTTAAAATTCTTTGTCTCATTTATTTATCTGTGATTGAATAATTAGAGTGATCTAATTTTTTACATCAACAGATTGGCGCCGTCTGTGGGAACGACTGGTAATATCGTTTTTCACTAAAACAATCCATCACAAATGGCTGATATTCCTGAATCCAGTAATCGCAACGCTGGAACCCCTCCAAATCCATCTGCTCTGCCAAATATTCCAGATCTGGCTGGAATAATGACAAATCTGGCTCAGGGCCAGACCGACATGCAAGAAACAATGCGACAACTCATCCAAACCCTCCATGGCGGTGCACCAACCCATTCAGTACTGCGGAGTATTCAAAGAAACACCCGTGCACCATCTTCACGTACTAGGCGTACCAATTCATATCGCAATGAGGAGTCTGAAGATTTCTCTTATCAACCTGGACGAACTTCGTCAGTGCGAGCCACAAATACTGAACAACGTGTCACTCTCTCTCCAGAAAGAACTAGTGCGCTAGAGAGGTTAAGCAGGGTATCACTTTTTGATCGATTAGGACTTAGAAGGAGTAGAAGTCCTCCTAAAGTCGTATCGAGGAGTTTTCGACGACCATCAGATTTAAGGGAAGGATCTGCCCAGTCGTGACCAGCTGCTCGTCAAGATAGATCTCATGAGAGACCAGTTGCTCGTCAAGATAGATCTCAGGAAGCCACATCCACGCGATCAATTGCTCGAACCAACAGGCCCGAGGAAGGGAATGATGCATGGAAAGGCTCTATTCAAAGGCTGGAGGATAGATTAGGGGAAATGGCCAAGGCAAAGAATCCTCTACAATAAACCTTTGTTCGAGGAACACCTTTTGTCCAGGCTATTGTAGATTTTCCAACACCATCAAAGTTCAAATCACCTGTGGTGACTCCCAAGTATGATGGAAAGACTGATCCTATCCTTCATATAGAACAATACCAAGCTACAGCCGACATCTATGCTGTTCCAGACGAGATGAGATGCAGGGCATTCTCGGGAACTCTTACCCGATCTGCTCAAATATGGTATAATAATCTTCCTCGGGGTAAGATCTCAACCTTTCTTCAACTGGCCGAGTTATTCATTGGGAATTTCTGCTTTGGGGCAAAGCGAGTTAAACGGGTAGCACATTTGTTAAGTGTAAGACAAAAGGCTGGTGAGAGTACCAGAGATTATATAACTCGTTTTAATAACAAGAAACTAGAAGTCATTGATTATGAGGAGAAGACAACGATTACTGCCTTGATGAGTGGACTACTATCGAACAAGTTGTACTACACTTTGGTCAAAGATCCACCTAGAACCATGTCAGACCTGATGGGAAAAGCGTCCAAGATTATGAATGCCGAGGAGGCTATGGCTGCGAAGAAGAATATGGATGCTAGAGAAACCAAGGTGGAAAGTGATAAAGCTAAGAAGAAAGAGCACAAGAACAATGGTAATGACAAATATTCAAAAAGTAGGTCGGTATGGGATGTAATGAAGAAATATTATAATTATACTCCTTTGAAGAAGGATATCAACCATGTTCTAGAAGAAATCAAGAACAACGAGGAACTAAACTGGCCAGAGAAAATGAAGGCAGACCCAGACAAGAGGAATAAGGCGAAGTATTGCGAGTTTCATAAAGATCATGGCCATATGACCAAGAATTGCATAGCTCTTTAGAATGAGATTGAAACACTCATCCAACGAGGAAAGCTGTCAAAGTATGTTGATCGTGTAAACGAAAGAAGAAACAACGATCGAGCAAGAGAGAGGTCTAGATCTCCTCGTCGAGCAGAGGAGAACAAGAAAAGAAACCATGAAGTTAATCCAGAAGACGACCCCGATCTTCCCAAGAGACCAAGGAAGCCAGAACGAGAGGTATTTTCAATACGCTTTGGGTCATTTGACTGTAATGTTATTACAGATGGAGATGCAGGAGGAGGAGACCTTACTGCAGAGAGAAAAGCTTACCTCGGTGAGGCTCAAGCTTGCTCGTACATTCAACGAATAAATCTAGCTGAGGAGGATCGCCCGAGAAAGGTGAACAAAGAGAAATTGGTCATTGGTTTCTCAAAGAATGGCCTCGCAGGAGTTTTGTATCCTCATGATGACCCATTGGTGATCAAAATGAGGATGAAGGAGGTTATGATTTCAAGAGCACTGGTCGACAATGCTATCTCGGCAGACATCATGTTCTACTCGTGCTTCGATAGTTTAAATCTAAAGCTATCTCAACTGGAGCCTTACCACAGACCCCTCATCGGTTTTGCTGGCGAGAAAGTATTTCCACTTGGGACGATCAAGTTGGATATATTCATTGGTACGTGGCCTGCTTGTCGGACAGAAAGAATACTGTAAGGACATTTTTTTCCAACATACTTGTATATGTCATTAGCCGTAACACCGTTGCAAAGATTCAAAGTCCATTCATCATCAACGGAATCCGAAGATCAAAAGAAAGGAAGAATTCAGAAATCCAGTCAGCCGGACCGGTCCGCCTTTATATAAAAAGAACCGATCCGCTGAGACCCGGACCGGACCGCCCCAGACCGATCCGTCGTGCACTTTGAAGCCAGTGTGCCCCGAACCGAATGCGAAACGAATCAACTTCAATTTAAAAGAACCGGTCCGCTATCGGACCGATCCGCCTAAGGCCCGGATCGGTCCGCCCTGGATAGAATTTCCCAGATCGTGTATCAGATTTTCTCGGGCAAAGAGTTCCTATTTAATCCCACTACGGGGAAGTGGTTTGATAAGACTTACACACGATTTTCTGAGTTCCATAACTCTTAAGTCTTCATGGTATTTGAGTCCATTGATTCATACCCTTGATTCACACAAATTCCATACTTTTGTGAGTCACTTTTTGTAACCCAAGAACACCATTGCTGTTGTTCGACCCTTGTGAAGTGGACCGCTCCTTCCTCTTCATTGCAGCCCTACTGGACAGGGATAGTTCCAGCCGCAAGCCCTACTGGAAAGGGATATTCCAGCCGCGACTACAGAATCCGATGCCTGCGGGTAATTCTTAGTCAAAAACTTGTATTTCAGTGTAATCCGATTGTAAGCCGTTTCTCTTACAAATTATAGTGATATACAAATGGTTTTGCCCCTGCGGGGGATTTTTCCTTAAATTTGTGTGTTGAATAATGCTTGCATGATTTCATATTGTTTCAATCACACCTAGTTGCATGCTTAGGGTTAATTTGGGTTAAAAATGGTATTTATTATATTATTTCTTAATTGAATGTAAGCACCAACTCTTTCAAATTGGTATCAGAGCAGGTTACGCTAAGTTATCGCGTATTCCTTACTTCCACAAAATTTTTCTAAAGATATCAATTTTCGAAAAAATTGATATTTTGAAAAAGTGCGTGTTCAAATGGAGAAGTCATATTATAAAATGCCTATTTTTGACGGGTCAAATTATGCTTATTGGAAAGCCCGTATGAGGTCCGCTTTAAAAGCCATTGATGAACGTGTCTGGATTTTGGTTGAACGAGGGTGGACTCCTCCCACTGTGACTGTTGATAATGTGACCAACTTGAAACCTGACATTTCTTGGACTGATGAAGAATTTAAATGGTCTTCTTTCAATTCTAAGGATCTAAGCGCTATTTCTGGGTCTGTCACACCTGACGAGTTCAAACGCATTATGACGTGCACCACGTCAAAGGAGGCATGGGATGTTTTGCAACTTACCCATGAAGGAACAAATGCTGTTAAAGAGTCAAAATTGCAAAATTTAACAACTCAATTTGAAACCATCACCATACATGAAAATGAATGTTTTGATGAATTTTATGCTAGGCTTTCTGACATTGTTAATACTAGCTATAATCTTGGTGAACATATTCCAAATGCTAGAGTTGTTAAAAAGATTCTTCGTTCCCTTCCCAAGCGTTTTATACCTAAAGTCACTGTGCTAAATTCCTTGGGTAATTTAAATACACTAAAATTGGAAGAACTGGTAGGAGATTTACAAACTTATGAAATAGACATGTTTCCTAAACCTGCCAAGCCAAAAGATAAGGGAATTGCCCTTAAAGCCCAAGAGAGAAAAAGTGAGGGGTCAGCAAGAAAGAAAGTCGAGTCATCTAGAAAGATAGAAAATTCTGATTCTGAATGTGAATTTGACTTAGATGATTTGGCATTATTTGCTAAAAACTTCAAGAAAATTCTGAAATTTAAAAGAGGTGGAAACTTCAAAGATAAAAAGAATTTTCAGAAAAATAAGTTTAAAAAGAAAGATTTCAAAGAACCCCCTAAAGACAGTGAGAGGTGTTTTGAGTGCGACGGTAAGGGACACAGAGCGTTTGAGTGTGCCACTCGTCTGAATAGGGAAAAGGGCAAAGCTGTCATAAATGCTACCCTTAGTGACGACAGTGAGGTCGAGTCGGTGGACTCGGGAGATGAGTCATCGCATGAGCGTAACTTCACCGCGTTCATGGCTAGGCATGTGAGTACTCCTAGTGCATCTCACGACGATGAGGATGCTACTTCACAGGGACACCTCGACAGCGAGAGCGAAGAGAGTGAGGGAGAGGAGGAAGGTAGTGAGGACGAGAGTAACCTTCAACGCGCCTACGCCGAGTTATATAATGAGTCTTTTAAAACTAAAAAACGTAACAAGGCGTTAGTTCTTAGAATCACCGCGTTAGAAGAAGAGTTAGAAGAGACGAGAGAGAGAGAGTCCTCCACCTGCACCGCCATGAGAGAGAGAGAGTCTGCCTGGGTTAGTAAAGAGAATTTTCTTAGAGAGAGAGAGCAGTTTTGAGAAAGAGAAAGCGGACTTGACTAAACAAGTGGCTAGTCTTACGAGTGAGCTCCATTCCTCCCTGGAGACTCGGAAGAAACTTGAAGCACTTGTTGCCCAGCTTACTCATGACCTTGAGAGAGCTCGGAAAGTCAAGGTACAAATCGAGGACAAATATGGGAAGATGGGAAAGATGCTCCTCGGTCCCGCTTTAGGTTTTGGTGACAGGCAAGGAATAGGTTTTGATAGGTCCTCCACATCCCAAATTGCACCCGGACCAATTACTGAGTTTACTACGACTCCTTATGACCGTCATCAAAAACCAAGAAGGAGAGTTCGACCAAGAAAAGCAATCCAAGGTCCTCCTAATAATGTGCCCTTTTGCTCCCATTGCAAAAGAAACGGACACCTTAGGGATGATTGCTATAAGTTGGGTCGGACACGACGTACGTTTGCTCCACCACATCAGACTGATGAGTTTGCCAGTCTGAGAGAGCGTGTTGAGTTTCTAGCCGCCACATCACAGAGTTTGATGGAGGAATTCCGGCGAATAACCTTACCATCAATGAATGCGACCCGCATTCCGGCTAAAACCAACAACAACAAGGGAATACAAAAAGGTACCTACTCTTGGGTTCCTAAGAAAGAGAAAAAGGCCCTTGTTGTCCATGTCGCTCTCAAAGCCCATAATACCCAACAGTGGTATTTTGACAGTGGATGCTCCAGACACATGACAGGTGATGTCTCATATTTTACCCATCTTGAGGATTATAATGACGGGAGAGTCACCTTTGGAGATGGTAGCAAATCTAGCATAGTAGGACGAGGTACAGTAGAGTTACCAAGATTTCCAAAGCTAGAGAACGTGCTGTACGTCAAAGGTTTGAAAGCAAACCTTCTTAGCATCAGCCAGCTGTGCGACGATGACTTTGCAGTAAAGTTTGACCGAAAAGCTTGTAAGGTCTATAATCAAGCCGGTAAACTTTTAGTGCAAGGGGTGAGGACAGAGGATAACTGCTATGGGACTGAGCCCACATCCTCACTTGTTTGCAACAGCGCCACGATCACTCCTATGGATCTGTGGCACCAACGTCTAGGTCATGTGAACGTTAGAGACTTATCTCGTTTAGTCAAAAAGGACCTAGTACGTGGCTTACCATCACTTGGAAAGCCAACTTCCATGATTTGTGGACCCTGTCAGTTGGGAAAACAAATTCGTAGCCCTCATAGGAAGTTGAATTCCATTGCCACCTCCCGTGTTCTTGAGTTGATTCACATGGATCTTATGGGTCCTACTCGCACGGAGAGTCTCAGTGGTAAGAGATACATTCTCGTGATGGTAGACGATTTCTCTAGATACTCTATTGTAGGTTTTCTAAGAGAGAAATCTGATGCGGTAGAGTTCTTAACGACCAAGTTCCGTGTCCTACAAAATCAACACGGAGTCACTATTAACAGGATGCGTAGTGATAATGGCACTGAATTTACTGAAGCAAAAGTAGATCTTTACTGTGATAGCATTGGGATCAAACATGAGTTTTCTGCTGTGAGAACTCCTCAGCAAAATAGGATTGTTGAGAGAAAGAATAGAATGATCCAAGAAATGACTAGATCAATGCTTCAAGGTCGTAAGGTCTCTAGGAGATTTTGGGCAGAGGCAGTGTCTACTGCATGCCACACGGTGAATAGGGTCTATCTGCGTCCACACACACTTAAGACGCCTTATGAATTGTGGACAGGCAAGAAACCCAACCTGGCATATTTCCGTGTCTTTGGGAGTAAATGCTACATCCTACGGGATAGAGAGCAATTAGGAAAGTTTGACTCCCGGAGCGATGAGGGAATATTTCTAGGCTATTCATCGAACAGTAGAGCGTACCGGGTTTTTAACCTGAAGAGCTCTAAGGTTATGGAATCAATAAACGTCACCGTGCAAGATGATGAACCCCCGACGGTTACTGATCCCAACCTTCAGTGTGAGGATGAGGACTGTTCTGACAGTGATTTTCCTGTTCCTCTCCCACACTCTGTGGACCCTATTCCTGTGTTAGGGGACACACCTGCTTGGGTTCGCAAGAGTCATGATCCTTCAGCCATTATTGGCGATCCCACTCTAGGGGTCAAGAATCGTGCTCAACTAGAGAACGTTGTTAGTCATCATTGCTACACGTCCAAAGTCGAGCCCAAGAACCACAAAGAAGCACTCAAAGATGAACACTGGGTATCTGCTATGTAGGATGAGTTGCTTCAGTTTAAGAAGAACAATGTCTGGGAACTTGTCCCCCGACCAAGTGATACTAATGTTATTGGTACCCGGTGGATTTTCAAGAATAAAATGGATGAAAATGGTACCATAACCAGAAACAAGGCTAGGTTGGTCGCTCAAGGCTACACACAGATAGAGGGTGTATACTTTGGGGAGACATTTGCTCCTATTGCGAGGCTTGAGTCCGTCCGTTTACTACTCGCCATCGCATGTCATCTGCACTTCAAGTTATATCAGATGGATGTCAAGAGTGCCTTTCTGAATGGCATTCTACAGGAGGAGGTTTATGTGGAACAACCAAAAGGGTTTGAAGACCCTAAGCACCCTGATCACGTCTACTATCTGAGGAAAGCCTTGTATGGTTTGAAGCAAGCACCTCGTGCTTGGTACGAGAGGCTTACTTCCTATCTCTTAGCCCGTGGCTTCAAAAGAGGGGGAGTTGATATGACGTTGTTCGTCAGGAGAGATGACGGTGCTATCTTGGTTGCCCAAGTCTATGTGGACGACATAGTCTTTGGATCCACATGCTCCCAGCATGCTCACCACTTTGAGGAGGAGATGAAAAGTGAGTTTGAGATGAGCATGGTAGGTGAGCTTACTTTCTTCCTTGGTCTCCAGGTTCGTCAGCTAGAGGATGGTATGTTCATCTCCCAATCCAAGTATGCTAGAGACCTAGTGAAGAAATTTGGTTTAGACTCCGCTAAGCATGCTCGTACACCTATGAGTACCACTACCAAGCTTAGTAAGGACACTTCAGGCAAGGACGTAGAGCAAACCTTGTATCGGAGTATGATAGGCAGTCTTCTCTACTTGACTGCTAGTCGTCCCGACATTGCCTTTAGTGTTGGAGTCTGTGCGCGTTATCAGGCGTCTCCTAAAGAGTCACACTTACTCGCTCTAAAACGTATTATCAAATACGTAAGTGGGACTCTCTCATACGGTATTTGGTATTCCTTTGATACCGATGACCGTTTGTCCGCCTATTCGGATGCCGATTGGGCCGGGGACGTAGATGGATGTAAGAGCACTTCGGGTGGGTGCTTCTACTTTAGTTCTGCTCTTGTCTCTTGGTTGACCAAGAAGCAAAACTCCATCTCTTTCTCCACTGCGGAGGCTGAGTACATCGCCGTCGGGAGTTGTTGCACGCAACTTATGTGGATGAAGCAAATGTTGGAGGATTATGTGATTTCACAGGACACCATGACCATTTCCTGTGATAACACGAGCGCGATCCACATATCCCGCAATCCTGTCCAACATTCGCGCACAAAGCACATCAGGTTACGCGAGCACTTTATACGTTAGTTAGTTGAGGAGAAGGTCGTTACCCTGAGTTTTGTTCCTACCGACCGTCAGTTAGCCGATATTTTCACGAAACCTTTAGATGCCCTTAGATTTGAGAGTCTTAGGAAGTCTTTGGGGATTTGCATAGTTGACTGAGGGGTTGGTCTTTGTCTAAAATAGGATGCTTCTTCATGTTCATATCATATGCTTCCTATTGCTAGTCTGTTTTATATGTACCATAGATTTGTTGTACAACTTTTATGTATTTTTTATTATTCTTTGAAAAATACAAAAAGATTTTTCTTTTTTAAAAAAAAAATTTAGAAAAAACACAAAAAGATTTTAGTTTGATAAAATTTTTGAAAAAATTGAAAAAGAGATTTGTCTTTTATGGATGAGCATTTAAGATAGCCAAGTCACAACTTCATTCCATATATCCATGTGACTTTTTTATAAAGATTTGAGAGGCTACATCATTTCATCCATGTGCTTAACATTGATTGGAGTCCTTGAGATGTAATTAGTGATGATTCCTACATGCTTGACTCCTATATCCTTTATTTCACACATGCACGGCTGTATCTGTCTATTGCACTTGTCTATCACATATTGGCTTGAGTGTTTCTATCTCAATTCTGTCTATACAATGTACAATATGCGATAAAACTTGACAAGATTGGATTGCATGTAAAAACCGTTTTGGTGAGACTGTGTGTATATTTTCATAACGGGGAGGGGCTGCGAAAGTTGATTCTTATCCTTTGCGCAAAAGCCACCGTTAAAAAGGACCTAAAAAATGGAGGAATTTTAATATCCGAGGTCCTAAGAGGTTAAAAGAGCCCGAAAAAATTGATAAGGCAATAAAAAGCAATTCATGCCAAATATGGGCCATTTAGGTTTCACCCAATTCTCCAAAGTTTGAGAATTTAGTATTCCTCTATTCAAAATATAAATCTGAGGGAGTTTGGTTGGAGATTGAAAAACGGGTTTGCACTTCCTTGAAAGTCCTGAAAAAGCATGAAAATCATTTTGGACGTTATTGGTGTAGAAATCACTTTGAGCTTTGATTTGTAGATTTGATATAGTCAATGTCTTATATTTCCAATCTTTTACACCAAAGGAAGCATTTGAGTTCATTCGTTAGGAATATCCAATATTCATCGTGCACATATGTCATGTTTTTATGCTTTGATTTTCCTATCAAATTTTGATCACACCCATTCTTTTACGCTATCACCGACTTGGTTGTTTTATGTTCATTCATGGTGTGATTTTATGCCTTGTGTCACCCCGGTACTTGATTGCTTGATTTATTTCTTTCATTTGTCTATTTGGGGACATCATAAAAAGGGGGAGAATGAATTATCTGATTATGGGGGAGTTTTGAAATTCTGAGAATATCATCTTAAATTGATATATATGCTTATGTTTATCTCATTTCAAACTCGATACGTCACTTGGTATTTTCTTTGTCTCATGTGTGTAGGTACATCTTTTGATAATCCCATGTTGCACACCCTGATGAGAAAAGCGGTGAGATTTCTGAAGATTCGATGAACAAACGTTGCAGCCTTAGTCATTTGTACCACTTTCAGTTTTTGGGTTCATGGAAGGGTAGATTTGTATAGGCATTGTGATTATAGATAATTCGAATTTTTTTTTATGTTTGTTCCGGCATAGACATAGGGGGAGATTTGTAAGGACATTTTTGTCCAACATACTTGTATATGTCATTAGCCGTAACACCGTTGCAAAGATTCAAAGTCCATTCATCATCAACGGAATCCGAAGATCAAAAGAAAGGAAGAATTCAGAAATCCAGTCAGCCGGATCGGTCCGCCTTTATATAAAAAGAACCGATCCGCTGAGACCCGAACTAGACCGCCCCGGACCGATACACCGTGCACTTTGAAGCCAGTGTGCCCCGAACCGAATGCGAACCGAATCAGCTTCAATTTAAAAGAACCGGTCCGCTATCGGACCGATCCGCCTAAGGCCCGGACCGGTCCGCCCTGGATAGAATTTCCCAGATCGTGTATCAGATTTTCTCGGGCAAAGAGTTCCTATTTAATCCCACTACGGGGAAGTGGTTTGATAAGACTTACACACGATTTTCTGATTTCCATAACTCTTAAGTCTTCATGGTATTTGAGTCCATTGATTCATACCCTTGATTCACACAAATTCCATACTTTTGTGAGTCACTTTTTGTAACCCAAGAACACCATTGTTGTTGTTCAACCCTTGTGAAGTAGACCGCTCCTTCCTCTTCATTGCAGCCCTACTGGACAGGGATAGTTCCAGCCGCAAGCCCTACTGGAAAGGGATATTCCAGCCGCGACTACAGAATTCGATGCCTGCGGGTAATTCTTAGTCAAAAACTTGTATTTCAGTGTAATCCGATTGTAAGCCGTTTCTCTTACAAATTATAGTGATATACAAATGGTTTTGCCCCTGTGGGGGATTTTTCCTTAAATTTGTGTGTTGAATAATGCTTGCATGATTTCATATTGTTTCAATCACACCTAGTTGCATGCTTAGGGTTAATTTGGGTTAAAAATGGTATTTATTATATTATTTCTTAATTGAACGCAAGCGCCAACTCTTGCAAATACGTTTCTTCATGATGGATAAGAATGTTCAATCATCGTACAATATCATCATGGGAAGAGTAGGATTGAAGAAGTTCAAGGTTGTACCATCTACAGTGCATCAATGCCTAAAATTTCCAACAAACTTTGGAGTAGGAGTTGTGAAAGGTGATCAGAAAGTAGCTCGGGAATGCTATTATTCATCCGCCGAGCAAGAAGAACTGGAAGAATCAAAGAAAAAGACTACTACCTATCAAGTGGATGAAGGTGCAGAAATTGAAACATTGGATCCTCGAGATGAGTCGCAACTCGTGAAGGGTCAAGTGGTGGAAGATACTGAAAACATCATTCTGGACGACGAACACCCTGAGCGAACTACTCAAGTAGGTTCGTCGTTGGAAGCCTCATTAAAACAGGAATTGATAACTTTCCTTAGAAGCAGAAGACAAACTTTTGTATGGAGTCATGAAGATATGCCTGGGATAGACCCAAACTTCTTATGTCACGAGCTCAATGTGAATAAGGAGATCAAGCCTGTGAAGCAGAGAAGAAGAGTATTTAGTCCCGAGAAGAATCAAGCTATACAGGAGGAAGTCGAGAAGCTCTAGAAAGCTTGCTTCATTGAAGATGTTAAATATCCAGATTGGTTAGCCAATGTGGTGATGGTAAAAAAGAAAAATAATAAGTGGAGGATGTGTGTAGACTTCACCGACCTCAACAAAGCATGCCCAAAGGATCACTTTACATTGCCCCGAATTGAGCAACTGGTGGATGCTACCTCGGGACACGAGTTGCTGATCTTCATGGATGCTTATTCTGGCTACAATCAGATCAAAATGAAACCTGAAGACAGGGAGAGTACTTCTTTCATTACCCCTAGGGAACTTATTGTTACAATGTTATGCCTTTTGGTTTAAAAAATGCAGGTGCGACATATCAGCGGCTGATGAACAAGGTCTTTGCTGAACAAATCAGTTGCAATATGGAAGTCTATGTTGACGACATGCTGACAAAGAGCAAGAAAGCTACCGATCATCTAGTTGACTTAAGTCAGACTTTTGATCAACTGGATAAATATCAAATGAAGCTGAACCCGACGAAGTGCATATTTGGAGTAAGAGAAGGCATGTTTCTCGGGTACATTATCAATCAACGAGGCATTGAAGAAAATCCTGAAAAGATCAAAGCTCTATTAGGACTGCGATCTCCAACGACGAAAAAGGAAGTACAGAGTCTCACAGGACGAGTAGCAGCACTCAATAGATTTGTGTCACGAGCAACTGATAGATGTCTCCCATTCTTCAAGACACTCAGAAAGACTTTTGAGTGGAATGATGAATGTGAGAAAGCTTTTCAAGACTTGAAGAAATACTTGGGAGCACCTCCACTGCTGTCCAGGTCGGTGATGGGAGAAAAATTGTATTTGTACCTTGCAGTGTCCGAGAATGCAGTTAGCTCGGCGTTGATCAGAGTGGAGAATGGAGTGAAAAAACCAATTTACTACACAAGTAAGGCCTTCCGAGGAGCAGAGATCAGATATCCAAGGTTGAAAAAATTGGCACTGGCGTTGATTGAGGCAAGTAGGAGAATGAGGCCATACTTCCAGGCTCATACAATAGTAGTATATACTGATATGCCATTGAGGCAAGCCCTTAATAAACCAGAAAAATCAGGGAGATTGATGTACTGGGAAATAGAGCTCGGTGAATATGATATAGTCTATGAACCCAGATCATCGCTAAAAGGGCAGGCTGTAGCAGATTTTATAGTAGAGTTCACCTATCCTGATACCCCCGAGGAACCTGCGGACGTGGATGTGATAGGATCAACAAACACAAGCTCAGACCAACTTCGGTTGGTAAAAGGGCAAGTGGATGTTACAAGATCATCAAATTCGAGCTCAGACCAATTTCGATTGGTAAAAGAGCAAGAAGAGATGATCGACGAAGAGCATGAAATATCCGGGGAGGACGAAAGGAAGCAACAAATATTTCACCGAGGAACTCTGACTGATCAGAAATTTGAAGACGAGTTACCTATATGGAGGCTATATGTAGATGGCTCATCTTTCACTGCAGGATGTGGCGCGGGGATAGCTTTGAGCACTCCAAACGAAGTCGGCATGGAATACGCCTTGCATTTCCAATTCAAAGCTTCCAATAATGAGGCTGAGTATGAGGCCATGATTGCAGGACTTAATTTAGCGAAAATTATGGAGGCACAACAGGTTATTATTTTCAGTGATTCTCAATTAATTGTAAATCAATTGTTGGGAGTATATGCAGTTAGAGGAGAATTAATTATCAGATATCATGCAAAGGCAAAGGAGCTGTTGTCAGAATTTTCCGCTATTCAGCTGGTCAGAATACCAAGAATGGATAATGCGAGAGCAGACGCCCTAGCTCGACTAGCATCAGCTACCCGCACCGAGCTACGACGAACAATCCGAATTGAAGTGTTGGCTGGTCGGAGTATAGATGAAGATCTGACGATGAACTTTATTACCCTTGATTTAGGACCATCTTGGATGGATCCCATCAGGGCATATATTGAAGAGGGAGAATTACCAATTGACAAGCTCGCAACCAAGAAATTGAAGTTTAAAGCTGCTCGGTATGTATTAACTAACGGTATTCTGTATAAACGAGGAATTATGGCAGGTTTACAAAGATGTGTACATCCCTCCGAGGTGAAAGATTTGATTGAAGAGATCCATAAAGGGTCCTGTGGAGCACATGTAGCAGGTCGAATGCTTTTACAAAGGGTGATGACGCAGGGATACTACTGGCCGACGATGAGGGTTGATTGTGTAGCCTATGCCAAGAAATGTGACAAGTGCCAACGTTTTTCCTCCATCCGAAGAACTCCACAAGCATTGTTGACACCCATAACTTTCCCTTGGCCATTTGCCATGTGGGGGATATATTTGGTTGGGCCACTGCCAACGACCAGGGGAAGGTTCAAATACCTCGTCGTCGCAGTGGATTATTTTACTAAGTGGGTAGAAGCTGAGCCACTCATTGATATGACGTACGAGAAGGTGTACCAATTTATTTGAAAGAATATCATTTGTCGATATGGTCTTCCTCATGCTTTCATCACAGACCATGGAACACAATTTGATAACGAGGAGTTCGCTGCCTATTGTCATCAATCAAATATTTTGAAGGTCCACCCAGCACCAGGCCATCCTCAAAGCAATGGACAAACTGAAGTGACAAACAGAACGCTGCTGAATGGTTTGAAGAAAAGATTGGATGATGTGAAAGCAAACTGGATCAACGAGCTATAATCAGTACTTTGGGCTTACCGAACTACTCCCCGAGTAGCAACAGGAGAATCACCATATATGCTGGCGTTTGGAAGTGAAGCTGTTATACCTGCCGAGTTGGGCCTCCCAACACACAGGGTTCTGAATTTCAATTCCCCTGTCAGCGACTTAATGAGAAGACTGGATTTAGACATGCTCGAGGAAGTTAGAGAAGAAGAAGCCATTAGAAATGCTGCTTACCAGCAGCGAACAGCTTTGTTCTACAACAAAAGGGTGAAGAAGTGCGACCTGAAAGAAGGAGATTATGTGCTGAAGAAAGTCATTCAAAAGCACAATAAACTGGAGGCAAACTGGCATGGACCATACCGAGTTACAGAAGTTGTTCGACCAGGAACTTATCGAATAGCAACTTTAGAAGGTGAGGAGTTTAAGAATACCTGGAATGCAGAGCACCTGCGCAAATATTATCAGTGATGAATAAAATGAAGAGATTCTGTCGAATTCTTTATTTTTATTGAAAGTTTTTTGGGGAATACTAGTGCTACACACTACTCGGGGCAAAACTCGGCAAAGCTCAGGCTACTCAAATTTTTTCTCGAAAATGCCAACTAAGGTTGGTCGAGAAACCTATATTCCTCCGGGAAGTAAAGCTACCCATATTCCTCCGGGAAGTAAAGCTACCAATATTCCTCCGGGAAGTAAAGCTACCAATATTCCTCCGGGAAGTAAAGCTACTTGTATTCCTCCGGGAAGTAAAACTTGTATTCCTACTAGAAATAAAATTGTGTTTCTCGGAAAATAAAAGTATTCTTAAAAATGCCAACTTATGTCTGTTAGGAAGTAAATATATTCTCGAAAATGCCAACTTGAGTTGGTCGGGAAGTAAAATTATTTCAAAAAGACTAACTATGGTTGGTCGGGGATAAAAACCCACCAACTGTAGTTGGTCGACAAGGAAAATTTACCGACCTTGGTTGGTCAGAATCATTTAAGAAAAAATCTACTAACTATGGTTGGTCGGGGATGAAAACCCACTAACTGTAGTTGGTCGACAAGTATAATTTAACGACCTTGGTTGGTCGGAAAATTTTTAAACATTTTGATACTCGTAACTTTATTATTAAGTGATCGAGCAACATTTTTGATACTCGTAACTTTTTAATTATTACTAAGTTGATCGACAAACTACACAATATTGTTATCTTTTTAACAGATATGCATGCACAAATATAAAGTGTTTGATAATTACAAGACAATAGCAATTAAGATTTTGCAAACAGAAATGAAAGTCTTTCATTGAATTCAAAATAAATTACATTGATAATAAAATGAAAGTTACATTGACATTGAAATGTATACTAACTACTACATCAAAATTCCTATTCTACTGGTCTTTTCCCCTCTGCTTTTGGCACAGGTTCCTCGCCAGCAGGCAGATCATTTAAAGCGAGAGGAGAATTTATAAAATTGAGATCCTTCAACATCCTGACATTCATCACGGATGGTCGATCTAAGAGGATCTCGGGACGAGATATATCGGCTTTTGAATGAAGAATGTAGTCACCGAGATACTTTGAAATCAGGCTCCGAGGAATGGCCCGTGCAGGGATCCAACTCATATCCAATTTGTACGGTGGCACAGGTAAGTCGACCAGCCTGGGATCATGGTAGTCCCATAGGTAATGACCATGTTCGAGTTGTAGCACACCTAGGGCATTCAACCAGCCCTGCTTATAGCCCCCATTATTGGCATTCTGGATACGATCGTCCAAGTGGTATAGTGCTTCGTTGTATCCAGCCATCCAGAACTCCCTGGGCTATTTGTGGAACTGATATATTAGTCTGTCCAGCTGCTCGTGGATATTTTTGACGAAGAGCTCTTTGTCCTCCAAGGTAGATTTCTGCTCACAGAGTTGCTCTTCCAAGTCCCTGATCTTATTTGACATTTCAGCCAACGCCTGGTTCTTCGCCATTAACTGGAAGGCTTGGTTCTCTAAGGCAGACTGAGTCCTCTGTTCCTCAACAGGAATACGAGCTGCTCTTGCTCATCCCCGAGGTGCTCTTGCTCATCCCCGAGAAGATGTGGAAGGGCCAGACCTCTTCAAGGTTTCCAACTCGGCCCTTAAGTTGGCGTTATCGACCTCTAAGAACGAGAATCCCTCATCAGTCACTGGGATTAAGGCTTTTGAAGAAGAGGCTGCAGACTTCAACTGTGATAGCTCTTTCTGCAAGTTATTGTTCTCTTGCTCCAGCAACTCGGCAATCTGTCTGCATTCCTCGACCTCACCTCTCAAGGTTCTCTCCCTCACATCGTACCTAGCAAAAAGCTTCTCGTAGCCCTTGTCGACAATGATCTTCTGGTACATCTTCTCATACCCCTCATGCAACAGGGCAGTGGATTCTTTGTATTGTAACTAATGGTCTTCGAGGGTGCCTTGGAGATCCTTGATCATATCATACTAGGCCACATTATTGGCCACTGCTCGATCAAGAAGACACTTCAGATATTGGTATGCTTCAACTGCCTGTTCTGAAGCATCTTGGCCGAGGATGTCGACGACTTGTGCTGCACTCAGGTCTGTGTGACCAGCCTTAAAGTATTCATTACATTGTCGCAGCAGCTTTGTATCATGGGCAGATAACAATTCCATCATGGCCAGAAAATAGAAGAGAAAGAAAAAGCAATAATCAATAAGAATCAAGACAGAGTATGAAGATACACAACAGGATGCAAAAAAAAAATCCAAGTTTTATTAGATCATAAAATTCAGAGTTACAAGTTCTGGGTTACATTTGATAAAAGAAAAAGATAAAGATAAACCCGAACAACTCTACACCTTTTCCTTGTCTCCCAAAACCTTCTCGAGAGGCTGGGACGAGGAAGTAGGTTGCTCGAAGGGAATGGATAGTTTCTCGAGGAGCACTGGAAATTGCTCAGAGGAAGTAATGATTTGCTGAAGTTCCTCGGCAGCAGGCTGAATGGTTGGGGGATGATCTCCCATCACCATAGAAGACTCTTCGGAGGCAGCTTCGTCCTCTTCTAAGTCTTCAGGAGTTGGAGGGGGGCCAGGGATGTGTTGCTGAAAGAGCTCATAATTTTCATCCACTTTCATCTCCTGAAGAGCAGCAACCCATCCATCCCTAAAGTATTTGAGGTTGCCATAGTCCACTTGCGACACCATGGCAGTCAATCCCTTGTTCCACCCCTTGTCCCAGCCAGCACTGAAGGACTTCTTCATAGACATCTTCCTCTTCAACTTCTCCGAGGAAAGCTTCTCGGACAGCAGGTCATCAGCAGCTTTTAGTTTTCTCTCAACCTCCTCCTTCTGCCGATTTACCTCCCGAAGTTGAGACAACTCTTCTTCAGCAATTTTGAGCTTATTCTCTAGCCCTCCAGCATTCTTGAGCTTCTCGTCGAGCTCTTTATTTCTCCCCTCCAAGTCCTTTATTCTCTTCTCCAACTCCTTGGAGACTTCAACAACCAGAGATTTTTCCTGCTTGGTGGAGGCAAGCTTTTTCTCCCAGGCAGCCTTATCAGTGGCATATTTTTGGCGAGAATCCTCTAGAGACTTCATAGCTTCCTCCAGAGCTCCCTCCACACTAGACGAGGAGCATGAAGCTTTAATTGCTTCATCCTTCTTCAGAATTATATTAAAGCAGCTCGTCAACTATGAAAGTAAAAAGAAAGCAAGTCAGAAATAGAAATGACAAAGGAAATATGAAAAGTTCAAAGTAAGAAGACTTACAGAAGCGAGGTGACGAGCAGCTAATGAGGTGACCATGTCCCGAGTAAGGTTTTCTTCAGTACCTTGGACCTCGGGAATGATCCAGGACTTTATCGAGCTCATGGCAGAGCTCGGAGGAAAAAAAGTGGGAACCCCAGTCCCAGCAGTTGGGGGCTGAGTGATGGTGTCAGCCAAATTAACCGAGAAGCTTTTCTTCAGCCTCCTCAGGGGAACATGAACAGATTCAACCAAGGAAGAACCCTTGGTCGGGAATATTACAATCACTTCTCCAGGAGCAGCAGACCTGCTCGGAGCCACTGCGGGCTTCTCGGCAACCTTCACAACAGCAGCCAAGGAAGGTGCATCATTCTTCTTTGTCCCCTCCCCTGGGACATCAACTTTACTTCTTTTTGCCTCTTCAGAACCAGAGGCAGGCTTCTCGAAGAGAGTGAGATGTCTTCTCTTCTTCATTCTTTCACTCAAAGGGACGTGAGATTCAGGTGAAGAATTGGTGGAAACTGGTACTGGCTCTGCGTCACTTATTACTGGACAAGCAGTAAAAGAGGTTGTGTATATCTTGTACTGCAGCAGATGTGAGGCTGATCTAATGTGCTCGTCGGCAACACTCTGATGCAGACTCCAGATAAGTTTCAAGTGCCTTATATTAACATCTGCTTCTTTTGGGCACTTTCTTTTGCTATCAACTGCAAATAAATAAACATTTCCATCAGTGACAGATTTTATCAAACATAAAGGAAGCATAATTTCAAAATAAATAAAATGAAATAAGAATAACCTATCCCATTGCCATAGGGAGGGCATCTGGGACCTTGATAAACTTCATCTCCTGATAAAGGAGCATGTTGCCAATTTTTTATGACAACCCCGTGCTCAAAATAATCCCTATTGGCATCAAGGAGATTTACTACTAAGGCCCTATTCAAAATTCTAGTTTTTAAATAAAAAGTATTATCGCCTACAGCCCAACTATATCCAAACATGATTTCTGGAATTCCTAGGCGAGTTCCATTGATTTGGTTTAACCTATGCACTCCATTAACTATTATCCATGTGTTGGGGGCTATTCTTGCAGGAACAACGTCAAAGTATTGACAGAATTCCAGACACAAGGGATTTGGTGGAAAAGAAAATCCACACTCAGCAATAAAAAGACTGGGGAACCAATGTCCCTCAGCCAAACGAAAATAATCAGAAGGCTCAGAAGCTCTTCCAGAACAACCCAAGATGGAATAGAAAAGTCAGAGCGAAACTTATCAAGAGATTCAACAGGGTAAACCATGACGAATAAAAGAAACGAAGAAGAAGGAAGAAAATCTTACAGAAAAAGAGTGGATCTGATGACAACGAATGATGGAAGAGATGAACACACAGGAGAGAAAGAGACGACGAAAAACTCGAAGATACAAATTTGAAAAGCTAGAAGACGATGGGAGTGTCTGTGAAGTTTAAATACCTTGCCTTGGGAAATGGTAAAGTAATGATTACAAAAAGAAACAATTACGCTACCGGCGGCTAAAGGAACAAAAAGGGCGCGGCAATCGAAGCGAGAAGAAACGATTACGCTACCGGCGGCTAAAAGGATAAAAAGTACGCAGAGACCGAGGCGGTTATGAAAATTTAAAAAAGACTGATTCTACGAATTTGGAAAGAGAAATAAATATGAAGGAAACACTCCTAAAAATCAGGAGGACCATTTAAAGCTACCATATTCCGAGAAAGAATGTTCCCTACTCCTCAAATTTCAAACTATGAAACATTGGGGGCTTCTGTTGATACCAAATTTAGTCTGCTGACATGGCCCAATTGAATGAAGACACGTGGCAATTTATATGGAAACAACAAACACTTTCGAGGAACAAGATTACAACGAGGAAGACTATTTCCCCGAGGAACACTGCTTCCCCGAGGAACTCACACGCTCCGAGGAACAAGACCTCACCGAGGAACTCTTAAGTACCGAGAAGCTTAGGCGGTCCGAGCTGCACCTCGAACAAAGCATTAATAGCTGGATAACCAACAGTTTGACTGTTCATTAAATGCTTATCATTCAGACGCACACGCTTAAGGGGCATTGAATGTATTACCCTTTCATATGTACATCATTTAATGTATTACCCTTTCACTTTACAGCCTCAGGGCTATAAATACATTGTACAATCCTCATTGTAAGGGGACCCCCCGGACCGAAATTTCTTGATAGAACTTGTAATCGAGAATTCTCAAAACACTCAGCAATAACATAACAGTGGACGTAGGCCATTATTATAAGGCTGAACCACTTTAAAATTCTTTGTCTCATTTATTTATCTGTGATTGAATAATTAGAGTGATCTAATTTTTTACATCAACATCAAGTAATATAAATCTTTAGTTGCACTCCCAAATATATCTTGAAAGGTGCGACTATGTGATAATTAATTAATTTGCAAGTATCCAATTAAACCTTATTTAATTAGTGTCTGCATTTAAATCAAATAAATCCAGCCATAAACATGCATATAAATCAACCCATCAAATATAAAGCATGTGACACAGTAAATATGCTGAGACTCAGATTTCAGGAAAAAAAAACTTTCGGGTAAAATTTGTATTTCACTATGAATTTATAAATCGCAACTTACAATTACATAGAGAAATATGCAATGGATCATCGCGCAGCTAACCCACAAAGACACGCAGTTTTGAACTCAGCAAGAGAATACACGTAGAACCCTCCAAGGACTCGCAGCCTAATGTTTAACAAAGAATCTTCACTCAGCAAGATCCTCAATGACACGCAGTCATACGGTATAGAGACGCACTCCATGAAAGATGAACAGAAGCAAAGTGTTCTATAGGTTCCAAAAGATTCACAAATGTATATGAGAATTTTGGTGTGAATCAAACATGAGTTTTGGGACTCAAAAATATGAAGACTAAAGTAATTAGAACTCTTAAAATCGTCTCTCCAAATCTTACAAAACAACTCCCCCGAAGTTGGCTTTTATAAGGTAACCAAAAAGAGTTTTAAAATTCTGGAACTCTTACCAGCATCAGGTACCCCGAACCGGTTCGGGTGTACCGCGAATCGGTTCACCCCCGAACCGGTTTGGCCTTCGGTTCTCAAAAATTCGCTGGAACTTGGGGCTTACACACTTAGCATTTTTTAAGTGTTTTCTTGGATTTTTCTCCATTTTCAAAGGGCCATAACTTCTTCACCGTAGCTCGAATTGAGGTGTCGTTTCTTCCAGTATCTTCGTGGCGTTGAGCTCTTCAACTTTCCAATTGACCGGACCTTCGGACAATGGTTGTACAATTATCAAAATTCCCTTGAACTTCCATATCTTGCCTTCTTTCACTGTTTTGACTTCTCTTGCGTACCACTTGCATAAAGTTCCTAAAATCATGGAACGTGAAGTCATTGAGGCAGATGTGGGAAACATGATGGAGATAATGAATGCTTGATTCACGGAATTTGGATTGAGACCGTCGTGTGAGATCAGGAAGAGACGTGCCTTTTGTAGCGACGTACAATATATACAAATGTAAGATAATAGACATGGAAAATATGTCCTTACAAATCTCCCCTTATGTCTATGCCAGTACATACATAAAAAATCCGAATTATCAAATAACAAATTGCATATACAAATCTACCCTCCCATGAACCCAAAACTGGAACGGTATAAATGAATGAGTATTCATCGTTTGTTCTTCAAATCTTCAAAATCTCAAATCTTTTCTTATCAGGGTGTGCAACATGTGATCATCAATGTAGTACCTACACACATGAGGTAAAGAAAAATACCAAGTGACGTATCGAGTTTGAAATGAGACAAACATAGATACTATTTTATGATGAAAGCATAAGTCAAATCTCAAAACTCCCCCCAAATTCAAACTCCCCCATAAAATGATAATTCTTTCTCCCCCTTTTTATTATGTCCCCAAATAGACAAATGAGAAGAATAAATCAAACAAGCAAAGTCAGGGTGTCACCGTATTCAGAACAAGGCATTAATTAGATGGCAAACGCGCTCTTGCAAAGAAATACTCAAAAAAATCTTCACAAACTATTTTTGAATTTTTCAAATTTTTCGTACAAAAAAAAGATACTAAAAATCACACCATAGACTTAAACTTAAACAACCAAGTCATGGAAATGGAATGTATCGGTGTGAACACATTCGATAGGTAAATCAACTCAATCAATCATATGTGCACGATGCATAAGTGTACTCCTAACGAATGAACATCAAAAACATCATTTGGTGTAAAAATTGTTGAATTTAGATGACATCGTCTTATGCAAATCAACAAATCAAAGTCAAAGTGATTTTCATACCAATAACGTCCAAAACTATTTAGTGCATTTTCAAGACTTTCAAGGACGTGCAAACCCGTTTTAATTCTCCATCCAAACTCCCTCGTATATATTTTCTTTTTAGAGGTGTATAAACTAAATTCTCAAACATTGAAGAATTGGTGCAAAAACCTAATTGGCCCATAATTGGCTTGAATTTCTTTTTATTGCCTTTAAATTTTTTTCGGGCTCTTTTAAACCTCTTTAGACCCCGGATAATAAAATTTCTCAATTTTCTAGGTCCAATTCAAACGGTGGCTTATTCGCAAAGGATAAAAAATAATCTTTCGTAGCCCTTCACCGTTTTCAAACAAAGTACACAAACTCACAAAGGGCTCTTACATGCACAACTTTCTTATCAAGTTTTATCGCGCTTGGTTCGTTTTAAGAAAAGGATTGAAGTGAAAACACCCAACCAACATGTGATAAGACAAGCACAATAATCAAAAAAATCCATGCATGTGTGCAATAAAGGAAAATATGAGTCAAACATGTAGGAAGTAACACTTAATTACATCTTAATGACTCCAAACATTATAAAGCACATGGATGAATTGACCTATTGTCTCAAAATATTATCAAATAGTCACATGAAAAATATGGAATGTTGTTGTGACTTGGTTATCCTTAGTGTCCATCCATAAACGGTGCAAATAAAATACAAAAATCTTTTTGGATTTTTTAAAAATTTTATCAAAATAAAATCTTTTTGTATTTTTTAATTTTTAAAAAAAAATCTAAAAATTACAAATATGATACATACTAGCAATAGGCAAATAATATCATCATGAAAAACATCTGATGCTAGTAAACAAGTCAAACCTCAATCATTAAGTGCGGAGGGGTTTTCCAAATGTGGCGACAACTTATGAAAAACCTCCATCAATTCTTGTGAAGATTTGACTAAAACTTAACCTGCACACCTAAATGTACAAATTCTCTCATGTAGTCTCCGGGAGCATGTAAAGTATCATGTGTGGGTGCATGTGTGTCAGAAACACGTGTGGTAGAAAAATGTGACACATACCCCAGCTTAAAACAAAATTCCCTAAGGTGACCTCTCCTCTTGCAATGAGAACAAACATAAATAGTCTTAGGAACATCTTTCTCAAAACTCTAGGATGCGCTCTCCTAACAGGAATGGGACGTCGAGGTGGATTAGGGTGAGACTTACGTGAATCTATCACTAAAGTGGGAACCGGCTCCGGTGCTGATTGGGAAGTAGAAGCACTGTCATGACTTATTCCTAAATTTTCACATTTACCCTTAAGAACCACCTTTTCAACCTTCTTAGGTGCGTTCTCAAAATTGACTTTGACCTCACTGGCACATTCGAGATCACTCTCGAGTTGGGATACATGTGTCGTCAGACTAGACAACGTGTTGGTCAAAACACACTTATCCTTTCTCAAAACCTCGTTCTCTCTCTCCAAATCTAAAACCCGGCGGCCTAAATCTCGATTATACTTCTTTGTTTTCAAGGTCTCCGTGTACAAATCTCTAAACGCCTTTTGGAGCTCACTTTCATCTCCACTCTCCTCCTCGCTTTCTCCCTCACTTGAAGAACACAAATCACTTTCATCGCTCTCGTGTGCACTCTCGTGAGACAAAGTGGGTGTGCTCACACGACTAGAAAAAGCGACAACCATCCCATGTGCTAATCCTTTATCGGACTCATCTCCCTCACTATCACTAAGTGTGGCAGGCATGGCTACTTTCTTCCCTTTCTTTCTAAGCCACGTAGGGCACTCAAATGACTTATGCCCCTTACCCCCACATTCAAAATAAGTCACGTTCTCAAAATCCTCCTCACACTCCTCATATGAGTCATACTCTTTTTCCCTCTCACCGCTTTCTTTGGCCTTTCCTTTATTTTTACTTTTCTAAAAAAATCTCTTTTTATTGGAAGAATTTTCTTTAGAAACTTTTTAAAACATTTTGCAAATAAGGCCATGTCGTCAAAATTAAAATCTTCCTCAGAATCGGACTCACAAATGTTTTCTTTCTTTTTCTTAAAACGAGTCTTTAAAGCAACGTCATTATCCTTGGCCTTAATGGTTTTGGGAAACATGTCAATCTCATAGGTTTGAAGATCTCCTACAAGTTCTTCCAACTTAAGTGATTTCAAATTTTCCAAAGAGTTCAAAACAGTGACTTTAGGAATAAAGCATTTTGGGAGAGATCTCAAAATCTTTTTAACCACACGCGTGTTATCAATCACCTCACTCAAATTAAAACACGTGTTAATAATGTCCGACAAACGTGTATAAAAATCATCAAAGCATTCGGACTCAGACATGGTGATAGTCTCAAATTGGGTGGCCAAATTTTGTAATTTTGATTCTTTAACCGCGTTCGTACCCTCATGTGTCAATTTTAAAACATCCCAAGCCTCTTTAGACATGGTTCACATCATAATTCGGCGGAACTTGTCAAGAGTGACAGCTCAAGAAATAGCTCTCAGACCACGGGAATTAAAATTAGACATTTTATAATCATCTTCGGTACAGGCTGACGCGGGTTTTAAAGAGGTGACGTTATTAACAGCGACCGTCGGAGGAGTCCACTTATATTCACAAAGCAACCAAACACACTCGTCAATGTATTTTAAACTAGATTTCATGCGAGCTTTACAATAGGCATAATTATTCCCATAAAAAATAGGCACCTTATTAAATGAACATTCCATTGGAAAAATTGTAATTTTTCACAAACTTGATTTTAAAAAAATCAGTATCACACGATTTTGCGAAAAATAGGAATACGCAATAAATTAGCGCAACCTGCTCTGATACCAATTTGAAAGGTGCGACTATGTGATAATTGATTAATTTGCAACTATCCAATTAAACCTTATTTAATTAGGGTCTATTTTTAAATCAAATAAATTCAGCCCTTAAACATGCATCTAAATCAACCCATCAAATATAAAGAATGCGACACAGTAAATACGCTGAGACTCAGATTTCAGGAAAAAAAAACCTTTCGGATAAAACCTTTATATCACTATGAATTTATAAATCGCAACTTACAATTACATAGAGAAATCTACAATGGATCAACGCGCATCCATCCCACAAATACACGCAGTCTTGAACTCAGTAAGAAAATACACGCAGCACCCTCCAAGGACCGCAACCCAATCTTCAACAAAGAATCTTTACTCAGCAAGATCCTCAATGACACACAGCCAAATGGTGTAGAGATGCATTCCACGAAAGATGAAAAAAAACAAAGTGTTCTATGCGTTCCAAAAGATTCACAAACGTATATGAGAATTTGGGTGTGAATCAAACATGAGTTTTGGGACTCAAAAATATGAAGACTAGAGTAATTAGAACTCTTAAAATCGTCTCTCCAAGTCTTGCAAAACAACTCCCCGGAAGTTGGCTTTTATAAGGAAACTAAAGAGAGTTTTAAAATTCTGGAACTCTTGCCAGCGTCAGGTACCCTGAACCGGTTTGGGTGTACCGCAAACCGGTTCGCCCCCCGAACCGGTTTGGCCTTCGGTTCGCAAAAATTCGCTGGAACTTGGGGCTTAAACACTTAGCATTTTTCCAAGGGTTTTTCTTGGATTTTTGTCCATTTTCAAAGGGCCATAACTTCTTCATCGTAGCTCGGATTGAGGTGTCGTTTCTTCCAGTATCTTCGTGGCGTCGAACTCTTCAACTTTCCAGTTAACGGGACCTCCGGATGGTGACTATACAATTACCAAAATGCCCTTGAACTTCCATATCTTGCCTTCTTTCACTGTATTGACTTCTCTTGCGTACCACTTGCATAAAGTCCCTAAAATCATGGAACGTGAAGTCATTGAGACAGATGTGGGACACATGATGGAGATGATGAATGCTTGATTCTCGAAATTCGGATTGAATCCGTCGTGTGAGATCGTGAAGATACGTGCCTTTTGTAGCGGCGTACGACATATACAAATGTAAGATAACGGACATGAGAAATTTGTCCTTACATATCTTTAATCACTCTACTCCAGCATTATACCTGATATGTTAGTCAACGTAATGGGCCAGAGTCCACCGCATGAATACTAGCTACTCCTCCCAATTAGGATCCCCAAATCTAGACAAAATAGCATTAAACATGATAAACATCACAATAGAGTATTTTTAATTAAACGAGATATATATAAACAAGCAAGTAAAAATAAACTACTACCATTTAGTGACATAACTAAGCCACCCCAATCGTTTAAGACCAATTATTTCATTTCAACTATAATCTAAACATGAGCTCTTATTCTTACTTAGTTTAATTATCCAGTTGTTTTTATTCGTGTGACACCATTATGCCCAGACAACCTCTCTATTGGTCCTACATACTGTTGACGCACTTAAGTTCCAACACATCACACTCATTCCCCTCAGTATAGCTAGTTAGCCTAATTTCTGTCAGCTCTGCACATACTCGTGAGATTCCACGCAAGACACGTCACTATAGCTAGTCGCCCCGAAATCTGTCAATTCGGCACATACGCGTGATGCCAACACACCCCCACGTCGCTATAGCCAGTCAATCCAATTATCGTTAGTTCTGGATGTACTTGCGACGCAAATTCATTTTAATACCCGTTTATTATCTTAGGCATTAATTATCAATTTTCTCAACTTCTCATTATTTTTTAGTAGTCCCACACTTTTATCGAACATAAATTTCTCAAACTATCACTAGTCCTATACATAGAGGTCTCCAAAACGCAAGTGTATCCTTGCCTATAATTTAGGAAGAATACTTATCAATCTCTACCACCTAGACTCACGATCCAACAGAAACGACGTACAATTCAGCTCCACCCCGGAATCGTCCATTCGTCAAAACCCACACAATTCAGTCACATACCTAGAAAGCATTACCAACAACTAAGGCCTACCTACTAGTCCCATACCTAACAAGTAACCTAAAAATAGGTGAAAGTAACAACTACCCCAACAATCTCGTCCTCCCCGCGGTCATATTTTAACTTATCACGACAATTCTTTAAATTAATCACAAGATCATTATTTATCCAAATTATGTCCGTTTAATTATAACATTTATTAAAACAATTCGTTGTCTCATCAATTTATAGAATTTCTATTCACATGCATATTTTTGGGAGCATACAATAATAAATCTCTACTCTATAAGATGTACATAATTAACGTGATTTTACATGTCGAAATCAATTCATAACATCCTTACGATTTATTCTACATGCGAACCGTCATAAATTCTAACGAAATTCCATCCTCTAATCTAAGCATGAAAGAGTTTTGAGTCTTAATTCGCATTAAAGATTTGAATAAAATAAGTACCAAACTTTAGTTTCATTTTTTCTAATTAGTCCTTCTAATTTATTTTAAGAAAACAATAATTATTAGTGTTTAGGCAATATTTAAAATGCATAATACCACAGGGGAACAACATAAGTATTCATACCTGTAAAAATCATTTTAAGAATCTGATTGGATGGTTGTGTTCCTCTCGAAAAAATAACGAAAACATGTTCACGGTCTTAAGAATTCTTGGTTTAGTTCCTCAAATCTTGAGTTGAAAGTTGAGTTTAAAGGGTTTAGGTTTGGAAGAAAGGAGATGATGAAAATTATAGGAGGTTCTTAGTTTTAGAGAACGATAAAATGTGTTTTTATAAAACCTTAAACCCGTCACTTTATGTTTTTATATCAAAAAGAATTTGAGTCCTACACAACACTAGAATTAAAGAGTTTTATTTTTGCAAAACTGTGCAAGTGAACCGATTTATCCCTCTATCTGGCTCGGATTCCCTGACATTCGAATTTTCCCTTATTTTTATAAAATGCAAAACTCTCCTACTTTGAATCCGATTTTAATTCCGATAAAAATAGATTTTTATATAAATTAATATCATCATTTTTAAATATGAAAATAATTAATTTCCAAAAATTCCTTTTTTTACCCGAAATTTTAAATTTCCAACAAATTTTTATGTTTTAAAAACACTGGGTGTTACATACTTCTCCACTAGCACAGGAATTATGTCCTCGAAATTCATCAAAGCGTAAATACTCAAAATAAAATAAGACTTACATATGCCTACCCATAGAATGTCACGATTGGGCACCCATACAATCAATCCTATACGCACCTACCCCACGAACAAAACACAATATATATATATATATATATATATATATATATATATATATATATATATATATATATATATATATATATATATACTATGCATATCTAGGAAAATAATTACATACCATGGTACCCCATTAGCCACGCCTTAGCTCTGGATGAGCCTGTCCTGCTTGAGGTTCACGATTTTGAAATAAGTAACATCTGCCCACTTTGGGTGTTGCTATCACTTCCTGTGCACCTAGATCTGCCAATGTTGGAAGCCCTTGTCCCTGCTGGCCCTGTGCTACTTGGCCCTATCGGCCTTATGCACCGTAGTCATGCTCGTCCTGCTCTTTCGGATACTTAGAAGCTCGGTGCCCTACTTCCCAAAAACTATAAGATACGCCTCTAAAATGCCCATACTGTCCATTTGGCGCTTGCTCACCCTGCTATCCCTGCCCTGTGCCTGAGGGCTTTGCGGAACAACATTACCTCAATGAAAGGCATGTTGCTCTTGTCCTACTCGTTATTTCTTTCACGGTTGAGAATTGCGATCCTTGTTCTCTCCTCCTTGACCATTCAACTCGTATCGCTTTTCCAACTTCTTTTGATAGTTCATTTTCTCTTGCCATAACAACAGTACGACGTCCACTACCTGGGTGTAAGTAATGTACATCGGATTCCCCAACCTTATCTGCTTAATAGACCATGATAGACCCTTAATGAAACATATCATTTTCTTTGCCTCAGTATTCACCTCCTCCGATACAAACATTGATAGATTGGTGAACTCCTTCTCATACTCAACAACTAATTTCGAGCCCGAAACTCCCTCCTCTTTGCGCTCCCAATCGAATACGAAAAATACTTATCGTTAAACTTCACTAGAAGATATCCATTGTTCAAGCGATCCCTATCCTCAGATGTAGTGAAACTCTCCCACCACTGTAATGCATCTCCAGTCAACTTGAATGTATCATACATTTGTTAATGCACATCAATAAAATGTATCATCCTCAAGTGCCTCTCCATATTTATCTGCCATTGATGAGCAACCATTCGGTCAGATCCCCCTGCGAAGGTGGGAGGATGGCCCTTATGAAAACTGGCTCTCACTTGTCTCGAACTGAAGCGGGTATACCCTGATGCTATGCCTCTAGATTTACCCACCTTTGTATCCCTATCTCAATACCGACCGTTTTGGCCTCACGAATGATGGCCGCTAACTCCTCGATACCCAAAATAAACTGACCTTACCTCTCCTAAACTGCAGGAACAGAAATCGAACCTCCTCTACTATCTTTAGATCTCCTAGTGTTCGCCATCTAAAAACATATGAACAAATAAAAATCAGACTCGGAATAACTAAGAGTGCAAATCATAAAAAAGAATAAAAGATAGGCAATGCGAAAGCTAAAACGGACTCATAACCTACGAGACCTAGTACCATGCTCTGATACCATCACTAACACCCTACGCATTATGGCAAGCGAGGTGGTCAACCACCGCCGTCAAACTACGTCGGGTGTCACTAAATAATTTATCATTCTCAGCATGTGACAGAAATATGAGACATTAAAAAAAATCACAAGATATAATTAAATTTATCTAGTAAATATAACCATTCATGCAATTTAAAATTCATCACCATGTTATCTTCAAAATAAATTCAACTCCAAATTTATATAAAAATTAAAAGGATATAATCCAACTATAAATATCCGACTGATATCGCAAACAACTATGGAATCGATTGGCCCACCAAATTCATAAATAAAAGTGACGAAATGGAAAGTAAATCTAAACTACCAAATCAAGTAAAATAAATCTCCAACTACACTCCCAAAAATATCTCCAATCACTCATGTGCAACTGCTCCAGCACTATACCTGAAATGTAAGTTAACGCAACGGGTCAGAGCCCATGAATACTGGTTACTCCTCCCAATTAGAGTCCGTAAATGAGGCAATAGCATTTACATGATAAACATCACAATAGAGTATTTTAAATTAAACAATATATATATATATATATATATATATATATATATATATATATATATATAGGGAGAGGTTCTCTAGTGGATCAAAATAATGGACTTTTTAATGGACCTTAACAAAAAACACATAATAACACATTAATTTTAATTCCTATAGTGTAATTGATCCGCTCCAGAGGCACGAAACACGCGTGTCGATCGATCCCCCCCCCCCCCCCCCCACACACACACACGTCCCCCACCCACCCCACCCCACCCCCCTCCCTTCCACCCCCACCCCCATGGCATCCCTGCTGTCATAAGGGCTGCTTTGGGCTACCATAAGGGCTGCTTTGGTGATGGTGGTGGGTGGGGGCGGGGGGTGGGGAGGTGGGGGGTAGTGGGGTGAAGGTGTGGTCTCGGGTGCCGCTGGCGCGGACCAATTACACTATAGGAATTAAAATTAATGTGTTATTATGTATTTTTTTTTAAGGTCCATTAAAAAGTCCATTCTTTTGGTCCACTAGAGAACCTCTCCCTATATATATATATATATATATATGCGAGTTAAAATAAACTACTACCATATACCCACATAACTAAGCCACCCTAATCATTTAAGACCAATTATTCAATTTCAACTATAACGTAAACATTATCTTTTATTCTTACTCAGTTTAATTATCCAATTATTTTTATTCGTGCGACAACACTTCTATTGGTCATGCACATACTCTTGACGTGCTTAAGTTTCAACACATCACACCCATATCCCCTCACTACAGCCAGTGAACCCGAATTTTGTCAACTTTGCACATACTCATAAGGTTCCATACATGATACATCACTATAGCAAGTCGATCCAATATTTGTTAGCCCATCACATACTCATGACGCCAACACACTCCCAAGTCACTATAGCCATTCAACGCAATTATCGTTAGTTCTGAAAATACTCGTGATGCAAATTTATTTTAATACCCGTTTATTAACTTTGGCATTAATTATCAATTTTCTCAAGTTCTCGTTATTTTTTATTAACCACACCCTTTTACCGAGTATAAATTCCTCAAACTATTTCTAGTCGCATACCGAAAGGTTACCTATCAATAGCTACTACCTAGCTTCGCACGTAAGCTCACTATCTAACGAAAAAAATGTACAATTCAGCCCCTCCTCGAAATCATCCATCCGTAAAAACCCTCACTATCTAGTCCCATACCTAGAAAGCGTTACCAACAACTAAGGCCTACCTACTAGTCTCATACCTAGCAAGCAACCTAAAAATAAGGTGAAAGCAATAACTACCCCAACAATCACGTCTTCCCCGCGGTGTCAATTATTAATACAATTAACGAATCACATATGACATATTTTCAACTTATCACAACAATTCTTTGAATTAATAGTAAGATCACAATTTATCCAAATTATGTTCGTTTAATTATAATATTTATTAAAAAAAATTACTCATCAATGTATAGAATTTCTATTCACATGCATATTTTGGGGAGCATACAACAATAAATCACTACTCTACAGGATGCACATAATTAACGTAGTTTTACATGTCAATATCAATTTACAACATCCCTGCGATATATTCTACATGCGAACGTCAAAATTCTAACGGAATCCCAACCTCTAATCTAAGCATGCAAAAGTTTTGAGTCTTAATTCATATTAAAGATTTGAATAAAATCAATACCAAACTTTAGTTTCAATTTTTCTAATCAGTCTTTCTAATTGATTTTAAGAAAATAATAATTATTAGTGTTTAGGAGACATTTAAAACGCATAATACCACAGGGGAACAAAACAACAGAAGTATTCATACCTGTAAAAATTATTTTAAGAATCTGATTGGATGGTTGTGTTCATCTCTAAAAAAATAACGAAAACATATTCACGGTCTTAAGAATTCTTGGTTTAGTTCCTCAAATCTTGAGTTGAAAGTTGAGTTTAAAGGGTTTAGGTTTAGAAGAAAATAGAGAATGAAAATTATGGGAGGTTTTTGCTTTTGGAGAAGGCTAAAATGTATTTTTTAAACTTTAAACCCGTAACTTTGTGTTTTTATACCAAAAAGAATTTGAGTCCTACACAACTCTAGAATTAAAGAATTTTTAATTTTGCAAAACTGTGCAAGGGAACTAGTTCACCCCTCCACCCAAACCGGTTTGGATTCCCTGACATTCAAAATTTTTCCCTTATTTTTATAAAATGCAAAACTTTCCTATTTTGAATCTAATTTCCATTCCGATAAAAATACTTTTTTATATAAATCAAGATCATCATTTTTAAATTTGAAAATAATTAATTTCTAAAAAAACAATAACCGAAATTTTAAATTTTCAACAGATTTTTACGTTTTAAAAACACGAGATGTTACGTTCTCCAAGCTTTGTTGCTTATAGACCTGGCAACGGGTCGTGTTGGGTCGTGTTCGTGTCGTGTTTTAACGTTTTCGTATAAAATCATCCAAACCCAAACACGACCCGTTAGCTTAACGGGTACATAAATTTAAAACCGAAAACGACCCAATAATTTTAACAGGTAACACGACCCAAACCGTTAACACCCATTAGTTAACGGGTGAATTTGGGTCGTGTCTTAATTAACCCATTAGTTAACTCGTTACCCGTTAAGAAAATTATTTCTCAATAATTTAAAAAATTAATTTATATTAGTTTTTTAAATCAAATTTTAAATTTGATACCAATTTTAATAATAGCAGCAGGATACAACTTTTGAAAACTCAAGTTCAAAACAAAATAATAGTAGCAGCAACAACTTTAAGTAAAGTTCAACTTTTGAAAACTTAAGTTCAAATTAATAGCACCAGCAAGAAACTTCTTCTATCATTGAAAACTAAAGTTCAACTTTTGAACTTATAAATAATAGTAGCAAAAAACTTCAAATTAGTAGCACATAGCAATTGCAAAAGTAACAGCAAATAAAGTATGGCCATTCATTCCACATTAAAGGTCAAACTTCAAACTAGTAGTAGCAAAACAACTTCAAATTACATTGGAAGTAGCAGCAGCAGCAGCAACATCAAAATAAAACTAGTAGCAGCAGCTACTTCAAATTACAGTCACTTTTGAACTTCAAAATAAAACTAGTAGCAACAGCTTAAAGTTTCTTACATAATATTCACAGCCCAAGATATTACAAATACAGCAGAATCTGGATATTAAATATTACAAGATCATCAAAATTAAGGTGCATGCATCCTTGTGAACAATATTTGCACCTCCTTCCTTTTCCAACATATTCCTCCTACAAATAGAAAAATTACAGATCTAACATATTTAATACTATATGAAATTAATAAATAAATATTAATGAAAATTTTCTCACTAATAATCAAAATTTAAAAGGCAACTATCATGAAATGACCAAAATTAGCACATCTCCTTATAGTAACATCAACATTTTTTAGCCCTGTAAAACTGTTTAAAAGTGGACAACAATGGATCATTTAATTCAATTATATATAATACACAAGGTGATAAAATGAAATGATAAAATATAAATATATGGAGCTTACTCACCAAAAAATCGATTACTTGGAAGAATGCTTGCAATTCAAAAATGCCATAACGGAATATCTTGGATGAAACCTAAAAAAGTAGAAAATTAGAAAATTAATATACACCAGAAATTTAAAGAAGAAAAAGAAAATTTATGTCAAAATTAAATATAAACCTTGTTACTCATCGATACAAATAGTGTTAGAACATTAGGCTGAACCAGATTTTTGACTTATGCGCAAATTAAAGATATCCTCCGTTAACTCATTCACATCAGCAGAAATGAGTATATGAACAAACATATGAATATGGTTTGAATCATTTGAACAAACATATGAATATGGTTTAAACTAACATATCAGAAGCTATCCCAAAAACAAACACATGAGAAAAAAAACAGGGGGGTTTCTATATAATAAACATATGAAGAAATAAAGTACAAAATACAGATCTAACAAACATGGGGTTTGAATCATTTGTATCCAACAAACACGGATCTAACAAACATACACGGATATACAATCACGGATCTAACACAAACACATACACGGATCTAAGAAAAACACGGATATACAATTATTTGAATCCAATACACATACACCGATCTAAGAAAAACACAGATATAACAATCGTTTGAATCCAATCCAATCCACACACGGATCTAAAAAAATGGATCTGAGATTTGAGATTTGAGATTAGAAGAAAGAACAGAAGTAAGAAAGTACCACGGATCTTTTGAACTGCTGGTGAAATGATCACACACACAATCGTTTGGAACTTGCTTTTCTCTTCTCTCTCTCTCTCTCTCTCTCTCTCTCTCTCCGAAATGATAATATGCGGCTGCTAAAAGTGTGAAATGAGATGTAGGGTTACAACTTACAACACTTTATGTTTATATATGGGATCCAATATTTTAATCTAACGGCGGAGATTAATTTAGGAATAATAAATATATTTTTTTTTTGTACCTACTAACGGGTTATAACGTGTTATTGGGTCACACGACCCAATAAAACCCGATACCATTAACGAGTACTAATGGGTTTAAACGGGTTTAATCGTGTAAGAGTACAAACCCAAACCCAATTCGTTATGATAACGGATTTATCGTGTTGACCCGTTAATGACCCAAACCCGATAAGACTAAACCCATTAACTTATAATTTCGTGTCGTGTCGTGTCGTGTCGTGTTATCGAGTCGTGCGTGATTTTGCCAGGTCTAGTTGCTTAGAATTCATTTGATATAATGAGGGGGTAAATTTTTCCTCACTCACCCCCCACAAAACATTTTTTCATGATAAATTATCAAAATGTGTATTGATATGTGGTACTTTGGTATTAGCTAAAAAAATTTGACGTGGCGAGTGAAACCTATCAAACATGTCAAAAAGATGACATTTAAAAATTTAGTAATTTGCCATGGCAAAATTTGCATTGATATGCTATCAAACGGATGCTTATATCTTCCAGCTGTTTGTTCTGATTTCTCTTAGCTCGGCATGCAGATAAAACTATTTACCACCTCACGAATTTCAAACACTGCCTTGTGCAAAAACTTATACGCCGGGTATGACATTTACTTTATTTTAAGCAAACCAAATACAGTTAGATGTACAATAATGGCTAGGGTCCCTCATTTTTCTACTAGTGTGATAGATTACATAAATCTCTACAAGTATGGGAATGTTTGTGGAATTTAACAAATTTAAAAGGTGCATCTTATCTCTATATACTATAAAATGCTAAACAAGCATTTAATGACAGCTTCTTCTAAGGCTGTCCACGTGGTACATCTCTATAATACAAGCATTTAGAGTGCAAAGTATTCACGCTATCCACGTGGGCTGCAAATCTCTTATGTAAGTGTTGTTCTGCCTCCCTCTAAATTTGTCCACGTGGACAGTAATCTTATTCCTGTCTTGCACGTCTATTAACTTGATTTTCCCTCCAATCCATCTCTTGCTCTCACGAGGCCTTGCCACCTCTTCATTTTCTCTGCACACTTTTCCTCTTCCTTCAACATCGTCTATTAAATCCTCCAACCCCGTCTCTAACTCTTCGTCTTCCTTGCACACACATGTACATGTAAGCTTTTAACTTCTATTGTCTTTCAATCTCCTCCCTCCCTTCTATATTTGTAGCTCATGGTAGACCATTCTTTTAATCAGCAAAACAATTCGAAATACTATTTAAACATAGGTGACTTGACCCAACTACACGTCCATGAGAATTGGTAGCGAGGTCGGAGTTGGGGTTTTGAATGTCGCAATGCAAGGTGAACTTATTTTTTTTTACAAATTTCTCTATTTCTTGACATGTTTATGCTTCTTATTGCACATTTGGGAATATTATGTATATTGTATATTTGGGTATGTCCCTATGTTTCTTATTGCAGATTTTGAAGTTTGGACAAGTCTTCGTTCCTCAGAAATTTTACAAAAGCCTTTATTGTGATTCAACAAGGATGAATACAACACCATTTGGTCTTCTGGCACACTACTATGTTGGAAGCATTTCTTACAATTTCTTACCCAACACATATTAAAATGTGTTAAGAATTTTTAGTCTATGCATGAGATCAGTTCAGGTGCTAGGAAAAATTAATATATAACTGAATTTCTGAGGAGTGAGTTTATGTTGGTATGTCTTGCGAAATATATAAGAGGTAGAATTAAGAAATCATTATAAATAAAAAAATGATTTGGGGGGTTTAATTCTTAATTTGGGTAGTATTGGTGCGTGGGTTTTGTGTGTATGTATGGCAGAGGATGAATGAGGCTGGGGCTGGAGTTTAGGGGTTATGGGAATTGGGTATTCAACGGGTGATTGAAGCAGAGGAGTGTTGGTAGGTTGTGTGAGTGTTATTGGGCGAGGAAATAAATGTTGGGGTAAGTTAACAAGACATATTTTACCTAGGAAAAATACAACTTAGTGCTCACTATTTTGGATGCCTAAAAAAACTGCCCTGTTTGAAAAAAACAAAAAAACAACCCTCTTTAAAAAACATAAAAGAGCCCTGTTTTGCTAGAAAACATAATTTCATTATAAAAACATTATTACAAGAATATAATGAAAAGAGGACTTATAATGAGATCATTAATCAACCTTATAAACAATTGTACAAAAAAATCCCTGTTTGGATTTCAATCTTTTTTATCCCTATAAATCAAATTATATGTATACGAATACGTTAATTCAGATTTGAATTATTTTTTGGCAATGTGAATCACTCTACTTGGATTTGAATCGTTTTTAATACTATAAATCAATGTTTGTTAGGATGTGTATATGTTGATTTGGATTTTAATCGTTTAAAGCATTGTGAATAACTTTGTTTAGATTTGAATTAGTTTTCATCACACTAAATAAGTTGGTGTAGATGTGAGTATGTTCATTTGGATTTGATCATTTTTGGGGGTTTTGAATCAATATTTCTTAGTTAGTTAGTGAATATGTTAATTTGAATCAATTAATATTTGTTGGTTACTAATAACAATTTTTGCATGATAAATTAACTGGGAAATGACATGTTCTCTCTCTCTCTCTCTCTCTCTCTCTCTCTCTATCACAACACAGATCCACCACCATCAATGACAACTATCCCCTTCCCACGGTCCTACCCTTAAGTTTTGATTATTATAGTTGTAATTTTAATTTTGGACCAATAAAGTTATCATATTTGCAAATATTTTTCCAGACTTTAAAATTTTCTTTTACTTTTGTTATTTATTAATTTTCAAATCTAATTGTTAACCTTTGAATTAACTCTGTGACAAGATTTTGGGGTTTAAAGCAAGAGTTCATGTTCGAGGTTGCAAATGATTTTGTTAGTTACTCCTAATATATATAGCCCTGGGAAGGAGACCTTATCTATCCGTTTCAATATTTTCCTCTCTTAAGTTTATGGCTTTTAGACTCTAGTATACGAACCTTTTATTATGTTTAAAAGAGCATATGTATTTTTTTTATCTCATCTTATAACAAGAAGGTACAACCATGACAAGGAGAACTTATGTCTAGGAGTCAACTCATGTTTATGGGCTTATCATTTGAAAGTAGAATTTTATCTTTTAGATAGACTTTTCTATTTCTTCTACTCCTTATGAGTTTGTAATATTGATTACTTTTGTTTGGTATATTATGATAAAACATAAATGTAAATCTTTATATACTATATAAATATATGTATAAATGTATATATTTGTGTTTGCTTTTTTTATAGTTGGTTATTTTTGTGATGGATTTAGTGTTTCATTTTGTAGTAACGTGTTTAATTGAATGAAATGGTGTGTGAGTAAAATGATAATATGTGCATAAAAATCCAATGAAAAAGTGTTCGAAGTGAAAATTTAATATTATTTGCAATTTTTTTCATGTTTAGTTATTCTTATTTTATTTTTTTTAGAAATCTATTTTTTATTTTTTTCTATATTTATTTTTCTTTCAGATATTTTCTTTTACTTCATTGTTCTTAGAATTGAGAATAATAATCAATGAACATAAAAAAATAAATGTGAGTTTTACATTTTAAGCATATATCTTTGAGTATAATTTTTGGAGGCTTTGTCCAGTTGTTTTAATCTGATAAAAAATCAGATTGGAAACTATGTTGGAGGATTTGAATTTTTGTTTTGTAGAAGAATAATTTTTCTTTTTTTATCTTCATTTTTTTTAGTTTAGACCGTTTTGACTATCTACTGGTATGAATTTGAGGTCTATTATTTATGACAAATATATTTGATATTGACATAGTTTATAATTGGGCAATTGTATCCTTTTTATGAAAGTGGTTTTTATCTTTTCTTATGATAGTGCATTTTGTTTGTGAGATCTATAAAAAAATTTATGTCTACTATTTTTAATTTGTAGGTCTTCTTTATGTATGTAAATAAATTATATTCACGTGGCGAGTAATTTGTTGTTCAATAGTTTTTTTAACTCAATTGTAGATTGGTTGTCACTAATTGTCATTGGTAGTTTAGCCCGCGCATTGCGCGGGTTTACACCAAGTATATCTTCTAAAATGCTCAACAAGAACTTTTAATGTGAAAGAACTTTAAGCATCCACGTGGCAAGTACCAGCTAATAACCAGAAGGCAATCAATTAATCAACTATTCTCACTGTTCAATTATCTCTTCCTTTGCCCTAGAAACTAAAAGGCCTTAAAAGCATATACAAATCGAAAGTGGGCAGCGTATTCTCGACGGGTTCAAAATCACCATGGGAAGCCGACGTGATCAACTTGAATCCAACTTCAATATTCCATTACAAATGGTGGATAACTCACTTATCTTCACGTGTCTTCAAATAAATAAGACTAAAACAAAATTTCATAAATTTCCTTTGTTTAAATTATGGGCATGTATTATCATTGTTAAGATCTATGTGCATTTCATTATCCGGTATATATGTTAACGGTTTTATTTTCAGTTTTCTAAACTCATTTGGACTTCTTTGCAGGTTGTTTTGCTTTTTATTTTACAGGTTGCCGATAAATAATGGTATACATAGATTGGAAAAGGAATTCTTGCATTTAAAAAATAATAATTTTGAAGAAAAGTGAAATTCATTATTTTAGTAAATTTGATTGAAGTAGAGCATTATCCCTTATGCTTATATTGTGTTTGTTGAAATAACTCAAAGAGTGGAAGATTTTGTTGGTTTATTTTTTTATTTTCTAGGATTTTTTTTATCAAAATCAAGTCTTTAAATTGTTTCATTTTTGGTATTTTTTGATTCAAAATTAGATTTTTTGGATTCTTAATAGGGGGGTCAATGTTTTCTCCTCTTGTAGATTTATTTAATAAACCCATTTCGGTTAGAACCTTTTAATTGATGTTTAATTCTTTTATTAGACTTTGATATATTTTTGTACTCCTTAAATCATATACCGTAGAGATTTTGAAATCTAAGGGGCCTTGAATTACGGTAAGAAATATCATTCTATATTATTTTTGTAATATTACATTTTCTTGATGTTATGTTGAGACAGTTATGGTTCAATAATTTTAAACTTTTAAGTTGTGCTTTCTTTGTTTGGCAAATACTACTCTGCTTTTTATGCAGCATAATTGTGGGGCTTCAACATTAAATAACAAGTTCACAGATCTTCCATGATGATTTTTTTTTTCTTTTTTTTTTTTTGGGGGGGGGGGGGGTGAGGGTCTTATAGTTTTTCATATGCTCCTTCCCCGTGTAATTTCAATCTGAATGTTTAAGTTTTACTCTTTTTTGTTGTCCATGAAAATTTAAGATTATAATTCTGTTTGTTTTTATTATTACTATTATTACGTTACCCAAAATTATGTTTCCCTTTGGGCATTGACAATAGATTTTTGTGTTATTTAAAATTATTTTTTAGTAAATGATTACATATTAATTATGTTTATAATGTTCATTTTTTTATCAGATGTCAATTTCATTTATAATTTTTCTATACGTCAGAAATAATTTGGCATTGTGATTTATGTTTATAATGTTGGTTTAGTAACGATTTGTGAAATTTAGTTTGTTCGGGTTGGGTATGAGTGAGGAAAAAATGGAAGATTTGGGTTATGTAAAGATGGGGGTGTTTTGTTAGTTTAGTTTGTGGAATTTATTGGTATTTCAGAAAAAAAAAATAATAAATAAAGAAATCTTAAGTATTTAGTCCTATTTATAATGATTTATTTATCACCACTCCCATATTTTTATTTTTTTAGTTGTTGGTCCTATATGGGACACGTGTCATTGTCTACAAAAAAAAGGAAGGGTTATGAGACTTTATACAATTTTAAAAATACCAAAGAATGGAGCCTAAATACATCTTTATAGATGATACTAAAGCAAAAAATCCTAATAAATAAAACATGGATATGAAGATATGGTGGTGGTTGTTTTTCTTAGCTTACTTTGGGAAATTCAATCTTTATAGACTTTATAGACTTTATACAATTTGGGTTTTGTTTTCTTTGTTTAGTTTGCTATAAGAAAGAAAGGAGATTCTTGATACAACTGTCTTTCATCATCGAGTTGCAAAATAAAAAATGTATCATACTCCCTCACTTTCATCTAAGCATACATTCCCTTTTTTTTTCCCTTTTTCTTTTTTGTTTCCTCTCTAGAGCATGCATACTATAAGAATACATCTGCTACAATAATGATGGAGGCTTTGTTGACCCTCATTAATAAGTATTAAAATGACATTCATATGTAATTAATTGAAGTATTAACCACTTTTTTTTTAAAATGAAAATGATCATATATACCATTAAGGCAGATATTTGTGGCCCCAAAATATTAAATGAAAGTATCGCACGATTTTATCCTATCAGTTATATGTCAAAACTTTGTTCTTAGTATTTTAAGCTTCTTAATACGTGCCCATAAAGAACATGTTAACATGTGCCTTAAATAATGAGGAGCCCACTAATGAATTTTTAGGCTCTAAGCAGAGCTAGCATCTCTAAATGGACTCTGATGAATGTGTCATTAATGACAAATCAAAAAATTCATGAAATCGTGTAAAAACAAAACTGAAAAAATCCCTACCATTCAAGTGTATTGACAATTTTGAAAAATTGTTCATAATATAATCATCGTATGATGGCAATCGAAAAATATACCCCACTGTCTAGTGGTTCAACACATCTCTCGCCTTAACTTACCCAATTTGGACAGCTTTTATCCATTGTCCAAAATACTAATTGATAAACGTATTATTCTTAACCAAAAAAATTACCACTAACCTCCATCTACCTCCTCGCAACAAAACCATGATCGCCACTAAGCATCAACAAAACCATGATCGCCACTAAGCATGTGTGAGGTGGGCGACCGCACAAGGACCCCGGTGGTCTATTTATTGTAATTTATATGTTAAGTGCCCAATTTTTTTTAAATCAAGACACATAAAGGGGGCTACAATTTATATACAAAACCTCGTCAATTTTTATCAAGGCACAAGATGAACCGACTGACCCTGCAGTAAAAGCATTCATTTGTCCATTTCATATGCATTCTTGGTCAATTTTTATCAAGGCACAAATGAACGCACATAAATCGTATGCTGCAAATGAATGCTTTTACTGCAGGGTTCTAAATGCTAACAAGGCACAAGATGAACCGACTGACCCAAAACGCAACCAAATGTCCAACCTAATTTGCAGCATTTCTCGGTTCCAAATTAAGAGTCATGTTTTTTTTTTCAGGCTGATTCGAATTAACAAGTCGAGGCTAAATCGAAAAAAGAAATTGTGAATTTTGAAAATGAGACTCTTAATTTCGAATGAAAAAAGTATGGGCAGTGTTGAATAGTACACTTTCACATAAATGACGTAATGTGAACATGAAGACAGAATATACAAAGTTTCTAAATGCTAACAAGGCACAAGATGAACCGACTGACCCAAAACGCAACCAAATGTCCAACCTAATTTGCAGCATTTCTCGGTTCCAAATTAAGAGTCATGTTTTTTTTTTCAGGCTGATTCGAATTAACAAGTCGAGGCTAAATCGAAAAAAGAAATTGTGAATTTTGAAAATGAGACTCTTAATTTCGAATGAAAAAAGTATGGGCAGTGTTGAATAGTACACTTTCACATAAATGATGTAATGTGAACATAAAGACAGAATATACAAAGTTTCAACAATTTCGAATTTGTTGACCCTCTTTAAAAGGGTCATGGAGACTCTCATGTGATTAGTTGAAACACAACATGGTAGGACGCAGTGAAACTAATTATTTAGGGTTAATTGCAAATTTGACCATAATGTTGGGGTAATTTCAAAATTGGACTCATTTTTTTCAAAGCTGCAATGTTAACCCTAACATGTGTAATTTTTTCAATGTTAAATTCCCGTTAAACCTCCGCTACGAGATAAAACCGAATCGCTTACTGTGCACACAAATATGGTTGATGTAGCATCTAATGTGGCATAAGTGAATGTCATAGGCTAAATACAATTAACTAATTAAACAGTTCAATGTTTTTTATTAACTTTATTAGAATATTCATTACAAATCTCTCTCCACCACTCACACCGAACCTCCACACACCACACCACCCCCTCTCGCTCTCTCCACCATTGAAACACCAACCCCGCATGACTCCCACACCACATCCACCGCCTCATAACGAATCAAAATGAAAACCAAACATGCAAAACATTCAAAAGTAAGATTACGAACACTCAAAAGTAAGATTTACACGAACACTCAAAAGTAAGAAACCAAAAATGAATACACAACTGAAATCTAAACCATTAACCTCCACTGCCTCACAGCCTCCACCACCTTTGAAAATGAATACCCCAAAGTGAAATCCCTAAACTAAAAATCCAAACCATGCACTAATCAAGATGCCAAAAATGAATGCCCACCACTCCCACAACACACCACCTACAAGAACTATTCAAACCACAAGACTGAGCCAAACCAAACCTGAGAAGACAATCAAAGAAACCATCAAAATAAAGAACATAGATATCCAAACCTTGACAAACATCGATCCGTAGTGTGAAACGGCATGCCAGAAGAAGACCCTGAACAGAGCGGCATTGGAACTCCGGCGGCATGAACGGATGTGAAAGGAAGGGCTAACCGGGGGAGTTAGCATACGGGAGGGAAAGTTAGGGCTGCCATGGGGGTTTGTTGTGGTGGATTTTGATTTATGTTTAATGTATTTTTATTTCCTTTTGACTTTTAAAACATTTCGATTTCTTAGGTCGAAATTGTTTGCATGATTATTTTGTTTTGCCACGTGTCATTCGCTTATTAGTTAGTTTAATAAACTTACACATAAGACGCCCAAAATTAAATCCCCTGACGCAGGTTTAATATTGTAAAATTTTACACGTTAGGATTAACATTGCAACTTTAAGAGTCCATATTTATATATGAACCCCAACATCAAGGTCAAATTTCCAATTACCCAATTATTCATTATTTGAATACGATGACCCTCTTTAAAATCGCTCAACAAATTTGAACTCAATGATTTATTAGTATAACGTCTAATTAGTGCTACTATAGATCAGGAAAGAGTATCTACTTGTGACTTATCAAAGCATCATACACATTATTTGGTATTTGAAAAAGGAAAGAATAAAAAAATCATTTGGCCACTACCAGTGTCATGTGGTTTCTGCTTGTGTTGTTGAGCACGCTGAATCAAGCTGGTGTACTAATGTTGTGCAGTTATCCTACATAAGAAGAATCGAACTTCCACATTATAAAACTGTACAAGAGAAGTTTCTATCTAGTTAGCTAATTTTAGCTATTTATTTTCACTACATCCAACCTAGTCCACACTCACACCCCTTGCAGCTTAAAGAATGACCTTGATGATTGTCGGTTGAATTCGCCATCAAAGGAACAAGAAATAATTAACTCCTAACAAATTTAAATGAATTGGCCCTATGGGGAAAAAGAGTGAAGTTCCCATACCTTTGCTTCACAACCAGATATGCTTTGAACATTTGCGTCAGATTGAGGTTCTGAGCAAGTTGGCCGTGGGGGAGAACAAACAGACTGAAATTTTATCATTGCAGAAATCAAGTCATGACCTCTTCCAAAATATTCACTCAAAATGGGATTACAAATGCATTTTCAATAGCAGACGAAAAAAGAAAACTTGCCTCTGACACACACGAGTTGAAGTTATTGCTCTCCCCCGAAGGATTGCTTATGGAATTACACTCCTGACATAATGGTGAATCTGCAATTAACAGGGAAAAAAATGGTTTCATTAGCATGAATTCCAAAACAAAAGGTATACGCTGCATTAGATTCTACAACATTTATTGGATAGATCCCATGAAAAATGTACATGGTTGTGTTAAAGTTCTATCCCTTCGTATCCCTCAATAATCTTCACAAGCTTTAACTGAGCATTTTCCCCCCCCCTATTTTGGCCTTTCAATTTTATTAACACATTAGATCAACATCACAAGATGTACTTCTATGCCCTAGGTGATGTTGGAATTTCACGTTATATTATATACTACTTCTAGAAATAGAACTGTTAATTCCGAACAAACCCAAAAAGCGAAACATGATTCTTAATTTGGGATGGAGGGAGTAATTTTTCGGTATCATTTATACCACTGCTGGTATCCCTTTTTTATCCATTATGCTTTTGCGCAATTTTTTCTTCAAACTTTAAAATATCATAACTGTCATATTAATTCATTTTAATAAATTGGAATATTAAAATTACTCGTCTAGATCTATCAAACAAAATCCATGTTGAATACAAAATATGTATAAATTAAAAAATGATGGAATTTGTTACCCAGAGTGAAAATTCACTGTATGGTCATAGTCAATGTCCTCAACTATAATATTTTGTCCTCTGCACTCTGCGGCGAGATGTTTTTACTAATAAAACAACTAAACAATCTTTGTTAATAATTATGAATTGAATTAATTCTCCCATTGATAATAGTCCGAATTCTCGAGTTATTAGAACAAAATACGCCATAGAATTGCAGATTCCTGAGTTCCTCTATGACCAAGCTCAGAGGAAAGTGATATAGGGAAGGCAGAGTATACCTGCATTTTCCGCAACTCCTCTCCCAGAAGCCTCATGAGGAGAGTTCTCTCTACTGTTTTGAACTGCATCTTCTATCCTGGTATGACATAATATAAAAATCAGAAAAAGAACACCTACGCCACAGATGCCGAGTTCATATGGGATCCCATATTTTGCAGGATTCAACAGAGAAAATATTACAAATGATAGGACGAATCCATAGTGCTTCATCGCAATTAAGAGGCATTTCCAACAGGAATTTTTTTCTGTTGACTGCCATTGCAGCTGATCGAATTAATATCACAAGTGAGAGTGTAGATTATGCGGAACAGCTGCAGCCTGCAGGGTGTATGTATTTTATTATAATTATTATTTAGCATCGAAGAGGATATTAATTATCCCAATTAATATCCACAAGTGTTCATAATTCATCCAGCACAACTTATTTAACTTTGTCCCACTCTTCGTTTATTTCAGCCCAAACCCAACATTTTTTAAACCCTATTCTGAACTAAACTCAATCTATTTCTGATGTACACCGGCCTCTTGGCGAATTAATTGTATTTTTGCTTATTTTATTCTCATGTCTAATTTAGTAATCTTTTCACTTTTAGTTGGTATAATAGGTTGAGGGTAATATTTCCTTGGATTCCAGTGTGGCCTCTTTAGTCATTTTACCTTTTAGAGTTATCTTGACTAGTAAGATGACATAGCCTAAACATAAGGCCACTGGCCTCCTATCGTAGACTACAACTTTTGATACGAATGTGAATTAGAGAGGAGTTAGGTCTTTGGCCTTTAAATCAATATTGCTGTTGTGATTGAATCGCTTCCGCTCCCCACTACACATCAATTTCTCAAACTCCAACATCCAACAGCATAGTCCCAAACTCAGCCCCCGCTTTGACCCGTACAAAATCAGGCCGGCCCAGTTTATCAGGGGGGGGGGGGGGGGGGGAAAGCATGCTATGACAGAACCCATTTTAATTTCACTCGTATTCCTTAGCTATGGTTCTCTCTCTCCCACAATAGTTGAAGCAGTGCGCCATAGTATCTTCACCATAGCTCTTCATTGAGGCCTAAATTGTGTAAAATTATCATTGATTGGGATGTGAAACAAAGATTGTCTCAAAACGTGTAATTGATAGAATTAAACAGACACCAGAGCCCTCATCAACAGCCGTTTGAGATACCATGGGTTAATCATAATTCTGGTCAGAACGGTGTCTCATTCTTTTCAAATGGGAACGTATTCGGCAATTATTATATGTGATATTGTCCCGTTGAATGTTGCACACATATTACTCGGTCAACCATGGGTTGAGTGCTTAGTGTGGAGTTTTGGCTCATATTCCAGCAGCCCATATTTTCTGCCTTTCGGCGCGACTAGCGAAGGCTGGGCTTCGCTGCAGTGAAGGGAAATTTCGCGGCGCGCAGATGGGACAAGCATTCTGGGGGTTTTCAACTCAAAACTATTGACCAGCGAAGGTCAGATTGTGAAAAAATGGGTTTAAAGTGAGGGTTTGGGGCAAATCTCCCATGTTTTCTCCCATTTTAGGGCTTCTAACCTAAGTTACGAGCGGTTATTAATCATCATTAATTCCTCACAATTGAGAGGATTGTGAGCTTGAGAGAGTTGTAACCCTTGTTAATTGAATCAAAGAAAGAAAGCCAATATTCGTGGCTGTAGCCATATTGGTAAACTACGTACATCTTGTCTTGTGCTTGTCGTGTGTTTTCCCTTTATTTTCTCATTACTTTGGATTTAGATCATGGTTCAAAGTAGCGGCCGAGTCAACTCGGTATCGGCCGAGTTGACTCGGAATCGCAGGTCACCGAACCGATACCGAGAGACGATTCAAAAAAAAATAAGTATCCCCTATATCGTTAAATCTCGCCGAGATCTCGGCGTATCTCGGCCGAGTCAGGAGATATCTAGCCGAGATGTCGTTTTTTTACCAAAAAATAAGCAGGGAAGAGGAGGGGATTTGAAAGAAAAAAGCATATCTGACTAGCCGATGAAACCCTAATTCTTGCCGGAGATAAGCCCAATTCTAGCCAAAGAAACCCACTTTTTGCCGGAGAAAAAAAAAAACTGTTTTTCGGCCAAGAATCTATCTCTCTCTCTCCTGTGTTGTGTTGGTAAGCGTGGTTTTTGGAGGGGTTAATGAAAGGCCAGCTGTTTTTTAATTTAGTGTGTGGGTTTATTGGTCATCGGGTGAGTTTATTGGCACTGCTAGCTATTTTGTTTTGAAGAATGCAAATTGGTTTAGATACTTTGGGTTATGACCATTAGTTATGTAAGAGTTTGCCAACTGTCATATGTTGGAAATTATGTAGCAAATACAGAAATAGAACTCTTTATTGTATCACAACAATGTCAACTTTAATACAACAATGTAACTTTATGAATCTTCAAGGCGTGATGTCACTTTCCTAAATACAGTATTTGCTCCACAGGAATAACTTCGGTATACAAACGGGAATCAGCAAATACGTACTCAAGATACAATGAAGCAATTGCACTGTCTGCAAATTGTATGTCTAAAGACAGCCCTTGGATGCAGCAGCGAAGAACAGTCAATCAAGTTCTTATTCTGTTTCTGTGCACAAAACAGAATGAAAGAATTTGTATCTCATGAAAATTGTAAGAGAGTCATAGCAAGGTTTGGAAATCTGAAACTAGGTTTTTGTTATCAATGTAATTTCGTTTTAGGCAGCCTTTATTTATAGATAATGAAAAGCTTTGTCTTCAAGAGTCATGACTGTTGGATTACCATTCTTAAGTCAATTCCGAAATGGTATGACTGTTAATTACCAACAGTCTTAAGTCATTTCCGAACAGGTACAATTAATACCGAATCGGTTTTGCACGGGTCAACCAAAAAGTGACCGCGCCCGAGCTACCGCGATCCGACCCGGACGAATCCCGGCAACCCGCTACCACTGCGGACACGCGACGTGTGAAGTGCAAAGTGCGCCACTAGTGCCTCTACAACCCACTTCCCCGCACCCGCACCCGCACGCGCGCGCGCGTGTGCGCACGGTGTTTCGCACCGAATTGAGGTCTCTTGAATAGCCTCTTAAATGCTAGATGAATTAACTCTTCATCTTCCATTTGTACTTATTACGTGCACAAATTCTTAATATTTTTCCAATGTGGGACTCAAAGGTTGCCCACTCCTTTTATAGCTTAGTGGTGACACTTAGCTTTGTATATTTTCCAATGTGGAACACTATCCCCTTTTATATTTGGGTTAGCTTCCCACCTCTTCCACACACTTCCAATGTGGGACAAGCTCTTTAAGCTCTTACACCCAAAACTCTTACTCACTTATTTTATAAAATCTCCAACATTCCTCCACCATTTTCAAAATAAGTTTTGTAAATCGTTGATTGTCGGTAAGACTGTGTATAAGCATTGGTGCCTCACGACTTGAACCAATACCCAGTGAAGGTTCGTCAAGGCTAACCATGAAAGTATAGTAGACTTGTCTTTGAACTATCAATTATCAATCAATATTGATCAGCCGGATTTGTCTTCACACACAAATCTTTTAGTCACTGATTATCCATATAAGCCAACACATGTATTAGGCCTTGTGTCTGTACCTTGATTTCATGAGTGCTTTAGAGTCAAGCCCAGTTCTCATAGGAAGCGGCACCACTTCCACACTCGTATAGGTAGATTATCATAGGTGTCTATGTAACTTAAAACACCATAAATCTATTAAGGTTAAACTCATCCTCTTTCATTATTCATTACATGTTCTAAGCACTTATCCTTGGGATGTTAAATTTTATAGTGCTTACAATCACGTCGTATGATGTACTTTAATCATTGAACTTGAGACTTGAATATATCAAGTTTCAAGTTGCGTTTCCATCAAGAGTGATTATTATTAATGGGCTTTAATCCCATCCCTATTGATGTCTTAGACACCAGTCCTCTTGCAAGACCTTTTGTAAAAGGATCAGCTAAATTTTGACTTGATTTTACATAATCCACTGTGATTACACTATCTCTAATCATTTGTCTGACTTAACTATGTCTCAGGCCAATATGTCTAGATTTTGCATTGTACACTTTACTATAAGCTCTGGAAAGTGTAGACTCACTATCACAATGTATAGATATTGGAGGCATTGGTTTTGGCCAAACTGAAATTTTAATTAATAAATTCCTTAACCATTCTGCCTCTTTACTAGTTGCAGCTAATGCTACAAACTCAGCTGCCATAGTAGAATCAGCTATACAAGTTTGTTTCTTTGATCCCCAAGAAACAGCTCCTCCACCAAGAGTGAAAATCCATCCACTTGTTGAGGAATGATCCTCCCGCTCAGTTATCCAACTGGTATCAGAAAATCCTTCTAATACTGAAGGATATCCACTATAGTATATACCATAGTCCATAGTTCCTTTCAAATATTTTAATATTCTATTGACAGCTTGCCAATGCAATAAACTTGGATTACTAGTATATCTACTTAATTTACCAACAGCATAAGCAATATCAGGTCGAGTACATGTCATGGCATACATTAAACTACCAATTACTCGTGCATATTCCAATTGTGAAATAGCTCTACCATTATTAGGAATCATCTTTAGTTGTGGTTCAAAAGGTGTACTAACAGGTGTGCAATCAAACTGATTAAATTTCTTTAAAATTTTCTCAACATAATGAGATTGAGTGAGAATTATATTTTTATCTTTCCTTATTATTCTCATTCCTAATATAACATCAGCTACACCCATATCTTTCATATCAAATTTAGAAGACAGAAAACTCTTCGTATTATTAATACTTTCTAAATCAGTACCAAGAATTAACATGTCGTCTACATATAAACAAATGATCACACCTTTACCATTAGCAAATTTACTATAAACACACTTATCAGATTCATGAATTTTAAAACCATAAGAAATAATGACTTCATCAAATTTTTCATGCCATTGTTTATGTGCTTGTTTTAGGCCATATAAGGACTTAATAAGTTTACATACTTTATTTTCTTGTCCAGACATAACAAACCCTTCAGGTTGTTCCATGTAAATTTTTTCTTCTAAGTCACCATTTAAAAAGGCAGTTTTCACATCCATTTGATGAATCTCAAAATTATATATAGATGCTAATGCAATTAAAATTCTAATAGTGGAGGTTCTAGCAATAGGTGCATAGGTATCAAAATAATCAATTCCTTCTTTTTGTGTAAAACCTTTAGCAACCAATCTAGCCTTGAATTTATCAATTGTTCCATCTATTTTCATTTTCTTTTTAAAAATCCATCTACACTTAATAGGTTTAGATCCTGGAGGTAAGTCTACTAACTTCCAAGTTTTATTTTCCAAAATTGAATCCATCATTTATAGCTTCTTTCCAAAATGCTGAATCTACATACTTAATTGTCTCACTATAAGTTTGTGGGTCTGTTTCAACGCTAAGAGTCAGAGCATATTGATTACAAGATGTGTCTCTAGTTCCTTCAACAAGATAGACTACAAAGTCGGGACCAAAGCTTTTTTCTTTCCTAGGTCTTTTACTTTTTTTAATCTCTTCTTGTTCTACTGGTGGAGTTTCAGGTAACTGTGAAGGAGTGCTTACTTCTTTTTCATTATTAATTCTAGGAATAGAAGAAAACCTTTGTTCATAAAAAATTGCATCTCTCGATTCAATTATTGTATTTACCTCAACAAAATCATTAGGTTCACTAACCAAAAATCTATAAGCTTTACTATGTTGTGCATAACCTATGAAAATACACTCAACACCTTTGCTTCCTAATTTCTTTCTCTTAGTTTCAGGTAGTCTTACAATAGCTCTACAACCCCAAACTTTAAGATAACCTAAATTAGGTTTTCTATTCTTCCATAATTCGTAAGGAGTTTTCTTATTATCTTTATCAGGTATCCTATTCAGAATAGGACATGCAGTTAAAAGTGCTTCTCCCCAAAACCCTTTACTTAAACCAGAATAAGAAAGCATAGCGTTAACCATTTCAGTTAGTGTTCTATTTTTTCTTTCTGCTACTCCATTTTGTTGTGGTGTATAAGGTGCAGTAACTTCATGTATAATTCCCATATCTTCACAAAATTGAGGAAAGTGATATTCACCACCTCTATTAGATCTAAGACATTTTATTTTAGTATCACATTGATTTTCAACTTCATTTTTATATGTCTTAAATCTATTAAGCACATCATCCTTAGAGTTTAAAAGATATACGTAACAATATTTTGAAAAGTCATCGATTAATGTAGCAAAATATTTACTTCCACCTCTAGTAGGTGTTCCATGCAAATCACAAACATTATTATGTACTAATTGCAACAAAGATGTAGTTTTTTCTATTTTTGGAAAAGGCAATCTTGTCATTTTTGGTTGCATGCATATTTTACACTTTTCATTCATATCATTCTCATATTTAGGAATTAAATTTAAATTAACCATGCAATGCATTTTCTTTGTATTAACATGTCCTAAACGACTATGCCATAATGAAAGACAATCAACGATATAAGCAGAAGAATCTTTTTCATTGATATTGAGCTTAAACATGCCCTCATACAAATATCCTTTGCCTACAAAGGTACCATTCTTAGTCAGAATAAATTTGTCTGACTCAAATACAAGCTTAAAGCCAAATTTGTTAAGAAGACTTCCAGAAACTAAACTTTTCCTAACATTAGGAACATGAAAACATTGTGAGGCTAAGGATTTTTCCAGAAGTAAATTCGAGATCCACTGTCCCTTTGCCTTTAACCGCAGCAGTAGATGAATTTCCCATATAGAGAACATCTCCTTCTATGAAGCACGGACACTTCCCCGAAGACCACGTACGAGTGTCGGACACCCAAAGGACACGGACACGCTTTGGACACGGCTTGGACACGTGTCTGACACGCCACGTGACGTGTCGGGCATAAAAGGCATTTAAAAATAGTTGGACACGCAAGGGACACGGCTGGGACACGCAAGGGACACGGCTGGCTTAAATATATAATAACTTTAAAAAAAGGGGGCAGGAAACATAATAAGTTATAAATATAAATGGGGTAAGTTTTTAATTTTAAAAACTTAACTTTGTTTTAAAAACATAATAAGTTATCAAAGCCCACGACATCTAACACTCAAATACAAGTCTAGGGTTTTTTCCTTGTTGAATCTCAAAAAACCCTCCACGATTTTTTCTCAAAGCCCATTGCTCATCAGCCGACAACTTCCCTCCTCCTCTCCGGCAGCCTCCGCCCTCCTCTCCGTCAACTTTCGCCCTCCTCTCCAGCATCTTCTTCACTCAGATCTCCACCGGTAAGTTTTTTTTTTTCTTTTGGCACAAAACACTTGTTAATCTCTGTTTTTTGGCACAAAAACTGTTAATCTCTGTTTTTTGGCACAAAACACCTGTTAATCTTTGTTTATCTCTGTTTGTTCATCAAAAAACAAAAACTAAGCATTAGATTTTTTCCTTAGTTAATCTCTGTATATGTTTGTTACACTATGCTTGCAAAACCTACTTGCATATGTTTTTTACTCAAGATAGCTTCTTGCACACAACACCTGCTTGTGTTTGTTACCCAAAATACCTACTACATATGTTTACAAAAAAAAAATTGAGCATTATGTTTGTTACTCAAAACACCTGCTTGTGTTTGTTACCCAAAATACCTACTGCTTGCCTTTTTTTTTTTTTACTTTTTCTCACCTGTTTTTTTAATCTCAAGACTAATGTTATGTTTCTTCGCATTTTGATTGTTATCATTAGTATGGGATTTAATATCATTGTGATGTTTAATGTTTAGAATGGATTTAATACTCTTAATGCTTATATGAATTTGATAGTAATTGTTTAATGTTGTTCTTAGTATGAGATTAATATTAATGTGATATTTAATATTTTTTATATATAAAAATAATTATAAAAAATATTTATTTGATGCCGTGTCCCCGCCGTGTCGTGTCCTAATTTTTTTAGATTTGTCGTGTCGGCGTGTCCGTGTCGTGTCGGACACGACACCCGTGTCCGTGCTACATAGATCTCCTTCCATTGTTTCATAGGCAGAGAACAAGTTCTTGTCCTTACAAACATGCCTTGGGGCACCAGAATCAACCCACCAAGAGTTGTCTTCTCCAAGAATATTAGCCTCGGATATCATAGCAGCAAATTTTTGCTTTGTGTCTGATGTCCCTCCTTTTTCCTTTAGTTTCTTGAACTCACGACAATCCTTCTTGAAGTGACCTGGTTTGTTGCAATGATTTCTTCTTTTTGTTTGCTTTAGAATTATTTGAAAAATTCTCCCGCTTGTTATTTTTTCCATGATTGCCATATTTTTGCTCCTTTCCTTCCTCCACCACATGGACCTTAGAAACAGAATTTTCTTGTTCCTCTTTACCATCTAGAATTCGGGACTCTTGTTCAATTCTTAAATGAGTCTCTAATTCTTCAAGTGAAAGATCCTCCTTTTTGTGTTTGAGTTCTTTCTTATAATCTTTCCAATGAGGAAGTTTTTCAATTATGGCAGCAACAATTACATTATCATCTATATTTAATTTTTTCAGTTTGCAATGATTTATGATGCGTTGGATGTCATGAAATTGTTCTAGCACAGGCCTATTATCATGCATTTTAAAGCTTAAAAACTGACCGATAAGGAACTTCTTACTTGTAGCGTCTTCCGTAAGATATTTGGTCTCCAATGTTTCCCACAAAGTTTTTGCAGTCCCAACATTTTGGTACAAGTCGAACAAATTGTCAGCAAGTGCATCGAGAATGTGACCACGACACAAGTAATCATCGGTCTCCCATTTTGTGCGTTGCCTAGTCTGTTCCACAGTTTCATCTTCATCTTCATTTAGTTTCGGTTGTGACAAGACATATACAATCTTCATTGTTGTTAGAAGAAAATGAACCTTTTTCTGCCAACGCAGAAAATTACCACCATCAAAACGATTCAACTTGACAAAGCCTTCTGTTATTTGTCGAAGTGATTTGGAAGAGTCGGTCATTTCTGAAATTACTGTATTTTGATTGTTGAAAATTATGTAGCAAATACAGAAATAGAACTCTTTATTGTATCACAACAATGTCAACTTTAATACAACAATGTAACTTTATGAATCTTCAAGGCGTGATGTCACTTTCCTAAATACAGTATTTGCCCCACACGAATAACTTCGGTATACAAACGGGAATCAACAAATCCGTACTCAAGATACAATGAAGCAATTGCACTGTCTGCAAATTGTATGTCTGAAGACAGCCCTTGGATGCAGCAGCGAAGAACAGTCAATCAAGTTCTTATTCTGTTTCTATGCACAAAACAGAATAAGAGAATTTGTATCTCTTGAAAATTGTAAGAGAGTAATAGCAGGGTTTGGAAATCTGAAACTGGGTTTTTGTTATCAATGTAATTTCGTTTTAGGCAGCCTTTATTTATAGATAATGAAAAGCTTTGTCTTCAAGAGTCATGACTCTTGGATTAACATTCTTAAGTCAATTCCGAAATGGTATGACTGTTAATTACCAACAGTCTTAAGTCATTTCCGAACAGGTACAATTAATACAGAATCGGTTTTGCACGGGTCAACCAAAAAGTGACCGCGCCCGAGCTACCGCGATCCGACCAGGACGAATCCCTGCAACCCGCTACCACTGCGGACACGCGGCGTGCGAAGTGCAAAGTGCGCCACTAGCGCCTCTACAGCCCACTGCCCCGCACCCGCACGTGCGCGCGCGTGTGCGTACGGTGCTTCGCACCATATTGAAGTCTCTTGAATAGCCTCTTAAATGCTAGATGAATTAACTCTTCATCTTCCATTTGTACTTATTAAGTGCACAAATTCTTAATATTTTTCCAATGTGGGACTCAAAGGTTGCCCACTCCTTTTATAGCTTAGTGGTGACACTTAGCTTTGTACATTTTTCAGTGTGAGACACTATCCCTTTTTATATTTGGGTTAGCTTCCCACCTCTTCCACACACTTCCAATGTGGGACAAGCCCTTTAAGCTCTTACACCCAAAACTCTTACTCACTTATTTTATAAAATCTCCAACATCATATTATATCCGTTTGAGGTTTGTTATCAAAATAAATACCATTAGTTGCATTCTTTAAGTAGTTTTAGATATTCTTGATACTAGACTTGGTTCATTTAACAAAATGACCAATAGTATTAATCTGAAGTCATTTTTTTATAATAATGTTTCCAATGTTAGTTTTCAATATGTTATTATTTATAAAAAAGACGTAAATGTTAATTTTTACAAACAAATATACAACTATAATTATCAAATATACAACTATAATTATCAAATATACAACTATAATTATTGTAAAAATAATATTTGTATCCTCTAAACATTTGCAAAAATAACATTTGCGACCTTTATGTAAAAATAACAATTGCAACCGAAGTAAAAAAAATAATATTTGCGTCCTCTTTGTAAAAAAATTACATTTGCATCAATTTTGAAAAAAAAAACATTTGCAATGCAACAACAAAAAAAAAAGTAACATTTACATTCTTTTTATAAAAAAATAACATTTGTATCCTTTTTTGTAAGAAAATAACATTTCCATCCTTTTTGTAAAAAATGGTTGTAAAAAAAGTGTTGTGTTTTGTCAAAATCAATATTTGTATCCTCTTTGTAAAAAAATAACAATACTAAAAAAGACACATTTTTATCCCTTCTAGAAAAATATAACATACTAAAAAAAAAACATTTGTTTCCTCTTACCAAAAATAATACTAAGAATATATTAGTTTTATCCTCTTTGTAAAAAAAAAACATTTTTATCCTCTTACTAAAAAATAACACGTGTTCTTTGTAAAAACATAACATTTGTATCCTCTATGGAAAAAAACATTGATTTATTATGGAATATTGAATCTGACAAGTGTGCGGCGCATCAATATAATCAATTATACAATGTTATACATATTAAAGGATAGTTTTGAACTTATCTAATTGGTCCACATTGTTAATCATATTTTTTTTTTTCTAGATTTTTTTGGAAATTTTTGCGCTCTCTAAATAGCGTATCTTTGCGTATCGCCCGATACCGCGACCGAGTTGAAAATCAGATGGCCAATACCGGGACCGATACCGAGACTTTGAACCATCAATTAGATAGTACTCTTGACGTGAAATGGAAATATAAATAATATTATTAGGATATATAAGTATTATCCGATTTATAAGTAGATTAATATTAGTTATTATCTAGATTATTATTAGTATTGTTATTAGATATTTAATAGTTGTTAGTTACCTATTTTAATTAGGTTACCTTTTATCTTTTAGTTTCCTTTTTTATTAGGAGTTTTGCTTTCCAAGTTTAGGATTATCTATACATAAGGCCTCTAGCCATCTCTTATAATTAAGTTATTATTGATTTATGAGGTTTGAGAGATGATTTGAGAGAAAATATGGTTTGATTATCATTGTTATTCATGTGTCTATAAATTTCCGTGGCGTTCTACATCAAAGTGGTATCAAAGTTGCGTTCGCTCCTGATTTTCCACAAAAGCGTGTCGTTTGTGTATAAATTCCATTGCGTTTTACATCAAAGTGGTATCAAAGTCAGGTTTGCTCCTAATTATCACAAGTGTGTGTGTGTGCGCTTTTGGTGCGTGTGTAATGTATGATGCCCTCATCGGAAGAGAAAATTGCCGCAATAAATCAGCATAATTTTAAAGCCATCAGTGAGGACATCAATCATTGGAAAGTTGGGGCTGCCTACTGGTATGAATGGATAAGGGATAGGCACGGTTGTGTCACGGTTGCGCGATAAAACAAGTGTCGGTGACAAATCGCAAGGTGCAATGAGATAGATCAAAGATTTCGTAGCAGAGCTCGAAGAGGAGGAGCATGATAATAGGAAGTCTTTGATTGATTTTCGTTCAGCCAAGTTCGCCAACAATTCTGCTTTTTCTGATTCATACTATTCCTATGAGTTTAGCGAGGAAGAGTATGGAGAGGAGAATAGTGACGACAAGGTCGGTGAGTCCGTCGTTGAATCTTGGGGTTGTAGCAATGAGGTAGTATTCGGGGAAGTAGGCGAGTGTGAGGCCGTTGAGGGGGACGATTGCGACAAGGAAGAAGTCGATGATGGTGTTGATCTTGAAGGTGTCGATGGAGTCGACAACGACTCAGATGAGTCACCGATGTCCCCTATTGTCTCTCTGTTTTCGTCGGATGACTCCCACCAAACCCATATCCCGCCTCCACCATCCCGCCACCTACTTTCAACCAATCAAACTCCACTAACTACCTCGCCTCCGACAAGTGGTCACCAAACCCAAATCACAGCAGTACTACCCTTATTTGACCCATGAGGAGGATTCTTCAACCCAAAGAATTACCCACAACCTCACCATACAACCATGGCCCTCTTATTTCAACTTGTGGACAAACCCGTGGAGCTGAACGTTGCTATAACAGCAACGCCCACTCACCTTTGACCCACCAAGTCACTTGAATTCAACCCAAGCCCCAAACATCACCCATCGAAATCGCCAAAACCGAGGCGAGGGAAGGGTGAAGAGAGGAGGAATTCGATGAGGTGGAGGTGAAGGGCGTCGAGTGCATATATTTGGTGTTGTCTGCTAGGGCAAGAAAAGAATAAGAGATATCTTTTGGTGGGTTATGGGCTTGAAAAAATCAATTGGGTGGATGGATGTTGGGTCCATGATGTGTAATGATGTTGAAGGGTGAATGACCGAAACCATGTCACGTGGATACGGTGTGACAAATATTAAAAGACCACGATATTGGGAGACCACGGTACTGGGAGATCAAGATATTGCGAGACCACGAATATAAAGGGAGATAAATTCAAATTTTGGAGGATCATACTGGCGGGTTGAAAGACGATTGGACTCTATGACTTATGATTAAGATGATCATGACGAGACCTAGAGGAGTAGGATCCTTAAGCTTATAAATAAGGGCGACCTCACCCATTATGAGGGTACTGATTGTAACTTGCACGTGGTGACTTGGACTCGCAACTAGCAACCCTAACACTCCAATCACCATTGTTTTAACATAATAAACCGATCTCTCTCTCTTCCCCGTAGACGTAGGCAAATCTCCCTGTCGAACAACGTACATCTAGTTTCCTTTATTCTTTCATTGCATCCATAATTGTTTAGGGGCTAATCTCTAAATACTGCTTTTATTGTGGGTTAATATCTCCTACAATTTGGCGGCGGCAGTGGAAAACTCGAAGTTCTCACCATTATCAAAGCCATTTAGCCCAACAATCATCATGAGTGCAAATCAATCTCACCACACGCACATGAGGAGTCGCAAATCAATCTCAGCACCGCCGATCGAGCGACCATAGGAAGGGTTGCTTCCCGTCTGGCCAGTATTTATGAGGAGGGACCGGACGATCGTTATCAAGAGATCGCTCACTTGAGGAGGCAATTAACCCAACAATCGGAAGATCGCAAGTCTGACTCCCGTACTCAGGAGCGCCACGGGAGAAGACCTCACTCTTCAAGAAATCGAGGATCATATCAAACTGGGAGGGCCTCCCGTTCAAGAAGCCCTCACGCGACGCACCGCAACCAACGGTGTGACAATTGTTTCCCTGGGAAAAATTCCATCAACCACAGTCACCATCAGTTCCAGCCCACTGAGTCGACCCAAAGTAGCAAACCTGCTCGTCCAGAGGCATAGCTGAACAAAGTAAGGAGTGACAAACTCGAGGGACTCATCATCCCCCTTTATTGAGAAAATAGAGTCCTTTGAACCACCAAAGAAGTTCTCCATGCCAAAGATGACAACATACGACTGGCAGGCAGATCTCGGCCATCACATTAGGCACTATCGTCAGACCCTGTCTCTTTGGAATCATCATGATGCCCTAATGTGCCAAGTGTTCCCATCTACTTTAGGAGAAATCGATCTGAAGTGGGTTGAGAAATTGCCACCAGATCAATCTTTTCTTTTAGATACCTGGTCGAGCAATTCACGGCCCGATTTATCACAAGCAGGAAGGCAATCAAGGAGGTTGTTTCATTGATCTCTCTTAAGAAAAAGAAGGGAGTCTCTCAGGAAGTGCGCTCAGAGGTACTGGAAGCTATACAACGAGATTGAAGATTGCAACGATAAGTTAGCGATCTCTTCGTTTAAGTTCGACTTGGAACGATCCGATGATCACTATCAATCCCTGACAAAGAAGCCAGCCTCTACAATGGACGATCTCATGTCCCGTATTAAGAAGTATGCCAAGGTGGAGGACGAGCTCATCAACGCAGAGACTCCGACCAACCAGAAGAAGAGTGAATGAAAGAAATCCCCAAGGGGAGAAATCAACCCTCTTCGGCCAAGAAGGGTTTCAGGAATGAAGCCCCCAAAGGTCGCCCTAGATCTCAGACTAATGAGAAAGGTTATAAGACATTGGAAACAGTCTTTGAAGAGCCCATCTACAAACTTATTCCGTAGATCAAAGACAAGGCCTACATCAAGAGGCCTGGCCAACGATCCAAATGATAGGGACACCAACCGCAGGTGCATTTATCACCAGGATCACGAGCACCTTACGAAAAATTACAAAATGTTCAAGAAACATCTGGAGGAACTCGTTCAAGCAGGGTACCTTTAGGAGCACATTAGCACGACGAAGCCAAAAGTTTTGACAAAGATAAATGCAGAGGAGGATCTTCCCCCAATAGGGTTGCTTGCAGCCATTCACGAATACACCAATCGAGTTCAACACACTGGCAAAAAGCTGAGAAAGAGTGAGAATTGCAGCCAACGTTCAACAGGCTTTCCAAATGGACTTATCCATATCAGTCCTTTTCAAGAGGGAGACAAGAGACTTTGATATTGATCGGGCTATTGTATTCACCGACGATGATTTGGTCGGCGTGAATCTGTCCCACAAGGACGCCTCTACTCCTTCACTCTACGAATTGCAAACTTTGACGTGAGAAGAATATTGGTGGACCAAGGAAGCTCTTCGAAAATCATGTACTTGACAGTGCTCTATAAGATCAGCTTTAGCATCAAGGACCTTGATACTAACGTAGGGCCACTGATCGATTTCAATGGAGCTATAAAAACTCCCCGGGGAAAGATCAAACTACCAACCAAGGTCGGCTCAACCAATATAGAGATCGAGTTCCACGTCATCCAGTTGGAGCCACCCTATAACACCATAGTGGGCAGAGGATGGCTTCACGAGATGAAAGTTGTCCCCTCTTCCCTCCACCAAAAGCTCAAGTTCTTGATTGACCAATGGGTGGTGGATATTAGGGGAGATCAAGCAACAGCTCGGAGATTTTTCATTTCGGCCATTAAAGCAAGACAGAATCAGTCCCAAAAAAATCAGGACGACGACATTTAAGAGGACGATCAGCCTATGTAGCAATCAAAGAGCGCTCGACCAGAATTATAAGAAACTTGACTGACTCCAGTCGAATGAGTGATGGAGGAACTCATTTTTGTTCCTCTGGATTCATCACAGACGGTAACGACTTCCCTCATCGGATTAGAGCTACCCAAGGATGAAGCAGGTAAGCTCGCTCATTTCCTTAAACACAATGCAAATGTCTTTATGTGGTAACCATACGACCTTCCGGGAATAAACCCGAAAATCACTCGTCACCGACTACATGTAGATCTGACTTTCAAGCCGATCAAGCAGAAGCACAGTTACTTCAGGCCAACTCCATTTGAGAAGTCCAATTCCCAAATTGGGTTTCTAACACGGTTGTTGTCAAGAAGAAGAGCGGCAAGTGGAGAGTATGCATAGACTTCACTGACCTCAGTGCCCAAAAGACAGCTTTCCATTACTATGGATAGATCAACTCGTAGATTCCACGGCAGGACATCCAACGCATGAGCTTTATGAATGCATACTCGGGCTACCACCAAATACCCATGTTCGGCCCAGATCAAGAAAAAACCTCATTCATCACAACCTTAAGACTTTACTGCTACAAGGTAATGCCCTTCGGCTTGAAAAATGCAGAAGCGCCTATCAACGGCTCATGACCAAGATGTTCAATAAGCAGATTGGCTCTACAATTGAAGTATATATTGACGATATGTTGGTCAAAAGCAAGCAGGCGGTTGACCACATCAGAGACCTCTCAAAGACCTTCAAAATTCTCAGAGAATACAGGATGAAGCTCAACATCTTAAAATGTGTCTTTAGAGTCGGCTCTGATAAATTTCTTGGGTATTTGGTGACCCAGAGAGGTATAGAGGTGAATCAAGATCAGATTAAATCTCTGGAAGATATCAGAAAGCCGAGTACTATCAGGGAGATCCAGATCGTCACTGGAATGCTAACTTCTCTGAATCTCTTTATTTCAGGATAATCGACCCTTTCTATGGGCATCAAAGAAAGCAAGCCCCAACATCTGGACAGATGAATGCAATCAAGCTTTGGAAGGAATTTGACAGTAATTGGGATTTCCTGCTTTGTTGTCAACCCCCAAAGATGGAGAAGATCTGTACCTATACTTGGTCGTCTCAAAGTACGCAACTAGCGTTGCACTGGTTTGTTTACATGATGGGGAGCAAAGGTCGGCTCATTTGAGCCATACTCACTCTCCTTGAGGCGGAAATCAGATACATACCTATTAAGAAGTTGGTTCTCGCATTAGTGACCGCCGTCAGGAAGCTGAGGCACTACTTTGATGCTCACACCATTATCATCCCCACAATCTATCCTTTGAAAGGCGCACTCAAGAAGGTCGATCTCTCAAACAAAATGACCAAGTGGTCCCTAGAACTGGCCCAACTTGACATTAGGTATAAACCTAAGATATGGATCAAGAGTCGAGTCTCGCTAGATTTTGTGCCATAATTTTCAATATCACCAAGAGGCAAGGACGAACAGTCAAATCCCATCCTGGAATCATTGGCAATCGGCGAGTATGAACGATCTTAGAAGCTCTTCGTGGGAAGCGCATCAAATGACAGACGCACAAGAGTTGTGGCACCCCAAGGCAGTCTTATTGAGCAAGCCATTAGATTGGGGTTCAAAGGCTCAAATAATAAGATAGAATATTAGGCCATGGTACATGGTCTCCGTAGGGCAATCAGTCTGAGTTCTCACCATATTGTTGTTGTAGGGGGGACTTGAAGATAATCTCGAGATTAGAGATAATCCTCCCATCTAGGGCTGTGTTTCGGCCGAATCGGATCGGAAAAGCATGTTTCGGAAAAATTTCCGTAAAAATCGACAAAAAAATCGGCGTGCCGAAGCCGATTCCGATTTTTTTCGGAAATGTTTTTTTTTTCGAATTCTGAATTTTGGGCAAAATTCGAAAATTCGGCAATTTTCCAGAAAAATACTTCGGAAAATATTTCGGATAATATTTTGAAAAATAATTCGAAAATTTGGATCAAAACAAATTTCGAAAATTCGGATCGGCAAAAATCGAAAATTCGAAATATAAAAAAATTTCGATTTCCGATCCGATTTTTTTCGAAAATCGAAAATCGGTAATAAAAAAAATCTTTCCAAAGTCGAAAAAAAATCGGATCGGAATTCGGAAAATCGGAAAAAAAAAACACAGCCCTACTCCCATCTAATACAACAGACTCAAGGGATTAAGGCAGCGACGTAGCTCAGGGAGGCAGCTCAGCGTGCATCGTGACAGCCCAGGGAGATCTTCCTGCAAAGAAACTGGCCGAGAGAGCTCATCCTTTAGCTTCGTTGTCTTACTTAATCTTGTTGTATCTTTTGTTTATATTAACTATGAGCTGTTACGATTATAATGTTATTTAGTGTGAGGTCAAACGGTACTCGCGAGAGACCAGTCCTGGCAGGGCCTAGGAGAGCTTTGATGCTCTATCGAATGACCTCGCCGTGGGAACTTCAGAGGGACTTGGTTTGGAGGATTGAGAAGTGAGGCAGCGTTGAGGCTTGTCCTGACCATCTTAGATACACTTGGTAAAACACCGAAGGACCTTTGATCGTGGAACCTTGGGCGGAGCAGCCTTGAGTTCCATTGTGCGTTGAGTTGTGAACCAAACAACCATCTACTTAATGTCACATCTACTTTAAGTGATGTCACTAGCCAGCTAAGCAATGTCAAATCTGCACTTGAGTAAACCACTAAGGTATTTGGATCTGTCAGACAGTTGGTGAGCCAGCTCTGTGATGAAAGTCCCCTGACGCACAGTGATTAGGCAAAAGGCATGTCTTGGCATTTAATGTTTATGATGTGGAGCTAACTAATCCATCCGGCATTTAATGTTTGTAACATAAAGTATTAGGGATGTCTTTCACAGTTGTAGAGGACTGAAGCATCTCGGGAGTGGTGTGGGGGCTATTTATTGGCTTCAACCACTTCTCAGAGAGGGTTCTTTTCTAGAGATTATTGGCTTGAAAGAGAAAGAAGTTATTGTAAAACCAGAGCTCTTACTTACCCACTATTATCATTTACTACAGAGCTTTTAATATCTGACTGGAGACCTTTGAGGGTTGGTGCGTTTGGCTGCTTGCCAAGGTGTGTCTAGGGTGCTTATCTCTCTCCCCCTCTAAACGAGTTACTTCTGAGTTCATTATTATCTTCTGAGTTATACACGAGAGATTTGTGAGTTCAAATGGAGCTTATCTTCACTGGGTTGTGATCGTGTGTCTTGTAATTAATCAGGAGTGTTCTTGGTTAACTTGTCATTACTATACTCAAAAGGGGTTACACCTCCATCTAATCTAAAGTACCCTCTTACATTTGGCGACTCCGCTTGGGAGGTATTCTTCTAGCAAAAGAGTATGACGCGGGTTAACGTTAATCGTAGACTCAACTTTGATGATATCCAATGCAATGAGGAATAAGCGGCGAGAGAGCTGGAAGCTCCCAGAAGTGGGGTTCCTCCTCAGGTAGAAGTTCCCCAAGATCCAACGATGACTGGAGTCCTAACGGTCACCCAAGCCTCTATTAGTGTTGTCCTAGGACCAGCACAAATGACCCTTCTCATGGGTAAGTTTTTTGAGGTTTTGCAGACACCTGGGGCTGCCACGGTCTTAGGAGGGGGAATGCATCCCAGTGCTTTTGTAACACCTGGGGTGGTTCCAGTAGCTCCGATGAACCCTACTCCGGATGTTCCCACGGGGACTAGACCCATAGGCACAGTACCCACTCCTACCTCAACGACGGGCGTGACGAGCGTTCCACCTGCGGTGGCTACTCTAAGCGCAACCAGCATCCCATCAGTGGTCCCTCTGGCCACTCCTCCCACGGTTGAGAAGACGCCGACGTCTGCGTTAGAAGAGATGAGAAAAGAAATGCAAAAAGAGATGTTGAAAATGATAGCAGCTTCCTCGCAGTCAGCCAGCGAGGTAGCTTTAGTGTATGATGATTTTCGCACGCCCAATCCCCAAGAATATAACGACGCGCCTTACCCGAAGGACTACATCCCTCCCATCTTTGAGAAATACACTGGGAAAGGCGGGAACCCAAAAGAGCACATCAAACGTTTCATTGAACATTTAGGAGCTCACTGCAACAACAAGAAACTCAGGTTGAAGTTCTCAAAATCATTTACCGATAAAGCTTATACATGGTACTCTCACTTGGCGCCAAAGAGTGTTTCAACATGGGAAGAGATGCACGTTTTATTTATCCAAAAGTTCTTTTTAGCAAAAGATGAGTTTACGTGAACGCAGTTGGGCAGGGAGAAGTAACAGCCGGGAGAAGATGTGGTGGCTTATGTTCGAAGATTTAGGGAGAGGTCTCTCGACGTGAGGGAAGAAGCTAAAAAGTCCAAACCGTTATAACTCTGTGCTAAGGGTTTGCTCCCAAAGTATATATCTGTCACCTGATTAATGAAACTCATGAAGGGACTTTCGCAGCATTTTTGAAAGCAACAAGAAATATATCATTGGTGGTTCGGCCAAACCCTATTGTGGTACCACTGGTACCCCTGGTGTTCAGACAGTCGGGGCCACCTGTTGCAGCACGCAGCCAGCCCCCACAGGTGGGATATGTCGATGGAGGTGAAGGAGGCAAACAGCCGAAGAAGGATAACAAGAGAAAGTTTGGGAGAGATAGGGAAGACCCACCACTGCTACCGTGTACAGTTGAAGAGGTTGTTAGTTGTTATAATACCATGGTTCAAGGAGGAACGGTGTATGAACCTAAGGGCATCCCCGCCATGGAGCCAGATGCGGTAACGAGAGCGGATCCTAAATATTGTCAGATCCATCAAAAGGTGGGTCATCCAACGGAGACTTGTTTCACGTTGAGAAAGATTATCAGCAAGCACATGAAGATAGGGACTTTGCAGAGCCCTCAAGAGAACAACGTGAACGTTAACCCCCTACCACTGCACGGGGGGAACCTAATGATTGCCTATGATGAGGAAGCAGAACGACAGACGAGGGAACTTGAGTTTCAACGGGAGGACTTTGAAGATGCCTTAGAAGATTGCACAATAGGCATGGCCAATGTGGTCATAGCCTACGATGAGGCAAGTGCAAGGGACACAGAGGAGGTATATAACCTAGAAGGGGCGGAGGTGGACCCAAGCTTAGAGTACCAAGTTGTTTCGCGGTCGCCCAAGTTCTCGTGGTTCTATGACTAAGTAGGGATACCGAAGGAGAGCCGTTTGGAGATAACGCAAGCAATTTTGGATATCGCAAAGAAGAATGCAGTACCCTCATTAAGATGGAAGGGGCCCATGGCCAGATTGGTGAGAAAGTTCTTGTCTGAAGTAACGTTTAGTGATGCTGACAAGGCCGTGAGATTCCCACACAATAGGCCCTGTACCTAACGGCAAGTGGGGTAAGCTTTGCGAGGGCACTAATGGATAGAGGTGCATCGATAAACATTACGCCTATTAGTTCCTTCCGGATAGCCAACATTCCGGAGGAAAGACTAATACCAATGCCCTTGATGATTTCTGGTTACGATAATCAATCATCCAACTCTATCGGGTACGTGAATATGGGGATCGTAATGGGAAACCTTACCTCACACATCAAGTTCCATGTGATTGAAAGTACCACTTCCTACCACCTACTGATAAGGAGAGTGTGGATGCACAACCAGAGTCTGGCCCCTTCGACGTATCACCAATGCGCAAAGGCAAACGTTAAAGGGACTGAGATCGTCATACGTGCCACGAAGAAGCCTTTTGCCACCGAAGAAGCTCATTTGGTAGATGCAGCCTTTTACACAGAGTTGGAGGAAGATTCCAAGGTGCTGACAAGAAGGATGGAAGGAGCAAGAGTTCCCTCTATTAGGGAAAGGATGGGGCCTGTGAACGGCCAAAGCAACGAAGGAACAAAGGGAAAAGTAGTAACGGAAGAAGTTGACTTGGCTAATCCCAAGAAGCAACATCTATCGAAGCAACGTAGAGAAAGGATGAGACCCAGAATGGATCCGATAGATCACGAGACCCAACGGCAGAGTGTCTTGAGCAGATTTTCAGGGAATAGGTTGGCTCTGATGCTTCAAGAGAAAGGAAAAGAAAGGCAGTTGTAACGACGAGCAGACAGTGCAAGAAAAAGATTACTGAGGATGGAAGAGTGATCTACCTTTTATAAGGGTGTGAACGGGCAGCCGAAGAAGCTGATTTAAATGTTGACCCGATATATGAGTGTTTCTTAATTAATCAACAAGGGCAGTGCATGGTTATCGATAAGTCAAATATACAAGACTTTTTGTGGAGGACGTAGCTGAAGAACCAGATTATATGATGGATCGACCGAAACCCCAGGCGCAAGAGTTGGAACAGTTGAACCTGGCCAAAGATGGAGAAGATGCAAGACCCATCTTCATTTCGAAGGGTCTGAGCGCAGCGAAGAGAGAAGCCTTGATTAAGGTGATTCGGGAATTCAGGTACGTCTTTGCGTGGAAATACAAGGAGGAGGGATTGGACGAAGAGGTTAGTTGCCACAAACTGAACGTTATGCCTTCTGCCATACCGGTGAAGCAAGCCACAAGAACATACAAGCCAGAGCTGGATCTAAAGATCGAGGAGGTCCAACGATTACTAACAGCAGGGTTTATTGAGTCGATCCAACACCCACTATGGCTTTCAACCATCGTTCCAGTATGAAAGAAGGATAAAAATCAAATAAGGATATATGTGGACTTCAGGGACTTGAACAGAGCTTGCCCGAAAGATGAGTTCCCTCTACCCTCCATCGATAGCCTCATTGATGCAACGGCTGGTCATGAAATGTACAGTTTCATGGATGGGTATGTGGGGTACAACCAGAACAAGATGTATCGGACTGACGCAGAGAAAACGGCATTCAGAACCCCGTTGGGCAATTTCATGTACAAGGTGATGTCGTTCGGAGTAAAGAATGTCGGGGCGACGTATCAAAGGACAATGATGACGTATCAAATCGAAGAAGGAAGAGTCCTATCTAGACGACCTAAGGAGGGCGTTCGCTCGCTGCAGAAAATACAAGCTGAAGATGAACCCACTAAAGTGTGCCTTCGGGGTCACAAGTGGAAAGTTCTTAGGGTTCGTAGTGGATCGGCAGGGAGTACAGATGGACCAGGACAAGCAACGAGCTATCCTGGAAATGTCATGTCTAAAAACGACGAAAGAGCTTAAAAGTTTCCTTGGTAAAGTCTCCTACCTCAGGAGATTTGTGTCGAGACTAGCCGAGATAACTCATCCGTTGATGGAGCTACTGCGAAAGGGCACGAAGTTCAAGTGGGAGGAAGCACACCAGGAATCTTTGAACAGGTTGAAGAAGCTGCTGACATCTCCACAGACAATGATCCCTCCAAAGCCTGGAACGTTGCAACTCTACCTTACGTTTACCACCAGGGTCATCGGAGCACTCTTGGCACAGGAGGTCGATGGGCAAGAAAGGCCAGTCTACAATCATACATGGACAAGAGGCAAGGTACAGTAATGCAGAAAGGCATTGTTTGGCCTTGGTGTTCGTAGCACAAAAACTTAGGCATTATATGCTATCTTTCACAATTCACATTGTGACAAGATGTGATCCAATTAAGTTTTTGTTGGCAAGAACTATCTTGATTGGACGAGCAGCTAGGTGGTTCCTCATCCTTTTAGAATATGACTTAAAGTGCGTGGTTCCTCGCGCAATCAAAAGTCAGGCGTACGCAGACTAATTGGCAATCTTCCCATCTAGAGTATTTGAACCACCCCGAGAGAACATCCCAGGGGATGACTTGCAGGCAAACTTTCTGGAGGCTGACCTTGAAGAATGGACGATGCAATTCGATGGTTCTTCGACAGAAAAGAAAGGAGGGGGCAGGGTTATTTTCTCTAAAGGAAAGGAGGAATTTTGCCTTTCCTACAAATCAGATTTCCCTTGCTCCAATAACGAAACAGAGTATGAGGCGTTAGTACTTGGGTTACTAGAGGCCCCTCGAAGGGGCATCCGTTCACTATGTATCAAAGGTGATTCAAACTTGGTAGTTCAACAAGTGAACGGGGAGTACGCGTTGAAGCACCTCAGTCTAGCGCCCTTCAGAACGATCATCCAACGACTGATTAACCAGTTCCATCGGGTCAAGATAAAAGGACATCCTAGAACGATGAACCGGCATGCTAACGCCTATGCCACCATTGCACAGAAGCTGATTATGAAGACCGATACAACTACTGTGGTGATCCAACGAAGAACAGCCCCATCAGCGGTACAGTCAATTCTACCTATAGAGGGAGATCCAGATTGGAGAGGTGAGATCAGAAAACAGTTAAGAGTCTAGGGAAGGTAATATGGAACTGAGAGAGCTAGAGCAGTACTTTGTCAATCATGGCAACCTATACTTCAGGAACGCGAGAGGATGGTTATCAAGGTATGTTCGCCCGGAAGAGGCAGAACAAAGATTAGGGAAGACGCATGAGAGCCACTGTGAAACAATAGAGATCCCTTTGTACAGGTGAATCCAAAGGGAAGGATACTTTTGGCCAACGATAAAAGACGCAGTTGAGTTACAACAGAGGTGTGATAAGTGTCGGCTTTTCTTTCAAGCAGCTGAATGTCATTTCGTTGAGACTCAAACAGACTGGAGCCAGCCTTACATTGACTTCATCAAAGGCGGAGTTGTTCCTATAGAGAAAATAGATGTGATGGGACTCAAACGTAGGGCCCCATGGTTCAATGTCTAAGATGAACAGCTCTATCGGAGGGGATACTTCAACAGGCCATTAAGATGCATCACGAAAGAGGAGGCAGCTGAAGTGTTGAAACAAGCTCACGATCCAGCTCACATCGGAGGGGCAAAGTTATATGAACAACTAATGACCTTGGGGTAATATTGGCCAATTATGGCAAAGGACTCTGCTGAGTTTGTGCGAAAGTACAAGGCGTGCCAGCTGCATGGGAATATGATCCATGCTCCTGCGGTGGATCTACATTCTTTGGCCACTCTTTATCCATTCCACACTTGGGCGTTTGATCTGGTAGGAGCGATACACCCTTCATCAAGAGGAAAGATCTGGATAGTGGTGGCAACGGAGTGCTTTACAAAGTGAGCTGAAGCGATACCTCTCAGAAGAGCAACGGCGGGTGTGGTGGCTAACTTTATCAGAGAATATGTGATTTGTCGTTTCGGAATCCCGAAAGTCATCCTCTCCGATAATCGAACCCCCTTCGTCAACAAAGAGGTAATGATGCTCACTAACAGATACTCCATCGTCCATCATACTTCAATGGTGGCATATCCTAAGGGAAACGGGCAAGCTGAAGCGACTAATAAGACATTGTTCAATATTTTGGCCAAAACGATGGAAGACTTCCCAGGATCGTGGGATGACAAGATCCCAGCAATGCTGTGGGCCTACCGAACGACCAAGAGAAAACCCACAGGATACACACCGTTCTCCCTCGTGTACAGAGCCGAGGCAATCCTGCCAGTAGAGTTGGAAGTTCCTTTCGCTTGTTATGCCCTGCGAAGCAGCATACTCCCTCAGAGTAGACACGTACAGTTAGAGGCGTTGGACAAACACAGAGACAATGTGATGCAACACTTCCAAATGTACACGAGACAGCTCTCGAGGTCATATGATAACTTGGTGAGACCAAGGAGACCTCGTTCTAAAAGCAGCGGTGAAAAACATCAGAGTGCTTCCTCTACCTAAGTTTGCGGCGAAATGGGAGGGACCTTTTCATTGTGAAGGAGGCTCACGATTCTGGTTACTGTTTAATTTCAAAGATGGAAGAAGATAAACCATTCAAGATTAATAACAAATGGTTGAAGGTCTATCATGTATAAGCGAGTAACCTTAGAAAGATGATGTATCTAGTCTTCATAAATATACAAGACATTTTTGAAGTTATGTTGTTTGTTGCAACTAGAGTGCGATGGAAAATTGTAAAACTTTATTTTTGCAAGTAGTTATAACACGGAGGTAACAAGAAAACAAGATAAACTTCTCTTTACTTGAGCACACTCGATAAGCAGTTTCTCTCGTTTCAACTTCGCCAGACGAAGAGCTTCTTCGATATCCTCCACCTTTCGATTTACAGCTTCCAATAGAGGCACTAACTCAACCAGTCTCGCCTCTTCAATCCGTTGAGTTTCCAAGTGTTTCTACAGCAGCTCCCTCTAACTTTCCAACTGTTGACTCTTCAAAGTTTTCAAGTGCCCGATCAGCCAGTTGAATTGGAAGCCATCTCCGCCCAACTCCTTCAAATAACCCAAGAATTGATTAAGGAGGGGCCTAGTGACATTTGCAGTGGGGGTATTGACAAGCTCAGCAATAGCGGTTGCCATGCCCTGAAGCCTATGGCTCATCACTGAAATGTTTGAACGAAGGCAGTCAACAGTAAAAGTGTCAGGATGGTGAGCAGCAACTTGTTCAATCACCAAACGATGGCAGGCAGGTATTTGAGTCGAGTGGCGAAGAACCATGAGGCAAAACTCGTGAGGAGCCAATGCAGGCAAAGGAAGCTCACAGCCGGATTCCCTATCAGTCGGAGCACCCGTCGTTATGACTTGGCTCCTCAAATGCCGCTGGTTTTGGATGAGGTAAGGCGATAGGCGAAGGAGCTGGTCAAGATTGCTCTTCAACGCGAAGGGGCTCCCTAGCAACCTGAGGGCAGATAAGGGAAATAATGAGTTCGATGAAAGAAAAATCTTAACAAAGTGATTTTCATTGTTAAGTCACCGTTACTAGTGGAGTTTAACGAAAATCTTAACAAGTGGTTTTCAATGTTAAATCACAGTTACTGGTGGAGTTTGACGAAAAATCTTAACAAGTGGTTTTCATTGTTAAGTCACCGTTATTGGTGGAGTTTCACAAAAAATCTTAACAAGCGGTTTTCATTGTTAAGTCACCGTTACTGGTGGAGTTTGAACGTTTTGAAAATGAGATTCTTCTAAACAAAGAGATTGCACATTGTCAAGATAAAGGACAAACACCAAGACACAAAGAGAAAATGGCGAAATACCTCAGCAACTGCTGGAGCAAGAACGAGAGATATAAAAGAAGCTGCAACGGTGGGCGCCGTAGTGAGCAAGTTCATCTCCTCAGGAGCCTCCGGAGAGCCCCCAACTAGACGAACCTCAGCCAGAGGGACCTCAACACTTGATGAAGCTCCAAATTCAACAAAAGGAACTAGGGCCAAAATTGGGGGACAGCTTGAAGGAGCTGTTCGATCTTCCACAGATACATCAGCCCTTATAGGGAGAGAAGAAGGACCAGGGCGAGTAGATGAGCCAAAGGCAGCCTTAGAAATGGGTGGAGTCCCGAGGGATAACGGTGGGATTAAACCTGGAGAAAGCTGCGAACACAAAGCTAAGTGTTAGGCGCAAGGAACAACATGGAAAGTAAGGCACGCTGTAAATTTAACTTACCTCAGCGATATGGGCGAAAGGGGATAATGTAGCGATGGGCATTAATAGTGGAGGCTGAAGAAGGAAATCAGCCAGTGCAGATGCTAGTAACGAAGCAACTTCAACCTGAAATACACTAAAATATTTAGAAGATTCAGCAAAGTGAAAAGGATAGAAAAGAAGGATCTCAAAGTGTTTAGAACTTGTTACCTCGGGAGAACTTTGCAAAATTGGAATGATGTCTAGAGGAACCTCTGAGGGGATGACTCAGAAGAAACTGGGGGAGCTCCCTCTAGCTGAGAGGAAACTTCCACAGAGTCAACAGGGCAACAACCTGCGTGGCAGCCTCCACTGTGTGGCAGGGGACCAAACGACGGGAGTAAGTGAGCCCGATCATGGGAGAATGGGGGGGAGGTGCATCGACAGAACCACTCTCGAAGCTCCCTCCCACGAAAGGACTCACAGGAGGGTTGGGCATTTCTTCTTCAGCTTCCTACACCAAAGTTGCTTAGAGTTAGACAAATACAGTTTGTTGTAGAAAAATGAGTAAGTATGAAAAATAATAAACGCTTGCATACCTCTGATCCAGGGGGTGAGTGGGACGATGTCACCATTGGCGAGGAAGGAGGGGAAGCGGCTGGTGAAGCCCTCTCGGTGGGATGGTGCTCAGCGTCAGGACTGTCATCCAACGCTATAGCCCCAACAACAGAAGGAGCGGGGTGAGATGTACATTAGGAGCTCGTTTTTTATGGGACTTAGTACCCAGGGTCTTTTCTCTTGCACCGGGAGCACCAAGACTTAGAGGAACCCTTGCGCTCTTTCTTCGCTTTGGCCCCCTTCAGATGGATCTACTAAGATGGTAGGGAAGGCAACAGCAGGAGGAACGGTGGGAGTGTGCCATTGAAACTCAAAATTTATTCGACTCACCTCAGCTTGAATCTTCTTTCTTAACTCCTCACTCGCTTCGGCAGACATTGGAGGAGGAACAGAGGCGATTGGAAAGGCCTCCAAAGGAACTTGAGAGGAGAACTGGGACTTCGCCTTGGTAGAAGTTCCACTCTTAGAAACCCTTGCCCTTTTGGTTGAAGACTTGGAAGCTCAATCACCAGAAGTTGCACCAGTGGGGGCACCCTCGCCAGAAACACCTTCAGAAGGGGCAGGTTGTTTGGTTGTTGGGGCTTTCTTGGGTTTGGGAGTGGCAACGGGGATAATCGAGCAATAAGGAGGAAGCTCAGAGGGAGGCTCTTTGAGAGTTCGGCTCAAAGGAAACTCAACCCCAAAAACGGAATTACCCTTCAGCCCCAGCTCCAGGGCAGAAAACGAAAGAACTGGGGGATAGACAGGAGACCCCTAGATGAATTCATAAAACTGGGCCAACTGTTTCGGTTAGTACTTCGTTGCAAATAGGGGGGTCACGTCCCCTTGCCTGGTATTACTTGGAATGGTGACTCACTCAGATATCGTAAAACTCAACCCCCAAGCAGCAGTAGACGTGACCAAGGGGCAAGCCTCACTAAATGAGACTTTGGGGTGGGATAGCTGAAAAACTAAGCGAGGAACCCATTGATCAAAACCGAAATGGCGGCTGCATCGATTGGGATTGTAATGCTCGCGAGTGTATCCCCACTCAGTGTAGGAAGGGAGGTACCCCGGTGAGAACAGAAAAACCACAGCAAGCGAAGGGTTTTCAACGATGAGGTCCACAGTAGTTGGTTGGACCACCTTTGCTTCATGATTGAAAAAATCCCAAGTGTGGAGGAAGACTTGCTCTCCGTAAGGCCTCATCACAAAACAATCAGGTTGGTCAATGACGGCAATTAACTCTTTGCGACTCTGTTTCTTGTGGAAAACATAAGAGCGAGGGGGCAGGACAATTTCTCGGACGGTTAGTTTTGGTTGCTACTGCAGGGAAGCGAACGTAAAGGAAGCTTGACAAAATTATGGCATTGGCAAAATTGGCTAAGTTATAACGGCCAAGGGATCGGTCCATGTCCAAGTGGGTCCTGTTGAGCCAAGTGTAGAGGGATCCCAAGGCCATTGCCGCTAGAGGAAGCCTGACACCACGAGCCAAACGGATCAATAGGTTGATAAGGTCCCTCCGGGGTTGGTCGTTTGGTTTCCCAGGCAAAACGAAACGAGAAAAAATTACAAGAATATAAGCTGGCAATTCGAGCAGCCTCTTCGGCATCTAGTGCTTCATCAGAGTAAGGCACATCACCTGTGGGCTCAAGACCTAGAAGTTCACAAACATCTTCTAGCGTAACGGTAAACGCTCCCCACGCAGCTATGAAAATGTGGGTCGTAATGTTCCAGCGAGAAACTAGAACTGAGAGGGCGGCATTGTTCTTCGATAAAGTGAATTCGCCAAACCATTTAGCCCGATGCAACCCGACCTTAGTGAGAGTCACGGCGTGGGAGCTCGGCATGTGCGCATTCCAAGCAGCAAAATTAGCGTGGGAACCTCCAAGCCCCTCGAAATCAATATGGGACCAAGGGAAGTCACCTCGCTCGAGACGGAAGCGTAAAGTTCCCTCTGGGGGAGGAAGCCCCATTCAGTTGAATCCTCGTCCTCATCACCAAGAATCAAAGAATCATATTTGGCGCTGAAAGTACAAGTCTTGCAGAAGCTTGAGAAGTCATCGCCTTTGCCAAAGATGGGAGACCGGCAGTAAAAACTTAGTTGCTCTTGACGAGCAACATCCAATGAGGTGGCGCCCCCACTGGCAGCCGTAGCAAAGCGGTGGAGTTTGGTTGAGCACTGGTGCTGGGAGCCTTGGGAACGTTTGAAGAAGCCATGGCAGGTGGTGATGAAAGGAAAAGCTTAAACAGAGAAGAGATATGGACGAAAATGGAGGTGTATGGCCACAGGTGGCGGTGAAAGAGACGATGAGAGACAAGAAACCAGAGAAAACCTTGATAACAATGGAGGTTTGAGTTTTTTCTCTCTCTAAGTGCTCTGGGAGTTGAAGAAGACGAAGACAAAGTAAGGGAAAAATGGCTAAGTGTCTTGAATAATAGATGATTGAAATCCTTTACTTCCCCTTTTTGAGTTTCCCACCACCGCACGTGCAAAGCCGTATGTAATCATTTCAAGTGGACACGTGGCACTTCGGGAAGTGTTCTGATAGTTAAAAGACGGCACCACATCATTAATGAAGTGACACGTGGGGAATAAAAAGGGTTAGAAAAAGTTTGAGTTTGGCGCCAAATGTTACCACGGTTTAAAAAGCTACCATGTCCCCTCGCCACAAGTCCAAACGGAGTTTAACTATGACTCAGGTACATCGGGGAGAATTTTATAGTTCAACAGTTACTTTGAGGAGAATTCCACAAGTTTAAACGCTAGGAATGCCTAGGAGGGAGATTTTACACCGCTAGGGGCAGTACTAACGCAAATACCAACTGCTTACAGCTATGTTACACAAATGGCACGAAACAGCACAGACAGGGGAAAACTCCACTTCCCAAGAGTCAGAACGGATAATTGACAGGTTCCTCGGGCGTTTCGAGAAAATTCCAATAGCTAAGGAAGGAGAGACAGAACGGTTGAAGCTCAACGACAGGAAAAAGTTGCGATGTCCTTTCGCTAATCACCGACAAGTCGCAGCGCTTCGGTTCAGGTACATCGGGGAGAATTTTACTTTTTCCTAGAAGTGATAACGGCAGAAGTTGTAACGAAGACAGAAATGTAAGATTTTTTTTTCACAAATAGAAGATTCATCGGATTGAGAAGTTTTCGTGTAAACATTTCTTATTCCCAAAACAAATCTCTGCATAAAGGGGCAAATGTAGGGGGGCTTGAAGATAATCTCGAGATTAGAGATAATCCCCCCATCCAATACAACAAACTCAAGGGATTAAGGCAGTTATGCAGCTCAGTGAGGCAGCTCAAACGAGACAGCTCAGCGTGGAAGCTCAAGAGAGGTAGCTCAGTATGGCAGACCAGGGAGATCTTTAAGCGAAGAAACTGGCCGAGAGAGCTCATCCTTTAGCTTCGTTGTCTTACTTAGTCTTGTTGTATCTTTTGTTTATATTGACTATGAGTTGTTACGATTATAATGTTATTTTAGTGTGAGGTTAAACATTATTCGCGAGAGACCAGACCTGGCAGGACGTGGGAGAGCTTCCATGCTCTATCGAATGACCTCGCTGTGGGAACTTCAGAGAGACTTGATTTGGAGGATTGAGAAGTGAGGCAGCGTTGGGGCTTTTCCTGACCATCTTAGATACACCTAGTAAAACACCGGAAGACCTTTGATAGTGGAACCTTGGGCGGAGCAGCCTTGAGTTCCATCGTGCGTTGAGTTGTGAACCAAACAGCTATCTACTTAATGTCACATTTACTTTAAGTGATGTCACTAGCCAACTAAGCAATGTCAAATCTGCACTTGAGTAAACCACCGTGGTATTTGGGGTTGTCAAACAGTTGGTGAGCCACCTCTATGATGACAGCCCCCTAATGCACAGTGGTTAGGCAAAAGGCATGTCTTGGCATTTAATGTTTATGACGTGGAGCTGACTAGTCCATCAGGCATTTAATGTTTGTAACATAAAGTATGAGGCATGTCTTTCACAGTTATAGAGGACTGAAGCATCTCGGGAGTGGTGTGTGGGCTATTTATTGGCCTCAATTACTTCTGAGAGAGGGTTCTTTTCTAGAGATTATTGGCTAGAAAGAGAAAGAAGTTATTGCAAAACCAGAGCTCTTACTTACCCACCATTGTCATTTACTACGGAGCTTTTAATATCTGACTGGAGACCGTTGAGGGTTGGTGTGTTGACAGCCTGCCAAGGTGTGTCTAGGATGCTTATCTCTCTCTCTCTCTCTAAACGAGTTGCTTCTGAGTTCATTATTATCTTCTGAGTTATACAAGAGAGATTTGTGAGTTCAAACGGAGTTTATCTTCACTAAGTTGTGATCGTGTGTCTTGTAATTAATCAGGGTTGTTCTCGGTTAACTTATCATTACTATGCTCAAAAGGGGCTACGCCTCCATCTAATCTAAAGTACCCTCTTACAGTTGTATATTACGACTCTAGATTGATCGCGAACAAGCTTAACGGAGAATGCGAAGTAAGGAACTCCAGAATGATTGCTTACAAGAATACGGCGAGAGATCTCCTTCAATTGTTCGAGTCTTCCTCAGTGGAGTAGCTTCCAAGAAATGAAAATAGCCATTCAAACGCCCTTGCCACCCTGTCTTCGGCCATCGATACCGACCTGAAAAGGACGATCGAAATGGAATACATAGACCAGCCGAACATCCAAGAATCAAATCAGAATCTCTGCGTTCTCCAAGTGAATTTAGCTCCGTCTTGGATGGATCCCATCTTATCCTACTTAAGGACTATCCCCAGATGGTAAAGAGGCACACAAGCTAAGGATCAGGTTTACTAGGTATTGCCTTTAACTCCAAGGGAAAACTGTATCGGCGATCATTCATCGAACCTTTACTAAAGTGCATTCACCCAAATCAAGTTAAAGGACTTTTAAGCGAAATGCACGAAGGCAACTGTGAAGCTCACACCGGTGGAAGATCGCTCTCCTGCAGGGCGATCTCTCAGGGATATAGGTGGCCCTTCATGCAAAAAGAGTCATGAAGTTCGTCTGAAAGTGCGCCAAGTGTCGGTTGTTTTCGCCGTGACCTGAATCCCCTCACCGATCCATGGCCTTTTGCTTAATGGGGCATGGACATAGTGGGTCGATTACCTGCTGCATAGGGGAATCGATAATATCTAATAACAGCGACCGACTATTTCACAAAGTGAGTTAAGGCTAAACCACTCACCCACATCAGAGAGCGAGACGCCATAAGATTCATTTAGAGGAATCTCATCACACGATTTGCAATCCCAAGAGCGTTGGTTATCGACAACGGAAAGTAGTTCAACAACGACTCTTTCTGTGATATTTGTGCAGAACATGAAGTCAGAATCCTCAATGCATCAGTAGTCTTTCCCCAGTGCAATGGACAGGCAACGATAACCAACATAATTGTTCTATCGGGAATCAAGCGTCGATTTCCAAAGGACGATGGGTGGACGAACTTCCCTCCGTTCTTTGGGCATACAGGACAACCCCAAGAAAGCCAACAAAAGAGACTCCTTACTCCCTTTGCCTACGGTATGAAAGTTGTTATCCCTTTGGAAATCGAACTTATAATGCTCAAATCGAAGATTTTTTAAGACGGCCAATGATGACCAAATAGCTCACGAATTGGATTTGGTAAAGGAGTAAACTCTGATTCATTTGGCCGCCTACCAGCAAGAGTTGACAAAACAGCATAACAAGAAGGTCAAGGTCAGAGAATTCCAGGTCAACGATTTGGTCCTCAGAAAGATGCTACCAGCTGCAAAGAAGTCATCAGATGGGAAACTTGTGTCTGGCAAGGACCTTACCTAGTAGTCTCAAAGGGAGGCGGGGGATCATATAATTTAGAAGAATTAGATGGAAGAGTAATCCCAAGGTCATGAAATGCCATGAACCGTAGGAAATCTTATCATTAGATAGGAAGTCAAATATTTTTCTTTTTTCTTTATGCACAATAAAACGATCGACAGTTAGTTGTTAAAATTATTCAAAAATTTTGGCTCAAACCTTCTTTTTATTTAAACCCACTCAAGCAGTGGTATGACTAATAAGAAAGGTCGGTCGCCTAGAAGAGGCAAAAATCCACGTAAGAACTGGGTGGTACAACTCAGACGTGAGTTAGTAACCTGCGTTTGGCACCAAAACCAATTTGAGAAGTAAAATGATCTAGAGTAGATCGGCCTAGAAAAGGCAAAAATCCACTCAATAAGTGGGATGATCTAAACTAGATCGACCTAGAAGAGGCAAAAACGCACATAAGAATTGCATGGTGCAACTCAAATGTGAGCTGGCAGCCTACGTTTGGCACTAAAACCCACTTGAGAAGAGGTATAATCTAGAGTAGATCAGCCTAAAAAAGGTAAAACCCCACTCGAGAAGTGGTATGATATAAAGTAGATTGGCCAAAACCCACGTAAGAACTGCATGGTACAACTTAGATGAGTTGGTCGCCTGTATTTGGCACCAAAACCTACTTGTAAAGTTGTATGATCGGCCTAGAAAAGGCAAAATCCCAATTAACATAGATCGGACTGAATTAGGCATATCATTTACTTATGGTCGACCTCAAATGAGCAAAAAATTAAACACGTCGCCCCAGTCTAACACTAGACCTGAGATGACTAAGGACCAAATCAAAGTGACATAAGCCAACTAGTTTAACTTGCAAACGAACTATTTGTTTTTCTATTAAGAAAAAAGAAATCTTAGTAAAACAAATAACATTGGGCAGATGCCAAACATGGTCTCAAAAGCACAAATTATAATGTCACAATCAAAATAGCAAACGGCCTGGCTGTGATGCAAAAACTAAACAAGTGCACGACAAAAAATCAAATGAAATGAGAACACAATTTTTCATTAATAATTAAAATGGTCATAGGCCTACAAAAGTGACCATTATGGGTCAAAATTAAAACTACATGAAACAAAAATTAAAGGCTGGGGCAGACTGATCGATGGCAGCAAGCAGGCTGGATTGCTCCATGGCGATATCAACATCTTGAGTTTTTGGAGGTAGTCCCCCCCGAGAACGAAAACGGTAAGAAGGGCAAACTGATCGCGACGATCTGGAACAAAGGATCAACAATAGAAGGGTCGGCCACGGGGTTTGCCAAGGGTAGATGTTCAGCGTAAGCAGGATCACCCTCACCAATATTTCCCCCTTTACAGACCGGTTATCCAGCCCTTGTTGAATGCAATGGACTCACAGTAGTCCAACTACGAGGCAACCTCCCAAACGGCCGCCTCAGACCCTTCATTATAGGCTTTTTCCTGGTTCCCTTGGGGGGGGAGTCCTTGACCATTCCCCTTGCCGCTGTTAAGGTTCGTTGATCGTCACATGTCGATTGGAAATGGTAGTTGGGGCAAGCGAAGGACCGAACTAAGTTTTGTTCGCCCTCCTTTTCTTTGCCCGTTCGGCCTCCTGACGCCGGTGTTCCAGCTCTAAGGCATCTTTTGGGGTGACCAACTTCTTCCTCTCAGCAGCATTTTGTTCGGCCTGGCTGCTGCTAGCCGTCTGTTTTTTAAGCTCGACTCTGACACCTCCCAAATCAACTGGTTTCCTTTTCCTGCTAGCCATGTCTTCCGAATCACTAGGGACTGAAGGGAATGAAAAATCTTCCACGCAAATGTGCTCTTCTGCTTTAACCTCCTCCCAAGGACGACCAGAGATACTGGCATTGTAAGAAGAAAGTGGGTCGAGATTGTCCAAGAACGAGTCAATATCCTCTTCCTCTTCCTGGTCAGAATCTGATTCGACTGAGATGACGTATGGGGAAGATTCCCCCAAATAAACCCCGCTTGCGGTCTCGCTGGGAATGGGGGTAGCAGTTGGAATGAAATCGTCGCCAACCACAATATAATCGGTGACCAAATCTTCAGAAAGAACTGTAAAAAATTTAATCGACTGAACGGTCAAATTGTAGTCGAGCAAAAATATGAGCTTCCCTCTAATGCGGACGAACACCTTCTGGAGTTTGACACCTCTAAACTTTCTCCAAATATTCAAGGTTAACTTGATAGGAGGACGGCTTTGTATTCAGAAAACGATCTGCGCAAAAATCAAGCCGATCATCAAAAACATTTCGAAAACTTGGAAAAAACAAAAACAACTAGACGACTTACCAGGAACCTCGTTTGTGGCAGGATCCGTGAGACTGTCATAGTTTTTGCCATATAGATCCCCGGAGACCACAAGGATATTTTTGTCAATATCCTTCTGTGATCGGGGCAAATATGTAACCAAATTGCGGGACTTTTCTTGGGCTAGAAATGGTAGAGATTTGAGCTTAGGGCAGACCCCAAGTCATAACAATACCTGATCTCCTCACGACCTAGGTTCGTCCCACAAATTTGGTTAATGGCTACTGTACCCATCACAATCCAGTGAAGCTACCATTTTCTTGAGCTGGGAGTATTCCATAATAACGAAGCACCCTCACCAGTAATGGGTGAAGGGGGAAACGACCCCCCACCCCTCTATTATGGCAATTGTCACAAAAGCTACCTCATCAGAGGGAAAGATCCATGATATCCTCTTCCTCTAGGGATATCCTTATGTTGACACTACCAGAAATTCCATATTTGTTACGAAATTCCCGAAAGTTATTAGCTGCAAATACCTCATACTTTCTACCGCGCTTAGACATGGCGAGAAGAAGAAGAAGAAGAAGAAGAAGAAAAAGATAAGGAAAATTCCTTCCGATAGCTAAAACTTTAGAGAGAAAGTTGAGCAAGAATACCTCCGTATTCACTGGAATGATAAGGTATAAGGCTTTGAGGGTTTTATACCTTCTGTCTCCTGTCACGTCATCCGTCGTCCGTCGCTTGGGATAGACAACCACGCGCGCGCACGCCATCGTTACCTTAGAAAGTGACGCTGGGTCACGTGGCCCAAGGGTGGAAGTAGGGGCGAAATGATTCCCCGACCAATGATTTGAATTCCATCGCGTGGCCTAAGGAACAGGTGCGTACAAGCTAGAGAATGTGTCCCAATAACTGTATAAAAACACGTGGCTAACAAATTAAATACAAGGTCGGGCCGAATAGCGTGTTCATCGATCACCCCAACCTTGGGGGCAATTGAAAGGAGAACGGACGAGACCATGTCACGTGCGCCATGTCTCGTGGATACCAGGTCATAGATATTAAAAGACCACGGTATTAGGAGATCAAGATATTGGAAGACCACGAATATAAAGGGAGATAAATCCAAATCTTGAAGGATCATACTAGCGGGTTGGAAGTACAGTCCCTATAGGACTCTATGACTTATAATTAAGATGAACATGAAGAGACTTAAGTAGGATCCTTAAGCTTATAAATAAGGGCGACCTCACCCATTATGAGGGTATTGCTTATAACTTGCACGTGGTGACTTGGACTCTCAGCTAGCAACCCTAGCACTCCAATCGCCATTATTCTTCTTACATAATAAACCGATCTCCCTCTCTTTCCCATGGACGTAGGCAAATCTCCCTACCGAAGCACTTACATTTAGTCTCCTTTATTCTTTCACTGCATTCATAATTGTTTAAGGGCTAATCTTTAAATACTGCTTTTATTGTGGGTAATATTCCCTACAGGTGTGAAAATGTTTTATGGGCTTGGCACATTGGGCTTAAACCCAAATTGTAATGGAGTTGATGTTGGTTTTATAATTGTAGGTTCATATATTGATTTTATTGGGCTAGTCAAGAAGTGCAGAATTTATTATTTAGTCCAAGGCATGGTGGAGAAGATTATTTTGGTCCCAAATAAAGATTTCGAATTATCAAAGTATTTATGGGTATGGCGCGGGATTTTACAAATCTCCCCTACAGTTCGTGGTAAAGCTTTTCAAAGAAGGGGAAGGCACTATTTGTCTGGGATCTTCAACGTTTAAGGCTATAGTGCTAGGGTCAAGCTTTTCAAAGAAGGGAAGAATGACGTAAATTGAAAATATAAATAAAATGTTAGTATGAATAATATTATTACGATATATAAATAAGGGGCTAAACGCAAATTTAACCCTAATGTTTGGGTCTTTTCAACTTTCGACCTTTTGTTTCAATTTTTGCAATGTTAACCCTGAAGTGTAAGAATCTCAACATTTTTAGCCCTCTGTCAAACCTCTATTAAGAGACTTGACGGAGGTGGTTACTAGACAGCAATGGGTCCTCTTATGTGGCATTTTAGCCAATAAAAGGTTGCCATGTGGCAAAAAAAATTATAATTTCAGTTGACATTTAGCAAAAAAAATATATATTAATTTAAAAAATGACTACTAAACTAATTAATTACAAAAAAAAAAAAAATAATAATTAACTGTTAAACAGATTAATAAAAGACTAATGAACCTAATAATAATAAACCTAGTAAACTAATAAACCTAATAATAAAAAGTTAAATAATTAACTAATAAACCTAAATATAAACCCTTTCTCACCTCTCCCAAACCCAAAACCCCTCCCCCCCGCCCCGTCACCCCCACCCCCTCACCAACGTACCCCAGCCCCCAGCCCCCAGCCCCTCATTAGCCCTCTCTCTCTCTCTCTCTCTCTCTCTCTCTCTCTATATATATATATATATATATATATATATATATATATATATATATCAAGGTTCTAAAAAACGCGGGGCGTGATTAAAGCGTGGAGGCCAAGCCTTAAGCCTTAGAAGCCTAGGCGGGCCTTAGGCGTAAAAAGGCGTTTAGACCTTCTTAATATATTTTAATATTTTTTAACCATAACAAGGCTATTAAAATACTAAAACTGTACATATCATAAAAATATGTCTGAATATATGCAAATTAAAATACTATTTGATTATTTTGGATGAGATAATAGTCCGGTTTGTAAAAAAAATCTTTAAAAGGCGATATCGTTTCACTAAAGCATTGTTGTTTTTAGAAAAAAGTGTGACTTAAGGGTTTTTCCAAGAATAAGGCGTGAAAAGCGTAAGGTGGGGCATTTCTCCCAAGCCTCAAGCCTAGGCGTGCCTAGGCGGGTTTTTTAGAACAGTGATATATATATATATATATATATATATATATATATATAGAGAGAGAGAGAGAGAGGATAGCTCACCTACATCATGCACTATACATCACACCGTATATCGCACCTAATTCTAGGCCGTAGAAAACTTTTGTTTTCAAATTTTATATGTTTCTCTTGAAATTAACCTTCCAATCAACTCATATGCAAAAAATTAGGTCAAAATACATTTTATAGCTATTTTTAAAAAATTCACAAAAAACTGCTGGCGCAGACCCTAATAAATAAGGTAATTTTAGCAAGTTTTTGTGCATTTTTTAAAAATAGCTATAAAATGTATTTTGACCTAATTTTTTGCATATGGGTTGATTGGCAGGTTAATTTTAAGGGAAAAATATAAAATTTGAAAAAAAAAAAATTTAGGGCCTAGAATTAGATGTGATGCACCGGTGATGTATAGAGCAGGATGTACTATAGCTTGGCTCTCTCTCTCTCTCTCTCTCTCTCTCTCTCTCTTTATATATATATATATATATATATATATATGTGTGTGTGTGTGTGTGTATGCATATGTCATCAAATTGTCGTAGTGCATATATGCGAGTGAATAAATCATGTTCGTAAGTAAGAGGAATAAAAGTTGCCCGAAGATACTTCATTTTGCCCCACTTCACAATGGCCTTCTTTCCTCTCTCCCTACGCCTTTTGACACAACCCATTCTACCAAACTTTTACATGCCCAAATAATTGTCATCACCAATCGGACACATTTAATTCCCCATTAACGCTTGCATTCAAAAACCTTCTCTACGTCAAACCAGTCAACAAAGGAATCAAGATTAAGCTTACCCTCAAAGACTCATTTCCAAGCGCACGTCCCCATGCATAATCTACACCAAAATGCGAATAAGACAAGCTATATCATTGAAATCAATATCGACTTCCGGAAACGGATCAACCAATTATTCTTTCGACGAATCATCATCATAGTAACCCTGCCCACATTCAGGAGGACGTGGGGAGGTGTGTAACGATGGCTGGTTAATGGCTCGATGGGGATGCAGTGGAGGAACCGGCACATCCCTCTGTTCCCTATGTCGGTATAGACAGTTACACTCAATATCCCTGGTTGTCCACAAGTGAAACATTCGCCTCTAGTTGTATGAACTTGTACCGGAATCTGAATAGGATTCTGAAATTCTTCGACATTCGGAACATAGTCAAGGTGCACGAAGTGCTCTGGCTCAACTAGGGCTGACAATTATTGACACGGTAACCCGTTTACAGTAATAACTCGAAATGACCCGAATATGACACGATTAGCTTGTATAAATTTAAGAGCGCCCAAAACTCATACTCAAATAAAAATCAACGCGACCCGAAAATGACACGACTAGCCCGAATTGCCACCCTCAACATCCTGGTTAACTTCCTCATCCAACTCAGAGCCGACAAATTCGTCGTATATCGAATCATCGGGCATGTAGTCCAATAGCCACTCATGGGTACATAGTATACCATTGTCTTTCGCCCATTTTATGACACCATGTATGGATACGACTGAATGTTGATCAAACAGTCATGAATCCACCATTTGAGTACCAACAGCCTCTAACATGGTTCAAAAACTCGGCCGAGTTAACTCGGAATCGGCCGAGTTAACTCGGAATCGTAAGGCAACGATACGAAACCGAGCCACGTTACGAATAAAATCATGTCTCGGACGATATGGACCTAAATCGCCGAAATACCGGCCGGTACGAGTTGGACAGCCGAAATACCGGGCGTAACGGCTTTATCTCGGCCGAGATTATGTAAAAAGTAAAAAAAGATGTAGTAAACAACAAGAACAGTAAGAAATGTCACGGGTTTGTGTCGAACGTACCTTTTGGCAGCAATCTTTGTAGAAAACAACAAGAATAGTAAGGAATCTCACGGGTTTGTAGCCACGGGTTCAGCTATAAATTGAATCTCCATCTATTCAGAGCATCAATCACAGAAATCTTTGTAGTTTCATTCAATCTCCCTCTTCATCTCTTCTTTTCTGTCGGCAGAGAAATTTCAGGTATGTGTTTTGTGATTTGCGTTTTGTTGTTTACTTAAGGCTGTGAGGTGTGCGGTTTGAGGTGCGTGCGGTTTGAGGTGCGTGTGCGTGTGTTTGGTTTTAGCCGTGTGTTGTGAGTGAATCTCATGTGTTTACATTTTAGCCGTGTGTTGTTTAGGGCTGTGAGGTGTGCGTTTTGTTATAAAAAATGTTATAACTGTTCAGCTATAATGTTATAAATGTTCAGCTATAAATGTTCAGCTATAAAAAATGTTCAGCTACAAATGTTAAAAAAAATGTTACAAAAAAATGTTATTCTAAAGAAAATGTTACAAAAAATGTTATAAAATTAAATTTTTTAAAGAAAATGTTATAAACTGTTAAATGTTATAAAAATGTTTATTTTTTAAATGTTAAAAAAAATGTTACAAAAAAATGTTATTCTAAAGAAAATGTTACAAAAAATGTTATAAAATTAAATTTTTTAAAGAAAATGTTCTAAATTGTTAAATGTTATAAAAATGTTTATTTTTTAAATGTTATAAAAATGTTTATTTTTTAAATGTTAAAAAAAATGTTACAAAAATATGTTATTCTAAAGAAAATGTTACAAAAAATGTTATAAAATTAAATTTTTTAAAGAAAATGTTATAAAAATGTTTATTTTTTAAATGTTAAAAAAAATGTTACAAAAAAATGTTATTCTAAAGAAAATGTTACAAAAAATGTTATAAAATTAAATTTTTTAAAGAAAATGTTATAAACTGTTAAATGTTATAAAAATGTTTATTTTTTAAATGTTAAAAAAAATGTTGCAAAAAAATGTTATTCTAAAGAAAATGTTACAAAAAATGTTATAAAATTAAATTTTTTAAAGAAAATGTTATAAACTGTTAAATGTTATAAAAATGTTTATTTTTTAAATTTTAAAAAAAATGTTGCAAAAAAATGTTATTCTAAAGAAAATGTTACAAAAAATGTTATAAAATTAAATTTTTTAAAGAAAATGTTATAAAAATGTTTATTTTTTAAATGTTAAAAAAAATGTTATTCTAAAGAAAATGTTACAAAAAATGTTATAAAATTAAATTTTTCAAAGAAAATGTTATAAAATTGTTAAATGTTATAAAAATGTTAAAAAATTTAAATGTTATAAATTTTTTTAAAAGAAAATGTTAAAAAACTGTTAAATGTTATAAAAATGTTTATTTTTTAAAGAAAATGTTATTTTGTAGGATGGCTCCAAAATTAGATATTGGATCGGAACATGGAACTGCCATTGGTGGAGATAAGAGGAAGGTTGCTTGCAATTATTGTGGCAAGGTTTGTAGTGGTGGTGTCACAAGACTGAAAGAACACTTGGCAGGAGTACAAGGGAATGTTGAACCTTGTCGTCATGTACCTCGGGAGGTAGCAGTTATGGTGAAAAAGGTGCTTGTTGATGGTGCCAAGCAACGGGACCTTGAGAAGAGGAAGAAGGAGAAACAAGTTGAGAATTTGCGTGACCAAGCCCAACACTACGATGAAGAAGAAGACTCTGATGATGAGATTGAAAATGATGTGACCCGTTTAGAATTAGCACAGTTGAAGGCTGCTATGAAAGAAAGCCGAAGAATGGCAAATGAAGAACATAGACATTCCATTTCCGGGGCAAGACCATCCACATCTGCGTCTAAGCGACCGCACGTGCCACGATCGTGGTCATTGAGACAGGGGGTTGAATTGCCTGCTCAAGGAATTGACCCTTCCATGTTTAGGTCGAGGAAGTCTAGTCAGAAAACTGTCAAATCCATGTTCTCTACAGGTGGAGTCAAGAAGGTTGGGAAGGCCATTAGCAAGTTCTTTCATTTTAATGCCATCCCGTTTCATGCTGCTGATAGTGGACCAGCCTCTCAACATATGATTGATACGATTGCTACGGCGGGTCCAGGGATTAAAGGCCCTAGTGGTTATCAGATTGGAGGTGTTTACTTGGAAGAGGAGGTAGAAGAGGTGGATGCATACATAGCAACTCTAAAGGAGAAATGGCCCGAGTATGGTTGTACAATCATGTGTGACGGGTGGAGTTCAAGGACGAAGAAGCCTATCATAAACTTCATGGTATACTGTGATCGTAATATGATATTTCACACTTCTGTTGACACAACTAACAAAATCAAGTCGGCGGAGTATATTTTTTCCCTTATGGATAAAGTTGTGGAGGAAATTGGTGAGGCACACGTCGTACATATTGTCACTGATAACGAGCCAAATTTTAAGGCGGCTGGCGCGTTATTGATGGCGAATAGGAGACACTTATTTTGGTCACCTTGTGCAGCACACTGTCTTGACTTGATGCTCGAGGAAATTGGAAATATGAAGTCAATCAAGTCGGTATTGAATGATGCCAAATCAATTACCTCGTTCATATATAACAGTCAAAAAGTTGTGAATTTAATGAAGGAGTATACCAGAGATAGGGAGTTGCTAAGACCAGGCATTACGAGATTTGCTACCGAGTTTATTGCCCTTGAGAGTCTCATTCGCTATCAGTCTGAGTTGAAGCGAATGTGTACCACGAATGAATGGCGTGAATTCAACCGTGAGAGGACCCGAAGGAGTGCGGCCACTAAAGTGTCGGATTTAATTCTGGCAGATCGATTCTGGCAACGGGCTGCCGAAGTTGCCAAGATTATGGAGCCCTTAGTTTTGCTTTTGAAGATAGTAGATCAAGATAAAAAGCCTACACTCTCTATCATTTACGAAGGGGTGGATAAAGCAAAACTAGCAATCCAGGCGAGTGTTAAAAACTGGAAGAAGTATTGGCAGGTGATCGATGGAAGATGGGAGAGACAATTGCATCGACACTTGCATGCCGCGGGATATTTCTTAAATCCGGTGTTTCAGTATTCATCCAATTTTTCAAACCATCCCGAAATAAGAGCCGGACTAAAAGAGGTCATCAAAAGGCTAGAGCCAGACGTACAAAAACAGGCATTGGCAATAAATGAGGTATCACATTTGTTTCCATCGAGTTATATTTATTTCATATATGTATTGTTTCTAAATTGATTTGTTTGCCTTTTAGGTTAAACTCTTTACGGATAGGAGAGGGGAGTTTGGCTCAGATCTTACCAAGCAAGCAGTCAAATCTTCTCTTCCAGCTGAGTGGTGGAAAAATTACGGTGAGGATGCACCCAATCTTAGGCGCATTGCTATCAAAGTATTGAGTCAAACATGCTCATCTTCGGGTTGTGAGAGGAATTGGAGCACATGGTCTCTCATCCATACAAAACTTCGCAACCGATTGGCAATAAAAAAATTGCATAAATTGGTGTATGTGCATTACAATCAGAGACTTAAAGTTAGAAATTTAATGTACATGCGAGAGACTGAAGATTTTTACAATCCGATAGACTTGAATTTAATATTTGAGGAGGATGACATCTTGGATGAGTGGACCCGAGAGAATGATGAAGGGGTCTTACCAGCCGATGATTTAGACTGGTTGGATGAAGGTATTCAACAAAACGAAGGGGAAGGACGACGGGGGGATCACAATCAACCGGCACCGATCAGTGTTCTTTCCAGTTCTGATGATGATCATGGTGGTGATGATAGTTGGCAAGATATTCCAGGTACTTATGGTAATCATGAAGATGACGATGACGACGATGATGATGATGATGATGATGATGATAGTGATGATAATGATGATGATCAAGGTGGTGGTAGGGGAGATGTTAGTAGGGGAACAACGAGTGATAGCCGACAAAGGAGCGGAGTTGGTGGTAGCCACCAAAGGGGTGGTTCTTACAATACTGGTACACATCATGATGGTGGTATGACATGGGCACAAGGAGATGAAAATTACTATGCCACGCAAGACACAGATCATGGTTATCGCCCGGGAATCAGTCAACAACGGAGGCATTTAGATAATTTGACGAGATTCCCTAGTAGCGACGAGTATTCAAGCGGATATGATCAGCAACGTCTTGATGATCAACTACGAGCCATGGGTTTAATGACAGATCATGGATATCGTGCTGGAAGACATAGTATCTCTGGGAGACTCCCTAGTGGGAGTGGGAGTGGCACAGATAATTATGGTCCGGCACAACTTTCAAGATCTACTAGTACTAGTACAGGTGGTTACTATGATCGTTATAGAGACCATTACGGATCTACTAGTAGCGGCGCAACAGGTGGTGATTATTATGGATATAATCAAGGCACGCAATATGGTGGGTCTTCAACTGATAGTTCTGGGTATAGAGGTTTTGGATATTATCATCACGGTAGTCAACCGGGAGATCGTCAACCACAGTTTCCAAATTATGGATCATCTAGTCAGTCATCCCAACCATCTGAGCAGCAATATAGTTCATATTTCTTTCCTTACCCAACTGAAAGAAATTACCCCTATCCAAATCCGTATGATCGATACCGCAACTAGATAGGGAGATGAAAACCATGAAACATTGTAATCATTTATATTTATCTTCCACGTAAATTTTTTATCTAGTTTTATGTGGCATTATTTTGTTTTTCAATATTATTATTGGTTTACTATGCAATATTGAATCTGACAACTCTGCCGCGCTTCAGTATAACCAATTCTACAATCCAATGCATATTGAATGATGGGTTTGAATGTATCTCATTGGTCCACATTGTTAATCTTATTTTTTTAAAATTTTCTATATTTTTTCCGGAATTTTTTGCGCTCTCTAAATAGCGTATCTTTGCGTATCGCCCGATACCGCGACCGATACCGCGACCGAGTTGAAATTCGGGTGTCCGATACCGGGACCGATACCGAGACTTTGAACCATGGCCTCTAACAAAACTCGATCCGAGAAGGGAGAAGTAAGTCGGTACACATATGGCTCATTAACGGGTCTTTTATCGGCTATCAGCTCCATCCTCACATCGCGGGAGCAGCTTAGGGGTATATTTGGAGCGCTCGGGTGGGGTACGTAGTAGAAAAGGGTCGCGGTTGATAGTTTGTCGAGTATGGGTCACAGGTCATAGGAGGGAGAATGGGGTTCGAGTGTGTTTAAGGATTAAAGTTAGGTTGGAATTTGAAAAGAGCAATTCTAGAACCGCAGAGGGGTTGCTCTCCCCTCGTCGAGCTTTGGTGAGGGCCAGGTGGTGACGGGGAGTCGCCGAGGACCGGCGCAACCTGGGGGCTGGGATCGAGCATGAGTGTTTGAGAAGCTACGGTTTCGCAAAAGGGTTTGGATGTAGGGTACTGGAGCAGTAGGTTTTTGGTGCGTCGGAGCTCTAGCAGACATCTCATAGCCACGGCGAGGATCGTCGGTGGTCTGTAAAGGCCGGGGGTGGTAAGTTGTGGGGTGGTGGTTTGGGTTGTGGGGTGGCCTGGGTGCGAGGCTGAAGTAAAACGGCTAGAGGTTTAGGTGGTGTGAATGTAGATTTGTTTGGGCGGTGGTTGTGTTTGGGATTTTGGTAGCTAGGCTTTGGTTGTTGGATTGTTGCAAGGCTAGGGTTTGTTGCGAAGTTGATGCAACAATGTCGTCATTTGCCATCACAGGCGCAGATTCGGCGAGGAGGGGTTTGAGCATCCTCTTGATCTCTCAAAGTCTTTCTTCCAAGCATTCAACACGTTTGTTCATCTGCTTGTTTCGCGTATCCACCATTATCACCAACTGTATCCTACAAGAGCAAACGCGGCTCTGATACCACTTTGATGTCAATTAGGAAGCGAAAGCGAAAATAAATCACACGATCATAAACAAGCAATCTTAATATTGTTTAAAGGCACTATTTTCTCATTAGCTCGTAATCATAGAGTGAAAACTAATTACAAATGAGAGTCTAAGCTTTTATTTGTAGCCTAATAGTAGCTTGGGGAGGAAGTCTCCTAATTAATAAAGATAACTAAATAACCTAGTTAAAACGGGTAATTAAATAAAAGATAAATCCTAATAATTAAAATAACTTGCTGAAAAAATTAAAAAATAGAATGAAAAGAGAAGAGTCCCCCCGAGAAAAAACTGTGCTGCCGCGCATCATGTTATCTCTTGAGTTGTTCTTTGTCTTGGATCTTGGGTGTGCATGAATCACTCTATTGAGTTCCGCACAAAAAATTGGTATCAAAGCTTTGGCTTGTAGGGTCTGTGCTTTGTGTACATCCAATGTGATTATAAAATTCCCAAGTGAGATCTTGGTCTTGGCCCGGTTGTTTATTGTTGAAGACTCGTTTTAGAGATTAGATAATGGCTACATCTAAGGTTGCAAAGGTTTCAACGGTGAAGTTTGATGGTAAATCCATTAATTTTGGCATGTGGCCATGGCAAATGAGAGATGTGTTAATTTAATAATGTTTACATAAAGCTTTGAGAGGCAATTTGGCTAAACTCGATGATATATCGGAGGATTATTAGAGAGAATACGACTTGTAAGCGTGTATCATTAACCAATTAAATCTCGCGCAAAATGTGGTATACAATGTGATGGAGGAATCAGCGGAGTCAATATGGAAGAAATTGGAAGACAAATATATGACGAAGGACATAGAGAATCGTCACTATCTCAAGATGAAATTATTCCGATTTGATTATTATAGTGAAGGCATATCGATGTCCGGACATCTCGATGAGTTTAATAAAATTATCTCCATTTTTTTAAGCTTTGACGTTAATATTGATGATTAAGATAAAACTTTGCTACTTCTGAATTCATATGAGCATTTGAGCAGCATATTGCTATATGGGAAGGAAGAAGTGAAGTTTGATGTTGTCTCTTCGGCATTGTTGGGAAGTGAGAAGCGAAAGAAGGAGAAGTGTGATTCTCAGTTTGATGCGTTGATTGCGCGGGGTAGGACCGAGAAGAGAAGGTAAGGTGGGAGAGGAAGCTCAAGGTCCAAGTGTAGGACCAGGCTTGGCAAATTTTTTGTGTTACAAGTGCAAGAAAAAGGAGCATTTCAAGAAGGGTTGCCCCAAGCTAAAGGCAAGAGACGATAAGAAACCGATGGCGGGGTCCGTTAATTCTGTTACTTTAGAGGATGATGAATTTGGGAGTACATTAATAGTTTCTTCACTGGAAAGCTATTCATATGAGTGGATTCTTTACTCTTGGTACTCTTACCACATGTGACCGAATAGAGATTTATTCCATACCTTTAAGGAGGTGGATGGAGTAAAAGTCTTTATGGGTAATGATCACGTTTGTAGTTGGAAGGGTATTGACATAAACAAGTAGAAGATGCATGATGGAGAGAATAGGAATCTCACAAATGTTTAGTATGTTCCAGAGCTAGTATGTTCTAGAGCTATAGAAGAATTTTATTTCTTTATGTGCTTTAGATTCCAAGAGGTGCAAGATTGTACTCGAAGGAGGAATACTAAAGGTTGTCTTGGTTTCCTTGGTGGTGATGAGAGGAGGAGAGGGATCCCTTATATTCTTCAAGGGAGCACGGTAGCATGCCATGCCTCAATTGTTGGTGATAAATAAGAAGAAACGACAGATTCCCCTAGACTTTAGCATATGCGTTTGGAACATGACGGGGAGAAGGCCATGACAGTGTTGTGTAAGGTTGCCAAAGGGTGCGAAGAGTTACAAGTTGGGATTTGTGAGCATTGTGTGCTTGGAAAGCAAATGAGGGTCAAATTTGGCACGGCGATTCATTGCACAAAGGACATACTTGATTACATTCACGCGGATGTTTAGGGTTCTTCTTAAACACTATCTTTGGGAGGTAGTCACTACTTTTGACGCTCATTGATGACTACTCTCGGTGAACTTGGGTCTAAACCATGAAACACAAGGACGGGGTCTTTGGGGTGTTTCTTAAATGGAAGAAGATAGTGGAGAATCAGACTTAGAGGAAGATCAAGGTGCTTAGGTCGGATAACGATGGGGAGTACCGATATGATCCTTACTCAAAGTATTATCGGGATGACGGCATGTTTCGATTCGAAAAACGTCACAACAAAATGGAGTAGCGGAGAGGATGAATTGAACCTTACTTGAAAAGGTAACGTGTATGTTGTCCAATACGGGATTGCCGAAGCATTTTTAGGCGGAGGAGAGGCTTTATCTTATGCTTGCTTCATTGTCAACCGTTTTCCATCTACCACAATTGACAATAAGACTCCTATAGAGGCTTAGTCGGGTTCACATCCTACTTATGCGATGATACATGTATTTGGATGCCCGGCTTATTTTCATGCTAGTGTGGGAAAAATTGATGTGAGAGCTCGTAAGGCAATTTTCATGGGGTTAAGGGATACAAGTTATAGTACCCGATAGATGAGAAGATGGTGATGAGTAGGGATGGGACTTTTGATGAGGCGTCTATGCTCAAGATGTCAAAGGTGGAAAGAAGATTCTCCGGTGGAGAATATGCGCGACAAGGTGCAAGTGGAGGTGACTACTTCAATTGACTCTTCAAGTGAAGAGGTGGAAGTAGGGGTGTGCAGAAAAACCGATCAAACCGACAAAACCAAGCCGAACCGAAAAATTTCGAGCCGGTTTTTTTTAAGGGTCGGTTCGGTTTTTATAGAACCGATGGTGTCGGTTTTGGCATATGAACAATCGGTTTGAACCGAACCGAACCGAATTAATTAATATATTTTTTAAGTTTATATTTACATACATTAGTAGCCTAGCAAGGGTGTTCTGGAACTACACGCGTCTAATATAAAACACACGCACGCGGCAGACACCTACTAAGGCTAAAGAAACCCTAACATGTTAACTTAACACACGCACGCCTCTCTTTCTCTCATTTCATTATATCTGAAAACCCTCTCTCATCTCACCACCTCACTTCTCTACTAAAAAACACCTTGCTCATCTCTCTCTCACCTCACTTCTCTACTAAACTAAATCCTCTCACTTTGGCACCTAAACTAAACTTCAGGTAAGCTCCGATTTACTTTTTGTTACAAAGTAATTTATTTTTTTTAGTTTAGATCTAAATATATGTGAGATTTTTGTGTTTTTTAGTTGAGATCTAAAAAAAATGTGCTTTTTTAGTTCGGATCTGATTTTTTTTAGTTTGGATCTAAAAAAATCCGATATATGATATTTGATACCAAAAAAAAATGCGAGATCTGGTTTTTTTTAGTTAATATCTAATATTTGATTTTTTTTAGTTCAGATCTAAAAAAAATATCTGATATTTGATTTTTTTAGTTGAGATCTAAAAAAAATGTGATATACCTAAAAAAAATACGATATCTGATATTTATTTAGTTAATATCTTATATTTGATTATTTTTAGTTCGGATCTAAAAAAAAATATCTGATATTTGATTTTTTTTAGTTGAGATTTGTTTTTTTTAGTTGATATCTAAAAAAAATGTGATATATACCTAAAAAAAAAATACGATATCTGATATTTTTTTAGTTAATATCTGATATTTGATTTTTTTTAGTTCGGATCTTAAAAAAATATCTTATATTTGATTTTTTTTAGTTGAGATTTGTTTTTTTAGTTGATATCTAAAAAAATGTGATATATACCTAAAAAAAATACGATATCTGATATTTTTTTAGTTAATATCTGATATTTGATTTTTTTTAGTTCGGATCTAAAAAAAATGCGATATCTGATATTTGATATTTTTTTTAGTTATCTGTTTCGGATCTGTTGTTTTAGTTGATATCTAAAAAATGCGATATCTAATATCTGATTTTTCTTTTGGGCAGAAATATGGATTCAGTAGTGGATGTTGATGACCCAAGGTCTAGAGAAGCAGAAGTAAAGGGTAAAATGATCCTCCAAAAAAGGCAAATGCTTCTAAACGAAAAGCTTGGTGTTGGGATCATTTTACCATCGTAAAATACTAGAAAAAACCTAGGGCTGCGTGTAATTATTGTGGGGTTACCTATGCTTGTGATTCCAAAAATAACGGAACTCGTAATTTGATTAATCACATAAATAATCAATGCAAGGTTTACAAATATAAGAATGAGGATAAAAAACAAAATATATTGTCTTTTGAACAAAAAAAAGAGGAGGGGAGTGGCAATCTTGTGGCTGCTAATTTCACCGTTGAAGGTTGTCGAAAACGTATTGCCGAAATGATTATAATCGATGAGTTGTCTTTTAAATTTGTGGAGGGTGAGGGTTTTAGAAGGTTAATGAATTACATTCAACCCAAAATGACTAAACTTCCTTCTCAAACAACGGTTGCTAGAGATTGTCTTAATATTTATATGGAAGAGAAAAAAGCCCTCAAAAGTGCATTAAGTGGTCAAAGAATTTGTATTACTACGGATACATGGACCTCAATCCAAAACATCAATTACATGTGTTTAACTGCACACTTTATTGATAAAGATTGGAACTTGCACAAAAGGATTCTTAATTTTTGTCAAGTTGAGAGTCATAAGGGTGATGCAATAGGGAAGGTGGTTGAGGATTGCTTACGTGATTGGGGTATAGAGAGCATTTGCACAGTCACCGTTGATAATGCAAGTTCCAACAATGGTACTATTCAATACTTGAAAAAAAAGACGAAAAGTAAGAAAAGCACCATTTTGGAACATGAATATATGCATGTAAGATGTTGTGCGCACATCCTAAATCTTATTGTGTGTGATGGTTTAAGGGAATTAGATGATTCAATTGTCAAGGTGCGTAATGCGATTAGGTATGTGAAATCGTCTCCGTCCCGATTGTCAAAATTCAAATTATGTGTTGAAAAGGAGAAAATTGAAAGTAAAAGTTTAGTGTGCTTAGATGTCCCAACTAGGTGGAACGCCACTTATATGATGTTAGAAGCGGCGGAGAAGTTTGTAAAAGCATTTGAGAGAATGGAGGATGATGATGATGATCATTACAAAGATTATTTTAGAAATGAGGAGGAAGATGAAGAGAGAGGGAGAGCACGAGTTGGAAGGGTGATATTGGGTCCTCCCGAAAGTATTGATTGGATGAAAGTTCGAATACTAGTAAAGTTTCTTAGGATGTTTTACAATGCCACTATGAGATTTTTCGGCTCTTTGCATGTCACGTCAAATGCTTTTTTTCATGAACTCGTTTTGATACAAAGTAAGTTGGTTCAAATGAGTCAAAGTGATGATTATTTTCTATCGACGATGGCGACAAATATGAGGGCTAAATTTGATAAGCATTGGAATATTGAGAAAGTGAATTTTTTGTTGTTTGTCGCAATTGTCCTCGATCCTCGCTATAAGTTGTTATATGTCAAGTTTTATTTTGAACAATTATTTGACATTGATGTGGCAAAGGATATGTCACGGAAGGTGGAAGATGTGTTGCATTCTTTGTTCGGCTGGTATGATAAGTCCAACAGGCCCAAATCAAGTGGTTCGTCTTCACAAAAATTTGACAAGTCAACGGGGGGTGTAGATGGTGTTAATAATGAGGATGAGGATAGACGTGCTTTTTTGGCGTCTCAATTCAAGAGACATTTGGAGGAGGAAGATACATTTGCAAATAAATCCGAAGTTGATAGATTTTTGGCCGAAAGATGTGAAGAGGACGTAGCAAATTTTGATGTTTTGGGTTGGTGGAGGATTAATTCCTCCAAGTATCGAGTTCTCTCTTATGTTGCGCGTGATATATTAGCCATTCCGGTTTCAACCGTTGCATCCGAATCCGCTTTTAGTACCGGTGGTCGTATACTTGATTCTTTTCGTAGCTCAATGTTGCCTAAAACGGTGGAGGCCCTAATTTGCACACAAAATTGGATTCGAACTTCAACCACCCCGATTAGTCTTCGTGATGCAATGGATGAGATTGAGGAATATGAGAAACTTGATTCGGGTCATTTTTATGTTTCAAAAGTATTTTTCATGTTTAAATATATTTGACACTTCAAAGTTAAGATGCTAATATTTTATTGTTTTATTTTTCAGCGTTGTTGGGATGCCAAGACAAAGAAAAAGACATTGAAGGATGATGTTTGAATTGGAAGCTTGTTCTAGCAGATTACCCATTATGGGACTTTTTAAGACATTTGCATTTTACATTTGGAATGTAATAACTAGACTTTGGAAGATTTTGATTTGGACTTATTAAGACTTTGGGAATGTAATTCTGATTTGGACTCATTTATATTTTGGAACTGTTTGGAACTTTGGACTGTTTTTAATTATGACATTTATCATGGGTAATCTGAAATTATTGTAATATGAAATCATTGTAATTTATTATAATCTGAAATCATTGTAATTTTAGGACTATTTGTATTTGCATATGAAGAATTTTGAAATAAATAACATATAATGAAAGCTGAAAAAAAAACAGCATATAATAAAGTTGAAAAAACAGCATATAACAAAGGGGGAAAAAAGGCACTATTGAGTTCAAAAAACAGCATATTAGAAAGTTGAAAAAAAAATACAAGACTTTCTTTTTAATGTTGGTATTTTCAAAGTTCAAATTGAAAGGAGAAAAATGTACACAACTAAAATGTAAAAAAAAATATTTTTTATTAAAAAAATGAAAAAACCGGTCTGGCCCTGTATAAAACCGGCCCTGTCAAAAACCAATGGGCAAATCGAACTGGCCCTGCCAAAAACCGGCCCTGTTCGGTTCGATTCTTCAACCGGGTTCGGTTTGGTTCGGTCCTTAAAATCCAAAAACCGACATGGTCGGTTCGGTTCAAAAAATCCGGTCAAAACCGAACCGACCGAACCGTGCACACCCCTAGGTGGAAGTTGCAGAAGAAGGGCCTAGCCAACGATGGGAAGAACAACCATCTTTGGCTAGTGGGAGAGAATCTAGGGTTCGAAAACCTACGAAGAAATATGGCTTCGATAATAACACGGTTGCTAATGCATTATTGGTTTATGGTGATGAGTCGTCTACGCATCGTGAGGTGATGAGTGACACTCATTGTAACGAGTAAAATGTTGCCATGGGTGAAGAGATTAACTCTCTTTACAAGAACCAAACTTAGGAGCTTGTGAAGATGCCTAAGGGGAAAAAACCTATCGGGTGCAAGTGGGTGTATGCGAAAAAAGATGGAGCTCCAAATCCCGATGTTCGTTAAAAGGCAAGATTGTTAGCCAACGAGTTTGCACAATAGGAAGGTGTAGAATACAATGAAGTGTTCTCTCTAGTGGTGAAACAAACTTCCATTCAGGTGTTATTGGCTATAGTGATACATTTTGACTTAGAGCTTGAACAACTCGACGTCAAAACGTCATTCTTGCATGGGAATCTAGAGGAGGAGATTTATACGTCTCAATCGGAGGGATTCAAAGTTGTTGGAAAGGAAGATTGTGTGAACAAATTGCTGAAGTCTTTGTATGGATTGAAGCAATAGCCTCGACAGTGGTACAGGCGATTTGACACATTTATGTGGCCCACAAGTTCACACGTAGTGATTTTGATCATTGTGTTTATTTCAAGCGGTCCAAGGAAGGTAATTTCATATATTTACTTGTGTATGTTGATGACATGCTCATTGCTTGTTCGAGCATGGGTGAAATTGACAAGATAAAGGCTCAATTAAGCCAAAAGTTTGAGATAAAGATTTGGTCAAAGCCAAGAAGATTCTCAGCATGGTGATTAGTAGAGAGAGGAAGAAGGGAAGGTTGAGCCTCAAAAGAAGGCAATACCTAGAGAAGATTTTGGCACGTTTAGCGATGCAAGATGCAAAGCCTGTGAATACTACCTTGGCTGTACACTACAAATTTTCAGCTAGGATGGCTCCGAGCACCGAGAATGAGGTGGAGAATGAGGTGGAGTATATAGGTCAAGTTCTATATGCAAGTGGAGTGGGTGGCTTGATGTATGCCATGGTTTGTACTCGATCGAATATAGCTCAAGCACTAAGTGTTATCAGTAGGTTTATGAAAAATCTGAGCAAAGAGCACTGGAATGCGGTGAAGTGGATTTTACGTTATCTACAGGGATCACTTGATGTGGAACTTGTGTACCGAGTAGAGAAGTCACGTGTGTGGATATGTTGATTCGGACTATGCGGGTAATTTGGACAAGCGTCGGTTGACTACAAGGTGTGTTTTTATATTAACTAGTGGTTGGGGAGCTAGAGGTCCATGTTGCAGGTCACGGTGCTTTGTCTACTACGGAGGCCGAGTATATGGAGAAAACGGAAGTCGTTAAAAAGGGCCCTTTGACTCAGGGTCTTATTGGTGATTTGTGGACTACACAAGATTATGTTAGGGTACATTGTGAAAGTCAAAGTACTATCAACTTGGCCAAGAACTAAGTTCATTATGGGAGGACCAATCATATTAATATTCGATTTTATTTTGAAGAAAATTGGCACCAAAGATAATTCAGCCAACATGTTAACGAAGGTGGTACCGGCAATCAAGTTTGAGCATTGATTTAACTTAATCAATGTTCTACATTAATGAACCCTTTGGGGTTATTTGGTGGAGGTGTTCCTAGATGATCGAATTGATGTATAGGGGTTGCGAAATTCTTTCACTAAGGTGGAGTTTTGGCTCAAATTCTAGCAGCCTTTCGGTGCGACCAGCGAAGGTTGGGTTTCACTGCAACGAAGGAAGTGTTTTCAACTGGAAACTCGCGACCAACGAAGGTCAGGATTCGTTGCAGCGAAACGGACGTCAGATTGTGAAAAAATGGGTTTTAAGTGAGAGTTATTGTGGGCATTTCTCCAATGTTTGCTCCCTTGTATAAATAGAAAATTTTAGGGCTTTTAACCTAAGTTTAGAGCAGCCATTAATCATCATTTATTACTCTTGCTCTTGTATACACATTAAGAGGATTGTGAGCTTGAGAGAGTTGTAACTCTTGTTGATTGAATCAAAGAAATGAAGCCATCATCCACGAATGTAGCCATAATGGTGAACCACGTACATCTTGTCTTGTGCTTGTTGGTGTGTGTTCTCTCTTTACTTTCTCATTACTTTGCATTTATATAGTATTCTCTTGTTATATCTTGGATTTATATTGTTCTTTATCTTGGATCTTGGATCTTGGACGTGCATGAATCACTCTATTACACTTAGATGTGGGTGAGGAGGCGAAACGTAGGCCAACACATACAGCTGAATCCTTTCAATACTAAAGTTGTTGACTTTATTCCGTGCCGTCTACTCCAATGCCACAAAATGATAGTGCGCCTGAACAATTCAAATGAGCCAGAATCCATTACTGAGAAGATAAAGAAAATTGACAATTATGAGGCTCTCATTGAAGTCCCAACACATTGATTTCATTATACCTAAGAGCTTCAGTGATGGAATGGAAAATATGAGAGACTTTTTTATTATGTCCGGGCTTCCAATACTTTTTATTATGTCCGGGCTTCCAATACTTTTTATTATTCCTCCTCACTACAAAAATTTAAGGTCAAGTTTTTCAATGTTGGGGAGAATGATGCAATACAACTATAGGCAATTTTATTTGTAATTGTATTTTAATTTATTTTTGTATTTAGAATGAAAATGGATATTAATTATCCCAATTTATGATAATTAGTAATTGTTATTTTTACATTAGTTATTAGGATTTGGTTAGTCTTTCTCTATTAGATTTACCCTTTGATTTTAATAGGATAGCTCATAAATAGGGTTATAATCTCTTTTATTATTCAGATTTGGAAAATGAATTAAGCATCTGAGATTTGAGTGGAATGTGTGCCAATTACCCGTTGGCATCCTCTCTATCATCGTCTATCTTTCATTATTCATCCAGCATCAGTAAAGTGCAACAAGTTTGCAGATGCACAAGAGATGTTTGGTAATAATTTTGATCCTTTATTGTGTTTGCTCTAGTTTCCATGGTATAAATGTTGAAAAAATTCTATTTCAACAGCCTTATCATGCAATTTAGAAGACTTAATTCAAAACTGTATTTATTAATAATAATATTATCATCACAAAATGATCTTTTTACCAAAATCAGTGTTGAAATTTAACTTCAGTAAAACATGTGATAAGTTCAAAGTTGCGGTGAATTTAGAATTAGAAGTTCAAACACTTGTTACCTGTTATTTTCCGTTTTTCTGATGGTCGTGCAATCTTCTCGTCTTACCAGCATTGAGGAGAATGCCCTCCTATTCTGGCATAGGATCAATGATTTATAGATTACTAGATGAGTAACATACAGAAGCTGAGACAAATTTCCACGAGATAACTCTGAGAAGGTGCAAGGTACTTCATTGGGAGACTAATCAAAAAGACTAAAGAAAACAGGCTGCTAGAGGCTTAACAAGGCAAGGAATTATAGATGATTTTACAGGTAACCTTTAGAGTCGTAGTATAAATAGACCAGATTGAATAATTAAACAATTATGTAATCACAGATCATCAAGGACCATCCAATGGTATACATAACGATACTACATAGCAATTCAGGGAATCTAATACTCTATCAGGAAAATTCATTTAAAAAATATCAATTCACTAGAGTTTAAAAATCAAGATGAACCAGTTCTCTGACCTCTTCATTCATCTGTGTGACAGTGTCTTGGATCTTCTTAATGAAACTATCTAAACTCGCCAGTTCAAAATGCAATGCCTGGCCATCATGTATTCCAGAAAAAGTTACAAAATGTGAGACAAAGAATACTAACTCAAAAGCAATGGATCAACAATCTCTACTCCAGACCTTTTTATCTGACATTAAATTATCTATGACTGCTTCCTTTGCTGATAGAGTTTCCTGAAGGTGTGACCGGTTAAGCCAAAACGTTCCCTGCTGAAAGTTGAAGTGCATCATTTGAATCTAAATACACAGATATTTTAGAATCTAGTATGGATATCTCTTTTATCTGTGGTTGGCTTTTGTCACTAATTTTTTCTGCCTCCAGCTGTGCTTCCAGCTTTGAAATTATTTTGTCCTTTCTTCTGAGCTCATCCTCATTACTTCTCAGTTTACTTTCCAGGTTATTTATCTTTTCTGCATGGTACAAAGGGGAACAAAACATTGTTGAGAAGTTCAAATCACCATAGTGATGAATTAAATCACTTCAATCACATAGATTATAATCAAATCAAAGTATCATGCATTCAATGTTCTGTAAGGTAGATACTTAACAAGCATTGTTGCTGAGACCAAATCATTAACATAGTAATATACAATACAGTTAAACGTATAATACAAAATAAGACTACGAAATATATACAGCAGAGAAATCAGAATTAAGGATTACCAACAAAAAGCTTTTCGAATGTAGAAATCTTGTCCAATTTGATCTTTAAACCAGCTACTGAACACAGCAAGTGAAGGTAAGGAAGTAAATATTGATATTGCACTTCCAGTGGTTGTTACTGCTGCAGATCTATTCATGAGAGATAGACCATACACCTAGGATAAATAATAGTTCAAAAGTTACATGCCTACTTCCTCTTTTTCACTGAGAACATGTTGTGCATTATCCACGAATTGCTTGACAGAGAAAGCCTCCTTCTCTATTGAATCGAATAATGATAAATGAGAATTTATCTTGTCAAAAAGGACAGTGATCTTTCTATCTCTGGATTCAATCGATCTCTTCATCTCACAGGTAGAGCCCTGCATGTCAATAAGAACAATGAAATGCATATTAATAATATGCCCTTAATGAAATTATGAAGACTTCACAGCAGGACACAGTACAATCAAATGATATTGCATTATATGATGATGATTTGCTGCAATGGCTGCTGCATATTTGATAATGAGAACAAAATAAGCAGGTGAAACATGACAATCTTTTACAAATAAAAAGAAATTGGCAGAATGCAAACAGAAAGAACATCCTAGTTATTAGATCTGCAGCATAGAAACCAGAACTGAATTCCTCGTTCAATATATAGGCAGAGTATAAGAGTAATAGAAATTACTACATTGCATTTATGAAATGGATTATCTCTGGAGATCGAAAGTGAAATTATTAAAAAAAATGCCACCTCCGGCTATTCCACTGACAGTTAAACTCGGGCCTGCTTACTGCTAAAATGTGCGTTACCCAGTTGGATCAGATAGCTGAATAAACTTTTAGATTACTTTAACAGAAAACTAGAGACGTTGCACCTAACTGAGAAGAAATTAAGAATGAAAACTTCAGTGAAAAATAGCCTTACGGTGTAGACTGTAAAGTACCACTTTCTCAAATCAGGTATTTACTCCATCCCTCAACAAGATCACTTGTTAGGGGCAGATGGAGTAAACACATCCTAGAGATCCAAAAGAAGTTATAGCATGACATTTTTGTAACCAGGATGAAACAAAAAAACAAAGAAATATATAGGTAATTAATTCACCTTCCCTACATTTCCAATCCAAGATAATCCTCGTGAGTAAGCCCTCTATGTTACGGTTACAGTTATGAGTTGTAGTAATTATGGAACTAGTTAGAATTACTACTTAGTTTAAAATTACACAGATATCCTTCGTTAAATTCCAGACTGATACTAATTCAAAAATATTTTTCTTACTTTCGAATATTTCCCCAAAAACAATGCTCTCTCTCTCTATATATATAGGCCACCTACAAAACCTTCTCCCCTTTGTCCCTCTGTTGTAGTAAGGTAGGGCGGTTCGATTGAGTTGCTCGATCGCCCCTTAATCTGGTGTTCATGACACGCTACGGAACCTCCACCATGTCGGGGGACCAAGCCGGGCATAGCTAGCGACATAGGAGCCGACTCGGCATCAGTGGATTTGTGCCGCACTAGAGTGATCCAATATGTGGTTCCGTACGTTCCACCACTTCTTCATTCATTATACTGATCGTGAAACACCATATATATATATATATATATATATATATATATATAAATAGAGGAGGAGGGACTTTTCGTATCCCCCAACTAATGGCTGAGATTAAATGTGGGGGATATATATCTATCGGCCTAGAATCACTCGAAAACCAGTGGCTACGATTTAATGTTGCCAATCCAACTATCCAAATTGCTCCAACAATGCAATCTCATTTTAGGGTAGTACTAGAGTGGCTAACCATTGCTATCTCATTTGGAATAACCTCAACAACCTTTGGATATGGGACTCTTTTATTGGGACTCACAGCCACTCTAGTGGTTGGTATAGACAACCTAAGATGGGACTCACATGCAAGCTGCTCTACATCATGCAACGGAGAAAGGGGGGGGGAAAAAAACAAGAAAAAAGCTTGGAGCTTCACCTAACCATTTGTGTATTCTTCTTCTACGCAACAGAGCTCCAAATCTTCATGTATGCTGCTTCTACATTTGTGCATGTCTACATTAATTCTGCTGTATATAGCTCTCAGTTTGTCTATTTCAGTTTGTACATATACGTTTATGTTGTGTATATTTCAGTTTGTGTATATCTACATTTAAGCTTGGAACACCAACAACCCATTATAATCTCTCTTAGTTAGATTAACCCAGTTGGATAAAACTGATACATTTGTACTGAACCCAAAAACTGATACAAAACTGAACCCAAATAGATTGACCCAGCTTTTGTAACACGCTTTGAACCCAGCTTTTGTACCCATTTGAACTCATTTATGCTTTGAACCCAGCTTTACAAATCCTGTAGCCAGTTTAAAAAAATGAACCCACTTAAAAAAAAAAATTAAAAAAAGATTTTTTTATATTTGTAATACCCTGTTACACAACTGAACACAACTCTTTGTTATACATTTTCTTTTTTACAAAACTGAACACGTTGCAACTCATTTATGGTTGTTTGTGTTTTTTTTCCTGCACCTACTCTGATGCATTCGGATATTTATAAAAATATAAATATTATTATTATTTTAGTTATTTAGATATTAGTATATTTATTTAGATATTGTTTAGATTATTATTAGGATCTACCTTTATTTAGTTATCTATTTTAATTAGGTTATTTGGTTTCCTTTTTAATTAGGAATTCTGCTCCTCAAGTTTAGGATTATCAATAAATAAGGCCCTTTGTCCCTCTCTTGTAATCAGAATGGAATGAAAAAATAGAATTCAGGTAATCGACCGCAAATAATTGGGAAAAGATTTTGTTGAGTTGAGTTGAGTATAATTCCTCACAAATTACACATTCACGATGTTCTATCTATGATTCTAGATGTGATGATGATCCTTTTGATTAAATTTTGTGCGAATTCCATTATATTTGCATTATTGAAATTGAATTGAGCCTCGTGTGTTTATTTAATTACCAAAATTTGATGATGATGAATTTAATCGCTACTTTTTCCCTCAGAAATGACTAATTCAATATGGAAAAGGTTTTTGATGGCTTGTATGGTTAATAATTTTTTCAGAAGTTCTGGAAATTAAGAACACCAACCCTAGCAATTTTGTAGTGGTCGTATCCACCACCACCACACCACCACACACACACACACTCCTTATAAAAACTATTTATTCGCATCGCACAGTTTTAGCACGTTTCGGGAGATCAGTACATCAATGCCAGTGGGGAATTCAAGGCGAGAGGAGATATGGGAGGAGTTTGGTGATTGGGTTATCGCCTTAAAATTAAGGAGATATGGAGTTCGTTTTAACTTTTTGCCGAAGTGAATATTTTGATGTATTGGGTTGGCAAAGTGGTATATTACACAACGGATCTTGTAGACTAACTGTTGAATCACCGCTAGGCTTTTGGCTTGAAAACAGATACCAGATGTTAGTTATAAGACGTGGCTAGTATCTGAAGGCCCCGAAAATATACAGTGCAAACCAAAGAGCCCAATTAGTGATCAACTGATGTAAATATGCGGAAGCTATCTAAAGAACAAGAACAAAGAAAATTATTACGACCTTAGGGCTGAAAATGTTCTTTAACTCTCTTACTCCAAAATGTAATGATGAGATACAAAAGCTAATGACCCCTTTATATACTAAGGGGTGGACATCGATAAATACAATAATGCCCGGACATATACAATAATACCCAGTCTAATAAGACAAAATAATAAAGTAAGGCAAATAACAACCATGCCCCTGCATCATTCCCCCTTTCTTGAGGAAAAACTATACATAGGGGGAAGCCGGCGTAAAAAGGTTGTTGTGCCCCAACGCCCAATTTGTTGGAGCACCCTCCAGTCAACTACGACCCCCGAATATAATCGAGATAAAATGGTAATAATGGCAAGCACAATAAAGATGTAAACAAGAGAGACAACACCAATATATACGTGGTTCACCAACTTGGCTACATCGCCAGAGAGGCCCAATTCCACTATATTTGAAGAAATTACAAGTACAATAGAGAAAATACAAGGATAAATCACATACTATCTACTCTCCTACCCAAATCTCGGATAGCCATTGTACACCAACTCTCCACCCAAGTGAATCCAAATTCTAAGCCAGCAACCCTCTCAATCTCTTGCTTTCAAGTGTTTCCCATGTACCTAATTCGGTGTATCCCGCTCCCATGTAAACCGGTGAGAAATCTCCCACACATTACATCTTAAGCACACCTACCATACATGAAACACTCACACTCACACCCATACCCTTCTTCCAACTTTGAGCAATACCCATGGGTGTGAGGGAAAATCCCTCACCTCTTATCCCAAAACCCTCACATTTGGAAGAAGACTCTCACTAGCTTTGTGTAACGTTGGTGTTAGCCAAACTTCACAAAGGCATCCCATATCCCCATGTGCTTCAGGAAGCCATAAGATCTAGGAGTGAGTCAGGCTAATAGATAGGAAAAAATGCTTTATAAAGGAAATGCTTGAATGAAACTTTTGTGTGTCCTTCGGTCCGTTCAAGTGGTGAGCGATGTGCTTCCTCACGAAAGAAGCCTTTAAGAGATAAGGGTTATTCTCTTTACAGAAGCATGAGTGAAACACTTTCATTACTTTAGGGTTGTCTTCCTCTTTCTCTTTCAGTCGTGACAACTGGCATCTTTGAGCAACCTTGACCTGTCTTTCTTATTTGGCTAGCTCAGATGGGCTTAACTTAGATGGCTTAATTTGCATAATCTTTTGAATCCACTTAAGCTCAGTTCACTAAGTCAACTGCCTATACCCCTGTTCCTTTCCCCGCCCGAGTATGGATCTTGAACCTTCTCTAAATTAAATGGCCTTCAATCTGTACGAGGAGTCACCCGGATAATAGGATAACGAAAGAGATCTGTATATGCTAAAGTATACTGTTGGTATGGGTCTACTAGACATATGTTGTCAGCTCGGAGATAAGTATGGAAGCCACTATTGGTATATATCCAGGTATGTTTTTAGATAAAGAACTGAACCTCGCGCCATAAACTGAATCCTTATCATGAGCCCGTCAAAAGGCTCCTAAAAATATCTAAACACCAATTTAGAGAGAGAAACACTATTTTCTATTGTTAAAATTCAAGTCTACCTCAAATGAGGCTTACATGGGGGTATTTAAAGGGGAAGAGTAACTTAGGCTCCAAGCTAAGGCCCTAATTACAAAAATGTCATTATTACTCCTTACCTTTAACTACTAAAGCAAAATAAATGAAAATACAAATAATAAAAGAAAAGAAAATACAATGACTAATAAAAACCTAAAATAGGGCCCATTTCCATCACTCTCTCTCTCTCTCTTAAGACCAAGCTCGTCCTCGAGCGTTTAAAAAAATTGGGGGTCCATGAGTTAATTCCAAAAATTGGTGCCAAAACTGTGGGGGCTAAAAATTAATTTCTGAAACTTGAGGGGCACATCCCACAAATCTTGGTCTTCATTTCTTCTTCTTCTCTTTCATACCAACCCTAGAAGTCTCCACCCGGGTCAAAAACCCTAGTTTGGAAGCGGGAAGAAGGGTTTGGGGTTGAGTAGGGCAGCCCAGGGGGTTTCCGAGGAGGCCTAGGGCAAAACCTTTGGTTTCCGAGAGCAAATAGGATGTTTTCTCAAATTTGGGCTCTAGAATTAGTGAATAAGGATGCAAATATTTTTTATGTATATTCAATTATGGAAATGAAATGCTTGTGCGATGCGCGACAAGATTTACGTGACACGCCCCTGGAGAACCGAAATGCAACACCTTGTGCAACCGCGATTTAAAATATTAACCTGCAGAGACAGCACCTTAGGCCAGGGGCAGTCAGGGCAGCGACTTGGGTTGGAATCTAAGGTTGGGGCTCGGGTTGAATCAGATCTCTTCCCAATCACTCTAAATCTCTTTCATGGTTGAAACTTTATAACGAAAGGAGGGGGAAATCAAGATCGAACCATGCTCTGATACAAATTTGATGTAAATAGGTGAAAGCGATCTAGAGAACAATTGCAATTTAGGCCTCGTTTAATGCGCGGGATAAGAAGGTGGGATAGGATAATATTATCTCATCCCATATTTGATTTGGGATGGGATAGGACTTCAAATGGGATAAATTATCCCATCACATGTTTAATGTTGGATGGGATAGTATTTAAAGTGAGATAAGTTATCTCAAGTAAGCCTCTCATCCCACTAGGTGTGGGATAAAACCATCCCACCTCCTAGGTGGGATTATTCTATCCCATCGGGATGGGATAACTCTTATATTATCCCACCTACTTATCCCACACATCAAACGAGGCATAGGGATAAAAAAATTCTTTAACTCTCATTCATACTTCAAAATGTAATAACTAGACGCAGCACATGGCGGTTTCAGGCAGATTTGGGTTGTTCGAATTTGAAGTGGGTTGAATATAGGCAGGTTGGGACAGGTTGAGTATCAAATCGGGTTGGATATGGTTAGGTTAACCAAATAACCCGGTTCCTGATCCAACTTTTTTTCTCTCAATTTTGGGACAAACATTGAATTAATCATGAGATGAACCAAATATTGTTGTCTCTTATAAATTAAAAATGCTTATTTATATATATATATATATGTGTGTGTGTGTGTACACAAAAAAAAAAGTTTCTATAAAGAATTACTGACATAAACTACACGTCAATGGCCAAAAAATAAAACCAATACAAATTCTAGTGAGAGAAACAAAGAATTTCTTATATTCAAGATGGAAGCTATCACCAAATGAGGAGTACATGGGTTATTATAAGGTGAAAATTACTTGCTAATCAAGTAATTACCTAAAAGACTAAAAAGAATAACTATTAACAAAAATATACCAAACTAGTCCCAAACATACTTGGAGACCAATTAAAAACTAAAAAGGAAATAAAAAGAAAAGCTAATGACAAATAAACCCTAAAATAAAAGGAAATAAGCCGATTCCCATCATTCTCCCCAACTTCGAAAAAGCTTGTCCTCGAGCGTAGGAGATGAACGGTAAAAAAGCAAGGCAACCATCAAAGAGCTCCCCCACTCGAAAGATGATCCGTCCTCGAAAATGTCCCTCGTACCAGCTTCCGAAAGGTCCACGGAGAATATTCATACAAACCAACCACGACCGATCCACAAAGGCTCGATCCTGAAGTCCCATAATGAACCTCCTCAATGCTAAGCCACGAAAAACTTCCTCCGAGCATATATCAAAAGCGACCAAAAATGAGTCCACATACCCACCACCTATCACATCACCTCCAATCTCCACCTAAATCCCAAGTGAGATAACCGTCAATCCAACCTCATCAAAATCATCATCCCCATTCCTAAAGATTGGGAAGAAATCTCTCAAATCAAATGTTTTCGGCTCGCGAAAGTGCATGCAAGTCACTCGGGCATCCTTTATAAAAACGTCAAAAAAATCCCCGATACACAACCCAATTTCGTCCTTCTTATCTTTCTTGCAATCAATCGGCTTAGGAGGAGAGTTTTTATCGTTGATTTGACCCAATTGAGCGCGTAAGTGAGGGAGAATGATTGGATAGAGCAACCAATTTGGACTAGATGCCGATAATCTTAAATTGATCCTCGGGAGTTAATCGGGGTGGAAACATAATTTTTTTTATGTTTAGGGGTTGAAAAATGGGTGGCGGGTTGGAGGGTTCGGGGTGGTGGTAGAGAAATTTTGTAGGGGTAGAGGCTAGGGTTTGTAAATTATGGATTGGATTGTAAAATGGGAGGTGAAACCCTAGAATGGGTTTGTCTAGGATCTTGGATGGGATATTTAGGATTTTGGGCCAAATTAGGGTTCAAAAATTAGGTTGGATTGATCGGGAATGAGGGAGAGTGAGTCGTGCCCCTTGGATGGAGAGTAATGCTGCCACGGCCCAAGGCCAGTGTCGGAAGGGTTGTCCGAACAGGTTCATGGCTGGCCGAAGGTTGTTCAGTGGGTCCGGGAGGGTTCCGAAGATTTCCAACCATTGTGGAGTGGGTTTGGCCAGGGGCGGGGTTACCTGCGATGGTTTCAGTAGGTGGTGGTTTTGTGGGGAGGAGGCGGAGAGAGAATTAAAGTTCTTGTTGAGATCTTGAATGCTTTTTCTCAATTCTTGATTAATCTCTTCTTGTTGTTGTTCGAATTTTGGAGCCATTGAAAAGTAGTGTACAGTTTCTTGATAACTACACACTGATACATTAATCGGGGGAACGACACCTCGCTCTGATACTAATTTGACGTAAATTACACGTCAATGGCCAACATGGTTCAAAGTCTCGGTATCGGTCCCGGTATCAGACACTCGATTTTCAACTCGATCGCGGTATCGGTCGTGATATCGGGCAATACGCAAAGATACACTATTTAGAGAGCGCAAAAAATTCCGAAAAAAATAAGATTAACAAAGTGGACCAATGACATACATTCAAAAACAATCATTCAATATGCATTGCATTGTATAATTGGTTGTACTAAAGCGCGGCAGAGTTATCAGATTCAATATTGCATAGTAAACCAATACTAATATTGAAAAACAATCAAATGGCACATAGAACTTGATAAAAAATTTACATGGAAGATAAATAGAAATGATTACAATGTTTCGTCATTTTCATCTCCCTATTTAGTTGCGATATCGATCATACGGATTTGGATAGGGATAATTCCATTCAGTAGGGTAAGGAAAGAAATATGAATCATATTGCTGCTCAGAGGGTTGGGATGACTGACTAGATGATTCATAATTTGGAAATTGTGGTTGGCGATCTCTCGATTGACTATCGTGATGATAATATTCAAAACCTCTATACTCACAGCTGAAGAGCCACCATATTTTTCAAAAAAATAACATTTTTATAGTTTTATAACAATTTTTTGTAACATTTTTATAACATTTAAAAAAATAACATTTTTATAGTTTTATAACATTATTTGTAACATTTTTATAGCTTTATAACATTTTTTTGTAACAATTTTATAACAATTGAAAAAAATTACATTTTTATAGTTTTATAACATTTTTTGTAACATTTAACAATTTTATAACATTTTTTGTAACATTTTTATAACATTTAAAAAAAATAACATTTTCATAGTTTACAACATTTTTTTGTAACATTTTTATAACATTTAACAGTTTTATAGCATTTTTTTGTAACATTTAAAAAAAATAACATTTTTTGGTAACATTTTTATAACATTTAAAAAAAATATCATTTTTATAGTTTTATAACATTTTTTTGTAGCTTTTTTATAACAACTAAAAAAAATAGCATTTTTATAACATTTAACAGTTTGTACATTTTTATAACATTTAACAGTTTGTAAAAAAATTGAATCGGTTGTCTCGGCAGATATCGCGACTGTCTCGGCCGATATCGCGGCGACGCGTCTCGGAATCGGTTGTCTCGACCGATATCTCGGCAAGACAACACGATTCAGTTTTTTTTTTAAACGTCTCTCGGTATCGTATCGGTACCCTCCGATTCCGAGTCAACTCGGACGACACTTTGAACCATGATGGCCAAAAAAACAAAACCAATATAAATTCTAGAGAGAGAAACAAATAATTTCTTATATTCAAGATGGAAGTTATCTCCAAATGAGGAGTACATCGGTATTTATAAGGAGGGAATTACTTGCTAATCAAGTAGTTACCTAAAAGACTAAAAATGACAACTATTAACAAAAATATACCCAACTAGTCTCAAACATGCTTGGAGACCAAATAAAGACTAAAAAGGAAATAAAAGAACTATAATAAAAGGAAAGCTCATGTAAAATATTAAAATGAAAAATAAAACCATTCCCATCAATTATATATACATATATACACATATATATGTAGAGAGCGAGAGACGGAGATTCAAAATGCAAGTTTTATACATCTAAAACTGAAAATTATAGTTGTTGCCTATGTAATCTTTGTACAACAACAAAACATTAAATTTTCACCATCCTTTCTTCTGAAAACCCTCTTTTTATTATATGTAGTTTGCTCGGGAGAGATTGAGAGAGTCTTCGTCAGCAAAGCTAGAGCGAGAAACAAGAGAGGCGGTGTGGGTTGATAGGTCATGAGGCAAATCAATGCACTATAATTAATGGTTGGAAACAGGCTGGTTTTCAACCTGCAAAAACTGAAACTAGTTGACAAGCGACCAATTCCAACCCGCAAATGATAAAAGAATGCGAGCCCAACAGAAACCGTAGGGTTATATATAGGTGAAATGGACTAGTGGATCCATATGGCTGGGCCTAGTAATAACGAAATACAAGTAATAAAACAGGAAAATTACAGCTGTGCTTGATTGTCCAAGCCATGTAAAGCTGCTTTTGGAAAACAAAAAAGCAAGGTTCTCATTAATTAACATCTCTTAAAATGATTTTTATTAGTGTTGAATTTAAATTTTACTAAAAAACTATAAACCAGCATACCCAATGTGATCTCTATAACAAGATGATTAGTAGAAAAAAGTAGTGCACCAATGTTAAAGAAAATCTGATACACAAACCTCATAAACTTTTACAAACTCTTCCCTTGATTGGAGTAAGTTGTTTATAGTTTCCTTCAACTCTTTCTGCTTGTTTTCAAACAAAGCATTGTCATTCTGAAGGCAACTCACCTGTAACCATCAAACAACCAAGAGGTCCAAAATAACAACACCCAACATGAGCAATCTAACTGGCTTCTAACAGGAATTTCAACAAACAGGTAATCTGTAATGTACCTTCCTTTGGAGTTTTCGTTTAAGATCATTAGATAAAGCTAATTCCACTTGCAATTCCGTTAACTTTCTACCGAATTCTTCCTCGTTTTGCTTTTGTTTCTATATTTACATAACAAAATCTAAGAGCACTACGAATGCGTAAATTTATGCGTGTCTAACTAACTAACTAACTATATATATATATATATATATATATATATATATATATATATATATATATATATATATATATATATATATATATATATATATATATATATATATATATTAAAGATGAAGCGATTTGGAACGAAACCTGGACTAAAACGTTGAGCTGCTCGGACGCAGAGCGTTCCTTTTCCTGAAATGTCACGAGTGGGTTGAATATATATACATATATGTGATTATGTCGATAATGATAAAAGAGAATCTTACTCTGAGTTCATGAACTTGGGAAACTAGGGCTCGAAGCTGGAGTTTGAACATAGATAGTTTCAGCAGCTCCATTTTGCCGCCAAATTTGCTCTAATACAATCCTTTGCTTCTCTTTGCTCTCCAAGTAGCTTTTAGTTTACAATTACAAATGATCTCGCAATAATGCATATTGATTTGGGTAATGGTGTCGATGTTTATGATTGTATCCATGAGAACTTACAATATGCAAGTTGGGTGACCAAATTCGAGGTAAATATTTTCTCTTAGTCACTTAAATTTCTCTTTTTTTTTAAATTTGTGATGAGAGAAGAACATATATTAGAGTCTTTTTAATTATGAAGTCTAGATCTGAATCATTCAAATTTAAGAGGTACCAAAAAATATTTATTTTTTTAAATGATTAATAAGACGGTTATATTTTATTCTTAATGATTAAGAGGTGAAGTTATCTAATTGCATTCATTCAGAGGTACATTCAGATATAAAAATAAATATATTTTTCAAATTCATATTTCAGACTTCAGGTTCAATCTTTGGACTTTACATTCAGATGAAAAAATAAGCGCAACCTCAGTCTTGAAATACGAGTTTTGTAAACTTTATTATAAGCTAAACTATAATTAAAAATGGGAAAATATAAAATTAACTTTAATTTTTTAAATCTGAAATTTTAAAAATTATATGATGTTTGTAAATATATAAATTTTAGTCATCAATCACTTCTCCGTTAAAAGGATTCACGAGAAACGAGGATTGATTTTGCATTTTCATGAGGTCGTCGTGTAACTTGATTATCCTGAGTCACTCACGTTCAATAAATGTTGGATCTTCAGCCTCAAGAGGGGAAACGCCCCAGAGGGTGATCCTGCTTCAGTCATCGACGATGGGGAAGTTTCCTTTGCATTTGGCCAAGAAGTGAATCAACCGACAATTGAGTTGATTCTTCCTGAAGGTCAGGTTGAACAAGGCAATGAGGTCGTTGAAAGGTAGGGGAGGTCACCCCTAGCACCGTAGTCTATAAAGTTTTATTTTGAACTTTTGATATATGTCGTTTAACCATCTTTTGTAGGTCTTGATCCATTTTTAATAAATGAAAAGTTCTTTCGTGTTTAATATCTTGTATAAATTTTTATGGTCTTTTTGCAAGATATGTGGAGGGTAGGTATGTGACTGACTCCACTCACTTGTAAAAATTAGGAGGGTTTACCAATTAGTCTTGTTTACTAAGTATGTAGTCAAATATGTCCTACATCTTTTTTTTCTCGAACACGTCTCGTGAAAAAATATTTTTATTTCAATAGGTGTTATTTGTAAACATGTAGTGAATATTCATTACTTGTATGAATAGGACTTATTGAGAAAAAAAATTCTTTTGATATGCCTAATTAGGAAATATTTTATGTAAATAAGACTTATTTGTCAAGCTCCCTCAAAATTATAATAAGTTAACTTTCATATTTGACTTATCACTTAATCGGTGAATGGTATGTATGTGGCCAAATCAACTAACTTGTAAAAATTATAATAAGTTAACTTACATATTCGACTTGTCATTTACTTTATGGGGTAGGTTTGTGCCAGTCTCCACTTACTTGAGAAAATTATAATAAATTAACTTTCATATTTAACTATCACTTAATCAGCATGGGGGTAAGCCTGTGACCGGCTCCACTTACTTACAAAAATTATAATAAGTTAACTTTCATATTTAACTCTTCACTTTAGCCGGAGGAGAGTGAGTGTGTGGCTCCACTGACTTGTAAAATTATATTAAGTGAACTTTTATATTTAACTCGTTGCTTTAATCGGTGGAGGGTGGGTTCGTGACCCATTCCACTAATTTACAGAAATTATAAATGTAAGAAAGTAGTTTTCTTTGCTAGGGTGTTTAAGAATAAGTGGAGTCGTAACCCGGATTAATGGTGATAACACAACAGTAAAGACACTCTTTAAAGATAATGAACAAACTCACGTGTATAACCCGATGAAGAGATAGTAAATGCAACTCTTTGATGATAAATGAACCTCCAAATAATCTAGTTAGAGGGAGAGAGAAAAAACACATTATATACAACTCATGTAGGCAGCTAAATATCAAGGTATAAATGGATAATGGTCAAAGATAGTGCAAATACAGCACCCTACCGCGGCATTCACTCAACACAAGCTTATAGGTCGCAAGCCCAATCATCACAGGGTGTGGGACCCACATTTCTAGCCGCGCTAACAGGCTGCAGCCTATACAGTATAGGGTGCGGCTCCCAACTTAACATATTACAGGGTGCGACCCTATTCTGTTCACTAACAGGCCGCAGCCCCAATCCATTACAGTAATGATAGTACATGATCCTCATATAAATAGAGGTCCATACCTCGAGATTAGGGAGGGAGGGGTCAGATTCTACAGTACCTGGCGAAGCCTTGCCAAATTCTCTCTACATAACCTCAACATACGGCTTAGGGGCTACGCACCTATATCGTAGTCATATCTCTGGCACTCCCGGAACCGTTACGGCCATGTACTCTCCTTTATTCTCATACTTGTACGCCTCTTTAGGCTTGATTCTATTGTACAATGCAACGCATATAATGAGAATGGAGCAACACAGTGGACGTAGGCCTATTCATGAGGTTGAACCACTATATATCTTGTCTTCTCTCTCTTTTTACTAATTTTATCCGTTTATTAGAATTAACACTTGATTTGCTGGTACGAGAACGACTAGTGGACGATTTCTCGTATCAACAACTTGGCATCGTCTGTGGGAGCGAGATATTTCAATCTTATTTCTCTATGTTTTGAGTTCTTAAACACCTTATTTTATTCACGGGGATCCTCTAGGTCATCATCTCATGATTAAATTTTGATTGTTGAGCTCTATTTTATATTTACACCCTTAATGGGTATTTTTTATGTTCAGATTTACCCTTGGGTTTCCATTTTATGTCCTTGGATCTATTTTACATACCCATGTGATATCATTTCATTTAGATAGTGCTGAAAGACATGATGGGCTTTAGCCTCGAAAAGGTGGATGGTTAGGGAAGGATTGTATTTACTCCTATTTTTGTTGTTTTCGATCTATGATCTAGGGTTTATCATTGAAAATGTGCCGTTTTGTGCATTGTGAGGGTGTTCTCTCATTAATAGACCCCAGTAGGTATGCTCTTCACGTGTTGGGAGAGAAAAACTTAATTTCTGGGTTTCAATTTTGGGATTTTTCCCTTCGCTGCTTAGAAGGGAATGCGGCCTGGTAGTTCAAATGCCTTTATGGTCGCGGTCTCTACTAGCGTGGTTGCATTACAGGAGCTTCAAAACATCAAGGAATGGACTCAGATGGTCTCCAGCTTAACCTTGGTGAATATTATATAAAGGCCATGGCAGTACACCTATGTGCCTTACTGGTCGCGGCCTCAACAGAATATCATGCAGCAGTTCAAACGCTGCATCCCCATTTCCTACTTGGTTACTCCAATATTTCTGAGATTATTCACCTCTGCTAGTTTTTTCTCGAATTATATATTTTGTAAAGACTAACAAAATTAGAAAATGGAAGGAGAATCCAGCTAGAGCACAAAAGTCAAAGATGAGATTGTGCAGCTGTACAATCACCTTAACCATCTCTACGACAACCATGCCTCACTCCAAACCCAGGTCAACTATTTGACTCAAAGGGTCCTCATGCTAGAGGCCGCGAACAATGTGAGTGCGGCACCCAAGATCATTGATGCAGCTCCTATCACTGTCACGGCTGTAACATCAGAAACGGAGGAAGTATCCCAGCTAAAAACAATAGCCGCATAAGGCAAGGCAAGGCCAGGGCCCTAAAGAGGAGGATGAAATAAGAAGAAAGGGAGTTGTGTGAGAACTACACACCGCTGAACTCTAGCCTGAAGTATATCCTGGAAGCATCGAGGAGGAATTGCTCAAATGGACAGAAAATAAGAGAGCTCCCCCCCGTAAAAGGGACAAAGCCAAGTAGTGCAAATTCCACTATGACCACGCCCACCTCACCGAACAGTGTCACACTTTGAAGAATGAAATTGAGAGGCTCATAAGGCAAGGGATGCTACAGCGCTTCTTCAAGGATGCCTGAGGGGTGCAGCCTAGCTAGATAGGCCACGTTCCTCTTTTTATGACCACATTCCATATTTTATCTATCTTTGTTATTAGTTAACTCTTTTGAATAATTTCGTTTTAACTTTATATTGGAATAGGAAAATCTTATATATATGAATAGACATGTCAAATCAAATTTGCTCTTATAATGCCATATTTTAATTCTCATTTCCATGAAATGTTATCTCATAAAAGACCATTTTGTCTTAAACAGGTCTCGATTCGAGTATGTTATATCGGGAATGATCATATCTAAATGGGCCCATAACTCCCATCAAGACGCCTGATTATTCAAAAGCAAAAGACAACTGAAAATAATGAAAGCAACTATTGAGAGCAGCTATCTGAATTGGTCTGCAACAATCACTCATAAAGACTATATCCCAACATATAATAACTACAATCTCAAAAGCAGTTATCAGAAAAGCATTATTGGCCACGGGGGCCTCAAGCGCCCAGTATAAGCTTTTGGGATGAGTTATTAGCTACGAAGGCATACAATGCTTGTTCTTAGCTTACGGGATGCGTCATTAGCACGAGGAGGTTACTCCCCCGACAAACATCATTAACTTGATCGATATGAGACTAAACATCATTAACTTGGTGATCTCATATTATCTTGGGGAAGCTTCATAATACCTAGCCCGGGAAGGCCTGGAAATTACCCACAGGGGCCAGAGACCTAATTGTTTATGGATAATCCTATATTTGAACGGGCCAAAGACTTAATTATCTGTGAATAACCCTATTATATCCTGGGAAGCCTTTATATATATCCACATAAGCTTGAGGAAGCTTTATAATACCTAGCCCATGGGGGTCTGATAATAACCCAATTGAAGCGACTGAAGGAAAGCCATGAAACCCAATTGAAGTGACTGAAGGAAAGCCATGAAAGGCAATTGAAGTGACTAAAGGAAATCGGTGAAAGGCAATCGAAGAGACTATAGAAGGCTATGTTGTTGTGATTATGAAGCATGCCAAAGCTACAGAAGGATGGCCTCAATTTCCTATAGGGCTAGAAAGGTGCCGCAGCCTTATCAGTACGGCTGCGACCATTAAGTGAATTCATTCAGGAGATGTGATAGATAAATTCAGGCAGGATTGCTAACCAGACGCAACCCTGTTCAAGAAAATAAGCGACATTTGGATTAGGATCCAGTTATAAAAGCTACAGCAAAGGGCATTCAAACATTCAAAGGTGTCGCGGCCTGTTTAAGAGGTACCATGGGTCCATTCTCAATACATTTGCTTAAAAGAATAGACTGTAGCCACCATCAAATATGCAAGATTACAACAATATACAAGAATACAAGTGTAAAGTCCAAAGTGAAGAAATCTAGCCACAGCCTATGTGAAGAAACCATTTATACTATGGTGCCGCGGCCTTAATCTATTGGCCCTACAAGTTCATTCAATTAAGAAAGCAATTTAAAATATAAAAGCAACTGTATGGTTCAAGCAATCAAAGATGTACAGAGAAAGCATTCATTTAAGTGTTAAAGCAAGCAAAGCAGAAGGATAAAAAAGCTACTAGAAAAGGAAGCAGAAAGTCAACATTAAAAGAGGTCGCAACATTAATTAAGCAGCTAAAAAATGGTAAGTTTAAGAATATTCTAAGGGACGCAGCCTGTATCGACAGTTAAAAAATCAAAAGTTAAATAGTACAGCTTTCATGAGGCTGCTTCGTCATTGACATCTCCTTCATCACCCTCCGCAACTGTCTCAGTCTCGTATTCGGCTGCAGCCTCTTCAGCAAGCTTCCTTGCCCTTTCCTCTGTTGCAGACCTAATTCCAGCTACACATTGGTCGTGCTCAGCATCACCCAGTTTTCAGGACATGATTTGATCCTTAAACTCTGGGAAATTCTTGACGACTCTGCGCCTCAGCTCTTGAAAGTCGAGGAGGTAAGCTTTGTTGTTAAACAGAAAAAAGTCCTTGGACTTCTTAAAGTTGGCCACAGCAAGATCCATAGCTTGGCTTAAGGCTGTGACATGATTATCTTCTTTCAGTCTGTTGGCCTCAGAATGTTGGCTCTCAAGACTTTTGAGGGACGCAGCATGATTAGCAACCATCTTCTTCATTTGATTTCCAGTCGCAGTAAGCTTATTTTGAGCAGTAATGGCTTGTTCTGTATCCTCAAGAGATTGAGCTTTGGCAATTGACAAAGACTCTGCAGCCTGAGAGAAATTCTGCTCAGCCTCATGCTTCGCCTTAAGGGGAACCTCCAAATCTTTCTTAACTGTCGTAAGGGTTGCGGCAGATGAGCTTTTGCCATCTTCAAAAGAAGATGCCTTGGTTGCATCCAAGTCCTTTTTATAAGAAGTCTCTGCAGCCCTCTAAAGCTTGAAGAGCCCTTCATACTTCATTTTTTGGGTCACAACGACGTCAGCGGCTTATTGGAATTCTAAAGAATCAGCACAAGTAAAGAATTAATAACCAATAAAAAAGAGCCGAGTGGGAGAAGTTGTTACCCGCAGTAAGCTATGAAGGGCATATTCCTCTAAATCCTCGTGGTCTTTTTTCACTAGACGATTCAGGTCCACAACCTCTGAAACCTTTCTCATTCTACGGACGGCTCTCGCAGTTGTATCCCAAGAGGAACTGGGATTTGCTTCCCTAAGCTGAGGCCGAGGACGATCATCAGGTCCAACCCTTGGCCTACCTTGAGGAGGTGGCAGGTTGGCATTTATAGCCATAATAGTACGCGAAGGGGAATAGTTGGCAAAAATAATAGGTGAAGTGCCGCGTCCACCAATATGGTCAGTTTAGGAGGGCAGAAGGCCTGCCGCAGCCAGGTGTTCACCAATGTCATCATCGTATTGGCCTTCTCTTTCTGATGTCGCGGCACCACCTTCAAATGCCTCATATGTTGCAGCCCTCCCAAGTGTGGGATTTGTCACATCTGCCTCTTCAACGGTAGTGGGCTCAACATCATTTGGGACTGCGGTAAGATCCCTCTTTCTTTTCCTCCTCCCTCTGTTGGCAATATTATTGAGGTTAGCTGCATCCCCATCCATCTTAAGTAACTGAGCTTTTGAAAGCTCCCTATCTATCTCCTCACTTGAAGAAGAAACAAAGTATAGATTTTGAGTATTAATGATTGGAAGATAAGTGATGTGGTGTGTTAAGGAAGGGTGATTGATTACCTTTCGCAGCCATCTTTGTTGGCTGAGATTTGTTGGGGAAGTAGCCTGCCTCAAATATGAAAGCAGAAGTCACTAAGGTGCTGAACTTTTTGTCCTTAGCTTTGACTGTCGCAGCCTTTTCAACACTTCTCTCCTACCGATCACTGAGGTGTAAGTTATCAAGAGCTGCATATAAGGCCAATATTAGTACAGTACAGTAAAAAAAAAGTGTTAAGTGCAAATTATAAAACAGGACGCGACATATATCCAATGGTTGCAGCTGTACATAACTAGTTTTGAAGGCTAGCCCCACTGTCGCGGCATCCTAAATGATCTATCCCTCTCATTCTCTTCGGGGTGGATCTCCCACCCTTCACCAAATATATAGAAGTACTTGACCTTCCAGTTCTTTACACTGGTGGGCCTTCCAGAGTAAAGGGTCTCATCCCTACCACGGACGGAGAAGTAGTAATACCCAGCAAACTTTAGAGAGTTTTCCTTCGGGCGGTAGAAGTGGAAAAACTCTGCGGGAGTAATATCTCTATTGAATTAATTCTCCTATAGCACGACGGCTGCAAGAATGACCCTCCAGCCATTGGGATCTAATTGGGTTGGGGTTAATCTCATTGTTTGAAAATTTCTTCTGATTGGAACAGGGATGGGCAGTCGCAGACCGTAAATGAAAGTGTGTAAGGGGAAGCAGACCCCATCATTAGTAAAGGCCGTACATGGCCTTTGTTTTGCGACAGGTGCTGAGCACATCAAGTTCTTTGGAAACTCTAAGGCCTCAACTACCTGATCAACCCATTCTTGGGTCATAATGCTGCGGATATCAAGTGCAGCAGGAGGTCTCTCAGTCCTCCCGGATGTGCCAGCAGGTTCATCCCTAGCGCTAGATGCACCCCCTACCACGGCATTCTCATTTATGTCCATCAGATGGTTGCTGAAATTCGCCCCTTCTTCCATGACCGCAGAGTCTAGGCTTGAGTCTGAAGTTAATACCACATATTTGGGGCAATCCTTCAGTTGGCAAGGTCCTACTGACTTCAAAGGAGGCACTTAAGGAAGTTCAGGAGGAGAGACTCCAAAATATTTTCCACAAAAGCCTCTCAAAAATTCGCCTGGGTCAAAGTTCATATGGCTGCAGCAGTACCTAAAAAGCACAATTCGCAGTTAGGTGCCGCAGCTAGTATGGTATTAAGTTGAGGACGAACAAGAAATATTAGGCCAAATGGGATAAGTATACCAAATGTTGGGTTCTAAAGCCCTAAAAGATAATTATCGTCGCGGCATATTGATTTGATGGAAGGTGTTATTTTCTTACATGCTGTAGTTACTATGGGCTAAAACACTGCTGACTCTAATCTGAGAACCTAAGGAGAATTTTGTCAAACTAGTTTCAATAGGACGTAGTCATCAAACTATGGGCTAAAATGTCGCGGAGTCTAAATCTAAGAACCTAAGGGATTACCCTATCAAAAAGAGGCTACAGGCCGCAACCATCACTTACCATAGGCCGCAACTAGGGCTTAATCCAATGTTGGAATGTTGCATGGATTAAGGGAAGCCCAAGATTACTAAAGGGGTATTTTATCATGTCGCGACCACTCACTCAATCAGTTTAGTATCTAATGTTGATTCATTCAAAGATTGAAGACCCAGAATGTGAAGGGTTTGTTTAAGAGCATCAAGAACAATTATATGATTTTAATGTAATTCAACACAAATACATTCCATATGATCCGAGCAATAGAAGATTAAGGGTTCATTTCATTATATGAAGATTGATTCAAAGAATAATTTGGCAACAATTATAATTATTTATCATTCAGATGTGTTCAATTCTTGGAAATGGCAGATTATTCAATCAAAACCCTAAGTTTCTATCAAGCAGTTATTTTTTTCTTCTCAAAAACAGATATGGCAGATATAATCCAGAAAAATCTAATACGAGTTCAAAAAGCAGTAGACGTGATTCAAGATCAGGAGATTCACAAATGCAAAAATCCAGAAGTTTTGAGGATGAATTATGAAGTGAAAAAGCTATTAAAGAGATTATTGGTTGGAAAATTACTTGGAAATAGAGAAACCAACGATGCTCAGCCTCAAACCGCCTTAGAACCACCACACGCAGAAAAGTCGTCGGGAAGATCAAGGGAAGAAACGGGAAGAGTTCAACTTTCGATTTGCTCTCAAGGTTTTTGGAAACATAATGAAGTCCACGACCGAAACAATTTATATAAGAGGGCACGGGAAGACGAATCCTTGCCTTGGAAGTACCGCGGCACCTTTAGAGTACTTGACTACTCAGTCGCAACCCCAATCGCAAATATCTTGGCACTACGACTTGGGGGCTTATTGATAGTGTAAATACAACACCCTACCGTGACATTCACTCAACACAAGCTTATAGGCCGCAGGCCCAATCATCACAGGGTGCGGCACCCACATTTCTAGCCACGTTAACAGACCGCAGCCTGTACAGTATAGGGTGAGGCTCCCAACTTAACATATTACAGGGTGCGGCCCTATTCTGTTCACTAACAGGCCGCAACCCTAATCCATTATAGTAACGACAGTACATGATCCTCCTATAAATAGAGGTCCACACCTCGAGACTGGGGAGAGAAGGGTCAGATTCTACAGTACCTGGAGAAGCCTTGCCAAGTTGTCTCTACACAACCTTGATGTATAGCTTGGGAGCTACACACCTACATCGTAGTCATATCTCCAGCACTCTCGGAACCGCTATGGCCATATACTCTCCTTTATTCTCATACTTGTACGCCTCTTTAAACTTGATTATATTGTACAATGCAACGCATATAATGAGAATGGAGCAACACAGTGGATGTGGGCCTATTCATAAGGTTGAACCACTATATATCTTGTCTTCTCTCTCTTTTTACTAATTCTATCTATTTATTATAATTTACACTTGATTTGCTGGTACGAGAACGACTAGTGGACGATTTCTCGTATCAACAGTCAAAGCTTAATAAATGCTTATGTTATGGGTAAAAGTTTGGAGAAAAGCATTAATGGCAAATGATAAAAGCTCTGATTTGCAATAACTCTCTCAAAGTGGTCTTTTAGCTTAAAGATCACGTATGCTCTCAAAAATCTCGCCTTTCTCAAAGGATAGTTATGGGTATATGTAAGCTGAGAATATACCCAAGGAAACTTAGATGTAATTAATGTTGGGTCAGACTAACATACCGAACATGACAATAACATTAAATGTTAATGAAAATTCTTGCGTGACCAGTTGTTGTGTCAGGCAGCGCTAAAGGTGAGTCAGTACATGTTGCGGCTAACAGCCTACCAACTCAAAATTGTACTAAGATACATTGATTTGGCATGTTTATATACGACATGACATCACTCAAACTTTTTATGGAAAGATACTATTTTTTTGCGCCAAAACTCTATGGTTGAGTAAGCTCAATGTTGGTAGATCAAGGTTTCTCGAACACGCTCTCGGGCAAATATGCGTATTTTATTTGGTGTATCTAAAATGGTTATGCCATGCCTTAACGTTGTCTTGCTTACAATCCTCCAGAACAATTTTCAAAGCGAGGTCCCTAAATAAAGCACGAAAGCTCTCCCAGCACCTCCAGCCCGGTCCATCATTTTTACCGAGTAACCTTATCAATATTACAACATAACTCACAATTACATAGTAAAATAAAGAAAATACACATACCATTAACTATCTTCCTTTGTAAGTCTTTCTCAATCTTTGATTAAGCTCCACTCTGCCTTAGTCTTAAATCAACTTGGTTGTCTCTCCACATTCCCTTGTGATGTCACTTACCTTTGACGAATCCTTCTTTAGTTTCTCATTTAATTTCTTAATGATATGGTTTATCTCTAAGTAAGGAGGTTTATATATAATCCCCTACTACATTTTCCCCCTCGTAGAGATTGCGTAACCAAGAAATTTATGTATGAAGCATCTTAAACTAACAAACCCCTATTCCAAACATCTTAAACCCATAAACCACAGTTTGAAGCATCTTTAGTTGAGGCTTACTTATGTGCATGTCAGCCAAATCTTCACATATCTCTAGTATTTAATGCAGGAGTCCAACCACCTAACATCTTTATCGTTATTTTTACACGTGACTGCATGGGGTTAACTCTTAACTCCCTCGTTACATGTGATCATAATTTGCCCCCAATTTTAATAATAATCGTGGGATAGAGAATCGCTAGACATCCTAAACAGGTATTTTTCCCCAACCCTTTAATATATTTTTTACGTCCTTTTCTCTAACTTCTTATTGTTTATTCCATTAAAATGCAGAGGTTCTTAAACTTCTAGAGACATAGTGTTTTTGTTATTCCTAAAATATCGCCTAATAACTCCTTTAAACCCTATTTTCACCTATTTTTTCAATCGACACCATTAATATACCATTTTATCCCTTTTCCAACATCAAATACCTCTCAAAACATTTAATGGCTTCATCAAGTAAGCCTGATAAAGTTTTCGACGATAACACCGCCGCATAGTTTGCGGAGCACTAACATTTGTACATCACCTATAGTCGTGCTCCCTATTTTAGGAAAGGTGGTGGTTTTGCCCATTAAGCCAATAATTTCAAAAAAAAATGTTGAGGGCATTGATGAACCTGTTCTGGTACGAACGGAGCCAAAAGACCATTATGATGGGTGTTATGCCACCTCCTTATTTGTTTTGTGGTTCAAGTTAGGTCGAGGTGATTTCTCCTGATCTCATATAGATTTTGAAGCACCAAGTGGCATTCTCGATGGCTTTTTTACTTAGTTAAGCTATAATTTATACCAAGTAAAAGGAAGCGATAAAAAAATATTGGCCTTGGACATGCAACGAAGTTCTATAGAGATCTAAAGTTGTCAAAAAATAACTTCACTATCCACCAATTGGTCACTTGGTGGAGTGTTGCCTCACAAACATTTGTAGCAACTTGAGGAGAGTTCACAATCATATTAGAAGTTGTGTGTGAATTGTATGGCTTAGATCCATATGTCCATCTCCCTTTTGATATCACCCCAACTGATATGAAAGAGAAAAATGAACGTCTTTTATTAGTCCAGTTTGCTCGTGAGTGCGTGGGTGATGCCATGAATGATACTTTTGGTCAATACATTAAATATTTCTTCAAACCTTAGAGCAAGCTTACTCGAGAATAGGAAGACAAATGAACTAGGACAGATGTTGGATTTAGTGAAGGTTATGGTAGTGAATTTTATCATCTGCCTACTTTCATTAATGATCAACCATAAAAGGGACTAAGTAAATATTTATGTCATATTATCTCATGGAGTTAACATTCCTCTGAAACCTATAACGCTCGGTTCCTTATACACATGGCTAGACAGGTGCTGATTTAATATGGCATACTTAGTTGGTCGTTTTGACGTGTCTAATTTTTCCAACATGATTTTGTTTATGGGTTTCCTCTATGCAAGTTTCGCTACCTTGCCCCCAAATTTGTGGAGATTATTATGATTCCTTTGAGATGTACACTTATAACTTAGTTGAGCAAGAACCAAAGTAAGAAGACATTCTTTCCTTTGATGGATGATGTCAATTGCTTAGAATTTCGCTCATGCATTGAGGAGGCTCATAAGCACCCAAAACTGTACAATTTTTACCCCGAATAGTTGTATTTTAGTTGCTAATTCTCGACAATATGGGTCTTATGTGCTCAATTGTTCAATATGCAGTCTTAATTGTGCGTTGAAGAGTTCAAGCGTTTAAATCAAAGTAATTGCGCATAAATGGAGCTAAATTACCAATTCCGTAACCTCACCCGAGCCTTAACCTAGACTAAACCTACCCCAGCCCGTGTGTGTTTGTTTGTGCCCTTTTATTATTTTTTAAATTTTTAGTTTTGAATCATTTTTATTTTTAGAATTTATTTTAGATTTATTTAGAATTTCTAGAATTTATTTTCCAATTTTTATATTTCTTTTTTATTTAGTATAATTTTATTTTAATTTTTATTCTATTAGTTTTTAGTTTTAGTTTTATTTTATATTATTAGGATTAGAATTTTTAGGATTTCATGTATTTTTAGTTTATTAAATTTTATATTTTCATTTTTTTTATTTCTTTTGTTTTATTATTTTAATTTTTTATAGCTTAGGATTTTTTTTTTGTTTTAATATTTTTATTTTTTATTATTTTTAGCATGTTTGATTTTTAGTTAGGTTTTATTTTTTATTTTAGTTGAGTCCTTTTATTATTTTAATAGGGTCACAATTTGACACACATACACAAAACCCATAACCCAAACACACCCCTACTTTCCTTAACCCTCACCTAATCTATCCTACACCCTCACCCTCACACACATTCCCCTACACCCACACACACCATAACCTACACCTCATCATCTTCTCCAAATCACCCATCTTCTCTCTCCTCTCACCAACGCCCACAACCCCCATCACCATCCACACTCTCTTTCCTTCATTACTAACCCACCTCACATCCAAACAAAACTATAACACCCATTTCTCTCCCCCAATCTACTCACCTCTGGCCACGAGCTCCGGGCACCCTCCTTCCCTCCTGCGTATACCCGCCGACCTGCCCTTATTACTCCGGCGGTACCTCCCACCTGCCAATGCCGCTGTCAACCGGCCCCTCTCTCTCTTCGCCGGCGACGCAGACCCGCCTGAAACCCAGCTCTCCCCACTCTCTTCGCCTGCCACAACCCCCTCCGGCGACCCAAAACCCCATGCTCCGATCGACCAACCCTCAACCCTCCGTCCCCCGACCATCCAGCTCCCGACCTTCATCGGCGAACTCAACCGCCATCTCCGGCCACCTAAGTCATGCCCTTATCCTCTCACAACCATCTCCTACCCATTTCTCCACAATCGATTTTACCACCTGCCTAAAGAAACCAACAAGCAAAAACAAAAGTCAAAACAAATACCCACATGCTTCTTTAAAAGACCCACTTCTCATTTATTCCCTAACCCAAATCGTTTTTCTTCCCTGTATAAAACATGTTGACAAACCAAAGACCAAACCACTAAAACCCCATGTGCCTAATTAAACCTTTAAGTCTCAATACCCACTATACCCCCAACAAACACTTTTTACCCAATATCCAAAAATACCCCCATAACAATATCATATTTTTATTCTCTAATTCCATCACCCATTTATTCCCTCACCTCACTACCCACATGACACACCCAAACCACATGCACACTTGAATCAATTATCCAAATTAACCCCCATGCTCCATGCCTTGTATAAATTGAAGAGGAAGACCCATTTGCAAAGGATCTCAAATTTAGTTTTAAGCTTGGTGTGATAAAATTCTCTCCACCCCTCTATGTTGAGTATTTGCATTTTTAGCAAATACCTCAATATAGAGGTGTGTAGTGAAAATTATCTCTAGGATAAATTTCACCCCACCCATCTATAATGAATCTTGGCAATTTTAGCCATTAATTCATTATAGATTGATGTAGTTGAATTTATCCCTCATGGGAGGTAAATTATAATTCATTCCTTTATGTTGAGATTTTGCATTTTTAGCAACTATCTCAATATAAAGTAATGATCTAGAATTTATTTCTTTGGATGAGTTCTAATGCACAATTTTATAATGTTAGGATTTACATTTTTAGCAAATATCTTTTATTATTTAATTGTCCCTTATGAATTCATCCACTATCCTTTTTATTTTTATTTTATAATTTTTAGTTTAGATTCAATAAATACATGAGTGAGGAATTGTAATTGAGAGATTGATGATGTAATTGAAGATTTCATGTCAATTCAAGGCTTAAATGGGTTTGATCAATTCCTCTCTTCTACTTTTATTTTAATCCTCACATGCTTTCAATTGTTTATCTTATATTTTTGGATGATGATTATTGAGGGCTAATCTCCCATTAATGGGATGGAATTTTGAAGCCCTCATGAGTCCAATTTTGTTAGTTTACTTATTATGACAATTTTGTTTATCTCACCTTTCTTAAATTAGCTCTTACTTCTTAATTAGTAGTTATAAAATTTAGAATAGTTAGTTAGTTAAAATATTCCCTTGAAAAATCCATAAAAAAAAATATAAAAAGCAAAAATAAATAAATAATAATAAAATGCAAATGAATCTATATATGTCCTCTCCAATTTTGTGTTTCACCCTTAGATATGGATTGACTCCCGTACTTACCCTCAATAGTAGTTTTGTTCCTTTTTTGGGGGGGGTGGGGAATTTTATCAAAAGTGTACCTCTTTGAAAAATTTTGAGTTTTAAACCTGATTTTTAAATTTTCGTGCAGTGTTTCTTTCAACTCACTCAGTGATGTGAATTTTCAATCATCCATCTTTCAAAAGTCTAGAAATCAAGCTAAAGAATATTTTTTTAAAATAGCTTATGTAATACATAACAAGGCATTTTGCACCATGAATTTCTAGACTCAACAAAATTTGCGTACTTATCACGTCACTACGTTTAGAGTTGAAGAGTAATACAATTCCTAAGAGAACCTTAAGGATCACTAGTAGAGACTTTAGCCCGTGAGATTCGTGCCTTTCACTTTTTAGAGAGTTTTACGCAATCTCCGAGTCACAAGTTGATTCAACTTCAATTGGGTCTGCACTTTAATTGTTGTATGATCTCGTTATCTTTCATAAAATTTTGGCTTGATCATCGAGAACGACATCACTTTCGAGTTGTAAGAAGCACGTGTCTTGAAATTTGTCCCGATCACTAGGTTTTCACCACACCTTCACTCATACACCAACCAAATTCCATTTATCATACATTCATACACCTTTCATTTTCCATATCATCGCTATATACCATACCGCCCATTTCCATATCCACAGAGAATAGTGTTGAAAGTAAAAGGAGAAGATCTGTCATAAAGAGTGTTTGCATTTTTAGCGAATATCTCTCCCAAAATCGATTCGGATGGAGAAAAATTTGATACAAGTTTATGTTGGGGTTATTTATATTTTTAGCAGATTTATCTCATACATTGATGCGTATTTGGAAAAGAAAAAAAATATAGAAAAAGAAAAGAAAAATCGAAAAAAAAAAAATATATATAGAAAAAGAAAACGAGAAAAAAAAAGTAAAAAAGGGAGATGATCTATCACAGAGAGTGTTTGCATTTTTAGCGGATATCTCTCCCAAAGCCGATTCAGATAGAGAAAAATTAAATACAAATCTATGTTGGGGTTATTTGTATTTTTAGCAAATTTATCTCATATATTGATATGTATTTGGTAAAGAAGAAAAAGAGAAAGTTGCAGTCAAGAAATAAAGAGATTTGTTCGTCTATGAGTGATACACTCTTCTCAAATATCCACCATCCATCCATCATATCATCATCCCATCCTATCCTACCTCACCTCATCCCACATATCCCATTTCATTTCCCCCTCACCCATATACATACGTGTTCCCCTAGGTGTTCGGGCAAATGATAGTCGACGTGGTGAATAACTCGACGTTCTCACTATAGTGATTAACATTCTTTCATGAGATCAATTTTATTTCTATATATTCGTTCTTTCTTACGTGTGTGTGAGACGTTTGAACTTGCTTACATTTACTCACCTCCTCACACACAAGAGCGATACACTTACTCTAATCTCGAGAGTTCGTTTGAGAGAGATATATCCGTGAGATTTGAAGTTGAAGCGTTGATTCCGAAAAGGCAATCTAGGAATTACTCTTATGATACTCGACCCGTTTTGACTGATTCACACTACACACGTTGAGTTCTAGGAAGGATGTACCTTGAGTATTAACTTCGCTAAACTTTTTACACATTCTAGCTTGTATTTCTGAAAATATTTCCCCATGTGATGAATTGTGCGATCATTCTACATCTAATAAGAGATTGACTGCCTTTCAATAAATTATTTCAAATAAAGAATTTTGTGGGTATATTCCCTGCAAACCCTCACGAGACACAACTCGTCCTGTAGGGCCACCTATAGGTTTAAAGGCTTGTTGCACATGCTAAGTGCAATCGCAAGTGCTTGCGAAAGTGGTACACTTTTGGTTACTTATCTTTCTCTTTCTCTCTATCTTATTGCTCGAGGACTAGCAATGCTCTGTTTGGGGTTGGTGTGATAAGCACCCAAAACTGTATAATGTATGCCCCGAATAGTTGTATTTTAGTTGCTAATTCTAGAAATATGGGACTTATGTGCTCAATTGTTCAATATGCAGGCTTAATTGTGCGTTGCAGAGTTCAAGCGTTTAAATCAAAGTAATTGCACATAAATGGAGCAAAATTACCAATCCCATAACCTCACTCGACCCTCAACCTAGCCTAAGTTTACCCCAGCTCGTGTGTGTTTGTTTGTGCCCTTTTATTATTTTTTAGATTTTTAGTTTCGAATCATTTTTATTTTTAGAATTTATTTTAGATTTATTTAGAATTTCTAGGATTTATTTTCCAATTTTTATATTTCTTTTTTATTTAGTATAATTTTATTTTGATTCTTATTCTATTAGTTTTTAGTTTTAGTTTTATTTTATTTTATTAGGATTATAATTTTTAGGATTTCAGGTATTTTTAGTTTATTAAATTTTATATTTTCATTTTTTTATTTCTATTGTTTTATTATTTTCATTTTTTATAGCTTAGGATTTTTTTTTGTTTTTATTTTTAGTTTTTATTATTTTTAGTTTGTTTTATTTTTAGTTAGGTTTTATTTTTTTATTTTAGTTGAGTCATTTTATTATTTTAATAGGGTCACAACTTGACACACATACACAAAACCCATAACCCAAACACACCCCTACTTTCCTTAACCCTCTCCTAATTTATCCTACACCCTCACCCTCACACACATTCCCCTACACCCACACACACCATAACCTACACCTCATCATCTTCTCCAAATCACCCATCTTCTCTCTCCTCTCACCAGAACCCACAACCCCCATCACCATCCACACTCTCTCTCCTCCATTACTAACCCACCTCACATCCAAACAAACCCATAACACCCACTTCTCTCCCTCAATCAACTCATCTTCGGCCACGAGCTCCGGCCCCCCTCCTTCCCTCCTGCGTATACCCGCCGACCTGCCCTTATTACTCCGACGGTACCTCCCACCTGCAGACGCCGCTGTCAACCGGCCCCTCTCTCTCTTCGCCGGATACGCAGACCCGCCTGAAACCCAGCTCTCCCCACTCTCTTCGCCTGCCACAACCCCCTCCGGCGACCCAAAACCCCATGCTCCGATCGACCAACCCTCAACCCTCCGTCCCCCGACCATCCAGCTCCCGACCTTCATCGACGAACTCAACCGCCATCTCCGGCCACCTAAGTCATGCCCTTATCCTCTCACAAACATCTCCTAACCATTTCTCCACAATCGATTCTACCATCTGCCTAAAGAAACCAACAAGCAAATACAAAAGTCAAAACAAATACCCACATGCTTCTTTAAAAGACCCACTTCTCATTTATTCCCTAACCCAAATCGTTTTTCTTCCCTGTATAAAACATGTTAACAAACCAAAGACCAAACCACTTAAACCCCATGTGCCTAATTAAACCTTTAAGTCTCAGTACCCATTATACCCCCAACAAACACTTTTTACCCAATATCCAAAAATACCCCCATAACAATATCAAATTTTTATTCTCCAATTCCCTCACCCATTTATTTCCTCACCTCACTACCCACATGACACACCCAAACCACATGCACACTTAAATCAATTACCCAAATTAACCCCCATGCTCCATGCCTTGTATAAATTGAAGAGGAAGACCCATTTGCAAAGGATCAAAAATTTACTTTTAAGCTTGGTGTGATAAAATTATCTCCACCCCTCTATGTTGAGTATTTGCATTTTTAGCAAATACCTCAATATAGAGGTGTGTAGTGAAAATTATCTCTATGATAAATTTCACCCCACCCATCTATAATGAATCATGGCAATTTTAGCCATTAATTCATTATAGATTGATGTAGTTAAATTTATCCCTCATGGGAGGTAAATTATAATCCATTCCTTTATGTTGAGATTTTGCATTTTTAGCAATTATCCCAATATAAAGTAATGATCTAGAATTTATTTCTTTGGGTGAGTTCTAATGTACAATTTTATAATGTTAGGATTTGCATTTTTAGCAAATATCTTTTATTATTTAATTGTCCATTATGAATTCATCCACTATCCTTTTTATTTTTATTTTGTAATTTTTAGTTTAGATTCAATAAATACATGAGTGAGGAATTGTAATTGAGAGATTGATGATGTAATTGAAGATTTCATGTCAATTCAAGGCTTAAATGGGTTTGATCAATTCCTCTCTTCTACTTTTATTTTATAATCCTCACATGCTTTCAATTGTTTATCTTATATTTTTGGATGATGATTATTGAGGGCTAATCTCCCATTAATGGGATGAAATTTTGAAGCCCTCATGAGTCCAATTTTGTTAGTTTACTTATTAGAAAAATTTTGTTTATCTCGCCTTTCTTAAATTAGCTTTTACTTCTTAATTAGTAGTTATAAAATTTAGTATAGTTAGTTAGTTAAAATATTTCCTTGAAAAATCCATAAAAAAAATATAAAAAGCAAAAATAAATAAATAATAATAAAATGCAAACGAATCTATATATGTCCTCTCCAATTTTGTGTTTCACCCTTAGATATAGATTGACTCCCTTACTTACCCTCTACAGTAGTTTTGTTCCTTTTTGTTTGGGGGTGGGGAATTTGATCAAAAGTGTACATCTTTTGAAAAATTTTGAGTTTTAAACCTGATTTTTAAATTTTCGTGCAGTTTCTTTCATCTCACTCAGTGATGTGAATTTTCAATCATCCATCTTTCAAAAGTCTAGGAATCAAGCTAAAGAATGTTTTTTTTTAAATAGCTTATGTAATACATAACAAGGCATTTTGCACCATGAATTTCTAGACTCAACAAAATTTGCGCACTTATCACGTCACTACGTTTAGAGTTGAAGAGTACTACAATTCCTAAAAGAACCTTAAGGATCACTAATAGAGACTTTAGCCCGTGAGATTCGTGCCTTTCACTTTTTAGAGAGTTTTATGCAATCTCCGAGTCACAAGTTGATTCAACTTCGTTTGGGTCTGCACTTTAATTGTTGTATGCTCTCATTATCTTTCAAAAAAATTTGGCTTGATCACCGAGAACGACATCACTTTCAAGTTGTAAGAAGCACGTGTCTTGAAATTTGTCCCGATCACTAGGTTTTTACCACACCTTCACTCATACACCAACCCAATTCCATTTATCATACATTCATACACCTTCCATTTTCCATATCATCACCATATACCATACCGCCCATTTCCATATCCACAGAGAATAGTCTTGAAAGTAAAAGGAGAACATCCGTTATAAAGACTGTTTGCATTTTTAGCGAATATCTCTCCCAAAGCGGATTCAAATGGAGAAAATTTTGATACAAGTTTATGTTGGGGTTATTTGTATTTTTAGCAGATTTATCTCATACATTGATGCGTATTTGGAAAAGAAAAAAAAATAGAGAAAAAGAAAAGAAAAATCGAAAAAAGAAAAAAAATATAGAAAAAGAAAAAGAGGAAAAAAAAGTAAAAAATAGAGATGATCTATCATAGAGAGTGTTTGCATTTTTAGCGGATATCTCTCCCAAAGCCGATTCAGATAGAGAAAAATTAAATACAAATCTATGTTGGGGTTATTTGTATTTTTAGCAAATTTATCTCATACATTGATGTGTATTTGGAAAAGAAGAAAAAGAGAATGTTGCAGTAAAAAAATAAAGACATTTGTTCGTCTATGAGTGATACACTCTTCTCAAATATCCACCATCCATCCATCATATCATCATCCCATCCTATCCTACCTCACCTCATCCCACATATCCCATTTCATTTCCCCCTCACCCATATACATACGTGTTCCCCTAGGTGTTCGGGCAAATGATAGTCGACGTGGTGAATAACTCGACGTTCTCACTATAGTGATTAACATTCTTTCATGAGATCAATTTTATTTCTATATGTTCGTTCTTTCTTATGTGTGTGTGAGACGTTTGAACTTGCTTACATTTACTCACCTCCTCACACACAAGAGTGATACACTTACCCTAATCTCGAGAGTTCGTTTGAGAGAGATATATCCGTGAAATTTGAAGTTGAAGCGTTGATTCCGAAAAGGCAATCTAGGAATTACTCTTGTGATACTCGACCCGTTTTGACTGATTCACACTACACACGTTGAGTTCTAGGAAGGATGTACCTTGAGTATTAACTTCGCTAAACTTTTTACACATTCTAGCTTGTATTTCTGAAAATATTTTCCCATGTGATGGATTGTGCGATCATTCTACGTCTAATAAGAGATTGACTGCCTTTCAATAAATCATTTCAAATAAAGAATTTTGTGGGTATATGTAACACCCCGCCCGCCCGGGGAGAGTGAATGGAGCGCTAATGCGATAAAATAAATCCAAATCCACAAATGACAAGGTATAGAGCATCTAAATAAACCCACAATAATATAAATCCAATAATCTCAATCTCTACAATTACAACAACTAACTCGAAAATAAAATACAAATCTCCAAAGCTCTATACATCAAAATAATACAAATCTTTCCCAAATAATCTTCGCTAAAATCAATCTTCATAACGCCCTAAAATTCGCGCTAACCTGCCACTAAAAGAAAATATGGGGAAGTACACAATACGACATGAAAGGTGCTCAACAAATATATTAGCGGTGAATAAAACGTAACAACACGAGTACGAATATTCAAATTAAAATGCAAATCTCAAAGAATTTATCAATATAATTTCTCAAAAACACTTTAACCGGGTCACCAGGCCTCACCACATCCGTATATGCTTTATCAAGCCATAACCCGGGAAACAGGAATTTTGGCGGGTGCCCAACATCCGTGCCATATTAAAATCTCACGACAACGTGCTCATCAACAATATAATGATACCACATGAATCAAAATAATTTCAACAATTATTTTTCAGATTTCAATGAATTTATCAATTCAAATATGAGTTCAATTAAGAAGAATTCAAAGAGAATGGCACTCGCGAGATTTAAGGAGCATATTGTGTAAAACCCCATACCTCAAAATCATGATGAGAAACCAACGATTACATCCTCAAGATCAACACAAAAGATCTACAAAAGCTCCTCCAAGAACCTCCAACAAAATAGCCCCAAGAACACCTCTAATCTAAGGTTGGAACTCACAAATCTCAAGGGCCAATGTGTATATAAAAAGAAGAGGAATATAAAATATATTTGCTGCCAAAATTTGTGCCAAAAGTAGGTTAAAAGGGTTGCCCACGACTTCCTTTTATAATGCAAATAAATGAAGAGTTGGAATCCAAAAGACTCCTTTAAATAAGGAAAATAAATGAAGAGTTGGAAGTCAAAACAACTCCAAGAGTTTAAAACATTTTAAAATCATTTTAAAATCCGTTTTAACTCCGTTTTCGAAACCGTTTGAAATTCTCGCCTTTAAAAATAATAACCAACATATTTTAGTAATAAAAATAATTTTATCAAAAACTTTATTTTTCCTCTTTATTTTGAAAATACCCCAAAAATTACGCGGGTTATTACAGTATATTCACTGCAAACCCTCACGAGACACAACTCGTCCTGTAGGGCCACTGTTGATGCAAAAAACTGGACCGAATCCCATTTTTATGATCACAGATAAATAGATAAAAGCAATCCAATCAAGCACATGAGAGACAAAGATTTTTAAAGTGGTTCGGCTATAAGGAAAAGCCTACGTCCACTGTTATTTTATTCCCAGAGGTTTACAATAGCACAATGTGGTGTAGAGAGAGAAAAAGGTATGGATCTTGTGTATGGTGTCTCTCGGTTCTTGGATCTCTTGGATCTCTCTTTGGCTAAGGGAATACATGTATTTATAGTTATGGGAGATAAAGAGATTCATTGTATGTAGACATTTATATATTATGTCTACATTCAACGAATCTAATTGCTTGGTATGCTATGTGTTGTCATCTACAATATAAATGTACATTAATGATCATTAAATGCGTAGTTATCCTTTGATATTCCTGGTTGGTATGCCGACCAACACTCCTCGGGTGCCGACCAACTCTCCTCGGGTGCCGACTAACATTCTTCGGGTGTCGAATATTGACACGTAGGATGACACGTGTCCTTTTCTGATTGGTCCTCGTAGATGGAGAATTTTTGTGTTAACAGAAGCCCCCAATGCTCCATGCTTGATGGTTTACTTGAAAGGATGGAGTATTTATTCTGCAGTGTTGCTCGGTGCTCGTGAAATTCTTGATCTACCTTCTTGATTTGTTCAACATAAAGTGCATTATCTCCTGGACGACATATGATGCAGGCTGATCGATGGTTGCTAATCTTTCTTTTGAGGAACTCCGTGTGCTATGTATCACCCCTGGGAATTTGGATGCATCCATGCCATAGTATGAAACTTGTAGCTTGTCATAATCTTCAAGTATGTTGATTGGTTTGTCAGCCGACCAAGTGCTTCCTGTGTCGAGCAACTGAGTGCTAACTTCATGTGCTTGGTTTTTCTGATTTATGCTCCTCTGAATACTTTGTCGAGTAACATATTAGCTTTTGAACCCAACTCTTTAAATCTGATTAGTACCAAGCTAGTGGTGGACTTCGAAATATTTTCATACAACTTCTTCTTCATTATTGGTCGGGACAGTAGTAAAGATCTCAGTGCTGTAGATGCTGATTTTGACTTCTACCTCTGTTCGGGGACGAGCAAGAGGTTCTCGGAGACTAACAAGTGATTCTCAGGGACGAGCAAGAGCTTCTCAGGAATGAGCTAGTGCTTCTCGGACAGATCATCTGTGATGAATATCAGAATGTTGAAAGATCTTAACTTCATAAACTCCCCTTATATTTTAGATGATCCTCTTGCTGACGAGGAACCTGTTTCAAAAGTAGAAGGAAAAGAAACCAATAGAATAGGAATCTCAATGTAATAGTTAGTATACATTTTCATTCTCAATGTATTTTGTTTTTTGAATTTAATGAAAGACTTTCATTTTTGTTCGCAATCTTAATTGCTATTGTCTTGTAAATATCAAACACTTTACATTTATGCATATATATCTGTTAAAAAGATAACAATATTGTGCTGTTCATCGACCAACTTAGTAATAAAAAAATTACAAGTATTAGTAACGTTGCTCGATCACTTAATAATAAAGTCATGAGTATAAAAATGTTTAAATTTTTTCCAACCAGCCAAGGTTGTTAAATTGTGCTCATCGACCAATTATGGTTAGTGAGAGTTTTTATCCCCGACTAACCATACTTGGTAAGTTTTTGTCTTTTTCATAAAATGTGTCCAACCAACCAAGGTCGATAAATTCTCCTCGTCGACCAACTACAATTAGTGGGTTTTTATCCCCGACCAACCATACTTGGTTCAGTTTGGAATATTTTGTTTTCAAATCAACCGAGATTGGCATTTTTAAGAATGTTGTTCTTGCCCTTTTACCAACCGGAGTTGGTCATGGGTTCGAACTATCAGGTTCTTTCGAACTATCTGTCCACTAGTTATCTTACCAACCGTAGTTGGTCACACTAGTGTACGCCTCCTAACCAAAGGAGTATATTTTTTGGTTCTTTCGAACTATTTGTCCACTAGTTATCTTACCAACCGTAGTTGGTCACGCTAGTGTACGCCTCCTAACCAAAGGAGTATATTTTTTGGTTCTTTCGAACTATCTTACCAACCGAAGTTGATCGTGGGTTTGAACTATCGGTGTTTGCTTTTATTGCTGGGCAGCGTAGTGTTGCACACAATACTGACTGTAGCTCATTAATCCAATTAGCCTTATATAGCCTCTTTTTCAAACCATTTAGTAATGTTCTGCTCGTCACTTCAGTTTGTCCATTATTCTGAGGATGACCTGGTGCTGAATGAACCTTCAAAATGTTTGACTGATGACAATAAGCGGCAAACTCCTCGTTATCGAATTGTGTTCCGTAGTCTGTGATGATGGCAATAACGAGGTATTTGAATCTTCCTCGGGTCGTCGGCAGTGGTCCAACCAAATCAATTCCCACATGGCAAATGGCCAAGGAGAAGTGATGGGTGTCAACAATGTTTGTGGAGTTCTTCGGATGGAGGAAAAGCGTTGGCACTTGTCACATTTCTTGGCATAAGCTATACAATCAACTCTCATCGTCGGCCAGTAGTATCCCTGCGTCATCACCTTTTGCAAAAGTGTTCGACCTGCTACATGGGCTCCACAGGACCCTTCATGGATCTCTTTAATCAATTCTTTCACCTTAGAGGGATGTACACATCTTTGCAAACCTGCCATAATTCCTCGTCTATACAAAATACCATTAATTAGTACATACCGAGCAGCTTTAAACTTCTATTTCTTGGCAGCGAGCTTATCCTCCGGTAATTGTTCCTCCTCAATATATGCTCTGATGGGATCCATCCAAGATGGTCCTAAATCAAGGGTAATAATATTCATCGTCAGGTCTTCATCTATGCTCCGACTTTCTAATACTTCAATTGGTATCGTTCTTCGCAGCTCGGTACGAGTAGCTGATGCTAATCGGGCCAAGGCGTATGCTCTCACATTCTCCATTCTTGATATTCTTACCAGTTGAACAACAACAAACTCTGATAATAACTTCATCACCTTTGCTTGATACTTGATCATCAATTCTCCTTTGGCTGCATATATTCCCAACATTTGGTTTACGATCAATTGAGAATACTGAAGATAATAACCTGCTGTGCCTCCATAGTATTTGACAAATTAAGACCTGCAATCATGGCCTCATACTCAACCTCATTATTAGAAGCTTTGAATTAGAAACGTAGGGCGTATTCCATGTCGACCTCGTCTGGGCTGTTCAAAACGATCCCTGCCCCACAGCCTGTAGTGCAAGATGAGCCATTTACATATAGCCTCCATATAGGTAACTTGTCTTCTAATTTCTGGTCTGACAGAGTTCCTCGGTGGAATACTTGTCGCTTTCTTTCATCATTACCTGATACTTCTGAATACACCTCTTGAATTTCAATATACCTCCTGAACTTCAATATACCTCCTGAACTTCAATATCAAAAGTAATTCCTGAGCAAGAAAAATAACTCCTGAATGATGATTAGTCGGGGCCCCGACCGTGTGAGTTTGTGGAGTTGAATTTGATGCTCGACTGCATGATGTTATAACAATGTGCCACCAAATGAACAAATATATTTGTAATAGAAGCCCCCAACTGTGAAATGTGAACTTTGAATGAGATTTATCGACCAATACCAACCGGAGTTGGATTTTATCTACCAATCGGAGTTGGTGGTAATTGATAATAAATGATGAAGACTTCCTCGGAGCTGACCAACGGATTGTTGGGAATAAGATAATATAAATGCTGGAGACCTCCTCGGCGCTGACCAACAGATTTGTTGGGAATAAGATAATATAAATGCTAGAGACCTCCTCGGCGCTGACCAACAGATTTGTTGGGAATAAGATAATATAAATGCAGGATACCTCCTCGGTGATGACCAACAGATTGTTGGGAATAAGATATAATAAATGCTGGAGACATCCTTGGAGCTGAATAAGATATAATAAATGCTGGAGACATCCTTGGAGCTGAATAAGATATAATAAATGCTGGAGACCTCCTCAACAGATTGTTGGGAATAAGATAATATAAATGTTGGAGATATCCTTGGAGCTGAATATATGATTATAAATATTTGTCGAGCTCCATGCTGAAATGAGAATAGAATATGCATCCAAATAGATATAAAGAATAATTAAAAATAATAAAGTTCCTCGCCGATCAGTCGAGGTAGAATCATATAATGCCGAACAAGAATAAGATCTTTCAGAACATAAGAATATGGCCGAGAACGTTGTCAGACCTGAATATAAATAAGAATTATCCGAACGAATGTTGTAATTCTCCTTAAAGCTGAATAAGTATCTTGTCGAGGCATAATTGCAGAATACCGAATAAGAATAATATTTTCCAGAACATAAGAATATGGCCGAGAACTTTGCTGGGCCTGCATATAAATAAGAATTACCCCGACCAACTATCCGTTGGGGGTGAAATATAATAAATGTTATAGTTCTCCTCATAGCTGAATATGATAATAAGTATCTCGCCGAGTTCCATGTTGAGATGACTATAGAATATGAATCCCAATGGATATATAGAATCATTTGTGCTGGAGCAGATATCATAGCAATAATAAAATCAATAGTTCCTCGCTGAGGTGAAATTTCATACTGCCGAGCTATGATAATATTTTTCAGAAGAGTAAGATTATTTCCGAGCATTCGTCGGAGTTGAATCTTGTACCTGTAAAAATTAATATCTTGCTCTACCATTTGTGTAGGCTGAATTGATTAGTCATGAGAATAATTTACTCATCCAATCAATATATGATATGTATATGCTTGAGAAATAAAAATATTAATTTCAAAATATAAAATAATATGTTTTATGCCAAATGTGTGTGAGATGGACAAATTATTATCAAATATGCATCATAAATAAGACGTAAAGTTTTTTGTAAATTTATTTAATCTCCAACAACTAATCAGGTATAAGTTGTTGTTTGAAAATTATTTATCACTTGGTTTTAAAAATATGTTTGGGGTGATCATAAGTTAAAAAAGACTTAAGCCCCCTGCTTGTCCCCAAGCCGAACTCATGTTTAAAGAAATATCAGGGGTGCTTTGCATTTTTTAATACCCCAAGATTCTACTGCTGCCGACAAACAGCATGGATGTTGCCGACCAACATTTAAGGATATCTCAAATTATAGAATATATGGTTAGATGACCAGAATATATCGAATCTTTAGATCAAAAAATAACATTCAATGTAAAATTTAAGCCTTAAGAATGTTAATTAAATGAATATATAACCCACTAGATCGTGTGATTTCGACAAAGAAACCTTGTGATGTGATGAACGAGGGGCCAACATATCAAATTTGTGCCCAGAGTCTTGATATGGTCATGATTATTTTACTGATCCTCTTTTACAAGAGGTGGGTAATGATTTTTCAGGTGAGAGAAAATTATTTTTTATATTTATCCCTTCTTATTCCCAATTTGGAGAGATAAAAATATGGTGAATGATTAAAGTTATTATCCAATTTATATAAAAAATCAATTAATGAAACTTTATTGACATAGATGGAAGATGAACCAAATTAAGTATATAGTTCATAAAAGTGAATGCAAAGAGACTCAAACTTAAAGAGAGAGAAAATAGATTTGGGTCATGATTTCCATGAGAAAACTTTTTATTGTCTTTAACCTTTTCCCATTCTTTTATTAAAAATATGATGGAAATTTGAATAGACATCAAAGATCTTACAAAATTTATTTCAAAATCAACAATGAAAATGATTAAATCTTATCATCGTCGTATATATTGGTATATGTAATCATTTAAAATATTTAATCCATGATATAAAATTGAAACTTGAGAATCAAGCAAAAGTTATGATTTATGAAATCCACTATTTTTCATATTTCTAAATAAGAATTAATCTAATAGTTATGATTTAAAAATCATGATATGCAGCATTTTGCAAATAACAATTGGACAATTAATTTATGTATATAAACATAAAAATAATGATTGAATCAAAAGATGTATGTAAAATTGATTATACGTAGAGAAAATAAAAACTTAGCTTTTGATGGAGAACAATTCTTGTAACACGTTCCCACAGACGACGCCAATCCCATTTTTATGATCACAGATAAATAGATAAAAGCAATCCAATCAAGCACATGAGAGACAAAGATTTTTAAAGTGGTTCGGCTATAAGGAAAAGCCTACGTCCACTGTTATTTTATTCCCAGAGGTTTACAATAGCACAATGTGGTGTAGAGAGAGAAAAAGGTATGGATCTTGTGTATGGTGTCTCTCGGTTCTTGGATCTCTTGGATCTCTCTTTGGCTAAGGGAATACATGTATTTATAGTTATGGGAGATAAAGAGATTCATTGTATGTAGACATTTATATATTATGTCTACATTCAACGAATCTAATTGCTTGGTATGCTATGTGTTGTCATCTACAATATAAATGTACATTAATGATCATTAAATGCGTAGTTATCCTTTGATATTCCTGGTTGGTATGCCGACCAACACTCCTCGGGTGCCGACCAACTCTCCTCGGGTGCCGACCAACTCTCCTCGGGTGCCGACTAACATTCTTCGGGTGTCGAATATTGACACGTAGGATGACACGTGTCCTTTTCTGATTGGTCCTCGTAGATGGAGAATTTTTGTGTTAACAGCCACCTATAGGTTTAAAGGCTTGTTGCACATGCTAAGTACAATCGCAAGTGCTTGCGAAAGTGGTACACTTTTGGTTACTTATCTTTCTCTTTCTCTCTATCTTATTGCTCGAGGACTAGTAATGCTCTGTTTGGGGTTGGTGTGATAAGCACCCAAAACTATACAATTTATACCCAGAATAGTTGTATTTTAGTTGCTAATTCTCGACAATATGGGTCTTATGTGCTCAATTGTTCAATATGCAGGCTTAATTGTGCGTTGCAGAGTTCAAGCGTTTAAATCAAAGTAATTGCACGTAAATGGAGCTAAATTACCAATCCCGTAACCTCACCCGAGCCTTAACCTAGCCTAAACCTACCCCAGCTCGTGTGTGTTTGTTTGTGCCCTTTTATTATTTTTTAGATTTTTAGTTTTGAATCATTTTTATTTTTAGAATTTATTTTAGATTTATTTAGAATTTCTAGGATTTATTTTCCAATTTTTATATTTCTTTTTTATTTAGTATAATTTTATTTTGATTTTTATTCTATTAGTTTTTAGTTTTAGTTTTATTTTATTTTATTAGGATTATAATTTTTAGGATTTCATGTATTTTTAGTTTATTAAATTTTATATTTTCATTTTTTATTTCTTTTGTTTTATTATTTTAATTTTTTATAGCTTAGGATTTTTTTTATTTTTATTTTTAGTTTTAATATTTTCATTTTTTATTATTTTTAGTTTGTTTTATTTTTAGTTAGGTTTTATTTTTTATTTTAGTTGAGTCATTTTATTATTTTAATAGGGTCACAATTTGACACACATACACAAAACCCATAACCCAAGCACACCCCTACTTTCCTTAACCCTCACCTAATTTATTCTACACCCTCACCCTCACACACATTCCCCTACACCCACACACACCATAACCTACACCTCATCATCTTCTCCAAATCACCCATCTTCTCTCTCCTCTCACCAACACCCACAACCCCCATCACCATCCACACTCTCTCTCCTCCATTACTAACCCACCTCACATCCAAACAAACCCATAACACCCACTTCTCTCCCTCAATCAACTCACCTCTGGCCACGAGCTCCGGCCGCCCTCCTTCCCTCCTGCGTATACCCGCCAACCTGCCCTTATTACTCCGGCGGTATCTCCCACCTGCAGACGCCGCTGTCAACCGGCCCCTCTCTCTCTTCGCCGGATACGCAGACCCGCCTGAAACCCAGCTCTCCCCACTCTCTTCGCCTGCCACAACCCCCTCCGGCGACCCAAAACCCCATGCTCCGATCGACCAGCCCTCAACCCTCCGTCCCCCGACCATCCAGCTCCCGACCTTCATCGGCGAACTCAACCGCCATCTCCGGCCACCTAAGTCATGCCCTTATCCTCTCACAACCATCTCCTAACCATTTCTCCACAATCGATTCTACCACCTGCCTAAAGAAACCAACAAGCAAAAACAAAAGTCAAAACAAATACCCACATGCTTCTTTAAAAGACCCACTTCTCATTTATTCCCTAACCCAAATCGTTTTTCTTCCCTGTATAAAACATGTTAACAAACCAAAGACCAAACCACTTAAACCCCATGTGCCTAATTAAACCTTTAAGTCTCAGTACCCATTATACCCCCAACAAACACTTTTTACCCAATATCCAAAAATACCCCCATAACAATATCAAATTTTTATTCTCCAATTCCCTCACCCATTTATTTCCTCACCTCACTACCCACATGACACACCCAAACCACATGCACACTTAAATCAATTACCCAAATTAACCCCCATGCTCCATGCCTTGTATAAATTGAAGAGGAAGACCCATTTGCAAAGGATCAAAAATTTACTTTTAAGCTTGGTGTGATAAAATTCTCTCCACCCCTCTATGTTGAGTATTTGCATTTTTAGCAAATACCTCAATATAGAGATGTGTAGTGAAAATTATCTCTATGATAAATTTCACCCCACCCATCTATAATGAATCATGGCAATTTTAGCCATTAATTCATTATAGATTGATGTAGTTAAATTTATCCCTCATGGGAGGTAAATTATAATCCATTCCTTTATGTTGAGATTTTGCATTTTTAGCAATTATCCCAATATAAAGTAATGATCTAGAATTTATTTCTTTGGGTGAGTTCTAATGTACAATTTTATAATGTTAGGATTTGCACTTTTAGCAAATATCTTTTATTATTTAATTGTACATTATGAATTCATCCACTATCCTTTTTATTTTTATTTTGTAATTTTTAGTTTAGATTCAATAAATACATGAGTGAGGAATTGTAATTGAGAGATTGATGATGTAATTGAAGATTTCATGTCAATTCAAGGCTTAAATGGGTTTGATCAATTCCTCTCTTCTACTTTTATTTTATAATCCTCACATGCTTTCAATTGTTTATCTTATATTTTTGGATGATGATTATTGAGGGCTAATCTCCCATTAATGGGATGAAATTTTGAAGCCCTCATGAGTCCAATTTTGTTAGTTTACTTATTAGAAAAATTTTGTTTATCTCGCCTTTCTTAAATTAGCTTTTACTTCTTAATTAGTAGTTATAAAATTTAGTATAGTTAGTTAGTTAAAATATTTCCTTGAAAAATCCATAAAAAAAAATATAAAAAGCAAAAATAAATAAATAATAATAAAATGCAAACGAATCTATATACATCCTCTCCAATTTTGTGTTTCACCCTTAGATATAGATTGACTCCCTTACTTACCCTCTACAGTAGTTTTGTTCCTTTTTGTTTGGGGGTGGGGAATTTGATCAAAAGTGTACATCTTTTGAAAAATTTTGAGTTTTAAACCTGATTTTTAAATTTTCGTGCAGTTTCTTTCATCTCACTCAGTGATGTGAATTTTCAATCATCCATCTTTCAAAAGTCTAGGAATCAAGCTAAAGAATGTTTTTTTCTAAATAGCTTATGTAATACATAACAAGGCATTTTGCACCATGAATTTCTAGACTCAACAAAATTTGCGCACTTATCACGTCACTACGTTTAGAGTTGAAGAGTACTACAATTCCTAAAAGAACCTTAAGGATCACTAATAGAGACTTTAGCCCGTGAGATTCGTGCCTTTCACTTTTTAGAGAGTTTTATGCAATCTCCGAGTCACAAGTTGATTCAACTTCGTTTGGGTCTGCACTTTAATTGTTGTATGCTCTCATTATCTTTCAAAAAAATTTGGCTTGATCACCGAGAACGACATCACTTTCAAGTTGTAAGAAGCACATGTCTTGAAATTTGTCCCGATCACTAGGTTTTTACCACACCTTCACTCATACACCAACCCAATTCCATTTATCATACATTCATACACCTTCCATTTTCCATATCATCACCATATACCATACCGCCCATTTCCATATCCACAGAGAATAGTCTTGAAAGTAAAAGGAGAACATCCGTTATAAAGACTGTTTGCATTTTTAGCGAATATCTCTCCCAAAGCGGATTCAAATGGAGAAAATTTTGATACAAGTTTATGTTGGGGTTATTTGTATTTTTAGCAGATTTATCTCATACATTGATGCGTATTTGGAAAAGAAAAAAAAATAGAGAAAAAGAAAAGAAAAATCGAAAAAAGAAAAAAAATATAGAAAAAGAAAAAGAGGAAAAAAAAGTAAAAAATAGAGATGCTCTATCATAGAGAGTGTTTGCATTTTTAGCGGATATCTCTCCCAAAGCCGATTCAGATAGAGAAAAATTAAATACAAATCTATGTTGGGGTTATTTGTATTTTTAGCAAATTTATCTCATACATTGATGTGTATTTGGAAAAGAAGAAAAAGAGAATGTTGCAGTAAAAAAATAAAGACATTTGTTCGTCTATGAGTGATACACTCTTCTCAAATATCCACCATCCATCCATCATATCATCATCCCATCCTATCCTACCTCACCTCATCCCACATATCCCATTTCATTTCCCCCTCACCCATATACATACATGTTCCCCTAGGTGTTCGGGCAAATGATAGTCGACGTGGTGAATAACTCGACGTTCTCACTATAGTGATTAACATTCTTTCATGAGATCAATTTTATTTCTATATGTTCGTTCTTTCTTATGTGTGTGTGAGACGTTTGAACTTGCTTACATTTACTCACCTCCTCACACACAAGAGTGATACACTTACCCTAATCTCGAGAGTTCGTTTGAGAGAGATATATCCGTGAAATTTGAAGTTGAAGCGTTGATTCCGAAAAGGCAATCTAGGAATTACTCTTGTGATACTCGACCCGTTTTGACTGATTCACACTACACACGTTGAGTTCTAGGAAGGATGTACCTTGAGTATTAACTTCGCTAAACTTTTTACACATTCTAGCTTGTATTTCTGAAAATATTTTCCCATGTGATGGATTGTGCGATCATTCTACGTCTAATAAGAGATTGACTGCCTTTCAATAAATCATTTCAAATAAAGAATTTTGTGGGTATATTCCCTGCAAACACTCACGAGACACAACTCGTCCTGTAGGGCAACCTATAGGTTTAAAGGGTTGTTGCACATGCTAAGTGCAATCGCAAGTGCTTGCGAAAGTGGTACACTTTTGGTTACTTATCTTTCTCTTTCTCTCTATCTTATTGCTCGAGGACTAGCAATGCTCTGTTTGGGGTTGGTGAGATAAGCACCCAAAACTGTACAATTTATGCCCCGAATAGTTGTATTTTAGTTGCTAATTCTCGACAATATGGGTCTTATGTGCTCAATTGTTCAATATGCAGGCTTAATTGTGTGTTGCAGAGTTCCAGCGTTTAAATCAAAGTAATTGCACATAAATGGAGCTAAATTACCAATCCCGTAACCTCACCCGAGCCTTAACCTAGCCTAAACCTACCCCAGCTCGTGTGTGTTTGTTTGTGCCCTTTTATTATTTTTTAGATTTCTAGTTTTGAATCATTTTTATTTTTAGAATTTATTTTAGATTTATTTAGAATTTCTAGGATTTATTTTCCAATTTTTATATTTCTTTTTTATTTATTATAATTTTATTTTGATTTTATTCTATTAGTTTTTAGTTTTAGTTTTATTTTATTTTATTAGGATTATAATTTTTAGGATTTCATGTATTTTTAGTTTATTAAATTTTATATTTTCATTTTTTTATTTCTTTTGTTTTATTATTTTAATTTTTTATAGCTTAGGATTTTTTTTTTATTTTTAATTTTAGTTTTAATATTTTTATTTTTTTATTATTTTTAGTTTGTTTTATTTTTAGTTAGGTTTTATTTTTTATTTTAGTTGAGTCATTTTATTATTTTAATAGGGTCACAATTTGACACACATACACAAAACCCATAACCCAAACACACCCCTACTTTCCTTAACCCTCACCTAATTTATCCTACACCCTCACCCTCACACACATTCCCCTACACCCACACACACCATAACCTACACCTCATTATCTTCTCCAAATCACCCATCTTCCCTCTCCTCTCACCAACACCCACAACCCCCATCACCATCCACACTCTCTCTCCTCCATTACTAACCCACCTCACATCCAAACAAACCCACAACACCCACTTCTCTCCCTCAATCAACTCACCTCCGGCCACGAGCTCCGGCCGCCCTCCTTTCCTCCTGCGTATACCCGCCAACCTGCCCTTATTACTCCGACGGTACCTCCCACCTGCCGACGCCGATGTCAACCGGCCCCTCTCTCTCTTCGCCGGCGACGCAGACCCGCCTGAAACCCAGCTCTCCCCACTCTCTTCGCCTGCCACAACCCCCTCCGGCGACCCAAAACCCCATGCTCCGATCGACCAACCCTCAACCCTCCGTCCCCCGACCATCCAGCTCCCGACCTTCATCGGCGAACTCAACCGCCATCTCCGGCCACCTAAGTCATGCCCTTATCCTCTCACAACCATCTCCTACCCATTTCTCCACAATCGATTCTACCACCTGCCTAAAGAAACCAACAAGCAAAAACAAAAGTCAAAACAAATACCCACATGCTTCTTTAAAAGACCCACTTCTCATTTATTCCCTAACCCAAATCGTTTTTCTTCCCTGTATAAAACATGTTAACAAACCAAAGACCAAACCACTTAAACCCCATGTGCCTAATTAAACCTTTAAGTCTCAGTACCCATTATACCCCCAACAAACACTTTTTACCCAATATCCAAAAATACCCCCATAACAATATCAGATTTTTATTCTCCAATTCCCTCACCCATTTATTCCCTCACCTCACTACCCACATGACACACCCAAACCACATGCACACTTAAATCAATTACCCAAATTAACCCCCATGCTCCATGCCTTGTATAAATTGAAGAGGAAGACCCATTTGCAAAGGATCTCAAATTTAGTTTTAAGCCTGGTGTGATAAAATTCTCTCTACCCCTCTATGTTGAGTATTTGCATTTTTAGCAAATACCTCAATATAGAGGTGTGTAGTGAAAATTATCTCTAGGATAAATTTCACCCCACTCATCTATAATGAATCATGGCAATTTTAGCCATTAATTCATTATAGATTGATGTAGTTGAATTTATCCCTCATGGGAGGTAAATTATAATCCATTCCTTTATGTTGAGATTTTGCATTTTTAGCAATTATCTCAATATAAAGTAATGATCTATAATTTATTTCTTTGGGTGAGTTCTAATGTACAATTTTATAATGTTAGGATTTGCATTTTTAGCAAATCTCTTTTATTATTTAATTGTCCATTATGAATTCATCCACTATCCTTTTTATTTTTATTTTGTAATTTTTAGTTTAGATTCAATAAATACATGAGTGAGGAATTGTAATTGAGAGATTGATGATGTAATTGAAGATTTCATGTCAATTCAAGGCTTAAATGGGTTTGATCAATTCCTCTCTTCTACTTTTATTTTATAATCCTCACATGCTTTCAATTGTTCATCTTATATTTTTGGATGATGATTATTGAGGGCTAATCTCCCATTAATGGGATGAAATTTTGAAGCCCTCATGAGTCCAATTTTGTTAGTTTACTTATTAGGACAATTTTGTTTATCTCAACTTTATTAAATTAGCTTTTACTTCTTAATTAGTAGTTATAAAATTTAGTATAGTTAGTTAGTTAAAATATTCCCTTGAAAAATCCTTAAAAAAAATATATAAAGCAAAAAAAAATAAATAATAATAAAATGCAAATGATTCTATATATGTCCTCTCCAATTTTGTGTTTGACCCTTAGATATGGATTGACTCCCTTACTTACCCTCTACACTAGTTTTGTTATAATTTTGTAGGTTCAAGGGAAATTTTGATGGATAGAGAAGTTGCAACAACGACACAAAAATCTACATTAGAGGCAATTTTCTTATTTATCAGAGGCCAACGCTAAAACTTAATCATTTTTCAAATCTTAAGATTCCTCGGTGAAGCTTCTTCTGGAGGGAGAGAGAGCTTTGGAAGAGGATTTGCCTTTGTTTGTGGTTCTCACTCTACCAAAATGCACTTTTAGTAACAATATTTTACCGTTACTACAAATATTAGTAACGATAATTTTTTTTTAGAAAAAAGGCGTGGGAAACAAAATTGGTAATGGTATGTTACTGTTATTAATTCTGGATTTAGTAATGGTATATTACATTTACTAATTATGGATTTACCAATGGTATTTTGCCGTTACTAATTCAGAATTAGTAACAAACTTTTCTAATTTTGTAAGGGTAAAGGACCATTAGTAATATTAACGTATATTTAAAAAAAATGATATCGTGTCTTTAATTTAAACAAATACAGTTATGCTTACCACACTATTCAACTGCCAAGAACATATACAAAAATAGTCCACATAAGTAAGGGCATTATATTCAATTTTACATTTAATATGAGCCTCCACTCTTAATTTACAAGAAAATTAAACCATCCTAATACAATCACCCCGAAAGTTACAATGCATCCAATATAACATAACTCCTTCAACTCCCGTCTCTAAATCTTCATCAACGGGGAACAATCATACTGCTTTGCCTCCACTTCGACCTTCACCTATGACAATAAAAAATTAAAAGAGGACAATAAACAATAATCAACACAATACGAGAATCGAACCAGGTGCTTGATAATTACATCAAAGGTGTTCAAATATTTTGTATAAATTCACTTTACCGTATCAACCTTGAATTTAGCTCTTAAAAACCCTATGCAAACAGCAAAACCCCAAAAAAGAAAATGAATATTAAGTATCTTAGAGACTCATACTATGCAAATAAGTGAAAAACAGATGCCAACTAAAACTAGGTATAGAACACAATGTAAAATGTGCATGGTTAAACAAGACTCAATATTGTCGCAACAATTGAAATAATTAAATATGCCAAATATGATAATATTAACATATGAAAATGGTATAGAATACACAATAGATTACACTATAATCCTTATATCAACAAACGCTTTGATACTATTGTCGCAACAACTGTCTATTCTTAAACTCAGACTCCTTGTACATATCCACAAACACTTTCATTATCTGTCTACACACTTTCTTAACCATACCTTTAGGCATTATTGCCACGTGTCATACAATCACTATACTTTCACTCAAAAATTCATCTACTGGAGCAACATTGATCACTATACATAGAAACACAACTTCTATCAATTTAATATGATTTTCAAGCTTACATTAAAAACTGAAGGCTAAAAAAAGGGCATTGAATCAGTGGAGTATTATCGAGAGGCTCAATAGGGTATTCAACTGGCTTAAACTCTAATTACTACTTCAATCCCATGTAGTCTGTAGCATCACATGTAGCCAATGTATTTGGTGGCAATACTTCCCTATAATCCTACATTTAACAATGGAACCCATTTTGTATAAGTACAAGTAAACTGATACCAACTTACATATATGAAATTAGAGGCACAATTACAATATATGACATCAATTATACAACAATAGTCCACTTGGGGTGGAAATTTAAATATCATTGTAGTTTTAGGGAATTAGCATACAAAATGGGAGCCATTCTTTTTTAATATACCTGCTTTAATACAAAGATTACCGCATGAGAACCCATCTTTATTGATGTGCAAAATATTTGTGTCGGGGATGAAAAAGCCAAGTTTCATACGATAAAAAGGATTATTATATCTAACCTCATTTTGGATCGTTAAAAATATTTTAAACATAAAAAGTTGTAATGTCAAACCATGTATTAGTTTTTATTAGTACAACGTACAAGAATACTCACATTAGTCCATTATAAGTAAGTGCTGAATGGTAAACCATCAAAAGTAAAATTAGTTGCATAAAAGTGCAATGGGATGCTCTTTAATAGAGAGACTTGCACAAAAGATTATTATGGTTAAGCATTGATAAAATTGATAGGATATGATGATCAAAATTATATATTAATGGAATTAAAATTCTTGCATTTTTTTTCTCCATGCATAGAATAATAAATAATCAATATGGCATTAAAGTTACCTAAAATGATGAGAGAGGTAGACCTAAGGAACTATCTACGGTAGAAAAGGAGAAGGGGGTATATAAAATGTGTGTTTTTATTATATGAGGAAAAAATAATCACATCTTTGATGCCTGCTAAACCAAATATAGGCATGGAATGTCAAGACAACCTCTATTGATAAAATAACCAACCCACTACATGTTAAACCAAATGTAGGCATCTATGCATGATTATAGAACAGTAAGAAACCTGTGTTTAAAATATGAGTTTATAAAAATGGCATCGTATTTAGCAATGTAAAATCTTCTCACATCAGCATATGCTACGACCTTAGGCAACTTAGAAAGGTTTCCTGTGCCTTCTGCATAAACGCTTACATCAATAAAAATGAGCTTATCAATCTGACAATAATGGCAAGAGAACTACTTAAAAGACGTAAAACTTTGCTGCATATAAAACTTTGAAGTTGTATTTAAATTACCCTCCAAAACTAAATGATATTTCAGTTAAACCCTATCACAAAAGTTCACAAAATGCCACAAAACCCTTTGACTTTTGGAGATAAATCACGAGCGGTGCTAAAAGAGGGGCCCAAATTCAAAAGATCTTAATTAATAAAATATCTTCAAATGGCCACGTGGTGCATTAAAAAATGAAAGTACTTACAACCTCTGGGTGTTTAAGTGCAAATCAATTATAACTAGTGCTCCAAGGCTTGGTCCAACTAATATCAGTGGCCTCTTGATATAGGACCTCCAAAACTATATGAGACATCTAACAAGATTAATTTAGTCTTTAAGGTTGATGGCAACCCAAGATTATTATGAACATTAAACATAAATACACTCTGCCAATAACTAGCTACTGTGCATACTAAACAAATGCTACCATCAGAATAATAGAGAAGTCATGGGCGGATCTGGTGCATACGCCTACTAGCAGCTGCTGACCTTAGTGAGTGAAATATATAATGACCGAAACTGATTTTTAACTTTGAAGAGTAAAAGGAGACAAGGATTACTCAAGCGCATAAGGGATATGCGCAACCTACCAAAAAGGCACTACACAATGGAGAGAGGGAGAGGGGGAGAGATAGACTGATGTGGCGGGGGCCCTGAGTTGAACTGACGCGCAAGCCTCACCCAAACGAGGATTTGTCCCTTTTTTTAATTATTATTATACGTCAGTCGTATAGATGAAGAATGACGAGTAAAATAAAGGGTTAATAAACTCTTCACCACCACCGCCAAATAATTTCAATGCACCACCCGTCAACGATGATAAACTAGCTAGATAGGATTGCTGGAACACAGACTCACGCACATGTACATCGGCCCCCTGCCCTTGTGATCACGACTCTACTGTGGAGTATGACGCTCACTGACTCCGAAAACCACCTCGTTGCTGAGAAACTCTATCTTAAAGAAGTTGCGTTCAACCTCCCGTGTTTGCTCCCAGGCCCACTCATGTGACCTAGTGTTGTTCACAAACCCCTATGCGTGGATCGACTTACCGGGATAACATGAATCCGCGATCATCTCCCGATTCCCTCTGCGTGACACGTGTCACCCAACCTTATAAATTTGACAAGAATCTTAAAAGAATAAAGTGGGAAGGAGAAACATAGGTATAACACATTACATCATCGACTTGTTTCCTTATTTCCAGAACAAGTTGTTGTCCAGAGTGCCACTGCTTCTTAGTATCTTACAAATCTTGTTATATGAAATTTGAATAAAATTAATTATATAAATTATGAAAATATAAAAGCTCTCACAATAGAAGGCATGCATAATTTGTTTTATCACAAACATATAGGAACTTATGCATAAGGTGCCAGTAATAAGTTGCTTATAGACAAAGTTACTAGATGTGCTGTAAGCTAATGCCAACAAGCATGGCTGAGGGAAAGAACTGCCATAATACTGGATTAAGGTCAAGAAAGGAAGATTTCTTATTTTCTTTTCATCAACACTTTCACATTTGATAATAAGTCTCCTAAAACGTGTACCATTACATATATTAAGGTAATACATCAATCATCTTTGATACATCGTGATTCAATTTCACAATAACAAAAATAACAACCAGTAAAACCAAACTCGATTAAAAATTAAATTGCATTAATAAGATCATTCAAACACTATAATATATCTTTATGTTTATTGATATGCCCCAAGTGTGACCTCGGCCTAGAGACACCAACCTCGGCCGAGGTGATGGCCGAGACATTAACCGACCCTGGATAAGCCATGGGCCCACGATATCAGCCCTCGGCCTTAGTAAGGTCGGCCCAGGCCGACACTTCCACCTACATTTCCAATGGACACTACGCGCATCACAGGCATCAACAACATTCTCATATACCTGGGTGTGGAAACCTCGGCCGAGTGTAGGCCGAGGTGACAAGAAGCCTTGGTAACCTTCAACATGGAACCAGTCCCACCTCGGCTTGGACCGAGGTGACAAGAAGCCTTGGTAACCTTCATGGAATCAGTCCAACCTCGGCTGGGGCCGACCCCAGCATAATGTCTCGGCTGAGATCAGGCCGAGACTCCCTTTGGCACATCTCGGAAGACGTTTATCGAGCCTTTACAGCTCGGCCTCTCCCAGGCCGAGGTCATGCACCAATAGGGCAGCCGAGCATCTGTTGACATTTGGATAAGGACACATGGGCACAAATCAGTTGTAACAAGATTATTCTCCACACGCGGGGAGGATATTTCATCATCATTCCTTACATGTGACAGTGACAGATGGCACTCCCACATTGGTGAGGCTACCACACATATGCTCATTACATGCATGGGGGGTACATTACACCCCCTAGGTACTATATATAGGGGTCATCCCCTACCTTGCAAAAGGATCCCCAGATATAAAACCCTAGCAAAAACTCTGTCTAAGATATACAGTAGAGAGAGAAAGCTTGAGAGGTTGTATCCATGGCCATTAGTGCCCTCGTTCAGTGATATTGCTCACACACACTCACAGTGGACGTAGGCCAAATTGGCTGAACCACTTATATACCGGTGCCCTCTCCTCTTATCCTCACCTCATTCTCTTATCTCTTTATATAGATGTGCTGCCATTGTTATTCTTATATTGAGCTTGAAAACACCTTACCTGGTGGTGCTAATTTCAGCATCATCATTTTGGCGCCGTCTGTGGGAACGAGAAGCTATCTCTTCCTCTTCTTCAGCTTAACCTCACCGGAGACTCTAGTGGTGAACCAGGAACCACCCCTTGCGTGGAACTGTTTCACCATTGAAAGAGGTCCTTTAAGGTATTAAGCTCACTTGCTGCTCAAGCTCTTTATTGTTAACACATGGCACCAGAGTTACCACCGCCTCTTCTGCCGCCCGGAGGTGGAGGGCCTAGTTCCAATCAGGCTCCCCCCAGTCCGAAATGGCGGAGGTAGCAGCAGCCTTGAAATCTTTAGCTGCAACACAACAAGCCATGAAGGAGCAATTTGCTCAGCTTAGTCAAACTATGATGAGGCCACCTGGAGTCTCACCGGATATGATCACTCCGGCGGCAGTTCAGCCTCATCCTGACGCCAGGGGACCACCCCAGGCGCCAATGAAGGACCAACCTGCACCCCAACGGAGAAGGGACGTTGCTGACCCTAGGCGCTTGCGCCTGGGGAGGCAGGGAAACCCTTCCCCAGAGGACAGGTATGATGACCTAGAAGCTGAAGAAGCCCCAGAAGACTGCTGGGAGCTGTATGAGGTGTCAAATAACACTATACGACCTCTTAGGCAGAGTCAAGGATGTGTCGGCCGAAGAGGAGAATAGGCCCAACAAAGAGGGTCGGTCTTTGATAGGTTGAGCAGAGGGTCGGCCTTCGAGAGGCTGGGCCCGGTGAATGACCTAAGACAGAGGCTGTCGAGGTCAAGGAGCGCAACAGGCTCTCAGAGAGGGGGTAGGCAGGGTCGGCCAGACCAAGGCCGACCCTGTGAAAGAAGAGGCCGAGAGCAGGATGAGGTCAACAGCCAACGTGTCGCGGTTGGGGAACCCTCTGTCCATCGCAGGGAGGTGACAGGGGATAACCTCGGCCAAGTTGATGACAGAAGACCCTGGAATGATTCTATCCAACGCCATGAGGAGAAGATAGGAGACCTCATTAAAAGCAGGGACCCGTTACAAAGGGGTTACTCAGAGGGCTCCCCATTTGTGGCTAGGATAGTGGGGTTCCCAACCCCAGCCAAGTTCAAGCCTCCTATAGTGACTCCCAAGTAGGGCTGTAAATGGATATTCAAAATCCGCATCCGTCCGATATCCGAATCCGAATTTGCAGATATTTATCCAAAAAAATGGAAACGGATACGAATATGGATACTCTATAAAAATATCCGAGAAAACGGATACGGATACGGATAGTAGTAGTATCCGACACGGATAATCCGTATCCGATGCGGAGTATCCATTTTATCGGATATCTGTTTTACCGGATATCCGTATCCGTCTAACTTACGTTTAAAATATTAGTTATAAAATATTTAGATATAAACTAAAACTTAAAATAAAAGTTGGGCATAAGTATAATTATGAAAACTTAAAATATCTAACCTATAATCCTAACCTAATAAACAAAAAAAATAACACACGGTAAAAACAATTCCCCCATTTCCCAAAATCCCTTCCCTGCTGCTCAGCTCCGCTGTCCGTCCCCTTTGCGATGTCCCTCTGATCGCTCCCCCCGTCCGGTTGTTGCCCCAATCAGTTGGTCCGTTGTCCGATTGTTTCTCCAATCAGTTGGTCCGGTGTCCGGTTGTTACCCCTCGCTTGACGCCTCTTACTACCAACCTCTTACGGCCGGTTGTTGCTCTAGCCTCTTACAGCAAGAGTTGTCCTACAACAGGTATGTAAACATTTCATACTCTACTAATGATATTGTAGGTTAGTACAACAACAGGTATGTAGGTTAGTCCAATAAGAGGTATGTCTAACAACAGGTATGGCATCTCTTTTGATGTCGTTTCAGAGTGTGGTCACTCTACCCAAATGGTAGTTTTTGTGACACAAATTAAAAAGGTGAAAAAAAATCATACAACAATAAAATATAATCATCTGGAAGAATTGTCTAATATCACTTATTTGCACGTTTGTTTTGCTGATTAGAGTATACTGTAAACAAGTTTGTGTTTTCGGAATTTGTTTTTTTGATGTGCAAGAGGGGTACTTTTCACAAATGTGTTTATTTGAACTCGGTACCAGTTATATCATGCACCTTTCATTAAAAAAAGGGTATGGTAAACGATTTTGTATGGTAAAAGATTTCATAGTCTTCTAATATGCCCACCAAATTGAATTCAAAAAAGTTTAGTTATAAATTAGTCCGGTGATATAAACATGAACGTTGAGATTCAAGCAATTAAAATTATGATCAAAACTCTTTTACTTGTTTGAGAAAATGAGAGGAAAAAAAATAAAAATAAAAAAGATGATGCTTTTCAGGTAAGATTATGCTTCACATCTTACTCGATATGTATCAGTCGGCAGCAGACATTTACTCGATACCCGATGAGATAAAGTGTAGGGCCTTCTCAGGGAACTTGACAGGGGCAACTCATAGTTGGTTCACCTCCCTTCCGAAGAACTCAATTGAGAACTTCAAAGGCTTGGTTGAGCAGTTTATCCATAATTTCTGATTTGGGGTAAGACCTCAAAAGAAGACTACCCACCTGCTGTATGTCAAACTGGCCAAGGGTGAGAGCCTAAGAGACTACATAGCAAGATTCAACAAAGAGAAATTAGAGGTGGAAGATTATGAAGAGAGCATAGCCATGACCGCCCTTATAGGAGGCCTCCAGAAGGGGAAGCTATTGTGGAAACTGGCGGAAGACCCCCTAGGTCCATGGCTGAGCTGCTGGCAACCGCAGGGAAAGTGATGAATGCGGAAGAGGTAATGGCCGCCAAGTATGAGGAGGAGAACCGCGGTAGTACGGGAAAGTCCCAAGGTAAGAAAGAGGGGAAGAAGAGGTCAAGAGATGACAAGTTCTCTCATTACACTCCTCTGACTGTGAGATGTGAGCACATCCTCAATGAGATTAAGACTGACCGGACTCTGAGGTGGCTAGAGAAACTGAAGGCCCCACCACATAAGAGGAACAAAAACTTTTGTTGCGAATACCATCAGGATCATGGCCATGTCACAGATAGATGCTTCGCTTTAAAGGATGAGATTGAGAAGATGCTGAAATCTGGAAAGCTGAGGAAGTATGTGGATGGTAAGGCTCCGAAGGGTGGAAGAGATGACCCTAAGAAAATAAGAGATGACAGATGCCGTGGCAATATCCCAGCCAGAAGGGACGATGATTCAGAAGGAGATGATGAAGACAACCCGGATCTTCCACCAAAGGATGACAACATCCCGGTGAAGAGGGTCGGTATGATCTCCTTTGGTGTTAGCACCATATATGGGGGATTTGCAGGAGGTGGCTCTGAGGTAGCCGACAGGAAGGCTCATGTAGCAGAGGCCAGGTCATTGGCCAAGATCGAAGTTGTGAATCTAACGTCTTCTGATGCAGTGCAGAAGAGGAAGAAGGTAGACATGGACACCCTCGTAGTGGGGTTCTCCATACTCGACTTCAAGGGTATCTTATCCCCCCATGATGACCCTTTGGTCATAACAACAAGGGTGCATGGGTGTGAGGTACGGAGGATCCTCATAGATGGGGGAAGATCAGCAGACGTGATGTTCTGGCCTTACTTCAAGAGCCTGGGTCTTAGCAGGACAAGGCTGGTGCCCTATCATCACCCACTGATAGGCTTCAGTGGTGAAAAGGTCCACCCATTGGGCATGTATGAGATGGATGTACGGATGGGGGATGAGTGGCCTAGGAGGCTGACCAAGAAGATAAACTTTTTCGTTATGGACGAAAACGTCTTCTCGGCCTACAACCTCATCATAGGAAGGGTGGCCCTTAAAGAGTTTGAAGCTTTACCGTCGACGGTCCATCAGATGCTAAAATTCCCGACTCCTTATGGAGTAGGGGAAGTGCAAGGGGACCAGACCACGGCACGAGAGTGTTACTTCAACTCGGCTGAAGAGAGAGAAGCCCATAAGAGAGCAACCACCACTTACAGCATTGACACTCTTGACCCAAGAGACGAAACAAAATTAAAGAAGGGTGAGGCCGCGGAAGAGGTAGAATCCATCGTCCTCAATGAGGACGAGCCAAAAAAAACCTTCCAGGTCGGTAAGGCCCTAGAGCCAGGAATCAAGGAAGAGCTGATAAACTTCCTCAGGAGGAGACAGAGTGTCTTCGCATGGAGTCACGCAGATATGCCTGGCATCGACCCTGAGGTCATGAGCCACAAGCTCAACGTGGACAGGGATGCCAAGCCAATCAAGCAGAGACGAAGAGTCTACTCAAGGGAGAAGTATGATGTCATCTGGGAAGTGGTAAAAAAGTTGGAAGAGGCCGAGTTCATAAGAGAGGTTACCTACCCGGAGTGGCTCTCAAATGCAGTCATCGTGCCTAAGGCCAACGGGAAGTGGCGAATGTGTGTAGATTTCACTGACCTGAACAGGTCTTGCCCGAAAGACAACTTTCCCTTACCTAGGATAGACCAGATGGTGGACGCAACGGCAGGGCACGAGCTCATGAGCTTCATGGACGCTTATTCAGGCTACAACCAAATCTTCATGGATGCTGAAGACTCTGAGAAGACAACCTTCATTACTGACAAAGGGACGTACTGCTACAAGGTGATGCCCTTCGGTCTGAAGAATGCCGGGGCAACGTATCAATGTTTTGTCAATAAGATGTTCGAAGAGCAAATAGGTAAGACCATGGAGGTATACGTAGACGTTATGCTAACGAAGAGCCTGAAAGCATGTACTCACGTAGTGGACCTTGAGAAGACCTTCGATGTCATGGACTCGTACAAAATGAAACTTAACCCGGCAAAGTGTGTCTTCGGAGTAGGAGCTGGGAAGTTCCTGGGATTCATCGTTAATCAGAGGGGGATTGAAGCGAACCCTGAGAAAATCAAGGCATTGCTCGACATGAAGACTCCTAGGAGTATCAAGGATGTTCAGAGACTCACGGGAAGAGTGGCTGCCCTAAACAGGTTTGTTTCTAGGGCAACGGACAAGTGTCTTCCATTCTTTAAAGTTTTAAGAAAGGCCTTCCAATGGGACGAAGAGTGTGAAAAAACCTTCAACCAACTCAAATCCTATTTGGGGTCTCCCTTATTGCTGTCTCGGCCCATCACGGGGGAAAGGTTGTTTGTGTATCTGGCAGTCTCTGAATCATCCATTAGCGCGGCCATCATACGGGAAGAGGAAGGGGTCCAGAGGCTTGTGTACTTCAACAGTAAGGCCCTTCAAGGGTCTGAACAAAATTATCCCCGAATGGAGAAGTTGGCTTATGCCCTAATACATGCCTCAAGGAAGATGAAGCCTTACTTCCAAGCTCACTCCATGGTAGTCCTCACTGACTCCCCACTAAGGCAGGTTCTGCATAAACCTGAGAAGTCCGGAAGATTGATGACCTGGGCCATCGAACTAGGAGAATATGATCTTACCTACCAGCCTAAGACAGCCATCAAGGGGCAGTCCCTCGCAGACTTTGTAGCAGAATTCACCTGGGAAGAGGCCGGTAGAAGTTTGGAAGAGGCCGAGACAGTGAAAGGCTTAGATGACGGCGAAGAGACGAACCGTTGGGTCTTTCGAGATTCGGAAGAGACGAACCGTAGTGTCTTCCGAGATCCGGACGAGACGAACCGTAGTGTCTTCCGAGATTCGGAAGAGACGAACCGTAGTGTCTTCCGAGATTCGGAAGAGACGGTACCAAATGTCTTCCGAGATCGGGAAGAGGTAATCTCAGGCAAAACCCAGAGCGGAATAGAGGAGAACGAAGAGGATCGATACCTCTTCAAGAAGGGAGTTATGAGAGAAGGGGTCTTCTCATCAGATACAGACGTCTGGAGCCTCTTTTTTGATGGCTCTTCCTGTGACAGTGGAAGCGGGGCGGGACTAATACTCTCGGCTCCAGATGGCGCCAACATTGAATATGCCTTGAGATTCAACTTCCAGGCCTTAAACAACGAGTCCGAGTATGAGGCCATGATAACAGGTCTCTTGTTGGCAACAACTCTTCAAGTAAAGCGACTCCTACTCCATAGAGACTCAAGGTTGGTTGTCAATCAAGTATTGGGGGTATACGAGGCCAAAGACGAAAGGATGGCCAAGTACTTGAAGAAGGTAAGGAGGTTGTTAGAATATTTTGAAGAGGCAAAACTGAAGAGAGCGCCTCGACTGAGCAACAATCACGCTGATGCATTGGCAAGGCTGGCCTCAGCAGTGAAGACAGATATGGGAAGGACCATTCCAATCGAGGTCTTAGGAAAGGCAACCATCGAGGAAGACGAGGTATGTAGCCCTTGTCACAACGTGAACCTAGGATACTCATGGATCGACCCGCTCGTCAGATACCTAAGAGAGGGAGAGCTGCCTGAGTCCAAGCTAGAAAGGAGAAAGTTGAGGTACAGGGCTGCCAAGTTCTCAATGATAGGAGATGTCTTGTAAAAAGGGGTTTCTATTACCCCTCCTCAGATGTGTGCATCCCATGGAAGTACCCCGGGTCTTACAGGAGGTTCATGAGGGTTCTTGCTCTAGCCACATAGGGGGAAGGCCCTTAGCCAAGAGGATCATCACACAGGGATACTGGTGGCCTACTTTGTCTAAGGACGCTACTGACTATGTGAAGAGGTGCGATAAATGTCAAAGGTTCGCCACTATCCCTCATCAACCCCATCAGCCCATGACGTCAATCTCTTCTCCATGGCCATTTGCGGTATGGGGAATTGACTTAGTAGGACCTTTGCCAAGAGCTGTCAACAACTATAGATTCTTGATAGTTGCCATTGACTACTTTTCAAAGTGGGTGGAGGCAGAACCGATGATAACAATTACAGAGCAGAAGACCTTCCAGTTCATTTGGAGGAACATCATATGCTGATATGGCCTCCCAAACACTCTCATCTCGGATAATGGGACCCAGTTCAAGAACTCCTCCTTAGAAAAGTATTGCCTAAGAGTGGGGATTAACAGTTCTTCTCATCTCCTGGTCGACCTCAGGCAAATGGCCAGACCGAGGTCACAAATAGGACCATCTTGGACGGAATCAAGAAGAGGTTAGAAGATGCGAAGGGGAGATGGACAGAAGAGGTCTACGCTGTGTTATGGGCCTACAGAACCACGTCAAGGACACCAACATGAGAAACCCCATTCATGCTGGCACATGGCTCGGAGGCCGTCATACCATCGAAAGTAGGACTACCAACTCATCGGATTCAGACCTACGACCCAGACAGCAATGGGGAAGAGAGGAGGCTAGACCTGGACCTTATCGAAGAAAGAAGAGAAGACGCAGAGGTCAGAAAAGCAGCCTACCAGCAGCGTGGAGCGAAATTCTACAATCAAAGGGTGAAGTCAAGACCCATTGCAGTAGGAGACCTAGTGCTAAAAAAGACCCTACAAAAGCCAAATAAGATACACCCGAACTGGCATGGCCCCTACAAAGTAACAGAAGAGGTTGTGCCTGGCACTTACAGGCTTGAAATCCTAGAAGGAGAACCTTTCACCAACCCATGGAACGCTGACCACCTAAAGAGATATTACATATGATGTTGCGAAGAATTTTATGTAAATGTACTATCTTACTGAGAAGGGGTTATTAATAAAGATCAGTTTCCATAACAGTTCTTGCTTCATTCTTAGACCAGAGGTTAATTATGAGGATAACGTCTTAGGTGGCGACCTCAGACCTTCATAACATCACTCGGTGGTGACGAGGTCTGAGCTCAGACACCTTAGCAGACGACCTCAGACCGTTAACATCATTAATTTGGTGAAATTAATTATGAGGATAACGTCTTAGGTGACGACCTCAGACCTTCATAACATCACTTGGTGGTGACGAGGTCTGAGCTCAGACACCTTAGCAGATGACCTCAGACTCTTAACATCATTAATTTGGTGAGATATATTATGGGGATAACGTCTTAGGTGACGACCTCAGACCTTCATAACATCACTTGGTGGTGACGAGGTCTGAGCTCAGACACCTTAGCAGATGACCTCAGACCCTTAACATCATTAATTTGGTGAGATTAATTATGAGGATAACGTCTTAGGTGACGACCTCAGACCTTCATAACATCACTCGGTGGTGACGAGGTCTGAGCTCAGACACCTTAGCAGATGACCTCAGACCCTTAACATCATTAATTTGGTGAAATTAATTATGAGGATAACGTCTTAGGTGACGACCTCAGACCTTCATAACATCACTCGGTGCTGACGAGGTCTGAGCTCAGACACCCTAGCAGATGACCTCAGACTCCTAACATCATTAATTTGGTGAGATATATTATGGGGATAACGTCTTAGGTGACGACCTCAGACCTTCATAACATCACTTGGTGGTGACGAGGTCTGAGTTCGGACACCTTAGCAGATGACCTCAGACCCTTAACATCATTAATTTTGTGAAATTAATTATGAGGATAACGTCTTAGGTGAAGTCCTTCATAACATCACTTGGTGGTGATGAGGTCTGAGCTCAGATACCTTAGCAGATGACCTCAGACCCTTAACATCATTAATTTGGTGAAATTAATTATGAGGATAACGTCTTAGGTGACGACCTCAGACCTTCATAACATCACTCGGTGGTAACGAGGTCTGAGCTCAGACACCCTAGCAGATGACCTCAGACTCTTAACATCATTAATTTGGTGAGATATATTATGGGGATAACGTCTTAGGTGATGACCTCAGACCTTCATAACATCACTCGGTGGTGACGAGGTCTGAGCTCAGACACCTTAGCAGATGACCTCAGACCCTTAACATCATTAATTTGGTGAGATTAATTATGAGGATAACGTCTTAGGTGACGACCTCAGAGCCTAATTACAACCCAGTGGTGAAGAGACCCGAGATCAGAATTATTGACTGAGTATAAACAAGACATCACTACAACAAAATAATAGAAGAGATCACATGGCATTCAATAAAGGGAAGAGATCACATGACATTTAGTAAAGGGAAGAGATCATATAGCATTCAGAGGCATTGTTACAAATATTCCTTGAATACAAAATACCATGGTGTTACAAGTTACGAGTTACAAATTACAAATTATTTGTTACAAGTTACAAATCCTAAAGGTTTGGGGGGGAACATTAACAGCCTCGGCCTGATTGGCTTGCTCAGCATTAGTAACCTCGGCCACGTCATCAGTATGGTCTGCCCCTCTGACCTCGGTCCCTCCCAGAGTTGCAGTCTCAGCTGGAGCAGCAGCCTCGTCCTCCACCTCTTGAAGCGCCTGAGCAAACTGAGGGTCTGCAAAGTCGAGACCCACAAAGTCAGAGGCCTTTAGAGCACCGATCTCCTTCTCTTTGACTTCAGCCCATTTGGTAGTAGCCTTAATACCTCTTTCGAGATATTCAAAGCCAAAACCCATGAATTCGTCCGAGGCTTTGTAGTCAGAAATTATTTTGTCCGAGGCATCTTCAAGAGCAGCTTTGACAGCCGAGCTGACCTTCTGCTGTAGAACGTCATCTTTGGCCTTCAGGGCTTTGGCTTGATCTTTGACGAGTAGGGAAATGTCTTTCTCCAACCCCTTAACCTTATTTCCAGAGTTCTGCAGCTTTGATTTCAGACGGTCGACCTCAGCATTCAGGGCGCTCTGAACCTTCTCGGCCTCTTGCCCCTTCTGGATAAGGGGCAATTTCCTCAGAGCCCAGTTTGATAGGTGGTGCATAGCAGTCACTCCCTGCACATTTAATGAAGAGGTTAAGCTAGAGAAAAGTTAGATGTTGCACTTATAAAATTTTGACGAGGGGACAAGTCATACCTGGATGGCTCTGTGAAGGCCGAACTCAACCAGCAGGGGGGTGTCCATAGCCCTGTAAAAGCGCTTATCAGCCTCGGTCATTATAGATCCGATGGCATCCACGGCCTGCATGCTGTGGCCGACCACACTATCGGTTAACTTCAGCTGATCCAGACGTGCCGTCAGGATGTCGGCCGAGGAGATTGGGATTGCAGCATCAGAGGCCTTCTTCTGCCTCAAGGTCGGCCTCTGATCCTCAGAGGCATGGGCTTCTGGGGCCCTCTTCTTTGAGGCCTGAGATTTGGATGTAGAGGGAGCTGTGGGAGGAGCATTCAGACCAGCTTTTTTGGCAAGTCTCGCTAAGCTCAGTGCAACCATTTCCCACAGTTCGTCTGTAATGCCTTGTGGTCGCTCTGCAAAAGATAAAAGATATGGGTTAGAGATCAAATATGAATGAGTTCAGAGGTTAAACTTAAAAGAAAAATCCTTACCAAAGTCAACAAGGGGACTTCCACCTAGGCCCGTCCCCGAGAGATAATGGGGGGTCAGCAAATGTTCGAACTTAACAAAAAGACCATGTGCCCCTTGGTCTTGCAGGGCCTTCACCTTCTGGATATTCTGAAGACTTAGACCAGGGTCGGCCCTGGAAGACATGGAGACCTTACCCCATTTGAGGGGTATCCTCGGCTCAAGTGTGGAAGAGGGAACGCATGGGCCAAATTCCCATGGTCCAGAGGCGAAAAAATAGCGGGGCTTCCAATTATGGTTTGAGGTCTGAGTCACCTGGAGCATTTTCTTCTCAGGCCTCCGAGCCACAAAATGATAGTAGCTCGGATGGGTTTTGGCCGAGGTTGGGACATAACAACCAGCAAAGACCTGAACTGGGAGGTCAGAGTGGTGGACTGCCCTCCATAAGATAATGGCCCCTATGATAACTCTCCAGGCATTGGGAGATAGCTGTGAGGGGGGCAAGTTGATATAAGAGAGAATGGATTTGATGATGGGATGAATAGGTAGGCGAAACCCTAACTTAAACATCTGCTCGTACAGACAAATTTCTCCATCTCGGCCGTGATAGGCCCTCTCCTCCCTCAGAGGTCTCCTCAATTTTATGGAGGGACTAATGGAGTATAAATATCTGAAGCACAGAAGATCCACCTCAGTTACCGTGCTCTCGAATTCGGCCGCCTCAGAGACGTCCACATCGCTTTCAACATCTTCATCATCATAAAGCTCAACGTCGGCCGGAGCAGATGTAGATGGGTTACTAGTAAATCTCTGAACGAACTCTGCCCCTGTGACGTCCGACAGGGGGATGGCGTCAAGAATGGGTGGCACAACCACACTCGGCTCAACAATTTCCACCTCTGAAGAAGAGGCTGAGGTGCTTGAGCCACTATGGGATGAAGCTCGGCTGGAGACCTCGGCCTGATCAGAGGCCTGACCAGGCCGAGGTGTGAAATCCATGGCTTCCTGAAAAGAGTCCATAAACATGGGGTCTGAGGTAGAAGACTCAGACTCAGACATAGGTGTTGGATCATCAGGAACCTCTGTCTGATAGAAGTTCTCCGGGGGGTCAGGATATATCACTCTCAGAGGTGGTGGAAACAAGGGTCTAATGGGAAACTCTTGTGACCTACGAGCTTCCTCCTGAGCTCTCTCTATTTGCCTAATCTTTTCTAGGGTCTTCTATCTAAGAGAGGGAAAATCCTCAAGAAGTTGGTATAAAGGTCTGAGCATCAGAGGACGACCCTAAACTTGGGAATAACTCCTAAAACTACAAACAGGATTGACTTGTAAAATAAAGGGGTCTAAAGATCAAACTTAGAAGTTTAAAGAGAATATTGTTCGCCTGAAAATATGGTGCTCGCCGGAGAACGATGAAACTCGCTGGAAAATGCAAACCAAATACGAGAAACAAAGGAAATGGAAAGGAAAAAGTACCTGGAAATGAAACGATGAAGGCAAATGAAGAAAACTCGCAAGAAAACCAACAAAGGCCTCGGCAGAAGAGCGTTGAGTAGAGAAGCTTTAGAGAGAGAGAAACCACAAGAACAAAGCGTGCACAGGAATGAAGTGATGAAGAAGGAGGGAAAAGGGTTTTGAAACCCTTAAATACGTTGGCACGTTTCCCAAGTCCCATCATTGCCTTGGGATCCCCAAAGGAAAGCTGACGGCACACGCCTACCAAGTAAGCACGTTCTGGCGTTGGACAGGTGTTAGGCAGGTATTGGCTTGGAACAGACAGGCCTCGGAGGTGTAGTAATCCCCTAGCCACTTGCTCTCACATATGACTAAGGGCTGGGGGGTGAATGATATGCCCCAAGTGTGACCTCGGCCTAGAGACACCAACCTCGGCCGAGGTGATGGCCGAGATATTGATCGACCCTGGATAAGCCATGGGCCCACGATATCAGCCCTCGGCCTTAGTAAGGTCGGCCCAGGCCGACACTTCCACCTACATTTCCAATGGACACTACGCGCATCACAGGCATCAACAGCATTCTCATATACCTGGGTGTGGAAACCTCGGCCGAGTGTAGGCCGAGGTGACAAGAAGCCTTGGTAACCTTCAACATGGAACCAGTCCCACCTCGGCTTGGACCGAGGTGACAATAAGCCTTGGTAACCTTCATGGAATCAGTCCAACCTCGGCTGGGGCTGACCCCAGCATAATGTCTCGACTGAGATCAGGCCGAGACTCCCTTTGGCACATCTCGGAAGATGTTTATCGAGCCTTTACAGCTCGGCCTCCCCAGGCCGAGGTCATGCACCAATAGGGCAGCCGAGCATCTGTTGACATTTGGATAAGGACACATGGGCACAAATCAGTTGTAACAAGATTATTCTCCACACGTGGGGAGGATATTTCATCATCATTCCTTACATGTGACAGTGACAGATGGCACTCCCACATTGGTGAGGCTACCACACACATGCTCATTACATGCATGGGGGGTACATTACACCCCCTAGGTACTATATATAGGGGTCATCCCCTACCTTGCAAAAGGATCCCCAGATATAAAACCCTAGCAAAAACTCTGTCTAAGATATACAGTAGAGAGAGAAAGCTTGAGAGGTTGTATCCATGGCCATTAGTGCCCTCATTCAGTGATATTTCTCACACACACTCATAGTGGACGTAGGCCAAATTGGCTGAACCACTTATATACCGGTGCCCTCTCCTCTTATCCTCACCTCATTCTCTTATCTCTTTATATAGCCGTGCTGCCATTGTTATTCTTATATTGAGCTTGAAAACACCTTACCTGGTGGTGCTAATTTCAGCATCATCATTTATCAATGTCAAATCTGGAAAGAATTTCTTCAAAAACTATGTCAGTTCTCTTGTTATGGACATATAATTCAACTGCAACACACCCACGTGGGTGTATTGATCTTTTTACTCCGGAGAAACAAGACTACTTACACTATTTGTAATATTATCCCTTCATAGTATAACCAAGAATCAGCTTCTTCAATCCCAACTATGGTTCCAATAAACCTATAAGATTTAATTATTTAATATTAAATATAAAGAAATAAAGCCTAAATTAGACAATATGTCTAAAGAGTAGGTCAACTTCAGTTAGATCACCATGTACTGGCCATACATCTGCTTTGGACCTTCTTCACGTTCAAATCTCATATTGAACTTCATCCCTATAAAATAGTTATGCTTCAAAAATTCCATGTAATTGTCAAACAAAACAATAAACTTAACAAGGCTAGTCCTATAAAAAAAAACAGTTCATTGGTCAAAGGAGTAATACTAGGAAGTTACAGAACATTAAAATACTTATCCATCATAGTTATTTATTTCAACGTATAAATAGAGCGGCAAAACATCAAAGTACCCCAGAGCATACACATCAGATAGTTCTTACGACCTGAGAATCTAACACTAGCATATATATGTAAAACTATTATTAAGTTAAAACCAAACATCTAACAAAAATATCCCCTAAAACATAAACAACTAAAATATCAAATCTCGTTATTTTCCAAAATGAACACCACTAAGGGAAATAGTAACAGTGAATTAGTCGAGCATTAACGAGATGTATATATATGAAGTTTTAGATGTTAAAAAGTGTATTTATAACTATCTTGATACCTTTTTGAGAACAGCTACGATTAGGCCACATAATAGCAATTAATCGGGATCGAATGCTGAGAAAGAGAGTACATTATTAATTGCGAAAGTAAAAAATTAATCCATTGTCCATTTAAACCTATATAAAAAATGAGATAAAAATATATAACAGCGTCAAAAATACCCAATTCATAAAAGTACTACATTTAATGAAAATTCAACAAAGAGGTGCACATATCTCTTAAACTTTCCCACTCTACCATTCCAGATACCCAACATCTTGTTGTTTAATCTATAGTTTTATTGGACCAAAACCTTCTTAGAGCATCTTTCTTCAAAGGTCCAACCTGTTCAACTATCCTTGTCAACGAACAACCATTCCTTTAGTGGTTTCATGAAAGATGAAGCGGCATAGCCCTATAAACATGGCCAAAGTATATTTTACACATAGTACAAGGCGAAAACTCATTACAAAAGAAATGAATTAAAAAGTGTTCACTTATATGATATTGTATATGCAAACAATGAACCATTATTTTGCTTTAACAGGATTACATACATTCAAAAAAAAATAAAATTACACTAGATACAAAATACATTCAACAAGATTAGTTAGTGCCCACTTCCAAGTGATTCTATTTCGAAGTTCTTTTTCACATCAATGAAATACATTAAATATCAATATAAAGAACTTCAATTTTTTCGATGTTAAGGTTTTTTGGGAGGTATGGTTACAGTACCTATTCGGGTTTCTATTATTAACACTTTTGGACCAGCAACAAACATGAGATAAACATAAAATATCTGAAAAGACCTAAACTTTATAGTGTCGTGTATCTTTGTAATTCAATTGAGAGAATTTTGTTAGTTTCTTATGGTTAAAACTATTAAATTAAAATAATTTTGTTAGTTTCTTGTAAATCAATATTAGACACGAGGCTTACCTCAAAATACCCAAATCGTGAATCCCATAATTTCGAAGAACCCTAGGTCATGCGATGCTTCTTGACAAACCCTTAGTCGCGAGCCTGAGAAACCTCGTGGAGTTTGATAGTGATGGACTTTGACAACGATGGAGTTCAACAACCATGAAGACCGATTTGGAGAAGAAGGCTCTGTGACTTTTCTTTTTGCGTGTTGGTAGATTTGGAGAGTTTCTTTTGGTTACGGTACGTGATAGTCGGGGTCATTTGTTTTGGTCGGTGAAAAACTTACTCTCTTTAAAAAAAATAGTTTTGCAACAATGAACTAATATTAGTAACACTTGAATGAGATTAGTAACGCTAATTTATTATGATAAATAGTAACTATATAATACGTTACTAATAAAAAAAATAGTCCGTTACTAAAAGAGGATTTTTGTGTAGTGTCTTCTACATACTCTCAATCCCCTTCCCTCTTACACTGAGTGGGAAGTTAAAAGTGAAATCTATAATTCTCATAGGTGTGTTCATCATTTCGATTACGGCAAAGGAATAAGCAATCATGTTATTGAATCTGATTGGGCATATCACTCATTTTTTACTGCCAACTTAGGTTTCGCTCAGAGAAATCTGGTCGTTCTCAATGACAAAATATGTTCCTTCCAGAGGAGTGCAACCTTGGAAATGCTTCATTGGGCTATACTTGCCATCATTGGCTAATGAAACTTGAAGTTTTTTACTATTTTATAAAAATTGAGCCCGTGTACCCCGTAATAGAGAGATTTGGTTATAACACGAACTTGGGCTAAAAACTCTCTCTACCATGGATCTAAAATTTCCCCTAGTCGTACAGAGAGACCATACCCCGAGGAGTTTCCTCCTCTAACTCCAATTGTTAAGGTTGATCTTGTGATAGTAAAAGGAAAAAAAATCTCCCACAATTGCTAATGAAATGAAGAGAAACTCTTTTTCGAATGTTATTTCCTCAAGAAGGGAAATTTCCCCTACAGTCCCAAAAAAGTCCAAGGCCGTCAAGGGTTCCTCTAACCCTATCAGCTTTACTCCAAGGCCAAAGTTAGAAGAGCAAGTGATTTTCTTGGTACCTGATGTTCTTTATCGAATGGAGTCTGCTTCTCTCATGCCTAAGGAAATTATAGTTGTTTGTGAAAGGCATTATTCGGTGGATAACTTTGTTGTTGCTCAGGTTCCTTGTAAGAAGGCTGCCTATGTTAGGTAAGTGTTACAGGTTCCTCCAACTTTTATCACTTCACAACATAAGAAGAAATTAACTAAAAGATATACTGGCAAACATGTTGCTCCATTTTCCATGCCTTCAATTTCTTCTAAGTTAACTCAAGATGCTGGACCAATTGACGAGGAGGTAGATGTTTCCACTCCTATTAGTTTATCACTGACTTCTCAAGAACCCCAACAGGTAATTATTTATTTCTCTGTTGTGTTTGAAATTTCTCAAAGTGTTGAGTTTTTCTAAAATTTCTACTTTTCTTTTAGGACAATCCTCCTCCATCAGTGGTAGTTATGTCTATTCCAGATAACACTCCTCCTACTAGGGATCCTTTGAGCCCAATCCTTAGAGTATATATTTTTCCAATATCTCTGTTGCTTTCTACTTCAAGGATTATGGGAAATTATTCCAGGCATGCTTCATTTGTGCATGCTTCATCAATGGTGAGAAAACTACCTATAAATGAGGAAATCGTGGAGGGCTCAAGTGAAACTGTTGAGATTTCAATTCCGTTTACTCCCCTAGTTTCGCTTGAGTTGCCACTTGTAGGTTTTCCTCCCACCCCTTCAACAAAAGTAATTTGTTGTTAAACTTTTGCTTGATTAGTCATTATTTTCTCATTATATGATTTTCAATGCTCGGTTGGATTTTGCATATGCATGTGGCTAAAATCCTCCCATGCTTTGATCATGTTGTGGATATGATGGCCCTTATGAGGTTTATAAATGAAGGGAACCTTCCTCGTAGCCTTGCGAGGCTAATTGTCAAATTGGATTTCCCAATTATGATACATGTATATGTGTTATCTCTATATGTCTTCTCCCACGTTCCTCCAATTACTATTAAGGTATATATGTTATAAAAATTCTTTAACTTTTACTTTTATTTCTCTTTTGTGAACCCCTTATAAGATACCTCTATTCGTGGGGATTCAACTTGATAGCGATAAGGAGGTGGATCAAACAACTCATCCCATTGAGGTTATTTTAACCTTAATGGATGTTGTTCCTTCATCGATGGAGATTGTTCATGTTTCATAGGAGCTTATTATTTTGTCTCTTGGTGACTCTCCATAATCTCAAGCTCAACCTGAAGTTGGGTTTGGGGATGTGATAATTCCCCTAACTTCAGCTATTGTTTCCCCTATTATTGAGGTAAGTTTATTCGCACCGTCAATTGTGCAATTTGTGATTTCTCTTAACTTTATTTGTATATGAATTTTTTTGGAGCTATATCTTGCTTAGATATAACTTAGTGAAAAATCTCACATGCATGGTTATTTACTCTCTCAATTGAGTAATATTCATAAAAAACTTTAAGTTTTATCACCTGCTTAATAATGTACTCAACTCGGGGTATTTTATCTAAATATACACCTACTTGGTGATGTACTCAACTTAATATGATTTCTCTAAACTTCTTGGTGATGTACTCAAATTGATATGATTTCTTGAAATATACACCTTCTAGGTGATATACTCAACTTGAGATGTTTTCGCTAAAAAATGCGCCTACTTGGTGACTTATCTTAACTCTTGCTAAGATTTTCTCGTTTTACCTACTTGGTAAAAAATACCAAATTTTGGCGAACACTTTTTATATTCTCTCTTTTACAACCTGTGATAAAGAACATCCCTCCTGATATACCTCAGGCAACATCTACTTAAGTTAATGTGCTTTTTCAACCGATGGATGTTGATCTTGTTATAGTTGATATTTCAGAAGGTGAGTCCTCCGATGTAAGTGATCATAGCTCCATCATCATGTCAATATATAGGGAAGTTAATCTGGTTATGGTGTTCTAATAACTAGTGTTATACTAACTGAGTTATATCAATAGGTTCTTCAAAACTGCCTTTCATTCAAGGTTCCCTATACACTATGTTAGATAGAATAATGAAATCTCATATGGAGACTTTTATTAATGAATGTGTGAGTCCTAACAATGTGGTTATGGCTCCAACGCATGACCAATATTCTATTTGAAATCGTGAACACGTAGATTTATGAGAAACCTCAAAGACTAGCGAAATGATAGTTTAATTTCATATTGCGCATCAATAGTCTAAAATACCTTAAGGATCCTTAATTGGCAACCTATCATGCCCACTAACTCAAAAATATGGAGGATCTAAAGCTTGAATAAGGAAAACTAACAAAACTTTCCCCCTAAGTTGAAAAATGTAACAAAAAAGTGGCGACAGTCGAAGAAGCTTTGGCTGATGTCCAAAAGAAATGTGAAGCCATGCTCAATATGAACGCTGAAGATGAATCGTGGATTTCTGCTATAACTGAGTATCAACGTGATATTACTGGAGATGTATAGCTACTTCGATTGGGGAGGGTTTCATCACTTCTCCTGATTTGTGGTTCCTTGTGGGGCAGATTTTCGTCTTTATTATATTTATTGGAAACAATCCTTAATTTTGCATTATAACAATTTTATAAGTGAAATACAAAGAAAATTTTCTCTTGAACATGTGTGTACATGACTCATTTTTCTTGCTTTAACACTTTTCTATTAAATAAACTGTAACTTAAAATTTACATGTGCTTGCTCGCAATTTCTAAGTACGAAATTAAAAACAGACCAAAAATTTACATGTGCTCTCTATACTTGACAAATCTATAACCATTTGTTGTTAACTTTGAAAGGTAGATCTTTCTCAATTTGTGGGATTAAGTAATAGTCTGAATCATGTGATTCCTTAACAATATATGGTCCCTTCCAATTTGCTGCAAACTTTAGTAAAGGGAGTTCTTTAATATGGTTGATAACAGCTTTCAAAACTAAGTCATCCCTCCCCCCCCCCCCCCCCCCCAAATGTCCTTGGTTTCACTAAATTCTCGTACGCTTTGGATAATTACATTGTGTAGATTTAAAAATGCCTTCTAACATTATTTCTATGTTGGTCTAGTGCTTCTAGTTAAACGTCGTGGAAGCATGCTGCTTTGTAAGGCATATATGGCTGAAGGTACTTTTAACTCCAATGGTATAATTGCTTCCGCTCCCTAGCTGTAAGGACATAAAATTCCAATTGAGTCCTTTATAGTTTTGACTCAATTTCGAAAAAAAAATATTTGAGTCATAGGATAGTGCTCATGTGTATCCTTCAAGCCTATGACACGTAAAGTTGAAGACGTAGTGGCCAACATTTCAAGTGGACATCAATTGCCGATTTCTTATGCCTCGTTTTCGCGTCATCAACATCACATGTTTCAAGTCTCCAATAAGGTATGAACGTTGTATATATTTGTGGTGACTTGGAACATTTTAATTGGGTGTATTTTTCTTAAATAGCCTTAACGACTTTAGTTTACTCAGAAAATATTATTTTAGAATCTTTTATAAAAGTTTTGGGGCTTAAAACGAAGTTTTATATTTTCTGTAAAGTCGTTCGAACGAATCTGGGATCTCGTTCGAACGAGATTCCGAGGTCGTTTGAACAAGAACTTCTAACGAGATTTTCATTTCTCACTGACTTATCATTAGAAGGTTCGTTCGAACGAAATGTCGTTCGAATGAAAAAGTTGTTCAAACGAGATTTCTGGTGAGAACAGGTTTTGGCAGTTTTTGGCATTTTCCCACTACTTTATCCCCACTTTCTTTTGACAGTTGTTAACCATTTCAGGACATATTTTTTCAAAGACTTTTTTAACACACTTTGAGTGCTTTTGTGAGAAAATTCTTCCGACCAAAAGTCTATGTTTTCATGTGTTAAAACTTAAAGTAAATTTATATAAAACACATGTTGTGACACCCATAGTCTCTTTTGTTTATCCAAGTATCTCTTTATATATATATATCTATTGCTTGGAGTTTGTTTTGGATCCTTCGGTTCATCTCTACCACAAAGAAGCAGAAGTTTGAGTTTTCTTTTATTTCCCATAAAAGAAGAAGTCTTATTTTTGTTGCGGCATTCTCATATGGTGAAAAGCACCGTGTGTGGTTGACGGGTTCCAAAAGCTACATTGGAGGAGTCCAAGGTTCCGATGGAGTCTGGGATTGTCATCTAAGTAGAGGTTGGTATAAGAAGACGCATCAGGGGATTGAAGGGAGTCGAGTCGAGTTGAGTACGTCATTTGTCTTGTACTTGTAAAAATTATGTACTTAGTGGACTTAACGCTAGGGGTCGTCCGAGGTTTTTCTCGTTTTGGGTTTTCCTCGTACATCGCGACGTAGTGTGACTTATTTCTCTTTATCTTATAAAATCACCTTAGAATGCATGCTTAGGTAATTCAAGATAAAATTGGATTAAATATCAGACTAGTTTAATTTGGTGCTAAAATTAATTTGGGTGAAGTTTAGATTAATTTAATTCAAGTCATTAATTGTTTATTTGGTAAAATTTAGTTTGGCCTAATTTGCAAAAGGAATCAATTTGTGTAGGCAAATTTTCGGGCTTGGATTGAATTAATTTTATAGTTAAGAAAAATTCACATATTTGTTCTAGTTTAATTTTAGTTTCGAAGAAATTACAATTCAATATTTTAATTGTGAATTTGGATAAGATAATTTTCTTGAACCATCACATTAAGTTTAAAGAATTTTAAAATTGGGGCCCTCATATTCCTACAAGTGGTATCAGCGCGGGAGCGATAATTTATTTCGTTAAGGTCCTTTTAAATTGCTTATAAAATGGAATTTTTCTCATTTTCTAAATTCTCTGTTTTCGATGGTTCTAATTACACATATTGGAAAGCTTGTTGATTAGGCATAAATTCTTCCTAATTTATCCCTTGATTTAGTTACTTTTAGCACCGCGAACAACGTAATTGAGTTGAATTTATCTCATAACTGTGCTACTGACTGATCCCAATGAGTACACAGAGTTTTTGGTATTTTGTAGTGATTTTGGAGGTATTTGATGTCAAGATACGAAAGAAGGAAATCGGTAGAATCAAGAAAGAAAGAAGGAAAAGTCTCAAGGGCAAAAGCGTAATTTCCACCCGGAATTCGGATGAAGTACCTTAAGAGAAGTTGAAGACATCTCATTCACGAGCACAAAGGAAGAAACGATACCTCAATCGGAATCCCGGAACAAAAGTTATGAGCAGTCAAAGAGGAACCAAAAAGTCAAATAACCGGACCGGTCCGCCACTACACCGGACCGGTCCGCCTTGCCAAACTCCAGAAGACCCCGGATCGCATGCAAACCGAAAAATGCAAAAATAAAAAGAATCGGTCTGCCAAAAAATAAAAAGAACCGATCCGCCTTGGGGGCAGACCGGTCCGCCTAAGCCCCGGACCGGTCCGGTCTTCGAGATTTGAAAATATTTTCTCTTCCTAAAAAAACTCCTAGTGCAGCTGACTTCCGATATTGTTGTAGGGTATAAAAGACCCGATTTAATATTGTTAGAGACACGGAGAATTAATAGGTTTTTCCTCTTCATTTCCAGAAACCCTAGCTTAGTTAATAATTTCAGATTTATTTCGAGGATTGAAGGTTTTTATTCAGTGATTTCTGTGAGTATCTGTTTCTTTCATTGTTTCACTTATTGCTTGGATAATTTTAGTGAGTAATTTTTAGTTCTAATTCTTTTCTGTATCTAATTACTATTTTCCTTAGAGTAATTATGAGTTCCTGCACATTAATCCTTGTTTCCATTATTTTCAACATGTTAGGCTAGATTTCCCAAGGCCAGGATGCATGAACCCAGCCTGATGTGTTAGTGCGTGTGTATAAAATTAATCCACTAAATTTAATGATTGACATTGATCGTATTGCGTAGTTGCACAACGATTGTAGATCTTTATATCTCGTTTGCCTCTGGGTACTCGTGATGATTTAGAGTGCAATTCGAGTGCTACTATCGCGATACTGATTTACTCATCCTCAGATTAGGTATGACGCGGGCTTGAACCTCGTATATATAATACTTGGGAGTACTAAATTTTGGGTCAAATCAATCAGATAAATTTAAGATTAGTATTATATCCGCACTACACTAGGGTTGGGGGATTGTATTCCCATCCTATTTTTCTCATCATTTAAATAAAAAGTTTCGGACTATTCTTCACTCATAAGTTAGGTAGATTAGTATAGTTGCATCTTTTCTTATTCTCATTATTGCATTTAGCTGTAATGAATCTAAAAAACAAATCAATTTTTCTTTTTCTTCTTAGAGTCAAAGTTAGGGTTCCTCCGTCTTTTCCCGTCGTCACAACTCCGTTGTCCTTTTTCCCTGATGATCGATACCCGACTTACTGGGATTATTACTTGAGCGACAAGCTTACACTTGAGCCTAGAGTGAACACACTTCTGAGACACATTTTTAGTCGCGTCAAGTTTTTGGCGCCGTTGCCGGGGAATTAGGTAGACTTAGGATTATATCGAGTCAATCCAAAGCTTTGACCAAAACTTTCAAAAATCCAAAAACATAAAAAAATTCAAAAATTCAAATAGATTCACCACCATCTCTCATAAGATTTTAATGCAAAATCCTGAACTCACTCCCACACCCCACAACACTTCAACCAGCATTCACGAAAATCCAATAGTTGAGTATAACCCCAATAGCCCTCACACTCCAAACGCCCAGCAGTTCTGGATCCCACCTTCCACACCGTCACATTCAATCTCCAATAACACTCCGTTCTCCTTCTTAGGACACACCTCGAGCACACCAAGTGAGAGCACCGAGTCATTAAGAGAGAGAGAGGGATTAGAAGAAAGGAAAATGGTGGAGTTAGAGATCGAGCAAGTAAGAGAGGACGTAGGCACTACTCGAGGGAGAGAGCTAGGGGACATGAGCATGGAAGAAGTTGAAAAATAATTCGGTCCGTTGGATGAGATCCTGGATGAGAGCCTTAACGACGAAGTCCAAATTCTATTGGATTCATTTCGTCACCTAGAAGAAAGTGAATGGAAAGCTAAAATCGATAAATTCCTTCTTTGTGACCATCCACCCATACCACTAGAGGTCCCGAAGGCGAGTGAGGAGAAAAGTTGTGGTCCATCCAACTTAGAGCCCGATCCATGCGTCTTAAAAATTGAAAGAAACCTAGGTGTTCCCTCGTAGTCAGCGCACGCATACCACACTTTGAGTCAGCATCACGAGGATCCCTTTCCAATTAGTCACGATGAGTCTCCCGGTCTATCCTTTATCTATGGGCGAGGTCCCAACTTATTCCGGTTGTTAGTATATGATAGGAAGACGGGAGTGACGAGGAAAGCATCGTTCCCCATGCAAGGGGTCGGGTGAGTTCATAGAGAGATGAGAGGTCGTCGCACCCCTTACGCGTATGGGGTGATTTTTAGTGTATTATTGAGTCATGTGCTAGGGACATTTAGTGTCTTTATGCATTTTAAATATTTGTTTGTTTTATTTTTTCGCACTTTTCATTCGCTTTGAGTTAGATTTTAGTCCTTTTTGCTTGAGGACAATGCAAAAGTCTAAGTTAGGGGGGGTCACAAGTACGTATTTCTAAAACTTCACAAATTTGCCAAATGCCCAGAAATTTTCAAAAAAATCATAAAATTTTGAAAAACCCAAAAATATTTTTGTTCAAAATAAATAAAAATTGGAATTCAAATTTATCAAAAATATCATTAAAAGTCGAATTGAAGTCTCAAGTTGTAAAATTCAACGTACACAAAGCCAAAATTGACCAAAGATGGAAATTGAGCGAAAATTGACGACTTAACGAATAAGTGTGGAGATTAACAAACCCGGTGAGATTCGAACCTATCACTTTTTGCGAGTTTTTAAATCAATCCGAGTTAATTGTTAACTCAAAGTTCTTTTCAGCGCCTAAAAAGTTGTCAAGGATCTTAATCCTTTCATTTTGATCGGTTTTGAAAAATGTGTGTAATATTGCTTTGAAAAAACGTGCCAAATTGATCTCTAAACTTAAATTCATCTCGAAGCGCATATGGTAACGCAATTGGCATTTTGGGCAATGAAGTAGGCCCTCATTTGTCACCCAAAAATATTGGCCAGAAGAAATAGCGAAAAATTACCCATTTTGTAACCCATTTTGAGCCAAACAAATTGTCCCTTTCGTTTGATAACCCGAAAAACCCAAATAGCCGGAATTGTGAAAAATGAGAAAATTCAGAATTTAGTCCAAAAGTGCATATAAAGGGGCAAGAAAAATTAGTGATGCTCAACAAAAATAGCAAGAAAAGAAAAGTAGTGAAAAACAGAAAAAAAATAGAAAAAGAAAAAAAAAGAAAAGAAAATGAGCAATAGCCCGGAAAAAGCACAGATGGACATCATTAATGACTTTTCCAATTCCAACTGTCCATACCTCCTTCACTTTACCCGATATACCCTAAAAACCCGAAAAGTCCTAACCGAGTCCAAATTGCAAAAACTGATTACCGCGTGGAGAGTTAAGACACCAAAAGATAATAAAAGAGATGAAGTGCGCGAAATAAAGGCAATGTTCCCGTTTTTAAAACCGTAATCCTTTGATGAGGTCCTTTCACCATAAAATTTCCGTCTTTCTAATTGTATGCGTGATTTTGCTTCCATTACATTTACTCTTGATATCACGCATACCGAGAGAATAGAAATAATCCGAGAGATTCGTTTGTGAGAGTATTCCGTGAGAACTTGAAATCAAAATGAATTTTCGGATGAGTAGCGTAATGATCAATCAGTGGAAATTGGAGGTTATATTTATGGCTACGCACACACACACACTACGGTTTGAGACTTGTAAATATGACTTGATGCTGACTATTTTCTGGAAAAGTTTGAATTGCACAATTTTTGCATATTTTGAATTCTCTTTGAGTTGAATTTTGTGGGTATATTCTCTGCAAACCCTCACGAGACAACACTCGTCCTACTAGGGTAACCTAGGGATTTAACGGCTTGTTGCATACGCTAAATGCAATCGCTTGCCCGCGAAAAAGGTATTTTATCCCAATAAAATGATTTTCAAAGAGTTGAGCCACGCTAGGATTCTTTTACATTGCTCGGGACGCGCAAAGTTCTAAGTTAGGGAGGTTTGATTAGTCATAAATTCTTCCTAATTTATCCCTTGATTTAGTTACTTTTAGCACCTCGAACAACATAATTGAGTTGGATTTATCTCATAACTATGCTACTGACTGATCCTAATGAGTACACCGAGTTTCTGGTATTTTGTAGTGATTTTGCAGGTATTTGATGTCAAGAAACGAAAGAATGAAATCGGTAGAATCAAGAAAGAAAGAAGGAAAAGTCTCAAGGGCAAAAGCGTAATTTCCACCTGGAATTCGGATGAAGCACCTTAAGAGAAGTTGAAGACATCTCATTCACGAGCACAAAGGAAGAAATGGAACCTCAATCGGAGTCCCGGAACAAAAGTTATGAGCAGTCAAAGAGGAACCAAAAAGTCAAATAGCCGGACCGGTCCGCCACTACACCGGACCGGTCCGCCTTGCCAAACTCCAGAAGACCCCGGATCGCATGCAAACTGAAAAATTCAAAAATAAAAAGAATCGGTCCGCCATAAAATAAAAAGAATTGATCCGCCTTGGGGGCAGACCGGTCCGCCTAAGCCCCGGACCGATCCGGTCTTCGAGATTTGAAAATATTTTCTCTTCCTAAAAAGACTCCTAGTGCAGCTGACTTTCGATATTGTTGTAGCGTATAAAAGACCCGATTTAGTATTGTTAGAGATATGGAGAATTAGTAGGTTTTTCCTCTTCTTTTCCAGAAACCCTAGCTTAGTTAATAATTTCAGATTTATTTCAAGGATTGAAGGTTTTTATTCAGTGAATTCTGTGAGTATCTATTTCTTTCATTGTTTCACTTATTTCTTGGATAATTTTAGTGAGTAATTTTTAGTTCTAATTCTTTTCTGCATCTAATTACTATTTTCCTTAGAGTAATTATGAGTTCCTGCACATTAATCCTTGTTTCCATTCTTTTCAACATGTTAGGCTAGATTTCCCAAGGCCGGGATGCATGAACCCAGCCTGATGTGTTAGTGCATGTGTATAAAATTAATCCACTAAATTTAATGATTGAACTTGATAGTATTGCGTAGTTGCACAACGATTGTAGATCTTTATATCTCGTTTGCCTCTGGGTACTCGTGATGATTTAGAGTGCAATTCGAGTGCTACTATCGCGATACTGATTTACTCATCCTCAGATTAGGTATGACGCGGGCTTGAACCTCGTATATATAATACTTGGGAGTACTAAATTCTGGGTCAAATCAATCAGATAAATTTAAGATTAGTATTATATCCGCACTACACTAGGGTTGGGGGATTGTATTCCCGTCCTATTTTTCTCATCATTTAAATAAAGAGTTTCGAACTATTCTTCACTCATAAGTTAGGTAGATTAGTATAGTTGCATCTTTTCTTATTCTCATTATTGCATTTAGCTGTAATCAATCTAAAAACCAAATCAATTTTTCTTTTTCTTCTTAGAGTCAAAGTTAGGGTTCCTCCGTCTTTTCCCGTCGTCACAACTCCGTTGTCCTTTTTCCCTGATGATCGATACCCGACTTACTGGGATTATTACTTGAGCGACAAGCTTACACTTGAGCCTAGAGTGAACACACTTCTGAGACACATTTTCAGTCGCGTCACTTGTATACGTTCAGAACTGAAGTCTATAGATATGAGGGTTTGGTTGTCCGTTGTTACTGGGTAGTCCCCACCTACTTGTTTAGTTGAAAATGTACCGTTGAGCGTTGGAGTGAGAATGAACTTAAGTTAGCTAATTTTAACTCCCGATGTTTAAATGCCTTGTTTAGTGCGATCACCCCGGATGAATTCTGATGTATCATGACGTGTGAAACCACTAAGGAAGCTTGGGATATATTACAACTCACTCACGAGGGAACTAGGCTTCTAAACTCCAAAACCTCACCACTCAATTTGAAACCATCAAAATGATTGAAAATGAAACCTTTGATGAATTTTATGCTAGACTTTCCGATATAGTTAATTCATCTTTTAATTTGGGAGAGAAAATACTCGACGATCGAGTTGTAAAGAAAATTTTAAGGTCCTTACCCGATATGTTTATCCCTAAAGTGACCGTGTTAAATTCTTTACCAACTTTAGCCTCTATGAAACTAGAAGAACTCGTAGATGATTTAGAAACAAATGAACTAGACGTGTTTCCCTCCAAAAATGAAAAGAAAATTGATAAGGGAGTCGCTTTGAAAGCCCAAAAGGAGGTAAAGGTAGTTTCGAATGACGAGAGTGACATCGATTTTGATGAGATGGCTATGTTCGCTAGAAAATTTACAAAATTTCTTAAATTTAATAAAGATAATATTAAAAAGAATTTTAAGAAATTTAATACATCAAGGTATGACAAAGTCAAAAATTCCCTAAAAAGCATAATGAAGATCTTAATAGGGATGAGTCGAATAGATGTTATGGTTATGAAGGGTTTCGACATAGGGCTTTTGAGTGCCCCACTAAACTAAGGAGAGAAGGTAAGAAACCAATTTCCCTCAATACAACCCTTAATGATAGTGATAAGGAAGAGGGACCCGATTCTCCCATTGAGCGCAACTTTACCGCGTTCATGGCTAGTCATGTTAGTGAGTACGAGATATTGTCCGACGATGACACCTTAAAACATGACACTTCCAAGGTCTTTATTTGTGAAGCTCAAAAAGATGATGGTAGTGAAAGTGGAGAAGAGAGGGAGAGAGAGAATGAAAGTGATGAAGAGGTTGAAGAGAGTGAACTTCAAATTGCATTTAGAGAATTATATAAAGAATTTATCAAATTAAAAAGAGCTAATTTGAAGTTAGAAGCTAGTTTAAGGGAATGTTCCAATGTCGTTGATGAGAGTGCGTTAGTTGATGACCTTAGGGCATGTGAGAGAGCTCTTTGAAAGAAGCTTGAATATATAGAAGGCAAAAGAGATAGCCTTATGGGTTTAATGGAATCAATGAAAAATGAGCTTCTCGTATTCGAAGATATAAATGTTTTATTAGAGTCTAAAATTGTAGAATTAGAAGATAAATTAAAATACTTTAGTAAAGTCAAATTTGATTTGGAATATAGGTCCGCTAAATTAGATAAAATTTTAGGAACCGTCCAAGTCAAAAATTACACTTATGGTTTAGGCTTCGATACTTGTAATGAGTCTACTCATAAAGTTAAAACCAATGTTTTGAGAGAATCACCTAGGAAAACTTCGAGAGGTCAATCCTTAGGTACCACTGTTCGACGTGTATTTACTTGTTCACATTGTGGTCGAAAAGGTCATCTTAGGAAGTTTTGTTTTTTATCTTAAAAGAATTTCTAGGAAATCCAATCGTAAGGCAACCGAGGTAGCTAAGATTCTTAAATCCCGAGATAGTCACTCTTCATTAGTTTGGGTTAGGAGATCCGACTTGGTAGCTTTACATAATAAGATTTTTTATTCTCATTTGCTTTCACTTGCTTCCTCTCTTGAAAAATTTAAAGGTTGAATGTGTTAGCTTTATTTGCATACTATAGCTTTTTGTGCTTTATACCACACCCTTGCTAGTTGTATGCATATTTAGTCATTTTTCTAGTTCTTGCTTCATTTTATATCACGTGCTAGAATCATGATTTATGTTTATCTTTTGTATTATATTTCTTTCATCTTAATTTGCATTAAATAAAAAATATAAAAAGATTTTAGTTGATCATTTGTGTTTTATCTTAGGAGTAATTTAGACTTAATGAAAAATACAAATGATTTTTATTTGTCTTTTGAGTAAATTCTTTTTGTATGTTTGATTAATAATTTCAAAAACTCAAAAAGATTTTTTTTGTGTGTATATTAGTTTGACACACCTTTTGTGGCATATGTTTGTGTTGAATCCTTTTTTTCTCTTCCATGTGGCTAGAACTTTTGGTTCAAATTTTCAATCCTTAAAATGTTCTTTGTCATAGTTACATGTAGTAGTTTAAGTTTGACTTGTTTAATGGATTCACTTTTATATGTATTTTCACACACATACACGAGCTGTTTTAAATTTTAACTTCGTATGTATATTTGAGCTTTGTGAGGTGTTCTCCTTCCAATATTATCATCTACATATCTTATGACCTAGGAGGATTTGTGCATGTTAATTCCGTTGCACGTGAGATTTGTGTGATAAAAATGATATATGAATGTGCACGGGGAAGGGTTCCAAAAGGAAAAATTATCCTTTGCGAGTAAGCCACCGTTTGGTATGGACCTAAAAGAAATACGTGATCCAAAGGATTAAAAGAAAAATATGGCATTAAGAGAAAAATATTTGTCAAGGTCTATTTTATTTAGTTTGGTATATTCATTCAAGTATTACATGCATATTTTGAGGGAGTTTGGATGGTATATCAACGGTTTTGCACAATGTTCTTTTATCCTAGTTGCGCCTTCTTGTCATGACTCTATTGGTTTGTAGAATCATCAATATGTTAGACTTGTATGAATTGTGCTTGTTTGTTCATAGAGGTCAATTATCCTGTCACATAAGGCTAAATCTGAGTTGATAAAGTTTTGCAATCAAATGCGAACTCTGTGAACATATTTAAGTGATTGGGTTTTAATTCATTGGTATCTTGTTACAACCCTTCACTTTCATTTTTGTATGAGACAATTATGCCATAAGAGTGTGGAAAACTTATTGTATTGTACTTTGTGTCATTTGTGTGTTTATATCTATATATGTGTGCTTGTGCATATTTTATATCTATTGTGTATACATATACATGATATTGTGTTTATTTTGAGTCTTTGCCATTCTAGCTAGTCCACCTATGCTTTAATTCATAATTGGTATCTATTTTGGTGCGTATTTTGGTTTGATATCTCATGCTTAGTTCCTTATTTTTCAAGCTGGTATCAAATTTTTTTGCATCATAGTTAGTATCCATTAATATTTGTTTGGATTAGTTATTTTATTTTTGCCCATATGCCTTAATGTTCTTATCACCTTATGCACCATCATGTTTACTTGCTTTCCCATATTTATATCCCTTATGTTGTTTTTAAGGGGAGAAGTGGTACTTAGTTAAATTGGGGGAGTCATGAGTATTTAATTAATTCTATCACCTTTTTTAATTCCTAAACAAAAAGGGGGACAATGATGGGGGAGAAATGGTATCTAATTCTATTAGAATCGTATCTTAGTTTGGGAGATTTAACTTAGGGGGTGACATCTTTCTAAGTAGGTTATTTATTTAATAAAGGGGAGAATTAATTTAGGGGGAGTAATTATTTTAATTGCATTGGAGTAATTATTTTAATTGCATTTAGTTTTTTGATATTCCCTATGAGTTTAATGTTTTGCTTAAGCGTGCAGGATTTTTAGCGGCATCTTTATAGTGGCATCTTTATATCGACAAAGATAGTCGTCCTTTGGTTTTGAGTCAAGCTTGTATTTTTTATTTTGGGTGGGATGTTTTTGAGTCTAGTTGAGCTTGACGACCCTTTAGGATTTTTGTTTGGTTTTTGTCCCGAAATAGCCAAAGGGGGAGATTTGTAAGAACATAAATTTCCAATTGAGTCCTTTGTAGCTTTGGATAAATTCCGAACAAAAACATTTGAGTCGTAGGATAACGTTCATGTGTATCCTTCAAGACTATGACACATAAAGTCGAAGACGTAGCGGCCAGCATTTCAAGTGGACATCAATTGCCGATTTCTCGTGCCTCGTTTTCACATCATCAACATCACATGTTTCAAGTGTCCAATAAGGTATGAACGCTATATATATTTGTAGAGACTTGGAATATTTTAATTGGGTGTATTTTTCTTAAATAACTTTAACGACTTTAGTTTACTCATAAAATATTATTTTAGAATCTTTCATAAAAGTTTTGGGGCTTAAAATGAAGTTTTATATTTTCTGTAAAGTCGTTTGAATGAATCTGGGATCTCGTTCAAATAAGATTCCCAGGTCGTTCAAACGAGAACTTCTAACGAGATTTTTATTTTCTCACTGACTTATCGTTAGAAGGGTCATTCGAACGAAAAAGTCGTTCGAACGAGATTTATGGCGGGAATAGGTTTTGGCATTTTCCCACTACTTTGTCCCCACTTTCTTTTGACGGTTTTTAACCATTATGGGACAAATTTTTTCAAAGACTTTTTTAACACACTTTGAGTGCTTTTGTGAGAAAATTCTTCTAACCAAAAGTCCATGTTTTCATGTGTTAAATCTTAAAGTAAATTTCTATAAAACACATGTTGTTACACCCATAGTCTCTTTTGTTTATCCAGGTATCTCTTCATATATATCTATTTCTTGGAGTTTGTTTTGGCACCTTTGGTTCATCTCTACCACAAATAAGGAGAAGTTTGGTTTTGCTTCTATTTCCCATAAAAGAAGAATTCTTGTTTTTGCTTCGGCGTTCTCATACGGTGAAAGGCACCATGTGTGGTTGACGGGTTTCAAAAGCTACATTGGAGGAGTCCAAGGTTCCGGTGGAGTCCGAGATTATCGGCTAAGCAGAGGTTGGTACAAGAAGGCATGTCAGGGGCTTGAAAGGAGTAGAGTCAAGTTGAGTAAGTAATTTGTCTTGTACTTGTAAAAATTATGTACTTAGTGGACTTAAGGCTAGGGGTCGTCCGAGGTTTTTTTCGTTTTAGATTTTTCTTGTACATCACGGCATTGTGTGACTTATTTCTCTTTATCTTGAAAAATCACCTTAGAATGCATGCTTAGGTAATTCAAGATAAAATTGGATTAAATATCACACTAGTTTAATTTGGTGCCAAAATTAATTTGGGTGAAGTTTAGATTAATTTAATTCAAGCCATTAATTATTTATTTGGTAAATTTGGTTTGGCCTAATTTGCAAAAATAATTAATTTGTTTAGGCAGATTTTAGGACTTAGTGTAATACCCCGTATTTTCGTGATATTTATTTTTGGGGATTATTTGAATTAAATGTGTATTAATTGAAAATTAATCCGGATAAAAATATTAACGGGATGTGAGTTAGTATTTGATTATAATGTGTATACTTGGCAATATATGAATATTGGAAATATTAAAATTGTCGCGAAATTGAAATACGACAATTTGGGAAACTTTGTTGGGACGCGCGTGACAGTCGCGTCAGGAATATAATTATTTGAATTAAAAGGTGAATTTTATTTTTATCACCCGTATGGTCATTTTGAGTGCGCCAACGCGTCTGAAAGGGTCGAAATAGTCAGAAAACACTAGCCGGGGGTTAAGTTTGGGTCCCGGGGCATTATTGGGCCATACCGGTAACTTATAGGGGCATTTTGGTAATTTCGGAAATCTGGGAATTAAAACCCACGAAAATTAGTAACAAAAATCTGACTTATTCTTTATCCACTAAACCCACTAACTACACTAAGGGACTTAATGGACTACGGGAGACGTTAAGATATAGTCCCAACTTGCCAAAAACCAACCACACCTCCATTGTTATCATCCTTAGAGAAACTTGTAGAGAGAGAGAGAGAGAAGAGAATTCTGCAGAAAGAGAGAGGAAGAACAACTCAGCCTTCAAGATTCAACATCAAATTCAGAGAAAGATTAAGGCAAGTGGTTTAATTACAATTGATTCAATGCCATGCTTTTCCATGTTTAGGAATTATCGAATTTATCTTGGAAGATGATATAGACCCATGAATTGGAAGTTTAAAACTATGAACTATGTTAGGGACTGCATGTAGAAACATTATGGACGAATTATGAACTCAGAATTATGACCCTTGATGATTTAAAAATGGATTTTAGAAGAAGTTTATTAATGTTCTTGAAAGAAATAGAAATCTGGAATTCTTGATGAAGATTTGACCCATACAAAGCCTTTGAATGATGAATTATTGATTTTAGAACGTTAACACTGTTGTAGGATGGTTATATGATGATATTATAACGTTATCTTAGAGTTTCATGCTTGTTAATGGTGTTTTGGGTTGATTTGAAAACTGCAAAACGAAGCAGTCCGTAACCATACCTGGTGCGTTCGATCGATCGACATTCATCAGTCGATCGATCGACCACCATCGATCGATCGAAGGAAAAGGTCGATCGATCGACCTTCCCAGAATGAGTAAAGTTTTTCCCTATTTAAATTTTAATGATGTTAACCCTTGAATAATATTGTTGGAGACCATATGAATACCCTTAACCTTAAGGAAGACCAGTAGGCATGGTTATGAAATTTGGACCTTAATTAGAATTCAATTTGAGGAATTATTCTAAACTAATGAAATTCGATAAGTGAGTTAATATTTGGGTTAATAGTGTAAATTTGAATAATTTGATGAAATGAGGTTTGGGGCAGAAGTAAGGACCTTAGGAATAAAGATGTTATACTGGGGAATAATAGGAACTTAATAATCTATTTTAGATAGGTTTTAAGTATAAGAAACTACGACGTGAGACGTGTCGACAGTTTAACTTTTATATTATCGGGAGACGTAAAATATACAAATTTGGAATAATGGTATAAGGATGTAGAGTATACCTTTATTAATATTGAATTATCTAAGATGTGTGAATGCTTAGTATATGATTTTTATATGTATGACATACCTACCATACTTGCTATCACGGGAGGTTACGTTCGCTTAGGGCCTTCTTATCCTTGTGTTGCCCGGATTTAGATTGGTACCTCGAGGACATAGTTCAAGAGAACGACTTATTTGTGATTTAATAAGCCAGCTGACTATGGAGCGTAGGTATGTACGTGACCATGGATATGTTGAATTATGTTCGCCTCCATTTTTGTGTGTGGTGCTTATTCCAACAATTCCTGAGAGATTCGGAATTTGTGATCCTTATGTACGTGATGTACCGGGATGGATAGCAGAGTATGTGGGCACCGAAACTTAGCCTTTGGGTGCTTGTATTGTATATTTATGATGTGAATAATATACGGTTAAATGAAAAGGAAATTGCTATGTTAAATTGTGGGTATAGTAATTGTAATATTATGAAAGATAAAAGGGGACATATATCAATAAATGGTTTTGTTAATAATTGGGAATCCGATAATTAAAGTAGAACTCTCTATTTAATTGTTAAGGTTGGAAATTAAACGTGAACCGAGTAAGAGTGTTAGAAACTCTTTGGAATTAGATAGTTATGAGAAAACACATGAATGGGTACAGGAACGTTAGGAGTGCACAATTAGACGAGAGGTGAGTATTTCATGTGAGAGCACGTACTAACATGTATCTTGCATTCTTTGTTTTAATTATTATTAAAGCACTTGCTATTTTTAAAAATACTCTCCACATTCGGGCTCTGACCCGTTTGCTTTCAAATCTATCTTTTTGTAAAAACCATTTTAGGTGCCCAGCCACAAGGACACCATGCTTAGGATCCTCATTCAGGTGACGAGCTGTAGCGGTTTGTGGAAGTACATGACATTGATTATAGACGCTTCATCTATCTTGACTCTATACTCAGTATTTATCAGTTGTAGGGCATGTCGCCCATTTCTTTTAGAGGCATTTAATTTATTTCAGTTATTCAGACTTCGGGCATGTACTTAATTCAGAATTCAGACTTGTCTTATTATTTTCAGTTGTGGGATTGTAGTGAGGTGTTTTCCTTCGGACTTATTACTATTGTTGGTTATTTCATTACTTCGTTATGGTGAATGGATTTATGTTGTTCTTCCATTATCCTTTTATTGCATGCTAATCAGACTTAACTTAAAATTTGACAACTTACTTTTTAAATACTAGGTGGTTAGTAATCATTTAAATGTTTTCGACAGTGATGCTATTAACTGGATCAACTTGACATTTTGTATTAATTAAATAAAGGAGTAGCTACCCGGTATTTAATTAGTCGGGGTGTCACACTTAGATTGAATTAATTTTCTAGTTAAGAAAAATTCACATATTTGTTCTAGTTTAATTTTAGTTTCGAAGAAATTAAAATTCAATATTTTAATTGTGAATTTGGATAAGATAATTTTCTTGAACCATGACATTAAGTTTAAATAATTTTAAAATTGGAGTCCTCATATTCCTACACTAGCCAAGGAAAAAGGTGTGTAACATATTGGTTTCCTTTTAGTAGTTCGATAAGCCCGAAGATCCGTAGGTATTTGTCCATCCCATGAGCCTAGAAAATCTTTTACTATATAGGATAAAATGTTAACCAAGGTCTTATTTGTGACCTTAGGCTGGCCATTGCCTTTTGGGTAAGCTACTGTTGAGGTGTGGTGGATAATATAATATTTGTTTGTTATATTGCCTCTTCATTGATAAATGAGGTTCCATTATCAAACAAGATAACCTTAGGAATGCAAATCGACAAATGATGTACTCTTTTATAAAGCCACCACACCCGTTGTTTCCCTTTTCAAAGGTACTGCATCTGCCCACTTTGTAAAGTACTCAGTTGCCATGAGAATGCAAATTTTCCACCTATATGAAGGTTTGATTATTTCCATAAGGTCAAACTCCCAAATGTGGTAAGGATAAGGAGTTTCTAGCGAATGAAGTTCCACCGATGTAACATGAATGAGGTTGCCATGAAGTTGACAAGCCTTACACTTTTAAACAAACTCGGATGAATCTTTGCCATTATTGGCTATTGGTAACCAAGTGTTATGAGTTAGTCATACAACTTGGCTCCCCCATTGTGAGCTGGATCGTGAGCTTGATTTAAGACTTCCTATGCTTCCTCTCTCGTGATGTATCACAATGACCTGTTAAAATGCCTTTTTCGATATAGATACCCTTCCAACAGGTAGAGCCTTGAAGCCCTCCTTTTTATTCCTATGGCATTAGCTTTTTCACTTCTTTGATAAAATTAATGTAAGGCTACCTCCAGTCCATTTGATCTTTCAAGAAGTAACACTTAAATGGTTGAAAGAAAGCTTTATATTTAGCATGTTCTCTTTGTATTGGTGTTGCATCTTACATCATAGTAGGCTAAAAATACCCCTCTCTTTGAATTCTTCTATAAAGGGGAATCTCAGCAGTATCACAATACTTATCATGAGTTTTCTCTAAACTTATTTGTGCTTCCTCTGGACGAGTGCATCTAAACAACATGCCCCATGATTTTTATAGTACAAACTTCTTTGAAGAAGAAAATATTGTGCTAACATGTAAGCTCCATCGTGCTATATTTATTCTCTAACTGCCTCTATATCTCTCCTCTCCAATATGAATCATCATCGCTGAGAAAGATTTTGAGCACATATGATGTATTTGTTCTTCAATGGAACACAATAGTTGTAGATTCACCATTTATAATCATATTCTGTGCAATTGTGGCATCTGCATTAGCATGACGGTTCATCCTTTTTGGATACCTTTCTACTTTATTTTCATGAAATTTTTTGATCAACCTCTGGAGGATGATTCTGTAAGGCGCCAAACTGAGATGCTTCAAAGTGTATTACCCATTCACTTGCTTACCCCCAAGTTAGAATCCGCTTTGATGGAAAGTGAACAGATGTTTCCTCATTATGTTTTGAGCAACCCTAAAATGAGTGCTTCATAATTTGCCTCATTAACAAGGAAAGTCTAATTTAAAAGACAAAGTAATATCTTCCTTTACTTTAGACAAGATAATCGCTGCTCCACCATCGCTTTTAGTAGATGAACCATCAAACTCTATAGACCATTCTTATAGCTCTGCCTCACAAAGATTGGCTTATAAATAATCACCTGGAATATCTTTGTGAGGTGGATCGAATAAACCTGTGGAAAAAATGGCCAAAAGATCTTACTTAATCTTGGATCTTGATCACAAAAAGGACCACACACTTCAGATAATACTCAGATAGTATGAGGAACCACCATGTTGCTCTCCCAATCAAAATTATTCGTGCCGACAAAAACTTAATAGAATCACATCTTATCACTATATAAATAGTAAAAGACAGCATATAATTTCTAAGTTTTCAGGCAACAAATACCAAAGCTAAATAATGTATCCCTATGCTAGTATATCTTGCCTCATGACCATGGATAATTATATTCCTATAGTAGATAAGTCTCTCTTATCCCTCAACCTCCCGTGCTAATGATGCACCGATGGACCTCGTAGTGAAGGTAAGATAGATCATCAAAGTTAGTCCATATTTATGCGGAATCATCGTTTATGGATAAGTGAACAATCTGTTAAGCTTATCATAAGCTTTTAGGTGTGGTTATTCCCATTTGAATTTCATGGTCTTTCGCAATAGTTGCATCAATGGATGAGTAATCTCTGATAGATATGGGATAAAAAAATTTAAGTAGGAAATTTTTCTGAGCAACTTTTTAACTCCATTTGCGTCTTTGGATAAGTCATGTCAAGGATGGCTCTCTACTTGTCATGGTCCATAAAAATCCCTCACTGATCCACCACAAAGCCCAAGAATTTTCCACTCGTTACATCAAAAGCACATTTGAGTGGGTTTATCTTTAACTTGTATTTCCTACATTTATTGAAAACTCTTCTCAGACCAGCCAAATGTGAATACTCTTTCTTCAACTTGATAACCAAATCATCCACATAAAACTCCAAAATATCATGAAAGAGGTCATGATCAATGGCTATCGTTGTTCTTTGATAAGCTGCTCCCGTATTTTTTAGACCAAAAAACATGACATTGTACATAAATTTACCTAAAAATTATTTTCTTTGTGTTAATTGGATCTATATTCATCTAGTTATAACCCATATAGTCATCCATAAAGTTGTACATCTCATGACCAATTATTATCGACCAGGTTATCAATTAAAGGCAGAGGGAACTCATCTTTGAGGCAAACTCTATTAAGATCTCTAAAGTCAACATAATTGTGAGTTTGAATTTTATCCATATACCCCATTAGCACAATGCTAGAAAGAAAAATTGGATGTTAAATAGGCTTAATAAATCCACCATCCAATAATAATTCCACCTCAGACTTTATTATAAGATCCAACTCATGTTTGTATATTGTGGTGTCCTTTCTAATTGGAAGAGGCGAGGGAACAACATTTAGCTTGCGGCAAGTCACATATTGGGCTAACCCAAATATATCAGCGTACTTCCATGTGAATACATCTTTATATTCTTTAATAATCTTGATCAACTACAGCTTCTTTGTAGCCTTAAGGTCTCTCGATATGAATATTGACCTTGATTATTCTTCATCCTTGTCGAGATTAATATGCTCAAACTTTTGTACTCAGGGCTTTGGGTGATACTACATGCACATAAGCTCATCTTCAATATCCTCCATAATCTGTTAGATGTTGGAATTATCAATGATGAGTAAACCATTCATATTCCGGGACAACTTCCTCAGTGTTATCGGTTGCCCGCTCAAACATTCAAAGGCGATACACCACCCTTCCATCATCAAGCAATATATTTTTGCATTATCATTTGGGATGTGTAGGTGACTTCATCTTCTTAATTTCTCAGCTCCTCCAATCTAGGTCCAAACAAACTACCCAACACACTTTAGTGCCTTACTTCGTGCTCTATCGAGTCAATCCTTGAATGTATTATATCTCCTAGTTATTAGAGATATTTTGGGGTTTACGAATGACCATGTTTACTCCCTCAATAACTTTTATATCTTCTTTAAATTATTCATCATGATCCACAACAGGTTCAAATCTTTTATTGATTATGGAAACTCTCACGCCTTCCATGCACCTTATCAGAATGCACATATCCTCATTAAGCCCTGTGTAGAAAGCAACATCTACCAAGTGAGATTCATCTTTGGAAAATGGATTCTTAGTTTCTTGAATAATAGTATGAGTCCCTATCTTGAAGGAACCAACCCTTGGTTAAGCATCCAAACTCGTCCGATCAAAAGATAATAGGAATTGATAAACTCAATCACGTGAAACTTAATGTGTGACGTGAGGTTGCCTATTATTATTCTAACGTTTATACAACTAATAGACTTTGAAATTTAATTTCCATAGCCCAAGATAGAAAGAGACATGACGATCAACCTTGTTTAAGAAATATTGGTTGCTTAGAAAGACCTCATTAGCATGATATTGCTTGAGGCACCTCCATTTATTAATTCCCTGGAGAAACTTATTATGTCTATGCTTGTTATTATATATAGAGGTTTATTATGAGGAAATTTGATGGATCTATAAGAGTCTTAGAAAGTTATCTCAGATATAAATTTTCGTACCAACCTGGCCATAGGGCCTTTCTATCTTAACAAAGGAAAAATATTTTTCCTTGTTATATCCAACATTGCTCGTGTGATCTCCAATTTGTTTTCTTAGGGCATTTCAACTTGGTATAAGAACCACATAAATTTTAGTGACTTTAAAATAATTTGGTACTCTAAACCTGGATCGACCTTATAATCATTTGTTTGATAAACTTACTCATGCCCCTGATGTTAGGTTCATCGTAATCATTGACCACATTAGCCATTCCTACCAAACAACTGTATATAACTTCTAAAATTCTTCCTCATATCTTCTCTTCCTTTTTATCTGACCTTCAGCCCCTCATTAAATTCCATTACCATGTGTACCCCATGTGATAGTAAAGGATTATTGTTAACATTACCTTGATGAATTTGTAAGGTTTCAGCCAACACATGTTTATTAATAATCACCCTTAGAGTAAAATATGAAATCGTTAGGTGGTAAACACACTAGTGAATGTGTAAATACTTAGGATCAACTTGAAAGTCTGCCCCGTGAGCATATTATGGAGAATTATTTGGTGGATAAAGTAGGCCATCAATGACCATAGTGTTGTACCAACTTATTATCTCCTCAACAGCACAAGGCAATGGGGGTGGATCTTCCCTATCAAACATCCTCTTATGGTTTTTCTTATTTGCTTCTCCATCAGTTTCAGCTCCTTCACCACCATTCATGTAGTTCACTCACGAATCTTGGCCTAATATACATTTTTAGTTGACATGTGACTTCCATGCGATAATAGGGTTGGGGCGAACAACCGGGGAGGTGTTTCCAACATCTCTCGTTAATAATTTTAATGTGCCTTCTCGAGTTTCATTTATTATATGACAAATATACTCCGATAGTAATCCTTCCGCACAAATTTTTGAAGCTTGCTCTCCGTGACATATTCTCTTACATCAAATGATCGTTCTCTAACCGTTTGATATATCTCATTACCTCCTCACATGGTCATTGCCTTTCCCAAGCAAGATGGGACAAAATGAACTCATTTTCTGCCATGAAACATTTCTAGAGAAATTAAATGTGCATATTTTTCCATGTAGCCAGACTCCTTAGGGAAAAATGGGAGTACTATGTGTAAGCTTTGCTTGTAAGGGATTTTGAAAACTCCCTTTGACATAATTTTTTATTGTTGTAATTAGCACCAAAGTGCCCAACAAATCTCTTTATGTAATCCTTTGGGTTACCCCCATTTCCATTAAATTTCTCAAATATTAAGGGAATGTATCCCTCGGGATAAGGTTCATAATTGTATTCCTCTGGATAAGGAGTACGAAAATTATCGTGGATAAATGATGCATCACTAGGTGTTTGTGAGGACAAGGCTAACACTTTCATCATCTTCATCTTGACCTCTTCCATAGTCAAAGAAGGCGCAACAGTTGCCTTCATTGTTTCGACATATGGTAGAGCAACCACAAGTGAGAAGTTAACAGTGAGAGGTGCTTTAACGGTTGGTACAACAACAAGATTAATCACAGAGGGACCAACATTTCTTACAGGTATAACGTGCATTCCCATTAAAAGAGCCACAAGTGGTGCTACTGGTGTGATGAAATCTCATGGGTCCATCATTGCCTCACACATAGCCACCCCAGATTGAGTTTGTAAAAACTCCATAAATTTGTCCTTAAGGTTAGTCATTTGATTGTAGCCCATTACAAAACTCATGAAAGTTTGCCTTACCGGAACACTTCCTGCAACGACAACAACTGGAAGAACCTCAACAATCTTCTCCTATTGACGTTAAAGATCATCAAAGTTGAGAGCGTGGTTGATGTTATCATTGGCCATTACTAAGAGAATACCTTCCCATTAGAGTCACCAAATGTAATAGAGAGGTTATTTTTTTAGGGTGTTTAAGGACAAATAGAGGTGTAACCCTTATTAGTGGCGATAACACAACACTAGTGGCACTATTTAAAGATAATGAACAAACTCACGTGTATAAGTAAATATAAAGATAGTAAATGCAACTCTTTGATAATAATTGAATCTCTAAAGAAGCTAGCTAGAGGGAGAGAGAATAAAGCACTTTGGATACACCTCAAATAGGCAATTAAACACCAAGAAATAAAGGGATAATGATAAAATCTTAATAAATTATTATGTTTTTGGAAAAAGATTAGACAGAAGCATTAATGGCGAAGAATAAAAGCCCCAATTTGCAATAATGATCTCAAAGTGGTCTTTTGGCTTAAATATCACGCTTACTCTCAAAATCTCCTAAAAAATCTCGTCCTTTTCTCAAAGGATGGCGGTGGCTATATATAGGCTCAGAATATACTCGAGGAACCTCAAGTGCATTCAATATTGGGAAAGACTACCATATGCAGCATGTCAAAAGCATTAAATGATGATAAAAATATGGAAAGATATTATTTTTTGGCGCATAAAAACTCTATGGTTGAGTAAGCTCACGGTTGGTATCTCAAGTTTGCTCGAATATGCCCTCTCTCAAGAAAAGTTGGATGTTCTAACTGGTGTGTTTAAAATGGTTAAGTCATACCTTAATGTTGTCTTGCTCTCAATCCTCTAAACCAGGTCCCTCAAAGGTTACCAAAGTGAGGTTCCTCGATAGAGCATGAAAGCTCTCCCAAGTCCTTCTAGACTTGGTCTATCATTGGTATCGAGTAAACTCGTCACTATTACAACATAACTCATAATTACATCATAAAATGAAAAAAATACATAGTTCCTAAACTAGTTGTAACACCCGTATAATAAATACCGGATAGCAACTCCTTTATTAAATTAATACAGAATATCAAATTGGTTCAATTGTAGCATCACTGTCGAAAATAATTAATTTATTACTAGCCACCTAATATTTAAAAAAAGAGATGCCAAATTTTACTAATTAAATTAACATAATCCAAGTAATTAAGTCAACAACCATTATTCGCATAAACAATCTCAAATGAATAATCAACGAAATGAAATAAACATAGTCTGGAGTAAACACTCCAATATAATACCAGAGTCAAAATAAATTCCCGTGAGTCTGAATAAATAAACCAACATCTAAAATAAAACTAAAAGTCTGAGAATGCTATCTATAAATGGAAATGGCCGACATGCCCTAACAGATGAGTAACCCTGAGTAGAATCAAGTAAAAAATGTGAAGGCGTCTAATACCGAGAACCTGTAACTTTCACAGCAGCTACATCACGTCAATAATATAATGGAACTCCTATGCTTGACATCCCTGTGGTTTGTCACCTAAAAGGTTTTACAAGAAAAATAGATTTGAAAGCAAACGGGTCAGAGCCCGAGGTGAAAACAGTTTAAAAATATATCAAGTGTTTAAATTACAATACTAAACAACACATATAATAAACATGTTAGTTGCATACTCTCACATGAGTTTCTCGCCTCTCAACTAACCCTTAACCCATTCTAGTTATGCCGCTAGCTAACTAGTCTGCACCACTCCTACGTTCTCATTAAAACATAGGGTATCTACTCGTAACACCCAAACAAAACATATTTATAACCCATATTCACGTTTATTAAATTACTTATCTCAAGTGTTAATTAAATTTCTCACATTCTTAGTCCATTACAATATCTTAGTTATTCTCATCTATTAAGCAACACAACAGAACTCTCACAAGTATATGTATATGCACCAGTATAATATCTCATATACAAATCAAGCACCCCACAAGGATAGAACCTACGATGCCCTCATATTCTTCTATCAAATCCTGATACATCACGTACGTGAGGATCACAAGTTTCCAATCACTCAGGAACCGTTTCAATAAAAATCACACATAGTGGAGGCGAACATAGTTCACATACCCATAGGTCACGCACATACCTACGCTCCCAAGGTCAGCAGACTTATCCATTCAGCGATAAGCCCTTCCAAGTTCTATGTTATGAGGTATCAATCTAAAGTCCCCCCGAAGGTCACATCAAGACCAGACTATCCTCTTACGAACGACCTCCCGTGATAGCAAGTTTGGTAGGTATGTTATACACACAATAATCCATATACTAGAAAATAACACAACCAATATATATACAATTTCAATATAGGTATACTCCTCCCTTATATATTAAGTCTCACCCACAATATTTACGTTCCGAATATTCTACGTAATATTTATTTAACGCGACAAGTCTCGTCATACGGATTCGGGTACCAATACCTATCCTAGGTGAATACTAGGTCTTCCATTTGTCCTAAGGTTATCTCTGCAAATATAAAATCTCTCTGCTAGTGTTCATACCCTTACATTATCTTTCATCCCACTTTCAGTCCTAAATTGAAATATTTCAAACCGTCCTCACTCGGCAGCTGATCATAATTATAACGTTCAATCCTATAAGTTATAACATTTTTAGGCAATAACTAAGACCCTACTGCCCTCAACTAAGTCTCACAATATTATATTATTCACCCTAAGAATCAATATCGGCTTTGGAATTTTCGTTAAACCTTAAAGCTAAACAATTGCCAAAAATCAGGAGAGGTCGATCGATCGACATTCTTGGATCGATCGATCGATCAAGTAGGTTTTTGCCCAGATTTCTCTTAAACAGTTACGGGTTTTACTATTTTTACAGCCCAAATCCTCCGTTACAACATCCCAATCTCCCAATAAAGTTCACTAATCATTAATCCAACATATATACACAAGTTATAACGTTCAAGAATCATTAAACTATATATAACATCGTTTTCTTGGATCAAAAGTCATCAATTTAACTACAACCCTAATTCTTCACTACTTATTCAATAATCATCATAATCCTCAATTAAATTTCGTGATTCTTAACCCTTAATTTATAATTTTGTTCATCAAACATTTCCAGAATCAACACTACATGCAAACCTACCCCAAATCAATTATTAAGTCTCCAATTTCATGTTTTTGCCATTATTTATAAATTGACATCAAACCTAAACTATCATGTAAAGTATATGCCATAAATTATTGCAAGATAAAGCACTTGCCTAAAATAGAGATTCTGATCCAATGAAGTAGACGGTATGGGGATGATCCTTGCTTTTCGATCTATCCGGTGGTGGTGACGGTGGTGCAAAAGCCTCTAAGTGGTGGTTATGGCCATGGAAAACCCTTGGAACTTCTCCTCTCTTCTTATCTAACTGCCATGATGCTTTTTGGCTGTGAAAATCCTAAGGGACTCAAGTGTTGGCTGATAATATAAGTCTAAAATTCGTAGGTCCTTATTCACTAAAAATAGGAATGACTAAAATACCCTCCCGAGTTGCCGATCAGGCCTAAAAATGCCCCGGGACCCAAACTAAACTCCCGGCTAGTATTTTCTGACTATCTCGACCCTTCCAGATTCGTTGGCGCACTCAAAATGATCATACGGATGACATAAAAATAAAATACATTTAAATCCATTAAACTGGGTCCTGACACGACGGACATGCGCGTTCCAACTAAATTACCGAAACTGTCGTATTTTCAACTCACGACAATTTTAATAAATTTAATAATCACATATTACCATAATCACTCAGCAATATTCAACATTATCATCATAGTTAAATACTAACTCTCGTCTCGCTAGTTATTTAAATTCGAATTAATTTCCAATTAATTATCCAAAATTAATTTAATTAATTCCATAAATAAAAGCAATTTTATTTAATTAATATCATAATTAAAAGCCATAAAAATATCGGGTATTACATACTTCCCCCCTAAAAACGGAATTTTGTACCAAAATTCGGAAAAGTAGGCATACCTGAAAAAATTAGGTATCCTCTAGTTTCAAAACAAAATACAAAGAAAAGTTCAATCTCTACAACTCTCACTTCATAACAAGTTTTTTGAACTCTCCTGACACTTTATCAGTTATAGGGTTACAACTCAATAAATTCACCTCACGTTGTGCTCTTACTAAACAACATTCAAACAAGAATAGCCTACACATCATTGGCCGTATTATCTCAATATTTTTGTGAGTTCGCACCTCACTTCGTATCATCTCCCGCGTTTATTTAAACACAAAACTCCCATCCTGTAAGAAACCATAAAACATCAAACTACTCTTGTCCATTCTTTGAATTTCTGTTCCCGACATTGTGACTTTTACACAAAGGAAAGCCACTTCAGATGGTTAGTGATTAACCCATTATAGTCATCGAACTCCAACTTTCGACTGATCGAAAACTCCGATAATTCGCTCACCTCTAAGCATCCAGAGGAAGAATGGTAAGGTTTATCCACTCTAAACCTCAGTAAGCACCTTTTCCCTTATAAATAGGTACAGGTGCCTTCGTAAAATTTTCCTATTAGGTAATATCTTCTCCCCATTACCATATTACACTTCACTTACTAAAAATAAAATGATCGCAATGAATTCGAAATTTCTTTCATACAGTTCCACCAGTCGTTAATCACCTTGCGCCTATTCCTCGGGCTATAGGTGATCTAACTTTCTCAAAATGAAAATATTCCCACTACTTCCTTATACCCCATATCGATGGTGGATTTCGGGTATTTCATCCTCGTTCGGATTAATACTGGGTAGTACCTCATACCAGCGCGATCACTATCTAATAGTGTAAATCACCTACGAATATAACAATTTCTTTCCTTCTTGAAAATCCATTCCACACATTCGAAGGAACTCGTTACTCATCTTTACGATTTCAACCCATCAAAGAAATTTACCATCTTGACTCTTTCGCTACTGGAATCGTCGGCTCGACACCAAGTTTATGGTTGATACCCTTACTCTAACCTATCTCTATCTATAAGTGGTCTCATGGGGGCTACTAATTATGTCCCGCTCAACACCGACTTACACTTATAACTCCTCCCATTAAGTGGTACTTAATAACCCTCTTCTTCCTTCGGCGTATACCAAAAGTTTTGGCCCGTGCACTATTCACCATATTGTGCACATCTGGACTCTTTATACCTTATTGATATCCTCAGTCTATTTACGCGTAAGCCACCCTTAACATTCGATTAGGTGGAACTCTGCTCTAAATGTTCCATAATAGTTAAATATTTATCTTCTCAAGGGATACCCCCTTTCTAAATGGCTTCCACTGCCCTTCAACCAATCTTGGACATGCTACTCTGATTGCACATGTATCTATAGATTGTCGTCCTTCTCACGACGCTTAATCCACTCTACCACTTCCATTTCGTTATCTCCACAAGTAAGAATTTCACCCATCTATGTCTCTTCTTCCGGCGATCCTGACACTAGCAAACCGAGGTGTCCATACACCCTATACATCGTGCAAACGAGTTTTAAATATCACATACGCTTCATAAGTACTCCAAACTCTTTATTGTCCCTGCATTTGCAACGTGGCTACACCAATTTGGGTATTCTCAATCACCCCTGAATTCGAAATTCTAAATCCTCCTAAACATCATTTCATCCTTCAACCCGCTAAAATAAAACAAAATTATCAATACTTCCTCACCACACAACTAGCTCTACTGGCCTTATATCGTAATTTCTTCTTTAACTTCCCGTTATAACTATATACCTCCCTAACAATCGAGGTACCCAAATCATGGACGAAACGAGTTTTAAATATCACATACGCTTCATAAGTACTCCAAACTCTTTATTGTCCCTGCATTTGCAACGTGGCTACACCAATTTGGGTATTCTCAATCACCCCTGAATTCGAAATTCTAAATCCTCCTAAACATCATTTCATCCTTCAACCCGCTAAAATAAAACAAAATTATCAATACTTCCTCACCACACAACTAGCTCTACTGGCCTTATATCGTAATTTCTTCTTTAACTTCCCGTTATAACTATATACCTCCCTAACAATCGAGGTACCCAAATCATGGACGAATGGCCAAACATCTCCTTACTACCCACCTTACGCTAAGTTTCATGCGTGGGATGTCTCGCAAAGTTAAATCCAAATAAGGAACCCCCCGATACACTACTACCTAGCATTGTCGGTCATCGGAATCAGTTAGACCCTCAGTTCATAACATGTACCCCTATATTCCCGTCTCTTGACATCAAAGTTATATCTCCTTCCCCAATTACACTTAAATAAGGAACTTCTTTCGAAAGACACTATCTCTTAACATTGATGGTAATCACATTCCATAAACATCATGTAAATATAATCGGTGCTCTCAAAATCCCGTCCCCAAACCTACAACTATGAGTATTAACTACCACGTCTCTAAAGGGTGATATAACAATGCACTCTTCTTATTACCACATCCTGAGCGTTAATTATAATAACCAGCTAAATCTTTCCGCCGAACAATAAACCAAATATACTTTGAATCTTATCAATAAAGTCCCTACACATACCGGGAACCAATATCCAAGACCATTATACTTTTGAAGTCTCAACAATATATATATATATAAACGGGAGTCCGACCCTCTCGCAGATGGGGCCTTGCAAGAACAAAATATTCTACACCAAGTTAGTAACCCCAATAGACTTACAATATCTGCACACTATTGTTTTAAGCATATTATAAAACCATAATTAGGATAATATCATGCTCATATAACGCAACACTAAAACGAGTAATCTCAATAAAGTATATACCACTATCAATACACCTATTCATCCTCCGCGGATAACACTGAAGGTAATCCCACTATACCAGGGAAAATATTCACATAAATAATAACATTGCCGATATATGCACTAAACTCGACTCCCATGTGAGCATAGCAATAATAAAAATGTAGTAACTCGTTCCTGACACACACAACACACATCATCATCTGAGGATATAACTCATACTTCTATCTTGCCTATCGCCCTGTCTGCTCAAATGTTTCCTGGACTTAACACACCTGTCCTTACTAACCCAAAAATTTCCATAACTATTGCCCTTGCTAGGCACCATACCCATTATTCCTCTACTCGCTTCGAAAAAAAATTAACGCACGGGTTTTACTCCCCACAAAATACCTTTACACATACTCCACTTATCTCCGATCACACTAACCATGTTAATGTTGCCTTCTCTCGGACGTTGGTAGTCTCGACTCTAATGACTACCTCCATTGTTCACTTAGCATTGATGGACCTAAGGAACATGCTACTGGATTCAACCACTCTTATTGAAATCACCATCGCTTGGTAACAATTCAGCTATTTGAATCATTTAAGTGGGTCCCCTGATGGGTCTCCCCCTTGTGGTTCTTCACCAACACCATTTCCCCCCAGCCTTACTTTCTTACTAAATTCTTCAATTCTTGTAACTCCCTACACAAGGAAGCATTTACCTCCATATTAACCAAACGCGACATTATTACCATCTGCATTGACCATCCAAGCATAATTCCCCAGAAGTGCTAGCAATTTTTCTTGTAAGTTAATTTTCCCCTTTAATGTCCTCTTCTCCATTGTACCAACTTCATCCGGTGTAAGGTTCGATAATTAATTAAATTTCTCTTCACAAAGTGACTTCTGTCCGACCCTCTTGTGTGAGTTCAGAACAACGTTCTCATCTTATCCTGAACATCTGATGAAGGAACTTCTGGTCAAACAATACCTACGCGCATTCTCTTGACAAAACATTCTACTTCTAAGTGTGGCGGTTGCCTCTCACCATTGAACCTTCGCGCTAATGAGCCAAGAAAAATATTCCCCTAAATTTTCACTCCCGATTTTCCATACTTTGACATATACCCAGGCCTTTGGATATTTAACCTTCATTGGTTAACACACGCCATTTCTGCATTTCTAGAATTTCCACTGCTGGTTCTCTTTAATATTTCGTCCGACTCTCTCCCAATCCAACCTTACTGGGTGAGTCTAATACGACTCCACTTTCTACTATAGTGATACATGAAGTCATATGTTGTGCCTTAACCATCTTTACCATCCTGGCCCTCCATGCCATAATAGGGGTGACCTCAACTACGGTCATCTTTCTTGAATATACCTTATAACCTCAACTAAGCTTTACCTTCTGCTGTCCGTCCAACTCACACGACATACTGCATTGTTCGGCACACGAATACTCCCGAATACAAATAAGATTCACTATCATTTTCATTATAGCAGGAAAACGAAATCTCACCAAAGAAATCAACAATCCTAAACACAGTGTTCTACATCAAAGAAAGCTACGCTGGAAGCATAATAAGCCGCACAGATCTTAAAGGACACTAGAACCTGATGCTCTGATACCACCTATAACACCCCGTCTAATTAAATACCGGGTAACTACTCCTTTATTAAATTAATACAGAATATTAAGTTGCTTCAGTTGTAGCATCACTGTCGAAAATATTTAATTTATTACTAGCCACCTAATATTTAAAAAAAGAGATGCCAAATTTTACTAATTAAATTAACATAATCCAAGTAATTAAGTCAACAGCCATTATTCTCATAAACAATCTCAAATGAATAATCAACGAAATGAAATAAACCGAGTCTGGAGTAAACACTCCAATATAATACCAGAGTCAAAATAAATTCCCGTGAGTCTGAATAAATAAACCAACATCTGAAATAAAACTAAAAGTCTGAGAATGCTATCTATAAATGGAAATGGGCGACATGCCCTAACAGATGAGTAACCTTGAGTAGAATCAAGTAAAAAATGTGAAGGCGTCTAATACCGAGAACCTGTAACTTCCACAGCAGCTACAGCACGTCAATATTATAATGGAACTCCTATTCTTGGCGTCCCTGTGGTTGGGAACCTAAAAGGTTTTACAAGAAAAATAGATTTGAAAGCAAACGGGTCAGGGCCCGAGGTGCAAACAGTTTAAAAATATAGCAAGTGTTTAAATTACAATATTAAATAACACATATAATAAACTTGTTAGTTGCGTACTCTCACATGAGTTTCTCGCCTCTCAACTAATGTGCACGCCTAACGTAGACCCTTAACCCATCCTAGTTATGCCGCCAGTTAATTAGTCTGCACCACTCCTATGTTATCATTCTAACATAGGGTATCTATTCATAACACCCAAACAAAATATATTCATAACCCATATTCATGTTCATAAAATTACTTATCTCAAGGGTTAATTAAATTTCTCACATTCTTAGTCCATTACAATATCTTAGTTATTCACATCTACTAAGCAACACAACATAACTATCACAAGTATATGTATATGCACCAGTATAATATCTCATATACAAATCAGGCACCCCACAAGGATAGAACCTACGATTCCCTCATACTTTACTATCGAATCCTGGTACATCACGTACGTGAGGATTACAAGTTCCGAATCACTCAGGAACCGTTTCAATAAAAATCACACATATTGGAGGCGAACATAGTTCATATACCCATGGGTTACGCACATACCTACGCTCCCAAGGTCAGCAGACTTCTCCATTCAGCGATATTCCCTTCCAAGTCCTATGTTTTGAGGTATCAATCTAAAGTCCCCCCGAAGTTCACTTCGAGACCAGACTATCCTCTTACGAACGACCTCTCGTGATAGCAAGTATGGTAGGTATGTTATACACATAATAATCCATATACTAGAAAATCACACAACCAGTATATATACAATTTCAATATAGGTATACTCCTCCCCTATATATTAAGTCTCACCCACAATATTTACGTTCCGAATATTCGACCTAATATTTATTTAACGCGACAAGTCTTGTCATACGAATTCGGGTACCTATACCTATCCCAAGTGAATACTAGGTCTCACATTTGTTCCTAAGGTTATCTCAGCAAATATAAAATCTCTCTGCTAGTGTTCATACCCTTACATTATCTTTCATCCCACTTTCAGTTCTAAATTGAAAATTTTCAAACCGTCCTCACTCGGTAACCGCTCATAATTACAACGTTCAATCCCATAAGTTATAACATTTTCGGCAATAACTAAGACCCTACTGACCTCAACTAAGTCCCACAATATTATATTAATCACCCTAAGAATCAATATTGGCTTTGGAATTTTCATTAAACCTTAAAGTGAAACAATTGTCAAAAATCAGGAGAGGTCGATCGATCGACATTCTTGGATCGATCAACCGATCAAGCAGATTTTTACCCAGATCTCTCTTAAACAGTTACGGGTTTTATAATTTTTACACCCCAAATCCTCCATTATAACGTCCCAATCTCCCAAGAAAGTTTACTAATCATTAATCCAACATATATACACAAGTTCTAACATTCAAGAATCATTAAACTATAATATAACATCGTTTTCTTGGATCAAAAGTCATCAATTTCACTACAACCCTAATTCTTCACTAGTTCTTCCATAATCAGCATAATCCTCAATTAAATTTCTTAATTCTTAACCCTTAATTTATAATTTCGTTCATCAAACATTTCCAGAAGCACCACTACATGCAAACCTACCCCAAATCAATTATTAAGTCTCCAATTTCATGTTTTTGACATTATTTATAAATTGACATCAAACCTAAACTATCATGTAACGTATATGCCATAAATTATTACCAAATAAATCACTTGCCTGAAATAGAGATTCTTATCCAATGAAGTAGATTGTATGGGGATGATCCTTGCTTTTCGATCTATCCGGTGGTGGTGACGGTGGCGCAAAAGCCTATAAGTGGTGGTTATGGCCATGGAAAACCCTTGGAGCTTATCCTCTCTTTTTCTCTAATTGCCATGATGATTTTTGGTTGTGAAAAACCTAAGGCACTCAAGTGTTGGCTGATAATATAAGTCTAAAATTCGTAGGTCCTTATTCACCAAAAATATGAATGACTAAAATACCCTCCCGGGTTGCTGGTTAGGCCTAAAAATGCCTCGAGACCCAAACTAAACCCCTGGCTAGTGTTTTCTGACTATCTCGACCCTTCAGGATACGTTGGCACACTCAAAATGATCATCCGGATGACATAAAAATAAGATACTTTTAAATCCATTAAACTGGGTCTTGACACGACTAACACGCGCGTCCCAACTAAATTATCAAAACTTCCATATTTTCAAGTCACGACAATTTTAATAAATTCAATAATCACATATTACCATAATCACTCAACAATATTCAACATTATCATCATAGTTAAATACTAAATCTCATCTCGCTAGTTATTTAAATCCGAATTAATTTCCAATTAATTATCCTAAATTAATTTAATTAATTCCATAATTAAAAGCAATTTTATTTAATTAATCTCATAATTAAAAGCCATAAAAATACCGGGTATTACGTACTTTCCCCCTAATAACGGAATTTCGTCCCGAATTTGGAAAAATAGGCATACCTGGAAAAATTATGTATCTTCCAGTACTCAAAAGAAAATACAAAGAAAAGCTCAATCACTACAGCTCTCGCTTCATAATAAGTTTGTTGAACTCTCTTGACACTTTATGAGTTATAGGGTTACACCTTAATAAATGCACCCCACGTTGTGCTCTTACTAAACAACATTCGAATAATAATAGCCTACACATCATTGGCCGTATTATCTCAATATTTTTATGAGTTCGCACCTCACTTCGTCTCATCTCCTGCGTTTATTTAAACACAAAACTCCTATCCTGTAAGAAACCATAAAACATCTGACTACTCTTGTCCATTCTTTGAATTTCTGTTCCCGACGTTGTGACTTTTACACAGGGGAAAGCTACTTCAGATGGTTAGTGATTAACCTATTATAGTCATCGGACTCCAACTTCCAACTGATCGAAAACTCCGATAATTCGCTCACCTCTAAGCATCCAGAGGAAGAATGGTAAGATTTATACACTCTAAACCTCAGTAAGCACCTTGTCCCTTATAAATAGGTACGGGTGCCTTCGCACAACTTTCCTATTTGGTAATATCTTCTCCCCATTACCATATTATACTTCACTTACTAAAAATGAAATGATCGCAATGAATCCGAAATTTCTTTCATACAGTTCCACCAGTCGTTAATCACCTTGCGCCTATTCCTCGGGCTATAGCTAATCCAACTTTCTCAAAATGAAAATATTCCCACTACTTCCTTATAACCCATATCGAAGGTGGGTTTCGAGTATTTCATCATCGTTCGGATTAATACTGGGTAGGACCTCATACCAGCGCGGTCACTATCTAATAGTGTAAATCACCCACGAATATAATAATTTTTTTCCTTCTTGACAATCCGTTCCACACATTCGAAGGAACTCGTTACTCATCTTTATAATTGCAACCCATTAAAGAAATTTACCATCTTGACTCTTCCGCTACTGGAATCGTCGGCTCACACCAAGTTTCTGGTTGATACCCTTACTCTAACCTATCTCTATCTATAAGTGGTGCTCATGGGGGCTACTAATTATGTCCCGCTCAACACCGACTTCCACTTTTAACTCCTCCCATTCAGTGGTACTTAATAACCCTCTTCTTCCTTCGGCGTATACCAAAAGTTTCGACCCGTGCACTATTCACCACATTGTGCACATCTGGACTCTTTATACCTTATTTATATCCTCACTCTATTTACGCGTAAGCCACCCTCAACATTCGATTGGGTGGAACTCCACTCTAAATTGTCCATAATAGTTAAATATTTGTCTTCTCAAGGGATACCCCCTTTTTAAATGGCTTCCCACTGCCCTTCAACCAATCTTGGACATGCTACTCTGATTGCACATGTATCTATAGATTATCGTCCTTCTCACGACGCTTAATCCACTCTACCACTTCCATTTCGTTATTTCCACAAGTAAGAATTTCACCCATCTATGTCTCTTCTTCCGGCGATCCAGACACCAGCAAACCGAGGTGTCCATACACCCTATACATCGTGAAAACGGGTTTTAAACATCACATACGTTTTATTAGTACTCCAAAATCTTTATTGTCCCTGCATTTGCAACGTGGCTACACCAATTTGGGTATTCTCAATCACCCCTGAATTAGAAATTCTAAATCCTACTAAACATCATTTCATCCTTCAACCCGCTAAAATAAAATAAAATTATCAATACTTCCTCATCACACAACTGGATCTACTGGCCTTATATTCTAATTTGTCTTTAAATTCCCATTATAACTATATACTTCCCTAACGATCGAGGTACCCAAATCATGGGTGAATATTCAAATATCTCCCTACTACCAACCTTACACTAAGTTTCATGCGTGGGATGTCTCGCAAAGTGAAATCCAAACAGGGAACCCCCCGATACACTACTACCTAGCAATGTCGATCATCGAAAAAATTTAGGCCCTCAGTCCATAACATGTACCCCTATATTCCCGTCTCTTGACAGCAAAGTTATATCTCCTTCCCCAGTTACACTTAAACAAGGAACTCCTTCCGAAAGACACTGTCTCTTAACATTGATGGTAATCACATTCCATAAACATCATGCAAATATAATCGGTGCTCTCAAAATCCCGTCCGCGGACCTAAAACTATGAGTATTAACTTCCACGTCTCTAAAGGGTGATATAACAAAGCACTCTTCTTATTACCACATCCTGAGCTTTAATTATAATAACCGGCTAAATCTTTCCGCTGAACAATAAACCACATATACTCTGAATCATATCAATAAAGTCCCTACACATATCGGGAACCAATATCCGAGACCATTACACTTTCAAAATCTCAAAAATATATATATATATACATATATACAAATATATAAATGCGATTCCGACCCTCTCGCAGATGGGGCCTTGCCAGAATATAATATTCTGCACCAAGGTAGTAACCCCGATAGACTTACAATATCCGCACACTATCGGTTTATGTATATTATAAAATCATAATTAGGATAATATCATACACGTATAACACAACACTAAAATGAGTAATGTCAATAAAGTATATACCACTATCAATACACCCATTCATCCTCCGCGAATAACACTGAAGGTAATCCCACTATACTAGGGAAAATATTCACATAAATAATAACATTGTCGATATACGCACTAAACTCGACTCCAATGTAAACATATCAATAATAAAAATGTAGTAGCTCATTCCTGACACACACAACACACATCATCATCTGAGGATATAACTCATACTTCTATCTTGCCTATCGCCCCGACTGCTCAAATTTTTCCTGGACTTAACACACCTGTCCTTACCAAATCAAAAATTTCCATAACTATTGCCCTTACTAGGAACCATACCCTTTATTCATCTACTCGCTTCGAAAAAAATTTAACGCACGGGTTTTACTCCCAACAAAATACCTTTACACATAATCCACTTATCTCCGATCACACTAACCGTGTTAAGGTTGTCCTTCTCTCGGACGTTGGTAGTCTCGACTCTGATGACTATCTCTATTGTTCACTTAGCTTTGACGGCCCTAAGGAACATGCTATTGGCTTTAACCACTCTTACTGAAATCACCATCGCTCGGTAACAATTCAGTTATCCGAATTATTTAAGTGGGTCCCCTGATGGGTCTCCCCTTGTGGTGCTTCATCAACACCGTTTCCCCCCCGCCTTACTCTCTGACTAAATTCTTCAATTCTTGTAACTCCTCACACAAGGAATCATTTACCTCCATATTAACCAAACGCGATGTTGTTACCATCTGCATTGACCGTCCAAGCAGAATTCCCCATAAGTGCTAGCAATTCTTCTTGTAAGTTAATTTTCCACTTTAATGTCCTCTTCTCCATTGTACCTACTTCATCCGATGTAAGGTTCACTAATTAATTAAAGTTCTCTTCACAAAGTGACTTCTGTCCGACCCTCTTGTGTGAGTTCAGAACAACATTCTCATCTTATCCTGAACATCTGATGAAAGAACTTCTGGTCAAACAATACCTACGCGCCTTCTCTTGACAAAACATTCCACTTCTAAGTGTGGTGGTTGCGCCTCACCATTGAAACCTCACTCTAACGAGCCAAGAAAAATCTTACCCTAAATTTTCAATCCCGATTTTCCATACTCCGACATATACCCAAGCCTTTGGATATTTAACCTTCATTGGTTAACACACGCCATTTCCGCATTTCTAGAATTTCCACTGCTGGTTCTCTTTAATATTTCGTCCGACTCTCTCCCAATCCAACCTTACTGGGTGAGTCTAATACGACCCCACTTTCTACTATAGTGATACATGAAGTCATATGTTGTGCCTTAACCATCTTTACCATCCTGGCCCTCCGTGTCATAATAGGGGTGACCTCAACTACGGTCATCTTTCTTGAATATACCTTATAACCTCAACTGAGCTTTACCTCCTGCTGTCCGTCCAACTCACACGACATACTGCATTGTTCGGTACACGAACACTCCCGAATACAAATAAGATTCACTATCATTTTCATTATAGCAGGAAAACGAAATCTCACCAAAGAAATCTACAATCCTAAACACAGTGTTCTACATCAAAGAAAGCTACGTTGGAAGCATAATAAGCCGCACAGATCTTAAAGGACACTAGAACCTGATGCTCTGATACCACCTATAACACCCCGTCTAATTAAATACCGGGTAGCTACTCCTTTATTAAATTAATACAAAATATTAAGTTGCTTCAGTTGTAGCAACACTGTCGAAAATATTTAATTTATTACTAGCCACCTAATATTTGAAAAAAAGAGATGCCAAATTTTACTAATTAAATTAACATAATCCAAGTAATTAAGTCAACAACCATTATTCGCATAAACAATCTCAAATGAATAATCAACGAAATGAAATAAACCGAGTCTGGAGTAAACACTCTAATAGAATACCAGAGTCAAAATAAATTCCCGTGAGTCTGAATAAATAAACCAACATCTGAAATAAAACTAAAAGTCTGAGAATGCTATCTATAAATGGATATGGGTGACATGCCCTAACAGATGAGTAACCCTGAGTAGAATCAAGTAAAAAATGTGAAGGCGTCTAATACCGAGAACCTGTAACTTCCACAGCAGCTACAACACGTCAATATTATAATGGAACTCCTATTCTTGGCGTCCCTGTGGTTGGGAACCTAAAAGGTTTTACAAGAAAAATAGATTTGAAAGCAAACGGGTCAGGGCCCGAGGTGAAAACAGTTTAAAAATATAGCAAGTGTTTAAATTACAATATTAAATAACACATATAATAAACTTGTTAGTTGCGTACTCTCACATGAGTTTCTCGCCTCTCAACTAATGTGCACGCCTAACGTAGACCCTTAACCCATCCTAGTTATGCCGCTAGTTAATTAGTCTGCACCACTCCTACGTTATCATTCTAACATAGGGTATCTATTAATAACACCCAAACAAAGTATATTCATAACCCATATTCATGTTCATTAAATTACTTATCTCAAGGGTTAATTAAATTTCTCACATTCTTAGTCCATTACAATATCATAGTTATTCACATCTACTAAGCAACACAACATAACTATCACAAGTATATCTATATGCACCAGTATAATATCTCATATACAAATCAGGCACCCCACAAGGATAGAACCTACAATTCCCTCATAGTCTACTATCGAATCCCGGTACATCACGTACGTGAGGATTACAAGTTCCGAATCACTCAGGAACCGTTTCAATAAAAATCACACATATTGGAGGCGAACATAGTTCATATACCCATGGGTCACGCACATACCTACGCTCCCAAGGTCAGCAGACTTCTCCATTCAGCGATATGCCCTTCCAAGTCCTATGTTTTGAGGTATCAATCTAAAGTCCCCCCGAAGTTCACTTCGAGACCAGACTATCCTCTTACGAACGACCTCCCGTGATAGCAAGTATGGTAGGTATGTTATACACACAATAATTCATATACTAGAAAATCACACAACCAGTATATATACAATTTCAATATAGGTATACTCCTCCCCTATATATTAAGTCTCACCCACAATATTTACGTTCCGAATATTCGACCTAATATTTATTTAACGCGACAAGTCTTGTCATACGAATTCGGGTACCTATACCTATCCCAAGTGAATACTAGGTCTCCCATTTGTTCCTAAGGTTATCTCAGCAAATATAAAATCTCTCTGCTAGTGTTCATACCCTTACATTATCTTTCATCCCACTTTCAGTTCTAAATTGAAAATTTTCAAACCGTCCTCACTCGGTAACCGCTCATAATTACAACGTTCAATCCCATAAGTTATAACATTTTCGGCAATAACTAAGACCCTACTGACCTCAACTAAGTCCCACAATATTATATTAATCACCCTAAGAATCAATATTGGCTTTGGAATTTTCATTAAACCTTAAAGGGAAACAATTGTCAAAAATCAGGAGAGGTCGATCGATCGACATTCTTGGATCGATCGACCGATCAAGCATATTTTTACCCAGATCTCTCTTAAACAGTTACGGGTTTTATAATTTTTACACCCCAAATCCTCCATTATAACGTCCCAATCTCCCAAGAAAGTTTACTAATCATTAATCCAACATATATACATAGTTCTAACATTCAAGAATCATTAAACTATAATATAACATCGTTTTCTTGGATCAAAAGTCATCAATTTCACTACAACCCTAATTCTTCACTAGTTCTTCCATAATCATCATAATCCTCAATTAAATTTCGTAATTCTTAACCCTTAATTTATAATTTCGTTCATCAAACATTTCCAGAAGCACCACTACATGCAAACCTACCCCAAATCAATTATTAAGTCTCCAATTTCATGTTTTTGCCATTATTTATAAATTGACATCAAACCTAAACTATCATGTAACGTATATGCCATAAATTATTACAAGATAAATCACTTGCCTGAAATAGAGATTCTTATCCAATGAAGTAGATTGTATGGGGATGATCCTTGCTTTTCGATCTATCCGGTGGTGGTGACGGTGGCGCAAAAGCCTATAAGTGGTGGTTATGGCCATGGAGAACCCTTGGAGCTTCTCCTCTCTTTTTCTCTAATTGCCATGATGATTTTTGGTTGTGAAAAACCTAAGGCACTCAAGTGTTGGCTGATAATATAAGTCTAAAATTCGTAGGTCCTTATTCACCAAAAATATGAATGACTAAAATACCCTCCCGGGTTGCTGATTAGGCCTAAAAATGCCCCGAGACCCAAACTAAACCCCTGGCTAGTGTTTTCTGACTATCTCGACCCTTCAGGATACGTTGGCACACTCAAAATGATCATACGGATGACATTAAAATAAGATACTTTTAAATCCATTAAACTGGGTCTTGACACGGCTAACACGCGCGTCCCAACTAAATTATCGAAACTTCCATATTTTCAAGTCACGACAATTTTAATAAATTCAATAATCACATATTACCATAATCACTCAGCAATATTCAACATTATCATCATAGTTAAATACTAAATCTCATCTCGCTAGTTATTTAAATCCGAATTAATTTCCAATTAATTATCCTAAATTAATTTAATTAATTCCATAATTAAAAGCAATTTTATTTAATTAATCTCATAATTAAAAGCCATAAAAATACCGGGTATTACGTACTTTCCCCCTAATAACGGAATTTCGTCCCGAAATTCGGAAAAATAGGCATACCTGGAAAAATTATGTATCCTCCAGTACTCAAAAGAAAATACAAAGAAAATCTCAATCACTACAGCTCTCGCTTCATAACAAGTTTGTTGAACTCTCTTGACACTTTATGAGTTATAGGGTTACACCTTAATAAATGCACCCCACGTTGTGCTCTTACTAAACAACATTCGAATAAAAATAGCCTACACATCATTGGCCGTATTATCTCAATATTTTTATGAGTTCGCACCTCACTTCGTCTCATCTCCTGCGTTTATTTAAACATAAAACTCCTATCCTGTAAGAAACCATAAAACATCTGACTACTCTTGTCCATTCTTTGAATTTATATTCCCGGCGTTGTGACTTTTACACAGGGGAAAGCTACTTCAGATGGTTAGTGATTAACCTATTATAGTCATCGGACTCCAACTTCCGACTGATCGAAAACTCCGATAATTCACTCACCTCTAAGCATCCAGAGGAAGAATGGTAAGATTTATACACTCCAAACCTCAGTAAGCACCTTGTCCCTTATAAATAGGTACGGGTGCCTTCGCACAACTTTCCTATTAGGTAATATCTTCTCCCCATTACCATATTATACTTCACTTACTAAAAATGAAATGATCGCAATGAATCCGAAATTTCTTTCATACAGTTCCACCAGTCGTTAATCACCTTGCGCCTATTCCTCGGGCTATAGATGATCCAACTTTCTCAAAATGAAAATATTCCCACTACTTCCTTATAACCCATATCGAAGGTGGGTTTCGAGTATTTCTTCATCGTTCGGATTAATACTGGGTAGGACCTCATACCAGCGCGGTCACTATCTAATAGTGTAAATCACCCACGAATATAATAATTTTTTTCCTTCTTGACAATCCGTTCCACACATTCGAAGGAACTCGTTACTCATCTTTATGATTGCAACCCATTAAAGAAATTTACCATCTTGACTCTTCCGCTACTAGAATCGTCGGCTCACACCAAGTTTCTGGTTGATACCCTTACTCTAACCTATCTCTATCTATAAGTGGTGCTCATGGGGGATACTAATTTTGTCCCGCTCAACACCGACTTCCACTTTTAACTCCTCCCATTAAGTGGTACTTAATAACCCTCTTCTTCCTTCGGCGTATACCAAAAGTTTCGACCCGTGCACTATTCACCACATTGTGCACATCTGGACTCTTTATACCTTATTTATAACCTCACTCTATTTACGCGTAAGCCACCCTCAACATTCGATTGGGTGGAACTCCACTCTAAATTGTCCATAATAGTTAAATATTTGTCTTCTCAAGGGATACCCCCTTTTTAAATGGCTTCCCACTGCCCTTCAACCAATCTTGGACATGCTACTCTGATTGCACATGTATCTATAGATTGTCGTCCTTCTCACGACGCTTAATCCACTCTACCACTTCCATTTCGTTATTTCCACAAGTAAGAATTTCACCCATCTATGTCTCTTCTTCGGGCGATCCTGACACCAGCAAACCGAGGTGTCCATACACCCTATACATCGTGAAAACGGGTTTTAAACATCACATATGCTTTATAAGTACTCCAAAATCTTTATTGTCCCTGCATTTGCAACGTGGCTACACCAATTTGGGTATTCTCAATTACCCCTGAATTCGAAATTCTAAATCCTACTAAACATCATTTCATCCTTCAACCCGCTAAAATAAAACAAAATTATCAATACTTCCTCATCACACAACTGGCTCTACTGGCCTTATATTATAATTTCGTCTTTAAATTCCCGTTATAAATATATACTTCCCTAACGATCGAGGTACCCAAATCATGGGTGAATGGACAAACATCTCTCTACTACCAACCTTACTCTAAGTTTCATGCGTGGAATGTCTCGCAAAGTGAAATCCAAATAGGGAACCCCCCGATACACTACTACCTAGCAATGTCGGTCATCGAAAAAAGTTAGGCCCTCAGTCCATAACATGTACCCCTATATTCCCGTCTCTTGACAGCAAAGTTATATCTCCTTCCCCAGTTACACTTAAACAAGGAACTCCTTCCGAAAGACACTGTCTCTTAACATTGATGGTAATCACATTCCATAAACATCATGCAAATATAATCGGTGCTCTCAAAATCCCGTCCGCGGACCTAAAACTATGAGTATTAACTTCCACGTCTCTAAAGGGTGATATAACAAAGCACTCTTCTTATTACCACATCCTGAGCTTTAATTATAATAACCGGCTAAATCTTTCCGCTGAACAATAAACCAAATATACTCTGAATCATATCAATAAAGACCCTACACATATCGGGAACAAATATCCGAGACCATTATACTTTCAAAATCTCATAAATATATATATATATATACATATATACACATATATATATGCGAGTCCGACCCTCTCACAGATGGGGCCTTGCCAGAATATAATATTCTGCACCAAGGTAGTAACCCCGATAGACTTACAATATCCGCACACTATCGGTTTATGTATATTATAAAATCATAATTAGGATAATATCATACACGTATAACACAACACTAAAATGAGTAATGTCAATAAAGTATATACCACTATCAATACACCCATTCATCCTCCGCGAATAACACTGAAGGTAATCCCACTATACCAGGGAAAATATTCACATAAATAATAACATTGTCGATATACGCACTAAACTCGACTCCAATGTAAACATATCAATAATAAAAATGTAGTAGCTCATTCCTGACACACACAAAACACATCATCATCTGAGGATATAATTCATACTTCTATCTTGCCTATCGCCCCGACTACTCAATTTTTTCCTGGACTTAACACACCCGTCCTTACCAAATCGAAAATTTCCATAACTATTGCCCTTGCTAGGAACCATACCCTTTATTCATCTACTCGCTTCAAAAAAAATTTAACGCACGGGTTTTACTCCCAACAAAATACCTTTACACATACTCCACTTATCTCCGATCACACTAACCGTGTTAAGGTTGTCCTTCTCTCGGACGTTGGTAGTCTCGACTCTGATGACTACCTCTGTTGTTCCCTTAGCTTTGACGGCCCTAAGGAACATGATATTGGCTTTAACCACTCTTACTGAAATCACCATCGCTCGGTAACAATTCAGTTATCCGAATTATTTAAGTGGGTCCCCTGATGGGTCTCTCCTTGTGGTGCTTCATCAACACCGTTTTCCCCCCGCCTTACTCTCTGACTAAATTCTTCATTTCTTGTAACTCCCAACACAAGGAAGAATTTACCTCCATATTAACCAAACGCGATGTTGTTACCATCTGCATTGACCGTCCAAGCAGAATTCCCCATAAGTGCTAGCAATTCTTCTTGTAAGTTAATTTTCCCCTTTAATGTACTCTTCTCCATTGTACCTACTTCATCCGATGTAAGGTTCACTAATTAATTAAATTTCTCTTCACAAAGTGACTTCTGTCCGACCCTCTTGTGTGAGTTCAGAACAACATTCTCATCTTATCCTGAACATATGATGAAAGAACTTCTTGTCAAACCATACCTACGCGCCTTCTCTTGACAAAACATTCCACTTCTAAGTGTGGTGGTTGCGTCTCACCATTGAAACCTCTCTCTAACGAGCCAAGAAAAATCTTACCCTAAATTTTCAATCCCGGTTTTCCATACTCCGACATATACCCAAGCCTTTGGATATTTAACCTTCATTGGCTAACACATGCCATTTTCGCATTTCTAGAATTTCCACTGCTGGTTCTCTTCAATATTTTGTCTGACTCTCTATAAATCCAACCTTGCTGGGTTAGTCTAATACGATCCCACTTTCTACTATAGTGATACCTGAAGTCATATGTTGTGCCTTAACCGTCTTTACCATCCTGGCCCTCCGTGCCATAATGGGGGTGACCTCTACTACGGTCATGTTTCTTGAATATACCTTATAACCTCAACTGAACTTTGCCTCTTGCTATCCGTCTAACTCGCACGACATACTGCATTGTTCGGCACAGGAACACTCCCGAATACAAATAAGATTCACTATCATATTCATTATAGTAGGAGAACGAAATCTCACCAAAGAAATCAACAATCCTAAACACAGGGCTCTACATCAAAGAAAGCTATGCTGGAAGCATAATAAGCCGCACAGATCTTAAAAGACACTAGAACCTGATGCTCTGATACCACCTGTAACACCCCGTCTAATTAAATACCGGGTAGCTACTCCTTTATTAAATTAATACATAATATTAAGTTGCTTCAGTTGTAGCATCACTGTCAAAAACATTTAATTTATATTTAGCCACCTAATATTTAAAAAAAAAGATGCCAAATTTTACTAATTAAATTAACATAATCCAAGTAATTAAGTCAACAACCATTATTTGCATAAACAATATCAAATGAATAATCAATGATATGAAATAAACTGAGTCTGGAGTAAACACTCCAATATAATACCAGAGTCAAAATAAAGTCCCGATACATGAGTCTGAATAAATAAACCAACATCTAAAATAAGATTAAAAGTCTGAGAATGCTATCTCTAAATAGAAATGGGCGACATGCCCTAACAGATGAGTAACCCCGAGTAGAATCAAGTACAAAATGTGAAGGCGTCTAATACCTACAACCTATAACTTCCACAGCAGCTATAGCACGTCAATAATATAATGGAACTCCTATGCTTGGCGTCCCAATGGTTGGTCACCTAAAAGGTTTTACAAGAAAAATAGATTTGAAAGTAAACGGGTCAGGGCCCGAGGTGAAAACAGTTTAAAAATATAGCAAGTGTTTAAATTACAATATTAAATAACACATATAATAAACTTGTAAGTTGCGTACTCTCACATGAGTTTCTCGCCTCTCAACTAATGTGCACGCCTAACGTAGATCCTTAACCCATCCTTGTTATACCGCTATCTAACTAGTCCGCACCACTCATGCGTTCTCGTTCTAACATAGGTTATCTACTCGTAACACCCAAACAAAACATATTCATAATCCATATTCACGTTCATTAAATTACTCTTCTCAAGTGTTAATTAAATTTCTCTCATTCTTATTCCATTACAATATCTTAGTTATTCACATCTACTAAGCAACACAACAGAACTATCACAAGTATATGTATATGTACCAGTATAATATCTCATATACAAATCAGGCACCCCACAAGGATAGAACCTACAATACCCTCATACTCTGCTATCGAATCCCGGTACATCACGTACGTGAGGATCACAAGTTCCGAATCACTCAGGAACCGTTTCAATAAAAATAACACATAGTGGAGGCGAATGTAGTTCACATACCCATGGGTCCGCACATACCTACGCTCCCAACGTCAGCAGACTTATCCATTCAGCGATAATCCCTTCTAAGTCCTTTGTTATGAGGTATCAATCTAAAGTCCCCCCGAAGGTCACATTGAGACCAGACTATCCTCTTACGAACGACCTCCCGTGATAGCAAGTATGGTAGGTATGTTATACACACAATAATCCATATACTAGAAAATCACACAACCAGTATATATACAATGTCAATATAGGTATACCCCTCCCCTATATATTAAGTCTCACCCATAATATTTACGTTCCGGATATTCTACGTAATATTTATTTAACGTGACAAGTCTCATCATGCAGATTCGGGTACATATACATATCCCAAGTGAATTCTAGGTCTCCCATTTATTCCTAAGGTTATCTCAGCAAATATAAAATCTCTCTGCTAGTGTTCATATCCTTACATTATCTTTCATTTTCAGTCCTAAATTGAAAGATTTCAAACCGTCCTCACTCGGTAATCGCTCATAATTATAACGTTCAATTCCATATGTTATAACATTTTTCGACAATAACTAAGATCCTACTGACCTCAACTAAGTGCCACAATATTATATTAATCACCCTAAGAATCAATATCGGCTTTGGAATTTTCATTAAACCTTAAAGGGAAACAATTGCCAAAAATCAGGAGAGGTCGATCGATCGACATTCTTGGATCGATCGATCGATCAAGCAGGTTTTTGCCCAGATTTCTCTTAAACAGTTACGGGTTTTAGCATTTTTACACCCCAGATCCTCCATTATAACGTCCCAATCTCCCAAAAAAGTTTACTAAACATTAATCCAACATATATACACAAGTTCAAACGTTCAAGAATCATTAAACTATAAGATAACATCGTTTTCTTGGATCAAAAGTCATCAATTTCATAACAACCCTAATTCTTCACTACTTCTTCCATAATCATCATAATCATCAATTAAATTTCGTGATTATTAACCCTTAATTTATAATTTCGTTCATCAAACATTTCCAGAAGCACCATTACATGCAAACCTACCCCAAATCAATTATTAAGTCTCGAATTTCATGTTTTTGCCATTATTCATAAATTGACATCAAACTTAAACTATCATGTAAATTATATGCCATAAATTATTTCAAGATAAATCACTTGCCTGAAATAGATATTCTGATCCAATGAAGTAGACGGTATGGGGAAGATCCTTGCTTTCTGATCTATCCGGTGGTGGTGACGGTGGTGCAAAGGCCTCTAAGTGGTGGTTATGTCTATGGAAAACCCTTGGAACTTTTCCTCTCTTCTTCTCTAACTGCCATGATTCTTTTTGATTGTGAAAACCCTAAGGTACTCAAGTGTTGGCTGATAATAGCAGTCTAAAATTCGTAGGTCCTTATTCACCAAAAATAAAAATGACTAAAATACCTTCACGGGTTGCCGGTTAGGCCTAAAAATGCTTATGGACCAAACTAAACCCCTGACTAGTGTTTTTTGGCTATCTCGACCCTTTGGATACATTGGCGCACTCAAAATGATCATACGGATGACATAAAAATAAAATACTTTTAAATCCATTAAACTGGGTCCTGACACGACTGACACGCGCGTCCCAACTAAATTATCGAAATGCCGTATTTTCAAGTCACGACAATTTTAATAAATTCAATAATCACATATTACCATAATCACTCAACAATATTCAACATTATCATCGTAGTTATATACTAACTCTCATCTCGCTAGTTATTTAAATCCGAATTAATTTCCCATTAGTTATCCCAAATTAATCCTATAATTAAAAGCAATTTTATTTAATTAATCTCATAATTAAAAGCCATAAAAATACGGGGTATTATACTAGCTTCCTTCAAAATTCTTTCTCAATTTTCGATTAAGCTTCGCTCTGCCTTGATCTTGCTTGGTTGGTTCCTCACACTTCCTTGTAATGTCACTAATTGTTGATGAATTATTCTTTAATTTCTCATTCAATTTCTTAATGGCGAGGTTTACTTTAAGTAAGGAGGTTTATCTGTAATCCCCGACTATAATAATAAGTTAACTTTCATATTTAACTTATCACTTAATCCGTTGAGGGGGGTTATGACCCACTCTACTAACTTGTAAAAATTAGGGTTATTTACACTTTGTAACCTTCAACTTTGCACATATGTTCACTTCACCACACGTACCTTTATTTTCTAAACGAACCCCTTAACTTCTAAAATTTCGTCATCATGCTCCGTGGCATTGTAAAGTTTTTGGACAAAAAATTGGTCATTTGCATAAGTAGGTTGACAAAATTATTATCATATGCAGTGCACATGATAAATTCATTGATAAAGGATACCATTTGGGTCATTATACCTAATTCAAATTTGAGTATCATTGGGTAGGTGCATCTAGGTATGTGAAAATTTAATTAACGATAAAAGTCAATATGTTGAAAAGAGTCATAAGCCAAGTGATTAATCGACATAAAAATAAGATAGGGCTATATTTTTCAAAAGACACCACTATTATATTTTCTCATAATAAAATTAAAACAGCATATGATTGAGGGAATTTATGGTTAGAAACTACAATTTGATGAGATCTTGAAAGGATGTTGATATAAAGATAAACATAAGCATCACTTGTAATTCTTATGACTTGGTTATGTGTATTCGCTTGATATTGTAAACCATATCTGTCACTAATCATACCTCGATTGAAATAAAAAATTGCTTGATTTGTTTTGATAGGGATTTTGAACCTTATTTTTTGAATTGATTGAGATTTGACTTGAATGTGTTATCAAAATATGATATTAATCAAGATTCAAATCAATTTTGTTTGTCAAATCACATTTATCATGTTATGCCTAATCACTATCACACATTTTCATTTTATAGATTGCATTTGCATATATGTGTCTGTGAATATTTGATTTTATGATGTTTATTTCAAAATTATGCTTTACACATCATACATGAATAATTTTATATGATTTTGCATTCAGTTGTATCATTATTTTTGAGAGAGTACATTTTGGGTTCTTATACTTAATCTTTTCTATATCTTTATTCCATGACTAGTATACAGGTCGGTTTCATACGTACGAATGGATTTTGAGCCATTTGCACGGATGAACTTTCCCCGTGCACATGATTTTTGGCATTTGAAATACGGTCCTTATTTCATTTGCCAGTTTTGTATTTCAAAAGCCTCTTAAGGACAAGCCTTAGCAAAAAATCACCCAATATCATATTTTTCTTAGTCCTTGATTGTTTCGAGAGGGATTTAGTATTGGATTGTTGAGTTCTCATCTTTAAACCCTAGGTTTTCAAATCTGCTTAATTTCGTTTAGGTTTTACTCGTGTAAGTCATCACTCCATAATTTGTTTGCTGATTTACTTCTTTTTTAGGGTTGGTTTCATAGTTTTAGGTGATTGATTTGAGGTTGAGGTTGGTATTTTTAGGATTTTAAGTTCTTATACCTTATATTTCCCATATACACTCTTTAGATTTGTTCTTGTTTTGATTGTGTGTTATTTTTTACCATGGTCCTGACATTATTGGTTGAGCTAAGACACATTCACCTAAGAGAGTGTTGTCGAGACCCTCGAGTTATCCCGAAGAGATTTCCCATTCAGGGTGTCACCGTCGTCACTATAGACACCCCATTTCGCTCCCTTAGAGATCTTATAGGAACACGATGCAGCCTGTTAACCTTCAGGTCCAAAACAAAGATAAAACCCTAAATAACCAAAGGAACAACTCAAAGAACACCCAAATAATGCCTTGTGACTTAATAAGCCCAAATGAAAGATCCAGAAAACCCAAAATCGGCTCCTAAATAAGACTCAAATAAAAACATGTGCCTATAACCGATCATCCCTAGGGTGAAATACACCGTGAGCGATCGGTCCTGTAACAAAACCAGTCGCTAATGAACCCAAACACTTTTGCCTATAAAAATGGTCCTCACTAACCACTTTAGACATATTAATTCCTCTCCTTAAATGTAGTCTTTCTGTTTTGTTGCTCCCTCTGTCTAAAAAAGCCCTAAAACTCTCTTCTTTTGCCTTTCAAACATCTCTCAAGTCAAAATCTCAACTTCTAACCCAAAAGTTCTAAATCCTTTTCCCCATATAAATTCCTAAAAGGCCAAAAAAAACATTTTCCTTTTTCTTCCCTCCTATTATTTTAGAAGGTATTTCTCTTTAAAGAAACCTTAAAGTTATATTCCAAAAGGTTGACTTCAAGTCTAACGCTACCGAAATGGAAAGGCGCACGTGTAACATTGTAAGTAAGCTTATTTTAACTCTTTTATTTTGAAGTTTGAACCTAAAAGGGTGGTGTTGTACTGTAACACGACCCATAATCATCTTTTTCTTTTCTTAATCTCTTTCTTCTCCATACATGACTTTTATCTAAATGTCATGTCTGAACTATGTTGACTTTGATTCTGCCTACAGTAGATATATAGGCATGTTAGGGAAACCCGATCCCTAAAACTTAAGTCAAATCTTGTATATATTTAGATGTTTTTACTATTTACTTCTACAAACACCAAAAAAACAAACAAAAACCTTAATACTCCCATATAAGTCATTGGATCACTATATTTGGGAATCCTACATATTATCTTGTTATTAATGTCAGAAGTCTCGACCCTATTTCTTCACCAAAGTGATTTTATGAGTGAATCCATCTCATCAAAGTATTTTCATGAATATAAATAATTTACATCTTTAGATTTAGTCTCATTTCATTGTAAAAACATCTTGAAAGATCAAAGAAAGTTTATATCTCTTACATCGAGCCTCCATTAAAGGTAGAATCCCTCTTGTCTGTACATGAACTACGTGGACTTTAAATTGCTCCGTGCGAGTACAAAGGATCATTTGGATTGCCATATGAGCGAACAAGTCCGTCTTGGTATATATTAATTCCATATCTATATTATCTACACATACATCCCACACATCACTAAACAGACTATTTACATATTAACTATTTTTATTTTATTATCTCTTTTTATAACACAACAATCTAATATAAATATTTTACATATACATTCGAAACCGAAAGGGCGAAGCGTGTGCCCAAAATCTTCACAATCCTTAGCCTAGTCCCTCGACCTTTGACTCTCTGGTTAACATGCAGATAACTTACCATTACCAAAACTTTATGGAGGCCCACCTCTTCTTTTGTGTATTTTGTTTGAAATACATTGGCGACTCCATTCTTTCAAAAGAGAACGAAGCGATGACCATGCGTCACCACTAAAGACCCATTTTTCCTAAAGGATGCATGCGGGATCAGGAGGGACATGTTGCCTCGAGTCCAGGTTCTCACAATGGAGACTTCTCTCGGGAATTTTTTAAAGTGGGCTGAACACAACTTAATTTATATTTGTATTTATTTTAGCATGTTATTTAGATACAAAATTTGTATATTATATTCCCTTTTCACTTGCTCTTAGGTACGTGACTAGGTATAAAAACACTAGTATTGCATGCTCCCATATGGAAAAGATTACACCCTAGGTGTGCCTTGAATCTTGTACGTGATGGCTCTCACAAAAAATAAAAGACTTTCTACAAGACGCACACCACTTCACTGCATAACATCCGCATAGCATTACATACCTACGGGATTTAGGTATAACCAATATGGGTCCCTATTGATAAATTCCACTATTCTTGACCTTGTAACCTCTATGTATATAGAGTGGTGTGTTCTCGGTGAACATCATGCAAGTACCTCAAGTATATCGAATCATCTCACCCATATACTATCCCACGAGGTATATCGTGAGGCTCGATCCACATACATTTAAATATATCAATGACCATCTCACACGTACCCTAGGGTATATCGTGAGGGGTGAGAACTAAAAAAGGAATCATTTAACCTTGCAGAAAGCCTTGCATAACGTTTGTAGTAGAATAATAGTACATAACTAAATTAAATAAGACAAGAGATTCTCAAAATATGGACATCTCTCAGGATGGTTATGATCCCCAAGAAAGTTTCTTAGAATAGGGTAGTTTTTAAGGACATGAAAAAGTGCACTCACTTTTCACGATTCATATCCAGGGATCCGTGATAAGTGAGGTGTTTCATAGGAAATGGATACTTAGATAGGCTTACCCAAATCGGCATCTATATTTTCTTGAACTCATATTTGTTATTCTTAGAGTAATATTTAAGCAAAATATTAATTCCATATTACCCGTAACGTTGCAGTTACCGTCTTGGCAACGGGACAAAAGTCACATATCTTAAAATCCCACATCTTATAATTTTGACAACATGCAAAACAATGAAGGGATATCACTTATCGACATTCTGTCTAGTCTAATTGCCTTGAGAAGTGAGATGTCAACTCTGGATCAGGAATAAATCTCCGTCCACAATCGATTGGAAAATATTGAGGGCCAGGGAGAAAGTCAACAACATACTAATACCATACCCCTTCCAACTACGGTCCATGTAACAAATAACTATCTGGATGTGACTCCCGGAAGCAATGATGTAGTCAATATGATTAAGGAACCCATGAACATTCAACGCCTCAGAACGGAGTTCCAAATACTCCAACATAATTTCTGACAGCTCCGACCCTTTATCCAAATTTTCGAAATCCTAACAAATTCAAGATGACTGGCATTGAAATATTCATGATAGTGGAACCAACTACGGTTCACCTTAAGCTAGATGTCTGAGCCTTACAATATCTAGGGGCTTCCAAGGAAGTCGTAGCCAAAATGTTTGGATATACCTTATCTAAGGGAGCACTCAAGTAGTATACATCCATAGATGATGGATAAACCACAATTTCGAGTGACATGTGTAGAGAATTCATGAAGTAATACAAGTATAATGATGAGATAAAAATCACCCCTCGAGAACTGGAGATGACGAAACAAGATATCAATGAACACTTGGGCACCTCCATTGCTCATTGGAGGAATAAGGTTGCTCAAATGGTGAACTGGCCCTCTAAAGAGGAACAAGTGGCCGTGGGAAAGAAGAAATTGGTCTAACCATACCATGCCCAACTCAAGATATAATAAATACCTAGTTCAAATCCTAATAGATGTAGGATCCTAGCTTGAGGATGACCTTATGAATTGACCCCCAAAGGTTGAGGTAGATAACTAAAAAAATGCTCCTCCTTTTCTAACCCGCAGAACCGATAAGGCAAATGCAACCACTGTCAATGCCATTCAATTACCTCAACTCACACTTACACTATAGAGTACCAAAAGAGTCCAGTGATCATTCCATCCCCAGTATGCTACTATGGGTACAATTTAGTAAGATATAAAAAACGGGGCTTTTAAAGCCTATAAACTCCAAACCTCTATCGAATACCTTGCCAAAAAAACTTCCAAAACGATTTCTACTATGAATATCACTAGAATACTCGATACAATCTGGAAAGATATTGAACTTTGAGACTTCCTTTCCAATACCTGATTGATCAAGGAAAGATCATTGCATATGTTAGACCTAAACCTAATGTCATTGATGCTCTAAAAACTATATTTAATTCAAGTGAAAATCAATCACGACAAGAAACAACCGGACAAGTTTGAGATCGATTTTTATAGGGACTGGACACTTAGAAAAAACATGTTCGAGTTATATAACTTTAATACACATCATAAAAGTAAAGTGTAAACGATGATAATAGTGGGAGTGGTGAACTAAAACTAGAAAGTATTTTATCATGGACTAAAATAAATGTGATAAAAGTATAATGAAATTGTAAATGAAATACAAAAAAAAGATTAGGGATCATTCCCCCACCTTGGACTAGCCAAGTAAATGATGAAATTCAATTCAATTCACTTTTAATCGATCATACCCAATTGAGTCCAAATATGAACCATATTGAGATCAAACTCAATAGTAAATGATTAAGGTTGAATTAGTTATGGTGAAAAATGGGTTGAGTTTGTAATAAAGCTTCAAACACCACCACTATATAACAAGGGAAGTTAAGAGGCATGATACTCCAATATCAACACATGAGTTTCAATTAAATAAATCCAAATCGTACCCTAATTTTGAAGTTCATTCATCCATGGTGGGTTTATGTTCCCTAACTTATGAGAACTACCTACTCATGGTAAACATGATATAATGAAAACTGGCTTTAACAAGAAAGAGAACACCAAAAATAGCCCCGTAATTACTTTCACTTTCCGTAATTAATCTTCCTAATTTATTTTAAGAAAAATATCATTTATTAATGTTTAGATAATATCTAAAAAGCATAACACTTAAGGGGAACAATAGAAGTATTCATGCCTGTAAAGAAGTCATCTTGAAAATATGATTACACGTTCTTGGATGTTCTTGAGAAAATTGATTTAGATCTTCAAAATTTGGGTTAAAAGTTGATTTAAATGGGCCTTAGGTTTTGTAAATGAGAGGAGGTAAAAATATGAGAGGCTATTGCTCTTTGAAAAGAGTTGTAAGTGTTTTAAAAGATTAAACCCCAAGTCTAATTTGTATGGAAAAGTAGAAGAGTTTTAACTAAGCACAAACACTATAAAAAATAGCTACCTGTGCTTGACTGTCGGTGCCAACCAGTTCGCCCCAAAGGCCGAATTGGTTCGGTCGGCCTGACTAAACCAACTTCCCCGAGTTTGATATATAACTCTAGAAATAATCGGTTTTTCGTTTGGATTAAATTCCAATTAAAAACTCATTCTTAAGTAATAAAAATCAACATTTTTGTGTGCCAAAAATTAATTTAAATCCAAAAAAAATATTTTTTGATTTTTTTTTAATTTAAAAGAGTTATTTATTGTTCAAAATATCACGGGGGGTTACATTCCCCCACTAGTATAGGAATTTCGTCCTCGAAATTTTACAAAGCGTAAATGTCAACGTAAAATCGCGCAAATAAAATAAAACTTACATATGCTTACCCCTAGAATGACACGATTGAGCGCCTCTACACCTAATCCTACATGCACCTACCCCACGAACAAAAATACAATATATATGTCTTAATTATATATATATAAACATATCTATGAAAATAACAGTGTACCACGCTCTCCCATGAATCACCACTCGATTCTATTTCCAAAAGTCGTCGCAACACTTAAGTCCTCAAATCAAATCACATCACCACATTGATATTAGAGATACCTAACATCTGTACTAACGATCTCCAAAGTAAATATCGTCTCTAAAAATCAATTCTAAGTATCCTCACATTAAGATTAGTAGTTCTAACCTCAATGCCTACAACCGCCCTAACACAAACTCACTATCTCCAAGAAACACAATTAACATGTATACTAAACCCAATATCTTATGGAGTACGAATCAATAAAGGGAATCAACGATCGTTAACGCGAAAGCTAAATGGACTCACAACCTACGAAACCTAAGACCATGCTCGATGCCATCTGTAACACCCCGCACATTCTAGCTTCGACCGTCGCCAAACTTCACCGGACGTCACTAATAAAATACCATTATCAGTATGTGACATAAATATGAGATATTAAGACTTTTATTCCATAAGATAATATTCAAATTAATCCAACCAATATAAACACACATGAAAATTAAAACCCATCACCATGCGATTTCCAAAATAAATTCCAAACGAAAGAATAAAATAATAAATAAATAATCCACTACAAATCCTGACTGAAAATTGTACACAACTGTGGAACCGATTGGCCCACTAAAATCCATAAATAAATGCCTTATAATTAAATGATGGAATAAAAATAAATCAAAGTATTAAAGTGATAAAATAAATCTCCAGTTGCAACCCAAAGATCTCCAATCCATCTTATACAGCTACCCCAACAACTTTACCCCAAATATTAGTCAACACAATGGGTCAGGGCCCATCACATGAACACTAGCTACTCCTCCCAATTAGGGTTCGTGAGCCCAGACATAAGCATCATACATGATAAATATCACTTTTGAGTATTTTAAATTAAACGAGATATATATTAATATGCGAGTAAAAATAAACTACCAATATCTACCCACATAACTAAGCCACTTCGATATTCCACTCCAATTGTGATGTTTTGATCATTTAATTATGATAAAGCTTTCAATTAAATTTAATTTGATTAACCAAATTATTATTATATCTGCACCACCATAGCCAACCTACCTTTCTATTAGTACTGCACTTATTCGGATCCGCCTAAAATTTTACACCACACACATTCCCTTCGCTGTAGCCATCTGACACAATATCGTTATCCCTCCACTTATTGATGAGGTTTCACGCACGATACATCACAATAGCCAACCAACCCAATTTTTGTTAGCCCTTCACTTATTGGTGATGCCAATACACACCCATGTCGCTATAGTCAGCCAACCTAATTTTCGTTAGCCCTGCACTTATTGGCGACACAAATTTATTTTAATATCCGTTCTTCGTCTTAGGCGTAAATTATATTTATCATCATTTTCATTATTTTCTATAACCCCACCCTTTATTCGAGACTTAATCCTCAAATCATCCCTAGTCCTATACCTAGAGGTCTCCAAACCACAAGTATATCCTAGCGTATCACCTAGGAAGAATACCTACCAACAATTATCACCTAGTCTCACACCTAAGCTAACTGATTATCAAAATGGCGTACTACGTAGCCCCACCCAGAAAATATCCATTCATAAAAATCTACGCTCACTAGTCCCATACCTAGAAAGTGTTAACAACAACAAAGGCCTACCTACTAGTTCCGTACCTAGCAAATAACCTAAAAATAAGGATAAAAGAATAAATACCCAAAAATCCTAACGTCCCCGCGATGCCGAAATATTAACCCAAGGAACATTCACATAATGCCTATTTTCAATTATCGCTACAATTCTTCCAATTAATTCTATAATTACAATAATATTCAATTCACGTCCGTTTAATTTACATCATTAACCAAGTCTATTAAAAGTCACACAATTCACAAATTTCCAAGATTTCCATACGAGTGATAATATTTACCAACTACAACACAATAATTCACTTTAACACCCACATTCACAATATTTCACAATAATAATTCCATTCTACCATATACACATTAACATCATCATCATACGACTTAAAATTTTATTTTAATATTGCATCTTTAGTTTTTTTTATGTATGAAATGTCCCAATATTCTATCGTAGACTAGTCCTCTAATCTAAGCATTCGATTAATTTGAGTTTGAAATAATATTATATTTTTGAATAAAAAACAGTCCCGTAATTACTTTCACTTTCCCTAATTAATCTTCCTGATTTATTTTAAGAAAAACGTCATTTATCAAAGTTTAGTCAATATCTAAAATGCATAACCCATAAGGGGAGCAATAGAAGTATTCATGTCTGTAAAGAAGTCATCTTGAAAATCTAATTACACGGTTACATTCCTCTCGTGAAAATAACAAAGACAAGTTCTTGAATATTCTTGAGAAAACATGGTTTAGATCTTCATAACTTGGGTTAAAAGTTGATTTAAATGGGGCTTAGGTTTTTTAGATGAGAGGAGCTAAAAATATGGGAGGCTACTACTTTTTAAAATGGGGTTTAAGTGTTTTAAAAGTCTAAACCCCGAGTCTAATTTATATGGGAAATTAAAAGAGTTTTAATTAAACACAAATAATAAAAATAGAGCTACATGTGCCTGACTGTTGGCGCAAATCGGTTCATCCCCTGGGCCGAACCAGTTCTGTTAGCCTGACCAAACCATTTTCGCCACGTTTTACATATAACTCTAAAAATTCCAAATTTTTCTCTCGAATTAAATTCCAATTAAAACCTCAATTTTAAATAATAAAAATCAACATTTTTGTCGGTTAAAAATAATTTAAATCCAATATAAATATTTTTCCAATTGTTTTTAATTTAAAAGAGTTATTTATGGTCCAAAAATTCACGGGATTTTACATTTTGGTAAATCGATTTTTAAAATGTTGAGACCAAAACCAAGCACAAAAATTTTGTTATGTTCGATTTCGGTACTTTCATTTTACGATAATTAAAAATATTAAACCGCTACCATTTTTTTCTATCTAAAACGGGACGGTGGAGTAAAAAATCGTACCCTTACCAACGCTACTTTAAGCGATGTCCATCTCGGCTCACCTTCGGCCACCGCCATCTCCATCCACCGAATCGAGTTAAGAAACCGAACAAACCTGAATCAATAAAAGCACACTAACGCAAATTCAAAAATCTAACCCTCTAAACCTAACAAAACCATTACATCTCAAATGAGTTACATCCAAAAATCGTGTGTGTGGGAAACAAAGACGATGGGATCGATGTGTGTTGTCGAGATGGGGTTGGTGATTAGTCGTGAATATTACATATTACTGCCCTTTATTCTTGCGCATTCTATCTTAATTGTGTCCGTTAATTTCTATATGTATGCTATTATATGGGATAACCTTTGTTCCCCCCCCATATATATATATATATATATATATATATATATATATATAGAGAGAGAGAGAGAGAGAGAGAGAGAGATAGAGAGAGAGAGAGAGTAATGCTATACTACTCGGGAGTTAACCCCGGGTTAGTACATGGAAATGAATTTTTATTTTATTTTTCTCTTTTATTGATTTCTCATGTGATTTATTAAGATTATTTGATTTTTTTTATCTAAAAAAATAACTTTTTTATTAGAAAAAAATATTTTTTATAAATTAAAATAATTGTATTATTAAAAAATAATATAAAAATATATTTTTTTTGAAAAAAACTGTTTCAAAAAATAAAGTTAGTTTAATATAAATAAAAAAAGCTTTTTTTTTTTATACATTTTTAAACAATTTTAAGAAGTACAAAAATTATTATAAATGTTGTAAAATTAAAAAAAAAGAAGTCTAAAATTAAGGGGTGTCGCTGGCACGGACATATAAAAATAAAAGAATATTAGGTAAATGGGTGTTTGATGTACTAAATGATCTAAAAGTAATTTAAAAAAAAGAAAATTCTTATTAGAATAGTTTTGTTTTTAAGAAAACATATTTTAATTAAAAATGCAGATTTTAATTTTTTTTGAAATGAATTATTTCAAAAAATAAAATCTAGTTTAATATAAATAAAAAAAATTACATTTTTAAATAGTTTTGAGAAATACAAATATTGTTTTAAATGTTGTAAAATAAAAAAAAAAGCTTAAAAATAAGGGGTGCCGCTGACGCGGACCTTTAAAAATAAGAGAATTTTGGATAAATGTGTGTTTGATGAACTAAATGAGTTAAAAATAATACAAAAAAGCAATTTCTTATTAGAATAGTTTTTGAACGCGGACCTTTAAATAGTTTTAAGAAATACAAATAATGTTTTAAATGTTGTAAAATTAAAAAAAAAGTTTAAAAATAAGGGGTGCCACTAGCGCGAACCTTTAAAAATAAAAGAATTGGGTAAATGGGTATTTGAGGGATAAAATGAGTTAAAATAATTAAAAAAAGCAATTTCTTATGTGAATAGTTTTTTAATGCGGACCTTTAAACAGTTCTAAGAAATACAAATTTGTTTTAGATGTTGTAAAATAAAAAAAAAAGGTTTAAAAATAAGGGGTGGTGCTGGCGTGAACCTTTAAAAATAGGAGAATATTGGGTAAATGTGTGTTTAAGGGTCTAAAAGAGTTAAAAATATTTAAAAAAAGAAAAAGAAAACTAATTAAAAGAACAAAAAAAATATTCTAATAAGATTTTTTTTTAATCTCATTTCACATTAAAAACCAATGGAGAAAAAAAAAGGGCCTCCATGTAATAACTCGGTGTTAACACTCGGGTAGTATATCATTTTCCACACACGCACACACACACACACACACACACACACACACACATATATATATAGAGAGAGACATATTGTAGGGTTTATTTGAGATTTTGTAGGTGTTGAAATTCTTAACGAAGCAATTGTTTGCATTTTGAGAAAGTTCATCAGAAGATGCAACTTCAGGGCTAATTTCATAATTTCATACTTCATGTTCCAGAAAGTGGAACTTCATGAGAGCGTAGTACACTGAGTCAGCTTCACGTGGCCTCTGACTGTGCGTCGTTCCGAGTCCGAACGATGAAGTTATGGTAATTTTCATGAAGTGAATAGTTTCATATTTTGAAGCATAAGGGGGATAGAAAAATAGAGCATCAATCGATCGATCCTCCCCTCAATCGATTGACCCAACTAGATTTCAGATATTTATCCTTGTTTTGATTTATTTTCTTTTGTTTAATTCACTTAATATAAATGTTAAGTGGAGTTTTCTTTGTCTATAGCTAAGATTCATTTTTAGTTTAGTTTTAGAGGATATTTTGTGAGCTTCTTTTTCCCTATCTCATAGGATTCCTATTTGTGTTTGTAATTTACTATTCATTTTCTTCCTTATTTATTCAAGCGTTCTAACTTAATTCAATATTTTTCAATTACTTGCTTTCATTTATTTACTGCTTTCTTTATTGCCTTCCTTCATTTCATGCTTTATAGCTAATCATATTAGGCTGATATTATTGAACTCAGCCCGGATTATTTAGTTGCTTTGCTATGGTGATGTTTTAAGCTAGTTTTGACGGGTTAGGTTATTCTTGATTTTTCAACAAGGAAACTTAATGGTGTATCGTGTATGCGCCGTATTTGTGACATTTCGTGTGTAATCTCGAGAATATTTACTGACACAAAAATCAAATTAAGCTTTTATGAGAATTAAGGGGGTGGCAACTCTATATTTTATTAATTGTACAAATGAGTTTTAATCTTGATAAAGTTTTACTTTCCATGTAAACATTTATGTTAAGTAGTTTAAGGTGATGGATATAATTCTCAATCAATAGTTTCATTCATATTCTTTCATTTAGTTTAAATATTGCCAAGGGTTAATGGCAGTATAAAACGTTTTGAAGCAAAAGGTCATCTTTTACACTTTTATTTGTAAAGTAATAAACCAAGAGAATTCTAACAACATTCTTTATGAATTTGATGCCCGAACCCATTGCTATACTTATAAAATAAGTGTAGTAAACTTTAGATTTTTTGTATTGTGGTGGTAAACTTGTAAGAGAAAAATTTATAATTGCTCATTTTTTTTTATTTGGCTTAACTTGTTACACTCCACTGCACTTGCATGGAAGTTCTCAAGTCTTCAAAGAGAAGAAGTATTGGTGATCATTCACTAGATACGAAGATCGAGCATCACTATGGTTCCTGAGAAGTTTTATGAGGTGGTTTGGCGATCTTCAAAATATTCAGGGGTCTTTTTAAAAGAGTTTATTTTTACAAAGTTTTTCAAAATATTTTAAAAATAATTTTTAAAAGTTTTTAAAAATCTCGCTAGTTCATTAGAACGGCTTGACATGTTGTTCGAACAGATGCTGTTGGTTGTTAGAACGAGTTTCCTTCATTCGAACGAATTCTGGAGCACCGCCTTTTGTGTGATCCTTTTTTTAAGTGCATATTCTTTTTGGATACCAATTTTTTAAAATTGGTATCAGAGCGGGTTACACTAATTTGTTGTATGATTTTTACTTTGGTATCATATAAATAATTTGTATAATAGGCTACCAGTCTTTGATGGATCTAATTATGAATATTGAAAAGCTCGAATGAGGTCGGCCTTGAAATCTATTGACGAGCGAGCCTGGCTTGTTTGTAAAAGAGGGTGACCACCCACTGTGACTAATGACGATGTCGTAAGTCTTAAACCTATCACTGCCTAGACCGCCGATGAGTTTAAATGGAGTAATTTTAACCAAGGTTCTGAAAAATGCGGGGTGTGATCGAGACGTGGAGACCAAGTCTTAAGTCTTAGAAGCCTAGGCGGGCTTTAGGCGTAAAAAGACGTTTAGGGCTTTTTTAAATATATTTTAATATTTTTTAACTATGACAAGGCTATTAAAGATACTAAACTGGTGCATACCTTAAAAATATGTCTCAATATTTATATATTAAAATACTAAAAAAAAAAACTCACGTTTTTTTCACATCTTACCCCAAAAAACGTTAACCATGCCTAGGGTCAAAACTTTGCGTATCTAAAAAGCCTCGCGCCTAGGCGCATTTTTTAGAACGCTAATTTTAACCCTCATGGCTTGAGTGTAATTTCTAGTGCAGTCACTCCCGACGTGTGTCATCGCTAGGGCTGTGTTTCAACAAGATTGTATCGAAAAATGCCTCTTCGAAAAAAATTCTAATTTTTTCGGAAATAAAATAAATATTTTGATTTCCGATTCGATTTTTTCAAAAAATTAAAAAAAAAAATCGAATTCGAAAAAATTGAAAAATCGGCAAAAATAGGAAAAAAAATCGGAAATTGACAATATATATTAAAAATCCAGAAATTTTTAAAATTCCAAAATTTCAAAAAAATAAATTATGAATTTTCAATTACTCGAAATTCTCATTTTAAAGAAACAAAGAAAATGTCTTAACCCAACATGGAAATACATGAGGATTTGGCCCATTTTTTCATTTGTGTAGAAGTTAGAAGGATACTCTCCTTTTATAAAGCATATTTTAGAGCCCTCGCCCTCTCCCAACTGATGTGGAATATGATGAAACTTTCAAAAAATTGGAAAAGAAATCGAAAAAATTAAAAATCGGAAAATAATTCCGAAAAAATCGAAAATAATTCGAAAAAATCGGATTGGCTGAGTTTCTGAAAAATCGGATCGAAAAATAAAAAATTCATAATTATTTCTGATTTTTGATCTGATTTTTTTAGGAAAAATCGAAAATAAAAAATCGGCAAACTAAAATTTCATTCCAAATTCGGAAAAAATCGGATCGAAAATCGAAAAAATCAGAAAGTTCGGAAAAAAAACACAACCCTATTCATCGCATTATGACATGTACCATGTCTAAGGAAGCGTGGGATACCTTCTAACTCACTCACGAGAGTACCAACACTGTGAAAGCTTTTACGCTATAAAATATCACCACACAGTTTGAGACCATTACCATGCTAGAGCATGAGACTTTTGATGAGTTTTATGCACATTTAATATGATATAGTCATTTCTAGCATGAATTTGGGTGAGAAATTTTTTGAGACGAGAGTTGCGAAAAGATTTTGATATCCTTGTTGTCCCGTTTTATCCCTAAAGTCATGGTCCTTAATTCGTTGAGAATTTTAGATATGCTTAGGTTATAATAACTCGTAGGAGACCTTCCAACATGTGAAATTGCTATATTTCCCAAAATTTAAAAGAAAAGGGAAATAGGGAATGCTTTGAAATCCTAGTTTAAAATGGAAAAGGTTTTTTTATTTTTTTTATTTTGAGTTTGAGTTTGAGTTTGATTTTGAGCTTGATGATCTTGCCCTGTTTGGGAAAAATTTCAAAAACTTTCTCAAATTTAAGAAAGAAAACTCTCCTAAATAAAACAAAAGTTTTGAGAAAAATAAAAATGTCAATGAGAGCAAGAGCATTTCTAAGAAAGATAAAGTAAGATGTTATAAGTGCGAGGGAAAGGGTCACGAAGCCCACAAGTGTGTCACTAGTGATAGTGACGTCGAGTCGATGGATTTCAAGAGTCCACAAGCTTCATTCAAAGCCACTCTTAGTGATAATGACGTCGAAGCCCACAAGCTTCATTCAAAGCCACTCTTAGTAATAGTGACGTCGAGTCGATGGATTTCGAGAATGAATGACCGAATGAACCTAATTTTTGTGCGTTTATGGCCAGTCACATGAGTACTTTTAGTTCGCCCCATGTCGGTGATGAAATTTCTAAACGTGATAGCCTCGACACTATGTTGAACCGTTCTAGAGAGAGTGAGAATAATGTAAAGAGTTTGAGTGTGAGAGAAGGTGGATTTCAATGCGCCTACGTCAAACTTTACAAAGAGTATTTGAGAACCAAAAAGTAAAGTAGAAGTTTTACTCTCAAGGTGTTTGATTTAAAGAAGGAGATGAAAGTTTTGAGAGAGTGTGAGGCGCCGGAGGGTCAACTCGAGAAGTTAAAAGTTTCCATGTGTGAGCAATTGATTGTGGTTGGTAAGAAAAATATCGATTTGACCAAAATTATGGTTAGTCTTACGAGAGATCTTCAAGCTTCATTAGAGACTCGTAAGAAACTTAAATCCCCTGTATGCTAACTCGAGATATATCTCGTACGTTCCCCGAAGGTCAAGGTCACTATAGAGGACACATCTAGGAAGGTTGAAAAGATTTTCTTCGATCTTGAGTTTTAACGAGAGTCAAGGAATATGTTACGACGATGCATTCATTTCCAATGCTACACCTGAACCGATTCTCGAGTTTGTGATGGATCCTTATGTGCCTAGATATATCCCACCAAGGAGACCTAATCTATCTAGGAGAGCTCATCCTAGGCTTTTTGACCAAGGTAAACCCAAGATAGTTTATGTTTGTTCCCATTGCATATAAAGATTTCACCTTAAGGAGTTTTACTTTAAGTTAGAGAGAGTTTCTTACACACGTGTTCTTCGACATACTCCCACATGAGTTCACACTCGTTTTACCACATGCACTCCCACACATGTTACTCCACATGATCCCCCACATCACCATAGATATTTTGAGAGTTTTTGAGGGAAAGTAGAGTTTTTAGTAAAGACTTCTCATTGTTTAATGGAGAAATTTCAAAGGATGTCTACTCCTTTTGAGAACTCCTCTCGCACGAATTATTGAGGTTGTGACTTTATTTAGTATAGGATGATTATCATGTTAATATCATTTTTCTGTATTACTAGATTGTATTTCTATGTATTTTTATATATGCTTTTATTTTGAAAAATCTTGAAAAGTCTAAAAATATTTTTGGTTTTTAAGAAAAAGTTTGAAAAATTCCTAAAAGATTTAATTTTTGATAAAATTTTTCAAAAAGGAAAAAAGATTTTTGTATTTTGTTTTTCACCATATATGGATGTCAATTTAAAATATTCTAATTACACCTATATTTCATCTATTCATGTGACTTTTTAATGTTGTTTTGATACATGGCTTCAATTCTTTAATGTGCTTAATAATGCGTGGCTAACCTTTCGTTATTCATTGATGATTATTTTCTTCATACTAGACCCTTTATCACCATTCTTGTATATACGCACAAACTTTTTGAACATTGTACTTTCTTATCATATGTCAAATACAGTGTTATCATCTCAATAATGTTTAACAACGAACCATATGTACTAGAGATAAGTTGTGCTTGTATGAATTATTACCCAGACTTCATTTCTTGAAAAAATTATTTTATGTTAAGCAATACAAAGGGGCTAATAAAGAGTAAATTCTCTTTGCGTTAAAAGCCACCATTTTGAAAAGAGCCTAAAAGATTAACGACACACAAAAACAAAAGTGCTAAGACTATTTTTTCCATTGATGCTTCGCTACATATGAGCATTATGATATCTTCAAAAATTTGAGAGAGAATTCTTAAATTTGTGAGATTTTGAGAGTGTTATAAAATATAAGATCAATGGGTTTTCACAATAGACTCTCTTGAAAAATATTAAATAGTTTGGCGTTATTATTTTGAGAAACATTTAAATTCATGGCATGTTGCATATGTCGAGTCAATTTCACCTTGTTCAACATTCTTACACCTAAGGTTGGAATTGAGTTATTTCTTTAGAAGTATCTCATTGACTTCGTGCGCCTATATTATGAATGCCTATATTGATTTGCCCGTAGATTATGTTCATACAATTATATTCCACTTTCATAATTCAGATATTTTTGTTCAATTCCATGGTGAGATGTATTTGTACCTATTTGTATCTTTTTTATACATAGACCGTTTATACTTGAGAAAATTGAAAAAATTGCAAAAATAGTTGGTATACTTTTTGAAAATTTCATCGCATGTGCTTTAATGATTATACTTGTGATGATATTTCATTAAGATTCGGGTGATACTAATGATTCATGCTTAGTATCTTACCCTTTGTTTATTACAGATAAAAAATGGGAGAATAAATTGAGGGGGAGTTTTTATTTACGTTAAGCTCTCGTATGCGCCATGATATTTCTTTTGCTTCATGTGTATAAGTCATTCCACCTTGATGATGATCTTTTGGACTACACAGTGATGATGCTTAGATTCAGCACCACCAGATAAGTGATGATGAGCTCAAACAGTAGTAACCATGGCAACCATGGATATATGTATGTATAAGTATATAGAAGGAGGTGAGTATAAGAGGAATAAGACAATGATGTATAGTGGTTCAGCTAATTAGGCCTACATCCACTGTGAGTGTGTGATCCACTAAGTATGGGCACTAATGGCCTTGGATACAATGCACATAAGCTCACTCTCTATCTCCACCGTGTGTACTAGTAGAGTTTCAGCTAGGGTTACAATTATCGATCCCTTTGTAGGGTTGTAGGTGATAAGTATATATACGTCTTTGGGGGGTGTAGTGTACCCCCAAAGTATGCATGGTGCATGTGAATAATGATCTAGCCAATCCCCTGTTGACACCTGTAGATGCCACTTATGATTAATGATGACATAATATTCCCTCACGTGAGGGGGTGATATTATTATAATGGTCTTTCACGTGCCATGTGAGCCTCACGCGCACCGTTCCACGCGTCTCCCAAACCACGCGCTGTGATGATGTCACCCTCGACCTATGATATGAGGCCAAGGGCAAAGTTCCTTCTGGTAGTGAGTCTGGCCTAATTTAGGCCTCGTACTGTCGTACCCTCGAAGGGTCATCTGGACCATGATGAGGGGTCAGCCCCTTAAAGGGTCGTTTGGGCCTGATGAGGGGTCGGCCCCTTGAAGGGTCGTCTGGGCCTGATGAGGGGTCGGCCCTTTGGAGGGTTATCTGGGCCCGATGGGGGGTCGGCCCCTTTAAGGGTCGTCTGGGACCAATGGGGGGTCGTACCATTGGAGGGTCGTCTGGGCCTGATGAGGGGTCGGCCCCTTGAAGGGTCGTCTGGGCCTAATGAGGGGTCGGCCCCTTGGAGGGTCGTTTGGGCCTGATGAGGGATCGGCCCCTTGGAGGGTCATCTGATATTAGTTGAGAGGTCATCCTGGCCCCGTCTAGGCACAGGGCGCCCTCGACCTGGCCGAGGGTATATACGGGTATATCAATCACCCCCCAGCCCTTAGCCATCGATGTTGTTGAGATGGCTAAGGATAGTGTTATTGATGTGACACTTAGGCAGATATCCACTGTGGTTCCAGTTTCCTAGGCATGTCGGCTGCATACTTTTCTTGGGAATTTCTGCCCTAATGATGCCCTCCTCGTGGGCTGTGTTCTGCCTTAGTTAATGGGACCACTCATTAACAAGGTATTTAAGCAATTTTTGAAATCATTTATTTTCTTTCTTCTTCTTCGCGCCTGAACTCTCTCGCTCTATCCTCTCACCAGCTCCATTGCCATTTCTGCAACTTCATCATTTCGAGCTTTGGCAGTCTCGCTTGTTCTTTATCAGGTAATCCTTCTGCCCTAGTGCCCTCTTTATATTCCATTGCTTTTTACACTTCGATTATTTTAGGCCTATAGGGCTGGATTTTTCTTGGTTGTTTCATGACTTTTCGGCGTTCTTCTTCGGTGACTTGTTCTTGAGTGTTCTTGGTTAAAACCCTTGCTTTCCTTAGTTTCAATCCAAAAGTCCATTTTGATCAACTGCGAACTTGTTTGTAATTAGGCTAGCCAAATTCTTTTAAGTGTAGGGTCTTCCCCTTAATGCTTAGGAGGCTTTACAATTTAGCTGAGGAATTCCCATCCCTGAGAGAGAAGTTCTTTGTAGAGATCAGACGAGTAGAGGAAGAGGAGGAGAGAAGATGAGGGGCCGACCCTAATTGGGTACGACCCATTTTTCCCATTCCATTAGCCATTATTGTACCATCTGAGTTCAATGGGTCGTCTTGTCGTCCAGCCGAGAGTCATTTATACGAAGGAGAGATGGATGAGAGAGCATCGTCACCAACAGGCGTTGGGCCTTCTGGGAGGAGAGAGACGTCTGATCTAAGCCCAAGCCGACAGGTCGAGGGGGTGGTCCCTTTCGAGGCTGTTCATGTGACAACTTTATCCCCTCATGCCTTACAGATAGCCTTTCCTGGTGGACCTTTGACAGGTGATGAGGCCGAGGGAGAGGGGACTGAGGATGATGGTGAGGATTCAGACGCTGACCCAATTGACACCTCCCACGCCTCAGCTTATGCTTCCACCATTAAGGATCGCGACCTCTTACTGTGGAGGCATATATTTGGTGTGCCCCCAACATAAGTATGAGGGTTCCCTCTGAGTCTGAGAAATTCTTTGAGGGTGACGAGGGAGAGATCGCTGTATATGAACAGATGTTAAAGGTCAGCGTTAGGTTCCCTCTGCACCCTGCCATAGTTAATATATTGTCAGTCCTCGACGTTGCCCCTTCTTAACTTCCTCCCAATTCCTGGAGGACTATCCTCGGCTATGTCTCCTTATGGAAGAATGCCTTCACTGACGAGCCTTCAGCCGATGTGTTCTTGGCTTGTTATAATTTCACTTCCTCGTCCAAACCGCCTGGGTACTATCATTTGGGGGAGAGGAAGTCTGATAAAAAACTTCTCCACGTGGCACAAACCTCTAACCACGACTGGAAGAAGAGATTTTTGTTCATATCTGGAGAATGGGAATTTGCTACCGAGGCTCAGCCTTTGGATGACGATTCGAGAGTTCCAAGGAGATGGTCTAACCCCTCTATGAAGGCCAGGTCAGACAAAAGGACATAGTCGAGTATCTGAGAGAACGAGGGAAATAAGGTGAACTTGTAAAGTTTGAAGATTTGATGACCCCTCGGTTCCTCAAAAAAGCTGGTATGAGGGTCGGCCCCTTGACAGAGCTATGTGAGTTATAATTATTTTTTGCTCAATCTTTGATTTTTTCTAAGTGTTTCATCTTTGCCTTTGTATTTTTCTGACGTGTCGTCTCCTTTTTAGGTCTCCCTGCTGGTATCTCTGACCATCTTTAGGAAATGACTGCCGCGAGCTTACTGTCTGGGCAAGAAGAAAGGTAAGGAGCCTTAGCAGGCTCCAATGAAGTCAAGGACTGTGGGGCCGACACCTATTGAACCGTCTACCGATAGCCATAAAAGAAAGGGCCCCAAAGTTCCTACTGACCCTCGACCGGATTCGAGGACGAGGGTGAGGGTGGAGGCGTCTGAGGGTTCTGGCTCCTCTTCCAGCATGGGGGCCAAACTTAACATTCTTGAAGGCTGAGCCGTCTTCCCTGATAGCCAATCTGAGGGTAGCCAAAGCTTTTATGTTCTCTGCCCCCTCGGCCGCCGACTATGACTTCCTGTCGAAGATGCCCCCGGCTAAGGTGTATGACTATGTTCTGCACACTCTGGCCCAGGTATTTGTTTTTACTTCACTTCCTTAGTTTGAATTTTTCACTAACTGTTTCCTCGGCCTCTTAATAAGTGTCTTTTTTCTGTGCAGTCTGTTTGTGCCTTCACGTCTGCTACCAAGTGGATAGCTGAGAACTAACAGAAATTTCATGAAGCAGAGAGGGCCATTCAGAACGAAGCTGACCTGCAGACCGAGCTCGAGACTGAAAGGGACGAGTTGGAGAGTGCCAGGACCGAACATGCAAGGGTCTTGGACGAGCTGACGAAGCAGCATGATGCTGATCTGAAGGCTAGGGATGATCTCTTCAAGACGAAAGAAGAGGCCCTGACTGCCCAATTCCAGAGTGATCTAGCCGAGGCCGCGAAGAAGGCAGAGGCCGATGCTGTGGAGGCCTACAAACTCTCAGACGAGTTTCAAGGCTTCGGTCTCGAATACTTAAAGAGGGGAATTAGGACGGCCTATCGGTGGGTCGTCCTTAAGTTCGCTGATGCAGTATCGTCTGTCCGCCCTTCTCTTGAGGCAGTTCAACTTGATGATCCCCTTATTGCTGAAGCCTTAGCTTAAGTGGAATCTCAACATGTAAAAGGGACAGACACGTCTGAGGCTCGACCTGTCTTGGTCATAGAGGAAGCTCCCATAGATGTTGAGGCCTTGCCCTCTGATGCCGCTCAATTGGGTGACTGTTTGTAGCCAATACCCTCTTCATGTATCCCATTTTTATACCTTACTTTTGTTGGACAAACATTAACATTTTGTAATATAATGCCATTTTCTGTCTTCTACACTTGTCTCTTGTATGATTTGCCTTGTGATGTTTTTAAATTAACAATCTCACTAACCACTCCCTCGTCTTTCTTGAGGGTAAATGAGGGTTCGTCCCCACCATTTGCCCTCATCATAGCCGAGGGTGGTTTTTCACCAACTTAATGATTTTTTTAAATTTAAAGTCCTCCCTCGTCTTTCTTGAGGGTAAATGAGGGGTCGTCCCACCACTTGCCCTCATCATAGCCGATGGTGGTTTTTCACCAACTTAATGATTTTTTAAAATTCGAAGTCCTCCCTCGTCTTTCTTGAGGGTAAATGAGGGGTCGTCCCCACCATTTGCCCTCATCATAGCCGAGGGTGGTTTTTCATTAACTTAATCTCTACTACTATAAAAGAGGGGATTTGCTGTTTAACTCTAAAATGACTAAAATACCCTCATTGTTTCTAAAATACCTATCCTACCCCTGATACCCCCTCCGAGAAACCATCCAATACTCTGATAACCCCTGATACAAAGAATTGTTGTTTCCAAAAAATTAAACCGTACGATGGTTCATTTTATCCCAAGTTAGAAATCCGAGGTCGGCTTCTCCGAAATTAATCAAGGCCGCTTCATACTCCACATTCATCCATTGTATGTATTCATTCATACTCTCCAATGGATTCGGAAATCTCATCCATTGTATGTATTCATTCATACTCTCCAACGGATTCGGAAATATCAAGAATGATGAGTTCTAACGTATCTTCTGCGTATATAAGCTGCATCCATCTATCTCATTCAAATGTCATGCCCTATGTTCTTCATTGGTTTCGATACTTCTTCCCAAAAAAGGTTAGTTTATAATTTTTGTTTGTATGATTATTTGGATGCTATTAATCGACATCTATTTTACAGAAACTTTAACATCTAAGATTTAATTTACTGAAAATGCAATTGCCCAAAATTTCATTTATCAAACATTTCTGATCCATACTGTTGCCCCAAATTTCATTTATCAAACATTTCTGATCCATACTGTATAATTCAATAATTTTATGTGTGTAATTGTAAGTGACCAAACTTATTGTATTTCCTAATTTTTTTCATTGGTAGAAAATGTATTATTTTTTTTGGTTTTAGTCATGAAAATTTATTGTGCAAAAACTCAGTCATGTAAATGTAATTTTTAAAATTAAATAAATTATATTTAAAAATTTATGGGAAAAAATGTTGTATTTAATAGAATTTATGGACCATACTGTAGCTGTCTTCGATTCAGTTTATTTATTTTCAGTTTGTATCGGTTGTAGGTTTTTTCTGGAGGACAGTTGCGGTACTATCAAATTGATTACATATCAGGTATTTAATCATCTTCGTCTGAATTTCTGTCAATTTCATCCGATAATTTACAATGTGATCTATATTTATTGGATGAGACCAGATTAGTTTTCTTCCTATAATACGCTATGTCATGAATGCATTGCCTTCACACATACTGAATTGTCATCAATTGGTTCCACTTTTCAACTCTATAGGTGTTAACGAAATAATGTCGTAAAGTGTTCAGTCGACGATTCTAAATTGCTGAGCCTTTCCCCACCTTCTTAATACATTGACTGTATTAAGCAGATTGAACACATAAGTTGATTAAATGCATATTGCAATACATTAGGAACTGTGTACAATCCTTTGCATTTCGGAATGTATGAGTTGACTGTCCAAAATATGTCATTGACTGTCCAAAATATGTCATTTCTAATCTAGAATAGTAAAAGTCATTGGCGATTCCTTTTCTCCATATATTCTCTTGAATCTTGAACGACGGAGTCGAACATAAGTTCCACATTTTTATGGGCGTGCCTTGAGAGACAGGTGATCACTCGGTGTTTGAGATCGGATTTTTGTGGCTGTTTGGGGAGAAACATTTTATGTTTAGATAGAGTTTGGGAAAGAAGGTGCAGGTGGTTTTGGATTGAGACAGGCAAATAAGAATTTCCTATCAAAATAAAAGATTGTTGAGGCCTATCAAAAAGCCAAAAATAACTGAAAATGAGAATATCTTGGGAGTGAAACGAGAAACGGATTGGACTGATATGAAATAGGAATAGAACAACAGGTATATAAGAAAGAAATGATTTGCTAAGCAAATGAAATAATGGAGTTGCAGTGGCTATAAATATGGAGGTGTAGTTGTGTTTTGTAATGATGAGCATGGTTTAGGTTTGTTTAGATGAGAGTGAGTTGTGAGACTAGCTAAGGGTGAGGGTGGGAGGGATATAGGAAATTTCATATCTACTGTGAATGCTTGCTTTTGGTCTTTGTTTTTGAAGGATTCACCGCTCAGTGGTGGAAATTGGAGAGGATCCGACATTTTCCATGAATGCCCTGATACCATACTGAACTACATTGTTCTCCCAGATCAATAGTATTTTTCTTCTTTTTCTATCTACTTTTAAATTATTTTTCTTCTTTTTCTATCTACTTTTCCCCCATATGTATAATAAGTGCAACACATCGCAAAGACATATGAAAAAATAATAGAGACAAAGTTCATTACAGAATTTTCATAGAGGATTTTTACAGTATGGGCCTTGATTTTAGAGCTGCCCTGCAGCATAGGTTATTAATATATTTTACTGACCATACTATTTTTTAAGTGGAGATTCGATTGGTGTTCTATTGCATTTGATTTGATAACAGAGCGAGAGCTTAAAATTGTACCTCTAATGAAATTCGGAAAATTCCCCACTAAGTACCTTGTCAATCCCGTCATCCACTCTAAGACCGTTCTCCAGCAAAAAAATGATTGCAACTAAAGCCAAAAATAACTGAAAATGAGAATAGCTTGGGAGTGAAACGAGAAACGGATTGGACTGATATAAAATAGGAATAGAACAACAGGTATATAAGAAAGAAAAGATTTGCTAAGCAAATGAAATAATGGAGTTGCAGTGGCTATAAATATGGAGGTGTAGTTGTGTTTTGTAATGATGAGCATGGTTTAGGTTTGTTTAGATGAGAGTGAGTTGTGAGACTAGATAAGGGTGAGGGTGGGAGGGATATAGGAAATTTCATATCTACTGTGAATGCTTGCTTTTGGTCTTTGTTTTTGAAGGATTCACCGCTCAGTGGTGGAAATTGGAGAGGATCCGACATTTTCCATGAATGCCCTGATACCATACTGAACTACATTGTTCTCCCAGATCAATAGTATTTTTCTTCTTTTTCTATCTACTTTTAAAGTATTTTTCTTCTTTTTCTATCTACTTTTCCCCCATATGTATAATAAGTGCAACACATCGCAAAGACATATGAAAAAATAATAGAGACAAACTTCATTACAGAATTTTCATACAGGATTTTTACTGTATGGGCCTTGATTTTAGAGCTGCCCTGCAGCATAGGTTATTAATATATTTTACTGACCATACTATCTTTTAAGTGGAGATTCGATTGGTGTTCTATTGCATTTGATTTGATAACAGAGCGAGAGCTTAAAATTGTACCTCTAATGAAATTCGGAAAATTCCCCACTAAGTACCTTGTCAATCCCGTCATCCACTCTAAGACCGTTCTCCAGCAAAAAAATGATTGCAACTATCTGCTCCGTCAATTTCGAATCATTGTCAAGTCATCTCTTCAAGCCAACAATCTTACAAAAGCACTCGCTGATCTTCTTCAAGATCTTCTCAGCAAGCACATTGATACCAAGAGGTTTGAAAATTACTGTTGTATCCACTTGTCTAAAGAACTCTTCCAATCACGCATTGGAGTTATCAGAGATTGGATCACTTTCAGAATTTTAATTTCCGTTATCAGCATTGATTATATCACTTTTTTTCAGCTGGGAGGTTTAAGTTCATGTGCATATTCGATGCCTTGTGGGCATGTTTAGTGCCAATCAGCTTTCTTTTGTTCACAGATATTAGGATAGAACCGTCTTTTCTAACACAATCTCCAACAATAAACCCCATTAGGATTTGTTGTGGCCTGCGTTTCACTTTAAGTAGATTTTCCTCTGAATAGTAAGAAATCTCATTCATAAAAGGGATAGTTTTTTTATCCTCTATAAATCTCAAAGTCAGAGGTTTCCCCAATAGCATGAAATATTTGCCTGTCTTTGATAAATCCTTTTTTATTATGGATGATGATTTTTGCTATAAAATGACACAGTCTAGAAGATAAGACTTTAGGAATTATTCTAAATATAAAGTTTAAAAGGGAAATAGGCCTATACTGATGAGAAGAATTAAGAGGTAGCCTTACAAATGCTTTGTTGAATAAGATCCCAACAATGATGAAAGAATGCTCCGAAAACACTAATAATGAGGATTGTCTTGGTTACCTGTGATAATCGTCAACCTCTACGTTGTATCCTCTTCATCAGTAACTCACACTGTATGTAGTTACAAATGTTTAATTTGATCGATTGGCCTATATGCTGGCCTAATTCGTCTTGTATATTGGCAATCACTGCAACAAGTGGACCTTGATGGGAAAATAAACAAGTAGTGGCCTCTTTGATTCCACTTGCTATCCCGCGGTTATTATGGACATTTTTCCTTCAATTTTTTTAATACTCACATTGGATTCTACCATTTACTTACTGTACTATATTAGCTTAGGACAAAGTAAATAAATTTAGTGAATTTGATGTTCTGTTTAACTTACTAAATGCTTGACAGTCTGCATTTAACTCTGAATATAATTTATCATAGCTCAATCTTCATATTTGTAGCTCTAACTCTCTCAGAGTTATAAACAGCTTCCTCTGACTCAAACTTGGTTACTTTTAAAAAAGCCAAAGACATACGGCCCTACAATCAAAATTTTAATTATTAAGTATATGTTCCCATAAGATTCATATAGTTGATTTTTTTTATTGAAAAAAGAGTCAGTTTCATGAGACAAATTAAAAGTTAATACTTACTTTGCATACGTGATATATGATCTGAGGTCTTAGTGTAATTATACATACAAAGTTGTTTCAGATGAGATGAACAAGGCCGTTGCTAAATTTTCTACAGAGCAGATCCTAAGGTATGCGATTATACAAGAGATTTTTAATCTACGACAACCAATAGCAACTGTAGGGTCAGTATGGTCTCCATTTCGACAGTCCCGACAAGGCTAGCACTAAGGGACCTTGATTTTCATGTCGGTATCCCAAAATCTTTCACCCTTTGATCTTTAAAACAGTAGATTGTTGAAACCAGAATATATGTGGGTAATGTCAAAATCTTGATCCTCTCGGAGTTATAATTATATCTAATACTCTTAAGGTTGGTTTTTATTTGCCATTTATATTAATTCAGGCACATATAACAATTAGTACTTTAAAATTGAAAATGTATGCAAAATGGGAATAAATATAATTAAAAAACACAACAATAAAAAAAATCCTAAATGTAGCTTACTCATGCCCTATGTTTCCAGTTTATTTGAGCTAATGTGTTTCAGTCAAGCTACAAAACATGCTGAATGGGGCACTGCTATGTTTATTGAGTCTAATACACTACAGAAAATTGGTTCAAGGTCAGATGATTGTTTTACCTTCTAACTGGGTATTTTAAATAAAATCCCCCCCGATGAGTATATTAAACATTATAAACCTCGGTAACTGGAAAATGGATTTCATCAAAAGTTGCTTTCAGTGAGACATATAGCCCAGTTGTAAATCATACTACCTTTCTTTATGTGCTTGCTTTGGAGGTTGATTATAAATGGCATGTTCATTAGTTAAATGTTTAAAATTCTTTCTCGCATGGTAGTTTTATGAAGAAGTTTATATGTGACAACAATATTGATTCAATGATCCCAATCATCAACATCATGTATGCAAGTTTCATAAGTCGCTTTATGGGTTATAACAGTGTCCACAACTTATTTTATTATCTTATTGAACTTGGGTTTCACCATCATTTTAACCTAAATGATAGTGAGTTACTCATATTCTACTTATTTATGCGGATGATATTATAATAACTTACAACTATTCTTCTCATATCGCCCACTTAATTATTAGACTTAACCCCAAATTTAAAATACATTATTTCCCCATTTATTTTTGGTTTAGGGAATGTTACCTACATAGTACATTGTCACTACATTCTTTCACACAAATCGTTTAGTTCACTTCATTACCTATGCCTAATTTTTGGTCCAAAGAAATTAGCTTAAATAAAACAAATTCAAAAAGAATTTTACTCCATGTTCGATTAAACTACAATGAAATGTCAGCTATCCAAAACACGGAATACTCAATAACCCGTGTTAAAATTCAATGAAATAACTAAATTTCTTTTACTATTATAAATTCAGACACCTCTTTGCATACTGTTTGACATATTGTTTAAGGTTGAACCTAGCTATGATGTTTTCGCGATTTTGGCAATTGTCTTCAATTTAGTTTAATTACTTTCAGGTACTACCAAATTGATTACAAATCAGGTATTTTAAGATAATAAGTTTTATGCCTCTTCATATTAATCTTCTTAGTAAGTTATTTGTTTTTATTCTACCAAATACTAACGCAATTACACCACATCACCCCAAACAATACTCTCTACTAAAACCGAACAAAAAATATCCTTATTTTTTGTTATTTTAAAAAAATGAGTCAAAGTTCAAATGTTTTAACTTACAAACACCAGTAATGTAAATTCTCTCCATGCATTTAACAATCCATATTTAATATAATGATTTCATTTCCTCTTCGCTTCATTATTTTATTTTTCTCTAAACTCTTAGGTTTATCTATTTGGAAGATTATACATTTATTTTATTCTTTTATTATTTTATTATTTTTCTCTAATCTCTTAGTTTTATCTATTTGGAAGATTATACATTTATTTTATTTTTTAAAGTTATACTGAGTCGACGTTTGTCATTATTCAAATGATATGCAACTATTTCAAAATCACCAAGTAAACAATATACAAAAAATATCCTTATTTTTCGTAATTTTAAAAAAATGAGTCAAAGTTCAAATGTTTTAACTTACAAACACCACTAATGTAAATTCTCTCCATGCATTTAACAATCCATATTTAATATGATGATTTCATTTCCTCTTCGCTTCATTATTTTATTTTTCTCTAAACTCTTAGGTTTATCTATTTGGAAGATTATACATTTATTTTATTTTTTTATTATGTTTCTCTAATCTCTTACTTTTATCTATTTGGAAGATTATACATTTATTTTATTTTTTAAAGATATAAAAGTAAATATGAAATATACGTGCCATTTACATGAAGTTATTTAAATTAAAAAATGTATTTCCTTACATCTATTTTCACCATTCTTATACTTAATTACAATTTTGTTTCAAATTATAAAATCATTAAATTACAATTCTCATGCTCCTTTCTTACTAAACTTATTAAATATAATCTTTCAGACACGTCATCTCCCAAATTCTTAGAAATGTCGTCCGTTCAACCATCCGAAAATGTATCTGCCAAAACAAATACAAGGAAAAGACAGAGAATTACTTGGTTACTTCGAGCACAATTAAATTCCTACCAATATCAAGATTAGATAAAAATAACTAAAATATATTTTACGCTTAAATAAATCGTGTTACACTTAAGAAACAGATATTTAACTGTACAATTGCTCTGATGTTAGGAGAAACCATATACGAACCTCTCTGCTCTACGTTGCTAGAACTTGAACCGACTCCCGATTGCCATCACTGCAATGCAAAAAGATTCCAATACGAAACACCAACATTTTGTTGTCAAAAAGGTCAAATCTCCCTCGCTCAAACTTCAGTGCCCGAGGTCCTATTTGATCTTTTCACATCTAATTCTTCTGAATCAAGAGAATTTTGTGCTAATATCAGAGATTACAATAGCATATTTGCCTTCACCTCATTTGGAGTTACTCTTGACAAGCAACTAGCTTCATCAAGACGTGGTGTATACACGTTTCGAGCTCAAGGCCAAGTTTATCATCACTTACCCTCATTGGGCCCCACCAACAACCCCTGTTATTTCCAACTCTACTTCCATGACACTAGCAATGAGGTTCAAAACCGAATGGGAATCTTACCAGCGTTATCCTTAAACGTTGATATAGTGGAAAAGCTCTTGAATGTACTAAATGAAAATCCATACGCTCAATTTTTACGACGATTAAAGGACTACCCTTCACTCGATGCACTTCAAGTTCAAATCAATAAACATGTTAACCTTGATCAACGTGTTTACAATGCGCCTACATCCGATGAAGTTGCTGCAATATGGATTGAAGGAAACAATGTAAATATTCCTTTCGAGCGAGACATCATTATCGTGTCGCACTGCGGTCAACGACACCAAATAAAGCACTACTTTGGATGTTACGACCCATTACAGTACCCATTGCTTTTTCCAAAAGGAGAGGTTGGATGACATCAAGACATAAGGCGCAAAAATGATACCTCAGCTAACACATCTACAAACATCCAGGGATCCATACCTGCAATCACATGTACAGAGGACATTTTATCATCGGAGCAAGAAGGTATAAATTTAACATAATTATATTTTAAAAATACCATTCTTAAATTAATTTTTTTTACGTTAAACAATAATTCAACTTTTCCGTTTTCCATAACCATACACTCTTCTAGGTGTTCATCGAGAGAACTCATCTAAAGTATCATGTCGAGAATACTACGCACACAAATTGCAGATCAGAAATAATAGACAATCAACGTTGTTATTCGCTGGAAAGCTACTACAACAGTATTCAGTCAACATGTATATAAAGTTAGAAACAACCCGACTTGACTTCTATCGTACGCAACAGAAAAAAATCAGAGGTGAATTATACCAAGGGTTGGTCGACAGCGTCACAGCAGGTGAAACAAGAGCAAGCAAAGTTGGTCAAAGAATTGTTCTCCCAGCATCATTCATTGGTGGACCTCGAGATATGCGGCGTAGATACTTGGATGCATTGGCTTTAGTTCAAAGATATGGGAAACCAGATTTATTCATCACAATGACTTGCAACCCCGAGTGGAAAGAAATCATTGACAATCTTCATCCAGGTCAAGTCCCTCAGGATCGTCCTGATCTAACTTCGAAAGTATTTCGAGCTAAATTTAAGAACTTAAAGGATCAACTTTTTAAGAAAGAAATATTTGGAAAGGTAGCATCGCATGTACATGTAATCGAATTCTAAAAGAGAGGATTGCCACATGCTCATATTTTGGTAATTCTGAAACAAGATTACACGCTCAATACTCCAGATAGTTATGATAAATTCATTTCTGCAGAGATACCGGATGTTCATGACTACCCATTACTTCATTCATTAGTCAACAAACATATGATGCATGGTCCCTGTGGAGAATTGAATAAAAATAACCCCTGTATGATAAATGGGAATTGCAAATTCCATTACCCTCGCGAATTCGCATCATCTACCTGTCAAGGCCAAGACTCATATCCTATTTATAGACGCAAAAATAATGGAAGACAAGTACGCGTGCGCAACAAGTTGTTAGACAATCGATGGTTTGTTCCTTACAATCCATATCTCCTTACAAGATACAATTGTCATATCAACGTTGAAGTGTGCTCAGGGTTAAAAGCCGTGAAGTACCTTTACAAGTACCTTTACAAGTACATTTACAAAGGGCATGATAAAGTGGCAGTTCATATTTCATTGGTTGAAAATGACACAACCACTATTGACGAGATCAAACAATTCCAAGATGCAAGATGGGTATCAGCACAAGAGGCCATTTGGAGAATTTTTGAATTTGAGCTAAATGAAATCAAGCCATCGGTGATAAACCTTCAACTCCACTTGCCCAATAAGCATATTGTCACTTACGGGGAGAACCAAAACTTAAATAATGTGCTTGACACACCCAACATTAGCAAGACAATGCTAACAGAATTCTTCAGTATGTGTTCAAGATTCAGCGACACACGTCAATATCTGTACAGGGAATTCCCCGAACACTACGTATGGGATAATAAAGCAAAAATTTGGTCTAAAAGGAAGAATAAACTCAATGCAATTGGACGTGTGAATGGTGTAAATCCTGTAGAAGGAGAACGATATTACTTACGACTTCTTCTAAATCATATTCGGGGGCCAACATCATTTGAAGACCTTCTAACTTATGATGGAATCACTTACTTAACATTCAAAGAAGCCGCGCAGAAACGTGGACTCCTAGAATCAGATGATAGCATTGCAGATTACCTCGCCGAAGCTGCCACTTTCCAAATGCCTGAAGCACTAAGAAGATTGTTCGCAATTATTTTAGTTTATTGCGAGCCCTCCGATGTCAGAAAACTATGGGAAACAAACTTTGAGTTTTTGTTCGAAGATTTTCAAAGAATACACCCGAATTCGTTAGCTGCCCCAAAAGATGGAACATTAAATAGCATCAGCGTCTTTCTAGATTCAATGGGAAAATCAATTAAAGACTTTGACTTGCCTCCAACTAGCGGTATACAATTATCATCCAATATCACAAATAGAAGAGAAATTACAGATGAACTCCACATCGAGACACCAAAAGAAGACTACCATTTCTGTACGCATTTAAACGAAGACCAACGACATGCGTACTTGGTCATACTCGAGAGGGTGATTGCTGGAAATTCGAGTTCCTTCTTCGTTGATGGGCCAGGAGGAACTGGAAAGACATATCTTTATAGAGCATTACTTGCTGACATTAGAAAGAAAGGTATGATTGCACTAGCTACAGCAACATCAGGAGTAGATGCATCATTATTACCTGGAGGTAGAACTGCACATCCTCGCTTCAAAATACCTATTCTAGCCACTGAGACAAGCTTATGCAACATTCCCAAGCAAAGTGGCACAGCATAACTCATACGGCAAGCAAGAATCATAATTTGGGATGAAGCACAAATGGCAAAGCGATTCGCGATTGAAACTCTTGATAGGATATTAAAGGATTTAATGGATAGTGTTGAACCTTTCGGGGGAAAGGTCATTATCTTTGGTGGAGATTTCAGACAAGTCCTGCCAGTAGTTCGCCGAGGGTCGAGACTAGAAACAGTAAACTCTAGCATTGTGATGTCACCGCTTTGGAATACAATGCATGTATTACCTTTGACATTGAATATGCGTGCCAGAAATGATCAACAATTCAGTGAATTCCTTCTAAGAATTGGCAATGGTACGGAATCATCAACACATGATGATCTGATAAGTCTTCCAGATGAAATGGTCTTACATCCATTAGAAAACAATTGTCCCGAACAATCTCTCATTTACTTTATCTTTCCATCATTAAATATCAATGCGACATTGCCAAATTTCTTGACGGATAGAGCAATTCTTGCCACAACAAACGAACACGTTGACTCCATTAATGATATGATGATTGATATGTTCCCTGGAGAGTTGACGAACTTAAATAGCTTTGATGAAGCTGTAGATGACACGCACAACTACTACCAAGAAGAATTTTTAAATTCTTTAATGCCTAATGGATTGACACCACACACACTGAAACTTAAACCGAATTGTCCAATCATTCTTCTACGGAATATAAATCCTTCAATTGGATTATGTAATGGAACAAGAATGTTGTACAAAGGTTCTTCGAACAATGTCATACACGTGGAAATTTCAGTGGGCCAGCATAAGGGCAGAAATGTTCTCTTGCCACGCATTCCATTATCACCAGCAGAAAATGAGGGATACCTTTTCCAGTTCAAGAGAAAAAAATTTCCTATTCGTTTGTGTTTTGCTATGACAATAAACAAATCCCAGGGACAAACAATAGGTAATGTTGGGGTGTACTTACCGACAAACGTCTTCTCACATGGCCAACTGTACGTTGCATTATCGAGAGGGACTTCAATGGCAACCACAAAAGTACTTCTCCAATCTGAAAAGGCAAACAAAAATAATGTCACAAAAAATATCGTTTACAAAGAAGTTCTATTGGCATCAAGGTACAATAGAATTTATTATCCCTCTCATTCACTAAAACATTCATTATTATAGCACATTTTTATTCATAATAAATTCATTTATTATCACTTTACATTAATTAACTATACATGATGTCATCATTTTTTAATAGGCCCAAATCTTACTGATTCCATGGCGTCAACGGAAGTCGAAATTGAGGACTACAAAATGATCAACAATCTACAACGATTCGAATCAAAGTGAAAAATTGTAGCTCAAGTCATGCGAAGAAGCAATATAGACTCTTACAACAACTCAAAAGGAGCTGGAACAATTTTAAAAATAATATTGATGGATGAAGAGGTACAAAATTTTCAGCATAAATTATTTCAAATAATTTATATCATTATGTTATATAACGCAAATTTAATCAACTAAAAAAATATACAGGGCACTAAGATTCAAGCAGTCGTATGGAATGAAGATATACAAAGACTGGAAGGGTTGCTTCAAATTCAAAAACAATATTCCATTACTAATGGTTTGGTCAAGGGAGTCAATGATGCTTACACAACAGTTCACGACAAAATGGAGCTTTCATTCAATAAATACACAGAGATCGTTGAACGAGCCCGTAATTTCAAATTCCCGTCATCATTCTACAAATTCACCTCATTTGATGATTTGCTCGCTCAGACGGAGGACGATAAAGCATATGGTATTTATTACTAAATATAGTTCTACAAAACAATGCTACAATTTCTAATATTATCTTATTGATAATTCTTCAACATACAGATGTGATTGCATTTGTCATAAATGTGAAACCAAGGAGGACAATTACAAAACCATCAAACTCTGCTAAAATGATTCTGCGTGATATAACACTCCTAGATACAAAGTATGCATTCTAAACTTTAATCTATCGATTAAAAAAAAATTTAATTAAAGTTGACTCTAATATTTCTCATTTATATTCATAGTCCTTAATATAAAATTTAAGATTATTATTTATTATTTATGACAGGTTTCAATCAATCAAATTCACTCTATGGGGTGACTTAGCAGAGAATGAAGGCGAAAAACTAAGTGAATTAACAACAACATTTCCTATAGTAGCAGTTTCGGAAGCTAAACGTTCATCCTACGAAGGTACAACACTAAATATCATATCGCCAACAATTAATAATAATCCTACTAACACAAAATAAATAAATAAATAAATTCTTTACAGGGGAGTACAGCTTGAGCAGTGTATCAAAGACTACAATTCAGATTGACCCCGATATCATACAAGCTACCGAATGAGGAGTGGTTAGACACTTTTTTTCAAAAAAATTAATACTTCTCCCTTATATATAATAATTTCAAAAATGTGAATTACAGGTTGTCAACTTCATCATCATCCCCACATTTCAACAAATTTTCTTCGCCTCACCAAAAAATAATTAACAATGCTGAACCAGTTTCTATTCGAGATATTATTAATGGACTCCCATCAACGACTGAGGTAATGATTCATTTACTGTGATTCCCTTATACGTTTTGAATATCCTTAATTTAATAACATAACATATCCAATTTTTGACAAACCACAGAATCTTTTTTTCTCTTTTGTTGGAATGATTATGGAGGTTAAAAACAAAGAAACTCCATGGTATGATGCTTGCAATATATGCAACAAAAAGGTCACGGTTCAAAATGGAATAGCCACATGCTTAAATTGTGGTTCTTCAAATTCAAATTACACAACAAGGTAAATTAATAAGATCAACAATCATTCAATATTAATGATAAACCTCATATATAAAATGTTCCTAATACATTATTGAAAAAAATATAAGGTACCTACTTCAATTTGTCGTCCAAGACGAAGATGAAAGAGCACCAGTGACACTATTCGAGGAAGCAGAATCATTCATAGGCTGCAACATTCCAAATTTCATCGCTTCTAAAGACAAGGTATTATCATTCTTATTTACAATTCCAATTCATACATTTATTCAATAAGATGAATAACATTTATATTTACTTGAGATTCATATAAATTATATGCTTTACACAGGGAATTCTCCACTCAGACTATGTTCGAAAGTTATATACGTGCATTGGGAAAATATACAGATTCTACATTAAAGGGAAATCACTGAAAGCATCCGATCGAAGGCTTGCACGTTTTGTAGCTCTGAAGGTTGAAGAGGAAGAAGAGCTATCGAATCCTAACAAATGTCAAAAACAACATATTTGACTATTACATTTCAATTTTTTACCCTTAAGTAATTTACACATCATGTAACTTTAATTTATGGATATTGACTTCAACTATTAAGTCATAATGCATGACATTTAGCGTCAACATAACTACATTGTTCGTTACTTAACTTAATTAAAGATATGTAATTCATACATTATTATTAATGATTTCATTCATACAGACAAACATCGGAACTCGCCCACACGTGCAACGCACGTGGGCACATCTAGTTATTTTAAATTTGAAGTCCTCCCTCGTCTTTCTTGAAGGTAAATGAGGGGTTGTCCCCACGATTTGCCCTCATCATAGCCGAGGGTGGTTTTTCACTAACTTAATGGTTTTAAATTTGAAGTCCTCCCTCGTCTTTCTTGAGGGTAAATGAGGGGTCGTCCCCACCATTTTCCCTCATCATAGCCGAGGGTGGTCTTAACGATATCACCCCACTCACACTAGAATTAATCAACCACAAAATAAGGGACCCATGTGACATTCTCATTAACATTCTAAGTGTTCTGTTGGAGCAACACATTCATTACAACTGTGGTCCGATAGGACTTTACAGAACTATTGATAGTATTTCTTCAAATGATCTGCATTCCAGGGGTTGGAAAAGGGTTCCCCTTCTAGGTTTTCTAGTCTATAGGTTCCAGGGACAACTTTATCAATGACCCTATACGGGCCATGCCAATTTGGGTGTAGCTTGTTGGGCTTCTGCCAAGTCTTTTTGAGGACTAAGTCCCCCACTGCAATTGGCCTCTGCTTCACCCTCTGGTTGTAAAACCTTGCAGTCCTCTGCTGGTAGGCGGCTTGCCTTATCTCGGCGTCTTCCCTCCTTTCCTTAATCAGGTCTAAGTCAAGTCTCCTCTCTTCCATATTTCTCTGGGGGTCATACATTTGGACCCTGTGAGTAGGAAACCCAATCTCGGTGGGGATGACGGCTTCTGAGCCATAAGCTAGCATGAACGGGGTTTCTCCAGTAGAGGTCTTTGCCGTCGTCCTGTATGCCCACAGTACAACATATAACTCCTCAACCCATCTTCCTTTTGCCTCCTTGATCCCGTCTAGGATTGTCCTGTTTGTAACTTTCGTTTGCCCATTAGCCTGAGGTCGTCCTGGGGTAGAGAAGAATTGTTTGATACTCACCTTTCACAGTACTTCTCTAGAGATGTATTCTTGAATTGAGTCCCGTTATTTGAGATGAGGGTGTTGGGGAGACCATATCTGCATATAATATTTTTCCAGATGAACTGGAAGGTCTTTTACTCGATAATCGTGACCATCGGCTCTGCCTCCACCCATTTTGAAAAATAATCAATTACCACGATGAGGAACTGATAGTTATTAATGGCCCTAGGCAAGGGGCCTACTAGGTCGATCCCCCATACTGCGAATGGCCATAGGGACGTAATGGAGGTAAGAGGTTGATGGGGTTGGTGAGGGATGGTGGCATATCTTTGACATTTATCACACTTTCTTACATATGCTGTGGCATCTTTCCCCAAGGTCGGCCACTAGTACCCCTGGGTGACCACCCTCTTCACTAAGGACCTGCCCCCAATGTGGCTTGAATACGACCCCTCATGCACGTCTTGCAAAATGCGTGAGACTTCATATGGGTGCACACACCTAAGCAATGGGAGAAAAAACCCCTTTTTGTACAAGGTGTCTCCGATGACAGTGAATTTCGCAGCTCTGTATCTCAACTTCTTCCTTTCTTGCCTTGCTTCTGGCATCTCCCCCTCTTTAATGTATTTGATCAGAGGGTCTATCCATGAAGATTCCTTAAAAACATTCAAGCAAGCGCCAAGTGTTCCCTCACCATCTTCAATAGTTGGTCGAAGCAAAATTTCCACCGGGACTGTCCTCTTGACATCTGTCCTAGTTGTCGAGGCCAACCTAGCAAGTGCATCAACTCGACCATTATCGAGCCTGGGTATCCTCTTCAATTTTACTTCTCTGAAGCTCTTCAATAGTGACCTCACTTTTTCAAGGTACTTGGCCATTCGCTCATCCTTGGACTCGTAGGCTCCTAGTATCTGATTCACTACTAGCCTTGAATCACTATGGACCAAAATCTGGCCGACACTAAGAGACTTGGCCAAGGAGAGTCCTGCTATCAAGGCCTCATATTCGAACTCATTGTTGGAGGCCTTGAAGTTGAACCTCAGGGCGTACTCAATGTCTGTGCCATCGGGTGCTGATACTATCAGTCCAGCTCCACTTTCGCTGTCGCAGGAGGACTCGTCGACGAAGAGTCTCCACACAGTCTCTTCTGAAAAATTTCCCTCGAAGAGGGACCCCTGTCTAAAGAGATATCTTCCCTCTTCATTTTTGGCCACTTTTCCTCTAGTGGTGCTTGTCTCAGCCTTATCTGCGGGTGTGTCGGTAAGTCTGCCTTGTAGGGTATCTGTCTTCTCGAGGCTCTCTTCTTCATCTTCATCATCTTCCCAAGTAAATTCAGCCACAAAATATGCCAATTCTTGCCCCTTAATGGCCGTCCTAGGTTGATACACAATGTCAAACTCCCCCAACTCTATAGCCTAGGTCATTAACCTCCCTGATTTTTCTGGCTTGTGTAAGACCAGACTAAGAGGAGAGTCAGTGAGGTTGACCATTGTATGGGATTGGAAGTATGGCTTCATCTTTCTTGATGCATAGATCAAGGCATAGGCTAACTTCTCCATCCTTGGGTATCTTTGCTCTGCTCCCTGGAGTGCCTTACTGTTGAAATACACAGGCTCCTGTACCCTATCTTCATCTCTGATGATTGCTGCGCTGATGACTGATTATGAGATAGCTAGGTACACATAAAGTCATTCACCCTACACTGGCCGTGACAACAGCAAGGGAGACCCTAGGTATGACTTTAACTCCTTGAAAGCCTCATCACACTCCTCACTCCATTCGAAGGCCTTTCTGAGAATTTTGAAGAATGGTAAACACTTATCTGTGGCTCTGGACACGAACCTATTAAAAGTAGCCACGCGCCCCGTGAGCCTCTGAACGTCTTTAATGGTCTTGGGGGTCTTCTTTTCTATGAGGGCCTTTATTTTCTCAGGATTGGCCTCAATGCCTCTTTGATTCACGATGAACCCCAAGAATTTCCTTGCTCCAACCCCGAAGACACACTTAGCCGGGTTAAGCTTCATCTTATACTTGTCCATTGTATTAAAAGTCCTCTCAAGGTCAACCACATGATCCCCTGCCTTCAAACTCTTAGTCAGCATGTCATATACATAGACCTCCATAGACTTCCCAATTTGGTCTTTAAACATTTTATTTACAAGGCGCTGATACGTTGCCCCTGCATTCTTCAGGCCAAAGGGCATGACCCGATAACAGTATGTTCCCTTGTCGGTAATAAAAAGCAGTTTTCTCCGAGTCTCCAGGGCTCATAAAGATCTGGTTATAACCTGAGTAGGCATCCATGAAACTCATTAGTTTATGGCCTGCGATAGCGTCTACCATCTGATCAATGCAGGGGAGAGGGAGGCTGTCTTTAGGACAATGCTTATTGAGGTTGGTGAAGTCTACACACATTCTCCATTTCTCGTTGGCTTTTGGGACAATGACTGCGTTGGACAGCCATTCGAGGTAGATGACCTCTCTGATAAACTCGGCATCTTCTAGCTTCTTGACCTCGTCCCTTATAACCTCATATTTTTCTCGAGAGTAAATTCTCCTCTTCTGCTTTATCGACTTTGCACCCTCTACCACGTTGAGCTTGTGGCATATGATTTCGGGGTCGATCCCCGGCAAATCTGCATGACTCCATGCAAAGACGCTCTGTCTTTTCCTCAACAGCTTGATGAGGTCTTCCTTGATGTTTGACTTTAGAGTCTTACCAACTTGTATGGTTTTTTTCGGCTCATCCTCATTGAGGATGATGGATTCTACCTCTTCCGTGACTTCTCCTTTCTTCAGCTTTGTCTCATCCCTGGGGTCCAGGGTATCAATATTATAAGTGGTTGTTGTCTTCTTGTGTGCCTCTCTTTCTTCGGCGGAGTTGAAATAACATTCTCGTGCTGTCGTCTGGTCTCCCTGAAATTTCCCTACCTCGTAAGGGGTTGGAAATTTAATCATCTGATGAACCGTAGACGACACAGCTTCAAACCCCTTGAGGGCTACTCTCCCCAGTATAATGTTGTAGGCCGAGAAGACATGTTCATCCATCACAAAGAAGCTGACACTCTTGATGAGACATCTTGGCCACTCGTCCCCCATCCTGACATCGGCCTCATACACTCCAAGGGGATGAACCTTTTCGCCACTGAAACCAATCAATGGGTGATGATATGGTACGAGTCTAGCACGGCTGAGACCTAAGGCTTTGAAGCATGGCTAAAACATCACATCTGCAGAGCTCCCTCCATCTACCAAGATCCTTGGCACCTCGCATCTGTGAACCCTGGTAGTGATGACGAGAGGGTCATCATGTGGGTCTAAGAGGCCTTTGAAGTCCATTCTTGAGAACCCCACTATCAGAGTATCCAGATCGACCTTCTTCCTCTTTTTTGATTTTGCCTCAACAGAGGTTGAATGTACAGCTTTTTTCAGTGCCTTAGCCTCAGCTACATGGGCCTTCCTATCGGCCACCTCTGACCCTCCTCCTGCTAGGCCCCCGGAGATCATTCCCACATCGAACGAGATCATATTAAGTCTCTTGACATGGCCATGGTCGTCTCTCGGAGCGAGGTCAGGGTCGTCCTCATCATCAGAAGGGTCGTCCCCTATTTTTGGAGGACCTTCTCTACTTGTATCGCCTCTCTTCTTTCTAGGGTCGTCCCCTCGACGCCTCTTAAAGGCACTCTTATCAACGTATTTCCTGAGCTTCCCTTATTTTAACATTTTTTCAATCTCATCTTTCAGGGTAAAGCATTTGTCTGTCACGTGGCCATGGTCTTGGTGAAATTCACACTTGTTCCTCTTATTGGGGGTTGCTCTCAACTTCTCAGGCCACTTCAGGGATCGATCACTCTTTATCTCATTGAGAATATGTTCACAGCTGACCGTCAGAGGGATATAGTCAACGAACTTGTCGTTTGTAGACCTCTTCTTTCCCTCTTTATTCTTCTTATGGTACTTACCCCCACTAGTGCCTCCTTTTTCATCTTCTTATTTTGCAGCCATCGCCTCTTCGGCATTCATCACCTTTCCTGCTGTTGACAACAATTCATCCATCGTCCTCAGAGGGTCTTCAGCAAGCTTCCATAGCAGCTTCCCCTTCTGGAGTCCTTCAATGAGGGCGGTCATGGCTATGCTCTCCTCATAGTCTTCTATCTCTAACTTTTCTTTGTTGAATCTGGCTATGTAGTCTCTTAGACTCTCATTCTTCCCCTGCTTAACATAGAGCAAGTGTGTGGTCTTCTTCTGTGGCCTCACCCCAAAGCAAAAGTTGTGGATAAATCGATCTGCCAACTGCTTAAAGCTTTTAATGGAGTTTTTTGGAAGAGACATATACCAGACATGTACAGCCATAGTCAGGGTTCCAGAAAAGGCACGACACCTCATCTCATCTGAGATAGAGTATATGTCAGCCACTGATTGATACATCTCAATATGATGGACAGGGATTGTACTCCCGTCATACCTTGGGGTGACCACAAGTGGCTTAAACTTTGATGGCGTTGGGAAGTTGACTATCTTCGCCACAAAGGGTGAGCCTGTAGAGTATCCTCTCTGAAGAGGGTCTCGGCTCTTCAGAATATCACCGATCTTATCCTCCAGTCACTGGATCAAGTCATTCTAGGGCCTCGTAGGGTCGGCTTGGCCGATGTTATCCCTTGCCGCCTCTTTGAGGTGGACGGAGGGTTCTGTTGCGGCAGGCCTGTGTCGGTTGTTTACTTCCCCCTGACCATCGTCCCGTCCTAGGGGTCGGCCTCCGTGGGGTCGGCCATTTTCTGCCTCCCTTCTGGATCTCGCAGCACTCCTTGATCTGGATAATTTTTCTCGCAGGTCATTTACTGGGCCCAGCCTCTCAAAGGCCGACCCCCTGCTCAAGCGATCAAAACCAGAGCCTCTCAGGCGATCGTCAGGATTTTGCCTCCCACACTTCCCTCTTCTCTCCTGGAGAGGTCTTACAGTATTGTTGGAGACCTCATACGGCTCTCAGCATTCTACGGGGGCCTCCTCTCCCTCCAGATCATCATACCTATCCTCAGGGCAAGGGTTTCTTTGCCTCCCCAGGCGTAGACGTCGGGGGTCAGCAACATCCCTCCGCCGCTATGGGGGTGGCAAGTCTTTGCGTGGTGCCTGGGGTGGTCCCCTGGATTCATGCTTCCCTGGAGCCACTGCCAGAGTAATCATCTCAGGTGAGACCCCTGGTGGTCTTAGTATGTTCTGGCTTAGAGCTGTGAACTGCTCCTGCATGATCCACTGGCTTGCTGCCAGAGACTTCAAGGCTGCCGCCACATCAACCATCTCAGATTGAGGTGGTTGCTGACTAGAACTGGGTCCTACTCCACTATCTAGTGGAGTAAGTAGTGGTGGTGGCATCTCCGGTGCCATGTGTTTATGCTATGAAGAGATGAACTAAAGAAAAGACTGGTGATCTTGAGAACCTTAATGGGTCTCTTTCAATGGTGAAACATCTCCACACAGGGGGAGAACTGGCTCACCACCAGAGTTCCCAGTGAGGTCAAGCTGTATCAAGTAAGAGATGTCTTCTCGTTCCCACAGACGACGCCAAACTGATGATGCTTAGATTCAGCACCACTAGATAAGTGATGATGAACTTAAACAGTAGTAACCATGGCAGCCATGGAGATATGTATGTATAAGTATATAGAAGGAGGTGAGTATAAGAGGAATAAGACAATGATGTATAGTGGTTCAGCCAATTAGACTTACATCTACTGTGAGCGTGTGATCCACTAAGTATGGGCACTAATGGCCTTGGATACAATGCACATAAGCTCACTCTCTATCTCCACTGTGTGTACCAGCAGAGTTTCAGCTAGGGTTACAATTATCGATCCCTTTGTAGGGTTGTAGGTGACAAGTTTATATAGGTCTTGGGGGGTGTAGTGTACCCCCCAAGTATGCATGGTGCATGTGAATGATGATCTAGCCAATCCCCTGTTGACACCTGTAGATGCCACTTGTGATTAATGATGACATAATATTCCCTCACGTGAGGGGGTGATATTATTATAACGGTCTTTCACGTGCCATGTGAGCCTCACGCGCACCGTTCCACGCGTCTCCCAAACCACGCGCTGTGATGATGTCACCCTCGGCCTATGATATGAGGCCAAGGGCAAAGTTCCTTCTGGCAGTGAGTCTGGCCTAATTTAGGCCTCGTACTGTCGTACCCTCGGAGGGTCGTCTGGACCATGATGAGGAGTCGGCCCTTTGAAGGGTCGTCTAGGCCTGATGAGGTTTCGACTCCTTGAAGGGTCATCTGGGCCTGATGAGGGTTCGGCTCCTTGAAGGGTCGTCTAGGCCTGATGAGGGGTTAGCCCCTTGAAGGGTCATTTGGGCCCGATGAGGGGTCGTACCCTCGGAGGGTCGTCTGGGCCTGATGAGGGGTATCCCCCTTGAAGGGTCGTCTGGGCCTGATGAGGGGTCGGCCCCTTGGAGGGTCGTCTGGGCCTGATGAGGGGTCGACCCCTTGGAGGGTCGTCTGAAATTGGTTGAGAGGTCATCCTGGCCCCGTCCAGGTGCAAGGCACCCTCGGCCTGGCCGAGGGTATATACGGGTATATCACACAGGATGAAGACTTTCAGTTGGAGACATAAATTTATGATTTTATGTTTCTTCATCTGGGAGGGCATTAGTTGTATTAGTCTTACGGGTCAATTTGACTTCGATTTGTGCTTTGTACTAGAATATCCAAATGGGGAGATTAGTAAGAGAAAGATTTATAATTACCCATTTTATTTTTTATTTATTTTATCCTGTTATAACCCATTATATCTTCATGGAAGTTCTATAGTCTTAAAAGAGAAGAAGAAATAGTGATCATTTACTAAAATTGAAGATTGAGCGTCACCACAATTCTCAAGAAGTTTTATGAGGTGGTTTTGACAATCTTAAAATATTTTGAGGTCTTTTTAAAAGAGTTTGTTTTTACAAAGTTTTCCAAAATGTTTTAAAATAATTTTTAAAAGTTCTTCAAAAATATCACCAGTTCGTTAGAATGACTTAACGTATCGTTCGAACGAGATGATATTAATCGTTAGAACGAGTATCCTTCGTTCGAATGAATTCCGAAGCACCGCCTTTTGGGTTAGTTTTGGAATCTCATTCAAAGTCTCTTTGGAAGACGTTTGGACGAAAGCAGGTACTTCGTTCAAATGAGATGACGGTTCGTTCAAGCGAGTACACGTGTTTTAATTATATTTATCCTAAATTAAATGCAATCTTTTATCATTATCTCCTTAAAACCTCTTTCCTTATAAATAGATATGCGGAGATGCATTTGTTTTGAAGCCTTTTTGGATCTCTATTTGTGATCAAACTTTACAATTTTTACATTCAAGCCTCTTAATACTTTTATGATCACTTTGCCAAACTGAGAAGAATATGGTCTGAGTTCTAAACCCTTATAGAGATTTTTCTCTGCTTGTGATTTTTGGAGTCGAGGCTTTGTTGCTGAAGAAGAAAGGAATTGTGAATTTCTGAGGCTAATCGGTGGATACTGAGGCAAGTGCCGCTTGCTATAGGTAATGTTTGACTATATCATTTTCTGTTGAAGATTCAAAGACACTTATGCATTATAATAAATGGTTCTCTTGTAGTTTGTAAGTCATTATGTGTCTACCCTTTCTTGAACAATGCTGAATATAGGTTTTGCCCGAAATGAAATTTTTCTCTATTTTCTTCTTCTTCTTCTTCTTCTTCTTCTTCTTCTTCTTCTTCTTCTTCTTCTTCTTCTTCTTCTTCTTCTTCTTCTTCTTCTTCTTCTTCTTCTTCTTCTTCTTCTTCTTCTTCTTCTTCTTCTTCTTCTTCTCTGGTTTGGATATTGGATTTATAATTTATCTTGCATGCTCTCTTAAATCTAATCCAGATAAAATTTGTTAAAAAGGAATTTTATTTGTGTGTGACCTAAGATACAAGTAAATCCATATAACTCAGGATTTTCAATTCTCATTGAAAGATCTTCGAACGAAAGTAGGTACTTCATTCGAACGAGATGATAGTTCATTCGAACGAGTACACGTGTTTTTATTTCTTTATCCCAAATCAAATTCAATACTTTATCCCTATCTCCATGAAACCCTTTTCCCTATAATTAGAAATGCGAGGATGCATTTATTTTGAAGCCTTTTTAGGGTTTTATTTGTAATCAAACTTTACATTTTTCACCCAAACCCGTTGGATCTTTTAAGATCACTTTTCCAGACCAAGAAGAATGCAATCTGAGTTCTAAACCGTTGCAGAGATTTTTCTCTACTAATGATTTGTGGAGTCGAGGCTCTATTCTTTAAGAAGAAAGGAATTGAGAATTCTTGAAGCTGATCGAAAAATTCCGAAGCAAGAGTTATTTGCTGTGGGTGGTGCTGGACCGAATAATTTTCTGTTGAAAATTAGAAGATACTTATGCATTCTCCAAGTAGTTTGTAAGTTATTATGTGCCTGTCCTTTCTTAAATAGTGCTGATTGTAGGTTTTGCCCGAAAGGAATTTTTTCTCTATTTCTTCTTCTTCTTCTTCTTCTTCTTCTTCTTCTTCTTCTTCTTCTTCTTCTTCTTCTTCTTCTTCTTCTTCTTCTTCTTCTTCCAATTTGGTTTGGATATTGGCTTCACAATTTATCTTCCATGCTCACTTAAATCTAAAGAAGATAAATCTCGTTAAAAATGATTTTTTTTTTGTGTGGCCTAAGATACAAGTAAATTCATATAACCCAGCGTTTTCAAAACCAAATAACGACAGTGCCATAACATGACCATTCGGTTTGTCCCGTGATCATTTAGTCGGTGGATTGTTGGATGGGGTTTCGGGAGGTTGTCAAAAGTCAGTGGGGATGAGAGGAAAACGTTGGCTGTTGGGTTGCTGGGATGGGTTTTTTATTTTTATTTTGCTAATTTTTTTTCCTAACAATAAAAAAATGATTTAAGAGTTTAATGTCTTTTTTTATGTTGTTGGAATTTTGTTAATGGAAATATTTTTAAATGTCTTTTCAATTGTTTTTCATATTTTTCTAAAAATATCATTCTAACTTTTTAAACATTTTTCTATTATTTTTAGACTTTTTAAAAGTTTTTTTAGTATATTCAAACTTTTTAAATGTTTTTCTACCATTTACAGATTCTTTAAAGGTTTTTCGTTATATTTCATATTTTTTTAAATTTTGTTTTATTCAAGCTTTTTAAAATGTTTGTGCATACTTTTAAATATTTTCTATTATTTGCAGAATTTTAAAAAATATATCAAATATTTCCAAATTTTTATAAGCTTTTTTTTTATATCTTTCAATTTTTATAAATTTTTTAATTTAAATGATATTTTTCTATTATTTTTGGCTTTTTAGAGTTTTTTCAATACTTTTCATACTTTATGAATCTTTTTCCAATTATTTTCAGATTTCAAAAGTTTTTTTTTAATTATTTTTTAAAAATTATTCATTTTTTTTTATAAGCATTCCTATTAAAAAATTCAAAGTTTTAATATTTTTAGTAATTTATATTTAGTTTCATGATTTCGAGATTTTTAAAATATTTTCTCTATTTTTGAAAATTATTTTTCTATAAGTTTTAGATTTATTAACATTTTTTAATTGATTTACACTGTAATTTTCATTTTGTTTACTTTTATATTGGTTTGGACAAATATATCCATCCAAAAAGTTAAATGCATTGATGTTATAGGTAGTGTTTAAAAAGGCGAGAGGCGCGAGGCGAGGGGAGGCGTAAGCCTCACCACAAAGAAAAAAATAAAGGGAAAAAAATATAAAAAGTCTAATAATTTCATAAAAAAGTAATCCAACACATTACATGATGCAAAAGGGTCCATAATCATTCAATCCATCAACCAATAAAACTAAAAGTTCATCTCCATTACATCATTACTATATTGTTCATCACAAAAACATATTGTTCATCACAAAAACATAGAAAAACAAAGCATCCCCTCAAGCTTACTACTAAAACAATAATGGATCATCCGTGTCCAAAGGCTTGAAAAGCGGATTTAATCCACCCTTATCGTCGCTATCATCACCATCGCTAATATGATCGTCCATGGAATCATCATCATATCTAATGGTCATCTCGTCATCATCATCACCCGAGTGAACATCAACAAATTCATCTTCCTCATCTACCAAGATCCCCTTTCCTTTTTAACTTTATTGCAAAACTTATATTGGATATAGACATATCCTTTCCCATTATCAACTTCCGTACCATATTTCCAAGCGGGATCCTTTCTAGACATAATTCAACTACAAAAAAAATATACAAAACAAAGTTATTACAAAAAACAAGTTAAAAAATATTGTGAAACAGGTTTTATTAAAATATTGTGAAAAAAAAAACAGAAAAAAGTGTAAAACTAAAAACTAAGCTAAAAATAAAAGTTTTTATAGGAAATAACAGAAAAACAGAAAACAGAAAAAAATAGAAGAAAAAAAAAGTTTTTACTGAAAAAAAAAGGGTAAAAAAACTTAAAACCAAAGTTTTTACAAAAAAAATCTACTAAAACTAAAACTAATACTAAAACTAAACTAAAACTAATACTAAAACTAAAAAACAAATAACATAAACACTTTCTTATAACATTTTTTAGTAAAAACTAGGGCCGGAGTTGAAGAATTAAAGGGTTTTGGTCTTACCGAGGGCCGAACTTGAAGAATGGAAGGAGAAGGATGGCCGGATTAGGGTTTCGGAGAAGGAGAAGGGCTTCGGAGCAGAGGGAGTAAGTAGGACTTGAATAATGGAAGGGTTTTGGTTTATTTCTAACGTACGCTTTTTTTTTTGAACTATCTTCTCTTTTCATATTTTTAAGCCCCGTATATGAGGCGTACGCCTCACCGCCTTGAGGTGGTCAGCCTTGAGGTATTGCGCCTCATCCAAAAAGGCATAAGCCTCTATTTTATGGCCTGAGGCTTAAGCCTCGAGGCGTTTTTCCCTCACCTCGCCTCGCCTCGAGGAGTACGCCTCGGGCGCCTTTTTAAACATTGGTTATAGGGTAATTTAAAATCGTTTTGAAAGTTCACGGGGTTAAATATTAAAAATAAAAATTCGGGTGACAAACTAAAAAATTGGAATACAGTTTAGGAGGAGAAAATGTAATTAATCCTAACTTTTAATATAAGAATTTTTTAAAATTCAATCCACACATAATAATGCATCTATTGTGGCCGATAATTCTACTTGATGTAGGTTTACATAATATCTACACACACATACAAGAATTTACTCATTCAACTTTTATTACTTCTTCGGTGAGAATTTCAAAAGTATTTACATTACGTGATCATAAGTATACAAATATATAATTTTAGAATATTTTTTATTTAATCCCCTATTTTTTAAAGTATTTATGACTTATCTCCGATTTTTAAATTTCTTTGACATAACTCTCAGTTTTAATAGGGTTGACAATTTTTGACACGATAACCCGTTTATAGTAATAACGCGAAGATGGCACAATGAACTTATGTAGATTTAAGCGTACTCAAAACTTTTACCCAGACCAAAATAAATACAACTCGAAAATGACATGATTGACCCGAATTTTCACCCCTAATTTTTTAACAGAAGGTTGTCACTATAAAAAATCTCATGATCCTGTTAAAACTATTTAAAAAATAATTCTACATAATGTGCTTAATAATTGTATTAATATAAAGAGTCATTTTGGTTAATGAAAGGGTACTCTAAATACCAATAGTCAAAATGACTCTTGGTTATCTATCTTGACGGTTAAGATTAAGTGACTCTTAAAGATTTGAGTCATGTCCCTGCCTATAAATAAGTGATTGATTTTTCATCATTCAGACACACGAAAGACTACATAATGAAATTATAGGATAAGGGAGAGAAATCCAAAGACTCAAGTTTATGTTAATTTTTGAAATACTATGTTGGCTATAAATTAAGATTCACCATTGGAATGTGCTAAAATTGAAATATGTTCTTGCCGTATATAAGAGGAAGTCGTGGTCCAAAACTCCGCCCGATCGGACATCGTTAAGGTCGAGTGCTCTATCAATCTTTCTATTTGTGACATGATGGAGGAATGTGATTTTGATATCATTTTATATCCCGCATAATAATTATATGTGATAATCATGTTGATCTAAGATCCTAACATTAATATATAATACATATTTGTATTATTAAAGAACAAATAACATATAGAATTCGATATTCATGCGTTAAATTTATAGATCCATATAAAACTGTTAATTACGTGTTCTTTAATTAAGTTTACTTGTGGTATCAGAGCTTAGGTTTTTGGTGTCATGATTGTCCATTAAGATTTTTTTTTTTGTATAAAAGAATCCAGATAAAAAAAATTAATAATAATGAATTACTGATTTTTTTTAAGAGACAATTTTTTTTTGCTCGGAATATTACAAAATTCGTATGGTCACTTGGAAACATGAAAATAAACAAAACCCATTATATATAATGGGCACCACCCTATCTCGATGATTTGATATCGCTTAGACCCCTAAAAATGCATTTTTTTCCATTTTTGGTAATAACTCTCGCTTAAAAATTGATTTTACGATTCCGCGTATAGGAAAGTGATCCTGAAAATATTTTTTTTTGTTACTGTAATGATAACTCAAAATTTTCTATTTTTGAAAAAATAAATTATTTTGGAATTTTATGGTATAAATAACTACATATAATTTTATCATTAAATGATTTTTTTAATAATCGTGTTATGTATTGGCAGGGGCGGAGGCAGGTATGGGTTGGGGGGGGGGGGGGGGGGGGGCAGCCCGCCCAGTTAAAAAAAAAAAAAAAAACAAGGGGATAAATTTCTATATTTGCACTTCAGCCCACCTTATGTTTTAGTTTAAAATATTAGGGGACAAATCTAAATATGAGAAGTTGTAAAACAAACATGTTGAAACTCAAAACAAAACCACCGCCTCTTTTCAGATTTCAACCTAAAAATTAAAAACCCAATACCCTCTTCTTCTCTTCTCATCTCTCCCTTTTCTCTCAACAAACAACAAAGAAGATATCAACTCAAACTCAGGCTGCTGCTGCCCCTGTCTCCGACCACCACTGCTGCTGCCCCTGCCACCACCGCCGACCACCGCTGCTGCCCTTGTCTCCGCCCCTTCTGTTCTGCCACCACCGCCAACAATTTACAAATTACAAGTATGTATATCCCTCTTTCTTCCTCTAAATAAAATCTCTACTCTAATAAATCTATTGTTTTATAAATCTATTTTTATTATTGTGTATGAAATTTCATTTGTCTTTCTTAATTCAAATGATAACAATAAATGTGCACTAGTTTAATTCAAATGATAACAATAAACATTTAATATAATTTTTTAATAAAGGAGGTTTGAATAAAAACCCTAAATAAAAATAATTAGGGTTCTTTGATGATTAATTATTTTTTGATTAGTAACTAATTTATATTTTTTGATTAGTAAATAATTGTGTATCGAGAGATGTGCAAGATATATGGTTGTTCTTCTCAAAGTTGAATGTTGTTGTGAATATTGTCGGTGCTTCTCCAAAACGTCAAAGTGAATTTCAATCGAGACAAGTTGCTGAAATTGCAAGTAAGGTGGCACTTGGTGAACTTCAAACGGGAAGAGGTGTTAATCAAATGAAGACATTACATCGTGCGGGAGCCACTCGCTGGAGCTATCACTTGAGTTCTGTTCGCAGTTTGATTGATTTGTTTGGCCCATCTTGTGAAATTGTTGAAAATCTTTGGTTAAATGGTACTAATCATCCTATACGCTCTGAGGCTAAATGTGCTTATGATGCTATGACCTCATTTGATTTTGTATTTATTTTACATTTATTGAATGAGATCATGGGGATCACTGATATACTTTGTCAAGCACTTCAGCAAAAGTCTCAAGACATTGTGAATGCTATACAACTTGTTTCAACAACAAAAAAGCTTCTTCAAAAGTTAAGGGGAACTGGTTGGAATTCCTTCCTTGATAAAGTGCAGTCGTTTTGTGAAAGATATGACATTGAGATCCCAAATATGGACGCTTCTTATAAAGTGGGAACTCGGCGTTCTTGTCAACAACGCGATAATATAACAATTTATCATCATTACCAAGTCGATACTTTCAATGCTGCAATCGACTTTCAAATAATGGAGTTAAATTGTAGATTATCCGAGGGGGCAATGGAAATTCTAACTCTTAGCTCTGCTTTGGATCCTCGTGATGCTTATAAGTCATTTAACATTGATGATATATGTAAGCTTGCAGAAATTTTTTATCCTTATGATTTTTCCAAAGATGATGTATCCACATTGAGGCGTCAGTTGCAACACTACGAGCTTGATATTCCAAATCATCCTAGTTTTCAAAATTTGTCCAGAATCTCTGAGTTGTGTAGAACATTAGCTGAAACAAGGAAAAGGGATATCTATTCATTGGTCGATAGATTGATTCGTCTTGTATTTACTCTTCCCGTATCCACAGCATCAACAGAACGTGCCTTTTCAGCTATGAAACTTGTAAAAACAACTCTCCGTAACAAGATGGGTGATGATTACCTTGAAGATTGCATGATACTCACAATAGAAAGAGAGCTTGCTGAAGACATTGATTTGGATTTACTAATTGATGATTTTGATTCACGAAAGGATCGTAGGGTTCAACTTCATTAGCTCATATGATGTATTTTTTGTGTCACATGTGACTAAATATAGCGAAAAACGCTCTTTTGCCTATTTTGAATTTAGAATTTTGGTATACTATTGTCTAAAAGTTTTAATGTTTGCATTTTTTTCGTTCAATTAATATTTAAGTTACTTCTTAGCCCGTCCTGATCTAAAATCCTGGCTCCGCCACTGTGTATTGGCCAAAAGGTTCAATATAAAGTTTTGAATATTAGATTTATGATTAATGGGTTTGACAATAACATTTTTGGTATACTAGAGTATTGTGTATAATCTATATTTGTTTGCCGAAAGGTCCGAATATAATTATGAATTAATGTTCCTACACAAATATTTATATGATGTTAAATTAAGAAAAAAGTGTCTTAATATATAGTTATAAATATTAGATTATTATGCATGCATCTATATTTAGACTGTTGATTATCCATTAAGTTTTGCTCGTAATATTTTTTGGGGTATTGTTTTTAATATACATTACGTAATATGTGTGTGCATGTATGTTCCATGAAAGTAAAATTTTTGCACACTCTCTGAATTAAATATTTAAGCACAATTAATGATAAATCAATTTAGGATATCTGTGAATGCAACCAACTGAATTAATTAGTATATTTGTATAATCACATAAAATAAAATTTCATAAGATGAGATTTTGGGTACCAAATTTTTATGACCAAATTAGAATTGATTTTGGTTCCCTTATTATGATTTTCTTTTGTGAGAGTTTTAATTATGTCTTTAAAGTTACTTATTTAATAAGACTGTAAATCTGAATATTTTGAGACATTTTTAGTAACAGTTTTCTTATGCCTCAAATAAGCAATAATTGAGATTAAAATTGTCGACTTACCTGCTGGATAGATGAATTTTTTTATGTCAATCTAAAAGGATTTAGTGATTAAAAATCACCATTGTTTTAGTGATGAACGTTGTTTTGACTCTTTGCGCACGTTTAAGCTCTCAAAACCTTAAAGTTATCATAGTTGATAATAAAGTTGACAACTATTTCTTTCTCTATTTTTTTAAAATTTCGCTTATTGGAGATTATTTTTAAGAGTTTTCTTAAATCTTTTATAGTGATTACTCAATTTTTCCATGATTGGAAATTATAGATTTCTCCATTTGATGTGCTTTTATAAATACATCAACTGTCTTATCTTATTTGGATGTCATAATATTTACGGTATATACCAAATATTATTATGATTATTATAGTTAGGGTTAACGTTTTGATATTAATTACATTATGTTAGTTTATGTGTCCATTAAAGTGTCCTAGTCTATAATTATAAATATTGAATTACTGTGTATAACTTTGGGTTTCAATAGATCTAAATATAATTACGAATGCTAGATTGTTGATGCAATGATGCTGTGGCTTCTTTATTTCAAGATTGACCAAATAAATAATTTCGATTATCAAATGAGCATTAATGAGTATTTTTTTTTCATATCAACTTAAGCTCGAAGGATTTAAATTTTTCCATGAGACTAATATTTACGTAAAGTTTAATTTGGTGCTCAAAATTATAAATATTAGATTAATGTATATATATTTATTATGGCCATTATGAGTAGTGAATTATTAAAAGCATGACTTAAAGTTTTATTCTTAGCCTTTATATCATGATTAGATTACGATTCAACCAAAGTGGTATAGTCGAATAAACTTTAAATGTTAAATTTATGATAACTTTCAATACTATGTTTTGGCATGCCTTAAAGTTTTCATCTTAGTATTTATATCACAATTATGTTACGATTCCACCAAAGTGGTCTAATTTAATAAATTCTAAATACTGTATTTTGTGATAACATTCAAATACTATGTTTTGGTTGCTCTAAAGAGTCTGAATATAGTTTTGAGTGCTCGGATTATTAATGATTTCATTATGATTAAGCCACTATGATTTGGTTGCTCCAAAGAGTCTGGTTGCAATAGTGAAGTTAATATTAAAGGGGTAATATGTTTGTTTATTAAGGTTTGTATCGGTTGCTCCAAAGAGTCCATAACCTTCCTTAATTTATAATCTTTTGAAAACATTAATGATTGTTGAAATTATTATACAATCCACAAAATAATGTAATATTCATATAATGGATAGTTTGGTAGTCACCAAAGTGATCCAACAAGAATTCTTGTGAATATTAAATTTAGAGATAAAAGTGGTAGTAGCAACTCATCATGCTTATATATGTAAAGACATTAATGGAATATATTTGATTTATTTCATCCAGCAAGATAATTTTCCAAAGGAAATTTATTTTCAGTAACTGAAATAGATATTAAGGAATTATGCAATTAGGTGGTGAAAGGTTATCCTAGATAACATGTCCATCTAAATTACATAAACTGGTACCCAATAAAGTCATATATAAATATTTAGAGTTATTACAAAAGAAAGCACACGTTTACAAAATGTTAGTAATGTACATATTGTCAACTCATAGCATTAATATGGTGAGCTACTTATCTCATTAATTTATATTACTTTATTTCTCTAAAATTGCATGTTTTATACGTTTTAATGTTCTCGAGACTGACTTCTTAGATGAAATAAAAAAGGCAAGTTTCACTTAAAAATGCTAAATGGTTATAATTCAATTTTGCTTGAGGAACCCACTATTAATAGATTAGTGTGTGATACTCTTTTAAAAAAATTGAAGAATTCTGAAATGGATTAAGCATAAAGTTTGTGCAAAATCTCATAATGTTAGAGTTTAAAATATGAGTGCCCATTATGTAACATACATTGTGTGAATTATAATATGTCATTTGCTATGAATTAAATAATTTTTTTTATTTACAAAAAACTAAAATGCTACGAAACATAGTTCTAAATCGATATGAGGATGCTTACAAGACAAACCATAAATTATTGATTCATTTTCTTATGTTATTTGGGGATCATTTCAAAAAACCCCTCAATGACCTTTCAAATTTTTTTTTTCAAGTATATAAAGGATCTTTAAGTTTAAATAAGAAAATATTTTCTAAATTATGTTGTTCTCACTGGTGGTTTGTAGAATTATGTTTTGATAAAATTTTTAAAAGAAAAATGATTATGATCTTATATCATAATGTTGAACTTAAAAGTAGTTTTATTATCAGAACTCTTTATTTTTGTGGCATAATTGAATATCACATTCTTTTAACTTTAGATTTATTCTGATGATTTAATAGTCTAGGTTATGTTTGGGTTCTCACTTATGAATCTTGATACTCATGTTTGAGCTCTTAAGATTTTACGATTTTCAAATGATCTAAGTGGCCTAAGTAGAAGATTATAGTCCTTGGATAGTGGACTTACATAGATCATGTCGTTATAAAACAGCAAGTCGAACGCAAGAAGTCGATATCTTCACAATATTTATTCACACAAGAATGAATATATATGGTTAAAAGTGTATTATATAAATTCCACTTTACTTACCTACTTTGACACGCCCGCATGATTGGGAATGTCTAGTATATGCATGGATTTAGAATTCAGAAAAAGAATTAGAATTTATAATTATGTCTACGCTTGAAAGAGGGTACATTAATTACTTTCAAAATTGAAAATGTCAAATTATTTAAAAAATTATGAAGTTAGTGGGAGTATCAAATCACCTACCGTGGTTATAAAAGAAGTTAAGATACTCATGTCATTCCTTTAACATCCAAAGTAATTTTTCTTTTGGTTAGTGGATATGAATAGTTTTAAGACGCTCTTAAATGAGTTTGCTACTCTGAATGATTGTGAGATTTATCACAAGAATGAGAATTTGATAGACGAGTAAGAAAATATTCGATTTTGATAATTAACGATATAAATCTAGACTTATGGTCAAAGTTTTCATTACGAATGCGGTGTAAATAAATATTTTAACCTATATCTAGAAATGTTAAATTTTATAACTTTAGCAACTCCTTTTGAGTAAGACTTACATTTAGTGTGAAAACTTATGAGAGTTTAAGAAAATAACTATATACGTTGAGAAATCACTATATAAACTTATGTCAGTTTCCCATTAATAGTATTTTAAGAATACTTTATGTCTTTTGATTAAGTATATATATATATATATATATATATATATATATATATATAGATAGATAGAGAGAGAGAGAGAGAGAGTCAGGCTCTCCAACATTCCTCCTAGCAACATACCTAGTAACATACCCATTTTTTAAAATAGTAAAAAAAATAATTTTGAGATGATATTTTTTAAATGGGTTCATAATATTTCAATGTGTACCTGTAAAAAAAATCAACGGAAAATAATGTCTTTTGTTATTTTTGAAAAATAGGTAAAATAACTGACAGTTTTTACACTATATAACTGTCAGATTTTTTTTACCTATTTTTTTTTGAAAAATAGGTAAAATAACAAAAAACATTATATCATGAACTCATATAAAAAACATCAACTCAAAATTATTTTTTTTACTATTTAAAAAAAAATAGGTATGTTTAATGAGTTATGTTGGAGAGCCTGACTCTCTCTCTCTCTCTCTCTCTACATATATATATATATATATATATATATATATATATATATATATATATATTTCTTGAATTTCTCTCAGTAATGAATGATAGATTAGAGAAATAAAATAATTAAGAGTATGAAGTAATGCGATGCTTAACATATTATATGCTCACACTTATGATAATTGTTCCCTCTTGATTAAGTAGGTTTGTTTTAGCCTAGTGGCCAATATTATAAAAGAGTGAGAAACAATTAAATAACGTGTATAACGTGATTTGGGGCTATAATTTAGGCTGCGAAAAATTTATTTTATGACTTGGGGTTGTCGACATAATTACCAAGTCGCTAAAATATTATGATAATGCTGTTTCAATCTTCATTATGAAGAAATGATAGGTATTTTAAAAAACCTAGGAACATTAGGATATAATACCTATATCTGAATGAAGAAGTTCAGAAACAACAAGTGTCAGTTGAGCACATTAATATAAGTTTTAACATAGCATATTCACTAATAAATGAACGATCACCAAAGAACATTCATGAAACATACTTAAGATATGAGTCTTGCGTGTAGCCAATTAAATATAAGTGTTAGTGGATTGTTTGGTGCTTATATTTTGGGACTATACTTGATATCGATTAAATTGTATTGTGAACATTTCAATTTTTATCTTACAATATAAGTTTACATGCATGTGAATTGATGAATGTGACAGAAATAGTCTTTTATATAAGACATTATTGGACCATTATTGAATAACCCAATTTATAGACCTTGTTGGATGAATTGTTAATGTTGTGGTACATAGAAGCGACCATGCTCTTGAATTAGTATATGGGCATTATGGTTTGTTTGATTAATGTGTTTATGAAAAAAAAACATTTAAGGACGACTCAAAGATTATTGCGCGCGTTATGATAATTATGGACCAAGTGGGAGAATGTTAAAATTATTTAAAAGATAATTCTACATAATGTGCTCTATAATTATATTGATATAACGAGTCAGTTTGGTTAATGAAAGGGTACTCCAAATACCAAGAGTTAAAATGACTATTGGTTATATACCATGTGGACTGTTAAGATTAAGTGACTGTTGGAGATTTGGATCCTGTCCTTGCCTATAAATAAGTGACTGGTTTTTATCATTTAGACACACGAATAGACAATATGATGAAATTATAGGATAAGGGAGAGAAATCCAAAGACTCAAGTTTATGTTAATTTCTGAAATACTATTTTGTCTATAAAAGAAGATCAAACCGTTGGAATGTGCTTAAATTGAAACATGTTCTTGTTGTATACAAAAGAAGTCGTGATTCGAAATTCAGCCCAATCGGATGTCGCTAAGGTTGACTGCTCTGTCAATTTTTCCATTTGTAACATGATGGAGGTATGTGATTATAATATCACTTTATATTTCGCATAATAATTGTATGTGATAATCATGTTGATTTAAGATCCTAACGATAATGTATAATATATAATGCTTTGTATTATTAAAGAACAAATAACATGTAGAATTGGATATTCATGCATTAAATTTATAGATTTATGTAAAACTGTTAATTACGTGTTCTTTAATTATGTCACAGTCCATAATTAGACATCATCCCTAATAACATTTTAAAACAAAAACCCTCATTGAAGTTCAAATCTTAAAACCAAACAATTGTTCTCTCTCAGTCAACAAATCGATTGTATTTGTGAGTTCGTGTCAATTCTTATCTTGCTTGGATTTTTATCAAATTCGTGTAAAAGCTTGAAATGTAAATGTTAAAACAGTTCCATTATATCACCTTTTTTAAATAATCTGACTGCCAAAAAAAAAAATCCAAATTTATCCACATATATGATTGATTTGAAAATATTCAAATGAATTCATTAATGTAGAAAAAATTATGAAGTGTTTTAGAAGGAGACTTTTTAGCTACAACCACATTGTATTATAGGACGACTATGTAAGGACAAAATTTCCTATTGAACCCATTGTATGTTTATCTGATTTATTCCCGGAATCAAACACGTTTGAGTCATAGGTTGTATTTTTATTGTTACGATCCCACATAGGCTAAGACGTATTACAGTTTATTGAAGACATTGCGGCAAAACTTCAAATATTTATCATGTCGATTTTATGGTGCATATATCGTCTTCAAGTCAAATTGCGTTTCGAGATCACTCAGGTATGAATGCGTAATTTTAATAGGACTCAAAATTTATTTTAAAATTGTTTAAGGATGCTATTTTATTAAAGAAATCTTATAAAATGTTTTTAAAGAGTTTTAAAAGGATTACACTTCATTTTATTCTGAGATAAGGATGGATCAGAGTTATATAAAACACAAACTCTACTGTTTTTGGTTCAAACAACATTAACTGTCGTTCAAGCGAGATTCTATTATCGTTCAAACAACATGGATATCTCGTTCGAGCAACATGCTAAGTCGTTCGAACGATGTGCCGCCTCAAGAAAATTATTTAAGGAGTGTTTTCCTCAGAATTTGGTAAGTGTGCAATCTGGAAAAAATATTATATGACCAGAACGTATTCTGCACATGTTTTATAAGGTTTTCAAAGTAACTAAAACATACTTAGAGTTTTAAAGATCCAAGTTTTTATTATCATATGTAACAGTGATCTTTATTTGCACCTTGTTAGAGTTTGTTCTACACTTTAATGAACATCGTTGGGTTTTGCGGAGAGGAAGTGAAGGAATTCGTGTTCTGATTTCATAGACGTTCCAAGCTACATCGGTGTACATCGAGGCATTCGTGGAGATGACTGCTGTGGACAGGTATCGCAGAAGGAGTGGTTGAATATCAGAAGAGCATCAAGTCTCATGGGGGATCGAGTTGTTGAGTAAGACTTGTGCCTATTCTTTGTAATTCCACATCATAGCGATTGTATGGCTTGGGTCGTCCGAGGTTTTTTCCTTTTGTGGTTTCCTCGTAAATCCGACGTTGTGAGCATTCTTTTCCTTACTTTACTTGCTTTAATCACTAGATGTATGTTTAGGATTAATTAAGATAAAATTTGGTTAAGTTAAAACTAGTTCACAACTTGGTGCGGTTTAAAAATTGGAAAAAGGTTTTTCATAAAAAGAAAGTTAGTTTTTGTCATCCTTAAAATACATTCGAAAGAAAAAGGGGCTTACAAATTGGTATCAAAGCTAAAAACACATTTTTGTATGTGTTGTTCCCTTGTGTTTTTAAGGATGAATTGTGGAGGTTTTAAAAGTTTCCGTGCTCCTATTTTTGATGGCACCAATTATGATTATTGAAAAATATGAATGAGAAGTGCTTTGAAATCAATTGATGAGCGTGTGTGGTTAGCGGTAGAAAAGGCTTGGGCTCCACCGGTTACACGAGAGGGTAAGGACATTACACTAAAACTCGTTGAGTCATGGACCGAAGCCGAACATAGACTTGTACTTTACAACTCTAAAAGTCTTCACTTAATTTCCTCACATGTCACACCTGAAGAGTATAATAGAATTATAACGTGTGAAATTTCAAAAGAGACTTGGGATACACTTGCACTTACTCACGAGGGCACTAGCACAGTTATGGCGTCTAAGCTACAAAACCTCACTACATAGTTTGAGACAATTAAGATGTTATAAAGTGAGTTGTTGTCCAACATTGTCAACTCGCCGTTTACCTTAGGAGAGAAGATACCCAATAACCATGTGATAAAGAAAATTTTGAGATCTTTTTTGAGTAGGTTTAATGCGAAAATGATCGTTTTAAACTCCTTAGGTATGCTTGAATCGAAACTTGAAGATATTGTAGGTGACCTACAAACCTATGAACTTGATATCTTTATCTCCAAGCAAGTGCTAAAGAAAGAAAAGGGCATTTCTTTGAAATTACAGAAAGAGGAGACTAAAGTTTCGAATGACGATTCCAATTCCAATTTTGAGGATGTCGCCTTGTTGGCAAAGAAGTTTAAACAGTTTCTTAAATTTCAAATGCAATCGAAAGATGCCAAAAAGTTTGAGATTTTCAAGAGCAACGAGGTAGATTCCACCCCAAGGATAAAAGTGAGAAATTTAATAGGGTTGAGTTAGATAGGTGTTTTGGGTGTAAGGGGTATGGTCACAAAGTTATCGAGTGTCCCACCAGATTTAAGAAAGAGGGCAAGAAACCGATAGCCTATAATGCCTCCTTAAGTGATAGTGATCCGGAAGAGGGAGATAGTTTCCCCAATGAAGTCAAGTTTGTTATTTTCTTGGCATGTCATGTGAGCGACGATGATAAATCTTCCCATGAATATTCTCATGTGCATGACATTTTCGAGGCCGTTGAATTCCAAGTGAGTGAGGGTGAAGCGAGTGAGGAAAAGGATTTTGATGTGAAAGAAATGCAAGTTGCCTTTAATGAGTTGTATGCCGAAGAGGTGAAGGTGAAAAAGGAAAATTCTAAATTGCAAGGAAGGTTGACTGAGCGTGCCGTAAAAAATAACAATGTTTTGATTAATGATCTTAAGGCACGGGGGAAGAAGCTTAGGGAGAAGCTAGAGTACGTTAAGAAAGAGAGATATAGCCTTCATGGTTTGATGGAGGCATTGAAAAAGGCGGTGTTAGAGTTTGAGGAGTCTAGGCGTGTGATTGAGTTTAGAATTTATGAGTTAGAGGAGAAGTTGAAAGACTCGAGTAAGGTTAAGTTTGACTTGGAAGCTAGGTTGGAAAAGTTGGATAGGATATTAGGCACAATCCAAGTCAAAGGTGATAGGTGAGGTATCGGCTATGATGATAGAGTTGTTCCCATTCCCAAAGGTAATACCAACCATGTGAGAGAGCCAACTAGGAACGTAAGGAGAGGTCGACATTTTGGTAATCGTTCCTGCCATCTTTACACTTGAACACATAGTGGTAGGAAAGGTCACCTTACAATTTTTTTCTATGATATTAGGAATGCTCCTAGGAAGTTAATGAATAAAGTTGTTTTAGTTCCCAAGACCCACATGCATAATTTCACACCTACTTGGGTTAGGAAGTCGGACTTTGAGGCTTTAAGACTTAAACTTCATGGTTATGATTTGGTTGCACTTGATTCTTCCCATGCTAGATCTAAATAATGATTATGTTGCCATGTTTGTCATATGCTAGTCTTTGTATCATGATTTATATCTTGCTAGTGTTATGACATGTGTATTTTTTTATATCATATTTATCATTTATTTGTGTCTTATTTGAAAAAATACAAAAAGATTTTGTTTTTGAGAATTTTTTTGAGAAAATACAAAAAGATTTTGCTTCTATTTGAGTCAAAATATGTTGAAAAACCAAAAATATTTTTAGTTTGTTTTGGTTTTTGAGTTTACATGTTTGATGTGGTATATTGGTGTGCTAAGATCCCCGTCCTTTTATTATCCACGTGGCTAGAACATTTGGTAATAATTATTGATACTTAGAATGATCTTAACCATTGTATTATGGGGTTATTTTGAAGTTGATATGCTTTTTGATTCGACTTTGTATATATGCCATCTTTGCACACATGCACGAGTTAATATAAATGTTTGACATCTCATATATATTTGAGTTTGGTGAGGTGTTCTTATCTCAATCTTGTCATCTATGCATAAGTATACTTAGGAGGAGGTGTTCATGTAAGAACCGTTTACCGTGGGGATGGTATTGGAAAAAATAATGAGTGTTTAGTCGAAAGGGCTGCGAGAGTGTAAAATTGACTCGTTGTAAAAGTCACCGTTTAAAAGATCGCAAATGAAAATCAAGGCAATAAAAAGAAATAAATGCCAAAAATAGGGCCAATAGGATTTTGTCAAAGTTGAGAATGATAGAAACCTCAAAAGAACTTGAAAAAGTAAATACATATATGAGGGAGTTTAGTTGGAGAAAATTTAAACGGGTTTGCACCACGAATCCTAACATTAAAAAATTTTATCATGATGCTATTGTTAATTCCGGATTTGTGTGCATGTTTGATTATTTAGTTCATTTAGCTCACACTTTAAATGTCACATATGGCTAAGATAACGTTTGACGATTTATAGCTATCAATTAGAGCTCCTTGATCATTTTGATGTGATGAAATTGTGATTCATTTGTTGTAGTTCACGCCCATACATTCCATGTTAATGTTTGAGCACATCGGTACTATGTTAACATGTAACTCACAGTATTTTATTTGTTTTGATACTGTTTTGCAGTTTCTTCTCTTTCCCGTTCACTTTTCTAAGAATTTTTTTTCACTCGACGTAGCTTCATGATATTTAGAACTGGAACTCAGTTTTTTATTTTTCTCGTTCAAACGAGATATTGATGTCGTGCGAAGCTTTCAAGAGACAAGCCTACGTCGTTTGAATGACAACGCTGTCGTTCGAGCAACAGTCTAGAGATTTTTTTCTTTCTAGTTTCTGCTATTTCAGTACCCTGGGTCATATGATTATTTCTTTTGGTACTGCTGGGTATATTTGGTCAGTATGAAATTCTCACTGATTATATAATTGTGCTGCATTGTGTTGGCTTAATCACATCATTACTGATTGTGTTAATTTATCACATGTGATTATTGTTTGCTAGCTACAGATTTGACATCTGTTGATCATTATTAGTTGGATGTTTCATGTTTATCTCGATACACTTCATTGATTATCTCATGCTATATATGTTTATCTTTTCACCGGGTTGTCTATTCGAGACAAAAAATGGGAGAGATGTATGTGATGTAGGGGGAGATTTTGTTTGTTGAGCACATAGATTTTGTTACATTACAAATTGATAGCATATGGTTTTATGCTTATATGTCGGTATTAATTAGTTTGTACAAATTGGTATCATATTTGTGATCATATGCTGATATCCAGACTTGGATATTGTTTACAAATTAGTATCACGTTTTGCTCACATATAAAATGATTTGGATTTGATTTTTAATATTTGTTTATATCATTTGTTTCTCCAAACTTCACTGGGTATTTTTCTATTTCATGTGTGTAGGTATGCTTAAGAGAGTCCAGATGTCAAGACTACATCACATTCAGATAATTCATGCTTGTCGAAAAATCATTTACTAGTTTTGTCCTATAATTTTTGATTTAGGGTCTTATGGGATGGGATTTAGGCATTATACAGCGTAGGCATTTCACTGTTGATTTTTTTCACGGAATAGTCAAAGGGGGATATTTATAATGACAAAATTTCCTATTGAGCCCGTTGTATGTTTATTTGACTTATTCCTGGAACAAAACACGTTTGAGTCATAGGCTGTATTTTTATTGTCACGATCCCACATAGACTATGACGTATTAAAGTTTATTGAAGACACTGGGGCAAAACTTCAAATATTTATCATGCCGATTTTATGGTGCATATATCGTCTACAAGTCAAATTGCATTCCGAGATCACTCATGTATGAATGCGTAATTTTAATGGGACTCAAAATTTATTTTAAAATTGTTTAAGGATGTTATTTTATTAAAGAAATGTTTGAAAATGTTTTTAAAGAGTTTTAAAAGGATTACACTTCATTTTATTCTGAGATAAGGATGAATCAGAGTTGTATAAAATGCAAACTATACTGTTTCTAGTTCAAACCATATTAACTGTCGTTCAAGCGAGATTCTACTGTCGTTCAAACGACATGGATATCTCGTTCGAGCAACATGCTAAGTCGTTCGAACGATGCGCCGCTTTAAGAAAATTATTTAAGGCGTGTTTTCCTCAGAATTTCATAAGTATGCTGTGACACTCCGCCTAATAAAATATCGGGCGATTACTCCTATATCAAATTAAAACACGAGTCTCATATGGTTCATTCTTAGCATCACTGTCGAAAACCAATTTAATTACTAATATCGTATTAGGCCAGCGTCAAATTTTCAATTAACTAATCTTTTTAACCAAACCATTCAAATAAAACAATTACAACAGTTTACATGCACCAACTGAAATGAAATAAAATAAAATAACCGAACACTCGGTATAATAATACAACCAAATCGAATGCCACACTAAAAGGCGATAAAAGAATAAATGAGTACAGTTGGGCCATAAGCCCGAATGTTTCTACAATACCTCCTATCTAGATCTCAATGATGGAAGCGTCTAATATAAACCTGCTTGCATCCACAGCTGCTGCAGCAAACGTCTGACTCGAAAAAATCATCATCCAGGCGTCCCTGTGTCTAGACACCTATATATATAGATATAGCAAGAGGGAAAATAGATAAACGGGTCAGAGCCCGATTTTTGAAAATATTTTAGCAAGTGCTTAAAATTCATATTTTAAAATATGTTATTTCTCATATTTAACTGGTATCGCTCTCACATGAGATACACCTCACCTCTCATCTAACAGTGCACAACTAGCGCATACCAGTTTAAATAACCTAGTTAAGCTACCCTGCCTAACTAATGTAATTACCCATCTTCTAATAAACCTCATCAATTCAGGTACTAAGGACTAAACTTCTCCCAATTCCCAACATTACGTTACGTTCGTGCGTGGGGTGTCTCGCGAAGAAAAATCCAAACAAGGAACCCCCCCGATACACTACTACGTGACAATGTTGATCATCGAGATCTATTAGGCCTTCAGTACATAACATATTTATACCATCCCGTATTTATTAATAGTTCTCATTAGAACCTATGATTCACATTCATATAAATCTGGATATAAATCTACCGGAAGGAGTATATCACTTTATTTATTCTTCTCCTTTTTATACAGGGTTAGGTTATATGATATCTCATCTCATATATATACAATATACTTTTAGAAACAAGTATATTAGTTATCCATATAGGACACCAAATAAGATTTTGGTATACGCACATTATTCTCTTTATGCATACACATCAATTTTTATAACAATAGAAAGTTCCCATATGAATATACGTATATATATTAGTCACACATATAATATATATACTAACGGCACCCCACATAAGATCTATGGTGCTGGCATACTCTGCTAACAAGTCCTCGTATCACACAAACTAAGGGAAATACTAGTTCGGAATCACTCTCGAACTGTATTAACACAAAATACATACAAATGGAGGCGAAGCATAGTTCCAAGTCACTAAGAGGTCAGCACATACCCTCAGGTCTCTTAGGACCGTATGACTATCAATCAGATAGCCTGTACCAAGGAGTCCTATGTTCTAGGGTACAAGTCAATATCCCCCATAAATATCCCATCGAGATAAGACTGTTCCGGTGCGGTAACCTCCGTGATAGCAAGTAGCGCGGGAATGATTTTTACACATATATACTATAAGAGCATACTCATAGCCCATATTATACATCCCATACGTAGTATATTTATATCTTGGATATCCTACGCATTTATCAATTTTACCAATTTTCAATATATTATTTTCTGAGCTTTTCTCACCGCACAATGATTATATCAACAACATCGATATATATTATTTATCTCTTTTCAATCTTTTATTGCTATAATCTCCAAACTCTTATAGCGATAGCCAATAGCCTCGAATATTCTCATTCACAATAATATAAGCCGTCACACAATTAAAATACCCCAATAAGTATTCCTTTATTTAATGTTCAAATCACACCTAAATATCTCTTTAAGTATTATTCCTCACGAACACCCCTATTTGGGTAAATCTTGGATTTTACTTTCAACTAATCCAAAATACACGCCTTACTAAAAAAATATATTTAGAAATCCCCACACTATTTTTAGGAACCCCAAATATTTATCTCCAAACAATTTTAGCCTTTTATTTCTCTAATTTCCCAGTGCATTTCCGAGTTGATGATTTCACCCCGGATCTGCCATCTTATAAAAATCATAACAATTCGCAAAAACATCAAAAAAATACCCGGTTAGTGTTCACGAGACCGTATCAAAAAGATCTACAATTTTTGTGTTCTGACCGAGAGATGAATCGGCTGTCTTCTAATCCGAAATAGTCCGGAAGTGACGCTGGTCACTATTCACCTTCTTCTCCAAAAATCCAAACCTCCATTAAAACACCTCCAAGCTTTTTATCTCCTCTCTCATCATCAACCAACCTCAAACAAACATAAATACACATATAGAAAGGGTTCTAATCATCCTAGAACCCATATTCAACAATTAATTTCAATAAATTCCAAGTTTCTCAAATTGGGTATTAATCGAGTTATATCCGTTTTAATCTTCCGAAAACCCGTTTGATCCACGAAATTTCAACCCAAAAATCTTTAGTTTTATACCAACTACAATACGAGAAATTAACACACTAATTCATAAAGTAAGTTAAACCGTTGCCCCGTGGATTAAATCTGACGACCACGAGTCGAAATCCGCGAATTTTGGTGGAAATCTCTTCTTTTCTTCTCTTTTCTTTCTTCTTTTTTCTTCTCTTCTCTCTCTCTCTCTCTCTTAGGGCTGATATTTGGGGGAAATGAGGGATTCCACCTCTTTAAATCCAAAATTGGGTATATACCTAATTGTTAAATGAGTCGTGTACTCATTTACGAGTCCCTACTAGTCCAAAAATGCCCGGAACCCAAATACTACTCCCGGGTACTCTATTTTGACTATCTCGGCCATTCCGAACCCAATGGAGAAGTCGAAATCTCCATCTGAGTCACTTAACTAAAATTCACTATTTTGACCCAACACGTTCAATACGCGTGTTTTTCAATTTAAAATATTTTCCTTTGTCGCTTTACCTAACTGCGACATGTAATAAAAATAATCAACTCATATACTTAGTCTCAAAATATAATCCACGTAAATATTAATTTGTCACTCGAAAACTAATATTTACTATTCACTTTATAATATTAAAATGATTTAATTTCACTCATTAATCTCAAAATTATTATTCACAATAATTCCTCAAATTGCCAAATTACATCCACCGTGCAATTTAAATACATTTAAAAGTACGGGGTATTACATGCTTCCCCCCTTACAATAGAATTTCGTCCTCGAAATTCAGATATAGCCTGTACCACTACTCTAGGATCGGTATATACATTACATCCTAGCTTAACCAAATTTAGATAAAGACTAACACAATGGTCTCCCACTATATTCCACCCATGTGAAGGCGTATGCTCATATATATATATAGTCTCATCATCTCTATATATTTAAACTAATCTTGCACTATTTTATTAGGACCACTTAGCGCAAAGTATTTATTATTAATACCATATCTACTAGTCTCACACAGTAGAAATATTCGCAAATCCATATATATACACATATAGTCACATCATCCCTATACATATATATATATATTAATCTTGCACCCCGGGTTATCACCCATTAGCGCACTTAATCAAAAATGTTCTTGCACCCCCGGTTCTCACCCATTAGTGCTCTTAATAATAATATCACACAATAGGCATACACACATCCTATTAAGATTCATAGGCATATTCCCAACCTAATTATACAATGTATTTTATTCTCATCGCTACGTATTGTATAAATATTCAGATTACTATCTCTCTCGTAATCTACAAGGTACATTACCTATACCGAATAATTAAAGTATTAATTCTCATATACTCTTCCAGAATTTGGTACTACATACCTCCTTCTTTACTTGGAGTATGCTAACCATACTGTCACGCGCAATCCACTCTTCAATACTTGTTTGAGTAAGACTCCGCTCTATTTTTTCACAATAAATTGGGTAACCTTTTCATTAAGAGGTACCTTTTTAAATGACTTTCCATAGCCTTTCAATCCCATCTCGGGTGTGTTAGCTCTCGTTGCACATAAATGTTTGCATTATCGTCATTCTCGCACGACATTCAATACATTATACCGTTTAACCTTGTTTATATCCGCCCTTCAGGCATATATTACACATATTTATTTTCACGTCCTTCCATCTCGGACATTTTTGGGATTTACTAATCAGGGTACCCATACCCCCTATCATCCCTGCATATATGCACCACCATTGCAAACGTTTTAATATATCACACTCACTCTAAATAATGGGTCTCATTTCATTGGCTTGGTACTAACACCTGGGTATCCCTTAACCCGAATAATTTGAAATTTAATTCTCCCGATACCTGGAAATTCAATCCTTCTTAAGATTATCCCATCGATCTTCTTGTGGTTATCTCACAATAGTCTTCCTATATCAGTGCCTTATTTCCCTTACTTCGTGGTAGTCTTAAGATTAAGGTGTTTATAATACACGCAATATGAGTACTATTCTAATTATTTCCCTAGTGCCCAAGACCTCTCTCGACTTCCTATATTTGCTCGATTTCATGCGTGGGACGTCTCGCAAAGCGAAATCCAAACAAGGAACTCTCCCGTTACACTACTCCCTCGCATCGTCGGTCATCGAGATATAACGGTCTAAGGGACACCAACGGGACATTCTAATTCCTATTCGTTAACCTACTAATGTACTTTTACCACAAAAAAATCCTTCCATCTTGTCTAAATGGAGAGTCCAACTAATTAGGGCACCTACTCTCTGCAAAAGCATTATGGACATCACACCCAAAACGTATTTCCTCTCAATTTGCCTTCTATTCAAACCCTGGCTATAAGTCTTAAATCGATTTCCTTTACTATACCTCACCCACATACTTGCAGTGAGAGAAAAATTTCAGTGCTTCTCCATAGCACTTATATCTCTATATAATTATACAGTCATCAAACGGCTCTCACTCTATAGTGCTTTCTCTACATTAGGTGACTTATCGTCATAACCACCATCTTTGCATTCTATAACATCTCTCCACTCCCGATGTCGTTGAGGTTCATGCGCGGAGTGTCTCGCAAGCGAAATCCAAACAAGGAACCCCTCTTATACACTATTACTTAACTTTGTCGGTCGTGGAGGTCTGCTAGTTCAAATATGCCACTCGAATAATCCCATCTCTCTTATTGACAAAAATGTGGTCAGAACTCTTAATTCTTTCTAGGAGCCACACCACCAAGCACTTGTACTAACACTAAGTCCTTAGCGCAAACAACAATGAGCTTAAAATCACAGCTCAACAATAAATCCTGCATACTTTAAATTATATCTATAAGGTCCCCATGCACTCAAATCATGGTAATGAAACATCTCCTCATCGAAGTTCCATCTAAACATATAATCAAGGTGAGCTCATCCAGAATATATCTCGCATTCCATTCTTTAATATGTCCGTATATATATGTTTCACATCTTATATAAATATATATACATTATACTATACACATCATGTATATCCATACTTATATATCACACACTATATAAGTATAATAACCATCCCTCAGAGCTATAACTCAATGGATGCAGTCTCTCAATGCTATCATCTTCCAGGGAATTACTTACACGTCATCCTGGGTACCAGCGGTCGGACTATCACACCGACTTGGTAAAAACCAAATCACAATGAATTGGAAGCAATCATAGTTCCTCCGAGGAAATGAGAACAAAACATACCCACCACGTCTCATTCCTGATAAAAATCACACAATATCAAATGGACACTATGACCTGGGGACTATACGCTCCCTGCTCCTCAAGCCAGTGGCCTCACCCAAAATGCACAACTTCCCATGATAGCACTCGAGGGGTATGTTTCATACAAATATACCAATCACATACAGATATATTTAAACATATCATATATATACATCTCAATATGCTCGTATATATATACAGTATAATCCGGTTAATCGTGTATATCTCTCGTAACATTAGCCCATATTTCCCGAATATACATATTCGATTTAATTCCATAAGTATTCACTTACTTATAATATAAATAAATATTAAGCTTATCACAACTAACTCGTATCCTAATTACATCTGACATTCCAATTCAAATCCCAAGAGTCTTTATCCCATTAGACTCTTAAAAATCACGAAGTCTCACAACTTTAATTTTTCATTGCAGATTTCACACCTTGCACTAAAACAACTATAACTCACTCTACGTAAGTCCAATTTACTAGCGAGTCTATTATTCCACTGGAGAAGCCTCTTTCTCCATTGTACCTACCTTACTCCGGTACTAAGTTCACATAATTATGTTACTCTTTATTCACCGTCGGTATCTAACCGATTCTTATGTGAATAAGCTAGAAACTGCATTCACTTTATTATTTCTAAATCAGAGGAATTTGCAGTTTAAAACCATCTGTAAGATTCATTTATGAGCAAAACACCCTACTCCCTCAAATGTGGTGTTCCCACCATTTCAACATTGCTCCATTGAGTGAGAAAAATTTTTCCTCAAATTTTCACATATGGATATTTTCATACCCAACTCTAAGACAAAGCTTCCGAGCCTTCGACTTCCTAGAAGTGAAATTACACTATTTTCGCCTAGCTCAACTTCAACGCATGTTCCTCATCAAAGACCTCTTAAGCTTTTTCGCCATCTAACTTCACTAGGTAATTCAAGTTTAGCACCATTTTCTACTATAGTGGCGCATAGATAATAATAACTACTATTCTATAATAGTCATTGCAGCAATCCACGACAATGCCACAAGGGGAGTGACCTCTATCGCAGTCCTCATTCCTAACATCAACTTACAGATCTAACTAAGCCCCGCCTCCTGCTGCCCTCACAAGGGCTTTCCATGGTCGCCCTTCGTCGATCAGCACACGAATCTCGAACGAGCATGCAAAGATTTACTATAATCATACATAATGGCAGGAGAACGAAATCTCATAAGAGGATATCAACAATCCTAATCATTAGGCTCTATATCAAATCAAAAGCAATGCTGAAACCGTAGTACGGCCGCATAGATTCCTAAGGACACTAGAACCTGATGCTCTGATACCACCTGTGACACCCCGCCTAATCAAATATTGGGGGATCACTCCTATATCAAATTAAAACAAGAGTCTTATATGGTTCATTCTTAGCATCACTGTCGAAGCCAATTTAATTATTAATATCCTATTAGGCCGGCGTCAAATTTTCAATTAACTAATCTTTTTAACCAAACCATTCAAATAAAACAATTACAACATTTTACATGCACCAACTGAAATGAAATAAAATAAAATAACCGAACACTCGGTATAATAATACAACCAAATCGAATGCCGCACTAAAAGGCGATAAAAGAATAAATGAGTACCGTTGGGCCATAAGCCCGAATGTTTCTACAATACCTCCTATCTAGATCTCAATGATGGAAGCATCTAATATAAACCTGCTTGCATCCACAGCTGCAGCAAACGTCTGACTCGAAAGAATCATCATCCAGGCGTCCCTGTGTCTGGACACCTATATATATAGATATAGCAAGAGGGAAAATAGATAAACGGGCCAGAGCCCGATTTTTGAAAACATTTTAGCAAGTGCTTAAAATCCATATTTTAAAATGTTTTATTTCTCATATTTAAACTGGTATCGCTCTCACATGAGATACACCTCATCTCTCTTCTAACAGTGCACAACTAGCGCATACCATTTTAAACAACCTAGTTAAGCTACCCTTCCTAACTAATGTAATTACCCATCTTCTAATAAACCTCATCAATTCGGGTACTAAGGACTAAACTTCTCCCCATTCCCAACATTACGTTACGTTCGTGCGTGGGGTGTCTCGCGAAGCGAAATCCCAACAAGGAACCCCCCGATACACTACTACGTGACAATGTTGATCATCGGGATCCATTAGGCCTTCAGTACATAACATATTTATACCATCCCGTATTTATTAATAGTTCTCATTAGAACCTATGATTCACATTCATATAAATCTACCGGAAGGAGTATATCACTTTATTTATTCTTCTCCTTTTTATACAGGGTTAGGTTATAAGATATCTCATCTCATCTCATATATATACAATATACTTTTAGCAACAAGTATATTAGTTATCCGTATAGGACACCAAACAAGATTTTGGTATACGCACATTATTCTCTTTATGCATACACATCAATTTTATAACAATAGAAAGTTCCCATATGAATATACGTATATATATTAGTCACACATATAATATATATACTAACGGCACCCCACATAAGATCTAAGGTGCTGGCATACTCTGCTATCAAGTCCCCGTATCACACAAACTAAGGGAAATACTAGTTCGGAATCACTCTCGAACTGTATTAACACAAAATACATACAAATGGAGGCGAAGCATAGTTCCAAGTCACTAAGAGGTCAGCACATACCCGCACGTCTCTTAGTACCGTATGACTATCAATCAGATAGCCTCTACCAAGGAGTCCTATGTTCTAGGGTACAAGTCAATATCCCCCATAAAGGTCCCATCGAGATAAGACTGTTCCGGTGCGGTAACCTCCGTGATAGCAAGTAGCGCGGGAATGATTTTACACATATATAATATAAGAGCATACTCATAGCCCATATTATACATCCCATACGTAGTATATTTATATCTTTAATATCCTACACATTTATCAATTTTACCAATTTTTTGAGCTTTTCTCACCGCACAATGATTATATCAACAACATCGATATATATTATTTATCTCTTTTCAATCTTTTATTTCTATAATCTCCAAACTCTTATAGCGATAGCCAATAGCCTCGAATATTCTCATTCACAATAATATAAGCCGTCACACAATTAAAATACCCCAATAAGTATTCCTTTATTTAATATTCAAATCACACCTAAATATCTCTTTAAGTATTATTCCTCACGAACACCCCTATTTGGGTAAATCTTGGATTTTACTTTCAACTAATCCAAAATACACGCCTTACTAAAAAAAAATATTTAAAAGTCCCCACACTATTTTTAGGAACCCCAAATATTTATCTCCAAACAATTTTAGCCTTTTATTTTTCCAATTTCGGAGTGCATTTCCGAGTTGGTGATTTCACCCCGGATCTGCCATCTTATAAAAATCATAACAATTCACAAAAAAATAAAAAAAATACGCGGTCAGCGTTCACGCGACCGTATCGAAAAGATCTACAATTTTTATGTTCTGACCGAGAGATGAATCGGCTGTCTTCCGGTCCGAAATAGTTCGGAAGTGACGCTGGTCACTATTCACCTTCTTCTCCAAAAATCCAAACCTCCATTAAAACACCTCCAAGCTTTTTATCTCCTCTCTCATCATCAACCAACCTCAAACAACTATAAATACACATATAGAAAGGGTTCTAATCATCCTAGAACCCATATTCAACAATTAATTTCAATAAATTCCAAGTTTCTCAAATTGGGTATTAATCGAGTTATATCCGTTTTAATCTTCCGAAAACCCGTTTGATCCACGAAATTTCAACCCAAAAATCTTTAGTTTTATACCAACTACAATATGAGAAATTAACACACTAATTCATAAAGTAAGTTAAACACTTGCCCCGTGGATTAAATTCGACGACCACGAGTCGAATTCCGCGAATTTTGGCTGGAAATCTCTTCCTTTCTTTTCTTCTCTTTTCTTTCTTCTTCTTTCTTCTCTTCTCTCTCTCTCTCTTAGGGCTGATATTTGGGGAAAATGAGGGTTTCCACCTCTTTAAATCCGAAATTGGGTATATACCCAATTGTTAAATGACTCGTGTACTTATTTACGAGTTTCTACTAGTCCAAAAATGCCCGGAACCCAAATACTACCCCCGGGTACTCTATTTTAACTATCTCGGCCATTCCGAACCCAATGGCTAAGTCGAAATCTCCATCCGAGTCACTTAACTAAAATTCACTATTTTGACCCAACACGTTCAATACGCATGTTTTCCAATTTAAAATATTTTCCTTTGTCGCTTTACCCAACTGCGACATGTAATAAAAATAATCTACTCATATACTTAGTCTCGAAATATAATCCACGTAAATATTAATCTGTCACTCGAAAACTAATATTTACTATTCACTTTATAATATTAAAATGATTTAATTTCACTCATTAATCTGAAAATTATTATTCACAATAATTCCTCAAATTGCCAAATTACATCCACCGTGCAATTTAAATACCTTTAAAAGTATGGGGTATTAAATATACAATATGGAAAAACATTATACAGACAAAACGTATTTTGCACATGTTTTCAAAGGTTTTCTAAGTATAAAAACATCCTTAGAATTTCAAAAGTCTGAGTTTTCATTATCATATGCAATAGTGATCTTTGTTTGCACCTTGTTGGAGTTTGTTATACACTTTGAAGAACATCGTTGGGTTTTGATGAGAGGAAGCGAAGGAATCCGTGTTCCACTTTCGTAAACTTTTCAAGCTACATCAGTGGACACCGAGGCATTTGTGGAGGCGACTGCTGTTGACAGGTATCGCGGAAGGATTTGTGTGGGCACTGTGGAGGAGTAGTTGAAGATCAGAAGAGTGTCAAGTCTCATGGGGTATCGAGTCATTGAGTAAGAATTATGTCTGTTCCTTGTAATTCCACATCATAGTGATTGTTTGGCTTGGGCCATTCGAGGTTTTTTTTCCTTTGTGGTTTCCTCGCACATCCGGCATTGTGAGCATTGTTTTCCTTACTTTACTTGCTTTAATCACTAGATGTATATTTAGGATTGTAAAATATGACGACGGTGTGTGATACCTATTAATTCGCAAGTTTTCAATTAAACCTTATTTAATTACAGTCTATTTTTAAACCAAATCAATTCTGCCCCTAAACAAGCAACTACGTGTGTGCGTGTGTCAACCCATAAATAGATAAAGTATGCGACACCAATTTCAGGAAAAATCTCCGCTGGGCAAAACCTTTTATTTCTAGAACTTTGAAAAGTTTACAAGACCATTGACTTACATACCATCTTGATTTTGCCCACAAGAGTAACGTACGGTGTCTTGGTCAAACCTTCAAAGCGTCGGCTAGAAATCTACAGTGGTTCACGCGCAACTTTACCACAAGGAAGCGCAGTCCAGACATGCAGTCTGAGATATTTACAAGGACTCCCTCGACAATAGCACGTAACTCTCCGGTTGTAGAGTTCTCTCCACAAAGGTAAATTTCAACAAAGTTAAAATCTAGGGTTCCAAAACAATTCACTAAAAGATTGGGGATGCTTTGTGAATTGAAAACAAAAGGTTTAAAACCTAAAAGAAGAAGACAAAGCTCGTTTTCGCAGTAGCAGTTTCGTTTCTGAAAATTATGCAGGTCTCCTTATGAAAAATGGAGTTGGAGACTCCTATTTGTAAAAAACTTAAGGCGGCGCATCGTTCGAACGAGGTTGAATGTCGCTCAAACGAGACGCTATGCCGTTTGAACGACAAGAGCAAGTCGCTCGAACGAAAAACATGACACGTGGCAAATGTCGTTTGAACAATAAAAGCAGGTCATTTGAACGACCTATCAAATGATATTTCACGCGTGCTTGTAGATAATTTCGATACGAACGCGTGGCCGCCAGTTTCGTATTTTTTTGATTTTTTATGAATTAGTTATGATTTTTCTACGGAAAGGTGTCCGAGAACAAAATCTTTAGAAAAATATTTAATAAAAATATCCCAACACTTTAAGTGAAATGCTAAGGAATTAAAACACAACCTTACCAAACTTAACCTCGCGGAGGCTTGAATGTTGAAGATCTTGATATTCGGATCCGCGTTTGATGCTTGAATGTTCTTGAATGATCTTCGACGGTGTAGCGGTATACGACATACTAAATTGATAACCGACTTATAAAATAATGTCCTTACAAGGACTAATCAAGATAAAATTTGGTCAAGCTAAAATTGATTCACAACTTGGTGCGGTTTAGTAAGTGGAAAAATATTTTTCATAAAAAGAAAGTTGATTTTTGTCATCCTTAAAACACATTCAAAAGAAAAAGGGGCCTACAAGTTATTTTAAGAGTATCACAAACTTAACGATACACTTCATGGCTATGGACAATATGTATATTGGCTAACAAATTATGTCCGAGAATTATGAATTTGAAATAGAAAAGAATAATTAAATATTTATTTTAATCAATACCTTAAGGCCCGGTTTATTACATGATAATATTTTGAATGAATTTTGATTACTGAAAAGTAATTATGACGAATCCTTTTAGATTGATTCTAAATCATTTCGTCATGTTTGGCTAATCAATGGAATTGTTTTGGGGAATCATAATTTAATCTTTTGTTCATTTATGAGAATGTATCATATATAACAATAATACCCTTTAACAATTTTATAACTATATATATAACTATATATATATATAATTAATCTTATTTGGACATGTTATAAAAAACAACAATAAAGTTCACTGTTCATAAATGTATGAACTCAAATATGTTTTTTAATTTTTTTTCCAATTGATATGCCCAAGTATAACCTCGGCCCAGAGATACCTACCTCGGCCTAGATGATGGCCGAGACATTGATCGACCCTATGAGGGGCAAGGGCCCACGATATCATCCCTCGGCCAGACATACCTCGGCTCTGGCCAACACTACCATCTACACAGCCAAGGGGGGCACTGCGCGCATCACAGGCATCAACAGCACTCTGGGTATGGCAACCTCGGCCAAGGGTGGGCCGAGGTGACAGGGAGCCGACCCTCAACGTGGAACCGGTTCAACCTCGGCTTGGGATGAGGTCACAAGAGGCCTTAGTAATCACCAGCATGGGACTATCCCTACCTCGGCTGGGGCCGACCCAGCATAATGTCTCGACTGAGATTAGGCCGAGACTCCTTATGACGTTATTCGGATTGAACGAACATCAAGCCTTTACAGCTCGGCCTCTCCCAGGCCGAGGTCATTCGCCAACATGACTGCCGAGCATCTGTTGACATTTGGATAAGGACACCTGGACACAAATCAGTTGTAACAAGATTATTCTCCACATGTAGGAGAATATTTCATCATCATTGCTTACATGTGACAGTGACAGATGACATTCCCACATTGGTGAGGATACCACACACATGCTCATTGCATGCATGGGGGTACATTACACCCCCTAGGCACTATATATAGGGATCATACCCTACCTTGCAAAGGGATCCTGCTATTAAAAACCCTAGCTAAAACTCTGTCTAAAGATACAGTAGAGAGAGAGAGAGCTTGAGTGAATTGTACCCATGGCCATTAGTGCCTTTGTTCAGTGATATTACTCACACACTCACAGTGGACGTAGGCCAGATTGGCTGAACCACTCATATTCCGGTGTTGATTCCTCATATCCTCACCTCCTTCTCTTATCTCTTTATATAGCTGTGCCACCATTGTTACTAATATATTGAGCTTTCAAACACCTCACCTGGTGGTGCTAATTCTTAGCATCATCATTTTGGCGCCGTCTGTGGGAATCGAGAGGCTATCTCTTCCTCTTTTTATGCTTTACCTCACCGGAGACTCTGGTGGTGAACCAGGAACCACCCCTTGTGTGGAGCTGTTTCACCATTGAAAGAGGTCCTTTAAGGTATTAAGCTCACTTACTGTTCAAGCTCTTTATTATTAACACATGGCACCAGAATTACCACCGCCTCTTCCGCCGCCCGGAGGTGGAGGGCTAGCTCCAGTCAGGCTCCTCCCCAGCCCGAAATGGCGGAGGTGGCAGCAGCTTTGAAGTCTTTAGCTGCAACACAACAAGCCATGAAGGAGCAATTTGCCCAGCTCAGCCAAACCATGATGATGAGGCCACCTGGAGTCTCCCCGGACATGATAACTCCGGCGGCAGTTCAACCCCATCCCGATGCCAGGGGACCACCCCAGGCACCCATGAAGGACCAACCTGCACCCCAGCGGAGGAGGGACGTTGCTGACCCTAGGCGCTTGCGCCTGGGGAGGCAGGGAAACCCTTGCCTAAAGGACAGGTATGATGACCTAGAAGCTGAAGAGGCCCCGGAAGACTGTTGGGAGCCGTATGAGGTGTCAGATAACACCGTACGACCCCTTAGGCAGAGCCAAGGATGTGTCGGCCGAAGAAGAGACGAGGCCCAACAAAGAGGGTCGGCCTTTGATAGGCAGAGTCAAGGATGTGTCGGCCGAGGAAGAGATGAGGCCCAGCAGAGAGGGTCGGCCTTTAACAGGTTGAGCAGAGGGTCGGCCTTCGAGAGGCTAGGCCCAGTCAATGACCTGAGGCAGAGGCTATCGAGGTCAAGGAGCGCGGCAGGCTCTCAAAGAGGGAATAGGCAGGCTCGGCCAGATCAAGGCCGACCCTTGGAAAGAAGAGCCCGGGAGCAGGAAGAGGTCAATAGTCAGCGTGTTGTGGCTGGGGAACCCTCTGTCCATTGTAGGGAGGTGGCAGGGGATAACCTCGGCCTAGCTGAAGAGAGAAGACCCTGGAATGACTCAATCCAATGTCTCGAGGAGAATATAGGGGACCTCATAAAGAGCAGGGGCCATTACAGAGGGGCTACTCGGAGGGCTCCCCGTTTGTAGCTAGGATAGTGGGGTTCCCAACCCCAGCTAAGTTCAAGCCTCCTACAGTGACGCCTAAGTATGATGGCAGCACTAACCCAGTGCACCATATCGAGATGTATCAATCGGCGGCAGATATTTACTCAATACCCGATGAGATGAAGTGCAGGGCCTTCTCAGGAACCTTGACAGGGGCAGCTCACAGCTGGTTCACCTCTCTTCCGAAGAACTCGATCGAGAACTTCAAAGGCCTAGCAGAGCAGTTCATCCACAACTTCTGCTTTGGGGTAAGGCCTCAGAAGAAGACTACCCACCTCCTATATGTCAAACAGGCTAAGGGAGAAAGCCTAAGAGACTATATAGCAAGATTTAACAAGGAGAAGTTGGAGGTAGAGGATTACGAGGAGAGCATAGCCATGACCGCCCTGATAGGAGGCCTCCAGAAGGGGAAGCTATTGTGGAAGCTGGCGGAAGACCCCCCCAAGTCTATGGCAGAGCTGTTGTCCACCGCAGGGAAAGTGATGAATGCAGAAGAGGCAATGGACGCCAAATATGAGGAGGAGAACCGTGGTAGCACTGGGAGGTCCCAGGGTAAGAAAGAGGGGAAGAAGAGGTCAGCAGATGACAAGTTCGCTCATTACACTCCTCTGACTGTGAGCTGTGAGCACATCCTTAATGAGATCAAGGCTGATCGGGCTCTGAGGTGGCCAGAGAAATTGAAGGCCCCGCCACATAAGAGGAATAAAAACCTCTGGTGTGAGTTCCATCAGGATCACGGCCATGTCACAGATAGATGCTTCGCTCTGAAGGATGAGATTGAGAAGATGCTGAAATCCGGGAAGCTGAGAAAGTATGTGGATGGCAAGGCCCCAAAGGGTGGCAGAGAAGACCCTAGGAAGAGAAGAAATGACAGGTGCCGTGGCGATGTCCCGGTTAGAAGGCATGATGATTCAGAGGGTGATGATGGAGATGACCCGGATCTCCCACCTAAGGATGACAACACCCCAGTGAAGAGGGTAGGGATGATCTCCTTTGGTGTTAGCACCATATGTGGGGGATTCACAGGAGGTGGCTCTGAGGTAGCCGACAGGAAAGCTCATGTAGCGGAGGCCAAGTCAGTGGTCAAACCTGAGGTTGTGAATCTAACGTCTTCTGACGCAGTGCAGAAGAGGAAGAAGGTGAACATGGACACCCTCGTAGTGGGGTTCTCTAGACTCGACTTCAAGGGCATCTTAGCCCCCCATGATGACCCTTAGTCATAACAACAAGGGTGCATGGGTGCGATGTAGGGAGAATCCTCATAGATGGGGGAAGTTCAGTAGATATGATGTTCTGGCCTTGTTTAAAGAGCTTGGGTCTTAGCAGGGCAAGGCTGGTGCCCTACCATCACCCATTGATAGGCTTCAGTGGTGAGAAGGTACACCCATTGGGCATGTATGAAATGGATGTGCGGATGGGAGATGAGTGGCCTAAGAGGCTGACCAATAAGATAAACTTTTTTGTTATGAATGAAAATGTCTTCTCGGCCTACAACCTCATCATCGGAAGAGTGGCCCTCAGAGAGTTTGAAGTCGTGCCGTCAACTGTCCACCAAATGCTAAAATTCCCGACTCCTTATGGGGTAGGGGAAGTGCAAGGGGACCAGACCACGACGCGGGAGTGTTATTTCAACTCGGTCGAAGAGCGAGAGGCCCATAAGAGAGCAACCGCCACTTACAGCATTGACACTCTTGATCCCAGAGACGAAACAAAATTGAAGAAGGGCGAGCCCGCGGAAGAGGTAGAATCCATCGTCCTCAATGAGGACGAGACGGAAAAAACCGTCCAGGTCGGTAAAACCCTGGAGCAAGGGATCAAGGAAGAGCTGATAAACTTCCTTAGGAGGAGGCAGAGCGTCTTCGCGTGGAGTCATGCAGATATGCCTGGTATCGACCCTGAGATCATGACCCACAAGCTCAACGTAGACAGAGATGTTAGGCCTATTAAACAAAGGCGAAGGATCTACTCCAAAGAGAAGTATGAGGTCATCCGGGAAGAGGTGAAGAAGTTGGAAGAGGCCAAGTTCATAATAGAGGTTACTTATCCAGAGTGGCTCTCGAACGCAGTCATCGTGCCTAAGGCCAATGGAAAGTGGCGGATGTGTGTAGATTTCATAGACCTGAATAGGTCTTGCCCGAAAGACAGCTATCCCTTACCCAGGATAGACCAGATGGTGGATGCAATGGCAGGGCACGAGCTTATGAGTTTCATGGATGCTTATTCAGGCTATAACCAAATCTTCATGGATACCGAAGACTCTGAGAAGACAGCCTTCATTACTGATAAGGGGACGTACTGTTACAAGGTGATGCCCTTTGGTCTGCAAAATGCGGGGGCAACGTATCAACATCTTGTCAATAAGATGTTCGAGGAGCAGATAGGTAAGACCATGGAGGTGTATGTGGACGATATGCTAACGAAGAGCCTGAAAGCATGTACTCACGTAGCAGACCTTGAGAAGACCTTTGATGTCATGGACTCCTACAGAATGAAGCTCAACCCAGCGAAATGTGTCTTCGAGGTAGGAGCCGGGAAGTTCCTGGGGTTCATCGTTAATCAGAGGGGGATTGAAGCAAACTCGGAGAAAATCAAGGCGTTACTCGACATGAAGACTCCTAGAAGTATCAAGGATGTTTAGAGACTCACTGGAAGGGTGGCGGCCCTGAACAGGTTTGTTTCTAGAGCCACGGACAAGTGTCTTCCGTTATTTAAAGTTCTGAGAAAGGCCTTCCAGTGGGACGAAGAGTGTGAAAAAGCCTTTGATCAACTGAAGTCCTACTTGGGGTCTCCCTTGCTGCTGTCCCGGCCCATCGCAGGGGAGAGGTTGTTTTTGTACCTGGCAGTCTCTGAGTCAGCCATTAGCGCGGCCATTATACGGGAAGAGGATGGGGTTCAAAGACCTGTGTACTTCAATAGTAAGGCCCTTCAAGGGTCTGAACAAAACTATCCCCGCATGGAGAAGTTGGCTTATGCCCTGATACACGCCTCTAGGAAGATGAAGCCTTACTTCCAAGCTCACTCCATGGTAGTCCTCACTGACTCACCACTACGGCAGGTTCTGCACAAGCCTGAGAAGTCCGGAAGATTGATGACCTGGGCCATCGAGCTAGGAGAGTATGATCTTACCTACCAGCCCAGGACAACCATCAAGGGGCAGGCCCTGGCAGACTTTGTCGCAGAATTCACTTGGGAAGAGATCGAGACAGATAAGGGCTTGGATGGTGGTGAAGAGATGAACCGAAGTGTCTTTCGAGATTCGGAAGAGACTGCCCCGTACGTCTTCCAAGGCCGAGAAGAGGTTGCCCCAGGCCAAGCTCGGAGCAGAGTAGAAGAAAATGAAGAGGATCGGTACCTCTTCGAAAGGGGGTTATGAGAGAAGGGGTCTTCTCATTAGATGCAGACGTATGGAGCCTCTTCGTTGATGGCTCTTCTTGTGACAATGGAAGCGGCGCGGGACTAGTACTCTCGGCTCCAGATGGCGCCAACATTGAGTACGCCTTGAGATTCAACTTCAAGGCCTCCAACAACGAGTCTGAGTATGAGGCCATGATAGCAGTCTCTTATTAGCAACAACTCTTCGAGTAAAGCGGCTCCTACTCCACAGCGACTCGAGGTTGGTTGTCAATCTAGTGATGGGGGCATACGAGGCCAAAGGCGAAAGGATGGCCAAATACCTAAAGAAGGTAAGAGGATTGCTAGAGTATTTTGAAGAAGCAAAGCTAAAGAGAGTGCCTCGTCTGGGCAACAACCATGCTGATGCATTGGCAAGACTGGCCTCGGCAATGAAGACAGATTTGGGAAGGACCATTCCAATCGAGGTCTTAGGAAAAGCAAGCATCGAGGAGGACGAGGTGTGTAGCCCTTGTCACAATGTGAACCTGGGAGACTCATGGATTGACCCACTCGTCAGATACCTAAAAGAGGGGGAGCTACCTGAGTCCAGGATGGAAAGAAGAAAGTTGAGATACAGGGCTGCAAAGTTCTCATTGGTAGGAGACGTCTTGTACAAAAAGGGGTTTCTACTGCCTCTCCTCAGATGTGTGCACCCTGCGGAAGTAACCCAGGTCTTAAGGGAGGTTCATGAGGGTTCTTGCTCTAGCCACATTGGGGGAAGACCCTTAGCCAAGAGGATCATCACTCAGGGATACTGGTGGCCTACCCTGTCTAAGGACGCAGCAGATTATGTGAAGAGGTGCGACAAATGTCAAAGGTTCGCCACCATCCCTCACCAACCTCATCAGCCTATGACGTCGATCTCTTCTCCATGGACATTTGCGGTATGGGGAATTGACTTAGTAGGACCTTTGCCAAGAGCAGTCAATAACTATAGATTCTTGATAGTTGCCATTGATTACTTTTCAAAATGGGTAGAGGCAGAGCCGATGATAACCATTACAGAGCAGAAGACCTTCCAGTTCATCTGGAAGAACATCATATGTAGATATGGCCTCCCGAACACGCTCATCTCGGACAACGGGACCCAGTTCAAGAATGCCTCTTTGGAGAAGTATTGCCAAAGTGTGGGGATCAGACAGTTCTTCTCATCTCCTGGTCGACCTCAAGCAAATGGCCAGACCGAGGTCACGAACAGAACCATCTTGGGTGGAATCAAGAAGAGGTTAGAAGACGCGAAGGGGAGATAGATAGAAGAGGTCTACGCCGTGCTATGGGCTTACAGAACTACGGCAAGGACACCCACAGGAGAAACCCCATTCATGCTGGCACATGGCTCAGAGGTAGTCATACCAACGGAGGTAGGACTGCCAACTCATCGAATTCAGACCTACGACCCCGACAGCAATGGGGAGAAGAGAAGGCTAGACCTGGATCTCATCGAAGAAAGAAGGGAAGACGCAGAGGTCAGAAAAGTAGCCTACCAGCAGAGGGCAGCAAAATTCTACAACCAGAGGGTGAAGTCAAGACCCATTGCAGTAGGAGACCTAGTTCTAAAGAAAACACTGCAGAAGGCAAACAAGATACACCCAAACTGGCATGGCCCCTGCAAGGTGACGGAAGAGGTTGTGCCTGGCACTTACAGGCTAGAAAACCTAGAAGGAGAACCTTTTACTAACCCGTGGAATGCTGACCATCTCAAGAGATATTACATATGATGTATAGAGTTTTATGAAAATGTACTATCTTACTAAGATGAGGTTATTAATAAAGATCAGTTTCCATATCAAGTTCTTGTTTCGTTCTTTAAGACCAGAAGTTTATCGTGAGGCTAACCTCTTAGGTTATGACCTCAGACCCTCATAACATCACTCGGTGGTGACGAGGTCTGAGATCAGACACCTGGGTTAGATGACCTCAGACCCTTAACATCATTAATTCGGTGACACTTATCATGAGGCTAACCTCTTAGGTGATGACCTCAGACCCTCATAACATCACTCGGTGGTGATGAGGTCTGAGATCAGACACCTGGGTTAGATGACCTCAGACCCTTAACATCATTAATTTGGTGACACTTATCATGAGGCTAACCTCTTAGGTGATGACCTCAGACCCTCATAACATCAGCCGATGGTGACGAGGTCTGAGCTCAGACACCTGGGTTAGATGACCTCAGACCCTTAACATCATTAATTTGGTGACACTTATCATGAGGCTAACCTCTTAGGTGATGACCTCAGACCCTCATAACATCACTCGGTGGTGACGAGGTCTGAGCTCAGATACCTGGGTTAGATAACCTCAGACCCTTAACATCATTAATTTGGTGACACTTATCATGAGGCTAACCTCTTAGGTGATGACCTCAGACCCTCATAACATCACTCGGTGGTGACGAGGTCTGAGCTCAGACACCTGGGTTAGATGACCTCAGATCTTTAACATCATTAATTTGGTGATATTTATTATGAGGCTAACCTCTTAGGTGATGACCTCAGACCCTCATAACATCACTCGGTGGTGACGAGGTCTGAGCTCAGACACCTGGGTTAGAGGACCTCAGACCCTTAACATCATTAATTTGGTGATACTTATTATGAGGCTAACCTCTTAGCATTTAGAGGTCATATAGCATTCAGAAATTATATGGCATTCAGAGACATTCAGAGGTCAAAATAAAAGAAGATTGGCATTCAGTAAAAAGAAGAGATATAACATTCAAGGGGGTTACAAATCAAGTTCAATTACAATTTACAAAACAAAAATTTACAAATCAAGTTAAAGGTTTGAAGGGGGAACATTGACAGTCTCGGCTGGGTTGACCTGATCAGCATTGGTCACCTCAGCCACATCATCAGCAGGGTCAACCCCTCCGAGATCAGTCCCTTCCAGAGTAGCAGTCTGACCAGGGGCAGCAGCCTCGTCTTCTATCTCTTGCAGTGCCTGAGCAAATTGTGGGTCGGCGAATCCGAGGCCCACAAAGTCAGAGGCCTTTATAGTGCCAACCTCCTTCTCTCTGACCTCAGCCCATCTGGTAGTGGCTTTGATACCTCTTTCGAGGTACTCAAAACCAAAACCTACAAACTCCTCAGAGACTTTGTAGTCAGAAATTATTTTCTCTGAGGCATATGCAAGGGCAGCCTTCACAGCCGCATTGACCTTCCTCTGCAGAACGTCGTCCTTATCCTTCAGGGCCTGGGCGTGGCTTTGGACGAGTGCAGAGATGTCTTTTTCCAAACCCCGAGCCCTATTTTCAGAGGTCTGGGCCTTATTCTCGGCATTCTGTAACTCAGACCTCAGACGGTCAACCTCGGCCTTCAGGGCACTCTCGACCTTCTCAGCCTCCTGCCCCTTCTGAATAAGAGGCAACTTCCTTATGGCCCAATTAGATAGCTGGTACATGGCAGTCGCACCCTGCACAGTAAATGAAGAGGTTAAGTGAGAGCAAAATCAGGCGTTGCACTTATAAAATTCTGACAGGAATAATTTATACCTGGACGACTCGGTGAAGGCCGAATTCAATCATCATAGGGGTTTCCATGGCCCTGTAAAAACGCTTGTCGGCCTCTGTCATCATGTTGGCAAGTGCGTCCATGGCCTGTCTGCTGTGGCCTACCACGCTATCGGTAAGTTTCAGCTGGTCCAAACGAGCCGACAGGGTGTCGGCTGAGATGGGGATTGCAGCGTCTGAGGCCTTCTTTTGTCTTGAGGTCGGCCTCTGATCCTCAGAGGCCGGGACCTCAGGGGCCCTCTTCTTGGACTTAGATGTTGAGGGAGCTGGAGGAGGAGCGTTCAAACCAGTCCTCTTTGCAAGTCTAGCCAAACTTGGAGCTGCCATCTCCCACAATTCGTCCGGGACACCTGGAGGTCTCTCTGCAAAAGTGAAAAGATAAGAGTCAGAAATCAAACATGAATGATCAGAGGTTAGACTTGGAACAAAAAGAAAAATCCTTACCAAAGTCAACAAGGGGACTTCCACCTAGGCTCGTCCCCGAGAGATACTGGGGGGTCAGTAGATGTTCGAACTTGACGAACAGACCATGTGCCCCTTGGTCTTGCAGGGCCTTCACCTTGGTCTTGAGGGGTACCCTCGGCTCAAAAGTGGAAGAGGGAACAGACGAGCCAAATTCCCATGGCCCTGAGGCGAAAAAATACCGGGGTTTCCAATTGTGATTCGAGGTCTGAGTGACCAGGAGCATCTTCTTCTCAGGCCTCCGAGCCACGAAGTGATAGTAGCTCGGATGATTTTTGGCCGAGGTAGGGACGTAACAACCAGCAAAGACCTGAACCGGGAGGTCAGAGTGGTGGACTGCCCTCCACAAGATGATGGCCCCTATAATAACTCTCCAAGCATTGGGAGAGAGCTGCGAGGGGGCCAAGTTGATGAAGGAAAGAATGGACCTAATGACAGGGTGAATGGGTAGACGAAACCCTAACTTAAACATCTGCTCATACAAGCAGATTTCTCCATCTCGACCGTGGTAGACCCTCTCTTCCCTCAGAGGTCTCCTTAATTTGATTAAGGGACTGATGGAGTATAAGTATCTGAAGTGCAACAGATCCACCTCAGTGACTGTGCTCTCATACTCGTCAGCCTCAGAGACGTCAACATCACTTTCGGCATCCTCATCATCGTCGTCAAGCTCAACGTCGGCTGGAGCAGACGGATGACCAGGGAACCTCTGAGCAAACTCTGCCCCTGTAACGGCCGACAAAGGAATGGCATCTAGAATGGGTGGCACAGCCACACTTGGCACAACAAGTTCGACCTCTGAAGAAGAATTTGAGGTGCTTGAACCATTCTGAGACGAGGCTCGGCTGGAGACCTCGGCCTGGTCAGGGGCCTGACCAGGCCGAGGTGTAAAGTCCATGGCTTCTTGGAAAGAGTCCACATACATGAGGTCTGAGGTGGAGGACTCAGACTCAGACATTGACAAACGGTTGGCAGAGACGTCTGTTTGATAAAATTCTCAGGAGGATCAGGATATACCACCTTCAGAGGTGGGGGAAAGAGAGGTCTAATAGGGAACTCCTGAGACCTACGAGCTTCTTCCTGAGCTCTCTCTATTTGCCTAATTTTTTCTAAGGTCTTCTCTCTGAGAGAGGGGAAGTCCTCAAGAAGTTGGTACAAGGGTCTGAGCATCAGAGGACGACCCAAGACTTGGAACGACCCTAAACTTAAGGAAAACTCCTAAAGCTATAAACACGATGGGCTTGTAAAGTAAAGGGGTTTGAAGATCAAACTAAGAAATTTCAAGTAAACACAGGTCGCCTGAATCAATGGAACTTGCCGGAAAACTCAAACAATTACCGGATAACCCAAGAATCTCGCCGGAAAATTCAAACTAAACGCCAAAAACAAAGGAAATGGAAAGGGAAAGGTACCTGAAGATGAGTTGATGGATGAAATGAAGAGATATCGCAAGAAACTAGGTGAAATCCTCTGCAGAAAGAGCGATGGAATGAAGGAGCCTTGGAGAGAAAACTTGCAGAAACTATGCGCGCGAAAGAAAGGAGTGAAGAAGAAAGAGAAAGTGGTGGGATTTAACCCTTAAATACTTGGGCACACTTCCCAAGGCCCATCATTGCCTTGGGAAACCCAAGGGACAACTGACAGCACACGCAAACCAAGTGGGCACGCCTTGGCCTGGGACAGGTGTCACGCAGGTGTTGGCCTTGGGACGGACAGGCCTCGGAGGTGAGACAATCCCCTAGCCACTTGCTCTCGCATATGACTAAGGGCTGGGGGTGATTGATATGCCCAAGTATAACCTCGGCCCAAAGATACCTACCTCGACCAAGATGATGGCCGAGACATTGATCGACCCTATGAGGGGCAAGGGCCCACGATATCATCCCTTGGCCAGACAAACCTCGGCTCTGGCCGACACTACCATCTACACAGCCAAGGGGGGCACTGCGCGCAGTGCAGGCATCAACAGCACTCTGGGTATGGCAACCTCGGCCAAGGGTGGGCCGAGGTGACAGGGAGCCGACCCTCAACGTGGAACCGGTTCAACCTCGGCTTGGGATGAGGTCACAAGAGGTCTTAGTAATCACCAGCATGGGACTATCCCTACCTCGGCTGGGGCCGACCCAGCATAATGTCTCGGCTGAGATCAGGCCGAGACTCCTTATGACGTTATTCAGATTGAACGGACATCAAGCCTTTACAGCTCGGCCTCTCCCAGGCCGAGGTCATTCGCCAACATGACTGCCGAGCATCTGTTGACATTTGGATAAGGACACCTGGACACAAATCAGTTGTAACAAGATTATTCTCCACATGTGGGAGAATATTTCATCATCATTGCTTACATGTGACAGTGACAGATGGCATTCCCACATTGGTGAGGATACCACACACATGCTCATTGCATGCATGGGGGTACATTACACCCCCTAGGCACTATATATAGGGATCATCCCCTACCTTGCAAAGGGATCCTGCTATTAAAAACCCTAGCTAAAACTCTGTCTAAAGATACAGTAGAGAGAGAGAGAGCTTGAGTGAATTGTACCCATGGCCATTAGTGCCTTTGTTCAGTGATATTACTCACACACTCACAGTGGACGTAGGCCAGATTGGCTGAACCACTCATATTCCGGTGTTGATTCCTCATATCCTCACCTCCTTCTCTTATCTCTTTATATAGCTGTGCCACCATTGTTACTAATATATTGAGGTTGCAAACACCTCACCTGGTGGTGCTAATTCTTAGCATCATCACCAATATTTAACAAATTTAATAATTTATTATAAACATGTGTGCATTATAATATAATTTAATCAAATTAATTATTAAATGAATAGAAAAAATGCCGATATAAAATTTGTACGATTTTAAATCTAGTACAAATTGACATGATCAAAGTGTCTTCATAAAAGAAGTCTTTAGATTTTAGAGTAAATTTTCGTATTCATCCCTCACCTATAGTCCTATCTCAATTTCGTCCCTTACCTTTTATTTATCTCAATTTTGCCCCTCACTTTTCAATTTGTTTCAATTTAGTCATTATCTTAACTTTTATCCCAAATCAAACCTAACTTTAATACATAGTGTCTAATTTATCCCACATACTCACCCATCTTTGAATTTACTAAATCAGTATAAATATTAATATAGTATATACACGTTAATATATACATACATATGTAAATACTTGTTTGTATACTTATGGATTAATATAAAGAATTATTTGCGCACACATTAATATTCTGAAAATAAGAAAAAAAAAATTGCTTCTAGCAATTACGTTTATTTTTAAATTAATTGTATCTAGCTATTAATTTATATCACTATAAAAACTTAAATATTCGTAAAATTCTAAAAAATAAAAATTATATTTTGGGAATAAATAAGGGTTACTTTAAATATTATTTTTTTAATTTCATAAAAAACATTTTTGTAAAAATTGTAAAAAGCACGTTTTGTTATATATAAGAAAAAAATGTATAAAAAGTTCATAACATTTGGACGTTATTTATAACATTTAAAAAAAATACAAAAAACAATTATGTATATTGAATATAATTTAATTATTAAAAAAAATGGATGTTTATTTATTAAAAAAAAAACTGCAAGCTGTTTTATTAAAAAAATCTGGACATTTATTTATTATCGTTTTAAAAATTCCGCCAAGTTTTACTATTACTCGTAAAAAAATTCGTTAATATTTCTGTTATTTTTTTTTAAAATACAGCTTTTTAAAAATATAGCTTTTAATTAATTGAACATTTTTTTAAGTAACAAGTTCTAAATAACGAAATAAAAAATACAAATTTTAAAAATATTCTGTCCAACTATTTTTTACCAAAAAATAACATTCAATTTTTAATTTTAATAAATATAATGTTCAATTTTTGTAATAACTAAACCGTTTTCTATTTACAAAATAGTTTTTTGTATTTTTTAAATGTTATAATTAACGTCCAAATGTTATGAACTTTTTGTACAAATGTTTTTTTCTTCTGTTTTACTTATATATAACGAGACATGTTTTTTTTAAAACTTTTTAACAAAACAATTTTTTGTCACTTTTTGTAATATAATTTTTTATAACTGCTTTTACAAAATATTTTTTTATAACTTTAAAAAATTAATATTCAAAATAATCCTTTTTATATTCCCCAAATATTGTTTTTTATTTTTCATAATTTAACGATTTTTTAAGTTTTCAAAATTATATAAATTAATAGCTAGACGCAAATAACCTTTTTTTAAAATTTTCATAATATTAACGTGTATGCAAATAACCCTTTATATTAATCGTTATATAAACAAATATTTACATATGTATGTATATATTAATGTGTATTATATATTAATATTTATACTCATTTAGTAAATTCCAAGATTGGTGAACATGAGGTGTAAATTAGACAATGTGTATCTAGATTAAGTTTGATTTGGATGGAAAGTTAAGATAATGAATAAATTGAAACAAATTGAAAGGCGGGGGGACGAAATTGATACAAATAAAAGGTAAGAGACGGAATTGAGATATGATCAAAGGCGAGGGACTAATACGGTACTTGAATATAGATTTTATGAGTAGTTTTTTTTATAATTTAATAGATTTATAGGCGTTTTTGTCTTCACAAAAATTATTAATAAGGATTATCATGAGAAAATAAGAATGTTGGATGAATTTTGATTTCATTCACTTTTACACTAAGGAAGTAATTTGATTTCATGTCGTGTCAAGTCGTGTTCATGTCAATTTTTATCGTGTTAGGGTCTATCGGGGTCGTGTCTAAATGAGTGTTTGTTATCATGCGAAAAAATCATATTCAAACCCGATTTGTTATCTTAACGTGTTGTGTCGTGTTCACTATTAGACCCATTAATTAATTGACATTACTAAATCTTTCATTTAGTAAAATTCGTTATGATTAAATTAATATTATGCTACATAAAGTATTAATAAGTCTCAATAATATATTTTATTTATATAAATTAATGGGTATAACGAATCTTATTGGGTATTAACGGGTGAAGGAGATCAATACTAACCCGACTCGTCAATTATCATGTCTTATCGGGTTAGTATTAATATGACTCAAAACTATTAAGAATTCACCTATTAATTTATAACTTCATGTCGATTCGTGTCGTGTTATTATGTCTTGCGTCATTTTGCCAACTCTAAGGTCAATAGCTCATATACATATATGTCAGGACCAACATCCAATTCTCATGAACGTTATTCACACAATCTTTTCCGCATGCCATGTAGTGATCATTTTCTTGATGCTCAAATAAAGTCAACATTTACACATTTTGCTCGTGTGGTTTTACAAGAATCCCTTGACGAAGATGACGGTAATACAATTTCCCCACGTGCTAGAAACAACACAAAGAAAGCATAAAATGGTTTAGATAATGACAAAAACTGTAAAATGACACTTATATGCGTAATGAAATGTATTGTTGTGCATGTATGAAATACAATACCTTATTTTTTTCTTGACAAGCCCTAACATTGAGATTTTGAAGTTGTAGACAACAATTGGAGGCCTTATACATGCCTTAAAATGACAAATATATACAAAAAAAGGAAAAATAATCTGGTTCTTTTTATATGTAAAACCTGAGATGTTAAAGCAATAAAGAAATACCTTTTATGATGCTATTAATTCAATTTGTTTTGGTTATTTATGTTGTAATTAGTTTATTGCAATTACATTTGACTTAAGTATGTGTTGAAGAGTGTCACTCCCGTATTCTTAGTAAATAATTGGTCTATATAAAGCATGTATTGGACACGATGTTCCACTCGTATAAGGGTCCAAGGCGGTCACTTCAGTGGCTTCGGATTAGAGTATGTATTAGCATCACTTAATAATTATGTGCATTTCTTTAGACCAATTTTATAGCATATAAGTACCTAATTGAAATGGAAAAAAGCTAAGGAAAACCAATTTTGGAACCCAACTTTAAGATACAGTGATGTGTAATCATCACATCGGTTAATGTTTTCAGTGAAATTCATGTGACCCATATATTCCATTAAATGTGGTGATAACATATCACACTATATTTTAAAATTAAGTCTAAAAATTGTCCTCCCTAGCATTGCTCAATTGAAATTGGGGTGTTAGTTTCAATTTATTTTGATAAACAATGATAGCACACAATTTACATTTCGTGGCTCGATGGAAATGTCCTTAAAAAGTTTGAGGATGCTTACACTAGTGTCTAAGTTGTACCTGATTCGCTGGTTGCCACTATTGATTTGCAAATGACATCAAACTGATGGCAATGCTTATCAAGATGTGATGAGTTGTCTTAGCTATGCTGGCATGAACTTTGGGTATTCATCCCAAGTAAGAAGGAAGGTACTGCAATTTATAGTGATAGTTGATGTCTAACTAAAATAGATATGTAATAGGCAAGTTAGGTATGACCTTTTACGTGTGTGTTTTAAAGCAGCTTCCACCGCCATCACTTCGACGTACAAGGCAGCTCTTGTATTTATGGTTGATACCAAACTAAGTTAGGCCATTAAAATAAGCTTCTTATGGAATTGATGTAATTGAAATGAAAAGTGTTTTAGAAGAGGAAATTATTAGAAAGTACAAATGATATCATGTAGTCCTCTTCCAAGGCTAATAAGCAAAATATCTTGTCACTGTCATTATTTTTCCTTGTGATATCAGCATTTTGCATTTCCTTAAAAAGTTAAAATGCAAATGCAAAATTTCAAAATCTACAAAAATGTGTGTGTTGGGGGTGAGGGTGATGGTGTGGTGTGGTGGAGGATGGTGGTTGGTTGGAGGATGAAGGCCCTCATATGACATATTATGGCATGGAACGGGCACTATTACAAAATATTTTGACTGATCAACCCATTGCGTAAAATTGTGTGTTAAAAAATTCCACATCTCAAATTAATTTTAATAATTATGAAAACTACTCTTACTCGTTAATGACAACTTATAACTTCCTCAGCAAACTAATTCAAATCACTTAAAAAAAAGCTATCTTTATACTTCCTTTAAACTTCATGCACCAACGTGTGTACATACACCCCCTATATATTGTTGTACGAAAGTGTTGTTCCGATTAGAACACCAATGACCAACAAATCAATCACACAGTATATAACAATCCAAATAAAGAAATTGGAGAAGAAGAAAATAATATAAATAATAATGGCAATTACAATACGTGTCACTAAACAAAAGAAGATAACAAATTGGAAGAACTTTTTGTTTTTCCTAACAAAAAATAATCTCTCTTCTCGTACACCCCTCACGGAATAATGAAAAACTCTAACAAAATATTATTCTAACCACAAAAGGCTCTCAAAATTCTACCAAATTCTCAATAGAGAATACCCAAAATTAGTTCCCGAACATATAACCAGTTTTATACAAAAGTGAAGCCCTTAGTTTTCCATTAAGAAATTATCTACTGATTTTTTAAAATGAAATGAGGTTTTGAGAGAAAGAGGACTAGTCAAAAAGCATTCAAACTAGGTTGACACGCTTCTAAATTGCATAAAACAAATTTTATAAATTATGAGAAAAATTTATACAGGGAGGGGAGAGCGCCTTACCTCTAAAAGAAGAATACAAAGACAATCAACAAAAGCTTATAGAGAAAGACTAACAAAATATTTACATTGGGAGGCCTCAAATATCTTTCACTACACCAAAATGCCCTTTTACTAACAAACCAATTTTATGGTCACTAACACTAATTTACCGCTACTAATTTCTTATGAAAATATATCGTTACTAATATTCAAATGTCCATTACTAAAAAAATGGTTTAGATACTTAAAGAAAAATGTAAGAATGTCTATTGCTCCAAACATAGAGCGGGAATTTTCCCTCCCAAATGAAAAAGTCATCACCACACCCCCAACTCTCAAAACCAAAAACCCTATCTGCACTACCATCGCAACTCTCATCGAAACCATCAGCTAGCGCTCCAAATCTTCATTAATTTAGGGTTTGAAGGAAAAGGAGGTAATCAACAACTTTAATATATCATCGACTCACTCACGATTTAAGGTTCCTCTAAAGAGTTTTTTTTTTATTTTTTTTTCAGAAGGTTGGTAGAAAATTTGTGTTTCTTAACATTTTATGGCGGAATTCTTCAACAAAAGGGATAATATGAATATTATTGTGAGTAAAATCTTTATTTTTATATACTAATTTATTTTGAATTGTGGGGAGATGTAGATAGTTGTTGGTACTAGGTTTAAGGTTCGATTTTTAGGGTGAGTGTGGATTGTGAAGAAAACAGGTAGGAGAATTAGGTCCTTGTGTGTTCTAAAGGTTAATTGTGATGCTGTAATGCCTTAACCCGATGGTGAGGCTTTATTGAATCTTCTTTAACCCATAGAGCGGGAGATATAGAGGATCTTTACCTCCAAATAGAGAAGCTTGATGCTAAAATAACCATAAATTTATATAGTTATTGTATTTAGGTTAATTTTACTATGATGCCATAACTTGATGGTGAGGCTTTAGCCGGTGGTGTAAAAACAATACATGTTGAGTTATTTGACTATTAGATTCACCCGATTTATGATTTTATCACTTTGTCCATGATTATAATGACATTACATTTTATTGTATTTTTTAGTATGGGGTTTGTCTATATAGTAATTCATTAATTCTTTAAGGTGGGTGTGAGATGAGCTTCTATGGTAGTTGTTGATGCAAAAATCTAGACTAGGCTAATTAATTTATCACAGATAAATCGAAATAACGAGACAAAAGATTTTTAAAGTGGTTCGACTTAAGGGAAGAGCCTACCTCCACTGTTGTGTATTATTTTTGGGATTGTTTAATTGCCTCACTTTTCGTGTCCCTTGGATGTAGGGTTTACAATGTATTTATAGCCTCCGAAGGGCGTACAAGAGTTGAAATATCAAAAGATGGAATGTCTTTATATCGTAGATATTTACATATATACAATCATTTATGTATACAACTGATGGTGTTTTCCTGTCATCGTTGGTCGGCATCCCTGGTGTTGGTCGATATTTCATCCTTGCAGAATAGGATTAATCTTCCACTGTACAATACATGTCAGTATCCGAATGGTCCACATAGATAAATAATTTTTTGTATCAACAGAAGGCACCAATGTTTCATGCTTGAAGTTTTTATAAGAGTATGGAGCATTTAGATCTTAAAGTTTCTAAGACAACAATTTTAGGCTTGGTCAGTTGCCGACTTCCCATACTTATAAAAATTATGGTTTAACTATGGAAATATAACGCACGTGGCATTTTTGAAATTATCCACAACTTTAACGAATCATTTTTTTGGCAAATCCATCATTTCTTCCTTTATCCGCCACCAGTTCAATCGACGCTGCCTTTTAATCATTCTTTTTTCAGTTTTCGAGGCAACCTATAAAGAGTGGGAAAATCCACGCTCTTTTCTTACCTCAAATTTTGAGTGTTTTTGGCTACAATGTCTTTCGAGCTTTCTTTTTCTCTTTAGAGCGATCATTTTCTGTTCTTCAATTCTTGGTGAATCCTTAATCTCTATAAGAAATCTTTCTCTTTTCTTCTATTCTTCATCATGGTTTACTCTATTGATTCTCTTGATGAATTCAGAAATGAATTTAAGATTTTCTCTTGGGTTGTTTGGGAACACGCTACTTTACCTACTGATTTTTTCTCACTTGCTGAGGGTCACTGGTTTCCCTCTATTTTTATAGTTGAGTGTGGGTTTACCTTTCCTGCTAACTCCTTGTGCCTTGAATTTTGTCAATACTTTGACGTTGTCCCAGCTAGGGTAGACCCTAATACTTGGAGGGTTGTAAATGGAGTGTATAGGTTGAATAAAATCTATGGAACCCATCTGGGGATTCTAGAAATAACATTTTGTTATAAGTGGGTGACTAGTGACACCACTTTTTATGTAAAGACTAAGGCTGTAAACAAAGCGCTAGTAGTTAATCTTCTAGAATCTAATAGGGGTTATTTTGAGAATGGAGTTGTTGTAAAAAATTGGCAATACGCCCCTTTGACTAGGAATGCTGAGTACCAGGGGCATATGTGCCCTCCTTTTGGCAATGAGATAGGTTATTCCTCATTGAATTGTTTTGCCTTGTACATACTTGTTTAAATGTAACACTAATTGTTGCTTTGTAAATTTTGATTGCAGTTGATCATAAGAGAAGGTGCCCAAAGGAGAGTGAGGTGAACCTCAAGGAGTTGAAATTCATTTGGGGACTTCATCAGAGGATTGGTGAAGAGAAAATTAAGTCTGCATCCTACTTGTTGCAGTACAAGAATACTATTTCCTCTTTCATTGCTCGTCCCATAATAGCCATTCCTTCCCCTATAATTGACCTTGAGAAAGAACCTCTCTCTACCTCCTCAGCCGCTGCATCAGGCAGTGGTGATCTTGTTTCCCACTCCCCTTCTTCCTTAGATTCAAACTTACCTCTTGCTGGTGCAATGGGAAAGAGGAAGTTTCCCAACATTTTGGGAGATATGGTTGCCAATGCCCCTTCCCAAAAAGCTGATGAGGAGGTAAAAAAATAAAGATGAAGCTGGGAAGAAGTCCCTAGCCAAGACAGTTGAAGAGAGACCCTTGAAAAGATTAAGGAAAGGGCTACCTTCTAAGTTAGCAGAAGGTTCTTTTGAACTTCCCGACTAACGAGCGTTGGTCGATCTATCTTCTTCTGCCTCTCTAGTGGTTATTGGCCCTGGATTGGCAAGACAACTAATAAGGTCTGGAACTTTACCAGACCGCAAAGGTGCTACAGCTAAACTGCATCGTTTCAAAAGTTTAGACAGGGCTGCTCAAAGACTTTCTTTGGTATGTTCTTTTACGTTCTTTATTTTTCTGTCTCTTTGTTTGTTCGTCATAACAATGACTTTCCTTATTGTCTTGTGCAATTCCTCGTTGACTTTAATAATATATTGGAGAAATATGAGGCTTTAAGAGCTTCTTCTGGTGAAGTTGAAGAAGATTTTAATGAACTAAAAAAGTTATTGCTTGATTCCCAATAAGCATTGGCTAATGGACAGAAGAAATGGGAGGAGAAGATGAAATCTACTGAAAAAGCTGCTGAAACTGCTCGTGGTCTGGCTGACAAGTTACAAAAAGACTTAGATGCTAAGAAAGTCAAGATAACCCAGTTGTAGAAGGACTTGGGTGCTAAAAAGATGAAGAGGGCTACGGCTAGAGAAGCTGGCTTCAACAAAGGTTGGGATAAGGCCATTGGAGCAGTTTCTTCGCAAATTGAGTTTGTGAAGAAGAAATGCTTCAAGGATGGCTGGTCAGCTGCCCTAGTGGAGGTTGGCACTCCAAAAGACTCCGAGCTGTTCTTGCGACATGATCTTAGGGGACCTCCAAACATGAAGGAGGAAGCTGATAATGATGGGGGTTCCAGTGAATCCTTTATGGTGATGGAGTCTTCCGATTAATACCAGGATGTTGATTCTACTGAGCCTTCCAAAGTTAATCCTCCTTCTTCTTCTTCTTCTCCTGCTTCTTCTTTAGCTAATCCTGAGGTAGATAAGAAAAGGTGTAGATCCGAGTAGCTTTTTGTTTCCCTTTTTTAGTAATTGTACTTTTTCCTTTTCTTTTTGAAGATATATATGTATTTTCCCCTTTTATTAATGAAAAGAGAAATATTTTTGTTCCGCTGCTTGTATTTTTCCATATTATGCACCTTGTTGATTGATGACTTTCTTCTTCTTAATGGTTTATGGATAAATTGGAATACTTCTCATCTATTGATTCCTAGTTACTCCATAGGTGTAATGAGTTTTTCAAAGCTGGTCACTTATCTCTGACTGAGGTCGACCTACTGAAGTCGCTCGGGGAAGGGATATCCGAGCAAGCCAAAGAGGTTTATGTTCATCTGAAGTGTCTTCTTGATCGAGAAATGTCCCAAAAGGTTGCCTATTATTAAATGATTGAAGAGCTACAAGAGGACCATAAGGAAGCTAAGGCATATTTGCATGAGGATTATTAGAAGAAATTCCAGGCCCTTAGTGAAGGTTGGGTTTTGAGCAAAAGTTGGATAAATTTGCTTATCATTTTTGAAGGTAAGAATACATGCTTAAACGTGAAGTAGATGAAGAAAGGGACATTGCTAAGCTTTTGGATGAGGAGAACAACAATTTGAGAGATGAACTTAAGGCCTTGAAGTCATCCACTGCTGTTATTACTACTACTACTACTACTACAGATGAGGGTCATTCCTTCTTAGAGGCTAAAAATGCAAAGTTGAGTGAGGAGTTAGAGGATCTGAAGAAATTAAAACCTACTTCTTCATCTTTTCGAGCTAGAGTCAAACTTAGCCGAGGTACTACAGAGAAAGTCAAGACCCAACAGAACCTTACCAATCAAGCTACATAATTAAAATCCAAAAATCAAGCCATTGTTGATATGTCACGGAAGCTACAGGCCTTGTCCGAGCAACTATTCACTCAATCTTTTTAGTTACAAGCTAAGGATGGAGTGTTGAAGAAATTGCATTACCAAGTTGATAGATTGACTTCTTAATTCGATAAACAACCAAGGGAAGGTTGGATGGACAGGTATAATGAAGCTCTGGGGCATTTTGATGATAAGCTTCAACAAGCTAAGAATGATAGCTATAAATGGGGTTGGATGAATGCTTTGATAGTGATGAAGGTGGATCAAAATAGCTCATTATGGGATTAATATGAACCAGGCTTGCTTGAGCTTGATAATCCCCTCTTTAAATTAGATGTCAATTGGATTCCAGTCCATCGTATTCCTCAATGCTTGATTTCAAAATACTTGGGAGATTATGAGCTTCATGATGAATTAGAAATCGTCCGACCTCCTCACCTGCTTGATCGTCCTAGTAGCAGCAATACCGGAGTGCTTCAGGATTTTAAATTCTTTATTTCTCCTTATATTTGGTTTTGTTACCACAATTATATAATTATTTTGATTGAATGAAATGGGAATTTGATTAACTTATCTTATGTTGAATGTTAATCCTTTCTTTATCATTAATTCTTTTGATACACTTTGATTAAGTTGAGTGTCAATGATCAAAGAGTGTAGATGTTATACTAGCATACTTAGATTAAAATACAAATTTAGAGCTAGTTAGATAAATATATAGGATCTACTAGCATACTTAGATTAAAATCTAAATTTAGAGTTAGTTACCTATGTGTCTTAAAAGGTTTTATTAATGCACCCAAGCGTTAGGTTTTTGCATTAGATACCAGTGGTGTGACCAGGCGTTTGTGGAATATGTGCTTACATTCCTCTTGAGGAATCTTTGCAACTTTCTTCCTGTACTTTGCCCAGTAGGATAAAGATATTATTTTATCCTTATGTTTGTGGACCAAGTTTCTTGAGGACTTAGCATCCTGTTGACTGGGACTTTGTGTATCAGTGATTAAGTTTGTGGCTGTTTCTCGAGCAACTTATTGCTTGTGCCGAGCAACTCTCTTGTATTCTTGTGATCTCTCGAACATCTTTTTAGAAAAAGATTTTCTTAAACCGAGCAACAATTTGTGGCAATAACTTTAGTAACTTCTAACTTTCGTCAACTTGAAATTTATATTAGTGCATAGCACTAGTACTTCCAAAAAATTTAACAACAAAAATTGAAAGAACATATTATTTTATTGATACTGAAATTTGATTTCAAAATGATTACAACTGATAATTTCATTGGTAGTATTTTTGAAGATGCTCAGCATGCCATGGGTTTTTGAAGCCTTCACCTTGCAAGGTTTCAATTCAATAAGTTCCAGGTCGGATGACTGCTGGAATACGGTATAGCCCATGCCAATTGGCCTCAAGCTAGTTATTTTTCTGTAGCACTTTCTTCAACACATAATCTCCTTCGTTTAAGTTGGCCGGTTTCATCCTTTTATTGTAAAAATGGGTTATTCTCTGTTGGTAGGTTGCATTTCTTAGGGTGGCATCTTCTCTTACTTCTTTCAGCATATCTATATCCAACCTTCTCATTAGGTCACTTATAGGAGAGTTAAAATTTAAAACTCTATGAGATGGTAATCTTAGCTCGGTAGAAATGACAACTTCAGTCCCAAATGCTAACATGTATAGAGATTATCCAATTGCTGTTCTGGGTATTATTCGGTATGCCCACAAGACAGAATGTAACTCGTTTATCCAATTTCTCTTGGCATCATCAAGCCTTTTCTTTAGCCCGTTAAGTAAAATTCTATATGTAACTTCAGTTTGTCCATTACTCTGAGGATGTCCTGGAGCTGAATGCAATTTTTGAATATTGGACTGAGCACAATAATTTGCGAATTCATCATTATCAAACTGTGTTCCATAGTCTATAATGAAACCATAAGGCCCTTGAATTAGATTTTGGACCTCTGATGGATGCACACAGCGTTAAAAATTGACTGTTAGTCCTCTCTTATACAAAACACCTTTATCTAGTACATACTGAGTTGCTTTATACTTCAACTTCTTTGCTTCCACTATATCTGCTGGTAGAGTTCCTTCTTCAATGTATGCTCTTATGGGGTCCCTCCATAATGGCCCGATATCTATGGCAATAAAATTGATCATCAAATCTTCATCTATGTTACTATTGGGCAAAATTCAATAGGGATAGTTCGTCGAAGTTCAATTCTGGTAGCTAAAACTAGACGAGCAAGGGTGTCAGCTCGGGCATTTTCCAACCTTGGGATTCTATTCATTTGAACAACTGGTAATTTTACAATAACTTCCATCGCCTTAGATAAATACCTGGTTGTTAATTCTCCTTTAGCTCCGTATAAACCCAGTGTTTGGTTCACCTCCAGCTGCGAGTCACTGTGTGATACAACATGCTCGACACTCAATGATTGGGCTAAACTTAGGCCTACAATAAGAGCTTCATACTCTGCTTCATTATTTAAAGTCTAGAATTGAAAACGTAGTGCATACTCAATATCAATACCATCAGGAGTGTTAAGTGTTATACCTGCTCCAATAACGGTTAAACAAGATGATACATCAACATATAAGTTCCTTATTGGGACGTAGTTGTCAAATGATTGATCTGTCAAACTCCCATAGTGGAATATTTTTCCCTTTGCTTCTTCATACTTCCTGGTCATCTCCTGTACTTGGGAGGAGGAATCTGGTAGGTCAGTAATCGTTTCTTTTGAAGAAGGTTCTTCGGGAGCTTTCTTGTTAACATCACTTCCTTCTGATTATTATTCTGCCTGCTTACTTTGTCACTCGGGGGCCTCAGAGCTCCGCTATGAAATCTGCCACTACTTGGTCTTTCAAAGAAGACCTTGTTCATATATGATATCATACTCCCCTAATTCCACAGCCCAACACATTAATCTACCAGATTTCTCTGATTTATGCAAAGCTTGTCTTAGAGGCATATCAGTGTAAACTACGATTGTATGGGCTTGGAAATAAGGTTTCACACATCTTGATGCTTTAATTAGTGATAAAGACAATTTCTTTAAATGAGGGTACCTAATTTTTGCTCCTCAGAAAGCCTTACTGGTATAGTAGATGGATTTTCGAGCTCCATTCTCTTCTCGGATCAATGCAAAACTTATGGTCGATTCAGAAATAACTAAGTACAGGTACAATTTTTCACCTGTGGTTGGTCGGGAGAGTAATGGAGGTGACCCCAAATACTTTTTTAATTCCACAAAATCTTTTTCACACTCTTTGTTCCATTTAAAACTCTTTCTGAGCACCTTGAAGAATGGCAGACACCTATCTGTAGCTCGGGACACGAATCTGTTCAATGCTGCTACTCGTCTAGTCAGTCTTTGTATGTCCTTCTTGCAAGTCGGGGATTGCATTTCAATTAATGCCTTAATATTATATGGATTTACTTTAATTCCCCTTTGATTTACTATGTACCCAAGGAACATTCCTTCCTGCACTCCAAAAATGCACTTGGTCGGATTCAACCTCATCTGGTGCTTTTCAAGTTGATCAAAAGTCTGGCTGAGGTCGGCAATGTGATCAAATGCCTTTTTGATCTTTGTAAGCATATCTTCCACGTAGACTTCCATATTCTTGCCTATTTGCTCCTTGAACACCTTATTGACCAGCCTTTGATATGTAGCACCTATATTTTTCAAACCAAAAGGCATAACATTATAACAGTATGTTCCTCGGGGAGTGATGAAAGAAGTGCTTTTCCTATCCTCACGCTTCATTTTTATCTGGTTATAACCAGAATAAGCATCTATTAAATCAAGTAATTCATGTCCTGACGTTGCATCCACGAGTTAATCTATTCGGAGCAAAGAAAAATGATCCTTTGGCCATGCTTTATTTAAATCTATGAAATCCACACATATTCTCCACTTGTTGTTTTTCTTTTTGACCATAACTACATTAGCCAACTAGTCTGGATATTTCACTTCATTAATAAAAGCTACTTTCTGTAGCTTTTTAACTTCTTCCTGTATGTCTTGATTCTTCTCGAAATTGAACACTCTTCGTCTTTACTTTACTGGTTTGACTTTTTTATTTACGTTGAGCTCATGGCAAAGGAAATTGGGATCTATACCGGTCATATCTTCATGAGTCCATGTAAACACATGCTTTCTCTGTTTAAGGAAGCTCACCAGTTCTTGTTTAAGAACATGATCCAATGTTTTCCATATTTGAGTGATGTTCTTCGATTTGTCATCATCTAACACAATGCTTTCAGTTGCTTCCATAATCTGTCCCTTTACCAGCTCTATTTCCTCCCTTGGGTCTAAGGTTTCAACCTTAGATTCTTCATCAAACTCAAGAGTATCCACTTGGTAGGTAGTGGTTTTCTTATTTATTTATTCCAAGTCTTCTTGCTCGGCAGAAGAGTAGTAACATTCCTGAGTTACTTTCTGATCACCTTTCACAATTTCCACACCAAAATTAGTAGGAAATTTTAAACACCGATGAACAGTGGATGGTACTGCCTCGAACTTCTTTAGCCCTACTCTTCCCATGATTATATTATAAGCTTAATGGACATTTTTATCCATTACAAAAAACGGATCTTCTCTGTTCGTCTAGCTGGCCAGGTGCCTATCATTATCTCCATTTTAATGGTTCCCAAAGGAAAGACTTTCTCACCTGCAAAGCCTATTAGTGGTCGATGATAAGGCTCTAGTTGGTTAAGTTTAAAATCCAAGTTACTGAAATAAGGATAAAACAAGATATTCGTCGAGCTGCCATTATCTACTAATACTCTAGAGAGAATGATTTTTCCTTTGTGACTTTGATTACTAGTGGGTCATCGTGAGGATACAATACTCCTGAAAGGTAATTTTTAGAGAAACCCATTACTAGTTTATCTTTATTAACCTTCCTTGGTCAATATTCCTCTGCAAGGTTGATCATCCATATGTACGAGCAAGCTTATGCCTCATTGAGGTAAGCTTTTCGCTCTGCTGTATGATCTCCTCCTCCTGCATCTCCACCTGTAATCATTTGACAATTAAAAGAACCAAAATTGATACAGAATACCTCACGTTCTGTTTGTTGTGTTTTTTAAGGAGACTAGGCTCATTATCCTAGTCATCTTCACGAGTTCTTTTCTTTTCCTCTCTGGGCCAAGGAGATTTTGATCCACATCGAATTCCTTCGTTATTCTGCCGATCAACATACTGATTCAGCTTTCCTCTTCGGATGAGAGTTTTAATCTTATTTTGAAGAGATATATAATGTTTCATCATGTGAACGTGATCCCTGTGGAATTCACAGTACTTGGTTTTATCTCTCTTGGTCGAAGAACTTCTCAACTTATTAGGCCAACACACATCTTTATTATGTTTGGTTTATTTTAAACCATGGTGAATTCCCATGGTTAACTGAGTATAGTCATTGTACTTATTGAGTCTCTCCAGAGATCCTTTCTGTTTTGATTCCCTGTGTTCTCTGGGGTCTTTATGATCTTTCTTATCATTTTTACCATCAACTTTTTTGCCCGAGCTGCGCTTGGCTGCCATTACTTTCTCAACATTCATGATCTTTGCTCTTTTTCCCATCAATTCTTCCATTGTCTTCGGAGGATCCTTGGCAAGAGTGTAGTACAGTTTTTGGGGAGCAATCCACTCACGAGGGCAGTTATTACAGTCTTCTCCTCATAATCTATGACTTCTAGTTTCTCGTTATTAAAATGAGTGATGTAATCTCTGGTGCTCTCTACTTCTTTCTGTCTCACACTAAGTAAATGTGCCACCCTTTTCACAGGTTTTGCTCCAAAGAAAAAGTTGTTAATGAATAGCTCGACCAGTTGGTTAAAGCTAGAAATTTATCCCCGAGGAAGACTATTGTACCAGATTTGGGCTGATCTAGTCATGGTTCCAGAAAATGCTCTACACCTCATTTCGTCAGGAACGACGTAAATATCAACAGCTGCTTAATATTGTTCTATATAGAAGATTGGATCAATTTTTTCATCATATTTCGGTGTTACTTCTGGAGCCCTGAACTTTACTGGAGTAGAAAAATCCATAATTGCTTGCACAAACGGAGACCCTTTTATAAAACTTATTTGTAGTGGGTTTCTTATCTTCGCCATTTCTCCTAATCTATCTTCCAATCTTTGTATGGAGCCTTTCCATGCATCATTGGCAGTACCAAATTTATGCGTTGTAACTTTATTAGTTGTTGAGCTTTCTTCCTGAATTCGTTGCTCGATCTGAGTAGCAGTACATTGGGAATTTAATCTAGATTGAGTTCTGCATTCCCTTTGATCATATGGTCGTCGGGTGTTACCTGACATTGCCCTAGAAACATTTATGTTTCTCTTGGGTAACAAATGATCTAAGGGAGAATCACGACTTAATCTCACTAAGGCACTTGGCCTTTTTAGAGAATAAGATTGCATGTGGAAATATTTTGATGTCCTGAGCAAGGAATTTGACATTAGATGGTAGGAGAAATCCCTTGTCGTCATTAATTGGCTGCGTCGACCACCTCTTGGCGGGGGTGGTGGCATATCTCCTTGAGCAGATAGAGCAGGTGCCCCGACTTGAAGAGTTTGTGCAAGTTTCCTAATAGTGTCTTGCATAGCCTCTTGGCCTCTTGTAAGACTGTCCAGAATCCCAGTTAAATCATTTGTAGATGGAGGAGCGGAAGGGACATGAGGAATACCTTCGTTCCTGAGACTTGATTCAGGAATATCAACCATTTAGATGTTAGATTGAGTGAGATCGATTAGAAATATCATTCCCACAGACGGCGCCAATCTGTTGATGAAAAAAACTAGACTATGCTAATTAGTTGATCACAGATAAATATGAATAAACGAGACAAAAGATTTTTAAAGTGGTTTGGCTTGAGGGAAGAGCCTACATCCACTGTTGTGTATTATTTTTGGGATTATTCAATTACCTCACTTTTCGTGTGCCTTGGGTGTAGGGTTTACAATGTATTTATATTCCCTAGGGGGTGTACAAGAGCTGGAATATCAAAAGATGGAATTTCTTTATATCGTAGACATTTACATCTATACAATCATTTATATATACAACTGTTGGTGTTTTCCTATCATCGTTGGTCGGTTTTCCTGGTGTTGGTCGGCATCCCTGGTGTTGGTCGGCATTTCATCCTTGCTGAATAGGATTAATCTTCCACTATACAACACGTGTCAGTATCCGAATGTTCCACGTAGATGAATAATTTTTTGTATCAACATTAGTCTTTAATCTTTGGATGATAATGTTGCGATAAAGATTAAATGGACAAGTAAATACGTAAAGCTGTTAATGTCCATTAGTTAAGGTAAAAAGGGTAAAGTAAGTGTACAAATGGGTGATTAAGTAACCTAAGTGGTTAAGCCATAATTCGTACAAATATGTATTGAAAAAGGTTTTCAAATTACAAATGGGTATTTCCTAACATGGTAAATGCGTGTGTCAGAATGGCTTTTCTTTTTAAATACTGAAGTATATTTAAATGAATATAAAATGGTAATTTCGGTAATGGAATGGGTTGGGATAAATCAAGTATAGTGACTTTAAGTGTTGAATCCGGTGTGCTAAATAAAGTGAGAAATGCTAAGTATGAATAAAATAAAGTCTTTACAAGATTAAGGTAAATTAATTTGGATGAGTAAGGTTTTCAAAAGTAAAACGGTTAATGCATTGGAATATAATTTTTTATAAGATATATTATATTTATCTAGATACATATATATTTTCGCATGCATGTGATTATAGCGTGTGAGTACTCTTTTTTGCCACTCGTTTCTATACTGCTTTATATATTCCCACTGAGCATAGGCTCACACCCTCACTTTGTTACGACAGGTGTGGTGCGGGTTCGTATTTTGAGGGCGTTATACAGGTAAGCGTACTTCATTTGTTTTACGCTAGTAGCTCTGTTTACTTGAACTCAAGGTGCTCCCATGGGTCCTACACGTAGTTTATCTTGAAACTGGAATCGCATGCTAAACAAGTGAAATGTTAAATAAAATAAAACTGGACTAGCAACATTATATATATTGTTTCATCGTACTTCATACCAAACGCTTGGTCCGAACCGGGTTGTCCACGGGTAACCCTTAAATAGGGGTCGAGGCATTTCATATTTGCAAGAAAATCAATATATACATTATAATACGTATTTAAGCTTTCTTATTATAATATGACACTATAGGGTTCTACAAGTTATTCACGAGTCATACATATCTACTATTTTTCATAAGAGAGTATATTTGAAGGAATAAATTGATCATATTTTTCTACTAAAACATATATCTTCATAAACAACATGGTGACTTTAGATTCTTCTTTACCTAAAAAACCTTCAACAAGGAGCCTTTATATGTGATTATTTGGATATCATATAATAACGTAATTTTCTTTTTTATATATTTATTGAGGAACATCCCATAACCCAATCTCAAAAATTAAGAGGATAAAGGTGTGCGAAGCCATGGAACATGTATAGGTCAGAGAGAGAGAGAGAGAGAACATAAACTTTTTTAGATTCTTGAATTTTGGTACCTTGTATGAAGTGTGCAAGTTTAGGCGGAAAGTTAACATTTTAATGTCTATGTTGCACTTTAGGACTCATTTTATGTTTTCCATGGCATGTTGACTACTGGATGGTTGAAATATGGGTATATATTATTTGGACTCATTTGAAATTTTGGATGTGAGACAAAAGGTTTCGAAAGGTTACTCATATCTATGGTGATGAAGATCAGTCTCGTCAAATCCATTGAGTTCTTATGGAGAGTACCTAATGGAATTGAACCTTCCTTTAGTAGCATTAATTAATCCCAAGGTGAAGATGCAAATCCCTTGATGGAGGGGAAAGTCATTTCCAAGCTGGGTGAAAGACATTTAAACTTAGAAAGGAGGGTCCAAATAGAAAATTTCATTTTATACTTTGTAAGAGAGGTAAAGGATACATGAAAGACATTAGGCATGAAAGGGGGAGGTATTTGGTTGAGTGAATGCTTATTAGAGGCAAGAAATAAAGAAGCTTGGTTCTTTAAAAAATGATGGAGCTCGAATAGAAAGGTAACAGTCTGCACTAGTTGTAGAGGAAATGTTGCATGGTTTAACCTAGTGGTGAAGAAGACTAAGTAGCGAGCATTCCTTCAATCACCGGAGTTGGTGGGAAAAAAGGGTAGGGTTATGATGGTGATGATTTTAGAAATATGGATATGGTAATTTCTTGTGTTGATCTAAGATCGGAGGAAAATATGATTATAATGGAGGAAACAAAGAAACCCAGTCTCATCTTAACACAACTTCAATTGAGCCTTGGCCTTCTTACGCCATTAATGTTAAATAAGGCACTACACTTCAGATCGAATTCATTATTATAGACGACTCTTACCTCTCAAGATTCAAGTACTTATAGAGAGCTCTAATGGGTCAAATGGGAAAAATGAATATATCACAACCTTTGACGAAGAGGATGCAACATTGGGTTAAAGATAGATGGAAGGATAATGGAGAGGTATAATTTCGTTTGCTTCACACATCTTATTTTCTATACATATTTGCATCAGTTAAAGAGACATAGAGGATCTTGTCGAAGAAAGTTTGGTCATACAACGAAAATCCTCTTTGTTTACAATAATAGATCCGCTGGCATGTGCCGCAAAACCTAATAGAGTGTCTAAAAATCATTGGATTCGGTTAATGTGTCTTCCCCTCCATTTATGGGGGAAGAAGTATTTAAAGAAGTTGGAAACAAGTGTGGATAAATCATCAAAATAGAGAATGTAACGAAGGTTGAAGAAGAACTTTAATGGGAAAAACTATATGTTAAATAGAGAGACAAGCTTCCGACTAGGGTCATAATCAGGGCATGTGACTGGGTATTTAAAGTAGTGGTGATGATTGAATTGTTGTCATGTTATTACGGTGGTGAAGGGAGTAGTGTAGCAGAAATTGGAGAGACAGGATTAAAGACAAATGTCATGACTTATGGGTTTATGGTGAGTGGTAAAGACATGGAGGAATGTAGCATAAAGGATAGTAATGAAAGAAAAGGGTGATAAACGTTGAAGGGGATGGTGAGTGATAAGGACAACGAGGTTGTTCAAGCCATGGACAATCAAAGTCAGGCCACTTAAGTGGAAGCAAATGGAGCATTTAAGTTATCAAAAGGGAATTGATTCATTCCGGCAAGCAATGGTACTTCTAGAAAAGGAGGAAAGGAGTGAGGGAGAAAGGAAGGATATGGGACATGAGAAGAAGTAAGCAGGGATGTCTGAAGGCTATCGGGACAATAAGATATAGGGCATGGTGAGAAAGCATGGGGTATAGGAAGTAAAATAATAAGGGGAGTTCTTTATGGAAAAGATGACAACACTTCCCATGTGGGAGGAACCAAAGGAGGGAGCCTTTAAATAAATGGATTTTGAGTGCTGGAGAAGGTAATAAAAGATGGTTGAGGTGATAAGATATGGCCCACTTTAGGAACAAGGAGCGAGTGCGTGCAAATACCTACTAGGAATTTTGTTAATGTTGAGGATATATGAGGGGTGATTTAGCTGAAAATGCTCGCCCATAGGGCATACTGGATTCAACTGACACTACGCCTTTATCAATTAGCGAAGCCGAAATAGATGAAATAGCACATGAAGGATCTAGAACAGGGAGTGGACAAGTTGAGATGGAGGAATGTGGAATTTTTATCTCGTAGGAATGGCCGAGAATAAATGAGAAACCCCAAATATCAGGGAATAAAAGGGTGGGGTCTCCCACATGTTCTATGTTAGAAAAGTCGAATGATAGGGGAAATAAGGTCATTTCTTCCAATGAATCTCGAGGGAATCTTGGAATAATTACACATAAAGATGAATGGTTGTACAAGTGGGTTCCATCATTGGAGAGGTATTTTAAGTAGTAAGTGGTGGATTCGATCCCACTAAAAAATGGCGGCCAAATTATTGCTAAAATGAAAAATCATGGGGTAAAGTCAAGAAATTAAGATCTATTTTAAACTCCGAAAAGTTGTTACAATAGGATTTTTTAAGGAAAAATAATAAATCTAAAGGGAAAAATGTTAAGCAGAGGTCAAAATGGCAAGGCGAGGACAGTAAAGGAAAGATGGTAAATGACAGAGGCAATGGGAATTATGAGGAAAAAACTTTGGATCTTATTTTGGCTAAGGAAAATGTTTAGATTAATTCTTTTAGTCAAGTTGGGGAGGAAAGTAAGGAATAGTGGACGAATGGGTTGCATCGTAGATTAGATTATGGGGAGACGAGTCGGATGGGAGATCTGGAGGGAGAGAAATGTGGCAGGTGGTCAGAAAGTGAACATGTGAATAAAATAGATATCATGGTAGACAATGAAAATGCAATAAATTATATCATAAGGGGCTATTCGGGGTTTAACACAGAAGAGTCGAGTGGGATGGAAGACAAGGGAAAGGGAATTAATTTTATGAAATTAAATAATTCTAAACTGTGGGTAGAAATTGAGGCTCCATGTTAGGAGGAAGATTACGGGGAACGGGGGGAGGAGGAGGAGGGGTGGGTAGAGGACCCAAAGGGATAGGTGGAGAGTATAATAGGGGGATTTTTTAATATTTCGGGGTAGAATATGAGGGGAGTTAAAGTAAGGTCTTGTGCTTATTTGAGAAAATCGAAAGATGTGGGACGAGAAAAATATGGAGACATAGACTACGTAGCTATCACCCTAGGTCGAGGCCTTCTACTGCATGTCCGCAACCTTTGCACACTAGGCCGTAATCTTAAGGTCTCATAAGTCCTTGGACATGTCCCCTAACCAAGGTCTTTCACTAGATTCAATTATCGATCGTGACCTACCATACAACCACGACCTTTTAAGGTTTTATGGTCATTACAACCTCTCCAACTTAGGAAATTTTATCCAAGGAATTTAATGACTTAAAAGCAAAAATCTAATTTATACCTTGTAATAAATGTGGGTTTCTCTGATGACAGACTCCAGCTCCCAGGTTTCATTTTCCGTGGCCAGGTGTGTTCATAACACTTTGACTTGATAAATTCTATTTGACCTCAATTGCTTTTCCTTTCATTCTAAAATATGCACCGCTGCCTCATCATAATCCATATCTTCACGAATCTCAATAGGTTCATGGTGGATTACATAAGCATAATCTATAATATAGTTCTACAGTATTAAAGCATGGAACGCATTGTGCATATGGGACAAGTTTGGGAGCAAGGCCGATCTATACGAAGTCTTCCCAACTCTTTCAAGAACCTTAAATAACCCAATGCACTGCGGGATCGGTTTACCCTTCTTTTCAAACCTCATAAATCCATTCCAATGGGAAATTTTAAGGAATGCATAATCTCCGGCCTTTAGGTCCACATTTCTTCTATTGATATCATACTAACTCTTATGTTTGCTTTGAGCACTTTGTAGACTTTATTGGATTAATCTTACCTTGGTCACGACCTCTTCCACTAATTTCGATCCAAGTAATTATCTATCTCCCACATCATTTATAGGGCCATCTTAAAACTCTCTTAATAACTATTGTTGTACACAATCTCCACTAAGGGTAGGTGGTCATCCCAAATGCCATGGAAATCTGACACACATGCCCTCAACATATCTTCAAGTATTTGATTAGTTTTATCTGTTTGTTCATTTGTTTAAGGATGGAAAGATGCATTGAAGTCCATCCATGACCCTTTAAAATATCTTCCAAAATCCTAAAGTAAATCTAGGGTTGGGTCAGATATAGTCACTAGAACTCCATGGATTCTTACAATAACCATGATGAAAAGTTTGGCTAACTGGTTAACATTGTTCATGGTCTTAACAATCAAAAAGCGCACGAACTTGGTAAATATATCTACAATAACCCAAATGGAAACCATCCCTCTTTGAGTCTGCTGCAGTCTAACTATAAAGTCCATGGAGATGTTATCCCACTTTTATTCTGGGATGGGAAAGGTTTGCAATAGCCCACTTAGTCTCTTGTTCTAGGCCTTAGCTTATTGGCATATTGAGCATTTGGCCACAAACTCCGTGGTATTTCTTTTTATGTTAGGCCACCCTAAATTGTCCTTCAGATTTTGGTACATTATAGTGCTTTCGGGGTGAGTTACAAAGGATGACAAATGTCCTCCTCACAATACCTAGGCCTTGATTACGTCATTCAGTGGTACACAAATGTTTTACCCAAATGGCAAGGTTACATAATTATCTATCCTAAATATTGACTATTCCCCCTTTTATACCAATCCATGGATTTTTTGGACTTTAGGGTCCGTGGCCTATGTCGCCTGTATCTTTTCAATAAAACTTTGCTCAATCGTCAATGCCCTAACACTACACCAAAATGGTCAAATTGACACCGTTCAGCCAACCCGCCTGATCACGATCAATGACCGTAATAAAAAAACACGCATTTTTTGTCAAATCTAGGATCATCGGATTGGAGACGAGCAACACCGAGTTAGCTTGAATGGTGGACTCGCATAATGTGAAGCTATCCCGTTAGGAGGCAACGGTCCAAGATATATTCTCATTCATTAAGCGTTCGTTGGGCAAAAATCGTAAGGGGAAAGGGAAGGAAAAGGTGGTGGTGGTGGAGGAGGTGCAGGAGGACGAGGATATGGACCTCGCTGATTCATCGCTGACATGTGCGGACTCTGATGATCCAGTACCCTATTTGTCTCCCTTCGATATACCGATGCCGACACTTGGTTGGCTGAGCGTGTTTATAGATGACATATTTGATGGCCAGCGGATAGGGTGGGGGTTGAGGGACCCGAATACCATTCAGGGTATGCCAGTTCATGGACGTTTGCTTCAAGATATCGAGGTCAAGGTGCTCATCACGCATGTGATACCCGGGAAGGAGAAATCCCCATTGTGGTTGCGCGAACAATGCGGCACAATGCATATTGCTTGGTGTATTAATTCTTATATCGTGTGTCCTACTCATATCCTCAGACCGACCCCGGACATGTAATGACAATATTTGAATTGAATTATTTTAAGTTGTTACATTTGAATTATATTTGGATTAAATCGTGATGCATATTGTGTTGAATATATATTTGCATTATCTCTATTTTATTTGGATATATGATGTTTGAACAGGTACAACGTTGCCACTGGGTAATGGCAGTGGCCATACTGGCCAACATATTTTTTTTCAATTCTGCCCAGAATTGTCACGGTCATTGACCATAACAAGTTCGCAACAACAAACGTCGTCACCCCCAGACTTGTCACGGTCATTGGCCTTGACAAGTTGGACTTGTCACAATCAATGACCGTGACAAGCCGACAGATTTGGTGGAGTGTAAGACTTTCGTAGCCAATACAAACTATGATCTCAATCCCCATTTCATCCAAATATCTAATGAATTGTTCTCGATTAATAACCCTCAAGGTGCTAAGGTAACCTTTCCTACTAAGAGTGTCGGCCACTATGTTGGCTTTTTCGGGGTGATAATTAATTGAGCAATCACAATCTTTGATTAATTCCAACCATTTGCATTATCTCATGTTCAAATCTCATTAGGTGAAGATATAAGTCAAACTCTTATGATCCATGAATATCTCACAAGTCTCTGCATATAAACAGTGTCTCTAAATTTTCAAGGCAAACACTACTATAACTAGCTCTAAGTAATGGGTGGGGTGGATCTTATTATAAGGACTAAGCTGCCTAGAGGCATAAGAAATGATCTTTCCATTCCGCATCAATACACATCCTAGGCCACGACATGAGCCATTACCGTAGATTACATAGCCTCCTCCATCCTTATGTAGATCTAATATGGGCGTTGCCACTATTTTTTCTTTTAAATTTTGAAGACTCTCCTCACACTCTGTAGACCATAGAAATTTCTTATCTTTATGCATTAGCTGTGTCAGGGCATGGCTACCTTGGAAAATCCTTCCACAAACCTCCAATAATAACCTTTTAGGCCGAGAAAGCTTCTAACATATGTTACTGCAGTTGGTTTCTCCTAGTCAACGATGGCTGCAACCTTTCTAGGGTCCACGTCAAGTCCATCCTTATTCACGATATGGCCGAGGAAGGCAACCTCATCGAGCCAAACATTCCTTATAAAATTTATCATATAGCGTCTCATTCCTAAGAACCTCAAACACTCCGATGAGGTGTTACTCATTTCATTACGCAGTCTTAGAGTAGACTATATCATCATTAAAAATAATCACAAATTTATCCAAGAGGGGTCTAAACACATTATTCATCAAATCCATAAAAGTAATCGAGGCATTTGTTAACCTGAAAGGCATCACCACAAACTCATAATAAACATACCTGGTTTTAAAGGTCGTCTTATGAATATCCTCATTCCTAATATTAAGCAGGTGATAACACGATTGAAAATCGATCTTAGAGAATTATCTAACATCCTTCAATTGATCAAAAAGTTCATTAATCCTAGGCAAATGATATTTATTCTTCACAGTCCTCTAGTTCAACTTCCTACAGTCTATACATATTCTTATAAACCCATCATTCTTCTTTACAAATAGCATCGGGTCACCCCAAGGGGAAGTGCTAGGCTTAATAAAGTCGTGGTACAATAAATCTTCAAGGTTCTCCGTTAGTTCTTTCAACTCCATGGGGGTCATCCTATATGGCTCCTTAGAACTAGTCGTGACCTTTGGAAATTGATCAATGGTAACTCAATTTCTCTGTCTATGGAAAACCTTAGCAATTCTTAGAGGAATACTTTACTATAGTTCCCGGCTACTGGGACATCTGCTAAAGTGGCCATGGTCTTGTCAATATCGTCAACATAAACTAGGTATCTACGGCACCCTCCGTTGATCAACTTCTTATCCCTCAAGGATGATATTAAAACGACTTTCTCTTGGGGATTTCTCCCATGAACTTATCTTGGCCTTCCCAAGTTTACATAAGATAATCTCTTTCATAGCACAAACTATCCTAAAGCAATATGTGGACAACCTAACATTCCAAAGATTACATCAAAATATTCCATTATAAGGGAATTAGTCATACCGCAAAAGACTTTTCTCCGATCTCCATGACACATCCCCTATAGATGGTCACGGCCTCACATGATATCCCTACGACGATGTTAATTACTAAATGAGGGTTCAAGGTCTTCAGTATATTCTTTATTTGTGTGAAAAAAGTTATGCATATAAAGTGTGTGTGGCATCGAAATCAAAAAGTACTTAGGCATTTTTATTATCAATAGTAAAAGTACCCACTATCAGGTTCTCGGCTATCTAATCTTCCTTGGAATTAAGGGCAAAGACTCTGCCTGAGGCCCACAGCTTGTCTGCATCCTTCTTTAGTAGTTTGAAGTCCTTTACCTTATGGCATGGATATCCAAAACTATAACATCTCATCCCCAAAGGGAAAGCCTTAGAAAAATTCACATTCATACTATAGTTAAAGCATGTAACATCCACGATGTCAACCTTATCCTAATTATTTTCCTCTACATCCCTCTGATTAGGCCTTGACTTTTGAATATGCTGTTGTGGTTTCTCTTCTTTCTTTCCCTCGTTTTCCCCTTTCTCTTATCTCCTTCGGCCTTTAGACCATCATCAAATTCTTTCTCTATGATCTGAGCTAACCCACTAGCTCAGTGTAGGTCCGCAGCCTCAACCCCACCACCTTGCTGCGAAGTCCTCTCTTTAAACCCCTCTCAAACTTCTTAGATTTGTTTTCTTCAATATCAATAAGGTAGGGGAAAATTATGACAATTTCGTGAAATTTGTTTCCTATTCGTCTACAGACATGTTTCCTTGATTTAATTTCATGAACTCACTTTCTATCTTATCCCTAGATGCGAAAAGGGATTATTTATCCAAGAAAATATCCTTGAACCTATCCCAGTAAATGGTCTCAACGTCTGCTCCCAGTTATGTCCTTTTGACCATAGACCACTAGTGATCTGCCTCGCCCTCAAACATAAAGGGGGAAAAAGACACTTTCTACTCTTTAGTGCAGTTCAAGATCTTAAAAATGTTTTTAATCTTCCTTATTTAAGTAATGACTTTTACTGCATCAAGATATCCTTTACTTCTTAAAGTACTCCATAATGCAGGGCACTGGCCTTTCCTCAGTTGCCATTGTAGCCATCACCCTAGGGCTTCCTCAAATCCAACTACCATCTCAAGAACTATGTTGGGGACAATAAGTTCCACGGCCTCATTATGAGGAGTTTTTCCTCGAGCTCTTCTTCCATTACATCTTGCCACACTGGTTCCTAGCAAGAATCACACACGTATAAGTCTAATATTCTATATCCAGGTCTTATAGATAAGACTAACTATTCTATTTATTTTTAACTCCCCCAAAGTTTCCTAAGTCGAACATCCTAATACCATTTGTAATGTCCCGGGGCCTATCATATTCAGTCGTCGATGTATTGTCACTTTTGTTTGCGGGATTTTAAATGTAAATGATAGGGAAAATCTTATACATAGTTGTAGCCTATTATGAGGCCTTGGCCTCTACATCAGAGTAAGAAAATTCATAGTAATCACAAATTAATAAAACACGATACCAGACAAATCATCAATATAAGTACTTGATTTAGCATAATAGCATTAAATATCTCCTAATATATGCCATAAAATAAACTTTTCTCTCATATAAATCTCTTATAAAATTCCCTAACTCTTTGAATACAACTTATAGTGAAATTTAAATGAAAACTCCTAAATGAGCTCTCTGTAAAGTTACACTTTGTGATCTCTGTCCACTCTGTGACCTCAATTAATACGAAAGGGATGAGCTCCAATAGCTCAACAAGGGTTAAGTCAAAGGTCCTTAGCCACTTCCCAGTGTTAGTATAAAAAAGGGCAAAAGATATACAATGATGTATATAACAACGAAATAGTAAGGGATGAATGTGAAATATAAGCAATAAGGAAAGCAAAGCATAGTATTTCCCAACCCCTAGGATTCCCAAATGACCTATGGCTCAATATCCTAAAGGTTCCAACTCCCTAACTTCCCCCATAAATTAATCTCCCATTGTCCACCCTCTTAGTTCATGGCACATATTTTTAAATCCCTGGACTACTTGAACTTCATCGTCATACTGTATATGGTGATAATAATAGAATAGTAACTATAATAAAAATAAAGTTTCAGGCGAAAAAACATAACTTTATTCAAACAGGATGTAACTACGCCTTATTAAATTATTTGAGTTCTCATATAACAGAAGTAAAGGGGGACTATTAGGGTTTCATAAGTTAATAAGTAGTAGTGAATATATTCCATTGTGAATATATTCCATTCTATGTTGTTGTCTTTGCTAGTTACTTCCCATAAATACGTAATTGAAAATGTCTTCCACAATAAAATGAATAAAAGTCCATAGGGGCGAGGGGTATATCTCCTTTTTCGAGTTCACTTTCCATATGGAAGGGAAACTAATAAGAAAAACTATGCCAAGTAGATAATTTTTTCTCTATAAAAACTTCATAATTCAGAGTTTTGATAGCATAATGAAATGGATCACATGTAATATATCGCAATTTAAAGCAATATAGAGCAATATGAAATATTAACGGTAGTGAATAATGGCATAATGAGATATGTTGATATTTATAAGGATAATATGGTGATTATAACCAGATAAGTGCTATCGAGTCATAAAGATAAGGGCTCAGTCTTTTCCATAATAGTATACCCCATAATTATCGATTATAAATACTTCCAATGTGTAAGAATGCACTTATAATAACATTAACTCAAAATATTCGTAGAATAATCAATCAAAAATCTTTGGATATAAAGTAATACTGCTGAGCGCAACACTTAAGAGTGGCATCCATATGGTAAGCAAATGTAGGCACTTAAACCCTGAGTCCTACTAACCAAATAACAGTCCCATGGATATAACGACAGTCTATTCACTGAATTATAATGTACACTACTGGGGTTTTAATGAAACCATCTCGTGTTTATGAAATCATTATTTTACTGAAATCACCGGTTGCTGGAATCATAGGATTTGGGCTTTGTTATATAAAGATTTGAATCAATATTTAACGTGATTTGTGAACCACAAAAGAGTTCATAAATGAGAACATCAATTTAGGGACTATCACATAGTGATACAAACAATTGTAATGATTCAGGGTATAAGATAGAAATAATATTGAAATAGAAATCACCTATTTCTCAATTTCAAGCTTAGTTTTGTATGATCTTCTGGTACAAATGGGTAAATCGGGGATTCTGAATCACGTATATAGTAAATGTTTAGGGTATGGTAAATAAATAAGGACCTAAATAACGTTGGGAGTTTATAAGTAATTTATTTAAAAATAAAAATTGTATGGGGCATTTGTATAATTATTAATATTTAAATTTAATTATTTTACTAAGTTGCATTCATCTTTGGGATTGGTGATAACATAAATTTATGTTGTATTTATAAAAATAGGGTTTGGATTTAAGTTTTGGGGGTCATTTTCAATAGTTTAAACATTCAAGGGGTTATGTGCATTTAAAAGTTTAGTTTTTAATTCTTTAAACTGTTTTCATTGGAAAATGCTTTCTCTGAAACCAAACAAGAAAATCTAATATACTATTTTGACTAGGAAAATAAAATAATAATTTTGGAAAAAAAATCAGAGGTATCTGATTGGAGATGAACCCTCACGCGCTGGATCATATCCCACCCGCCCGTGGTTTTGACCTCACTCTTTCGCATGTACCACACATCATCTTCAACCTTTGACTGTTTGAGTTTACGGTTTTAAAACTTAGACAAATCATTTGGGCCATTATAGAATATCATTTGAGTTGATTGATTCTTGAATAAAATTTGTCTATTTTCTTGAGAGGAAACCAATAATATTGGTTTTAGATTTTGAGGTACACTGTGTCAAGCTATTTGTTTTCTATAAAAATGGTGAAAATTTGACCAAAACATTCGTGGAGATGTGATAACATTCGAATGATGATATGTTTATATTTATATTCTAGGATTAAAAAACGAATCAAACTACTTTTGTTTTATGGATTATGGTTTACTATAACTCTTGAATTTATGCTCTAAAATTTTTAGATTCGTAAAATAAAAACTTTAATTTGGGGCATTAAAGGGTATTGAAACTCAAATTAACTTATACACCTAGGTTCCTTAGACACAGAGCTTGAGTTCTCGCACTTTGAAAATGATTCAAAATCAGGATTATAGATTCCACCATTGAACCGCAAGTTTTAATGGTCGTTTTTGGTATGTAAGCCTTTTCAGTGCTATTCTAATGTTAGAACTTCAATGTAATACCATAAATGTAAGCTATGAATGTGAAAAACTTAACCAAATGAAAAAAAATAGAATTCCTGCATAAAATGATAGAAATACAAATTTGGCTCAACTTTGCTTTGGGATTTTAATTGTGGAGAAGTACATTTTTGCTGTTGTAGTGTGGGGTTTTTATATTGTTATGTGGTAGGAGTTGATTGGTATAGATGGTGGTGGATGTCAACCTATGTTTATTTGACTTTGGGTTTGGGTAACAAGTGAGACGGTGTGGTTACCATTTTAATGCATGTGGTACAAACTGCTTACTGGGATGCCCTGTGTCCAAATATGATAGTGGCTATAAATATAATGTTTAGGGTTTTTGTTTTGGTCCTTGGGTAGTTTATGGGGTCATTTTAAGAATGCTTATACATGTTTTTGAAAGTTTAAGGGTTAATGTGTAATTTCTCAAATTTTGGGGATCATTTTTTATCGATGTGTTTGGTGATTAAGGTTGAATTGTAAGAGTTTTGTATGGGTTTAAATAAGGATATTGTTTTTGAAAATTTTAAAATTTTGTGCATTACTATGGTCATTATCATATTTCTTAGGGTTGTTTTGAGATATTTAACATATATTTGAGTTCCTTGAGGCTTGTGTATTTTCTAAGTCATGGTTTATATATTCCCAAGATAAGTTACTTTATTTGAGGATTCTTTCGATAGTAAAGTTTTAAGGTATATAAGATTAAAAAGGGATACAAGATTTTACGGGTTGTTACATTCTACCTTCCTAAAAAAATTTGTCCTAAAAAATACCTTCAAAGAGTGATGGATAGCACAATTTCATAGAATCTTCAAGTTCCCATGTTGCTTTTGCTCTTCCATGGTGTTAGAAAAGAATCTTCACTAGAGGAATGGCTTTTCGTCGAAGAACCTTGTTCTGAATATCCGTAATTTTAATAGGCTTTTCCTTAAAATCATGAATTGGTTATATCGATACGCCTTCCCATGTAATAATATGGCTGGGGTCAGGTTCATATTTTCTTAATTGTGAGATATGGAAGACATTATATATGTTGGATAATTATGGCGATAGTTTGGAACGATAGTCTACTGGTCCAATACATTTGGTGTTTTATAAAGGTCCAATATAGCGAAGTTCCAACTTTCCTTTCCTTCCAAACCGAATAATTCCTTTTCGGGGGATGCCTTCAAGGATACCTGTCTACTTCAAAATTCCAAAGGATTTCTTCTATTGTCAGCATAACTCTTTTGTCGACAGTGAGAAATTTGTAATCTTTCTTCGATTAATAATATCTATTATGTAGTTTTGCCTATAATTTAGGGTCCAGAGATAACAATTTCTCCATTTTCATTCTGGCATAATGGTGAACGACAGGGTTTACCATATAAGTCTTTATACGGGTTCCCAGAGTGCTGGTTTGATACTGTTGTTGTAGGAGATTTCGATTAATGTTAGATAAATACTTTAATATTTGAATAAGTCAAAAGCACAAAATCTTAACATATCTTCTAGAGTTTGAATTACTCTTTCATATTGTCCATCCATTTATGGGTGAAGGGCAACGCTTTAGTAAAGTTTTGTTTCCATGGATTTATGTATTGCTTGCCAAAATCTTCTAATGAAACTGGGGTCCTGGTCAGATACAATTGACAGTTGTATTCTATGGAGTCTAATAATTTCGTAGATATAAATATCACTTACTTGTTGGAAAGAATCAGTTGTTTTTGTTCATAGAAAATGGGCTGGTTTGGTAATTTAATCGACAATGACCCACATTAAATTCTGACCTTGAGATGTTTTAGGCAATCCACTAACAAAATATATTTTAATATGGCCACATTTTCACTATAAAATAGGAAGTGGTTGCAATAATCCTCTAGGATGTTGACGTTAAATTTTTTACTTGTTGGCATGTAAGATATTTTGTCATAAAATTGGCTACATTTTGCTTCATCCCTTGCCACTATTATTTTCATTTAAGATCGTAATACATTTTGGTATTGCTCAGATGAATCACAAATTTCGAATGATGAGCTTCACTTACTATTTGGCTTCATAAAGAGGGTTTAACGGTACACATAATCAAGTTTTAAATCTCAATACTTTTCTAGGATATAGGACCAATCTTTCTCTTTTTTATTATCCTTCAATCTTTGTTGTTCACTTTTCATGTAAAACATCATTCAATTGTTGTTCCAAAATTTTCTTTTAGAGGATTGGATAAGCAATGATAATTCTAAGAATAATTGGAATTTACAAAGTTTCTCTCTATAAGTTATACTCTCCCATAGTTGTTATAAATTTAAACATACCATTGAATTTCCCTCTTGACTTCCGGCTTAACGGATCAAAAACTACATTACCTTTACTTCAGTGGTATTATAAGTTAAATTTATAATCACCCAAAAATTCAATCCATCGTCGTTGTTGAAGATTTAAATCTTTATGGGTGAATATATAATTAGGACTTTTATGATGTGAGAATACTTGAAATTCTTCTCCATACAAATAACATCTCTAAATTTTCAATGCGAAAACTATTGCGGTTAGTTCTAAATCATGTACTAGGTAGTTATGCTCGTGAAAATTTAATTGACGTGACCCATATTCCTTCTCTTCTCCTCGTTTCATAAGTACACATCCTAATCCTTATAGTGAGGCGTCAATATATACATCGTAACCAATATTACTAAAGAGAATAGTAATGATTGGGGTAGTGGTCAATTTTTCTTTAAATGTGTGGAATGCTTGTTCAGACTTTTAGATTAAGCAAATCAAACATCCTTTTGGGTTAACTTCATTAATGATATGACAATTTTCGAAAATACTTCTACAAACTAGGAAGAATAACTTGCGAGCTCGAGAAAACTCCGAATTTCCATAACACATGTGGGTTGTTTCCATTTTGTAACTACCGCGACTATTGTTGGATCTACCCGTTTACCTATCTCGGTAATCACAGGCCCTAGAAAATTCACTTCTCTCATGAAAAAATCAAATTTTCTTTTTGCGTAAAGTTGGTGTTGTCATAAAGTTTCTCATACTGTGAGCAAGTGTTCAAAAAAGTCTTATTTATTCTTTGAGTATCTCAAGATATCATCTATAAAGATAATTATAAATTGATATAAGAAAGATTGAAACATTCGATGTATTAAATCCATGAATGCTGCAAGTTCATTTATTAATCCAAAGAACATTACAATTAATTTTAAATGACCACACCAAATTCAAAAAGCAATTTTGATTTTGTCTTCTTCCTTAACACAAAGTTGATGATAATTGGACCATAAATTAATTTTTGAAAATATTTTCGATCCTTGAAATTGATCAAATAAATCTCCCATCCAAGGCAAAGAATATTTATTCTTGATGGTTACTTGATTTAGTTTTCTATAGTCAATACATAAATGAAACATTACATCTTTCTTTTTTCAAATAATGTTGGTTGTCCCCAAGGGGACGTCTTGTGTTGTATAAAACCATTCTTCAATAATCCATCAAGTTGAGTTCGATGTTCTCGCTATTGTACGTGTGCCATATAATAAGGAAATATAGACATCGAAGAGGTATTTGGTAATAATTATATGGTAAATTCTAATTTTCATTATGGAGGTATACCGGGCTATTCTTCAGGAAATACGTCATTATTTTTATCCAAAATAGCGAGAGATAATGAAGGAAATTTTTCGTGAAGTTGGGAAACAATTGAATTGGAGGGATTCTTCCCTTGAAAATAAAATAAAGTTTGATGAGGGTTCCTGAACATTACTAACTTTTTATGGCAGTCAATATGAGCAAAGTTTGGTGATAAAACGTCCATTCCTATAATCAAGTCGAATTCTTTTATGTCCAAAACTACCAGATCTACTACAAAAATTCCAGTCCTGATTCTTACGGTACATTGTTTACAAACTTAGTGAAAACACCGATAGCTTAAGCAGGGATGGTCAATAACAAAATGTTTGTTTTTAAATTTTCAATTTTATTGAATAAAAACTTTAAACATATTAACCTAACAAAAACTTGAGCGCCAATATTAAACCTTTGTTGTGAAAAAATGATTTACCCAATTTTGGATTTTTAACCTAAAACATACATCTAATTGATAAACAGATAAAATAAATATATAAACCACACAACATGTCGATGTACGAGGAAAAATCACAACGAGAAAACCCTCGGACAGCCCAGCTAAACAGATCACTATAATAAGATTTTACAAAAGACAGACATTAGACATACACAACGACACGTGACCCTCGTAAACCTTGAGGCTCTTCTATCTTCGACCTCTTCTCTATAATGCAACGTAGGAGTCCACCCAAGGAAGCTTCCACAATGTGTGAATCCACACACTCCTCAGTATTCACCGATAAGGCTCTACAACTATCTACAGAGTCAGAACACGTTTGTTCACCACTACACTGTAAATCAAGTACAAAGTCCATCGAATGAAACATTTTCTCTATCCAGATGATGAAAATCAAACTTTGGTGCCCACAAACGAAGATCTCAAAGCATAAGAACAATGAAACAAGGATATTTAAACAATTGTGGTGAAACTAGGGCTTGGGAACTTTTGTAAACAGATGGGAAAACATTTTTTTTCCAATAGTTCTTAAAAGCCATTATGCCTATAAATAGTGAAACACGAATTTCTAGGCGATGGATTTCTTCAAATGAGATCATAGGGTTCGTTCGAACTAAATACTTATCTCGTTCAAACGAAATCTACTCTCGTTCGAACGAACGAGCAAGGTCGTTCAAACGACCTTCTAACGAGTTTCTAAAGGGTTGTCTATCGTTAGACAAAGAGACCCCGCTTAATGTCCGTTCTAATGAAGATCTATATTTATTCTAGTTAAATCTCAACCTCATTCGAACGAAACCTTCAATTCATTCTAATTACATTACACACTCATTCAAATGAACTCAAAAATATTTTTCTCTAAAAAATATTTTAAAAATAGTTCCAAACATTTTGTTAAAGAAATCACCTAAAATAAATTTTCAAGGATCATAAATCTAATGCATTTATACATGCGAGATCCTCAAAAACACGGAGACAAACTTGGAACGAAATACAACCCGATATGTAATCTTTAAACCTTTGTCGGTGCATCTTCATCTGACACGTCATAGGATTACAAGTTTAATAATACAAAACCTAACCTATGACTCAAATGTTTTGTTCAAAATTTATCCAATTATAAATTAAATTACTCAATTGAAAATTTGTCCTTACAAATCTCCCCCATTCGCTTATTCCAGGATAAAACCAAAATAAAAATACCTATGGACTTTCAAGCTCTCTAAAAGACTTAATTCACAATCCTAAAAGGAAAAAAGTATTGACATTCGACAGACATATGCGCTGAGTAGCTTTGCTCGCTTGAAAAACTTTACTGCATATTCCAAACCTGAATACTTAAACACGCCTTCAAATTCAAAGAGAATATAAAAAGTATAAAATATTCATAAGAATAAAATTCTCCTACGTCTAACAATCTCAACCTAGCTAAGACGTTTCCTCCTAGGATAAAAATATCTTAATCATGAAAGGAAAGGTACCATTTCTCCTCCTTTTGTTCAGGAATACACAAAGTTATAATGTATAAAGCTATTTCTCCCCCCATAAACCAAATATCTCCCTAAATGTGTGAACATATGATACCAAGAGAAATCATGGAAGCAGGAATAATATCATGCAACGGTGTAAAGTGCAGCAAAACATAAGAGGGAAACAAAAGTAAAAATAATCCATATAATGATTAATTAATATGAATATAGATGCAAGTATGATATCTACTTGAATACACATTAAAGCATGATATATCAATGCAAACAAGCAACAAGAGATACCAATATGATCATATATCATGCCAAGTATAATCTAGAGATAAATCATATGGCAAAAATGGATTAAAAGCAAACGCAAAGACTCAAATAAAATGATACCATATATATAAATATTCAAACTATACCAATGACATAACGATACACACACACACACATATATAAACAACCACAAAACTCGACACAAACATATGAGCATTACACACTAGCATAGTATCGACATGTCTAAACATTGGGGATGGAATGAATGGGTACGAACTAGAAAGAGAAGAATTATGACCCAATCACTCAAAAATGTTCAAGGAGTTCTACTTGACTACAAAACTTTATCAAACTAAGATTTAACATCAAGTGATAGGATAAAGTTAACTCTATGAACAAACAAGGACAATGCGCATAAGCCTGGAATATTGATGATTCAACAAATCAATAGTATCATGATATGCTAAGTATAAGTAGGATTCATTGTACAACCTCTTTATATTCAACTATAACACCATCAAAAGCTAAACACATATCATATTTTCGTTTCACTCAATTCTCTAGAAGCTATAACTTTTGTAAATAAAACAAAAAAACTTGTTGGACTTGTTAATGTTTCTATTTATATTGCCTCTAATCTTTCATTAAGCTCTTGCCAATGGTGTCTTTCTCACAAAGGAGATTTTCTCCTTTCGTAGCACATTCCCGAGCACCCTCATATTTTCAATGAAAATCAAACAATCTCACGGGCAACACTTCTTATATGCACAAATTCCACATAGTCACAAAATATGTAAATAATAAGATTGATAGGAGAACATGTCACATAGCTCAAATATAACATGTGATGTTAAAATTCAAAAGAGCTCGTGCATGTATGTGCAGAGGCATAACAAAGTAATTCAATAAGCTAATCAAAGTCAAAACAACTCCATGCAAGCACGATTAAGAACAATCAAGCATTGACAATCATAACCAAATGTCCTAATCACGTGGAGAACATGTAATTAAGTGGATTCAAATACCCCAATATGCCACATAAAATGTGTAAAACTAAACTATACATAAACCAAAAAAATATTTTTGAGTTTAAAAAAAAAATACCAATATAAAAAAAACAAAAGACAAACAAAATCTTTTTATATTTTTTTTTAATATGACCTAATAAATGAACAATCAAAACAAAAAACTCAAATAACAAACAACTAGCAAACACGTATATCCTGAAGTATAGAGGCGAGTGAATAGTCATGAATATTTCATATCTGCGCCCATTATCTTTACGCATTCTAGCACTTTTTGCGTTTCTAATTCCTATATTTATGCTTGTTAACCGACAACCGCGGTTTTGGATGTGTGTATATATATATATATTCTTTGCCGGGCTTAATTGAGCTTTTGCAGGTATTGGAACGCTTAAAGTGAGGATTTATTGCGTTTAGAAGAAGTTTTGTCTTCGGATACTACTTCAGGGTTTGAGACATTTCACACTTTATCTTCAGCTCATTGGAATTCCATAGTATCCTAGTTCGTCGAGGCTTCGTGTGGCCGTAAAGGGCGGGTCGTTTCGAGTTCGAACAAAGAAGATATTGTCGATTCTGTGTAACACCCTTTTGTCCCCTTTTTATGAACCAAGTGCATAAAGAAACAGGGGATCGGTTGACCGGATCCTAGCCATCGATCGACCGATGAAGAAGAAATTGGCCTATGAAGGATGCAATGGGTTTTAACCTGAAGAACCGGTTGATCGGTCCCCCCTGATTGCGGTCGACCGGGATTCGCAGCATTTTGACACGCTTTTTCCTTTTCATTTCTTTTCCTTTTATTTTATTTGTAACTTATTATAAAAGATGAATTTTATTTATTTTGGAAAATATATTGAATTTTAGGTTAGTTTAGGTTAGAAGGAAAGGTTTGTTGGGTGGAGCTTCTCTCTCATAGGTTTTGGGTTATTTGGATATTGTAATCACTATTCGTCATCTTCTGCTTTTATTTAACTTGTATTTTCTTTCGTTCTTCCTTTGGTTTTCCTTCCCTTGCTTTGTAGTGTAGATTTATTGCTTTCTTTAATTTCTTGACTTTATTTCTTTCTTTAAATACATGTCATTTACCATGCTTTCTAGCTAACTTAAATTATGTTGTGATTAATGAAACTCACCTTGGATTGAATGTGTTGCTTTGCTGTGGTGATGGGTTTTATGTATCAAATTCGATTGGGTTATTCTTATTATTATGCCTAGGAGATTTAACGGGGTATATTATGTATGCTCCGTATTTACGACCTTGTGTGTATAATTTTCGGGGTATTTGTTGATGCCAAAATCATATTAGGCTTTTATGTGAATTTAAGGGGTGACAATTCTAGATTCAATCTTACTAAATTCCTAGTCCCATGTAACCATTTATACACATTAAATCGAGGTGAGGCATTTTAGTCGCAACCTAGAGCTTTTATTCCTTTTATAATTCTTAGTTTAACTTCCACGCCTAGATTATCTTTTCTTTTGTTAACAATTATCTGTTACACGTTTATTCGAGCAGTATTAAATCAATATAATTTAACAATTAGTCTCTGTGGATTTCGACACCCAGACTGGTTGTTATACTCCCTTAAAAGAGTGTAGCCAATAGTTTAGATTTTTGCACATTGGTGGGAGCCGATCATAACGACCTACGTATATCTTTATACACTTGTGTTGCGATTTTCCCCTACTATCAAAATGGCACCACTGTCGGGGACTTGATTATTTTAGAATTTAATTGATTTAGCATTTAGTAGCATTTTCTTTCTATTTGTATTTTTTGTTAACAATTTTTGTATGGCTTCTACATTTGAGTGCCAAGAAATGCTTCAATTTTCCGGAGCACATCCCTCTATGAAATTTTCCATCTCGAGCCTTCTTTGGGGTAAACATTACTTATTCCATTCCTTTTGGTAATCGTAATGATAATTCTCAAAATTCCCCTACACCTATGACTTACATCGTATTTTAATTGAGTATTCACACAACTCTAAGGCCCTAGTTACCCATCTATTCATTTCAGTAGTTAAGCTATCTCTAACGTACTTGCATACTCCTTAGAAGTGATGTTTACTCTCTTCGTAACTCAAATCCAAAATTCCCGATGCACTACTCGATCGGTTCATTCTCATCGGTCCATCACTTCAAATCTCCCACTCAATGATTATAACGGACCCCCACTATACACCTACAGGTACTCTCTAAGTCCCTACATAGGTAAAATGTTATCACTAAGTTACCCCTCAAGCGTCGGTAATCGAATACAACTCAACCAACAAAAGAACCCAAAATCAGCCTAGGTCAATCGATCGACCTTGAGCATCGACCGATCGACTCCATCGATCGATCGACATTCAAAGGTCGATCGATCGATCGAGCAGTGACAGATGCAGTTCTTCTTCTCCATGCATTTTTCACCATATTCAATTATCTATCTCATATGATAATCCACCAAACTTGTAATTAATGATACCTAACCATTCCTATGTATACTAGGATAATTTCCAACAAATTAAACATTATAAATCTTTCCAATTTAGCCCAGAATAGTGTAAATCTTCTAATTTATTCAAGTACCATAATATGACATGCTCTTCCCATGTTTCTAATCATCAACCCAGATTTTAATTCGTGCTAACCAACATGATTTCTCTGATTTTCAATCCCCTACAGATATAAATCTAACTACATGCTATTTTTACCCAATCATGCAATTAATCAATTCTTTTTCTCCAAGAATAATCACAAAAATCATTTGTTCATCAATCCTACGCATAGATATTATAACTCAAAATAATTTGCAAATAATTACTTGCCTTATTCAGAGATGATCTGATTTCGTGATTGTTGTTGGTGATTGATTGTCTTTCTCCTCCAATCTTCCTTCCCAACTAGTTTCTGCTATAAGAACCCTTGAATCCTTCACCAATTCTTCCTTAGGCTTTGAGAATTGTTTCTCTCTTCTCTCTAATGACTTTTTTAGTGTTTTTCTCTCCTCTAGCCTTAGCCTCCAACTCTTATAATCTGATTTAGAGTTTGTAAATTCGTAGGTATCGTCATCCTCATGTGCCAAAAGACTAAAACACCCCCGTATTGTCCCGATTTAGCCTAAAAATACCTCGGTACCCGACTAGTACCCCCGGGTATACTATTTTGACCCTTACAGACTTATTCGTGACCTCTAAATTATTATTTGAGTCACTAAAATATATTTCTCACCTCAAAATAGTCTACACATGACTCCCGATGAGACAATAACAAATACACCCATATCACTTGCTATGACGTATATCAAATTCACTATCAATATTTACTATTCACACACATAGTAAATCTCATAATATAATATTAATCAGTCTTTGTCTCTCGATTAATATATAATCCTTGTATTTATTATTTAATCACATTAAATTACGTCACACATGTAATTCAACTAAAATGTATTTTCCCAATTAATTTCTCAATTAATTAAATTATAAATACGTTGAAATACGAGGTATTACATACTTCCCCCCTTACAAAGGAATTTCATCCTTGAAATTAGGACAAGACTGGTACTAAAACTTAGGATCTTTCACCACGCGGCATCCTCTAGTAACCAATAACAAATCATAATAACATAAGAGTCACTCCACTATACACCCGCTAGTGGTACCCATCCGTCTAAAGGTTTAAACACCATAGCGTGAGCCTATCTACAAGCTTGTTCAAACCTTTTCATACTGATATACTCTACCAGTCATAAGGTCTCACCCCAAAAATGGAACATCACACATTGTGCCTCTACCACAACATTCTAATAAGATGATCCTACACATCACTGGCTCTATTGCTTCAATTCTAACGGAAGGCCACACATCACTGACAGCTTCCTGTATTCACCCCCACATGCAACTCCCATCCTGAGGGAAACCACACTGACATCTAACCACTCAGGTCTATTCTCGAAACATCGATTCGTGGCGACGTAAGTCTTATGACATCCAAAAGTTATGTAAAATAGTTTGGGGTTATTCCTCTTTTGCCAACGGACTCTAAATCATGTCCGATCAAAAGTCTAGTTATCCTCTCACTTTGGATCACCCAGAGGGTAAATGATAAGGCTTACCACACAAAAACCTCAAAAGGCACACAATCCTTTACAAAAAGGTACGAGTGTCTATACACAGCTCTACCTATCGGTAATTTCTCCTCCCAATTACCTTACAATTAATAATGCTCACCAATCGCTTTAATAAATACTGTAAATCACCTGTCGTATACTCATCGGCTATAGGTAATGCAACATGCCAAAAAAATGCTATCCCTACAACTTCCTGAAAATCCCTATCAGAGGTGGGATTCAAGGATCTCATCCCCACTTATAATTATATTGGGTGGCACCCTACACCGGTGCAATCCTTCTTTTCAAAGAAGAATAACAATCATTTCATCTCGATCATTCTATTCCACATACTCGAAGGAATTCCTTACCTTGTCCTAATGTTGGCAACCCATCAATGAAATCTTCCATTCTGTGTACATTCCATCACTGGAATTGTTGGCTTAACAAAAAATTTATTCCTATTTACGAGTGGTGCACCCGGAGACAACCTCACTATGTCCCGCTCAACACCGACTTCCACTTATAACATCTTACATTATTGTGATTAAATAATAAATGTGAAGATTATATATTAATCGAGAGATAGAGACTGATTAATATTATATTATGAGATTAACAATGTGTGGGAATAATAAATATTGATAGCAAATTGGATATAGGTCATAGCGAGTGATATGCGCGTAATTGTTATTGTCTCACCGGGAGTCGTGTGTAGACTATTTTGAGGTGAGAAATGAGAAATATATTTTAGTGACTCAAATGATAATTTAGAGGTCACGGATGAGTCCGTAAGAGTCGAAATAGTCAAAATGGTATACTCGGGGGTACTAGTAGGGTACCGGGTCATTTTTGGGCTAAACTGGGACCGTACCAGGGGCGTTTTAGTCTTTTGGCATATGGGGGTGAGAAGACCTACGAATTTTGGAGTGTTTTATCAGCTGATTAAAAGTGGGGTTAGGGTTAGAAACCTCATAACATAAAGGAAATCCACTGGAGAGAGAAGATAGATTATTCTCAAAGCCTAAAGAAGTATTAGTGAAGGATTCAAAGGGTTCTTGCACCACAAACTAGTTGGGAAGGAAGATTGGAGGAGAAAGACAATCAATCACCAACAACAATCATGAAATCAGATCATCTCTAAATAAATCAAGTGGTTATTTGCAAATTATTTTGAGTTATAATATCCATGCGTGGGATTTATGAATAATTGATTTGGATGAATATTCTTGGAGAAAAAGAATTGATAAATTGCATGTTTGGATAGAAACAACATGTAGTTAGATTTATATCTATAAAGGATTGAAATCAGAGGAACCATGATTGTTAATACGAATTAAAATCTGGGTTTATGATTTAAAATATGGGAAGAACATATTTTTAGGGTTCTTGAATAATTAGAGGATTTGAATTATTCTGGGCAAAATTTGTGAAGGTTTATGATGTTTAAATCGTTGGAAATCATCCTAGAGTATGTAGAAATGGTTAGTAATCATTGGTTGCAATGTTGGTGTGTTATCATGAGAGTTGGATAGTTGAAAATGGTGAGAAAAGGCATGAAGAAGACGACCTGTACCTACACCTGCTCGATCGATCGATCGATCGACTGATGAATGTCGATCGATCGACCGATGCTGATTCTGGGTTCTTTTGCTAGTTGAGTTCTAATCGTTTGCCAATGCTTGGGGGGGGGGGACCTTAGGGATGATATTGTACCTATGTAGGACTGAGGGAAGACCAGTAGGTATCTCGTGGAGGTCTGTTATGATCTTTGAGGGTAAGGTTGAGGATAAACCGATTGGGTCGTGCATCGGGAATTATGGATTCGAGTTACGAGGAAGGTTAACGTCAATCCAAGATATATATACAAGTAGGTTAGTGATAGTTAGCTACTGAAATAAATAGAGGGGTGACTAGGGCCCTTAGAGTTTGGGTGAAAACTCATTTAAATATGATGGAAGATAAATCGTAAAATAATAAGTACGGTGAGTATGGGAGAGATATGTATTACATACGAGATTATGGTAATTGGGTTTGTGTGCATACCTATTGATTTATGTTACTACTTAGGGGGTGTGTATACCTAAGGTATACTTGATTTTATTAGGGTCGAGGCGACATTCCAAACTAATACATGAAGATAATAAATGCGATAGTGAGACAACTCGTAATTACAAAGTATGGTGAATATCCGAGATAAATATTATGTATGAGCATGATTATTAGGTTGTGTGTATACCTACTGAATTATATCGATACCTAGGTGTAGAGAATACCTAAAGTATATTTGCATATAATAGGGTCGAGGTAGGATTCTGAACTAATATATGGAAATAATGATTTGGGGTCGTGATGAAAGAGTTTCGAACCAATACATGTATAAAATTTCATGAGTGGGGTCGAGGTGATTTTTTCAAACCAATACATGAAATAAACTTGGTGTCGAGGTGACATTCCGAACCAATCCTTGTCACACCCCACTAAATTCTAGCATCGATCGCCACTAAAACTAAGTTGGGTACGAGTAAATAAAATACCATTCTTAGCATGTGACAGATATGAGACATATAAAATCAATCCACAAGATAAAATAGTTTAATCAATCCCAAATGAAAATATCCAACTATGCGATAAAAGATCCATCACCATGCTGAACTCCAATAATATAAAACTGAATAAAATTCAACTGAATCCATAATGAAACATCTGAATAAAAACCCATAACAACTTTGGAACCGAATGGCCCAACGAAACCATAAACTGAGTCTCAATGTAATTATGAAGGAATGGAAAACTAAACTAATAAGTATAAAGTAAAATAACTCCAGCTGCACCTCTAAGAAAAACTCCAAAGTCCTATGCAGCTTCTCCAAAACTTAATCCTTAAAAGGGTAGTCAATGCACGAGGTCAGAGCCCCAAGCATGAATACATACAGTAGCATTAGACGAGATAAATATCACAATAGTGTATTTTAATTAAACGGAATATAATTAAACGCGATAACACATATCACTAACTACCCTCAATAATTGTTATTCACAAAGCACACCAATATGATTTTAAATATGCTGCAGTCCCAAAGTGCTAATTTAATTAAATTAACCTAAATTATCTTATTTCTCAATTCTTACTTTAATTAAGTATAGCGATCCTCCCGCCTCGGGTGATTTCTCCACTAAAATACACATCCCCTCGTCAAAATGCCAACTGATCCGTTTAAACTGTCGACCCCTACTGATTGAGGAGGTTCCACACACAACATGATATAAAATGTCGGCTGGCCCGTTTAAACTGTCGGCCCTCGCTGATTATGTCGCCAATATATTTTAATACCCGTCTTATTATCTTTGGTATTAATTCTCAATTCTCAATTTCATAATTTTCAAATTACGCCACCCTTTTTCGATGTGAGATCCTAAAAAATACCCCTTAGTTCCATACCTAAAGGTCCACAAAGTACACATACGTCCTATACTACATATAGGATGAATTACCAACATGTATCATGTCCTAGTCTCATGCCTAGGCTAGCGTAATGACGGAAAAGCATACAAATCTGCCCCACCCCGGAATATAAAACCTGACGAATCTACACTAACTAGTCCCATACCTATAAAGCATAAATTATAACTAAGGCCTACACACTAGTCACATAGGTAATAAGCATCCTAATATAGAAGTGAATAATATACTACCCACAAGCCCCTTGTCCCCACGATAGCAAAAGTGACTAAAACAAATCACACAAAACACAATTCAATATGCACAACATAGCAATTTAGTCATAAGGGTCCTAATTTAATTTAAATCCATTACTAACACCGTCGTTGATTTCAACACAATTAATTCCATTCAATAATGTTAAATTAATTAATATGCAATAATCTTCAATATGACATAATCATTTTCTTTTATAAGTCATCTTATAAGTGTGAACGCATCCCATTAATCATATAAATAACCCCATAAAATTCTACATGCGAACCTACACCCCAAAACCATAAAAATTCAATAATCTAACCTACGCACCCAAGGATTTCAAAGATTTATTCATATAAAAAGGTTTCATAAAAACAGTCCCATAATTAAGTGCCCACTTTCTCTAATGAAGTTACTAATTGATTTTATAAAAAATACATGATTAAGGGAATTGATGCCTATGATTCAGATGAAGGAGATCTGAGTTGACAATTGGATTCCTCTCAAAAAATTAGCAAAGAGTCGTTCTTGAACAATATTGATTAAACCCCAATTTAGCCTTCAAAACTTGTGGTAAAACCTTGATTAAGTTAGAGGTTGATGTTTGTGGATTAAAGGGAATAATTTTGGAGAGGTCTACCGATTGAAAAGTTGATGAAAAAGTGATTTGAAAAGCCAAGCCACGAATTTATTGTCATATATAAAGGATTAAGAGTTTGATTAAGAAAAGAATTTTAATCAGATATAAACACTAAAAAATATATTTCGAACGATCGGGCCGTTGGAATTGGTTGAAATATAATGGTGTAGTAACTGAAGACGAGAAGAAGTAGCACAAAAAATTTTAGCTCGATCGGACGATCAAATATTTTTATATATTTTTTTTCTAGAGAGTTTTATGTTTTGAGGATTCTTAGAGAGTTTTATATTTTGAGGACTCTTCTAAACACCCCAAGACTTATATATACTCAGATTAGGAGTCTTTTAATCTATCTTTTCGAATTCTGAATATAAAAATCAACATATTTAATTATTAAAAAAATAATTAAATACAAAATTTTATTTTTCTCTAATTTCCAAATTAATTAAATAATGAATTAATAAAAACATGGGGTGTTACATACTTCCCACTAGTAAAGAAATTTCATCCTCGAAATTAGACGAAGCATCAACATCAAATGTAAATCGCAAAACATAAAATAAGGCTCACATATGTCTACTCGTAGAATGCCCTAATTGAGTGCCCATACACCCAATCTTACGTGCACCTACCCCACAAACAACAAAATAATATATATATGAAAGTAACGGCGTACGACGTGCTCTCGCAAATCACCACTCGATTCTATTTCCGATAGTCTTCGTAACACATAAATCCTAAAATCAAATCACATCAATGAATCGATATAAGACATACCCAAAATTTATGCCTATGATCTTCCAAATAATTAACGTCTCCAAAATTCACTCTAAGGATCCTCACATCAAGCTTACTGATTCTAAACTCAAGGCTTACAATGTCCTCAACACAAAATTATATATCTCCAAGGAACACATCTAATACGTATGCTAGACCCTCTACCTTAAGGAGTACGAATGATTAAAAGGAATCAAATATCGATAATGCGGAAGCTAAATGGACTCACAACCTACGAGAACTAAGACCAAAATATGATACCATCTGTGACACCCTGCTTAATTAAATCCCGGGTGATCAGTTCTAAATTAAATTAAAACAGGTTTCTCATTTGGTTCATTCTTAGCATCACCGTCGAAAACTTTTTAATTAGTAATCACCTAAGTGAAATTAGACCGGTGCCGAATTTTATCTTTCATTGACTCAAGAAAAATACTCAAGCGAAAATAATTATACATTCACACTATAAAATAATTCAAACCATCATGCAAAATATAAAGAATAAAGTCTTGCCGAGTCAACAATCGGATAAAATCCAACACTGATAAATAAAATCAATATAATCCAAAACTGGATATCTGAAATAAAAACAATGGACAACATGTCCCAATAGAGAGTACTAAAATGAGATCCTACACTAGATCTGAAAGAACAAATCGTCTATGCAAAGTCCCACCAGCCTCCACAATGCTACAGCTATGAGTCCCTGGACTGAATCCCCAAGTCTGGCATCCCTATGGCTGGACACCTAAAAGGTTTTGAAAATATTTTCATAGCAAGAGTTAGTAATCAAAATGTTTTGAAAATATTTAGCAAGTGATTGTCACAATAAAAATGAGTTATTGATTATACATGTTAAGATTTTGTACACTCTCTTGAGTTACCTCACCCCTCATCTATAGTGCATGCCTAACGTCCTATACTTAGCCCACCTAGCTGTACTACCCATGCTAACTAGACTATAGCATTCAACTAAACTTATCTACACGACTAAGTTCCCATACCGCCCATACAATTTTTTAATAGTAACACATCTCATATGTTATATACTTAGATAACTTGTCACATCTTGTTATCTCTTACTTTTATAATTAAGCCTCACTACTAAATTTTCCTAAGGTAATCATTACCTATCGTTTAATTCTTCTAATTAAGTCTCTCTACTTACAATACTTTTAAATGTATGCCCACCATATGATTTTCTACTATCCCATAAAAGTAGATTATCATACAGTATATATTTCACACACAATATACTTATAATTTCATTCATCACTAATATGTCTTCATAACACACATCAAGGACTCTTAGTTCGGAATGGTCCATCGACACCAAGTAAAAGGATTGGTTATGAATGTCACCTCGACCCCAAGTTTATTTCATGTATTGGTTCGAAAAATCACCTCGACCCCACTCATGAAATTTTATACATGGATTGGTTAAGAACTCTTTCATCACAACCCTAAATCATTATTTCCCTATATTAGTTCGGAATCCTACCTCGACCCTAATATATGAAAATATACTTTAGGTATTATCTCCAACTAGGTATCGATATAATTCAGTAGGTATACACAACCTAATATTCATGATTGTACGTAATATTTATCTCAGATATTCACCGTACTCTTTAGATTACATTATTTTCACATACTAGTTTGGAAACCTACCTCTACCCTAGTATAATCAAATGTACTTTAGGTATTCACTCCACCTAAGTATTTATATAATTCACTAGGTATACAAACAGCCTAATAATCATGCTCGTACATAATATTTCTCTCGAATATTCACCGTGCTTATTAATTTACGATTTATCTCACCAACATATTTTAATTGAGTATTTACACAACTCTACGGACCCTAGTTACCCCTCTATTCATTTTAGTAGTTAAGTAATCTCTAACCTACTGGTATACTCCTTGGAAATGATGTTTACTTTCTTCATAACTCAAATTCCCAATTCCCGATGCACTACTTGATCGTTTCATTCTCATCGGTCCATCACTTCAAATCTTGCACTCAATGATTATAACAGAACCCCACTATACACCTATTGGTACTCTCTAAGTCCCTACATAGGTAAAATGTTATCACTAAGGTTCCCCTCAAGCGTCGACAATCGAATATAACTCAACCAACAAAAGAACCCAAAATCATCTTGGGTCAATCGATCGACCCTGAGCATCGATCGATCGACTCCATCGATCGATCAATATTCAAGGATCGATCGAGCAGTAACAAACGTTGTTCTTCTTCTTCTCCATGCGTTTTTCACCATATTCAATTGTCCAAGTCACATGATAATCCACCAAACTTGTAACTAATGATACCTAACCATTCCTACGTATACTAGGATGATTTCCAATGAATTAAACATTCTAAATCTTTCCAATTTAGCCCAGAATAATTTAAATATTCTAATTTATTCAAGAACCTTAATATGACATGATCTTCCCCTGTTTTCAATCATCAACCCAGATTTTAATTCGTGCTAAGCAACAAGATTTCTCTGATTTTCAATCCTCTACAGATATAAATCTAACTACATACTATTTTTACCCAATCATGCAATTAATCAATTCGTTTTCTCCAAGAATAATCATAATAATCATTTGTTCATATATCCTACGCATGCATATTATAACTCAAAATAATTTGCAAATAACCACTTGCCTTATTCAGAGGAGATCTGATTTCGTGATTATTGGTAGTGATTGATTGTCTCTCTCCTCCAATCTTCCTTCCCAACTAGTTTCTGGTGCAAGAACCTTTGAACCTTTGAACCCTTGAACCCTTCACCAATTCTTCCTTAGGCTTTGAGAATTATTTCTCTCTTCTCTCTAATGGCTTTTAGAGTGTTTTTCTCTCTTATAGCCCTAGCCTCCAACTCTTATAATCTGATTTAGAGTTTGTAAATTCGCAAGCCTCCTCACCCTCATGTGCTAAAAGACTAAAATGCCCCCATATGGTCTCGATTTAACCCAAAAATGCCCCAGTACCCGACTAGTACCCCCGGGTATACCATTTTGACTATTTTGACCCTTGTGAACATTGACCTCTAAATTACCATTTGAGTCACTAAAATATATTTTTCTTTTGTCCCCTCAAAATAGTCTACACACGACTCCCGGTAAGACAATAACAAATACGCCCATATCACTCGCTATGACATATATCAAATTCACTATCAATATTTACTATTAACACACATTGTAAATCTCATAAAATAATATTAACCAGTCTATGTCTCTCGATTAATATATAATCCTCACATTTATTATTTAATCACATTAAATTACGTCACACATGTAATTTAACTAAAACGTATTTTCTCAATTAATTTCTTAATTAATTAAATTATAAATACTTAATAAATATGGGGTATTACAGTTATGTCACCCATATTGGCCTTGAGCTCACCTTAAATGTTTTCCCTCGTCTACCCCTTTGAGGCTCAATATAGCCTTTCGTTTCATCACTCCAAATACCGTAACCAACTCCAAATTGGAGTTGTAAACCACATATATCATCTTCCATACCTTTGTTTGTAATGATACTTGGAATTGAATGATGTTCGTGTTACATGGTTTCAATTAAGCATGTGAGAGTGAAAAAAGGGAAGAAAAAGGTGAAGTAAAAAAGAAAAGAAAAGAAAAGGCGAAAAAATAAAAGCAAAAGAAAAGAAGAGAAAAAGAAGAAAACAAAAGAAAGAGAAAGTATGTACATGTTGTATATAGTGTTCAATAACCTTTGTAACTTTCCAATGTTATATTCAATGCTTTTTATGGAAATTATTTTTCAATTTTAGAAATTGCCCACAATTTTCCAATATCCCAAGTGTTTCATCCCCAAACAGCTTTGAATAAGTACAAGTTCCTTTCATTTCATAACCTTAACCCCAAACCGACATTACAACCTATGAAATTCCAATATGATCCTAAGGTGAGTGTACTTCAAATGTCATAATAATTGCGATAATCTGTGAAAATGCATTTCACCTCTTTAATGATGATATCTTTCATTGAGATTGCGAAGTTTTTATTTTATATATAGCGTTCTTCATTGATCATATATGTGCGACCTAGTTTTCATCTACATTTACTCTTAATGCCCGCATATCCTGTGTGTTACACCCCATTCCGGGTGTTTTTATTTGTTGAGTATAATATATGAAAAGGATTGAGTGGAAGCATGCACTAATTGTTATCCGGGCTATATGCGTTTTTATCGAATCAAAGATTTTTTCATGTGCACGCACACCACTGACATTTGAGGTTTTAATTCCACATAGTTATTCTTTTAATGTTAATAGTTTTGGATTATTGGACAAAATTCTCTCTTGTGTTGTTAACAAAATGTTGAAATATTTAGTTGTTGTGGAGCTTGGCATATTGGATGGTTGGGCATGTTTTGAGAAAATTTGATGTTTGTGGATTTTATCCCTGAAAACCCTCACGAGACGACATTCGTCCACTAGGATAACCTAGGGGTTTAACGGCTTATTGCATATGCTAAATGCAATCGTTCGCCCACGAAAGTGGAATTTATATATTTTATGCTTATATACGTTTTGAATTTCCTTCTGTTGGGATAGTTTTTTTTCTTCACTAGGGACTATAAAAGTTTAAGTTAGGGGGTAAGATACGTAACTAAAATTGCACTTTAGCACCCGTTATCTTTATGCATTCTAGTACAAATATTTTCGTTAATTTTTGTATTTACGCTCATTTACTGTATAACCTTGAGTTTTGGAATATATATATATATATATATATATATATATGTGTGTGTGTGTGTGTGTGTGTGTGTGTGTGTGTGTGTGTGTGTATTTCAAGGTTTATTTGAGTTTTTGTTGGCATTCGAATGCTTAGCGGACCAATTGGAGCTATTCGAAAAGTTTTCAACACATTATGCAACTTCGGAGCATTTTAGTCATTTCTATATTCGAGCTTGGTGCCCAAACTCTTGTGGAATTATAGTCCTTCGAGTCAGCTTCGCGTGGCCTCCGACGGTTCGTGAATCTGGTTCCTAAGGAACATGTTATGACCATTTTCCCGAGGAGCTCCTTCTTGATTTTTATGATAAATCATTTTATTTTCTTTTATCTTGATTTCTTTTACCACTTACTACACAAGTGGTTTTTTGATATTTGAAGACATGTCTTTCATTTTAGTTAGTTTATCAAGCTTTATCATTAGGTTAGAGGAGGTTAGGGTTTGGAGGTGACTTTGGATTTTTCTTCTCTCTCTCTTAGGATTTTACCCACTTTGGTTTGTAAGAACACTATTCATCATCTTCTTCCTCTATCCGAGCTTCCATTACTTATTTCTTGTTATTTTATTTAATTTTCTTGCTTTTTTAACTAGATTTACTTGCTTTCACTTACTTTCTTTCATTTAACTAATGTCATTTAACATGCTTTCTAGCTAATTTACATTAGGTTTTGATTAATTGAACTCACCTTGGGTTGATTTGCTTTGGTTATGGATTTTTGAGTTTAATTCGATTAGATTGTTCTTGATTTTATGCCTCTGAGATTTAACGGTGTACATCACATATGTTCCATATTTATGACCTTGCGTGTGTAATTTTTGGGGTATTTGTTGATGCCAAAATCATTGTAGGCTTTTATTAAATTTATGGGGTGACAACTCTAGATTTAATTAATTATTGAAATGAGATTTAATCTTACTAAGTTTGTAGTCCCAAGTAACTATTTATACTAATTAACTCGAGGTGAGGAATATTAGTCGCAATTTATAGTTTATATTCCTTTTTATAATCGTAGTTTAAACACATGCCTAGTATTATCTTTTCTTTTGTTAAAATTATCTTTTACACTTTTATTCCTATTGTATTAAATCAATTTAATTCTACCAACTAGTCTCTGTGGATTTCGATACCCGGACTGGCCGCTATACTCCCTTAAAATAGCATAGTCAATAGTTTAGGTTTTTGTATTGAGGCGGTGAAACAAAAACAACGACTGGCGTACTGACATTGTGCTTCTTTTCACCATCAATCAAAATGGTGATCGCTGGAGATTACGGATGACATTGCGTTAATTTTCACCGGTAATGGCGCCATTTTGATTAAAGGTGAAAAGTAGCATAGTGTCAGTATGTCGGTCGTTGTTTTCATTTCACCGCCTCAATGCAAAAACCTAATTGACTACACTCTTTTAAGGGAGTATAGAGGCCAATCCGGGTATCGAAATCACCAGAGACTAGTTGGTAGAATTAAATTGATTTAATACTTTACGCAAGTGTATAAATATATATGTTGATCGTTATGATTGGCTCCCATCGCTAAGTAAAAACCTAGACTATTTACTATACTATTTTAAGGGAGTATAGCGGCCAGTCCGGGTATCAAAATCCAAAGAGACAAGTTGTTAGAATTTTATTGATTTAATACTTGAGGAATAAAAGTGTGAAAGATAATTATTAACAAAAGAAAACATAATACTAGGCATGTGTTTAAACTAAGATTACAAATAGGAATAAAAACTATAGATTGTGACTAATATCCCTTACCTCGAGTTAATTAGTATAAATGGTTACATGGGAAAACAAGTTTACCAAGATTAAATCTCATTTCAACAATGAATTAAATCTAGAGTTGTCACCCCCTAAATTGTCATAAAAGACTACTATGATTTTGGCGCCAACAAATATCCCGAAAATTACACACGCAAGGTCGTAAATGCGACGCATACATGATAAAAACTATTAAATATCCTAGGCGTAAAATTAAGAACAACCCAATCGAATTAAACTCATAAAATCTATCACCAAAGCAGAGCAACCAAATCAACCCAAGGTGAGTTCAATCAATCACAACCTAAACTAGATTAGCTAAAAGCATGTTAAATGACATTAATTAAATGAAAGCAAGTAGAGTTAGTTGAAAAAGAAAGAAATTTAAATAACACAACAAGAAATAAACAATGGAAACTTGGATAGAGGAAGAAGATGATGAATCGTGTTCTTACAAACCAAAGTGGGTAAAAAACTAGGAGAGAGAGAAGCAAAACTCAAAATCACTTCCAAACCCTAACCTCCTATAACCTAACTATAAAGCTTGATAAACAAACTAAAATGAAAGATATGTATTCAAATACCAAAAACCCACTTATGTAGTAAGTGGTAAAAGAAATAAAGGTAAAAGAAAATAAAATGATTTATCATAAAAATCAAGAAGGAGCTCCTCGAGAAAAGGGTCATAACATGTTCCTTAAGAACCAGATTAACGAACCGCTAGAGGCCACGCGAAGCCGACTCGAAGGCCTATAATTATGTGAGAGTTCGAGCACCAAGCTCGAACATAAAAATGACTAAAGTTGTGTAATACTTTGAAAACTTTCTGAATAACATCAATTGCTCCGCTAAGCACTCCAGTACTTATAAAAACTCAAATAAACCTTGCAACACACACACACACACACACACACATATATATATATATATCGAAACCCAAGGTTATAAAGTAAATGGCGTAAATACGAGAATTAACGAAAACAGTAGTACTAGAATGCATAAAGATATCGGGCGCTAAAATGCAATATTCGTAACGTATTAGCGAGCGTATGCAAACATGCAAGAAATCAGCCATAAGATGTAGCATGTGAAGAATGATGTGCAAGAATGCGAGAATTAACTGGTCTAACATTTAGCACCTCTAAAATTAATTTTTTTAAACTAAATCGAACAATTCTTAATGCGTCGGGTTTTGGGAATCATCGGGACACTTAATCTAGACTTCTTAGGACCTATTCTAAGATCGTAACAAAAACCCTTAGGTGACCTTTGCTACCATAATGTAAACATGTGTAAATTTGAGGAATGGTACCTATGGGTTGACCTTTTCTATTATCTTGTGCAACGGTTGACACATCGAAAATAAACTTTGATATTGGCTATGGCAGCAAAAGAATTCGAATTATCGAAGCCATTACTAATACTTCCAATACTACTTGAGTCTCTCAGATGATCTTTTAAACTCAAAATCATAGACTCAATAAAAGAATTAGACTCTTCGAGAGATTGGGATTCTTTCATCAAATTTCTAATCAATCCTATAAGATTATCTTTCTTCCCCTCAATGCAAGTGAACCTATCTCTAAGAGTCTTCTCATGTGCCCTCAAATCATGTATCAATATATCATTATCCTCAATGGCACATTCATTTATATTAAAAAATTTAAAGTCCTCTAATTCTTTTTCTAAAAATTAGACTCTATCCTCACTCTCCTTTTTGGGTACTTCTAAAGTTTTAAAATCATGATTCATGTCCATAAGCTTCTCACAAATGATATCTCTTTGGAATTGAATAGCAATTTGAAATTTTTTGCATCCTAGATAAATTTGCACTCAAAATATAATTTAGTGTAGTCCGCTCTGATACCAATTCAAAAATGACTGAAATTTAAGGAGGGGTGGTTAACAGTAAAAAGTCTGTTTTAAAATTTTCAAATTTAATGAATAAAAAATTTAAACACGTTAAACCAACAAAAACTTGTACATCAATATTAAACCTTTGTCTTAAAAGATCGATTTACCCAATTTTATCTTTTTAACCTAAAACTTATATTTTGGTGATAAAATAAATAAATTAACCGCACAACACGACGAAGTACAAGGAAAACCCACAATGGAAAAAACCTCGAATGACCTAACCAAACAAATCACTATGATAAGATTTTAAAAAATACAGACAATAGACTTAAACAATGACTCATAAACCTTGCAAGCCTTGATGCACTTCTATCTTTGGCTTCTCCTCCATAGTGAAATGCAGGATTCCACCGACGCAAGCTTCCACAACATGTGAATCCACACATGCCTCGGGTATCCACTGATGAGGATTAGTAACTGTCTATGGAGTCGGAACACAAAATCTCCATTTTTTCCCCGCAACACAGCAAACCAAGTACGAAGTTCACCGCACAAAACTTTTTCTCTATCCAGATGATGAGAAACATACTTTTGTGCCCATGAACAAAGATCTTAAAGCATAAGAATAATGAAACTTAAATCTTTAAAAGTTATTATAAAATATGAAACTAGCACACCTATAAATAGTATAACATTAATTTCTAGGTGACGGGTTTGCTTGAAAAAAATAATAGGGTTCATTAGAATGAGATCCACATCTTGTTCAAACGACACCAACTCTCGTTCGAATGAACGAGCAAAGTCGTTCAAACGACCTTCTAACGTGCTTCTAAGGGATTGTCCACTGTTAGATAGAGAGACCCCATTTGATGTCCATTCTAATGAAGGCTTAGATTCATTCTAATGGAAACTCGACCTCATTCGAACGAAACTTTCATTTCGTTCTAACGAGATTACACTCTCGTTAAAATAAACTCAAAAATATTTTCTCTTAAAAACATTTTAGAAGTAGTTCCAAACTTTTTATTCAAAAATAAATCACCCAAAATAAATTTTCAAGGATAAAAAATAAATTGCATCCATACTTGCAAGATCATCGAAACATGAAGACAAACTTGGCATGAAACATGACACGAAATGCATTCTCTAAATCTTTTCCGCTACATCTACGTCAAACACGTCATAGGATTACGAATTCAACAATACAAATCCTAACCTATGACTCAAATGTTTGTCTGGAATTAAGCCAATTACATAAAAATTGACGCAATTAGAAATTTGTCCTTACACTCGATTTGTTATAGTTTTTTCCCCTGTTGGCAATCCTATGGATAATGGATATTTTAAGGGACTAGTAAATAATATCTTGCAGTTATGATGCAATGGATAATTAAAGAATGCATCAAGCTAGAATCAAATAAGATATGTGCCGAAACATTATGGAAATATATATTACCTTCCACCACATCACAGTTTTTGGATCTTTGGTTGGCATAATGTCAAAGTTCTTGACTCGAGTCTTATTTATCTCTTCCTGTCTCTTCCTATGAATTTTTTGCTGAGTCGAATGATTTTTAGAATTAGCTGTCGGTGAAAAAGATTGGGGTTCGAGAAAATTGGTGGATTTATTCGGTTTTTACAATGAAGAAGGAAAATTCCAAGGATAAAATTGTTGCAACTTGGGGCATTACGACCTTATGTGACCTAGTTTGTCATGCTCATGGCATCATATCATGGATCCGCTTCTACTATGATTGCTTTGGATGAAAACTCGACCATCATATGGTTTGAAATAAGGGAGTTACTCTAATTGTGTTGATGTCTTTCTACATATGAGTTTTTAGGAGGTGGGGTTATGATTTGGGTAAATCCTTCAGACACTGGATTTCATTCGATAAGGGAGGCAACTTCTATTATTTAATTTAAATCGTGAAGTTGTATTCGAATTTTATAAGATTTTGCATTGGTTCATAAATTTCTTTCAAAGTGTTTACCCTTTTTGGCTTCCTTGTTTACGTACTCTTGGTCATACCGAGAAAGTTTTGTAAACCTAGCCTTATATTGTGTTATTACCATTTGCTATAGTTGAAAACCTAAAAAAACCACTGTCATCTGATCTCTTATTGACTCTGAAAAGTAATTTTTAAAGAAAACTTCTTCAAACTGATCCCAAGTTAATCCTTCAATGTTACGGGATCAAATAATTAATTGCAACAAATTTTGCTTTTTATTCAAAGAGATAAGTTGTTAACACTGCCCTAAGTTCTAGTATGATACCTACTCCGTTGAGGACTTTAAGTGCTTTATGCTCCCACTTTTCATCCTCGCTAGCACCGGGTTTTCAATAAAATATAGGTACGCCTTTGATGAACAAATTCTTTGACTGAATTCATTCTTCATATTTTTTCATTGGTATTATTATTAACCGGGTGCTGAGGTTATACATTTTGATGCAACCTGATCAATACAGTTAATTCTTATAGACAATGCATTATACTAACTCTGGTAATATGAGGATTTGGTAGATTTAAATTTGGATTCACTAAAGGTGGATTTTGACGACAAGAAAGTCGAGGTAAATAAACTTGAGGTTGATGATATAGATCCATAGTCCATTAGAGATATTGTTGTAGTAATAATAAGTTCTTCTTATGGATCCGTATCCCATGCCAAATGAACATATTATTAGAGTATTTATGGGTCCTCGGAATACCTTCATGCTTGTTTCATTTTTTTCTTCTACCGTCATTCAACCAATTAACAAACTATGTTTAGTCTCTAGAGTAGTAATGGCCCACTCATGATCAATACTACGAATGGTTTTGCACAACTTAGCATACTTTCCTCCCTGATAGCCTGCCCAAATCATTCATGAGTTATGCCGCTTATAGATAGGTAAATTTCATCCCATATATTCATGTCTGCAAGACGAAATCAGTTACAGAATGTAACAAGGAAGTTATGAAACTAAAATAGCTATTATGTTATCCTAAGTCCCACACATGCATAATAAACCCGACTCTCACTCTAATACCACGTTGTCACATCCAGTATTTTGTATATGTTGATAATAATAATAGACTAATAATTATAACAAAAATAAAGTTTCAGGCAAAAAAATGTAACTTTATTCAAACAGGATGCAACTGCACCTCATTACATTATTCAAGGTCTCATATGACAGAAATTACATAAGATGATAAGTAGTAGTGAATGTATTCCATTCTTTGCTGCCATCTTTGCTAATTATCCCCCATTAAATGTAACTAAAAAATTTTTCATTGGTAAAACATAATAAAATTCCATAGGGGCGAGGGGTATCTCTCCTTCTTCAAGTTCACTTTCCATCTAGAAGAGAAATGAACAAGCAAAATTTTGCCAAGTACATAATTCTACTTCTATAACAAGTTCACAATTCAAATTTTTGATAACATAATGGAGTGAATCAAAGGTAATATATCGTAATTTAAGCAATATAAAGCAATATGAAATATCAATGGTAGTTAATAATGGCATAATAGAATATATTGATATTTGTAAAGACGGTATGGTGATTATAACTAGATAAGTGTTATCGAGTCATTAAGATAACGCTTTAGGTTTTTCTATAACATGATAACCCATAATTGACGGTTATAGAGGTTTTAAATGTGTAGCAATACACTAATAATGACATTCATCCAAAGCATTTGGAGAATAATCAATCCAAAACCTTTGGGAATAAACTAACACTACCGAGCCCAACTCCGAAGAGTGGCATCCATATGGTAAGCAAATATAAACACTCGAACCCTGGATCCTATAGGACAAATAACACTCCCATGGGTATAACGACAATATATTCCCCGAATTATAATGTATGCAATTGGGGTTTTAATGAAATCATCTCGTGTTTATCGAATCATTTTTTAGTGAAATCATCGATTGCTTGAATCATAGGATTATTACTTTCTCAGACAAAGATTTGAATTAATATGTAATGGAATTTGTGAAAAACACAAAAGAGTTCATAAATGATAACAAGAGTCCGGGGACTATCACATAGTGATATAAACAACTGTAGTACTTCAAGATATAAGCTCCAAATAATATTGAAAAATAAATCACATTCTTTTCAATTTCATGCTTGGTTTCGTACGATCTTCTTGTAAAAAGGCATAAACCATGGATTCTAAAATCATGTATATAGTAAATGTTAATGGTATGGTAAATAAATAAGGACCCAAGTAAATCTAGGGGGTTATATGTAATTTATTTAAAAATATTAATTGTATGGGGTCATTTGTGTAATAATTAATAATAGAGTTTAATTATTTTATTAAGTTGCATTAATCTTTAGGACTGGAGATAGTAGACATATTTGTTGTAATCATTGAAAGGGATTTAGATTTATATTTTGGGGGTAATATTTAATAGCCTAAAAATTTAGGGGGAAATATATAATTTAAAATTTTAGTTTTAACTTTCTAAACTATTTTATCTGGAAATGCTGTCTGGGTAAACAAACAAGAAAATGTAATATACTATTTTGACCAGAAAAATAAACTAAGAATTTAAAAAAATAGAATTATCATATTGGAGATGCTCCTTCAGCTCTAGGTCAAATCCTAAATGCGCCTAGTTTTGACCTCACTCTTGCGCGTGTACCACGCATCATCTTTAAGCTTTGACTGTTTAAGTTAAGGATTTTGAAAACTTTGACCACTAATTTGGGCCATTATAGAATACCGTTCGAGTTGATTCCTGAATGGAATTTGTCTATTTTCTTGAGAGGAATACAACTATATTGGTTTCAGACATTGAGGTTCAGAGTGTAAAGCTATTACTTTTCTATACAAATGGTGAAATTTGACTCGAACATTAGTGGAGTTGTACTAAAATTCAAACCATGGAATATTTGTATTTATTTCCTAGTATGAAAAAAAATCAAACTACATTATTTTTATAAATTATGGTTTACTATAACTCCTGAATTTTTTCTCTAAAGTTTTTCGTTCCGTAAAATAAAAACTTTTATATTGGGCATTAAAGGGTGTTGAAACTCAAAGTAACTTTTGCACCAAGGTTCCTTAGACCCAGAGCTTGATTTGTCCCACTTTGAAACTGGTTCAAAGTCAACATTATAGATTCCACCATTGAAGCTCAAGATTTAATGGTGAATTATGGTATTCAAACATTTTTAGTGTCATTCTTACGCTAGAACTTCAATACAAAACCATAAATGTAAGATATTCATGTGAAGAAACTTAACCAAATTAAAAAATAGAATTCCTACGTAAAATTATAGAAATATAAAAACAACTCAACTTTTCTTCGGGTGTTTTACTATGGAAAGGTACGTTTTTACTGTTGTAGTGTGGGATTTTTATTATGTTGGGTGAGAGGAGTTGATTAGTGTAGGTGGTGGTGGATGTCGACCAAGGTTTATTTGGTTTTGGGTTTAGGTAACATGTGAGGGGGTGTGGGTAACATGTGAATGCATGTGGTACAAGCTACTTAATGGGCTTCCAGCTGTCCAAATATGACAGGGGGTATAAGTGTAAAGTTTGGGATTTTGGTTTTGTCCTTGGGGTAGTTTATGTGGTTATTTTAAGGATGTTTATACATGTTTTTAAACGTTTAGGGGGTTAATGTGTAGTTTCTCAAACTTTTGGGGATAGTTTTATGCAATTTTTTGAATTATAGGAAATATAGATGTGTTTGGTGATTGGCGTTGAATTGTAAGAGTATTTTGTGGGTTTACATAAGGATATTGAAACTTATGGGGGTATTTTGGAAAATTTGAAATTTTATGGGTTAATAGGGTAATTATCATGTTTCTTAGGTTATTTTGAGATATTTAACTCATCTTTGATTTCCTCAGGGCTTGTGTATCTGTTAGGGAATGGTTTACATATTCCCGAGATAAGTTATTTGATGTAAGGATTCTTTTGATAATAAAGTTTTGAGGCAGATAAGATAAAAAAAAAAGAAGGGCTATGGGATTTTACGGGTTGCTACATCTGCGGTCTTATTCTAGGTGTCTTTGACCAAGTCATGCCACTGTCCACAACATCCATTCCTACCCAAATCTAAGATTAGGGATCCACAGTCTACTGTTAATCCTCCACCTTTGCCAAACTCTGCCACGGTATTAAGTTCGATAGTTATCATAAGCTCAATCTTCCTAGACTAACCATTTTGACTTCAAGCACTGAGCATGAGGTCCTGAGTAGACATGATGGCTCATCCTGGCTAATGAATGTTGTGACCTCAATTCCCAAACCCCTCAACTTTTAAGGCATAATACAATATCTCCTCCCAACTCCACAACCTATACTAACAATTCGCGGCCTTCAGAAAAGAGTTGGAACTCTTCATATTCAATGACAAATGCATTATAGTAAAAATGATGTTTTAAAACCCTAATTTAAGTCTCCTAACAACAAATAAGTATACCACCTCTAGCATCTCCAATTAATGAGCCTTTGGTTGAGCCACTTGCTACTACCATATCCCTACATATACCTTATTCAAATCCAATTTTAGATGAAGAGACATATTCTTAGGTAGTGGATACATCCATGTCCTTGCTCCTAACTCGAGGTGAGGCATTTGAGACCTTAAAGTCACAAGAGCATATTCACTAAGCTCCTAATGATCCAACATCTCCTGTTGAATTTTATCTTCCTAAAGTTTCTTCTATATTAGACATCCATCTCACGAAAGAATTATCCTTTGCAATGGAGGAGTGTCCCATGATAAATGAGATCCTTATTTGATGAGCCCCATTAAAGTTCCCCATGAAAGAATTTTATCTTCCTAAAGTTTCTTCTATAGTTAGGGCAGTCTTCTAATCCAAATCCCCCTCATTAAAGGCTCTCTTCTTCATCTTTTTGTTATAACTATAGACAATTTTCTTATTTTGAATCACGATGTTGTTCAAGGCTCTCACCCTTCATCTATACTTTATAACTCGATGTACATAGCATGATTATAGCCTTCCATAGTTAGATCATTTTAGGTTATAACGCTTAATGAGTTTTGAGTTATTTCTACTAGGAGAACAACATCATGCCCATTAGTTAAGGAATATAAATTTATTCCATTACTTGATATTTTATAAGTCCTATATGCCCATAACACCATGCTAATGTCTTGAATTTTTCTTAAAAACTTTGCACAAATTATCTTTAATTACTTTGTTTGTGGCCTCAGTCTGGCCATTTGATTGAGCAAAATAAGGTGAAAATTTTTTCAATGTTACCTTGAAGTAAAATTGCGCACCATTTCTAATTCAAATATAGTTACATTATCTAAGGCCATGGTTTTGGGGATCCCAAACCCATAATCAATATCTTGTAATAAATCTACCAATTCATTTTGGGAAATTGATTTCAAATCCTTAGCTTCTATCCACTTAGTAAAGTAAGCATTTGCAACCAAAACCAAACTATGTAGGTTTGAGGATGGAGGATAGATTTTGCTAATTACATCAATGGACCATCTTCTAAATGGACAAAGTTTAACCCCATGTTGCAACTCAACAGTAGGGATGTAAATACCCTAAAACCTTAAGAGGTTGTGGCTCTTTGGTAGGCCACATCTGGTAATTGAATCCTGTGAAAGATGCTGGTTAGAGGGGATGTCTGTAGACTTATGAGACCCGGAGACAATGGCCTAGTTTCCAAAAGCCACAGATATGAAGTACAAGCCCATGGTCTAGGATGATAGACACATATTCTAGTACCATTATGTCATGACTTAAAGAGAAAGTTTAGAGGATTTTATAAGCCTTTTTAAAAGGATAATTGTGAAAAAGAGTGTTCAAAATAGGAAAGCCCTAGGTTCCCAACTAAAACCTATAAATACCCACCCTTTGTACTATCCCAAAACTATGACAAACCCTAAAATCCACTCTAGAGAGAGGAATTAAGGTTTAAGTGTGAAGGATGAGGTACAACGGGAGTGAGACCATGGGCATCTACTGTTCATCGAAGAATAAGGTGGTCATATAGGTTGTGAAGGCTATTCATTGGATTGAATCCACAAAGGTAATAGATTTGTCCTCCCCCTGTTCTTCCTTGTTAAAACCCTAGTTCCAATTTCTTTTATTGAGTGAGATGCGCTCTTGTGTGTAATCTTGGTATGTCCATGGAGTTATACTATTCATATGGGTTTTTGAGAATATAAGCCATGTAAACCTTTTGTTGATCAAGGTTTAGAGGCCATGGAGTGTTATTGTTCATTGTGATTTGGAAACATAGGCATATTACTGTTCATTGGGTAAATTTATGGTTTTAGATGTTTTCTACTAGGATTCTTGAGATTGGATTCTATAGTTAGAGAATGAAATTTTAAGCTATCAGGGAGGAAGGGTATGTTAAGTTGTGGAAAACCATCGGAGTGTTTATATGTTGTGTTGTTCTATGTATACTCCAACACTTCAATTATTTAGCCAACGGAACATATGGTGTGATATGATAATAAGTACGTGATAACACAATTATTTTATAGTTTCTTTCAAAATACAAATGACTCATATAGTAATATAACTATATTACAATATTAGAGTTAATGAAGGTGTGTGGTGATATATTTGTATGAATAGTTACATGGTAATATTATAGTCTTAGATTGTTATACTAGAGATCTTCCTAAATTTTTTTATAAAGAAAGGACCGTATCCCAAACCTCAAAGAGTGTTGGACAACACACTAACACTTTTTAGTGCTGAAGAATAATATCTAAATACCCATTTAAACAATTTATAATTGTAACGAGAAATCTAAATTTAGTTTATATATAATTTTATATCTAGGTTTAAGGTTAAAAATTGTTGTATTTAGATTTTTTTAGTTTCCAAATAATAAACGATCTTTAGGTAGGAAAAAACTCTTTAAATTCTTTTTTCTTGGAGATAATACATGTGGTTAATGCTCATTACATGGAGATATAAAGTATTTTATATTAAAAAAATTAATTATACTGTTCTATGCATCTGAAGGTGTATTATCTTTGTATATAACCCTTGATAATAAGGAATAAATAATTACAACCTTTAAGCTCAAGGATAAGATTGTCCGAGGTCGTTTAAGGTCTTTGTAATTGAAAAAGAGCCCTTAGGGTGCAACTATTGGACATTTCTAGGTACTTATGACCCCTTAGGAATTAGAGAGACTAATGTTAATATACAGCTACTCAATATGAAATACAAAATATATTGATTATACGAGGGAGCAATGGGATTTATCTCAATATCTTACATATTATGTAAAATCCAATAGCCAAGAGCTAACAAAATTCACAGACATGTAAAAAAAATATAGGTCATAGATTAAATTCAAAATAATTTGTTAGCGTAAAAGATTTTGGACAACATGTGTTTGAGGGATTTCTTAAAGTGGATGGAAATTTGTTTTTAGTCCATAACATCATATGATGATCTTATATCACATGGCTTGATTCAACTGCTATTTAAAACACTTATTAATTCATTTTGTTCTTTATGCATACAGTTTCTATCATTTCTAACCTCACATGCTAAATTCGGTTTTCGCGTGATTTGAGATAAGTATATTGCGTGTTTGAACAAATTATATATACCAATCAACTATGATGATTCAAATCTTAATGAAGTTTTAAATAATGAGGTCTGGTTGGCCTTAAGTTTGAATCTTGTGTTTCATATGTTTTTACCTTACATATATATATATATATTATTTTTTATTTGTTCTGTCAAAAAAAATTCAAAAACTTTAAAAAATACACACAAGCACGCATTCCATTACATATTTTGAAAATGAATTGATAGTTTTTGGGATTCACATGCCATAAGTCTTTTTTAGAATGTATTTCTTGCTTTTAGTTGTTGCCCAAAAACATGCACATGGTTGGATTTGAGCATCGTGTGCATGGTGAATGATTTTTAGTGGGGAGGCTATGTTTTATTTCAAATCGTTCGCACAGTGGATTTATGTTCCGTGCACACGGATGCACTCTATTGGGGTTTATGTATAAAATTGTTCACACGGGGGATTTTTTTGGACATTTTTTCATTCGCACAGCTTAAGGGTTCATAAGGATATAAACATCGTGTGCACGGTACCTTCCTGACATTGTGCACATGGATCAACTCATAAAACATTTCCATTGTATATGTTATGAGGTTTGGACTAACTTTAAATCATCTGTCACATCTCTATCCCTCTCTCTCCGAAACTCATTGCTAGATTATTTTGTGTTCCCAACACATTCATATCCCCATTTTATTCAAATTACAATGGATTCATAGTTGATTTGAAGACTTAGGATTCTAAATCGTAGTTTACCAAAACTTAGGAACTCGTGCGATTCCTCTCGGGTATTTGGCACTTTCAACCCTTGAAGTTATTTCTCATGTAGATTTAAATTCCTAGAGATTTTTATGGTGACTAATCTTGAACATTATCACTTTTGATTCATTTCATATGTTTTCACATACCTAGGTGCATATTTTCATTGTTTATTGCCTATATTACATGTTGATTTTTATTGCCAATGATTTCTTTATTTTATCAACATACTTTACACGCATTTGGGACATTTGGGGATTGGATTTATATTTTTTCATTGACCAGTCATTTATGGTGTGAAAAAAAAGAAGTTTGCTCCTATTTGAGGTGAATACAAGGGTCCTGGAGAGTCGTATGACTCTGCAGCAAGACGTCCATTTTGACAGTGTATGATACTGGGTCACTATGCCCCCAAGGATTTTTTTTTAACAATCGACAATTGATTTATCAACCAATCGCGTTATACGTGATGGAGCACCCATTCTTGGTTTATTTTTATCATTTGTTGTCAATACTAATAGTATGTGAAACTTGATCATCTAGGGGATCTATTATGCCAAGCGTATCGAGCACTTATCAAATTTGTATTTGCTTTTGCCCTTTCATATGGAAAATTCTACTCTTATTCGTGAGTTGTATATAAACATGTTTGTTCCATTAGAGCAACCTTTGAATCTATCATCATTTTTGCAATATCATGCAATTATTCTCATCGTAAATGTTTTAGATCAATATTTAGGATTGTCGAGGGTTGATGATCCTGATTTTACGCCTTAGTCTTCAAGCAGTATTTCCAGCAATCTCCTTGTTATGTTTATTTCCAGCCTTTATAGAGATAGGGGAGTTATTCTAATTGTACATAGTGATCTTTGATAATTTTTTTCGGTTGTACACTTTATTTACATTTACTGTCTATATCTTAGGCATAGGACGTAGGATTTTCCAAATAAGGTAAGGAGATTTATTCATGCCATTTGTGAGCTTTGTACTATAGTCCTTCTGTCTCTCACTCTCGATGTTATTTGACGTGATTCTGGGGATGGTTCATTTAATCGTTGCCTTTTGGTCATATGATCATGGGATATTTTTACTCTTTGGCCATTAGGGGCTCGACAATAAGTACATCAACTTCTCATTTTGAGGGTCAGGATACTAGACATCCTCTGGATCAGACTCTTTCGATTTTCAACCCACATGCCAATGTTGTAGTTGTTTTTTCCACCGCTCAACATGGTGATGCTCCTCCTACAACTATACTTGCACAACTTCCTGCTCCGAAACATGCCCCTCCTACCAGTCCTCGAGTACTTTAATATTCCAAAGAATTCATGGAGTCACAGTTCTCACCGATTCGAGTGACACGTGACACCATTATAAGGATATTATATTAATTTAAGTATTCGTTTGTGGATAGTCTCACATTCATGTAATGTAATATTGACTTTCTTCTTCGCTATCTACATGATGAGGCTTGTCCTACTTTCCCTAGTGCACCGCTTAACATTTTGGTTGCTCTTGTTGTACCTCTAATTGCTCCAATTATTCATCCACTTATTGCTGATGACGATGAGGGTGATGATGAGAATAGTAATGATGAAAATGATGATGTTTTTGACATATCGTATTTAGATGATTCTGATGCTACTATATATGCATCAGTTGCATTTTATGACCTAGTTTTCTATTATTTGCAGACGAAAGTAGAGTATATGTTTTATTTTGTATCTTTTGTTGGCTACTTCTTTATAACACGTATGGAGTTACTTTTGAAAACTATGTCTATGTAGAGCATCATTTGATTTGAGTATGTGTGTGTGTGTATGTGTGCAAGAGAGTAGTGAAATCTAAGGAGTTACCAAATTTTTGGTATGTTTTCGTTTGTGCAACTTTGGTTGTGCCTATGTATCCATCATTACAAAGTCAAAGTCGACGTAGTTTGTGGGTTCATACTATTCATGGAAAAATTCATTGTGGTGGTTTCGTATACCGCTCAACCGTCGAAGACTTATTCAAGTTCAATCATGCGTCATGATGGATTCGAATATCAAATTTCTTCAACATTTAAGCCTCCGCGAGATTAATTTTGGTGAGATTATGTTTTTATATCTTAATGGTTCACTTAGAGTGTTGGGATAAATTTTCTAAAATATTTTCTAAGTGTTAGAGCGGAGTTTTTCGTCAAAAGTATTTTTTAAAGTATTGAGGCCGAGTATTTTCTGGGGAAATAAAAAATTATTTTTTTCCTGTCTCGTTCGAGCGACAAAAGAACCTCGTTCAAGTGACAGAGTTGTGTCGCATGAAGCCCATTCGAGCGACGCGTGGCAACATTCGAGAGACTCTGACATCTCGTTCAAGCAGTGCACAACCTTAACATTTTTATAAATAGCATATTAAACAACTCCGTTTTTTAAGAAGACCTGACTTTTTCATTCTGCACAAACTACAAACCAGCAGAATTCATTGTCTTCTTCGTCTAAGGATTTACTCTTTTTTGTTTTCAATACACAAAACGTCCCAATCTTAATTGTTTTGGAGCCCAAGAACATAATTTTGTGAAGTTTCTCTTATATAGAAGATCTCTATTGCTGATCTAGGTGACACTTGAGAGAGGTGCTAGGCTAACGTGACAGCGTGTCAAAGGGAGTACTCATGGGTGTTCATAGGCTAACTGAACTGCGGTTCATGTGGAGTTGCCACAGAATTCCATTACTGATTTAGGTTGCGGCCTATGTGGGTTTACTGCGATTAATCCATGGCAGATTTCACTTGTAATCATTGTGAGTATTATTTGTAAAATAAAAGTGTTACCCGAAAGGAGTTTTTCCCTGAAATATGTGTGTCAACAATTTATTTACGATTGTTTGATTTATCCACACGTAGTTGCATGTTATAGGGTTGAATAAAATTGGATTAAAAATTAACACTGATTAAATATGGTTAATTTGGAAATTTGCGAATTCGGTATAATCGGTATCTTACACGTTTTCTAAGAATTAAAATATGGAATTGGAATAATGTTTTGACTCATAGAATTTTGATATTGATGTGTATGTGGTAGAACGGAATTAATTGATGTGTAAGGTTGTTAATATGCATGTTTGAATCGGACTATGTGTTAGATTAATATAATATCACTTGTATTAGAATTATGGAATTTGACAACTTGTGTAACTATTTTGTAGGATTTGGTTACTATATGGTTAATGGATGTAAGTAAAGTCGAAATTAAAATCGTAGGATTAATTGGAGGATTGTGGTATAAGTTGAAAATATAATTTACGTGGAGATTGTTCATGTTAAAATTTCAACATCGAGGGAACTTTGGATTTCTAGGGGTAGTTATACTTGAACCCTTATTTATAGACAGCTTGATAGGTATGGGACTAGTTGGTATACTTTGTGGTTGTTGGCACTTTCTAGGTTTGGGACTAGTGAGTATGTGCTTGTACGATTGGGTATTTTCCTGGATGATGCTAGGTAGTATATTGTTACGTTATTCATATAGCCTAGGTGCGAGACTAGCACTATACCCAAGATTTCGAGTTATCACGGTCAAAAATCGTGACAACAAAAACTTATCACGGTAAAAAAAATCATGACAAAAATTGGGGTGACAACTTCCTTTGTCACAGACTTGTCAAAGATATTTTCCATGACAAGTTCCCATAATTGTTACGGACTTTGACCATGACAAATCCGTGACAAAGTAAAACGTGTCACGGACTTTGACTGTGACAAGTTTCTCCGTGATGCATTTTCCTTTGTCACGAACTTGTCACAATCAAAGTCCGTAACAATCGTGGGCAACATTTAAAAAAAACTGCTGGGCAGTATGGCCACTGCCCAACAGTCTATTTTAACATGTTACAGCACCTGTTTACAATATATATATATATATATATCAACCAATTCATTCATTCATAAGATTTAAAGCCATACAACATTCATTCAATCATTATATCAAACAATAAACGATAAATAGCATTCAATATTCAAATTGTCACTCATAATCATAATATAAACAAATAGTTATCAAATTATTACAAAAAGTTGTTCATTTGTTATCACTTCGAAGGAGGAAAGTAGGCCATACTATATAGGAATTGAGACAACCCCCAATATAATTAACACCGCATTGTTCGATCAACCACAAGGGTTCATTCTCTTTCCATGATCAAATTCATGAAGAGGACCCGTACCTCATATGATTACAATGGACGACAATGCACTATGGCACCAGGGTGTGTATCCTGGTCCTTCAACCCCTTAGCTATTGTATGGACACCCCGTGTGTCTATTGTATATAAAGTAGGCCAACCAATAGTTGAAACTGGCCTTGGGATGGTGGTAGGGGCGACAAACATGTCATATGAGGGGGGGATATCGGTGAGTGTGGGGGTGAAAAAGATAGATCAGTGGTCCCTTCGTCCACCACTTTCTCCTTACCCTTCCCTGAGTTACACTCCTTAAAATCACCCTTGATATAATCAAACATTTTATGCACCGTTCGCTCCAAATTTTCTAACTTCTCATCATGGTTGGTCGACAACTCATCCACCTTGCGATCCAGCCCGATGTTGCTCAACACAATCCCGACGATCTTCGACTTCCACACCTAAGAGCTCACCCCCGATTACGACTCTTGTGATCTCGCCCTAACACTTGGCCGAGTGCGTTCGTAGCAAGAGAAGCTTTATTGGCTTCACTCTGGGAGTTGTGCACTTCCTTCAGCTTCTCCTGAAACAACAAAAATGTGATGTTTAGCTAAATTAATACACAAATATGTGATTATAAATTTTTATTTTTACAACGTAATTAATATTTTAACTTACAATACTGGCGGCCACATTTGGATTGACCTCCGAATCCTTCCCCTTCTTCGTTTTCATTTCCACACTGGCATCGAGCCTATGTGGCTTACCCTTAGGGCCACTTCCCATATCCTGAAATAAAATAATGAAAAATTAGTAAATTGGTCCATAATTATAACTAAATAGAATAAAATGAAACTAAAATGAAAGAACATTAAAAACTTACCATCATGTGCTCTACCCCAGTGTAAGATGTATGCCCGTAGTAGTGCATGTCCACCTTCTTGGCCCGCTTTTCCCTTCATGATTGACGAGAGGATAGTTGCTTCTCCGAGACCTCATTATCGAAAAATTGCTGCCAGCTTGCCAATGTTGTTGTCTCCTTCGAGGGTACCGTGTCCCTAAGTCACAAGATGGATCGCCGGTCCAAGCCAAAGTACCAAGCACGCATGTTTTTCTTCCTTATTTTATACTAATATCTTAATTGTTCCAACATGGAGTCACGTAAATGTGGGGGAAAGCCAATTGTTCATGTAAAAAATATACAAAACAAAAAGAAAGTGAGTTAGTGTATTTAAATTATAAAATATATAAAATATAGATATAAATACAAAATAATAAGAAAATGTGCAAGTACATGTAATGCGGCCAAGAAGCCCATCTTAAGATCGTAGGGTACATTCCGCCAATCAGTGTACCCAGGACCAACAATCGTCTTCAGCAACTCCGTAGCCCTAGCTTGTAAGGTCGTCTTGTTCTCTACTATGCTCCCCAATTTGTCCCACTTTGGGGGCCTAATGCCAGACGAGCCACCCTCACCCCCGCTTCCCTGACGCCCTGAAGTAAACATTTCTTGCAAAAATTGTTGTTATTAGTAAAAACATATATATGAGAAAATGATCAAATCCAAATGAATAAAAGCTTTAAATTGATTAAAATCCAAATGAATTAAATCATTAAACTATCGTCCGATATTAATGAAGCACTAAAAGAATACAAATTAACAACATTATAAGAATACAAATCCATATCATAAACCAAACTAAGCATTGTTTCAAATAATTGGAATACTCATTACAAATTTAAAAATTGTTTCAAATTTGGGTCATGTCACGAACTAAGAATTAATGGTTAAACTGAATAAGATCCAAATTAACATATTCAATAACCAACCCACCAATATTGATCAGATTCATCGACGCTGATTAAATCCAAATGAATAAAAGCATTAAATCGTCATCTGATATTAATAAAGCACTAGAAGAATACAATTTAACGACATTATAAGAATACAAATTCATATCATAAACCAAACTAAGATTGTTCCAAATAATTGGAATACTTATTACAAATCTAAAAATTATTGCAAATTCGGATTATCATCTACAATGGATTGATATTCGGTAGGAGCATTTAAGTCATCCACATTACTGGTTAGAAGCTTTGGCGCGTGTAGGATGATTGACCACGACTCGTTGTTGATATACTCCGAGTAAAACACTTGCTTGACCTTTTGACAAGCACAAAAAGTCAGTTATGATCAATTTGGTGTCAGGATTAAATTTACAAGCATTTTTATCCTCAACTCTTATCCAATCACATGCATCCATGCACCCCCAAAGCAAGTGTTATATAACAAGTAACGAGGGTGAAAAGTTAGTAAGTAATCGTATACAAGTTGATTTAGTGTAAATTTACATATGCCTATAATAGCAACGAGAACCACAATAGATAACAATTAGCTCCTATTTCACGCACCTATTTGCCATCATCTTATTTATGATGGAAAATAAGTTCGTGAAATAGGAGCCAATGGCTATGTATTGCAGTTATCGTTACTATAATCTAGGCAAGTGTAAATTTACACTAAATTAATTTGTATACGATTACTTATCACTTATTACCTGTTCACCCTCGTTGCTTGTTATGTAACACTTGCATTATGGGGTGCGTGCATACATGTATTCTCATGAGAATGCATGCATTATTAATTGCGATTCGCATTATTAATTATTTTAACAACAAGCTTTAAATATTTATAGTATGTTTCATTTTTGTCTTATTTATATTCGGTAAAATCACAACCCTAAATGTTAGAAATGCCTAGGGCCTACCAACTCAATGGCCATCTAAATCTTTAAGGACGTAATTTCCATTGTCCATAGTTTACATAGAATTTGTCTTATACCGTTACAACCTTAGATGGAAGATCAAGTTCATACATCCATGAAGACGGATCTGAATCTCAAGTATCTTCAACATTTGTGCAACACGAGGTACAATTTCATATAGAATGTGTTTAAGTTTTATAATTTCTTTACACTAGTATTGGGATACTTTTCGAAACTTTTTTAAAACAAAATAAAGATTTTTTTCTAAGTCAAAATATTTTTTCAAGGCCTGTAGGCGAGCATTTAAAAACTATTGTTTATCGATTTTGTCGTTCAAATGGTATAGCAATGTCGTTACAACATTGATAAGTTGTTCAAATGGTAGCTTCTCACGACATGCCATGTTGTTTGAAGGGTCATTCGAAGGGTTTTTTCTTATTTGCTTCAAACGAACCCGTACTGTTTTGTATTTTGATTGGTCATTAGTAAGGTCGTTAGTAACTACATGAGATGTCATTCAAAAGAATTGACATGTTGTTCGAAAGACTTCTAACGACAAGATTTTTGATCAACTATAAATACCTAATTTGAAGACCTTTTTCATGAAGACTTTTGATACAAAAAAACTGCAATTCTGCAGACTTTTAATCTTCATTTTTAGGGTTTTTTATGTGTTTGATTCACACCACAACATCCCGATTCTTTTGTGAATCTTTTGTGGAACCTAAACCACTTCCTGTTGAAGTTTATTCTTGCAGAGTGCCATCTCTACTGCTATATTGATAGCTTTTGAGGGAGTTGCTTGCTGACGATTGCGATCACTTGGGAAGACTCGAGAGTGTTCCTTGTTGGAGATAGAGCTGTGACTCTTGTGGAATCTTTCCGGAGTCCATTTCTAGTTTCGAGGTTACGGACTATGTGAGTTTGTTGCGGTAGATTCATTATAGATTTTTATAAGTCTGTTGTACGTTGCGATTTGCAAACGTTTATATAAATAAAGGTTTTTGCCCTTTCGGAGGGTTTTTCCTAGAAATTAGTGTGTCCAATAATTTGTGATTGGATTTTGATGGCATGATTAATTTATTTACCTAGATGCATGTTTTAGGGTTTAATTAATTTGGATAAAAAATGGACATCTAGTTAAATAAGTTTAAAGTTTGAAAATTTGCGAATTAAATTGATAATCGATATCACACAACATTCTCAAAATCCACCAGTCAACAACAATTCAAGAATCCCAAACAACAATTTAAATAATAATTCAAAATATTATAAATTCCTAGGGAAAACCAACCCAATGGCCATCTAAATGTTCAAATCCACTAATCCACAACTTATGAAATGAACATGAGAATATAAAAAGCATTATACCACAACTTATGGGCACAAACATATATATATATATATATATATATATATATATATATATATATATATATATATATAGAGAGAGAGAGAGAGAGAGAGAGAGAGAGAAATGTACCGGAATGTGTGTAGAGAGAAAGAGACGGTCGCTGGAATATGTGAGGAAGAGGAAATGGGGTCGCCGAAAGAGAGAGAGTTGTAAAGACAAACCCGATTACCAATTACAAATTTATACCTTATACCAATTATCATTTACTAATTTATACCAATTACCAATTTATGTCAATTTATACTAAGTACCAATTTATACCAATTACCATAATAGATTATACTAATTACCAATTACCATAATATATCAATTTATACCAATTACTAATTTCAATATACAAATTTTAATTTCAGAATACCAATTTCAATTTATACAAAATACCAATTTCAATTTATCCTAAATACGCATACACTGAAACACACACACGCATACACTGAAACACACATTAACATGCACACTAACACAGACACACACACTGAAACATATATTAACACACACACACACACACACACACACACACACTGAAACACATATGAGAGAGAGAGAGGGAGAGAGGGAGAGAGAGAGAAAGAAAGAAACATGTTCGCAGAGAGAGGGAGGAGAAATGGGATGGCCAGATGAGAGATGGTCGAAGGAGAGGGAGGAGAGGGAGAGAGAGATAGTCACCTGTTTGTAGAGGGGGGTGGGAGAGAGAGAGAGTTCCAAGGGAAAGAAGAGAATTGCGAGGAAAAGAGGAATGAATAAGAGGCTAGGGTTTTATTTTATTAAAGTTGCAACGAATGTGTCACGGTCAAAGACCATGATACCTTTCTAAGGTTGTCACGGTCTTTGACCGTGACACATCCGTGACAACACGAATTATCATGGTCTAGCTTGTGTTTTGTTATCACGATTTTTTACCGTGACAACCTTAGTCGGGTAAAGAGTGAAATTTTTCCTAATTTGGTGTAATGTAGGTAATAATTCTTGGTAGGTATTCTTCCTTGGTGATGACAAGTGCCATCACCCAAGCTACGGTTGGTCTCGATTTCGAGACATGGGAGCAGCCTCTCCATATTCTTATATGGGGGTAAAGCTGCCAACATCTGCTTCTCCCAAACCTTGCAGTTAAGAGGGAGCCTTGTGTACTAGGTAAGACCTTTTTTAATTTTTTTAGGAGATAGACTAGGTAATACGGTTTGGCGATCTCTAGGTATGGGATTGGGGGTGATTTTAGGTTGTGAGATCCGAATTATGGGTGGAGTTAACTGAGAATAAATAGAACTTGATTAAGAATAATAATTAATGCCTAAGATAATAAATCAATATTAAAAATAGATTTGGTGTCACCAATATGTACAGGACTAACTATAATTAGGTTGGCTGGCTATAGTGACATTGGTGTGTGTTGGTGTCACCAATATATTCAAGGCTAACAAAATTAGATTGGATGGATATAATGACGTGTCGTCCATGGAACATCACCAATATGTGCAGGGCTAATGAAATTGGGTCGTCTAGCTATAGAGGTAAGAATGGGTGTGATATGTTGAAAATTTACGCATGTCCAAATATGTGCAAGATCAATAGAAAGATCAGTCAGCTATAGTGGTGTCTCTTTAATAATAATTGGTTGATTTCATTAAATTAAGTTAAGGGCTTAAACATAGATAAATATTAAAATAACATAATTAGACTTAGGTAGTAAGGTGACTTAATTTATGTGGGTAGTTATTGTTGTTTTATTTTACTCGCATCTTCTTATATTCTTTTAAGTTATAATACTATATTGTAATATTTATTTCGTATGATGCTTATGTCTGGATTAACATATCTTATTTAGGAGCAGTAAATGGTATTCATGCGGTGGGCTTTGACCCATCGCGTTTACCAAATTTAGATGCTGGAGTAGCTGCATAAGATTGATTGGGGAGTTATTTTATTGCTTTAGCAGTTTGGTTTTCCTTTTCGTCGCTTTATATATGACACCGTTATGTAAGAGGGTGGTTTAGATAAGGAGGCGTAACCCCTTTTTGAGTATAGTAATGGCAAGTTAATCGAGAAACATCTTTGACTAAGTAAAACCAGCAATCACAAATTTATAGAGATCAACTCAATTTGAACTTACAAGAACTTCGTGCATATCTCAAGAAAAATAATAAAGAAACTCAGAAGTAACTCGTTTGGAGAGAGAGAAAAGTGAGCACCCTAGACACACCCTGGCAGGCAACCAAACACCCCAACCACCCTCAAAGATCTCTGTCAAGTATTAAAAGCATCGTAATAAATGACAATTGTGGGTGAGTAAAACTCTTTGGTTTGTAATAATCTCTCTCTGATGTATATTCTCTCTAGTAATAACTTCTGAACTCTCAAAAAGAACCTCCCTTCCTCAGAGGTGGTTGGGGCCCTTAAATAGCCCACACACCACTCCCGAGATGACTCAGTCATTAATAACTGTGAAAGACATCCCTAATACTTTATGTCACAAACATTAAATGACTGATGCACTAGTTAGCTCCACATCATAAACATTAAATGTCAAGACATACCTTTTTCCTAGCCACTGTGTGTCAGGGGGCTATTGTCATAGAGGTGGCTCACTAACTGTCTGACAACCCCAAATACAACAGTGGTTTACTCAAGTGCATATTTGACATTTCCGAGATGGCTAGTGACATCAGATAAAGAAGATGTGACATTAAGTAGAGGGTTATTTGGTTCACAACTCAAAGCCCGATGGAACTCAAGACTACTCCGCCCGAGGTTCCACGGTCAGGGTCTTTTGGTGTTTTACCAGTTGTATATAAGGTGGTCAAGACAATCCCCAACGGTGCCTCACTTCCTAATCCTCTAAACCAGGTCCCTTTGAAGTTCCCACGACGAAGTATTTCGATAGAGCATGAAAGCTCTCCCAAGCCCTGCCAAGCCTAGTCTCTCGCGAGTATCATTCGACCTCATGCTGAATGCCATTATAATCGTTACATCATTACAATCGTTATAGCTCATAGTCAATATGAACAAAAGATACAATATCACTAAGTAACTCAACAAGCTAAAGTATGAGCTGCCATGCATGGGCTGCCATGCTGAGCTGTCTCGTTGTCTTAATCCCAAACACTATTATTAATGGGGGGATTATCTATAATCTCAAGATTACTTTCAAGCCCTCTCTACAATTTGTTTATGGATTTGGTGGGCTATTCGGTTCCACAGTTGTTTACAGTTTTAAGTTGGAGTTTTGTAATTAAATTATATCATTTGAGCATTTTTATCTGTTGGAGTTGAGATTTATTTTTGGAGTTAGCATCGTGATGGATTTTGATGTGTGGATATTTATATTTATTGGATTCATTTCAAATCATATCTTGTGGAAAAAAAATAATGTCTCATTTTTGTTACATGCTAAGAATGGTATTTTAACTCTGATGTTCGGCGTAGGTTGGTAGTGGGAACTGGCTAGCTCCAATGTCAAAATATGTGGGGTGTCACATATTTGTTTATAGAGAATTCTCAAGCAGAGGGAATTTCTTCTCATGCGTTCATACTTGTGTGATTGTTTTTATTTTGGTCACTCTTTATAGGTATTGACGTGATGGTTTCAGACTCTATCCAAATTCAAACTCGACTTTGATTATTATGTGTAAGTCATTGGACATATTTGGTGTTGTGGTTGTAATACAGACTATGAGGGATTTGGATGATAGTCGCATTTCGGGTTTTGCCACTGAATATCCAACGGGGGAGATTGAAAATGTATTGTAATCCATTTATACATACATAATACACACACACACACACACACATATAGTTGACTATCTCTCACGTCAAAATAATGAGTCTTGCATAATCAATCCCACCACATGATTCTCAGTAGATGTCGTAGGTGAGATACATGATCCCATTAGATAGCCTTCCTCATTGTTCGGTATTAGTGGCTTAGTGAAACTACAAGCTTCTAACTTGACACATTGATATCCTTTGGATTAAATATCTATGACGTCTAAGATTTGCACACATACACATTTTTTATAAAATTATTCTTTTTTAATTAATGTAGACACTCCATTATAATACTCCCACACTCTTCCATAAGGTCGAAAAAAAGTCCCTTTGAATCCCGGGACCCCGATCCTCTTTCAAATCCTAATCGAAGAAAAACTAGGCACTCTCCGAGACCCATTTAACTTTGATCAAACTTTGGACCCCTAAGTATCTTAACAAACTTTAATAGAGCTCTGAATATCGTGCACTAATCAGACTTATGGTTTGCATTTTATGACTGTTTAATCGAAAATTCATTTTCGCCTGCCAATTGGCATACCCTCCCCCCTTATCGACTAGTAGGTGGGACTTTACTTGGACAGAAAGTATGGAAACTCTTTCGAAAGGTAGGGCAATTAATATTCCAATTGGCACACTCCTCAAGGTCTGCATGGTCCTTTTGACCTTTTAGGGTTTCTTATTTAAGGAAAACTAGACCTCACTATTTAGGATTTATCAACCTCGTACTTCCTACGACGGCTCTATTACATCACCCATAAAAATATTATCTTACATTATCTTATACAATTTCTCACCTCACCACTTGCCACCACTCCACGACCACCTTTTTCATACAAAAATCTGATTACAAAACCTCTAAAAATCATAATTCAAACAACGTAGAAGATTCAAATCCTCTTCATTCTACTTTGTCAATTTGTTGCTACTTTACATGTTTTGTTAGTTTTAGCACATTTCTTAGTTAATTATTGTTCTCTTCCACCATTAAACTTACTTTTTATTATATATTACTTTCAAACCTATTTTCACAAGTAAAAAAATCGGAAAATGGTGTATTCCTTAAATTTCAAATTAAAGTCTCTTCACTTTTTTACCACTTCCACTAACCTTTCCACACTTTTTTTACAAATAAAAAGAAAAAATATTACTTTGAATTATGATTTAGAACCCACCTCATTCCCCACATGAACTACGTGGGCTTTGATGCCATTTTTGGCACGTAGGCATTCCAGAATCACTTTCGGTATTCGAGTCCTATTTACATGTCCATCTTTGTATTTACATATATTTTAATTCATATTCTTATCTTATTTATATATTCATTATTTAGTGGTCCAGTTGACAAGCGTACTCATTTTTTCATAGTGGGTTACGATATGGGTCATCACTCATATTTGAGTTATTTTTACTTATTTTATTATTTTTTAGCTATCCCGTTGACATGCGTACTTACTTTTTCATAGGGAGTTACGATTCGGTGCATCAGTCATATTTAGTCATCTCCACACCTATTTTTATTAATGTTACTCCTTAGAATGATTCATTCCTATCTTTCCATGACAATGTGATGATTTCGCTCTTATCATATGTACTTTTATACACACATGACACACACTTCATTACTTTATGTACATATATATACACACATTAGGAGAAGGAGAAAATTTTGTTGCCCATGTGAGATCGAAAGAGAAAAATAGGTGCCTAACACCTTGCCATTCCGTAACATATTCTCCAAGCCCACATCTATTTGGTTTTTCAAGCACTAGTAGTCTATTATGTTCTCTCCTCGGAGATAACTCTTTCTTTTGCTTGTTTTGAGTAAAATAGGTTGGCGACTTCAATCTCTACATATTCACATGCACATACCCTAAAATCATTGAGGATGATAGTTATATATTAAGGGCCCTCGAACCCTACGTGCATGCGGTAGGGAAGAGATACCCTTTTCTCCGGGGTCGAAGGAAGGCCACACTTTGAGTGAATTGCAAAATCTTTTTTAAAATATGTAAAGATTTTTTCAAAAACATAGGAATTTGTTGATTAAAACCATCACAAAATTACAAATTAGATATATTATGAATGAGCGTGCACACAACTCTAATTTACAACAATGATCATGGTTTTAACAAACAAAGGGGAAAATCTATTTAGCACCATGGTGGCCAATCAAATTTGTACCGTGCACAACCATCGAAAAGTTACAAATTTTACCTATGATGCTAATTTATGATTGTGCGCACGTTTTGATGAACATGGGGAGGTCTCTGTGGCACAATGGTGTGCAGAAAACTATGTACCATGCGCACTATGGCCCAATTTTTTTATTGTCCTATAAATACCTTGTTGTCTCTAATTTTTTATTAGTTGAAAATTTGAGTTTTTAATCGAACTCATTTTTTAGAGGTTTTACAGAGACTCTTTTGAAATTATTTAGGTTATAAATACCTTGATATATGCCTTGTTAGGACTTTTATTGAGTTAATTTCTTATTAAACCACAAAAGTTTAGATTCAACTTCAATTCACATCAGAATCAATTCCAGATTCACCTATAAATCTAGATCTAATCAGTTTAAGCAATTTTTCGAAAGAATTGGTTCAAGGTGATGATGCTTCAGAGGAGAATAAATTTCCTCTAATATTCAATGGAGTTTAGTTATTGACTCTTTTTCAATAGGGAAAATTTTAAAATGTTCATAGGGAACTACCTGTGAGAGATTAGGTTCAAATTGAATGAGAGAGGTGTGCACTTGATGTTTTTCCCCTAGTTGGGTTTTTCCTCGTACATATGGTTTCGTGTGATTGTTCGTGTGATGAATTATTAATTTAGCTCATAACGCATACATCTATATTTTGATCTTGGATTGATCATAATTTGGTTGATTCATTCAATTTTGAACGGCTCTAACTTAGTTAATATTCATTGATTAGTGTAGATATAATCATGTGTATGAGAGATGCAGTTCAAGTCATTTAAATGTGTTATCAAGATTTAAAATCTTGTTCACACTCATTCAATTTCAGTTTGATGGATGTTTATATCTTATTCGTTCCTTCTAGAATATTTTGAGGTGATTCCTTATAAACCTCAATTTTTTACAGGGTGTTTTTAATGAAGTAACAATGTATTTTATCACTCTTTATCCTTTAACATTCTACTACCATCTCCGAGGCATTGGGACAAATATGCCCCTGAAGCACTCTATATATATGAATTACTTGAGTCTAATATATAAGATCTTATCTAGTTTGGAAATAGAGACAAAATTTGTGTCATCCTTATTTTTACCCCAACCCTTATTGCCTCTCAAGATTCAAAATTGTCCACATCAACAAGAAGATGGTTCTACAAGTAGAAAGCCAACACACAAACACCCTAAGATTGCCTTTCTTTTGCATATTGCTTGTATGAGGTGTGTGTGAGTTATAATTGGTTTCAAAAGTTTTTAGACCTTTTTAAATAATTTTTAAGAATTTTTTAAACATTTAAAACCCTTTTTATAAAATTAAAAATTAAGGTTTAAAAAATGTTTTGGGCTGAATTGGTATATTCAAAAGTTCCTAAAAACCTGCTTGGGTAGAATCCAAAACCTCTTGACACTTTTGGGGTAGAAAATAGGATTTTTTAAAACTCCAAAACTCGCGTGAGAAGAGTGATCTGAGCCATACACGTGTTGAATTTCTATCGACTGGATTTGTGTTTTCACACACTCACATACCTGAGATACATTTTGAAACATTCGATCAACTTAATCTAAGGTCTACATGTGTTCTCATTCAGTCCTTGTGATATCCTTTTCAACCAATCAGAGTTGTTTTAAATACGGTCCATCTTGAGCCATTATATCAAGTATTCGAACGGTCAGAATAATCTCATCCCATGATTTGAATAGACTTAGAGATCATTCCAACCTTTTTATAAGTAGGACTTTCGTCCATTCATTTCCAACCTTCTGAAACCCTTAACGTCTGAGAGAAAAGAAGAGAGAGATAAGAAAATAAGAGAGAAAATCTCAAACCCAAATAAAACTCCGTCCATTTTTCTCTAGAAATTTACCTCGTCTTTATCTCTTGTCTAACACAGTCACTAGAAATTAGATCTCATTTCTTTTCATAGAAACTGGCAGATCTGATTTGCAGTGATATAGTCACTTAGATCTTGGTTAGATTTGATTTCTTTAAATAGAAATCATATTCTCTTGTTGGATTGTGATTTAAATTGATTTTTCTTGAAATTTTATCCAACAAATCTCTGTTTTCTTTTAAAAACTGAAATAGGGTTTGCATGCGTTCAGATCTGATTTTTTCACTTTGAAAAACATGTATATAAATAATATTTGAAAGGTTTTTAGCCTTGCAGACTCAAGGAAAATAGATCAGAAAGTTGTATAGAAATAAAAATTTAATCTATTCTCAACAGTGTGAAATTCATAGGATTCATTTGTATAAGTGTGCGTGAGTGCATACATGTGTTAGGCACCTCACTCACAACAATGTCACACAACATCACTTTAAAGTGTGTTGGTATAAATATCTTGACCAGTTAGAGTTGGCGTAAAGAAGGAGATAAGGAAGAGAAGATGAACGACAACAAAACCAACCAAAGCCTTATAAGAAGTTAGGAGTTACCTAAAGGAACTGGTATATTTTCTGAAATTAGATTTAGGTATTTATTTGTGTGATTAGGCCGTTGCTCGCTTGTAACCTAAACTCATTCTAGTGGATTTTTTTTGTTTTGAGGTGTAGAGATCTCCACGGAAGTTTCCCCGTTTGGGTTTGGTTTTACCACGTTAAAACTCTTGTGTATAGTGCATGTTTGATAATTCTCTCATCCCTACTGCTATACTGCTACTTTAACTAAAAATTAGTTTTGGTTTTCAAATGGTTAACTAATATCTGCTGCAAGTCGTTCATAACATTTTCTAAAATACATCTTGTGTTATTTAGTTTGTTTTCTAAAAGAGTTTCTCTAATAAACAACTTCGGAGCCTACTAGACTGCTTTAACTTGTGTTAAACAACTTAGTTAGGCAATTATCAATTGGTATTAGAGCAAGGCTTTTGATTTTCACAAAATCTTTTTAGATCCTATGTTGTTGAAACTATTTTTCAAAACAAACATGGACGAGAAATATGGGAGATTAGGGAATCTGTCCAGGCCTCCCCTCTTTAATGGGACTAACTTCCCTTACTAAAAAGTAAGGATTATAGCCTTCATCCAAGTGACCTTGTGAGATGAATCCTGGGATTCTATTGAAAATGGATACATTCATCCTACTAAACCTATAGCAGAAGGTAGTAATGAAAGAGTTAAGAAACTGCTCAGTGAGTTCACAAAGGAAGAAAATTTGGTGTCTCATAATAACAATAATGGAAAGAATGTTATTTTTATGTTAATTAATGAACATGAGTTTAAGATAATATTGTGACACACTACCTTATTAAATACCGGATGATTAGTCTTATATCAAAATAAATAGGAATCTCATCTGGTTCATTCTTCGCATTACTGTCGAAACTTTTTAAAATATTGCTAACCACCTAGTATTCAAAAAGCTAGTGTCAAATTTTATCTTTTAATTAAACCAACATACATGCAAAAATATAAACTAAGCCATTCCCACCAATATGAAATTGAAACAAATGGAATACTTCTTAATAAAAGACTTGTCGAATAAACCCTCGCCTGAAATCCCAATCCAAATAAATGTCCAGAATGAATAAAATAATCTGAAAGTAACTGGGAAACAAGCCCTACATAAATTGTAACTGAGAATAAATTCCTACACTAGGAATAAAGGAATAAAGCATTTAATACAAACTCCTGCTAGCATCCACATGTGCCGCAGTTGCGTATCCCTAAAATAGATATCAATTCTGGCATCCCTGTAGATGGACACCTAAAAGGTTTTGAAAATATTTTTATAGCAAAAGTTAGTACTCAAAACGTTTTGAAAATATTTTGCAAGTAATTTATCGCAATTTAAAATCGGTTATTGATTACACATGTTATTCTTGCAAGCACTCTCTTGAATGTCCTCACCTCTCATCTATAGTGCATGCCTAGCATTCTATACTTAGCCCACCTAGCTGTACTACCCAAGTTAACTAGACATAAGTAGTTAACTGAACTTATCAACACTTCTAATTTCCCCGTATCGCCCATATAGTACATTTTTTTAACATTTCTCATATGTTAATTAATTCTCATGTAACACTTGGCACATGTTGTTTTTCATATTTATAATTAACTCTCACTACTTAATTTATAAAACAATTCGCGATTGTTATCTCTCAATCTTCATAATTAAGTCTCGCCACTTAATTTACTTTAGATATTCTCGATCTATATTTAGTTTGTTAATTAAGTCTCTCAACTTAATTCACCTTATTAGATATCCACGATCTAATACCTACTATTTCACACAAGTAGGGTTAATTAACTTTATAATATACTATCTCACATAAGTAGCTTATCCATACAGTACATAAATATTTCACACACAATATATACATACTAACAATGCATGCTTCACTAAAATATCCTCGTGTCACACATTAAGGGCTATTAGTTCGAAATGTCCCATTGAACATGGTTTAGAATGTCTCATCGAACTTGGTTTGGAATGTCTCATCGAACCTGACTCGAAATGTCTCACCGAGCATAGTTCGGAATGTCTCATCGAACTTGATTCGGAATGTCTCATCGATCTAGTTAATCATATCTCATGCAAGTACAGTATAGGTATTCACTCCACCTATTAGAAATACAATAGGTAAACATACAACCTACTATCATATTGTCGTACGCAGTATATCTCTCTCTCATACTCACCGCACTTATATGTTACGATTTATTGCACTCTCAACATTTATTGAGCATGCATGCAACCCCAATGGTCCAATTTATCCTTTTTGTAAAATATAGTAGTTAAATCTAACTTACCCTACTGGTATACTTATTAATTCATTCGAAATCTCTGTAATTCGTTATCTTTCTCTCCGAGAAATTTACGACACAATCCCTCCCAATTCACCCTCGTATTAATTCCCTCTAATAAGACTAAACTACCAAGCCCAGGTAGGCCTACTGTAGTATAAATAATCCCCTCATTATGTCATAACGAAGTCCCAAAATTTTTCCACAATAAATGTTTAGTGGAAATAGGCCAAAAGAGGATTTATAAGTATTTTGGAGACCGAACCGGTTCGCCCCTTGAACCGAACCGATTCGTCGGTTTGTAACTCGTCTTCTCCATTACGCTGGTGCGTTTTCCACCATTAACACACCTATAACACCCGTGATACTTCACCAAACTTCATACCATTTGTTCCTAACGATTTTTACATTCATTAAAATCACGAAATCATAACAAATGCTTATCAAGATTGAATTAAAACATTTAATCATCAATAAAACCTTGGTTTTAAGATCCTCCATTCAAATTCCTTTAAAACCAAGATAAAATTTGTAATTATCAACATATAATCTCAGATATCTTGCCCTCTACGGATATTCAATTTATCTACATGAAATTCCTTCCCAAACATGTATTATAATCATTAATTTCTTCTTAAATTGATAATTTCACCAATCAATGAGTAAACCAGCATAGCATGGGGATTATAACTCCAAAGAGATTGCAATAAACACTTGCCTTTTAGTTTGTAATGTCTGATCTCCTTTCGTTAGATGAAGGTTTGACGAAGAACACATGAATCCTCCTTAGTTTGGATTTCAATTGCTCCCCAATGGCTCCGTCTCTTCTTCTCTCAAGTTTCTAGGTTTAGAATTGTATCTTCTGTCGTTGAACACATTTAGACTTAGGTTAATTATACCTAATCCCCTTTTTAGGCTTATGGGCTAGGCCCAAATGACCCAAACACCCCAGTGTGAGCCCGGTTATGACTAAAAGTTCCTCGAGACCCGATTACTACCCCGGGTACTCTTTTTCGACTATCTTGACCTATTCGGAATAAACCGTGTACTCAGAATCGTCATCCGAAATACTTTATAACATCCTCTAATTTTCGACCTAAACAATGCGACACAACAATAATCCGAATAATTAGATCTAACTTCGTCACATTTAAATAATCCATCCAATTCAAATAAACTCTTCAAATTATAAATTTAAAATTCTCCAATTTAAATAAGTTTTATTTCTCCCACTGATAATTAAATTCTAAGTCCTCAAAATTACGGGGTGTTACAAATATCTTTTTGTTCAACCTCTAAGGATGCCTGGAACACGCTGGTCACTGCCCATGAAGGTGAAACACGTGTTAAGGCTGGAAAGACCCAAATAATTATACAGAACTATAACACACTCATTGTGACTGAGACAGAGATTTTCGACGATTTTCACATTAGGTTGACTGATATAGTTACCAAGCTGCATGCTAATGGCATTATGTATGATGGGAAAGAGATTGTATCTAAAATTCTAATATCACTTCCACTAAGATTTGATAATAAAAGATATGTAATTGAAGAGATGGATGACCCAAATCTCACTCCAGAACTCCTCAGTATCAAACTCAGAACAATGGAAATGGAATTAGAGTTTAAGAAATAATTCTCCAATGGTCAAAAGAAACATTCCGGTCCCAATCTTATTTTCCAGTCTAAAGTGACCAAACCTGAGTTTGTTGTCCATAACATTGAGTTAGATTCTCATGAGGAATGTAACTTAGAAAATTTGGATAATCAAATTGCCTTGATGTCTAAACAATTTAAGAAAATCCTAAAATTTAGAAACAATGTTGCTTCTAAACAAGACAAGCATGCTTATTCAAAGTTTTCTAATAATAGGCCTCATGAGAAAAGGCATGACAAACATCAGACTAAGAACACCAATAGACTTGACAATGATCTTAAGGATGTTGAATGCTTTAAATGTGGAAAATTGGGCCACATGGCCAAAAAGTGTAGAGTTAATCTGAATAAGAACAACAAAAATAATAGGACCAATATTTGCAAAACCTGGGATGACTCAAGCGACTCAGATAATGATGAGCCTGAATCATCTAATGTGTTTAACCCTTGCATGTCATTCTTTGCTAAGATTGATTATACTCATGATAAGCCTACCATTAATACTAAATTTGATGATAGAATGTCTAATCCTGTTATGTACATTATGTTCTACCTATTGGTTTATTTGCTTTGTGCCTTGAGAATGCTAATCATGTAGAATTTGTTAGTTGTTTAAATGTCGTGTGTGTGAGTTAAAAGGAACGTATTATTGACGAATTGAACGTGTGTGTGAGTCCTAAAAATGAAGCGTTAAGGGAAAATCCACATACTACACTTAATGATTCCGATAATGAGGACCTCCCAAAAATTCACACTCTATACCAAAACTCTTAGGAAGATCACTAAGCTTGAAAAACTGTCAAGGACCTTACTGAAAAAATAGAAGCCCAAAGGCTTATGGTAAAATAGAGTGCTGAGTACTACACTACTCAATGTCTGGATCATGAAAATAAAACTAGGTCTTTTCTTGATCAAATCAAAGAACCTGCAGAGTCAAATGAGATTTTGGAAGAGAAATACAAAGCTGCTTTACTCGAATTGGAACAATCTAAAGATAAAGTTTCAATAATCTTTAAAAAAATTCTAAATTTGAAAATAATGCTAACTATTTTAAAGATTGTATAGCTTCAAGTAAAACCAATTCTGATGATAAAAATGGCATAGGATTTGAACAAAAACCCTAAGCACCTGACAAATCGATTCAAAATATAAATTTTTTGCCTGGAGGTATTAGACCTAATGGCCTATGTTCAGATTTTCAAGCCTTAAAAATAGACTTTGACGATAAATAGAAAAAACCAGACATTGTTATGAGAAATAGTTCCAAGTATAATGTTGAGCCTAAGACCAACTATGTTCATCCCCTTATAAGGCAAGGAAACTCTGTGTTTCAACCTGTTGGACATAAGGCTAAAGTCCAACAAATGGACAAATAAATTTTTAAAGATTTTAAAAATCTTAAAAAAACATCTATCCATCTTTACTATTCTTACTGCGACGTTTATGGACACTGCATTAAAGAATGTTTTCAAAAATGTCTATATAAACCCGTCTTTAATTAACCTGTCTATAAAAACTTTAACTACTCTAGACATAACAGAAATAACTACGTCCTTCCTAGGCAACCTGATAAGAACTTTAACTACCGTAATCGGAAGAAATGATCTAATACTAAAAGAAAGTCAAAGAGGAAGAGTCTTAGATACATGACTAGACCAAATGCTCAAAGATTTGACAAAATTCAAGAAAATGAGCACAAAACTTTTGAAGAAAGATCTAATGCTTGCAAATTTAACAAAATTCAAGAAAATTAATGCAAGTATATTAAAACAAGAGCAATTTGGGTTAGGAAATATGATCTAATACCCCAAATGAAGTGCAACATTGTGATTAGCGCTTTAAAAGCTGAACACACTTCTTCTGGATCGTATTTAGACTCGGGTTCTTCCAAACATATGATCGGGGATGATATTAAACTAACCAACAGAACTAACTTCTAAAGAAGGAAAGTTTTATTTGGATATGGAGTATCAGCCCAGATCATAGTAAAGGGACACTCCAAGAAAAGAGACTACCTATTTTCGAAGACGTCCTCTTAGTAAAAGGTCTTAAATTTGACTTGCTAAGTATATAATATTTTATCCCTCCAACCACACAATCACCTTCTCAAAAACAAATTATAAAATTTTAAACGAGAATGGAGAGTGTATTATTATAGGCCTTAGAACTCCTGATAACCGTTACAAAGTAAATCCAGGGGTTGAGATCTGTAATATAGCAAGGATGGAAGATAATGAAATCTGTCACAGTAGGTTGGGTCATATAAATTACGAAAACCTTAGCAAATTAAGCTCCCAAGAAATAGTTAGAGGTCTGCCCAAAATAAAATCAATTTCAAACATTTTTTGTGGGCCCTGCCAAGAAGGAAAGATAATTAAAGCTGCTCACAAGAAAGTTAAAGAAGTCTTAACAAAAAAAACTCTAGAGCTTATCCACATGGATCTTATGGGTCCCGCTAGAACTGTGAGCCTTTATGGTAACTGTTATATTCTACTCATGGTGGATGATTTCACTCTTTTTACTTGGGTTGCTTTCTTAAAACAAAAATCTGACACTTTTCTTGAATGTTTAAAAATCCTTTTACGTATTAAAAATGAAAAGGATACCCAAGTAAATCGAATCCGTAGTGATAGAGGGGGTGAATTTAAAGATTTGGGTGTAACAGAATATTGTGACTACAAGGGTTACAAACATGAATACAGTGCTCCTAAAATGCCACAGTAAAATAGTATAGCCGAGCGCAAGAATCGCACAATCCAAGTGATGACTAGGGTATACTAGGGTATATATGCAAAGAACTTTCCAAAATACTTTTGGGTTGAGGCAGTTCAGATAGCATGTCATATAATCAATAGAGTTTATCTTAGGAAAAATACCAAACAGACTCCATATGAACTTTGGTATGGAAAAAGGCCCAACTAAAAATATTTTTGAACATTTGGGAGTTTATGCTATGTTTGCAAAGAGAAAGAACACCTGTCTAAATTTGAAACCCCTAGCGACAAAGCTTTGGGTCAATCCCTTAACAGTAGGCCTTATCGTGTCTATAATTTGCGTACCAAAAGTCTAATGAAATCTATAAATATGATTGTTAGTGACACAAATGTTGAGATTAATAAAAAAGAGCCAACTATAGTGGATGAGTATGAAAATATCTTAAATTATGACTCTCTAGAGATAGTTGATTCTTTATTAACTGAGACCCTAGAAGTACCTAACTAGGTTTCTAAAGATCATCCCTTATATAAAATAGTTGGTAACCCTAATGATCATGTTCGTACAAGATCCTAATTATGAAATATTGCTCATTTTGCATGCTTTGTGTCTCTAGTAGAACCAAAGAATGTGAATAAAACACTGAATGACTCATTCTGGATAGGTTCTATGCAAGAAGAGCTCATAAAATTTGAGAGTCATGACGTATGGTATCTAGGCTAGAAAATAAAAGGGTTATTGGCACTCGATGGATTTTTAAAAATAAATCAGATCTAGGATGATAGTTAGAAATAAAGCCAGATTAATAGCTGAAGGTTACTCTAAGATTGAAGGAATAGACTTCGAGAAAACTTTTGCTCCCTTAACTCGCCTCGAGTCTGTTAAATTACTCTTAGCAATAGGATGTCATTTACATTTCATACTTTTTCAAATGGATGTGAAATCCACTTTTTGTAATGGAATTTTAACTGAGGAAACTTATATTGAACAACTAAAAGGCTTTATTGATCCTCATTACCCGAACCACATCTATAGATTGAAAAAGGCGTTATATGGTTTAAAGCAATCCCCCAGGGCCTGGTACGAATGCCTTTCGACCTTTCTTATCAATAAAGGTTTTCGACGAGGTGGAAATGACCAGAAATTATTCATGAAATTTTTTGACAAACATGTCTTAATCGCCCAGATTTACGTTGATGACATTATTTTTGGGTCAACATCTCCTATTGAAGTAAAAAACTTTTTAAATATTATGCACGTTGAGTTCCAAATTTCATTAATGGGGGAGCTACAATTCTTTTTAGGTCTCCAAGTCAAACAAAAGTTTGATGGATTATTCATATCGCAATCCAAACACGCTTTAGAGTTAGTAAAGAAATTTGGATTAGAAAATGCCAGATACGCTAGGACGCCCATGAGTACTTTAACCAAATTATCCAAAGATGAACATTGGACTCCGATTAATCCTACCCTCTATAGAAGTATGATAGGTAGCCTGTTATACCTCACTGCATCATGTTCAGATATCATGTATGTTGTTTGTGTGTGTGCTCGCTATCAAAGGACTTTTAAAGAGAGTCACCTATTATGTGTTAAAAGGATTATCAAATACTTCAAATGCACTATAAATCTAGGAATATAGTACACAAATGACACATCTAACACTATTGTAGGATACGCGGATGCTAATTGGCCTGGTTGTTCTGACGACAGCAAAACCACCTCAGGCGCTTATTATTACATAGGTAATAACTTGGTAGGATGGAGTAGTAACAAGCAAAATTGCACTTCCTTTCCAGAGCCGAATCAGAATATATAGTCGCCCATAGCTACTGTGCTCAATTAATATGGATAGAGTAAATGTTAAGAGATTATGGCATTACTGAAGATAAATTACATCTCTATTGCGCTAAACAAAATGCGATTAATATTTATAAAACTCCTGTTCAACACTCGCGACCAAATATATAAAAATAAGGCATCACTTTAGTCGCGAATTAGTAGAATCTAAGGAATTGGAAATTAACTATTTTCCCCCGGAACTTCAATTAGAAAAAAATTTCACTAAGACTTTAGATAATTTAAGATTTAAGTCTCTAAGGAAATCTATTGGCATGATACATCTTGATTAGTGTCTATTCTCAGTGAATATATGCCTAGTTTTGATTTTTTAACCTTTGTCCATTTGAGACAAAATGGGGGAGAAATATTTGAGTCCATCTCGGACAATTATTATACAATTCAACTAAACTAAAACGCTTGATCTTAGCTATTTTATTTTCAGAAATCAGTACCATTGTCTTTATTGGATATATTTAGGGTATTGGTTTGTATTTAGTTGAGTTATGTACTTTTTCATTTCTAGGATTTGGGGTAGATAGAGCTTTTGTATAGGATTAAGGTTTTCTTATCTTTTTTGTATCCCTACGAGTCCTAGATGACTCAAAGGAGATTTTGTCTCATATTTCGAAAGGGGGATATTGAAACACTCTATACATATGACTTACTTGAGTCAAATCACTACACCAAATTTATCGAATTGTCACGGTCATTGACCTTGACAAGTTGGACTTGTCAAGGTCAATGATCGTGACAATTCTGGGGGTGACAACTTTTGTTGTCACGGACTTATCACGATCATTGACCGTAACAAGTTCGTTAGACTTGTCACGGTCCTTGACCTTGATAAGTTTTATCATGGTTCAGGATCGTGAGAAACGCGTGACAATGTTTAAAAAATTATAATGGTCAATGACCGTGACAAGCTCGTGACAACAATCCTTGTCACGGACTTATCCCGGTCAATGACCGTGACAATTCTCGGCATAATTGAAAAAAATTTGCTGGGCAGTTTGGCCACTGCCACTGCCCAGCAGTATGTTTGTACCTGTTATAGCAACGTTGTACCTGTTCAAGCATCATATATCCAAATAAAATAGAGATAATTCAAATATACATTCAAAATAGAGACAATATGTGTCACGATATAAACCAAATATAATTCAAATGTACCAACTTTAAAACAATTTAATTCAAATAATGTCTCTGCATGTCTTAGGTAAGGTTAAATCTGAGGAGTGAGTAGGCCACACGATATACGAATTGACACACCCACTGATATACATCGTGCCGCATTGTTCGCGCAACCACAATGGGGAGTTCTCCTTCCCGGGCATCACATGCGTGACGAGCACCTTGGACTCGATGTCTTGAAGCTCACGTCTATGAACTAGTCCACCCCGGACAATATTTGGGTCCCTCAACCCCCGCCCTATCCACTGGCCATCAAATATGTCCAGTATAAACACGCTCGGCCAACCAAATGTTGACTTCGGTCGGTCGAAGGGAGCTAAATAGGGAAGTGGATCATCAAAGTCTGCACGTGTCGGCGATGAAGCAGCGAGGTCCACATCCTCATCATCCTGCACCTCGTCCTCCCGCACCTCCTCCTCCACCACCTTCTCTTGCCCTTTCCCCTTGCATTTTCCTCCCAATGAACGCTTCATGAATGAGAACATATCTTGGACCGTTGCCTCCAAACGGGACAACTTTGCGTCATACGAGTCCACCGTTCGAGCCAACCCAATGTCGCTCGTCTCCAATCCGATGATCCTAGATTTGGCCACCCGCGAGCTCACCCCCTTGTCCTCCCCTTGCGATCAGAGCCAAGCACTTGGCTGAGTGCGTATGTGGACAAAGATGCCTTGTCGGCATCAGACTGCGACTCATGAACTTCCTTAAGCTTTGCCTGAAACGACAAAAAGCACATGATTAGTAAAATAAGTAAATTAAAAAATTATAACGTAATTAACAAAAAGTAAACTGTCGGATTACTTACAATCGTGGCCGCGATGCTCGGGGACACATCCTTGTCCTTCCCCTTCTTCGTCCGAAGAGCCACATAAGTATCGAGCCTATGTGGCCTACCCCTAGGGCCACTCCCTGTCCCCTGAAATAAAAAAAAGCAAAATTAGTATCGTCCCCGCAAAGTAAAATAATGTCGAATAATATATTTCTGTAGTTATAGAAAAATTAAATCTTACCATCATCCTATGCTCCACCTCGGCGTAAGACGTTCTGCCGGAGTAGTGCACGTCCATCTTTTTTGCCCGGTTTTCCCTTCTCGATTGGCGAGATGCCAATTGTCGCTCCCCGATCTCATTGTCAACGAACTATTGTCATTTTGCCAATGAGATCGGCTCCTTCGGCGGGACGGATTCACGCATTCGGATAACGGACTCTCGTGTCTTCCCAAAGTACCGGGTCCGCATATTTTTCTTCTACGTCTTGTGTTGCTCCCTCAATTGCTCCAAGACGGAATCGCGTAGCTTTGGATCCAGGCTAAATTGTTTTTGTCCAGCAAATACAATGTTAGTTGCGAATAAATATAAATATAAACATAAATATAAAATGAAATTGAAATCGAAATTGAAATTGAAATTGAAATTGAAATATTCATATAAATATAAATATAAATACATTATCTATAGTGCCACCCAAACAGCTAACTTGAGCTCATATGGTACCTACTTCCAACTAATGTACCCCGGAACGATGATAGTCTTTACCAACTCGTGGGATCTCGCTAATAGCCCCGACTTCTTCTCGATGGCCATCCCCAATTTGCCATATTTAGGGATCCTAGGGGTCGAGGAACCCTCGTCGCCTCCGCTACCACCAAGCCCAGACGATATCATCATAACCAGCATCATCATCCTCGCCTTAATGCCTGAAGGAGACATTTTCTATAACAAAATGTTATTAGTACAAATCAAAATGAATTAGAAGAATACGTGCAAATATGTACAATTACTACAAATAAAAATGAATTGGTATTGTTAAACATCCCCCCCCATCCCTGCCCCCTCCCCCCCCCCCCCAACGACCCTGCCCCACATCCTTCCCCCACCACAAATACACACAAACATCCCCACCCCCTCCCCACCCCTCACCCCCCACCACCACACACACACACACACAGCCCCACCCCCCTCCCCACCACACACACACACACGCACATATATGTACAAATTAAAATGAATTATTACTACAAATATGTACAATTACTACACACACACGCACACTACACATCCCCACCCCCACCCCTACTGCCCACACACACGCACACTACACAAGAGTGAAAATGATAAATTGCAAATCAATTAAAAGCATTAAAAATGGATGTTTCGGTACAAATTGGAATATTTATTACAAATTGCAAATTGTTTAAAATTCGGGTTATCATAAAAAATGGATTGATATTCGGTAGAAGCAGCTACGTCATCCACACTACTATTTAGACGCTTTGGTGCATGTTGGACAATTGATCACGGCTCGTTGTTGATATAATCCAAGTAAAACACTTGGTTAACCTTTTGAAATGCACAAACAAACGGCTCATCGCTCATGTGGTCGTTGCTCTTTAACTTGGACAAGTCAACCATGATCAAATTGGTGACAGGATCAACTTTACAAGCATTTTTATCCTCAAATCTTACCTAGTCACAGTAAAATACAACCTCTTTGAAGCTTATATAATCCAATTCAAATATATTTCGGATTACACCATAGTAAGTCATTTCAGCTTCAACGAGGTTTTTATCTTTTGCGCTCGCTCGAAAGAAAGTAAGAGCCTTGTATGAAATGCCTGAGTTCTGTACATTTGTACTTTCCTCATACACTTTAGCGCCGAAAACGTAACCGTTCAATCGATACTTTTTGTACTCTTGTGCCACGAACAAGGGTCCAATGGCTAGAAGAGCAAGCCTTGATGTAAAATTTTTGATGTCGCATCACCCGTCTTTAAGAGCTGAGAATATAGATAAATTAATTATATTAGTTGTAAAATTTGAGTGTAATGTAACGTTATATAACGGCCATTTTCATTATAATTACCTCTTGTGTCAACCACAGCCTAAATTCGCTATATGATTGTACCATTATTTTCCGTCTTTTATTGTTCTCACGCGCTTCATATTTTCTACATATTACAAAATTAATCATGTATAAAATAATCTGAAATAATGTTAAACATTATAATAATCGAAACTTACTTTTTTCCATTCTTCGACATCTTCATGTGTGTCAAATAGATAACGAGCTACTTGTTCATGTTGTAAACTCGTTAATTTCACTCGTTTTCCCATCACATGACCACCATCATCGACGAACTCATCAGTGTCATCAACGTTGGTCGAGTCAGGCATATATTTTCGAGTATATATTGATGACCCACGGTGATGTATTCCTCTGCAATTGATCCTGCACTGTATCGCGTATTCTTGACGTAATCTTTAAAAACTTTCATCAATCTTTCAAACGGATACATCCACCGATATCTAACTGGACCACAAAGAAGTGACTCGTCGCATAGGTGCACCAACAAGTGAACACTTATGTCAAAGAATGCTAGGGGAAAGTACTTCTCCAACACACAAATCACTTCGATCACTGCCAATTTTGCGACCACTATGTGTTCTCGATTGACTACCTTCTCACACAAGAGTGAGAAGGTAATACTAATTTTCATAATAGCCCTCCGCAAATCCTTGTGCTTGGAGAAGCAATGCTTAAACAATAAAGGAACCAATTGCATGATCACATGTCAATCGTGGGACTTACACTTATGTAAATCATGAGTAGCATAATTCACAATTCTTTGCAAGTTGGACGCAAAATTAGATGGACCCTTTAAATTATATATTATGTCTAAAAGCACATTCCTTTCCCCACTCTTCAAAATAAACGCACCAGGGGGATTATTGTCCTTCCCCTACTATCTTCTTTCAACCATAGTTGTGGCTTAAGTTTTAACGATTTAAGGTCTTTTCGTGCATTTTCTCCATCCTTCGAATGACTCCCCCCAAGGCAAGTGCCCATAATATGTTCAGCGAAGTTCTTCTCTGCATGCATCACATCCAATACATGGCGCACCGGGTTATTCTTCCATTAAGGCAAGTTAAATAAAATTGACCTCCTAGACCATGCCTTTCTTGTCTCAGTTTCATTCCCAGTTGGGGTCTTCTTATGCTTGACATTCTTAAATTTGGGATTCTTACCTGGCATATTAGGGCCACATTCAGAAGATTTACTTTCAATTTCTGAACCCGAAAGTTGTCTCGGTGGTAGCCTATGTTCAACCCCGTCCAATAAAAAATTAGAACCTTTCTCAAATTTGAAACTATGAGCAGGGGTAAAAACCTCTTGTGGCAATGGTATACATTTTTTTAGCTAAAGGATAGATAAAGAGATTCAGTCTCCTCTCCATAAATAGGACACCCCAAATAACCATGTACTACACAACTGGATAATGTCCCATAAGCTGGAAAATCATGAATTGCCCACATCAACATAGCTTTCAGCGTAAACTCTTCTTTTCTAAAATAGTCAAATGATTGCACAGCCTCTTCTCACAACTCATTTAATTCTTCTACCAAAGGATCCAGGTAGACGTCGATGTCATCACTTGGTTCTTTTGGCCCAGGTATCAATAAAGTCATCATCGACAATTCATGTCTCATACACTGTGAAGGAGGGAGGTTGAGTGGGGCTAGGATCACTGGCCATACACTCTGATTGGTGCTTAGATTTCTAAATGGATTGAAACCATCTGTTGATATAGCCAAACGAATGTTGCGTTGTTCTCGAGAAAAATCGGGATACTCATAATTCATCCTCCTCCAGGTTGTAGAATCAATAGGATAACGCATGATATTACCCCCTACTTCTGCCCTAGCATGCCAAGTCATTGCCTCCGCTATCCATGGTATTATGAAAAATTGCTTTAATCTAGGCCCAATGGGAAAATATTTCAACACTTTTTGAGGCACTTTTGAGCTTGTGCCTTCCTTACTAGTAGATTGGACATATCTAGGTTCATTGCATACCGGACAACGATCGAGATTTCATACTCCTTTCGGTATAGTTTGCAGTCATACACACAAGCATGAATCGATTTATACTTCATTCCCAATCCTTTCAAACTGTTCTTCATAACAGGATAGTTATTTGAAAGTGTATTCTCCTTAGGTAATAAGCCCTTCACCCATTTCAGAATTTCTGTCACGCCATTGCCAGACAAATCGTACTGCGCCTTCAAACTATGCAAACCAACCATGGCGTGTAAAGTTGTTTGATCTTTCTCATAGCCAGAGTATAACGGTTGGGTCGCCTTAAATTTTAAACTTTTGTAGTCATCGTCAAGTTTTATCGTGATATCTTCACGAGCACTTGAACCTTCTACATCATCTGTAACCTCATTCTCCTCTGCTTCATAAACTCTATACGCATCATCAACTAAATCCTCTAACATATTATGATCTACGCCGTCCCCTTCTACATCTATCCTACTTGTTGAAGGTTGTTATGAAGGTTGGTCGGGGACAAAAGAAACTTTCAATTCACCGTGAAAACTCTAAAATTGATAACTATCTTGCGTACCCGATCTTAACAAATGTAATTCAACTGTTTTTCACTCAAACACCTTACCATTCTTACACCTAGCACACGAACACGGAACCTATTTATCATTATGACATCTCTTTTCGTATTTTACAAATTCGTTAGCACCTCTGCGAAACACATCCCCCATTCTATTTGTCTCACCCATCCACTCTTTGTATTTCGGATATCCCATCACAGCTACCACAACTAATCACCTATTAAAGGTAAACAAAACTTAGATTTATAGTATGTTTCATTTAATTATGTCTTATTTATATTCGATTTTTAAATTTCAAATTCAAATTCAATTTATAATAGAAATTTCTATTTCCTCCATCTCCTCTAAAGGGTGAGTGGTCCTATCCCATTCAAGACCGCATTTTTCTGTAATATACTTAACAGCTCAAGCACATTATTACGATTTGAGAAAAATTCGACAGCATATCCCCTTAGTTCTCCAGTACACGACGTAGATTGGCAAGTGTGAGTGTTATTTCAATTGCTCAATTGAAATAACAGTCACACTTGTCAATCTAGTATGTACTTAGAGAACATTAGGATACGACTGCAGAACTTCCTCCAAAAGTAACAACTTTAAGCCACTAAGAATATTATACAGAAATTATGTAGTCCCAAACTGTCCAAACGGGAGAATTCGAGATATCTCATTACAAGGGTAATGACTCTCGAACGGGTCTAAGGGCTATTGAATGCGTACGCATAAGAACTAGAAGGCTAGTATCTATGCGCACTATATATAATTTCAAGTATTTTCATTTAATTATCATACTATATATATATTGTTCGATATACAAAGTAATTTTCAAAAAAAGTTTAAAAATCCCACCCACATATGGATAATAATCCATTGGTCATGCCACTTTTAAAATTAACCAACCCAACATCGATCCACTATAATCCAACAGCAACGTCAACAACAAATGTGTATCCCGTACTCCTTCTAATTCATCTACTCAATTAATTATTTTCATCAATTAAACTAACAATTAAAGTATACAATTATTAATTTACTAATTTACAATGAGGGGCAATCCTGCTTTCATAATTAATCATATATTAATTTACTAATTTATAATGAGGGGCAACCATATATTAATTTACTAAAAAATTAATAATCAATCAATTCGTTTACAAGGGACACTACGCACAAACACGCACATACACGCACACTACACACACATATACACACACGCGCATATACACACACACGTAGCCCCCCACCCCTACCCCACCACCCACCCACCCATCCCTGCCCCCTCCCCCCCACCCACCCTGCCCCACCCCCTTCCCTCACCACACACACACACAAATAGACCCACCCCCTCCCCACCCCCACCACACACACATGCACACACACCCTGCCCCACCCCCTTCCCCCACCACACACACACACACATGCACATATATACACACACACACACACATATATACACACACACACATATATAAATGGAAGAGAGAGAGAGAGAGAGAGAGAGAGAGAGAGAGAGAGAGAGAGGGAGAGCAGCGTAGAGAGAGAGAAAAGAGGAGGGAAGAAATCGGTGGGGGAAAAAAAGGAGGGAAAAGGGTTTTTTGCTGGAAAATTTGTCACGGACGTGTCACAGTCTTTGACCGTGATAATATTATAAGAATTCTCACGGTCAATGACCGTGACAAGTACTTGTCACGCGTGTTTTTTTGTCACGGTTAATGTACATGACAAGACTGACCGCTGGAAGGGTGCCAATTTACCCATTTTTTTGTAGTGAATATATAGGAGCTTATTTACTTTGGAAATAGAGACCAAATTTGTGTCATCCTTATTTTTACCCCAACCCTCATTGCCTCTTCAAGGTTCAAAATTGTCTACATCAACAAAAAGATGGTTCTACAGGTAGAAAATCAAAACACAAACACCCTAGGATTGCATTTCTTTTGCATATTGCTTGTATGAGGTGTGAGTGGGTTAAAATTAGTTTAAAATGATTATATACCGTTTTTTTAATAATTTTTAGGAATTTTTTAAACATTTAAAAACCTTTTCATAAAATTAAAAATTAAGGTTTAAAAATTTTTTGGGCTCAATTGGTATATTCAAAAGTTCCTAAAAACCTTCTTGGGTAGAATCCAAATCTTCTTGAGACTTTTGGGGCAGCAAATGGGATTTTTTAAAACTCCAAAACTCGCGTGAGAAGATTGATCTGAGCCATACACGTGTTGCATTTATATCGACTGGATTTGTGCTTTCATTCACTCACATACCTGAGATACATTTTGAAAAGTTTGATCAACTTAATCTAAAGTTTGCATGTGTTTTCATTCAATCCTTGTGATATCCTTTTCAACCAATCAGATTTATTTTAAAGACGGTCCATTTTGAGCCATTAGATTAACTATTCGAACAGTAAAAACAATCTCAGCCCTTGATTTGAATAGACTTTCCAGATCCTTCCAACCTTGTTATAAATAGGACCTTTGTCCATTCATTTCCAACCTTTTGAAACCCTTAAGGTCTGAGAGAAAAGAACAGAGAGAAAAGAAAATCAGAGAGAAAATCTCAAACCCAAACAAAACTCCATCCATTTTTCTCTAGAAATTTACCTTGAGAGTTTGAGGGTTTTCAGTTCTTTTTGTTCAAATACCTCTCTGGTCTTTATCTCTTATCTAACACAGTCACTAGAAATTAGATCTCATTTCTTTTCATAAAAACTGGTAGATTTGATTTGCAGTGATGGAGTCACTTAGATCTTGGTTAGATTTGATTTCTTTAAATAGAAATCATCTTCTCTTATTATATTATGATTTAAATAGATTTTTCTTGAAATTTTATCCAACAAATTTCTGTTTTCTTTTCAAAAACTGAAATAGGAGTGACACCCCACTTATTAAAATAACGGGCGACCAACCCTTTACTAAAATAAAATATGAATCTCAAATGGATCATTCTTTGCATCACTGTCGCACAGACTAAAAATACAACTAACCATCCATAAAATAATAATACAGCGGATGCCAAAAGTTTCTAGTTAAATAAATATTACAATTAAATCCATTAACAACAATTACAAACATGAACATATATACATGTAACAAACTACACAACAAAAACAATCGAATAAGCTATCGGTTAACAAACCCATACAATATAACAAATGTCTGAAATAAAAAGCATATACATCAATACAACCCTTGGACAAGACACGCCTGATTAACACTGTTGATCCTTAACTAGATTAACAAAAATGAGATGCGACTATATCAAAAATCCTGCAACATTTCACATATGTTGCAACTCCATAAACTCTAGAATGGAAGTTCATCCTTGGCGTCCTTATAGTGGGACACCTAAAAGATATAACCAAGGAAAAGAAAAAAAAAAGATATATACAGGTTAGCGTCCGGTTTTAAAAATATTTTAGTAAGTGAAATAAAATGCATAATAATTATGAATGCTAAATTCCATAACTAAGTTGGTGTCGCCCTCTCTTGAGACTCGTACTCACCCCTGAACTACAGTGCGCACCTAACTTATGCATTTTAAATCTTAGTTAAGCTACCCAACTCATTTATAGATAACCCAACCTCATTCTTACTCGTTCACTCACTCTCGTATATCTAATTCATACCAATATAACCACTTTTAATATCATTCTCAATGATCATATATCAATTCAATACTAATAACCTCCACGAGTTATAAGCATAGTGATTCACACATTAATCATTAAGGCATGTATAATATTACTCTCATTATTATACATGATTTATCATTTCACATCAGGTACACATTCATGTCACTCGTTATATGCATACTAACCATCCCTCAAAGCATTAGCTCACTGGATGCAGTCTCTAAGTGCTACCATCTTCCAGGGGATACTCACACCATCCTGGGTACCAACCGTCGGACTCTCACACCGACTTGGTAAAACAAAGCACAAACGTATGGGAAGCGGCTATAGTTCCTCACCTGAAAGCGATACGAATCATACCCAATACATCTCACCCATGATAAAAATCACACTGCATAAATACTGGACACTATGACCTGGGGACTATACTTTCCCTGCATTCACTAGCCAGTGGATTCACCCACATCGCGCAACTTCCCATAATAGCATTAGAGTGGTATGTTCCACATAATATATCATACACACAATATATATATATATAAACACATCACATATACATACATTCTCATATCCAAAAGTATATATCAATAAGCCCGGATACCTGTGTATATCATTCATTACACTAGCCGATATTTCCTCACGTATATTCCCAATACGCTTTATTACTCAATCACTCATTTAAGCTTAATAATCAATTGCACATTTGATTAATCCACAAGTTTGATATAACTCAGGACACATGACTTCTCTCAACTAGCCCGTATCCATATCTTAATTAAATTCCTCCTCTTAGGAAAATTTATGCAGTAACCGAAGATTAATCTCCCTAATACACTTCCATATTCGTCTTGATGTATCCCTACCATCTCATAGTATCATCATCCCACTTTTTATATCATAAACACTAATATCACTTCATATTAGAGGGTTCTCAATCACTAACCCCAATTGGAAAGGAGTTGAAGAGGAGTTAGAAATCTGTGACATGTGAACCCAACCGATGGTTCCCAAAAATGAACCATTCCGCTACACTGAAGAGAGCGAGTCGAACCGATGGCTTCCGCCTCTTCAGTTTTTGTTCCTTACGAGATTTACCCAAATCTCTAAAACCCATTTCTAACCTAAATCCACCACGCTTTCCACTATCCAAATCATATATCTAACATCAACATCAAGGTTTTATCAACAAAATCAAGATTTCACCCTTAATACCCAAAACATAACAACCCAACAATTAATTATACAATAATTCACACACGAGAATTGTTTAGCAAGTTTAATCACTTGGCTAATTCTCTCATAAGCCTAATAACCCATATATCTATTTATCCTAATTTTGAATGATAATAGATGCATAAAATGACTCGTATACCCCTATCCGAGTCCAACTAGCCAAAAAGATCCCGGAACCCAAATACAACCCTCGGGGACTTATTTTGACTATCTTGACCCATCCCGAATCAATCGTGCACCAAAAATTAGCATCTAAGATTTCGATAATAAAAATTATTATCCCAACCTCATATAACTCACACATATATGCCCCAGTTGAAAAATAATCAATTCCCGCCGCTTATACTCACTTATAACGAAATAACATGCTGTTTGATTCTATTTACTTTATCACACTAGTAAATATACAATTTACATAAATATTAAATCTTCTACACAAATTAATATTTATTTTAAATTCCCATTTTAATTCTCAATTATATTAAATAACACACACAAGGTAATTTAATACTGAAAATAAATGCTTAAAAGTAATGGGTATTACATACTCCCCCCCTTACGGAGGAATTTTATCCTCGAAATTCAAGCGTACTAAGTAAAAATTGGTAAAAATACTTGTCTCTCTTATCATCCTCTCATTCCCACGTCGACTCGTCGGCATTGTGATGTTCCCATTGAACTCGAATCGTAGGCACTACCTTCGACCGTAGCTTACGCTCACTATGGCCTAAAATGGCAACCGGTTGCTCCTCATATGACATATCGGGTTGCAAATCAATTTCTTCAAATGGAATATGCTAATAAGCAGTCTCATTTCTTTTATACTTCTTTAACGACGAGACGTAAAACACATAATGAATTCTCTGTAAATATTCTGATAAAGCGAGCCTATATGCCACATGCCCTATCTTCTCAATAATTGAAAAAGGCCCTACATATCGCGGCAGAAGTTTACCCTTCTTACCAAATCACATCACGCCTTTCATAGGGGATACCCTTAACAACATTTGGTCTCCTACTTCCAGCTCCACATGCCTACGATCTGCACCGGCATAGATTTTCTATCGATCTTGCGCAACTTGTATATGATTCCGAATAAACTCAATTTTAGCATAAGTATCTTGGATTATCTCAGGTCCAATAAGTTTATTATCCTCCACTTCTAACCAACAAGCGGGTGAACGACATGGTCGATCATATAATGCCTCGTAAGGTTCCATATCTGTCGTGAACTGGTAAGAATTATTATATGCAAATTCTACCAGCAGAAGGTATTGCTCCCAAACTCCCCTAAAATTAAGGATACACATTCTAAGCATATCTTCCAACATTTGATTAACTCGCTCAGTTTGCCCATCAGTCTGCGATGATATGTCGTACTTAACCGCAACTCAGTCCCCATTGCCTCCTGGAAACTCTGCCAAAAATGGGACACAGAGATCTTATCTCGATTGGACACAATATCAATCAGCACCCCATATAACCTCACGATCTCGACTATAAAAAGCTGGGCATACTGTGCCATCATGAAATTCGTCCGCACTGGTAAAAAGTGTGCCGCCTTAGTTAAACGATCCACAATAACCCAAATGGAATCATGAACTCGCTGCAACATCGATAATCCCATGATAAAATCCATTGATATACTTTCCCATTTCCATACCGGAATTTCTAACGGCTACAATATTCCGATAGGTCGTTGGTGGTCCACCTTCACTAACTGACATGTGACACATTTGCAGACAAACTCAGTTATGTCCCTTTTTATGCCAGCCCACTAATACTGTCGGCACATATCCTTGTACATCTTATCCCCACCGGGATGTACTGCAAATCATGACCATGGGATTCTTACATAACAGCATGCCTCAAATCCCCATCATCCGGGACTACAAGTCTCCTGTTGAAGCATAACCCACCCTCAGAACAAATAGAGTAGGATTTCGCTCCCTCAGTCAATAATTGATGCACCTTATCCTTGCAATCTTTATCCCCGACTTGCGCTTTCACCACCCGCATCACGATCTCGGGTGTGACACTCAACACTGCCATGCACGCCCTGCCAACTGCATCATCCTGACGCAGATCATTCCACTTGGCTTTCCACACTTCCACTAACTATCCAAGGGGTCGTCGACTCAACACATCAGCTACCACTTTAGCCTTCCCCGAGTGATATTGGATATCAAACGGATAATCTTTTACGAATTCCAACCACCTACGTTGCCTCATATTGAGATCCTCCTGAGTGAATAAGTACTGTCGCAATTTGTGATCCGTGAAAAGACTAAACTTCTCCCCCAGGAGATAATGCCTCCATATTCTCAAGGCAAAGACTACCGCAGTTAACTCTAAATAGCGTGTAGGATAATTTCTCTCATGGGGATTGAGCTTGCGAGATGAATAAACGATAGCCATGTCCTCTTGTTGTAGTACACCCCTAGTCCCTGGAAGGATGCATCAGTAAATACTAAGTACTCCACTCTTGCTTTAGGCAATGCGAGTACGGGTGCTGACGCTAACCTGTCTTTTGTCACACCCCGCTAAATTCTAGTGTCGACCGCCACCAAAACTAAGCCGGGTGTAAGTAAATAAAATACCATTTTTAGCATGTGACATATATGAGGCATATAAAATCAATCCACGAGATAAAATAGTTTAATCAATCCTAAATTTAAATAACCAACTATGCGATAATAGATCCATCACCATACTAAACTCTAATAATATAAAGCTAAATAAACTCCAACGGAATCCATAATGAAATATCTGAATAAAAACACATGACAACATTGGAACCAAATGGGCCAACGAAACCATATACTGAGTCTCAATGTAAATACGAAGGAATGAAAAATTAAACTAATAAGTATAAAGTAAAATAACTCCAGCTACACCTCTAAGAAAATCTCGAAAGTCCTATGAACCTTCTTCAAAACTTAATCCTGAAAAGGTTAGTCAACGCACGAGGTCAGAGCGCTAAGAAAGAATACACACTACACCCCTCAAATAGGATCCTTGAATCCAGTCATTAGCATTATATGAGATAAATATACCAATAGAGTATTTAATTAAACGGAATATAATTAAACGCGATAGCACAAATCACTAACTAACCTTAATAATTGTTATTCATAAAGCACACCAATATGATTTTAAATAATTGATCCCTAAGTTGTCAATTTAATTAAATTAACCCAATTTAACATTCTCCTCAATTTATTATTAGTATAATTATAGCGGTCCTCCCGCCACGGGTGGTTTCCCACCAAAGTTTTACACTTCCCCTTGTCAATGGCCTCCGATCTGTTTAAACTGTCGACACCGCCCTATGATAAGGTTCCATACACGACACGACATAAATCCTCCGCTGACCCATTTAAACTGTTGGTCCCGCATACATTATAGCTCCACCAATTTTAATACCCATTTTTATCTTAGGCATTAATTCTCAATTTCTCAATTTCTCATTTATCAAAATTACCCCACCTTTATTATCGATGTGAGATCTTCAAAATATCCCTCAGTCCCATACCTAAGCATCCCCAGCTTACATATACGTCATATCCTATGTATATGATGAATTTCTAACAATGACTCCTTCCTAGTCTCATGCCTAGGCTAGCACAACGATAATAAAACATAAAAATCAACCCCACCCCGAAATAAAAATCGCACGATTCTATAATAAGTAGTCCCATACCTAACAAGCATAAATCATAACCAAGGCCTACCCACTAGTCTCATACCTAGTAAGCATCCTATAATGAAGGTGAGCAATATACTACCCAAAATCTCCTCGTCCCCGCGATGGCCAAAAGTGACTAAAACAAATCACACATGACATAATTCATATAAACAACATAGCAATTTAATCATAAAGGCCCCATTTAATTTAATTCAATGATTAGCACCGTTGTCGTTTTAAACATAATTATTTACGTTCAATAATGTTGAAGTAGTTAACATGCAAAAATATTCAATATTACATAATTGTTCTCTTTTATAAGTCACGTAAATTTTATAAGTGTGTACCCATCCTAAATAACATATAAATAACCCCATAAAATTCTGCATGTGAACCTACACCCAAAAATCATGAAAATCCAATAATATAACCTATGCACCTAAGGGTTTCAAAGATTAATTCATTTTGAAAAGTTTCATAGAAACAGTCTCAAAATTAGTGTCCACTTTCTCTAATTAAGTTGCTAATTAATTATATAAAAAACACATAATTAAGAGTCTGGGTGACAGTTAAGACGCATAATATCAAAGGAAGAGAATATGGTATTCATGCCTTTTATTTAGATGGGAAAAAAATTTGAATAGACGGTTGGATTCCTCTCGAAAAAATAGAAAAGAGTCGTTCTTGAACAATCTCGATTAAACCCCAATTAAGCCTTCAAAACTGTGACAAAACCTTGATTAAGTTGGAGGTTGATGTTTATGGATGAAAGGGAATAATTTTGGAGAGGACTTTTGGTTGAAAAGTTGATGAAAAATTGATTTGAAAAGCCAAACCACGAATTTGTTATGATATATAAGGGATTAAGAGTTTGATTAAGAAAAGAGTTCTAATCAGATACAAACACAAAAAAAACATTCCGGACGATCGGACCGTTGGAATTGGTTGAAATTTGGGACCTTAGTAGCTGAAGAGGACAGAAAGCTGTACAAAAAATTTCAATTTGATCGAACAGTAAAATATTTGTATATGTTTTTCTCTAGAGAGTTGTATGTTTTGAAGACTCTTCTAAACGCCCCAAGACTTATTTGTACTCATATTAGGAGTCTTGTAATCTAGCTTTCCGAATTCTGAATATAAAAACCAACATATTTAATTATTAAAAAATAATTAAATCCAAAATTTTATTTTTTCTTTAATTTTTGAATTAATTAAATAATTAATTAATAAAAACACGGGGTGTTACATACCTCCCCACTAGCAAATGAATTTCGTCCTTGAAATTAGACGAAACATAAACATCAAACATAAATCACAAAACATAAAATAAGGCTCACATATGCCTACTCGTAAAATGCCATAATTGAGCGTCCATACATCCAATCCTACGCGCACCTACCCCGCGAACAACAAAACAATATATATCTCTCTATATATATATACATAACTATGAAAGTAGCAGCGTACCACGCGCTCTCGCAAATCACCACTCGTTTCTATTTTCGATAATCTTCGCAACACATAAATCCTCAAAACAAATCACATCGCTGCATCGATATAAGACCTACCAAAAATTTATAATAATGATCTTCCAAATAATTAACGTCTCCAAAATCAACTCTAAGGATCCTCAGATCAAGCTTACTAATTATAAACTCAATGCCTACAACGTCCTTAGCACAAAATTCCATATCTCCAAGAAACACATCTAACACGTATGCTAGACCCTCTACCTTAAGGAGTACGAATCAATAAAGGGAAGCAAAGATCGATAACGCGGAAGCTAAACGAACTCACAACCTACGAAACCTAAAATCGTGCTCTCATACCATCTGTCACACCCCGCTAAATTCTAGCGTCGGCCGCCACCAAAACTAAGTCGGGTGCGAGTAAATAAAATACCATTCTTAGCATGTGACAGGTATGAGACATATAAAATCAATCCATAAGATAAAATAGTTTAATCAATCCCAAATGAAAATAACCAACTATGCGATAAAAAATCCATCACCATGCTAAACTCCAATAATAATCCAAACTCCAATAATATAAAACTGAATAGACTCCAACTAAATCCATAATGAAATATCTGAATAAAAATGTATAACAACTTTGGAACCGAATGATCTAAAGAAACCATAAACTGGATCTCAATGTAAATACAAAGGAATGAAAAACTAAACTAATAAGTATAAAGTAAAATAATTCCAGCTGCACCTCCTAGAAAATCTCGAAAGTCTTATGCAACTTCTTCGAAACATAATCCTGAAAAGGTTAGTCAACGCACAAGGTCAGATCCCCGAGCATGAATACACACTACTCACCTCAAATAGGATCCTTGAATCCAGACAGTGGCATTAAACGATACAAATATCACAATATAGTATTTTAATTAAATGGAATATAAGTAAACGCGATAGCACAAACCACTAACTACCCTCAATAATTGTTATTCACAAAGCACACCAATATGATTTTAAATAATTAAGCCCCAAGTTGTCAATTAAATTAAATTAACCCAATTAATCATTCTCCTCAATTTATTATTAGTATAATTATAACGATCCTCCCGTCACGGGTGGTCTCCCACCAAAGTTTTACACTTCCCCTTTTCAATGGCCCATGATCCGCTTAAATTGTCGACCCCTTCCTATAATAAGGTTCCACACAGGACAAGACATAAATCGGTCGCTGACCCGTTCAAATTATCCGTCCCTGACACATTATGCCACCACCAAGTTTAATACCCATTTTTATCTTAGGCATTAATTCTCATTTTCTGAATTTCTCATTTATCAAAATTACCCCATCCTTATTATCGAAGTGAGATCTTCAAAATATCCCTTAGTCCCATACCTAAGGGTCCCCAACTTACACATACGTCTTATACTGTGCATATGATGAATTTATAACAATGTCCTCATCCTGGTCTCATGCCTAGGCTAGCGCAACGATAATAAAACATAAAAATTAGCCCCACCCCGGAATATAAAATTCACACGATTCTACACTAACTAGTCTCATACCTAGCAAACATAAATCATAACTAAGACCTACCCACTAGTCCCATACCTAGTAAGCATCCTATAATGAAGGTGAGTAATATACTACCCAAAAGTCCCTTATCCCCGCGATGGTCAAAAGTGACTAAAACAAATCATGCACTACATAATTCATATAAATAACATAGCAATTTAATCATAAAGGCCCCAATTTAATTTAATTCAATGATTAGCACCGTCGTCGTTTTAAACATAATTATTTACGTTCGATAATGTTAAATTAGTTAACATGCAAAAATATTCAATACACCATAATCGTTCTCTTTTATAAGTCACATAAATTTTATAAGTGTGTACGCGTCCCAAATAACATATAAACAACACTATAAAATTCTACATGTGAACCTACACCCAAAAATCATAAAAATTCAATAATCTGACCTACGCACCCAAGGGTTTCAAAGATTAATTCATATTCAAAAGTTTCATAAAAACAGTCCCAAAATTAGTGTCCATTTTCTCTAATTAAGTTGCAATTAATTTTATCAAAAATATATGATTAAGAGTTTGAGTGACACTTAAGACGCATAATACCAAAGGAAGAGAATAGAGTATTCATGCATGTGATATAGATGAAAAAAATTTGAATAGACGGTTGGATTCCTCTTGAAAAATTAGCAAAGAGTCGTTCTTGAACAATCTTGATTAAACCCCAATTAAGCCTTCAAAACTTGTGATAAAACCTTGATTACGTTGGAGGTTGATGTTTGTGGATGAAAGGGAATAATTTTGGAGAGGTCTTCTGGTTGAAAAGTTGATGAAAAAGTGATTTGAAAAGCCACTCCGCGAATTTGTTGTGATATATAAAGGATTAAAAGTTTGATTAAGAAAAGAGTTCTAATTAGATACAAACACTAAAAAAAATATTTTGGACGATGGTGTGACACCCCGACTAATTAAATACCGGGTAGCTACTCCTTTATTAAATTAATACAAAATGCCAAGTTGGTCCAGTTAATAGCATCACTGTCGGAAACATTTTTATAGTTACTAACCACCTAGTATTTAAAAAGTAAGTTGCCAAATTTTAATTTAATTCTGGTTAACATGCAGTAAAAGAATAATGGAAGAACAACATAATCCATTCACCATAACGAAGTAATGAAATAACCAACAAATAATAATAAGTCCGGAGGAAAACTCCTCACCACAATCTCACAACTAAAAAAATAATATGACAAGTCCGAATCCTGAATTAATTACATGCCAGAAGTCTGAATAACTGAAATAAATGAAATGCCTCTAAAAGAAATGGGCGACATGCCCTACAACTGATAAATGCTGAATATAGAGTCAAGATAGATGAAGCGTCTACAAGCAAAGTCCTGTAACTTCCACAAACAGCTACAGCTCGTCACCTGAATGAGGATCCTAAGCATTGTGTCCTTGTGGCTGGGCACCTAAAATGGTTTTTACAAAAATAGATTTGAAAGCAAATGGGTCAGAGCCCGAAAGTGGAAATCATTTTAAAAACAGCAAGTGTTTTAATAATATTAAAACATTAAATGCAAAATACATGTTAGGACGTGCACTCACATGAAATTCTCACCTCTCGACTACATGTGCACTCCTAACGTACCGTACCCATCTAAATGACATACATATCTAACCAAACCGTAATAAGTTCTACCCCTTACTACTCGATTCCCATATTACATTCTAGCGTTATCAATTAAATAGAGGGCTTTACTTAAACTCAGATTCTCAATTAGTAATATAATTCACTATCGGTTAACCCGTTATGTTTTCTCAAAACATTACCATAATTATATTCACAATATCAACATGAAAGTTCCCATTAATTAAGTGTATATTATTCACGTCATAAATATACAATACAAGCACCCCGAGACTAAGCTGCGGTGCACACATACTCTGATATCCATCCTGGTACATCACGTACATAAGGATCACGCATTCCGAATCTCTCAGGAATCGTATACAGATAACAACAATCACAAACAATGGAGGCTAACACAGCCACATCACATGGGTCACGCACATACCTGCGCTCCCACGATCAGCAGACTTATTAACACCCCAATAAGTCCTTCTCTGACCTATGTTCATCGAGGTACCAGTCTAAATCCGGGCAACACAAGGATTAGAGGGCCCTAAGCGAACGTAAACCTCCCGTGATAGCAAGTATGGTAGGTATGTCATACACATAAAATCAATACATATACTAAGTATGCACACATCTTAGTAATCACCATAATTTATTTGTAGTACACTTCTCATTCTCGTACCTACGTATAATGTTACACAATTTATATATTCCCGGATGATACAATTATACAAGCCATTAATTGTTCTCACATTGTAATAGACACTCACGTCCTAATCCATAATTTCCATTTGGTTCGAGTCACACTTCTAGGTTTTACTCCTCTATATATCTCAATTGTCCCTACTATATCAATTTATCATCAAGGGAAGGTTATCTCTACCATTAAATAAGGTTACGGGACACGCGAAATCAAAACAGGCTAAAAAGCCTAAACTGTCAACTCGTTAGAAGTCTCGTTCGAACGAGGTTGTTCGAACGAGAGTTCGTTCGAACGAAGTGGGCCTTCTAACGAGGTCTCGTTCGAACGAAAGTCATCGAACGAACACCCCTCTCGTTAGAAGTCAAACTGTCAACTCGTTAGAAGCTCGTTTGAACGAGCTCGTTCGAACGACCTGGGCAGGTCTTCTAACGAGTGGCCAGCTTCGAGCCCAGATTTTCCCTATAACGTTTTTCCAAATTTTCTTCCTCTCCAAACTCATCTAAACATCAATCCAACCATTGTACATGGGTTCTAATCATTCCTAAACATACTTAGGTTATATATTAACGTTTATATAGGGCCAATTCTTCCTAAACATCATTGAATCATCAAATCCCTTCATTTATCCCCAAATCATATGAACATGAACCCTAAAATTTTAAAATCACCAATGGGTATAATTAAATCCGTTTTTGTTATGAACAAGGTGTATTTCCATTAGAATAATCCTCCTAACACAATTCTACATGCAATACTTTCATCAAGGTATAAAGTTCTAATTCCAAATAATGGGTTTTTATCAAACTCCCAAGAACAATACAAATTCTGTCAATTTCCTACACATGGAAGAAACATTCTTTGTAATAAACGAAATTAAACTACTTGCCTTATGTATATCTCTGATTTTGATGTCGATCTGATGAATGGTTCTCTCTCACTCTGCAGAATTCTCCTCTCTTCTCTCTCTACAAGCCTTCTTCTCCAAAGTGACAATGGTGGCTAGGGTTTGCCTTAGGAACTCTTTTGGAACTAATTTCAATAACCTCCGTAGCCTATTAGGTTATTAGTGGGTTTAGTGGGTAATTGCCAAATCAGATATTAATTCCAAATTTTCGTTGGTTTTAATTCCCAAAAATCCAAAATTACCAAACTACCCTTATACGTTGCCGGTATGGCCTAAAAATGCCCCGGGACCCAAACTAAACCCCCGGCTAGTGTTTTCTGACTATTTCGACCCTTCCGGACGCGTTGGCGCACTCAAAACGGCCATACGGTTAATATAAATAAAATTCACTTTTATAATTAAAATAATTATATTCCTGACGCGTCTGTCACACGCGTCTCAACAAAATTTTCCAAATTATCGTATTTCAATTTCACGACAAGTTTCATAGTTCAATATTCATATATAGTCATATATGCACATTATAATCAAATACCAACTCGAATCTCGTTAGTATTTTAATCCGGATTAATTTCCAATTAATACACATTTAATTCAATTAATCCCATAAATAAATATCACAAAAATACGGGGTATTACAGATGGACCATTGGAACTGGCTAAAATTTGAAAGCATAGTAGCTGAAGACGAGAGGAAGCTGTTCCAAAAATTTCATCTCGATCGAACGTTCGAATATTTTTATATATTTTTTAGAGAGTTTTATGTTTTGAGGACTCTTTTAAACGCCCCAAGACTTATATATACTCATATTAGGAGTCTTGTAATCTAGCTTTCCGAATTCCGAATATAAAAACCAGCATATTTAATTATTAAAAAATAATTAAATACAAAATTTTATTTTTCTCTAATTTTTTAATTAAATAAATAATTAATTAATAAAAATACGGGGTGTTACATCTTTTAGCTCATCAAATGTTAACTGACATTAATCATCCCACACAAACTGCACTCTCTTCTGGGTTAAATTCATCAAAGACCAACAATCTTCAAAAAGCCCTTAATAAAATGGCGATAATACCCCGCCAATCCCAAGAAACTTTGAATCTCCATCGGTATCGTGGGCTGACCCCACCTCCTCACCGCTGCAATTTTGCTCGGGTCTATTGAAATGCCCTTCTCTGACACCATATAACCCAAAAACTGCACTTCACACAACCAAAATTCACATTTCTCAAACTTGGCGTATAATTGATGGTCTCGTAGTGTCTGCATAACCAAACGCAAATGCTCAACGTGTTCGCCCTCCGTCGTAGAATAAACCAGAATATCGTCAATTAACACAATCACAAATCGGTCCAAGAAGTCCCGAAAGATCCTGTTCATCAAATCCCTGAACACTGCAGCGGCATTAGTTAACCCAAACGGCATAACCAAAAACTCATAAGATCCATAACGGGTTAAAAATGCAGTTTTAGAGACATCTTGTTCTCTAATACGTAGTTGGTGATACCTCGATCTCAAATCTATTTTAGAGAAGTACGCTACCCCTCTCAATTGATCAAATGAATAATCGACACGAGGTAACCAGTGGCGGACCCAGAATTTTGAGTCAATGGGTGCGGAAAGATCTAACGAAGTCCGGGGGTTTGGATGCGGGAACCCTCGAGGCGAATTTCTTGGGTAGTTTTTACTTTTTTGCAATTTTTAAGGATCAATTATCAAAAAGACCTGCAAACATTTTTTATTACACATTTAGTCCAAGGCTTTTTATTTTGTTCCAAAAAGTCCCTCAAGCACCCATTACCAATATTCTCTTATTATTAAAGGTCTGCGTTAATAGCACACATGAAGTGTTTTTATGTGGCTAGGGACTTTTTGAAACAAAATAAAAAGACTTAGTTACATATCCATCATCACCTAAATGCAATTTATGTTTCAAGGCCATTGTTAATTTCAAACAACATAGGTTTTAAAACCAAACTTTCTACTAAGAAGACCTAATATATCACAAATCGCAGTTGCCACAAAATCGCAGTTCTCCATACTTAAGACAATTAAACAATAACACTAATATTTAACTCCCCAATATTTCTAAAAGTCAAGCTTTAAAACTAATATTTCAACCCCAGTATTTCAACAAATATTTCAGCAAATAAAAATTACCAGAAAAATATTTAAACCCTTTATAAATCTATAACCATAATCCATCAAACTAATTTTATAATATATTAAAAGATAAACTAAAAAATGAACTTATAGTGTGAAAGCTGAGATTCCGAGACGCACGAGAAAGAGAGATGATTCAAACGAGAGTCGCCTTACAGTGTGTCAAATCCACAAGAGAGAGATCTGCTATGTTGGAAACATTTGAGATGATTCCACCAAAATCATATATGAGGGTTCGTTTGAGATGAATGAATGATTGAGATGATTCCACCAATCCAAGGGAGAGGGGAGAGAACTTTTGTGTTGAAAATCGATTTTATGAGAGAGATGTTGGAAATGGCTAAGAGATGTTGGAAAACAAAGCCTACACATAGGTATACCCAGTAAAAACCTGGGGAAATGTCATGGGTGCGGCCGCCCCCATTTAGGATGGGGTGGGTCTGCCCCTGGAGGTAACAGGTATTTATTTCGAATCATCACCTAATTCAGCTCTCAGTAATCCACACATAATCGAAGAGAACCATCCCTCTTCTTTACAAATAACACGAGCGCACCCCACGGTGACGTACTCCGCCGAATAAAACCCTGCCCAGACGTTGTTGAATTTGGTCCTATTACTCCCGCATCTTCAAAGGAGCCATATGGTGTGGTGCTCATGAAATTGGCCTAGTCTTAGGCGTTAAATCAATAACGAACTCGATCTCTCAACTTGGCGGTAAGCCTGGTATCTCCTGAAAAACATTCGCAAACTCCCTGACTATCGAAATAGAGTCTAAAGAAACAACTACTTCATGTGAGGTCGCTTCCTCGATATAATACAAATGGGTACTCGAACCTCCCTCCGGAAGGGGCATAGCAACTAAAATCATTTCCTGGCCTGGAATGGTAAATACAATGGATCTCCCAAAACAATCCACCATCGTCCAGTATTGCGCCAACCAGCCCATACCTAAAATAACATCATACCCGATCATATCTAACACAAGTAAATTAGCTGCTAAACACAATCTTCCGACGTCTATCTCCACCCCTCTACATATGGAGTGAATAAGCACCCGCGCCCCACTACCCAATGGAGAATTTACAAACATTAAAAGCGTATCGGCTGACTCTAACAATTCCATCGCACATCCAAAATGAATAGCTATGAATGAATGTGATGATCTCGTATTAAATAACACTGACCCATATGCCTATGGATAGGAAACATATCATTAATTATTGGTGGAGGTTTCTGCACCTGCGGTAACATCGCATTTTGGACATTATAAACTCGCTCAAACTGCATCTATCCCTGCTGGTGTGGAATGACTGGGACAGGTGCTGGAGGTGGTAAAGGCGCCTACTATACCTGTTGGGATCCTGGTAACTGTACCCTATTCTGATATAGGCACTCTGACTTCCTATGGTCAGCCTCCCCACACCAAAATCAACAGCTCATAAAATTCTCCAACCTCTGGCCCTATTGGTCGACTCGAAACTGCCCTTGCCGCTAGCCCTAGAAACCTCTACCCTGTTGACCTCCACTATTATTCCCTCGGGGAACGTTCTGCTATTATTGGGACCCATGATGGGTCTGCTTGAAGCCACTTCCATCAGATCTAAAACCTCTGGGACGCTGTCTCTTAACCAAATACCCCGGATGGAGATCCCTCTCTTTCTGATGGTTACCCTGCTACTGATACTGTTGTGCCCCACGGGCACTATTTCCTCCTGACTTACTCGGCTGACCAGGATCCCCAAGTCGCTAATTCCCTTTCAGGTGAAGACGGTGATCCTGATAGTGCAATAATGCAACATGCATCACTTCTGTAAATGTTAGCAACGTTTGGTTTCCTAACAAATATTGTCGAATCCTCCAATTTAAACCACCCATAAACTTATATATTCTTTTCTACTCAATATTTACCTCATCGGGCATAAAATTTTCCATTCGGGTAAATTCTTCTTCATATTCGACCACCGATCGATCCCCTTGAGTCAAATCTAACAGTTTCCTTCTCATTTTCGTCTGAATCGTAGGAGGAAAATATATACAATCAAATGGAACCTAAAACTTCGATATAGTCATCGTGGTCATCGTGTCCCTCTGCTCTGAAGTAGTAACCTACTCCCACCACTGAAGAGCAGCACCTACTAACTTGAAGGTGGCAAATATTTGCTTCTGGACATCACTACATTCAACCATACAGAGGTGACTTTGGATATCCTTTTTCCACTGACCCGCCACTATCACATCGGCTCCCCCATGAAATTTTGGAGGATGCCGTTTTTGGAAGGCTTCCCGAACTCTCTCCCACGCAGATGTCCCCGGGTGGGTTTGAACTACCGGCGCTACTGGCTACTGTTGCTGAGCCTGAGGAAACTGTTGAGCCATAGTGATCATGGCTGCATTGACTGCTTGAGCCACTATATTGGCAACCTCTGTTACAGTCATAGTTCCCTGCAGCAATTGGGGATCCACATTCTCTGCCCCTCTATTTTCCCTAGCCAGGCGACCCCTTTTTGGCGGCATCTGAAGCAATAGCAAACTATATGGGACTACCTTTAATGCAATTTCTCATAGCAGAAGATCGCAAATGCACAATGAACACAACAGTCCTAATAATAGGGCTCCATATCAAAAACGCTACAGTTGAACGTAGAAAGTCCACACAAATCCTAAAGACACTAGAACGTGATTCTCTGATACCATATGTGACACCCCACTTATTAAAATAACGAGCGACCAGCCCTCGACTAAAATAAAACAGGAATCTCAAATGGCTCATTTTTAGCATCATTGTCGCACAGACCAAAAATATAACTAACCACCCATAAAATAATAATACAGCATATGCCAAAAGTTTCCAGTTAAATAAATATTACAATTAAATCCATTAACAACAATTACAAACATGAACATATATAAATATAACAAATTGCACAACAAAAATAACCGAATAAGCTGCTGGTTAACAATCCCTTACAATATAACAAATGTCTGAAATAAAAAGCATACACATCAATACAACCCTGGGGCAACACACACACGATTACCACTGCTGATCCTTAACTAGATTAACAAAAATGAGATGCGACTAGATTAAAAATCCTACAACATTTCACATATGCTGCAGCTCCATAGACCCTGGAATAGAAGCTCATCCTTGGCGTCCTTGTGGTGGGACACCTAAAAGATATAACCAAGGAAAAGAAAAAGGAAAGATATATACGGGTCAGTGCCCGATTTTAAAAATATTTTAGCAAGTAAATTAAAATGCATGATAATTATGAATGTGAAATTCCATAATTAAGTTGGTTCAGCCCTTTCTTGAGACTCGTACTCACCTTTCAACTATAACGCGCACCTAATGTATGCATTTTAAATCTTAGTTAAGCTACCCGACTCATATATGGATAACCCAACCTCATTCTTACGCGTTAACCCACACTCGTGTATCTAATTCATACCAACATAACTGCTTTTAATATCATTCTCAATGATCATATATCAATTCATTACTAATAACCTCCACTAGTTATAAGCATAATGATTCACACATTAATCATTAAGGCCTGTATAATATTACTCTCATTATTATACATGATTTATCATTTCACATCAAGTACACGGACATATCACTCATTATATATATACTAACCATCCCTCAGAGCATTAGCTCACTGGATGCAGTCTCTAAGTGCTACCATCTTCCAGGGGATACTCACACCATCCTGGGTACCAACCGTCAGACTCTCACACCGACTTGGTAAAACAAAGCACAAAAGTATGGGAAACGACCATAGTTCCTCACCTGAAAGTGAGATGAATCATACTCAAGACGTCTCACCCATGATAAAAGCCACACTACATAAATACTGGACGCTATGACCTGGGGACAATACTCTCTCTGCATCACTAGTCAGGGGATTTACCCACATCGCGCAACTTTTCATGATAGCACTAGAGGTGTATATTTCACATAATATATCATACACACAAGATATATATATATATATATATATATTGATATGCCCAAGTATAACCTCGACCCAGGGACACCTACCTCGGCCGAGATGATGGCCGAGACATTGATCGACCCTATGTAGGCCAGGGGCCCACGATATCATCCCTCGGCCAGACCTACCTCGGCCGAGGCCGACACTACCATATACACTTCAATGGCCACTACGCGCATCGCAGGCATCAACAGCATCCTCATGTACCTGGGTATAGCAACCTCGGCCAATAGTAGGCCGAGGTGACAAGGAGCCCTGATCACCTTCAACATGGAACCAGTCCTACCTCGGCTTGGGCCGAGGTGACGAGAAGCATTAATAATCATCAGCATGCAATAGGTCCAACTTCGGCTCGGGCCGACCCCAGCATATGTCTCGGCTGAGATCAGGCCGAGACTCCTTATGACACTTCTCGGATTGAACGGACATCAAGCCTTTACAGCTCGGCCTCTCCCAGGCCGAGGTCATTCACCAACATGACTGCCGAGCATCTGTTGACATTTGGATAAGGACACCTGGGCACAAATCAGTTATAACAAGATTATTCTCCACACATGGGGAGAATATTTCATCATTATTCCTTACATGTGACAGTGACAGATGGCACTCCCACATTTGTGAGGATATCACACTCATGCTCATTGCATGAATGGGGGTACACTACACCCCCTTGGCACTATATATAGGGGTCATCCCCTACCTTGCAAAAGGATCCCAGTTATTAAAACCCTAGCTAAAACTCTGTCTAAATATACAGTAGAGAGAGAAAGCTTGAGAGAATTGTATCCATGGCCATTAGTGCCTTCTTCCAGTGATATTACTCACACACACTCACAGTGGACGTAGGCCAGATTGGCTGAACCACTCATATTCCGGTGTTGATTCCTCATACTCTCACCTCATTCTCTTATCTCTTTATATAGTTGTGCTGCCATTGTTATTTATATATTGAGCTTGGAAACAACTTACCTGGTGGTGCTGATTCTTAGCATCATCATTTTGGCGCTTTCTGTGGGAACGAGAAGCTATCTCTTCCTCCTTTTCTGCTTAACCTCATCGGAGACTCTGGTGGTGAACCAGGAACCACCCCTTGCGTGGAGCTGTTTCACCATTGAAAGAGGTCCTTTAAGGTATTAAGCTCACTTGCTACCTAAGCTCTACACAGTTAACATATGGCACCAGACTTGCCACCGCATCTTCCACCGCCCGGAGGTGGAGGGGCTAGCCCCAGTCAGGCTCCTCCCCAGTCCGAAATGGTGGAGGTAGCAGCAGCCTTGAACTCTTTAGCTGCAACACAGCAAGCCATGAAGGAGCAATTTTCCCAGCTCAGTCAAACCATGATGATGAGGCCACCTGGAGTCTCACCGGATATGATAACTCCGGCGGCAGTTCAGCTTCATCCTGACGCCAGGGGACCACCCCAGGCGCCCATGAAGGACCAACCTGCACCTCAGCGGAGGAGGGACATTGCTGACCCTAGGCGCTTGCGCCTGGGGAGGCAGGGAAACCCTTGCCCAGAGGACAGGTATGATGACCTAGAAGCTGAAGAGGCCCCGGAAGACTGCTGGGAGCCGTATGAGGTGTCAGATAACACCGTACGACCTCTTAGGCAGAGCCAAGGATGTGTCGGCCGAAGAAGAGACGAGGCCCAACAAAGAGGGTCGGCCTTTGATAGGCAAAGTTAAGGATGTGTCGGCCGAAGAAGAGATGAGGCCCAACAAAAAGGGTCGGCCTTTGACAGGTTGAGCAGAAGGTCGGCCTTCGAGAGGCTGGGCCCAGTGAATGACCTAAGACAGAGGCTGTCAAGGTCGAGGAGCGCGGTAGGCTCTCAAAGAGGGGGTAGGCAAGGTCGGCCAGACCAAGGCCGACCCTGTGGAGGAAGAGCCAGGGAACAGGAAGAGGTCAACAGTCAACGTGTTGTGGCTGGGGAACCCTCTGTCCATCGCAGGGAGGTGACAGGGGATAACCTCAGCCAAGCTGAAGAAATAAGACCCTGGAATGACTCTATCCAATGCCTAGAGGAGAAGATAGGAGACCTCATTAAGAGCAGGGACCTGTTGCAGAGGGGTTACTCAGAGGGCTCCCCATTTATGGCTAGGATAGTGGGATTCCCAACCCCGGCCAAATTCAAGCCTCCTACAGTGACTCCTAAGTATGATGGCAGCACTAACCCTGTGCACCATATCGAGATGTATCAGTCGGCAGCGGACATCTACTCGATACCCGATGAGATGAAGTGCAGGGCCTTCTCAGGGACATTGACAAGGGCAGCTCATAGTTGGTTTACCTCCCTTCCGAAGAACTCAATTAAGAACTTCAAAGGCCTGGCTGAGCAGTTCATCCACAACTTCTGCTTTGGGGTAAGACCCCAGAAGAAGACTACCCACCTGCTATATGTCTAACAGGCTAAGGGTGAAAGCCTAAGAGACTACATAGCAAGATTCAACAAGGAAAAGTTGGAGGTGGAAGATTACGAAGAGAGCATAGCCATGACCGCCCTGATAGGAGGCCTCCAGAAGGGGAAGCCATTGTGGAAGCTGTAGGTTGACTCCCCCAAGTCTATAGCAGAGCTGCTGTCCACCGCAGGGAAGGTGATGAATGCGAAAGAGGCAATGGCAGCCAAGTATGAGGAGGAGAACCGTAGTATCACAGGAAAGTCCCAGGGTAAGAAAGAGGGGAAGAAGAGGTCAGGAGATGACAAGTTTGCTCATTACACTCCTCTGACTGTGAGCTGTGAGCACATACTCAACGAGATTAAGACTGACCATTCTCTGAGGTGGCCAGAGAAACTGAAGGCCCCGCCACATAAGAGGAACAAAAACCTATGGTGTGAGTTCCATCAGGATCACGGCCATGTCACAGATAGATGCTTCGCTCTAAAGGATGAGATTGAGAAGATGCTGAAGTCTGGAAAGCTAAGGAAGTATGTGGATGGCAAGGCCCCAAAGGGTGGAAGAGAAGACCCTAAGAAGAGAAGAAATGACCGATGCCGTGGTGATGTCCCGGCCAGAAGGGACGATGACTCAGAGGGAGATGATGGAGATGACCCGGATCTCCCACCGAAGGATGACAACACTCCAGTGAAGAGAGTCGGAATGATCTCCTTTGGTGTTAGCACCATATGTGGGGGATTCGCTGGAGGTGGCTCTGAGGTAGCCGATAGGAAGGCTCATGTAGCAGAGGCCAAGTCAGTGGCCAAGCCCGAGGTTGTGAATCTAACGTCTTCCGACGCCGTGCAGAAGAGGAAGAAGGCTGACATGGACACCCTCGTAGTAGGGTTCTCCAGACTCGACTTCAAGGGCATCTTAGCCCCCCATGATGACCCTTTGGTCATAACAACAAGGGTGCATGGGTGTGAGGTAGGGAGAATCCTCATAGATGGGGGAAGCTCAGCAGATGTGATGTTCTCGCCTTGTTTCAAGAGCCTGGGTCTTAGCAGGGCGAGGCTAGTGCCCTACCATCACCCATTGATAGGCTTCAGTGGTGAAAAGGTGCACCCCTTAGGCATGTATCAAATGGATGTACGGATGGGGGATGAGTGGCCTAAGAGGTTGACCAAGAAGATCAACTTTTTTGTTATGGACGAAAATGTCTTCTCGGCCTACAACCTCATCATCGGAAGAGTGGCCCTCAAAGAGTTTGAAGCCGTGCCGTCGACGGTCCATCAGATGCTAAAATTCCCGACTGCTTATGGAGTAGGGGAAGTGCAAGGGGATCAGACCACGACGCGGGAGTGTTACTTCAACTCGGCCGAAGAGAGAGAGGCCCATAAGAGAGCAACCGCCACTTACAGCATTGACACTCTTGACCCAAGAGATGAAATAAAATTGAAGAAGGGCGAACCCGCGGAAGAGGTAGAATCCATCGTCCTCAATGAGGACGAGCCGGAAAAAACCGTCCAGGTCGGCAAAGCCCTAGAGCCAAGGATCAAGGAAGAGCTGACAAACTTCCTCGGGAGGAGGCAGAGTGTCTTCGCATGGAGTCACGCAGACATGCCTGGTATCGACCCTGAGATCATGACCCACAAGCTCAACGTGGACAGAGATGCCAGGCCTATCAAGCAGAGGCGAAGAGTCTACTCCAGGGAGAAGTATGAGGTCATCCGGGAAGAGGTAAAAAAGTTGGAAGAGGCTGAGTTCATAAGAGAGGTTACCTATCCGGAATGGCTCTCAAATGCAGTCATTGTGCCTAAGGCCAATGGAAAGTGGCGAATGTGTGTAGATTTCACAGACCTAAACAAGTCTTGCCCGAAGGACAGCTATCCCTTACCTAGGATAGACCAGATGGTGGATGCAACGGCAGGGCACGAGCTCATGAGTTTCATGGATACTTATTCAGGTTATAACCAAATCTTCATGGATGCCGAAGACTTTGAGAAGACAGCCTTCATTACTGATAAGGGGACGTACTGTTACAAGGTGATGCCCTTTGGTCTGAAAAATACGGGGGCAACATATCAACGTCTTGTCAATAAGATGTTCGAGGAGCAGATAGGTAAGACCATGGAGGTGTATGTGGATGATATGCTAATGAAGAGCCTGAAAACATGTACTCACGTAGCAGACCTTGAGAAGACCTTTGATGTCATGGACTCGTACAGGATGAAGCTCAACCCAGCGAAGTGTGTCTTCGGGGTAGGAGCCGGGAAGTTCTTGGGGCTCATCGTTAATCAGAGGGGGATTGAAGCAAACCCTAAGAAGATCAAGGCCTTGCTCGACATGAAGTCTCCTAGGAGTATCAAGGATGTCCAGAGACTCACTAGAAGAGTGGCTGCCCTTAATAGGTTTGTTTCCAGGGCAACGGACAAGTGTCTTCCGTTCTTTAAAGTTCTGAGAAAGGCCTTCCAGTGGGACGAAGAGTGTGAAAAAGCCTTTGACCAACTCAAGTCCTACTTGGGGTCTCCCTTGTTGCTATCTCGGCCCATCACGAGGGAGAAGTTCTTTGTGTATCTGGCAGTCTCTGAGTCAGCCATCAGCGCAGCCATCGTACGGGAAGAGGATGGAATCCAGAGGCCTGTGTACTTCAACAGTAAGGCCCTTCAAGGGTCTGAACAAAACTATCCCCGGATGGAGAAGTTAGCTTATGCCCTGATACATGCCTCAAGGAAGATGAAGCCTTACTTCCAAACGCATTCCATGATAGTCCTCACTGACTCCCCACTAAGGCAAGTTCTGCACAAGCCTGATAAGTCCGGAAGATTGATGACCTGGGTCATCGAGCTAGGAGAATATAATCTTACCTACCAGCCTAGGACAGCCATCAAGGGGCAGTCCCTTACAGACTTCGTCGCAGAGTTCACTTGGGAAGAGGCCGATAGAGGTTTGGAAGAGGCCGAGACAGAGAAAGGTTCAGATGACGGCGAAGAGACGAACCGTAGTGTCTTTCGAGATTCGAAAGAGACTGCACCAAATGTCTTCCGAGGCCGAGAAGAGGTCGTCCAAGGCAAAACCCAGAGCAGAGTGGAAGAAAATGAAGAGGATCGATACCTCTTCAAGAAGGGGGTTATGAGAGAAGGGGTCTTCTCATCAGATGCAGACGTATGGAGCCTCTTCATTGATGGCTCTTCCTGTGACAGTGGAAGCGGCGCGGGGCTAATACTCTTGGCCCCAGATGGTGCCAACATTGAATACGCCTTGAGATTTAACTTCCAAGCCTCAAACAACGAGTCTGAGTATGAGGCCATGATAGCAGGTCTCTTATTGGCAACAACTCTTCGAGTAAAGCGACTCCTACTCCATAGCGACTCAAGGTTGGTTGTCAATCAAGTGTTGGGGGCATACGAGGCCAAAGATGAAAGGATGGCCAAATACCTAAAAAAGGTAAGAGGATTGCTAGAGTATTTTGAAGAGGCCAAACTGAAGAGAGTGCCGAGACTGAGCAACAATCACGCTGATGCGTTGGCAAGGCTGGCCTCGGCAATGAAGACAGATTTGGGAAGGACCATCCCAATCGAAGTCTTAGGAAAGGCAAGCATCGAGGAGGACGAGGTATGTAGTCCCTGTCACAATGTTAACCTAGGAGACTCATGGATGGACCAGCTCGTCAGATACCTAAGAGAGGGGGAGCTACCTGAGTCCAGGATGGAAAGGAGGAAGTTGAGATACAGGGCTGCAAAGTTCTCATTAGTAGGAGACGTCTTGTACAAAAAGGGGTTTCTACTGCCTCTCCTCAGATGTGTGCATCCTGTGGAAGTACCCCAGGTCTTACAGGAGGTTCATGAGGGTTCTTGCTCTAGCCACATAGGGGGAAGACCCTTAGCCAAGAGGATCATCACTCAGGGATACTGGTGGCCTACCTTGTCTAAGGACGCTGCAGACTATGTGAAGAGGTGCGACAAATGTCAAAGGTTCGCCACCATCCCTCATCAATCTCATCAGCCTATGACGTCAATCTCTTCTCCATGGCCATTTGCGGTATGGGGAATTGACTTAGTAGGACCTTTGCCAAGAGCTGCCAACAACTATAGATTCTTGATAGTTGCCATTGACTACTTTTCAAAGTGGGTGGAGGCAGAACCGATGATAACAATTACAGAGCAGAAGACCTTCCAGTTCATTTGGAAGAACATCATATGCAGATATGGCCTCCTGAACACTCTCATCTCAGACAATGGGACCCAGTTCAAGAACTCCTCCTTAGAAAAATATTTCCTAAGGGTGGGGATTAAACAGTTCTTCTCATCTCCTGGTCGTCCTCAGGCTAATGGCCAGACCGAGGTCACAAACAGAACCATCTTGGACGGAATCAAGAAGAGGTTAGAAGATGTGAAGGGTAGATGGACAGAAGAGGTCTACGCAGTGTTATGGGCCTACAGAACTACGGCAAGGACACCAACGGGAGAAACCCCATTCATGCTGGCACATGGCTCAGAGGCCGTCATACCAATGGAGGTAGGACTGCCGACTCATCGGATTCAGACCTACGACCCTGACAGCAATGGGGAAAAGAGAAGACTAGACCTGGATCTCATCGAAGAGAGAAGGGAAGACGCAGAGGTCAGAAAAGCAGCCTACCAGCAGAGGGCAACGAAATTCTACAACCAGAGGGTGAAGTTAAGACCCATTGCAGTAGGAGACCTAGTGCTAAAGAAGACTCTACAGAAGGCAAACAAGCTACACCCAAACTGTCATGGCCCCTACAAAGTAACGGAAGAGGTTGTGCCTGGCACTTACACGCTAGAAAACCTAGAAGGAGAACCCTTCACTAACCCATGGAATGCTGACCATCTCAAGAGATATTACATATGATGTATAGAATTTTATGAAAATGTACTATCTTACTGAGAAGAGGTTATTAATAAAGATCAGTTTCCATATCAAGTTCTTGTTTCGTTCTTTAGACCAGAAGTTTATTATGGGGCTAACCTCCTAGGTGATGACCTCAGACCCTCATAACATCACTCGGTGGTGATGAGGTCTGAGCTCAGACACCTTAGCAGAGGACCTCAGACTCTTAACATCATTAATTTGGTGACATTATTATGGGGCTAACCTCTTAGGTGATGACCTCAGACCCTCATAACATCACCCGGTGGTGACGAGGTCTGAGCTCAGACACCTTAGCAGAGGACCTCAGACTCTTAACATCATTAATTTGGTGACATTATTATGGGGCTAACCTCTTAGGTGATGACCTCAGACCCTCATAACATCACCCGGTGGTGACGAGGTCTGAGCTCAGACACCTTAGCAGAGGACCTCAGGCTCTTAACATCATTAATTTGGTGACATTATTATGAGGCTAACCTCTTAGGTGATGACCTCAGACCCTCATAACATCACTCAGTGGTGACGAGGTCTGAGCTTAGACACCTGGGTTAGATGACCTCAGACCCTTAACATCATTAATTTGGTGATATTTATTATGAGGCTAACCTCTTAGGTGATGACCTCAGACCCTCATAACATCACTCAGTGGTGACGAGGTCTGAGCTCAGACACCTGGGTTAGATGACCTCAGACCCTTAACATCATTAATTTGGTGATATTTATTATGAGGCTAACCTCTTAGGTGATGACCTCAGACCCTCATAACATCACTCGGTGGTGACGAGGTCTGAGCTCAGACACTTGGGTTAGATGACCTCAGACCCTTAATATCATTAATTTGGTGATATTTATTATGAGGCTAACCTCTTAGGTGATGACCTCAGACCCTCATAACATCACTCGGTGGTGACGAGGTCTGAGCTCAGACACCTGGGTTAGATGACCTCAGACCCTTAACATCATTAATTTGGTGATATTTATTATGAGGCTAACCTCTTAGGTGATGACCTCAGACCCTCATAACATCACTCGGTGGTGACGAGGTCTGAGCTCAGACACCTGGGTTAGATGACCTCAGACCCTTAACATCATTAATTTGGTGATATTTATTATGAGGCTAACCTCTTAGGTGATAAACTCAGACCCTCATAACATCACTCGGTGGTGACGAGGTCTGAGCTCAGACACCTGGGTTAGATGACCTCAGACCCTTAACATCATTAATTTGGTGATAGTTATTATGAGGCTAACCTCTTAGGTGATGACCTCAGACCCTCATAACATCACTCGGTGGTGACGAGGTCTGAGCTCAGACACCTGGGTTAGACGACCTCAGACCCTTAACATCATTAATTTGGTGATATTTATTATGAGGCTAACCTCTTAGGTGATGACCTCAGACCCTCATAACATCACTCGGTGGTGATGAGGTCTGAGCTCAGACACCTGGGTTAGACGACCTCAGACCCTTAACATCATTAATTTAGTGATATTTATTATGAGGCTAACCTCTTAGGTGATGAACTCAGACCCTCATAACATCACTCGGTGGTGACGAGGTCTGAGCTCAGACACCTGGGTTAGATGACCTCTGACCCTTAACATCATTAATTTGGTGAAGTTGGTTATGAACACAGCATATTAAGTAATGACTTCAGAGACTAATGGCATTCAGAGGCATTTAGAGATCAAAATAAGAGGATTGGCATTCAGTGAAAAGAAGAGATTACATATGATGTTCATTACTACAAATTACAAAATGTTTGTTGTTACAAATCACTCCTGGTTGGGGGGGGGGGGGGGGGGGGGGACATTGACAGTCTCGGCCGGATTGGTTTGCTCAGCATTAGTAACCTCGGCCACCTCATCAACAGGATCTGTCCCTCCGAGCTCAGACCCTCCCAGAGTCGCAGTATCGGCTGGAGCAGTGGCCTCGTCTTCAACCTCTTGCAGAGCCTGAGCAAATTGAGGGTCGGCAAAGCCGAGGCCCACAAAGTCGGAGGCCTTCAGAGTGCCGACCTCCTTCTCTCTGACCTCGGCCCATTTGGTAGTGGCCTTGATACCTCTTTCGAGGTATTCAAAGCCAAAACCCACGAACTCCTCAGAGACTTTGTAGTCTGAAATTATTTTCTCTGAGGCCTCTGCAAGGGCAGCCTTCACAGCCGCGTTAACCTTCCGCTGCAGAGCATCATCTTTATCCTTCAGGGCCTTGGCGTGGTTTTGGACGAGCACTGAAATATCTTTTTCCAAACCCTGGGCCTTATTTTCAGAATTCTTGGCCTTATTCTCAGAGTTCTGCAACTCTGTCTTCAGGCGGTCAACCTCGGCATTCAGGGTGCTCTCGACCTTCTCAGCCTCCTGCCCCTTCTGAATGAGGGGCAATTTCCTCATCGCCCAGTTAGACAGTTGGTACATGGCAGTCACACCCTGCACAGTCAATGAAGAGGTTAGATGGGAGTAAAATCAGACGTTTCACTTATAAAATTCTGACAAAGGAACAATTCATACTTGGACGGCTCTGTGAAGGCCGAACTCAACCAGCACGGAGGTGTCCATGGCTCTGTAAAAATGCTTGTCTGCCTCGGTCATCACATTGGCGAGTGTGTCCATGGCCTATCTGCTATTGCCGACCACGCTATCAATGAGCTTCAGCTGGTCCAGACGAGCCGACAGGGTGTCGGCTGAGATGGGGATCGCAGCGTCTGAGGTCCTCTTTTGCCTCGAGCTCGGCCTCTGATCCTCAGAGGCCGGGACCTCGGGGTCCCTCTTCTTGGAAGCTTGGGATTTGGATGTAGTGGGAGCTGGAGGAGGAGCATTCAGACCAACCTTCTTCGCAAGCCTTGCCAAACTTGGAGCTGCCATCTCCCACTGTTCGTCTGGGATACCTGGTGGTCTCTCTGCAAAAGTTAAAAGATAAGGGTTAGAGATCAGATATAAATGAGTTCAGAGGTTAAGCTTGAAAAAGAAAAATCCTTACCAAAGTCAACAAGGGGGCTCCCACCCAGGCTCGTCCCTGAGAGAAACTGAGGGGTCAGCATATGCTCGAAATTAACAAACAAGCCACATGCCCCTTGGTCTTGCAGGGCCTTCACCTTTTTGCTATTTTGAAGACTTAGGCCAGGATCGGCCCTTACAGACATGGTTACCTTACCCCATATGAGGGGTATCCTCGGCTCAAAAGTGGAAGAGGGAACAGATGAGCCAAATTCCCATGGCCCTGAAGCGAAAAAATACTGGGGCTTCCAATTGTGATTCGAGGTCTGAGTGACCTGGAGCATCTTCTTCTCAGGCCTCCGAGCCACGAAGTGATAGTAGCTCGGATGGTTTTTGGCCGAGGTAGGGACGTAACAACCAGCAAAGACCTGAACTGGGAGGTCAGAGTGGTGGACTGCCCTCCACAAGATGATGGCCCCTATAATAACTCTCCAAGCATTGGGAGAGAGCTGCGAGGGGGCCAAGTTGATGAAGGAAAGAATGGACCTGATGACGGGGTGAATGGGTAGGCGAAACCCTAACTTGAACATCTGCTCGTACAAGCAGATTTCTCCATCTCGGCCATGATAGGCCCTCTCTTCCCTCAGAGGTCTCCTTAACTTAATGGAAGGGCTAATGGAGTATAAGTACCTAAAGCACAGAAGGTCTACCTCAGTGATTGTGCTCTCGAACTCAGCTACTTCAGAGATATCAACATCACTTTCAACATCCTCATCATCGTCAAGCTCAACGTCGGCCGGAGCGGACGTAGACGAGTGACGAGGGAATCTCTGAGCGAACTCAGCCCCTGTAGCGGCCGATAGAGGGATGGCATCAAGAATGGGTGGCACAGCTACATTTGGCTCAACAAGTTCGACCTCTGAAGAAGAATTTGAGGTGCTTGAGCCATTCTGGGACGAGGCTCGGCTGGAGACCTCGGCCTGGTCAGGGGCCTGACCAGGCCGAGGTGTAAAGTCCATGGCTTCTTGGAAAGAGTCCACAGACATGGGGTCTGAGGTGGAGGACTCAGACTCAGACATCGGCAATGGGTTAGCAAAGACGTCTGTCTGATAGAAGTTCTCAGGAGGATCAGGGTATACCACCTTGAGAGGTGGGGGAAAGATAGGTCTAATAGGAAAATCCTGTGACCTACGAGCTTCCTCCTGAGCTCTCTCTATTTACCTAATTTTTTCTAAGGTCTTCTCTCTAAGAGAGGGGAAATCCTCAAGAAGCTGGTATAGGGGTCTGAGCATCAGAGGACGACCCAAAACTTGGGACGACCCTAAACTTGGGAAAAACTCCTAAAGCTACAAACACGTTTGGCTTATAAAATGAAGAAGCCTAAAGATCAAACTAAGAAGTTTTCAAGAAAACCTAGTTCACCTGAGTTAATGGAGCTCGCCGGAAAACTCAAAGAACCACCGGAAAACCCAAAATCTCGCCGAAAAATTCAAACCAAATGCCAAAAACAAAGGAAATGGAAAGGGAGAAGTACCTGAAGATGAATTGATGGATGAAACGAAGAAAACTTGCAAGGAAATCGATAAAGGCCTCTGCAGATGAGTGCTGGTCGAAGAAATTCGAGAGAGAGAAATTTACGAGAACAGCGTGCGCGGGAAAGAAATGAAGAAGGAGAAAGAGAAAGGAAGGGTTTAAACCCTTAAGTACTTGGGCACACTTCCCAAGGCCCATCATTGCCTTGGGAAACCCAAGGGACAACTGACAGCACACGCCAGCCAAATTTGCACACTCTAGCTTTGGACAAATGTCATACAGGTGTCAACTTGGGACGGACAGGCCTCGGAGGGAAAGTAATCCCCTAGCCACTCGCTCTCGCTTATGACTAAGGGCTGGGGGGTGATTGATATGCCCAAGTATAACCTCGGCCCAGGGACACCTACCTCGGCCAGACCTACCTCGGCCGAGGCCGACACTACCATATACACTTCAATGGCCACTACGCGCATCGCAGGCATCAACAGCATCCTCGTGTACCTGGGTATAGCAACCTCGGCCAATAGTAGGCCGAGGTGACAAGGAGCCCTGATCACCTTCAACATGGAACCAGTCCTACCTCGGCTTGGGCCGAGGTGACGAGAAGCATTAATAATCATCAGCATGCTATATGTCCAACCTCGGCTCGGGCCGACCCCAGCATATGTCTCGGCTGAGATCAGGCCGAGACTCCTTATGACACTTCTCGGATTGAACGGACATCAAGCCTTTACAGCTCGGCCTCTCCCAGGCCGAGGTCATTCACCAACATGACTGTCGAGCATCTGTTGACATTTGGATAAGGACACCCGGGCACAAATCAGTTATAACAAGATTATTCTCCACACATGGGGAGAATATTTCATCATCATTCCTTACATGTGACAGTGACAGATGGCACTCCCACATTGGTGAGGATATCACACTCATGCTCATTGCATGCATGGGGGGTACACTACACCCCATTGGCACTATATATAGGGGTCATCCCCTACCTTGCAAAAGGATCCCAGTTATTAAAACCCTAGCTAAAACTCTGTCTAAATATACAGTAGAGAGAGAAAGCTTGAGAGAATTGTATCCATGGCCATTAGTGCCTTCTTCCAGTGATATTACTCACACACACTCACAGTGGACGTAGGCCAGATTGGCTGAACCACTCATATTCCGGTGTTGATTCCTCATACTCTCACCTCATTCTCTTATCTCTTTATATAGCTGCGCTGCCATTGTTATTTATATATTGAGCTTGGAAACACCTTACCTGGTGGTGCTGATTCTTAGCATCATCATCATCATATATATATATATATATATATATATTCCCAATACTTCCTCACATATATTCCCAATCCGCTTTATTACTCAAGCACTCACTTAAGCTTTAATAATCAATCGCACATTTCATTAATCCACAAATTTGATATAATTCAAGACACACGACTTCTCTCAACTAACCTGTATCCATATCTTAATTAAATTCCTCCTCCCAGGAAAATTTACAAAGGAACTGGAGTATTAATCTCCTTAATACACTTCCATAATCGTACCGATCCCCACCATCGCATAGTATCATAATCCCACTTTTAATATCATAAACATTAATATCACTTCATATTAGAGGGTTCTCAGTCACTAACCCCAATTGGAAAGGAGTTAAAGAGGAGTTAGAAATCTGTGACATGCGAACCAAACCGATGGCTTCCAAAAATGAACCGGTCCGTTGCACTAAAGAGAGCGAACCGAACCGATGGCTTTCAAAAATGAACTGATCCGCTGCTTCATAAACGAACTAATCCGAGGACCACAAATCGAACCGGTCAGGCCTGTTCAGTTTTTGTTCCTTACGAGATTTACCCAAATCTTTAAAACCCATTTTTAACCTAACTCCACCAAGATTTCCACTATCCAAATCATATATCTAACATCAACATCAAGGATTTATCAACAAAATCAAGATTTAACCCTTAATACCCAAAACACAACAACCCAACAATTAATTATACAATAATTCACACACAACAATCCCAAGATTCCTTTACTCTTCCTCTCTTTCTTAGGTTTGTCTCAAGTGGGTTTTCTCACTTGGCTAACTCTCTATCTCTCTCTCTTGATTATGAGATTGGCTAATTCTCTCATAATCCTAATAACCCATATATCTATTTATCCCAACTTTAAATGATAATACACACGTAAAATGACTCGTATACCCCTATCAGAGTCCAATTAGCCAAAAAGACCGCGGAACCCAAATACAATCCCCGGACACTCATTTTGACTATCTCGACCCATTCCGGATCAATCGTGCACCCCAAATTGACATCCGAGATTCTGATAATAAAAAGTCTTATCCCAATCTCATATAACTCACACATATATGCCCCGATTGAGAAATAATCAATTTCCGACGCTTATACTCACATACGACGAAATAACATACCGTATGATTCTATTTACTTTATCACATTAGTAAATATACAATTTACATAAATATTAACTCTTCTATAAAAATTAATATTTATCTTAAATTCCCATTTTAATTCTCAATTATATTAAATCACACATCCACGGTAACTTAATACTGGAAATAAATGCTTAAAAGTAAGGAGTATTATAATAGTGTTTGCATGCGTTCAAATCTGAGTTTCTCACTTTAAAAAACTTGTATATAAATAATAGTTGAAAGGATTTTAGTTTTAAAGACTCAAGGAAAACAAAGCTAAAAGTTTTATATAAATAAAGATTAAACATATTCTCAGTAGCGTGAAATACAACATTTCATACTTAGAAATAATCTTATAATTCATAGGATTCGTTTGTATAAGTGTGTGTGAGTTTGTGCGTGTGTTAGGCACTTCACTCACAACACTGTCACACAACATCACTTTAAAAGTATGTTAGTATAAAGATCTTGACCAGTTAGAGACAACGTAAAGAGGGAGCTAAGGAAGCCAAGTTGAACGACGACATAACCAATTAGATCCTTACAAAAAGTTATGAGTTACCTAAAGGAACTGGTATATTTTCTGAAATTAGATTTAGGTCTGTAATTATGTGTTTAGATCGTTGCTTGCTTGTAACCGAAACTCATTATAATGGATTTTTTTTTTATTTTGAGGTGTGGAAACCTTCGTGGATATTTTCCCGTTTGGGTGGGATTTTACCACGTTAAAACGCTTGTGTACAGTGCATGTTTGCTAATTCTCTCATCCCTGCTGCTATAATGCTACTTTAACTAAAAACTAGTTTTGGTTTTCAACTGGTTCACTAATATCTGATACAACTCGTCCATAACATTTTCTAAAATACATTATGTGTTATTTACTTTGTTTTCTAAAAGAGTTTCTCCAATAAACAACTCGGAGCCTACTAAACTACTTTAACTTGTGTTAAACAACTTAGTTAGGCAATTTTCAACCCCCCCCCAAAAAATGTAAAAAGCCAAATTTTCACCACAAAATGTGGTGGGGGCAATTTTGATTTCAACATCCCCATGGCAACTCAATCTCCATGACAACAATGCTCGTACGACAGTTGATTTGATACGGGATGTATAGGTATAAAACCCTATTTTCAGCAAAAAGAGATGAGGTATTGTAGTCTCTTATTATTACGGGACAGAGAGTGATCTAATCAGCAAGTGATGGGATTCACATTTGGTACTTAGGGGATTATTGTCCACGACAACATCTTGGATTTCCAATGGTCCCATTCTTCTATTGGTCGACATGGCATGGTAGCACATACGTCCTGAGCAGATCACATACCATTGAGATCCCTGTAGGTGGCCACTTGTAATCAATTTCATGGATATGTAGAGGGAGTACGATTATCCACTATTGGTAACTCAGGTTTATCGACTGGCTAATGTTGATGATGTATGCACCGATATGATATGCCTAGAGCTATAGATCCCACACACTAGAGATGCTTATCATGTCTCTGGAGGGTACCCTCCTGCGGTGCCACAATTTGGGACGAGGATGTATGCACCGATTTGGGACTTGTGGGATATTTTTCTAAATGGATCGAGTTCAAGTTTTGCAAAACCTCGCCCATTGTCATTCCTCGTTTTAATCTCCCCAATCCGACCCATTTAAATCCATTAAAATTGAAAGAGCTTTCACATATGGGTCCCATTTGAAGAATTTTTTTATAAATAAGTCTCATTGACTTGTCAACCATCAAACATGCTATATTATTATTTTTTGAGATTCTTATTTGGCAAATTTACCCCTTTTTAATCAATCATGTGCAACTACTGGGAAGAAGTTACTTAAGTGATTGAACTTTGTTTTCTCTATTTTTTAATCTTCAATTGACCATAACTTTTGTTTTACAAACGCGTTTTTCGCAAAATTACCATTTTCGAAATCTACTCATCGAGATCTATCAAATAAGATTCATTAATACTATAAAATTCTTGAAAAAAAAAATTACACACACAATACATATTTACAGTGTTCACCATAAAATTAAATTATTTTATATTCACTATGAACATTGGGATGTTTTCACATTCAGTGTGTTAATGTTAAACACATTGTAAATATTTACTGTATGAATGAAAAATGAAGGGAACACATTATTTTATTTTATTACTATTTTTTATTGAATATAGATTTTATTCTATAGGGTTTGATTCGTAGATTTCAAAAATATCAATTTCGTAAATTTTGAATTTGTATATCGAAAATTATAGTTCATTGAAATTTGAAAGAAACAAATTAAATTCGAAGAAAATATAAGAAGATGGATTATATTAGTAGGTAAAAATTTTATAAATTCAAAAGTATAATTTAATTAATAATTAACTAATCAACAAAATTTAAATAAAAAAATACTCTTTACATGTGGCATATAATAATTACAAAATTGAATTGATTGTCCGTTGTCTTGGGGAGGAATAACAAAGTCGCTTCTTTTCAACTCCCGAAGTCCCTCTCTCTTTAGAGTGAATGGTGGTAGTGGTAGTGGTAGTGGCCAAAGTACGCTAGTGGGTACAGTACGCACATCTCCAGTTCACTTCCTAACGAGATCTCACACACCACACCACCACCCATTTATTTCTCTCTCATTATAAATACACTCTCTCTCTCTCTTTAGGAAGCTTCTCTCCCTCACCCAAGCTCGTTAAAGTAGTTGTTCCAATGCAGACTCTAATAATCTCATAATTTGGGTTTGGGTTTGAATTGAGGTTTAGAAATGGATCCTCCGGCGACTTATAATTTGTCGGAGATGTGGCCGTTTCCTATCAATGGGGGCAATGATCCAATGGTTTTGGTTTTGGACCGCAAGGAGGATACCACTAAGCGCCTTAAAGCGTCCGACTCCGAATCTAGAGATGAGAATGATGAGCCTTACGTTGATACGGAACCAAATCCAAATTCACCCAAACAAGATTTCATCCACGTGCGAGCTAGAAGGGGTCAAGCTACTGATAGCCACAGTCTAGCTGAGAGAGTAATTTACTTCCAATTCTCATTTTAAATATCTTTTCTATTCCCAGTTAGGCATACACCACTTTACTATCCATTGTGTTGACAATTATTATAGAAATAATGCCTACGTGTGTCTACAAGCTTATTTTACATATTTTTTTGCTAATGAAAAGGCTAGAAGAGAAAAGATAAGTGAGAGGATGAAAATTCTGCAAGACCTGGTCCCGGGTTGTAATAAGGTAATATTCTCATCTCTTCTCATGTACAAAATCATCCATCCTATTCATGTTCTATAGGCGCTTGAGGGGCATAGGCGTTTTAATTTTAATTTTAAAATCTAATACTATGAAAAATCAGCTATTATAACGAACTTAACCATTCAAGGCAATGTCTATGCAGCTAAATCAATGTTTGCAATAACCTTATGCACACCAAAGCAGCTGTCAACTTAGCGCCTAGGCAAGATTTTTAGAACACCGACCATAGAACTGCCGTAGGAAATGACTAATTTTGTATATCATGCATAAAACTATATCCACTGTATAACATTTGCCAGCAAGAAAATTTGAAATTTCTTAGTAAGATTTAAATCCTGACTATATCCAGTGATTTTGTGAAAACTTGTTGTCGAAGCAGATTTGCAAAGGGAAGAACCCACTATATCGGTTTCAGTCATTTCATTTGAGTTGTGGTTGTATACCTCCCAACCTGATATTTTTCCCCAATTGAAATGCCAAATACTGTTTCTTAAGAAAGCTTCAATTTTGGGTCCAGGTTATTGGGAAAGCACTGGTTCTTGATGAGATAATTAATTACATCCAATCGCTGCAGCGTCAAGTTGAGGTATTCATCCTTGTCCTTTTATTGCTAGGATGTTGCACTATGAAATTGTTCCCCCTATTTTGAACCCACATTGAATCATACAAATTTACTTGGTGTCACAGTTCCTATCAATGAAGCTTGAAACGGTCAATTCAAGATTGAATCACACCCTTGACGAATTTGGTTCAAAAGATGTAAGTTACAAAAGCACAATATTTTCTCTACCATGTAATCTGCTTGATTGTGTTTTACCTCCTCTATAATTTCTCTCTTTTGAAAGGCATATCAACAAAACAATAATTTTTTACTTTGGTCCATGTATTATTCACCACCAGGTCTATCTTTTTCAATCCCTTCATCTCTTTACAATTACTCAAGGTGGATTTGATATTTTAATCAAACACTTTGACTGTAATTATTTTATTTTAGGGTGCATTTTGATAGGCTAATGTTTAGATAAAAAATATTAATTTTCCAGGAATTTTTTCAATTATTGATTTTTTTGATAGGCTTGCATTTGCATAAAAGATAGTTTCCACTTTCCTTTTGGTACAACTTGATACAGCTCTTCTTTTCTCATTTTCTTTGGAAATTTTTTACCAATACCCCTTAGGAAAATACTATTCAGGTAAAAAGAACTTGTTTAATCTTAATAAACTCATCGTTTTTTACTACTACAATCGAACAAAAAATTGAACAAGGTGGAAAAGAACATTTTTCATGCCACAATTTCAGGGTTTTTTTTAAGTGTTTTTGGCTTAACTCCTTGGTGGGTAATTTCTCTTTCTCTAGTTTAGTAACAAATTTTTTTAACACTGAGGTTCCGCTCCCTTACTGTATACCCAATTTTCAGTGATGTATGCAATAAATTTTGTAAGGCATATATGAATTTTTATATTTTTTTTGGAAAAAATTATAATTTGTACGTGAAATTTTATAATGTATACACGATTTTGTGTAATATACACATGTTAAATTTATGTATGCCTCAACTTATAATGTGTATACTAGCATGTAACCCGCACGATGTGCGAACATTTTATAATATTTTATAAAAATATATAAATAATTTTAAAAATAACCAATTTTTAAAAACGTTGTATACTAAGACTATTTATTGGGAAAATAAATTAAAATTTTGAGTATATAATGGTATCGATAATTTTGTAATAATATAATAAATGAGAACAAACCACCATTTTATCTTGAGTTGTACTTGTATACAAAATCGAAAAAGAAATTGAAAAACACAGTGCTTCAAATGTGCATTTAACTCCAAAAACATGAGTTTCTAGACTCAAAATTTGTGTTTACAAAACTATGATGAAAATATTTATAACATTTTTTTTTCTAAATTACACAAATGTAGAAAGGACTAATGAAACTTTTTTCCAACCCCCAAAGCTATATGGGGTTATCATATCATTTATAAAAAATAATCGTGTATAAACTTTCCATATAGAATTTTTAAATGTGTATAATACTTATCAGAATTTACAACATATAAATAAACCTTCATATAGTGCACCTCTACTTTTCAAGATTCTTTCGTGATAAAATAATTTTTCCATAAGAAAGATTCTTAGTATAAATCTATGAACACTTACAAAATTTTGTGACACCGACGTTATAAACATTTTTCAGTCTAAAAAATGGAAACTCCATTTTATAACTACAGCTAGAACAAAAAAATACACCTCACTATTTTTATTTTTTTGCTTTTTTTTAAAATTTAAAATTTGATTTCTATTTTCAAATAATTTAAGATTGCAAAATTCAAATTATAATACACGACATAAAGACCAAATGCAAAAATATCAATTGGAAAAAAATTGAAATAGAAAATACAATTTCAAGAGTGAGAATGTTTGTAAACAAAAGTGAGATTTGCGTATCTCCCTGAGTTTACTCTTCCACCTCTTGATCTTTCCTCCACCGCATTCTTCGGATACAATGGGTTTATACCTCCATTGTTGATTTGTCTGATGAAATAATTGCCCGAGCGATAGTATAATTTTCATTTCAGACGGTGACCATCTCCACATCTGTTTGAAGGCTTAAATTTTGGCCATGAATTTTTAATCGGTTGTTGTACTTAGGAAAGAACAAATCTCCTATATGCGTGTTGATGAAACATACCTATGATAGTTTCGGGTTTCTCCGCCGAAATAAAACTTCCATGGTTGAAGAAGGAAGGAGGCTTGGGTTTTCTTCTCCCTGTTTCATGTGGGTCTCTTTTTTTCCTGATTTGGTTTGTGCAGTAGTTGGTTTGAGTTTGTAGAAGATGCACGGCTTGTAAAGGGTAGTAGAAGATGAAGGGTGGGGAAATAGAAGAGAGAGGAGTAGGTGACTAATTGACTCTTAAGATATAAGTGGAGCATTAACCTCGCACATATAATTTTTTATCGTATTTTAATGTATAAATGTGGCAAACTATTTTCATGAGCTAATCCTTTAACGCTTGACTTAAAAATGAATTATAATTTGATATACCACATATTTATGAGGCGAAATGAAAATTTAAAATGATAGATGAATTCAAACATCGATATAAAGTTGAGAATAATAATATTGCACCTTTTACAACGCTTAAATAATTAGCCTTTTACGTAGATTTCTGTCAATATGTTAGACATCTACAAGAATTTTTTTTAATATACTTTTTAAATAATTTTTGAAATTTTGGAATCAGGTAAAATATATCTAAAAACATATTATTAGTGGGACAAAATGCAAAATGTAAAATATATCTACCAAATTATAATTGAAAAATTATATATAGAACAAATATTTTCATGATCCACTTAATGAGGTGCTATGTTCATTTGAACATGCTGATGATCATCAGGATATTGCAATGTTATTTTTCTACCCATGTATTAATAGTGCAAATAAATAAATAAAAAGATCTAAATATTTGTTATATTCTATACAATAATTTATAACACAACTGTTTATATAGTAATAAAATAACAATAATCACAATATTGGAGGTGTTTTACACAAACAATTAACTTGTATTGACATTCGTTCATTTTCTTCCACACGTGACAATTTTGAATCCATTCATTTTTTTCCACACGTGCATGGGCAAAGCCAGAACTTTTGAATAAGGTGGGCAAACTCTTATACTGGCCTTGTATCCAACATTAAGGTGGGCAAATTGTTGTATTTTATAAAATTTGATCTATTTTTCTTTAAAAAAAATTCATCCTGTATTAATATTAAGCAAGACTTTCCAAGCATAAGGTGGGCAGCTGCCCACCAAGCACTACTCATAGATCCGCCCTGCGCACGTGACAACAATTTTGAATCTTCTTGGTGTAATTGAAAATATGTGCGGTGATATATTAATCAAAGGTATATCATCCTAAAGTAAAAAATGATTAAGAAATTTATATTTTTTCAATATAATGAGATAGAGTAATTAAAAAAAACATTTGATTATATCTCAAATCACTATCGAACATAAATGAGTAAAGTCATATCATCATCCCCAAACCACGTTAGTAATTTAATAATTATTTAGACAAAAAGGAATAAAAAAAATTTATAATTGACTTCTAATTTCAATTCTATATATATCTATTAGGTTTGAATAAATATAACAAATAAAACCAATTCAACACATCACCCTGATACTGGTTCCTACAAAACCGAAGCAAGATCTCTGATCTCTCCATCTAGTTTAATTTCTTTAGCACCAGTGTTGGTATTTGAGGAAGTGGGTTTTTTGAGCGAACATGAAAACTTTAAAGCTTCAATTTGAGATTGACATTTAAAATAGTCCCATTTGTCTTCGCCTAAACATTTCTTGAGAGCCTCCACATCACATGCTGACATTATTTTTTTCACTCATTTTCTCTGTCATGAGAAATTGCTAAATTGCTGATGAGAAGATTTGTGTAAGATGTAAAATTAATTTACTATAATAGCCCCAATTTTCTTTGGTATCTCTATCTCTACTTTCGGTCTCACTTTTCAACTCTACAATTACCGCAATTCCTTTCATACTACAGGAAACATCATATACCAATTACAGCACATATATATCATGCGTACCCAAAGAATATCGTGGTATTTAAAAGATCACAAAACTCATTTCACAAACCTCTCCACAAAATAAGGAGAAACAAAACCAGCAACACCATGTGCAGGAGCTAATTTTCCCAGTTTTTCCTCTAAACCCAGTGATGTGGCCTATGATCATAAAAAAACATCAACACTAATTGCATAAAAAACATATGATTCACCATTAAACTCAAAGAAATGCGTCATAGTTGGAAAAAACAAATAAGAAAAAAAAGGAAAAACAAAACGAAGAAACGAAGAAAAAACGCGATCTTACCAGAGTTGCGTTGGACGGAGAGGTAGGCTGCCGGCGGCGAGGACTGGACGACTGGAACTTGTGGCAACTGCTGGACAGAACAGGCAGATGAGAGAGATCATTTGATTTTGTATTTAGGTAGGGTTTTTTTGTTTAAAATATAAATAAGGAAACGGATGAAAGAGGAAAATGAAAAGGGTGAAAGAGATACCAAAGAGTTTGGGAAGAGAGATCGGTAGAAATATGAAGAGAACGCATGGGACGTGAAGAAAGAAAAAGGGAAAATGAAATAGAAACTTGCTACCTAGATGGGTTAAATGCAATAAACACTATTTATACCTCTAATACTATCGTATTAGAGGTATATAATAGATTAAGGAGTGAGACCTTAGTACCCCAAAAATATGTAAGTGGACTAGAATCAAAAATAAAAATTGGCCGAAGACTGAAATGGAAAACTCTTAAAAAATCCGGTTAAAATATTTTATTTTCCATGGATGCAATCAAACACACCCTCTTGAGGATTTTCTGACTTACCCCCTTGTTGCTAATAATATGATTTTGAAATACCCATAAATTTATGAATAGTTGAACAAGGCAATTTGGTGTTTCAGTTTGCTCAACAAACATATGATATGGCAATTTGGTGTTTCAGTTTGCTCAACAAACATATGATATGGCTGGTGCGGCATTTGGATCACAAGCTATAAGGAACTATAGTCGGGGTTCATCACCAGATTTGTTGCAAATGCAGCTTGGTGGCAGTTTCGAAAGACCATGATTTCAGTTATCTTCATTGGTTGCTAATAAGAGCATAGAGATGACATGCTTCCTCCTTCAGTAAATATTAGAAAATATACCTACTCCTTTAATCAGGAAGGGAGTATTTCCATTTTCTACATCCACCGTGGTTTCCGACTTTAGGACTGCTCTAAACATATTCTTCTCTTCGGTGGTGTTAGAAGACGAATTATTTTCTCTGCATAAATCTTGTAGAGGGGTTTATGTTCGGTGTCCAGCAGTACCCAAACTTCTACGGTTTAAGTACTGTACTTATTAAAATATGTCTGTCTAGAACATCTGAAGTGTGATAACTTGCATCAAGAATGCTTTAGCATTGGGTGTACAAGTAGCTGAAGGCTGTTTAATAAAATTTAAATCCAAATTACAACTTCGTATTTAAATTTCCAAACAAGTTACTATAGTTCGAGAAATTGACATGTTCAGATATATATTTTGTTCCATCCACTTGTTTTGGCCCAATTAGGTCACATGGAATTCTAATCACCTGATATAAAGGCACATGCAAAAGGACATTTTCAAGATATAAAATCTCATATTAGATAATTCTAGCCTTTCACCTCAGCAAGCAAGCTCGCAACCCCATTCGCATTCACACTGGTCACCAAGCCCCTTAATATGTAAAAAATAAACTGAGCACAAACACAGCAGGACTAACACGGTAATGTGTTTATGATAACTTGATTATTCTCGCAGAGGTAATTAAACTTCTCACTCCCAATTTTGAATTTCAACTTCGGACCTATCCCTAGTCACACGATTTGTCAGATTTGGCTCTCGCACCGGCTTTGAAATCGCGGTTTCACGAATTGTGGGCGAAATCAGACCAAATTCGAAAAAAAAAAAAAAAATTGCGCTCCAATATTTATAAGTTCGTCTCCTTGAGGGACGCGTGTTCCTTCACTAGCCATTTAGTCCTTGTTGTCACAGTTGAGAGAGACTCTCTGAATGCTATCAAATGGTGACAGTCTAGATGAGTAGTTTAGCCATCAAATGGGTTCGCAGGCTAGCAATCATAGTGGGCATTGGCTTGCTACACAGACATCAACTCCAGCCTCAATTGTGGACATGACTCCATCTCAAACAACCTCATATTTGCGAGATTGTGTACTTTAGATTGGCCCTTCTATTGTAAAAAATTACTTCTTTTTTAAATATATATATATATATATATACTAGCGGATGCCCGTGCCGAGCACACGGCGATAAATTTGCCCCGGTGATAAAACCCAGCCCACAATAACCCGCTTTTTTTTTCCTTAAAAAACACCTTTAAAAAAGATATAAAAGAAAAAAAATTCAAAAAAATATTTTAAATATATTCATGTTTATTTAAACTCTTTTTATAAAAAAAATAAAAAGAAAAAAACAGTTTTAGTATGACATTTCATGCATAGGCATGAAAGGAAGAAAATATCATGCATGCATTTTGAAAATGTCATGCATAAAAAGTGGAGATATTTTTAAAAAACCATGGCTCCATATTATATATATATATTGGAAGAGGTTTAGAAGTGAACATAAAAGATAAACATTTTAATAAACTTTAACAAAAAAACACTTAACATCCGATCAATTTTAATTCCTATGTTGTAATTGATCTGTACCAGCGGCAAGGAACACACGTGTATTAAAAAAGGCGCGTGCCACAAAGGTGCCCGTTGTCGCTGGCGCGTGTGATACGCGTGTTTTTCAATACACCCACACGCGTGTCCGTTACCGCTGGGGCGGACTAATTACAAAATAGGAAATTAAAATCAATTGGGTGTTTGGTGTTTTTTGTTAATGTTCATTAAAATGTTCATCTTTTATATTCGCTTCTGAACTCATCCCGTAGTGTGTATATATCTTCTAAATAAATATACAGGGCAAAATTAGTACCAGCTCTAACGCCACTCCCGCATTTATATTTTTTTTTAAATTGACACATTCGTGCATTCGCATTCGCGTTTAAAATGTGCAAGCTTGTTTGTTAAAAATTAATCAAGATAACCACATTCGAACTCAGCTAGACAAAAAATTGCCTAACTCGAGGTTGGCTCAAGTAACTAAAAGGGCCTAGGGATGCATGTTTGTGACTTTATTCGGGTAGAGTTTGGCTCATTATTAAACGAGCCTAAGCTTATGGACCGAGCTCAGTTTGACTAAGTTAACAAGCGACCTCAAACAAGCCGATCTTGAGTTGTCATGAAAAACTTTGGTTGTTTGTTTCCCTTATATAACCTTCCCTTTAAAAAAAAGAAAATAAAATTTTGAGACTAATTTAGTTGTTTGACAAGTCATTGAGCTTAGGGATGCATGTTCGCGATTCTATTCGAGTTGAGCCTGGCTCATTTATTAAACGAGCCTAAACTTATGGATCGAGCTCAGCTTGACTAAGTTAACAAGCGACCTCAAACAAGCCGATATTGAGCTGTCATGAACAATTTTGATTGTTTGCCTTATATAGCCTAAATCGCCTTCCCTTTAAAAAATAAAAATAAAAATTATGAGACTAATTTAGTTGTTTGGCAAGTCATATTGAGCCTAGGGATACATGTTCGTGAGTCTATTCGAATCGAGCCTGGCTCATTTACTAAATGACCCTAAACTTATGGATCGAGCTCAGCTTGACTAAGTTAACAACTGACCTCAAACAAGCCGATCTTGAGCTGTCATGAACAACTTTAATTTCTTGCAAACAAGGGATTTGATAATGAGTGAGCCACCAATAACATATAGTTTGCACCCATAAAATAAAACCGTGCACGGTAAATGCATCATCATAAATGATTAAACATAAGTCTCATCTGATCAGTCGGCTCGAAAGAACATATGCACGTCTCAGCATAGAATGAAATCGTAAAACGCGATGACGGTGCCATCTCAGGTGTGATAGAATTAGTGTTTTAATTTTGTAGTTTTACAGTGGTGAAGAAGAATGGGGAAAGTGTCCAGACTGATAAATTATGTCACTGGTTGTGTCCTGCTATAGGAAGTTCCACTCTTGTTTAAATCATTCCCACTCAACTGAAAGTAGGAAATGGCTGCCCAGATCACACGTAGCAGCAGGATTACCACAAATACAGTACCTCCAAGGTTACAGACCACCTGGATATGATTTTCATACTAAAATTAAAAGAACAGTGGATATATTTGATAAATAAAACAAACAACTACTTATAAAAGGGAAGCCATTCCAAAGGTATGACCCCTCGCCTAAAAGGTATAAGTTTCCTACTTCAAAAACGATCATACCTTCGCTTCTCGTTACCAAAAAAGTGGTTAAAATGTTGTATCATAAAGTGATTAATACACATAATAAAATCACTATTGGAAAAGTAGATACCTCAAGAAGGGCCTTCACAATAGAAAGTGAAGCCAAAAGAAGAACCCCATCAACTGCAAATGTCACCTGTATTACGAGAAGAGAGGGGGGGGGTTAAAAACTGGCATTCAACTATAATAGAATCATGATGGTTTTGCTAAAACAGCGTACAATTCACTCGTAATAAGGCGCCAAAACATTAGAACATAATGAAAGTTGGTGTAACCTTAATGGAAATTTCCTACAAAAGATGAAATTGTCCAATCATAGAAGTATCATGAGCAGACAGAAAAGAAAAAAAAAAGAGCTGTAGTAAAAGGAGGTCATGTCGAATGCATTATGTGATGCAAGTTTATCACAATTTTGTAGAATACAATCCTGTTTCCAAAACAACAACACCCAAAAAGTAAAATAATTAATATATATTATAGTTGGAATACTCCCATAAAATTAATAATTGTGCCACCAACTATACTAACTACAGGGCAAGAATAAGAGACCCATTGTTTTATATGATAAACAGCATAGGACTCCTATATTACTATTGTTAAGGACTCCCTGTCATATCAAGACCATTTGCCAGAGGTCAATCTCAGCAAACTGCGGATTGGATTAGATATGTACTGTTTATGCTTTCCTTGTATAAAATTATGATGATAGGTAACTCAGCCATTCTGAATTGGTGGATAGATAGAAAAAGGGTTGCTCACCTAGAATTCATTTAATATAACAGGACTAAGCAAGCAAACTACGGCCCCGAAACAAGAACAAAACTTTCATCCACTTGGTATGCTTGGTGATTTATGTATATACTGTTGGTCAAAGACTTCACAACTGAATAACCTTTCCACCGAGCATAGCTTGTAGGAAAGAAAGTGACGTACATGCGGAAGCCAGATAAGAAAACCAGTAAACCATCAAAATGCACAAAGCAAATAACAATTTATATTAATTCATTATTAAGAAATTACAAAGGGAAAGGCCTTTATATATAGGTTCATAAACTAGAGTCCAAATGAAATAAGGATTACTAACGGTGATTAAAGAAACAAAAGATAAATAAGGAAAATACCTAAAGATAGTATTACCTAACTTGAGAGATAAATAAAATTACTTTTAAATTAAAGCCAACTCTTACCCTCTATCCCTAGCAGCCGACCCTCCCTCTCTCCTCAATACTGCATCACTCTCCCTTCCTTCTGAGAAGCTCGTCCTCGAGCATAGAGGGGAATTCCATTGTTTTCGGTACTTGAATACGTGCAATCAAAACTTGGTTATCAACAGCTTCACACACTTCATCGACATCAGCAGTTATGAGTACAGCGGTCCTTTTCTTCTTAGGGCACTCGGATACTTTTTGACCAAAGGTACCACACTCATACCATTTAAAGTTTCATGTAGTTGCCGCTGGAATTTTGTAGTTGATATCGTAGTAGTCATTCCCCTGGAACCTTGAGTAATAGCAGTCAAACGCAAGTACTCCTCGACCTTACTGCATATTCCACTTAGGTGGCTGCTAGGGGCACCCAAGAAATCTATACTAATATTATAAAATTGAAGCAGATCATTAATTTTGGCCTACTATTAGCCCAACCACATGGCAGCTTCTATTACAGACTTTCCAAGCCAATTAGGTTGTCTACATGTAATCCTCTTTCTCTCTCCTCCCTTTAATTTTTCTTTACAAAAGATTAAGAGATGGCATCTCCTCCCTTTCTATCTCAAAGACTCTAAGCGTCTTTCCTCAGTTTCTCACATCTTTTGATTCTTCCTATACCCTTTACCTTCTTTGCCAATATAAATACTTTAGGATTGTCAAAGTGATCTCCAAACCGTTCAATCGTTTTTGCACAATGAACCCTAACTTTCCTTCAACTGATCTACTCTTCGGCTCATGCGGGAGTGAACACGGTGTGGATTTTGTTGAGAACAAAATTACTAAAATCCCTACTCATGCCGATTTGGATCCAATAATTTCTCTGATCAAATATCTTTGCACAATGGCGGGAAATTTTGATGAAGAAGAAAGGTTCGTGTGTGTGAGTTTGTGTGGATTGTCATCGATCAATCAATCAAAAAGGGGTTTACTTAATTTTTGTCCCAAAATTTTAGGCGAATACTTGTAACCAAAATGTATTTTGAGTTGAATCACTTGCGTATGATTGCAGGGAACTTTGATTTTACGGATCACATCTTTTTTCCTTTTTCTGGTGTTAAATGCTAATTTTTTTTTGCAGATGTGTTGAGTGCTATGTTGGATGCTCATTTTTTTTTATTTCTTCGGTTCCCTGAGTATATTACAATTTCCCTCAAATTTTGGTTTTATTTTTAAAATGCACTTGGTTGATCCAAAATTCTGGACTTGGCATTTTATGGACAGTAAAACTGAACATCTATTTCCATTTATTTTTTTACCCATAGACTTCTCCATATAATGAACTTATTTTCATATTTTTTTCATAGTTGATTACATATTCTTTGGAGTTATAATATATATGCAGTTTGAGGGAGAATAGTCAAAGGATAAATGTTATACTACGAATATTGAGATTTTCTTTTTTGATATTTTGTGTTGTTTTTTTCATAAATTTATTTGTACAATATTTAACAATGTACATAGTCAAATGAAAAAAGTATATTTTCACATGCCAAACTAAGAATTATCCTTTTAACTAAAAGGATGGGGAATGTTTATATCTTTTCTATAACTGATCTAACACAAAATTTGTCAATCCAACACAAATCATTAAATTTAATAATATTATGTAACTATAAATTTCTATCAACGTAATCATTTGCCATGGATTATAAAATCACGTGACACGCTCATATTAAAACGCTCGAGCAATGCGCGGGTTGCAAGCTTTAATATTATAATACGGAGTATTGCAATCAATTTTAGTGCTTTCTAAGGCTGTCCACGTGGCATCCAGCTCTTTCCGGTGGGCAAATCCCATGCACTCTATTGCCACTTGATCATGACGATTATGTGCTCCTCAAACTCAAAATGATACAACAATGGAGATATAAATGCAGATACGAAAATAAGAGAAGGAGATGAGGTAAAGAGGAAGACACAATGATATAAGTGGTTCAGCCTTGGTCTACTCCACTGTGCAAGGTGTTTGATATGTTTTATATTAATTATGGAGCTCTAATGACCCAAAATTACAACTCTCAAGCACTTTCTCTATAGTGATTTTGACAGAGCTTAGCTAGGGTTTCTATTCTAGATCCCCCGATGAAGAAGATGGAGCTCCCTTTTATAGTCTTGGGGTGCCCAATGTGCCCTCAAAGCATGCCAAAGGTGTGCATGAGGTACCAGCTCCATTGAGATAATGCTACCTGTCAAGCGTATAATGATTGAATATTCCCTCACGTGAGGGAAGATCTTATCATAACAGTATGCCCACGTGGGATGGTGGGATGGTGACCTGCAATTCACATGTGCCCTGTGACGTAACAAGGGTCGGATGTCATGGCCCCTGGCCGAGCCGAGACACCAAATTGGACTTCTAAGTAGACGACGATCAGACTGCTGAGCATGACCCTAGGTCGGTTGATGGGTCTCGGCCCCCTCATCTTGGTACGAGGCCGAGACGATATAAGTTAGCCTGGGCTGAGAGTACGTCCTGTTAAATGATGATGAAGCAGGCCGAGGACGAGGTTGTTGAGGATGGACCGATGCTTGGTCGGCCCATGACTGTCCAGTTTGATGAGTGAGTAAGGTCGGCTTGGCCGGGTTGAGGCCTGTAGAGGACGATGCCACACTTATGCATATCACCACTCATTTATTTACCCTATGAAAAAACACAATCTGCTCATACTCTTCCTATTCTCAACTACATTAACTTCTCCTGTCAACCTACTTAGTTTCCACCTCTTTCTTTATTTCCTTAAATCCATCCCCCCCTCCCCATTCATGTTCACACCTCTGCATCATTTTTTCTATCACCTCGCCACTCCCACATGTTCCACCGCCCTCCCCGAAACCTACCTTCACCCACCACTCCACCCCAAATAATGCTCCCTGTCATCGACCTCTCCGGCCCCCGTTCAACCATTATTAACCAGGGAGTAACCCAATCCCAATGTGATTTTCGTAATCGCTTCCATTAAATCGTTTCACAAACTAAGATAGGATATCAACAAGCACTTCTACATCAGCAAAGCGAGTTGTGCCGGTTCGTCCTTTGCGTCCAACTACTGCCGAACTGGGACTGCATTTATGAGGTGATGAGAAAAGCGGCGGCGGAGTGGGATCGGGAGATGCTTCAATTGGGAGAGAAGTTACTGGGATATTCTCTTTCACCATTTACCAATTGTATGCATAGCACATATCGCTTTGTTTATTGCGTTGGACAATCGTGAGGCTTAATAGGTAAAGAATTGAAGTACTTTTTTTTTTGGTATTGTGATTCTTTACTTTCATTAAACTATTTCATCATATTTGTTTATATTATTTTTTTTATTATTGAACATCAATTTCAATTATAATTTTTCAGTATGTCAAAAATAAGGAGTTATATGTGGTTCATTTATATCTCTTCGTTTTCATATCTTTTATACCTGCTAGTATGAATTTGAAAAGTCAAAGATATCTTCCCTATCTTTACTTGATAGTCGGGTTTTCTACAGGAGTCCCCTATCTCTTTCATTTTCTTTAATTTTATGACTAAACAGGGGATGAAGAGGAGAGGAAAATTGCATTTCATGTTTTTTCTTGGTGATGTGTTTTGTGTATGTATATATTAATATTATATGTTCTTTTAGGCAAAAAGATACGAGCTATTAAGTATTTTTTTTCTTTGCTTGAAGTTATGATTTGGTTATGCCTTTTGACTACTTTACGTTGCAAAACTATAGGAAAAGATCTTACGTCATTGCTTTTTGTGGGTTTTTTTTTCGGGGGGGGTACTGGAAAAAATCAACTTAATTTTTTATTTTTTTAAATTGCTCCGTTTTCCATGCCCATTTTTTGGGTCCGTTGGAGATCTCCATATACATGTATATATGTGTGTGTAGAGAGGGAGCATGAACACTGCGATGTATTCATAGGAACAATGTAAGCTAACTCTTAAAATCATATTTACCCTACCATGAGGAGAGGGATATAATAGTATTTTTTTACCTTTTTTATATGATCAAAATATTTTTCTTTTGTCTTCACTCTTCCTTAATTTATGATGCATGCAAACTCTAATAAAATTCTTGAATTTGAGTTTTTCATGATTATGAACTCAAATTAGATTTATTATTTTATAAGACTACTTTAAAGCTTCAGAAAATTTAATGGGATAATTAGCAAATAAAAGTTGTTGACTTCATGTTGTTGACTTCATGAACTGCAAAGATAGGTAGTTATCATACATCCACAAACAAATGTAAAAATTATGTCTAGTGCTCCTCATTATGTTCGTTTTAGGTTGTAAATCAATGTAAAAAATTACTATCCCGTGCATCGCGCAGGTTTACACCTAGTAACTCCATAATACCACACAAAAAATCTATTAGTATTTTGCTAAGGCCCACCACATGGTACAAATACATTTTCTGAATACACAATATGGACCCTACCACCATTTCATTTCAAATCCTACCCAAATCATCTCAAATCTTCACGTTCTCACTCGGGATTCCAATTAACCATCACCCCAAAATACATTCAAAACATGTTATTATTATTTATTATCGTTCTTAAGTTGAGAATACATTGTTTTCATCCATTTTAGTACCACTTCAAAATTAAACTTCATGGAAGGTGGACATGAGTTTGAAGACGGTTGTGGTCATCCAAAGTCTACCTGAAGGAGCGAAAACAATCAATATGAGGTAGTTTTATGATTAACATAGCTTTTTTTATTATCTTCGATTTTTGAAAATCTTAGAACCCGAATATGGTCAAACACGGTGGTTAGGTATGGGATACCGAATAAGATAAAAAATTTGTATAAACCGAACCACCATTTTGGTGAAAAAATGTCATTCGGGGTAGGAACACTTAGTTACACACCTTAATTCGAGACGTAGACCCCGAGTTTCCTATAAATACTCGGTACCTAGCTACCGAACGAACTTATTTGTTGATAGAAATCATCCATTTTGCCAAAAAATATTTAATTTATGATCATAGATATCATCTGTATGATTTTATTAATGTTGGATGCATTCATGGAATTCATTTGTGTCTTATGATGATTCAGTAATCGATAGGGAGGCCGAGAACAAAGTGGATAACGATGCCCTCAGGATTGATGTTAGCACAAATTTCTTTACAGACCATGTATTGTAAAGATTTCACCTCTGGAAGTATAACTATTTGTTGCCTATATTCTCAGGTTTTTGCCACATGTCACGAGTTGGTGGACTAGGTTCAAAATCAAGCACGATTGATCCAACCAGTTATTGTAACCACCAAGTCTGACGCACCATCAGCGACACGGAAGGGACGTGTACATTTGGGTTGTAAGAGGGGAGGAGGGTACAGGGATCATCATAGGAAGAATAGTGGAAACGAATACGAACGTAAGGGCAAGAAGAAACCAAAGAGAGATTAGGCCAGTAGGAAATAAAATTGTCCGTTTGTGTTGAACAACGTCCCACTTGATGATGGCTGGTGGATGTTACAAGTGGTTACAGAGTTCACAACCACTCTTTGCCTCTAACTGTGGAGGAAAGAAAAACTGCTGAGGAGATGTCATTGAGTGGTGTGAAGCCAACCGATGTTTTAACGACGATAAAACATTGGCATGAAAATAATGTGTCAACGATGAAGACAATTTACAACGCTAAGTCTCAGCTAAGGATTAGACAGCGCGAGGGACGAACCGCGATGCAATGCTTAAAGAAATTACTTACCTTCAAGTATTATGCATACCGGTATAGTGACAATGAGTCCATGTGTGAGGTTAAAGACATAATTTGGGCTCATCCTGAATCTGTTTTATTGGCAAAGTGTTTTCCTTCAGTTGTCATCGTTGATTGTACATACAAGACAAACCAATCCGCTATAAGAAGTCGTTGTTTGAGAAGGTAGGGGTGACCTCATGCAGCCTTATGTTTGCAATTGCATTTGAGAACTTCCCGTTAGGCTTTGGGTTGGTTGAAAACATTGTTCAATCCATTTTCATGACCCAATGTCTTTATCACCGACCATGAATACGCGTGCATGAATGAGTTACGGGTGGTGTTCCCCAGGCCAAATACATGTGCACTTTCCACGTTTCTCGTAATGTGGAAAACCATGCTCACAAACAAATTAACGATGCAGATTTATTGAAAAAAATCTTGTTAGATCGCGTTACATTGGTTGAATCCCAAACGGAGCAAGATTTTAACGAGGCTTGGTTGTTATTCAATGTCGATTGGGTAACCCACACCAAACATTGAAATACATTGTGTATACGTAGTAAAACTTGAAAGAATCCTTTGTTCATACGTGGACAAATATGATTAAACACCGCGGCAACCGAACAACAAGTCGTTGTGAAGGTTCACATGGAAAACTAAAGAACCACTTAGACAACTCTCAACAAGCCTTTGTCTCGGTGTGGGTCGATATTCACAATTTCATAGCATTGCAAATAATGGAGATTAAGAAATATTTTAAAGATTCCTAAAAAATAAAAAGCACGCACATAACATTCCGTTGTTCACCAATCTCTTTGGCCGGGTTTCACTATATTCGATAGACTTAATCCTCAAGGAGCTAAAAAAATGCGATAACATTGGTATGGATAGTAAACCATGTGACTATGTCTTGCCAATGTTTATAGACTACCTTGTGCTCACTTGTTGGTCTATGAGATTTATGGGATTGAAGCCTTCGTACGGTTTATGAGATTTATATTTATATTGAATAGTACAGTGATGGACATGTTAGTTAAAGACACTATGTAACGTGTATTATGATATCAAGTATATTTTATTGTTCAGGTGATATGAGTGAGGATCGTACTGAGTTATACTCTTTATGTATATAATGAGTGCATTCGGATGTAATTGCAGGATACTGACTTGAGATATATGAGTATTGGTTGTGACTTGGGTCGGGACACTCAAAATAGATTATTTCACTTATAATGAGGGGTAAGGTATTTTTTATATGTATGTATCAACAGGTTAGCATGATAATGTAAATGAGTAGCATATTATTACTGGATAGATATAGTAAGTTATTTCTTGCAACTTTCGGACTCTAACCCAATTTAAAAAAAAAAATCAGGTGTTAATAAATAGGAGCAGCAAAGCTGTCAAACTTGCTATCTTTAGTTTCCAGTCATTTCCATTCCTAGACTGGGTTGTTATCTCCATTCAGTCTATTCGAGTATTCACTCCCAATTTTCAGAGTTTATTTATTGACCACGTTGGTTTAAGTATTATTTTATTTCAGTTGAGACTATTTATGAGATTGAGACGATGTCTATTTATTTTATTATGGTTGTGAAAACAGTTTTGGTTTATCTTGGTATTTATATTTATTTTATCCCATGTCGTGGACGTTTTAAATTCATTACGGTCTTTATTATTATTATTATTGTTGTTGTTGTCTTCTTAAAGCTCTAAATGATATAAATCGATTTAACGCGCCCCATATTTGGCGTATCGAAGTGGTCAACCGGCATGTGAAAAATAAGGGGTGTTACACTGCCTTGGCGGTCTTTCCGGATAGTGAGGGAAAACAAGAGCCAAATGACCCGGTGTTGCGTATTAAAAACACACCCTCTCCACTATTGGCACATAATTTGGAATGTAACGATTGTCGTGCGGCTTGGGAGGTGGGAATCCATCCTCCTTAACATTGTCCTTCCCTTCACCATGAACGGAATGGACAAGGCAAGCTTAAGTTCATGGGTCCTAGACATCCACTTGTCCAAATTTCCCACAAGCTAATGGCAGGTTAGGATGACCTTGTACCCAATCTTTAGCCCATTGTCCATGTTCGCGCTCCTCATAAATCCAATCGCCAGGAGCAAAATTAGGAAATCTTTGGTCCATAGGAAGATGAACAATGGCCTGGAGTACAGTGCCTGCTACAGGAATCAGATAGATTCTCAGGGTCCTTAACGAGGTTGTCAGGTTGGGGAAGACGAGTAGCTTGTGGACAGCCTTCTCTATACGCACATGGATGATGGCAATCGAGAGGCTTGACAGATATGAGGTAACGGCTCGTGGTTGATAGATAAAAGGGCTTCAAGGGTATGTGGTGGGTGGGTGGGATTTGCGACGTCCAAGGAGGAGGTCGCACTAGGTAATGCCGCAGAGGCGGTAGGGCCGGCGATATGTTGGGCATAAATCCCCGGATGAGGATCTCCGTAATAGCCACTAGTTGTTGCTCCAAACGATCGAGTCGGTAATCGGATTTCACATGAGAGGGGCCCACAGTGGTGATGATGATCACTTTTTCTTTCTTTTCCGCTTCGACCATTGCTCATATTTTTTCTATCACTCGCGTAGAACTTCAATACACACACTTTTGACTACATACACCAAGAGTGATGGGGATCCGATACTGTTCTGATGTAAATGCGGAAGCGAAATAACAAAACCACCAAAATGCATAAAGCAAGGGAAATTTTATATTAATTCTTGAATGAGAAATTATGAGGAGACCGTTATTTATAGGCTCTTAATCTAGAGCACTAAATAAATTAGAATTACTGAAGAAGATTGGAGAAACAAAAGAGATTTAAGGAAATACTTAAAGATAATACAACCTAACTTTTATGAGAAAATATAACTCTCCTCCCATCCCCAACCCTCTCTTCCCTAGCCGACGGCCCTCCCTCACTTCTCATATCGCGTCACAAAGTTTCAATCAGTTCATTTAGAAGCAACACGGCATTACTTATTTATACTAAAGTTTGAGGCATCTGTTGCCTTAGTGATAATAATCTTCAGCACAGAAAAGCCCTCTTATCGTGGATTCTACATGTCACCATACATCACATATAACTTCATCGCCCATTAAGGCTCAACCCGGGGGAAATTTATTTCTATGCCGATGTGAATGAAGAATAGGGGTTATTTTTAGTAATTTTAGGGTTTTATTGTATTTTTGTTATTTTCTTTTATTTCCTTTATTTGATGTATTTTCTTTTATTAGTTGTTTGTTTGGTATTATAGGAATGAAGTAGCAAAAGGCTAATTGGGACATAATTATAATTACTTCTTTAGCTTGGAGCCTAAGCTACCTTCCTTCTATAAATACCCCTTATGTAAACTCATTTGGGTCATTCTTCCATTTTATGAAATTTGATTAGAGAGAGTTTGAGAGAGAATTATCTTTTCTTGCTCCCATTTGACGTCATTTACGTCAATTGGTATCGGAGTCTAGTCGCTCCACCTGGTTGTTGTTGTTGTTGTTGTTGTTGTTGTTGTAAAACAAAAACTCGTAAACAACGTCAAGGTGGGTTCAAAAAAAGATGAACAACTCCGACGAAAACGCTTTCAATCAAATCTTGGAGGCCCCCAACCGATTGTCGGCCTCGATTGACAAACTCGATGCGCGTACTCCTCCACCAACAACCACCACCGCTCACCTTCCTCCACCACCACCCAAATTGCCACGCACCACCATTAACCCTAACCCTAGCCCCCCAAACCCCACCCACGCTTCCACAACCCATTCCGCAACCATTTCCACCCTTTCACCCCAAGAAAACCCTAGCCCTAGCCCCATTTGTCTCCCAACCACCATCCAATCAACCCCATCACGACAACCCGCTAACCAAACAGCCCAAAACTCCTCTCTGCCCAAACCAGCCCTCCACATTATCGAAACCCTACCCCTCACATTTCCAGACCCAAAACACCACCGTCCCAACTTTAAGCCATCCACCACCAGGCCAGAGGTCGCCGTATGTGGCGGTCAACCTCCCTACAGCCTCCAGGGCCTCCGTCTCCTCCCACAAACCCCTTACAACCCAAGCTTCATCCCCAACCTTCAAACCATAAGCCGCAACCCCCTACCCACACCCGGAATTGACCTAAAATCCGTCGGAATCCCAAAACCTCCACCTACCATTGTTGAAACCCTAGGGGTTCCGTTGAAATCTGACCCAAACCAAGCCGGAACCCATTCCGACTTAGTTGCACTGCCCCGATCTGGTCGGAGTACCCCTATGGTGGCCGGAATTCATCCTGGACTTACCGGCGGCCATGAAACCCTAGGGTTTCAACCCTTTTTTTTTTCAAACAGCCCCTATGCTAACCAAACAATCTTCTACCATACTTGGAACACACCAACATGTTCAAGAACTAGGGTTTCACACCAAACTCTTGGTTTTTGACCCCGGTGGTACATATTTTTGATGATTGGCACAGGTGGTAAGAGGAAGAAGATGAAGATTTATGCAATATTTGAACAATCCTTCCTCAAATTTTCAAAAATTCAATTTTGATCCCTCAAGTCTTGCCTCTTCTGCAATTTTGGGACATTTTTTTCATTCGACCTCAACTTTAAAGTTCGAGGACGAACTTTTCGAAGGCGGAGAGTATAATGTGAAGGAAGAATAGGGGTTATTTTTAGTAATTTTTGGGTTCTATTGTATTTTTGTTATTTCCTTTATTTGATATATTTTCTTTTATTAGTTGTTTGTTTGGTATTATAGGAAGGAAGTAGCAAAAGGCTAATAGGGGCATAATTGTAATTACTTCTTTAGCTTAGATTCTAAGCTACCTTCCTCCTATAAATACCCCTTATGTAGACTCATTTTGGTCATTCTTCCATTTTATGATATTTGATTAGAGAGAGTTTGAGAGAGAATTATCTTTTCTTGCTCCCATTTGACGTCATTTACGTCATATGCCCTGATTAAAGTCAAAATGTCTCCATAGTGGTGTGCACTCTCTCACCTCGCTGTCTGGTAGGGAAGAAGACGAAGTAAATATGTGTCACTACTGCTTAAATTGCTCTGACATAGTGCTTATTCCACAGTTGGATCCTAATGTGAAATACGCCAAATACTCCCTGCGTGGGTACGCAGGGCACCGATGAAAACTTAAGAACTGCTCGATTAAACGTGCTTAAAAAAGTATGGTGGGGCACTGCAGAGGTAGTCATATCATAAAGCCCCGTAAACTGGTGCATATAAAACAAGATCTGATTCAGATGTGCATAATTCTAACGATGGGAATTTCTTGGTAGCAAGTTTAAAAAAAAATTATTTGGGCCAGTAGGAAGAGACCCAGTCAGTAGAAATCAAGACAAGAAAGCTCGATTGTATGCCTCAAAAGACTCAGCCAAATCTGTGCCAAGTTGGCTGAGTCGAGTTAGTTTCGGCACCCCACGTTCGTAGACGTTAAACGTACTTACAAATCAAAAAAATTAACTAAACTCACAAGACAATTCGATCAACTTCAGCTAAAATTGCACTTTTTGACACTGCTGGTCAGATTTCGACGCAGGGGACATTAAATATTTGGAGAAGTATGAAACATAAACTTTGTGTAGTTTTTTTTAGGTCTCTTCCCAACGGTGAAAAACACTGGCAAGTTGCCAATGCAACTGGAAATTTCCCCCCCCCCCCCCCCACACACACACACACATTATATGGACGGATTGACTCTTCGTCATTTCCTCCATAGGAAAAGAATCCTAAAAGAACCAAAACTAAAAACTTTCAAAACTCAAAAATATTGTGTTTGCATTGCATGCTTGACTGAGTAAAGCTTCTGATGAGGCTTCCATCAAGCTTCTTTGTATTCGAGTCTCCCTCAAGATTAAACCGACTCAATAATCAAGCAAACTCTTCAACAGATCGAAAGCCACATGTTCTTGACTTGACTGTGGCTCTTCAACTGCATAGATAAGTTTGCTTTTCAGTAATTCTTATTTCATAAATTACCAATTATTTTGGTTACTTTAGAGGTCGGACTTGTTACGATGGCAAGTGCCTGCCTGTCCAATGCGACATGTGGTGGGACCAAATATCGGAAGCATCCTTTCCAATAAATGGGGGTAAGCCCCAATGTACAAGTCTTTGCCATCCCCAAAGCGATAGTTTTGGCTTTTATATTATTGAATTATACAGAAAATTCATAATCTAATCACTGGCTTTGCTACTTTCTATAAGAAACTACGAAGTAGAACAAATCCATAGTACCAAAGCATATATACGAAGAGAGGGATTTACGAGTTGGGGGGATATGACGTCTGGTAAGATGGAACGAGAGGCCTTCTTCGCACGCCTGGAGACTTTTTTGAACATGCTCTGAAAGAACCTGAAAAGCAAATCTAGACTGCTTTCAGTGTCATCTTCTTCATCGCTCACTTCATCAAATAATAATTCATCGATTTCCTCCTCTTCCGAGGCATTCAACTGCGAGCCCAAAATTCTCTGAACGAGTCTAGGATTTTTGCATAGACGAGTGATGGGGTGGTGATGAAGTGGCGGTGGAACAGAGAAGGAGCAGTAAATTGGAAGGGTAGTGAGTAGAGAGAGACGGGTGGTAGTGGTGGATGCTATGCTGGTTAATGGTGATACTGTCACAGCTCCAGCCATATCATCATCTGGAACACCTCATGTCTCAAAATACAGCATAATCATATTTACGTGGGGACAAAATACATTTTCCTTCCCTCTATTTTATGTCTGTTTTTAATTTCGTAATTTACACTCACGACTCGTTTGTCAATCCAATGTTAATCAATACTAGTTTATCAATTATATAAAGGGACATATACCAAATAGTCCCTCAAATATTTTTTAATACTCATTTAGTTCAAGTCTTTTTATTTTGCCTCAAAAAGTCCTTTGCCACATATTTTGGAAAGGGAGTGCCGCTGCCGCGGACCTCTAAAAATAAGAGAATATTGAGTGCTTGAGGGACTAAATGGGTTAAACTAAAAATATGTGTCCTTTTTAAAAAATATATATTTATAGTAGGGACTATTAAATAATTGACCCTTATATTATAAATCGGATATAAATCATAATGTTACATCACGTTAAAAACAGTTTTGTCATGAATTCGGAATGTTTAATTCTTCGTGTAATCACAAAATCGTAAGTTATTTATAACTATGATCAAAACTAACATTTGTCAATTGCAATTGATTGGAATAAGATGACTTAAATGCTCCTGTCAAAGCTTCCTTTGAATGCCTTCTTGAATGGCCCAGAATTACTATCTTATATGCCCAAAATATTTGTGAGAAAATAGGAATAATGAGAATTTCGGATTTTCTCTCCCTCCTTAGAAACAGTGTGTATTGAGATGACTCTAGATGGTGTAGAGGTCTCTATTTACAAGGGGAAGAGGGCCGGAATCCTAGTGGTGGTGAGACTCTTTTCAAGTCTCCCACTAATGCCACTAACCATCATGTGACTAACGGATAAGGTTTACCCAATCTTTTCATATCTTTATTTATCACATTCTTAATTAATTATCTGACATTTATTAAAACCACATAAATGGAAAATTCAAAATTTAATACAATTGAAATTAAATAATTAATTTTGACCCTTAACATTAATTTCCAACGGTCTCCCACTTGGTCTTAATAATTCGTATAATTAGATTAGGTATCATAAGGTGCACAATCATTGATAAATATCATTTGCTAAATCAAATGATTCACGAATGCGAGCCATGGCGGTTCCATGCTATTCAAGAGCATGGTTCCTTCCATGTACTACAACACCAATGTTTCATTCAACTGAGCATTTAATATTGGATATCATAATGGCCTCATAATGTCCTTTTGAATAAGGACTATTTTTATCAACAATAATTCATAATTATATGCATGCATCCACAAAAGACAAAAATAATAGAAATCATAAACACTTTTATTGAATTCAAGTAATAGTGTCAAACAACTAAGCCAAAATAGGAATCATAATCTAACTAATCGAGACCCATCTCTTTGACATGTTTCATAAAGGTCTTCGGAGATAGTCCTTTCGTAAGAGGATCTGCTATGTTATCGCGCGTACTAATATGATCAATTGACACTCTTTATTTCTGAACTTCTTCTTTAACTAATAGGTATTTCATCTCAATATGCTTAGTAGCCTTAGTATACCTATCGTTCTTCGAGAAGAAGACTGCTGTGACATTATCGTAATAAATTTTCAGCGGCTTAGATATTGACCCCATAATTTTAAGTCCTGAAATAAAGTTTCACTGCCATAATTCGTGATTTGTAGCTTCGAAGCAAGCTACGTATTCAGCCTTCATAGTAGATGATGCAATGACGCTTTGCTTAGCACTTTTCCATGAAACGGCTCCTCTAGCTATAAGAAAGACATAACCCGAAGTGCTTTTCCTACTGTCAAGGCATCCCCAAAAATCTGACTCTGAATAACCAACCACCTCAAGGTGATCAGTCTTTCGATATGTGAGCATGTAATCCTTGGTCCATTGCAGGTACCTCAGCACTTTCTTTGCAACTTTCCAATGGTGAATCCCCGGATTACTTTAATATCTGCCTATCATCCCAATGGCAAAATTGATATCCAGTCTAGTGCAGACTTGTGCATACAACAAGCTCCTTACGAGCGAAGCATAAGGTATGCCTTTCATGTGCTCCCTTTCTAAATCACTTCTAGGGCATTGACTTAAGCTAAACTTGTCCCCTTTCTGAAGTGGAACATTAATGGGATTGCAACTTTGCATGCTAAATCTTTCTAAAACTTTGTTAATGTAAGCTTTCTGAGACAATCTCAACATTCCTCGTGATTTATCCCGAGATATTTCTATCCCGATCATGAAGGATGCCTCACCTAAATCTTTCATTTCAAAGTTTTTAAAAATGTACTTTTTGGTTTCACTTAATAAACCAAGATCACTGTTGGCGATAAGTAAGTGATATAGTACTAAAAACACAAACTTACTCCCACTGATCTTCAGGTATATGCACCGATCAATAGTGTTTTCCTTAAACCCAAAGGATGTAATGGTATCGTGGAACTTAATGTACCATTGACGAGAAGCTTGCTTTAGACCATATATTGACTTCTTTAACATACATACCATATTTTCCTTTCCTTCCTTTATGAATCCTTGTGGCTGTGCCATGTAGACTTCTTCTTCTAAACTCCTATTTAGAAAAGTTATTTTTGCGTCCATTTAGTGTAACTCCAAATCATAATGTGCCACCAACGCTAATATGATTCTTAATGAGTCCTTCTTTGAAACTGGAGAGAATGTCTCAGTATAATCAATGCCTTCTCGTTGATTAAAACCTTTGGCAACAAGTCTAGCTTTATGTCGTTCGATATTGCCTTTTGAGTCAAGTTTGGTCTTAAAGATCCACTTGCACCCAACTCGTTTGTGTCCTTCTGGCAATTCGACCAACTCCCAAACTTTATTATCATTCATAGATTTTATTTCTTCATTCATGGCATCAATCCATTTATCGGAATCATCACTATTTATAGCTTTTCCATAAGAAGCTAGATCATTAATATTCCCTATGTTAAATTCGATCTCTTGAAGGTACACCACATAATCATCCGGAATTGCCGATCTCCTTTCTCTTTGAGATCTTCTTAATGGCACTTCCTATGATGCTTCAAAAGTTTCATCGATTATAGTCTCATTACTAGAGACGAGTAATGACTAGTGTGCTTTCATTATAAGTACATCTTATAATTTTATAGCTTGTTTTCTTGCTTTGACGTTCGTCTATCTTGCTTCTTGCTCATCCCCTATATATATAATATATGACAGGTCCTCGTCCCGCTGGATAATAGACTATGGAGCTTGATGAGATCATATCAATCTTAGGATTCCTGTAGCCGTGGAGTTATTATATTTTAATTTATGTTGTTTGTTTCCCTTTTCTTAAGGGTGGTATCAGAGATTAATATCACTTTGTTTATACTTGGGATTTGAGAAAATTATTGTATTACGCTTTCTCATTTTGTGTTGGCCCGCATGTATTGGCATTTTATATTTTCAGTTTGAGATTACTGATGGATTATTACAGTTAATAGTTATGAGTTGGTTTCACTTGTTATAGTTGTTATGATGTGATATGGTTACACGTATGAAAGTGTACATGTTTACTTTACTGCATTTATTTAAATTTTGATTCTAATGCCAGCATATTGATGCTCCGCTTTAATTTAATTGGTCATAGCTAACTGAATTAGATATAAAAAGCAGGGTTGTCACAATGCTTTGCAAATCATTTACATTCCACTTATCTTTTATAGTGTTGTAATTGATTTGGAAAGGCTCATACTCAGGAGGTAGGGAGTTTGGGACGAATTGGACGAGAAAAGACTCATCCATTGTCACGCCTAAAACTTTAAGTCTAGAAGCCAGATTGGTCATCTCTATAATGTGCTCATTCATGGTTCGAGTACCATTGAACCTCATAGTGGTCAAGTCAGCCATCAGTTTCCCAGTAAGAGATTTATCAGCAGTGCAAAAACGTTCCTTAATATTGTTCAAATACTCTTTCGCTTTCGTAGTTTTAGGTAGGGAGGTCTTAATGTTAGCAGCAACGCACATTCGCATAAACATAAGGGTCAGCCTATTGGATCGAGACCATGGTTCATGGACAAAAATTTCATCCTCACTACTGGCATCAGTAATAGCAGCGGGTTCATCACACATAATTGTCATGTCCAATTCGAGAACCCCTAGGCTGAACTCAATTTGCTCATTCCATTCAGAAAAATTAGTTCCATCAAATTTGGAATATGACTGAGCTTGCGAATACAGGTTAAGGGGAACTGCAATTAATAACAATGTCCACAAATTAAATTTTCACACACAACAAAAATTGCAAGGGTCGAATATTGAATTGTTGACTAAAAATTTTGGCATATTTCATTTACATTCTGAATATCATGGAATCTGTGTTAATCATCACATAATGTTCAGATTGTAAAGATATATTACCCTATAATTCATTTATCATGGTCCCATAATTTTGACATCTGTGTTTGTTGTCTAAACAATTAATACCATGATTAATGGACTTAATGTCAACTATTTTGTTTTCACAAAATTAGTTCTAATGTTGTTCAATTCAGAAACTAGCATGTGTTGCGCCTCAATCCAATTTTATAACTAACATTAGAATAAACATTTAATGAATGTAAGTGTATTATTCGTACATGCAGTCGCAGCCTGTGTTTGGCCTTTGACTTAACTCAAATGAATAATTGTTTACATATCCCAATTTAAATATAGTTACTCATGCATTAAATATTAACTATAATACGTAATCTATCAGTAATTACAAAGATACCAATAGTAGCTTAAATGCCTCAAAACAGAATTACCCAAGTATAGTAAAAAAAACACATAATTCATAAATTTTGCCAAAAATGGCAAAATTGAGTTTTCACCATAGAATTGAAGTAAAACATGCCAGAAAACCAAAACTTTTTGCAGAACATTAATATCAATTTTCTGTAAAGATTTATAAGCGCCAAGATTATTTCCTAAAATGGTAAAAATGGTATTTTGAAGGCCTTAACGGACTCTGATTGCCGAAAAACACATTACATCACAGCCAGAGGCAGTAAAATTCGATCTTTGGTCCGTTTCCAGTCAACATATCAAGTTTCAAGTCAATCGGACACCAAAAATTTTGAAAAACATTATTCACTGCGCCCCAAAAAAAAATTCTTCCGGAATCTGTTTTGTGCCAAATCACACTTTTCACTTAATTAATTTTAAAAACAGATTCGTTTTCTTATCATGATTAATATAAGTGTTTTTCAGGCTGCTTAGACAACTTGAAACAATAAAATAATGCTAACGGCATATTAGGGTTTCAATAACACGAAAAGGGGTCGAACAATAATGGGACAGTTATCATAAGATAATGGGATAGTTATCATAAGATAAGGACTGTATGCAGTAATTTCGTTCTTAATATCATACATAACACAAATTCGAATTACCATATGCATGATTATCATATTGCTTAAAAATTCCAAATTTCCAAATTCATAAAAAAATTCCAAATTTCCAGATTCATAAAAAATTCCAGATTTTCAAAGATCATAAATCAGAATTGTTATAAGGAAATTTTCATTAACGAAAAACATGAGATTATAAACCGAAAGCTCTGATACCAAATGTTAATCAATACTGTTTTGTCAATCATAAAAATCGAATATAAACCATAATGTTACATCACGTTAAAAACAGTTTTGTCATGAATCCAGGATGTTTAATTCTTCATGTAATCACAAAATCGTAAGTTATTTATAACTATGATCAAAACTACCTTTGTCCATTGCAATTGATTGGAATAAGATGACTTAAATGCTCATATCAAAGCTTCCTTTGAATCCCTTCTTTAATAGCCCGGAATTACTTTCTTATGTGTCCAGAATATTAATGAGAAAATAGGAATAATGAGAATTTCGGATTTTCTCTCCCTCCTTAGAAACAGTGTGTATTGAGATGAATCTAGATGGTATAGAGGTCTCTATTTATAAGGGGAATAGGGCCGTAATCCTAGTGGTGGTTGGACTCTTTTCAAGTCTCCCACTAATGCCACTAACCATCATGTGACTAACGGATAAGGTTTACTCAATCTTTTAATATCTCTATTTATCACATGCCTAATTAATTATCTGACATTTATTAAAACCACATGAATGGGAAATTCGAAATTTAATACAATTGAAATTAAATAATTAATTTCGACACTTAACATTAATTTCCAACATCCAATTCCAAGGCCTGGAATTGGAATTGGAAGGCCAATTTCAATTCCATAGAATTAAAATTGGCCCAACAATTCCATTTTCATGGCTTGAAATTTGGTTGTCAAACGGCCCCTAAATACACAAATCTATTTCCATTGCCACTTAGGACTGTAAATCGCGCTGGGTGAGTTGGGCTTGAGGTTGCTGAGGATCGGTCAGAACTACCTTATCCAGGCTCAAGCTCGAACTCGGTCTGAACTAAACTTTTCTACCTAAGCCCGAACTCAGCGCTTAAATATTTCGCGCTTCAGGCCCGATTTCCATTTTTTTGTTAAAAAAAAGTTTGAACTAGTATTTTTTTCTTGTGTTTCCATCATAGAGAAAACGTGCACACCAAAATCTAATTGATATTTCATAAAATAAAGTATATAACTACGAAATATATTAAACTAAAACAAGGGAAGTAAGAATGAAACCCTACAAAGACTAACTAAATTTCATACATATAAAATTAGTTAACATAAGTATGTTATATTATATAAAATCATTTATTTATATATTCAAAGTGCGGGCTTCGGGCTCAATTCGGGTTTGGCAAAGTTTAGCTCAAGCTCGGCTTGAAATTCATTCAGGCTTGAAATTTTCACTCAGGCTCGGCTCGGTCAAACTCAAATAAAGCTCGGCTCGAAAATAGCGGCCTGAACGAGCGCGCTTCGAGCTTGTCTGGGTCAATTTACAACCCTATTGCTACTTATCAATTAATCCCTCAATAAATATCTTAGATGTTAATTGTTTTTATCTTTTAATTCAGAATCTGAACCATTCAGATTTAAGTGGTATTAAATAGTATTTATTTTTTTTAAATAATTAAGTGGCTGATGATTATATTTGGCTCTTAATGATTAAGAGGTAGAGTTGCATCTGAAGTCTGAATCAGCCTTAATACATTCATTTAGAAGTACATTCAGACATAAAAATAAATAATATTTTCAGATTCAAATTTCAGACTTCAGATTCAGATGAAAAAACAAACGCAACCTAAGATTATCTCCAAACATGGATCAAATAGCGTAATGTTATTTTTGTTCCACAAATTTGTGATTTTGGCACTCCAACAAATACCTATTGATTTTTACTCATGTTGGAGTGACATAGGTCACATTGAGGTGGAAAACTAACCATCGTGAAAATGGCATGCGCGATTTTTTTTATTATTTATTATATTATTGATTTTATGTTGCCATTTGTTATTTTATATTTATTTATTTATTTATGTATTTATTTTTAACTATGGCTAGCACATAATAAAAAAACTAATTTAGTAATGAAAATATACAATCAAATAAAATCATACAATTAAAAGAATTCATTAACAAAAAAAAACTATATGACACCACGAATATTTCGCAAACGCTCTTGTAAAGCGTAATTCAAAGCCACATTTGCTGTGGAGTCGCGAAAGCAGACTTGTGAAAATATTTGAGCCGCATCATTTATGTCATTGCGGATGAGCAACTTTTCGGGCTCTGGCACATCTTCTTCATCCTTGGATTGCCACGACAGAAGATCGGGTTTGTCGCATTCATCTTCTACAATCGTTATGTGAAGAATGATACACGGATGCGCCTTGGATCATCACGATACAAAAGATGCGCTAGCATTTTGACAATGGTGAAGCGAGATTGTAAACCACTAAAATCTCGTTCCACATCCTATGTGCCCTCTTGACATTATGCGAATTATTTTTCTTTATCAATCTACGGTTGTGAACTTATTTGGAGAAAAGTGGATCATTTTAGGCAAATGTCATGAGTAAGGTAATGAATCTTGTCCTACGATCGTCCATTGAAAAACATAATTTTCCCTACCATGTATGAGGTCATCGAAAAGGTTCCACGGGCCAAGGAGATTCAAATCATTGGTCGCACCCAATATACCAAAAAATACGTGCCAAAACCAAATAGCGTAGTCAACTATGGCCATGAGTATTATTATACCCTTCTTCTTATAACCTTAATGTGTTCCCTGCTAAGTCACCAAATAATTTTTTCACTCCTAATGCATGCAGTCTATGCTACCTAACATGCCCGAAAAATCACGTTACTAACCCATTTATGAGCCATCGACGGACATTCTGGTGAAAAAATATGTGCCTAGGGTCTAAGTTTATTAATTAATTATCACGTTAAGCAACTAAAATCCTTTTTAATTTGAACAATTTTTAATTATACCATATAAAACTATTTAGTCTAAATTGCATGGAAGTGATTACTAGCAACAGAAGCAATAAAAAGGCAATCTTAAAAAACACGTGAAGATTTAAAGTGGAAACATTATCGGAAAAAATCACTATCACCCCAACCCAGCACTACACCCGAAATGTCATTTTATAAGTGTTTTAAACACTTACAAATCGTTTTGTAACTATTTAAAACCGTTACAATTCGTGGAGTTATACTTTTAGTATAACAATATTAAACTATTATAAAATGATATTTATAACGATTTTTTATGTAATAAAATGTACCCAATATCAGTATGTGTAGAAATTTTGTAACATTACTGATTTAGTAAGTGTTCAGGCCGTTACAAAATCAATTATTTTAATAATTGTTAAAAATCGTTACAAACTCAAATTATATTGTAATCAAACCGTACCTAGATTAATTATATATTGTAATTGTTAAAAACCGTTACAAACTGAAATTACATTTAAAAAAATAATTACTTACTAAACAAGTGAATCTTTTTCCTAATATTGGTTTCTCTCTTTCATTGTCATCTTAAATTTTTTACATTCAAATAAACCATTCTATATAGAGAATAAAAAATGGAATTTAACATTGTTTAAAAGCACAACCAACTAAAAATATAATTCATAAACCATAAACATAAGTACATACTAATCTGATCTCCAAAGTTATCACAATTCCAATTAAAAAACAACAAAACCAATTTATGAATTTATACACAAGATGCCACTTAGGGTAGTGGCGTGACAAACTAAATATATGGAACATAAATGGTTCTAACGTCCTTAATAACTTATTTTCATAAAAAATAATACAAAATAATTAACTATAAATATTTACATTCCCGTGTTTTGCATTATAGGTATGAATCTTTTTTGCCTGCCAGAATAAGACCATTTCTCTCCTGTAAGAATGTCTAAATCCTGTTCAAGAGAATATTATCACTTCCTATATTTCTCATAAACAATTCATGTAATAAACCAAGAGAGAACATTATATGCATACATATCTAAATTTCAGTTCAAACCCCATTAATTATTTAAAACATATCCCTCCTTCATTACAACAATAATAAGAGCTTTTATAATACAATGCATCTAAAAAGTAATTTAGTAATTTACCTGAATAACTCACTATAGCAAAAAAAAATGACCAAAACTAAAAAGATACTCCAAAATGTATAAAGCACATGTAGTCAACATCAAGGCCTTGTAAGTTACCAAAAAATAACTATGTTAAAACAAATAAGCAACTGAATTGTGTGTCAAAATAATATAACCAATAAATTAGTAAGCATATAAACCTTACTAACTGAAATTAGTTCTCTTACGGAGGACCCTTGGAAGTCTATGGGTAGAACGGTTAACATGTTTATTTAATAAAATTTTAAAAGAAGGAAACATGTCAAATGAGTGGAGAAAAAAATACCATAATACATTTGTATAAAAATAAAGGGGATATAAAAAACTGCGTTAATTATAGAGGAACCAAACTGATGAATCGCACTATAAAATTATGGAAAAAGGTTATAGAACAAATATTAACAAATGAGTCAGCTTTTTCGGACAATCAGTTTGGATTTATGCAAGGGCGATCCACCACAGAAGTTATTTACTTATCGAGATAGTTAATGGAGAAATGTAGAAGTAAGAATAAAAATTTACATATGGTATTTATAAACATAGAATGATCATATGACAGATTACCTAAGGATATAATATGGTGAGCTTTAAAAAGGAAAAGAATCCTTATGAGTTATATTAAAGTTATTGAAGATATATATGATAACACAAAGACTAGAGTAAGAACTATTTGTGGAGACTCTAATGATTTTACGAATAAAGTGGGTCTACATCAAGGATCGACCTTAAGTCCTTACTTATTTATCGTAGTATTAAATGAGATTACTAAGTCCATAGAAGAAGATGTCTCATAGTGTATGTTGTTTGCGAATGATATAGTTTTAGTAGACACTTCAAAGGAGGCCTTAGCGATGAGAGCATATACTTGTAGAAATGTCTTAAAGTCTAAGGGACTAAAAATCAGTAGAAATAAAACTAAATTTATGGAATGTAAAATTATTACTGAGGCGTCTGATAGCATATTGTTAAAGATTGAAGAAAATGTGATAAAACCAACTAATAAATTCCATTATTTAGTTTCAGTGATGCAAAGTAATTGGGATATTGATGAGGATGTTATGAGTAGAATATCAATTGGTTGGATGAAATGGAAGCAAGCAAGTGGGATTTTATACGAAAAGTTTTATAGAGCAGTTGTTAGGCCAACGACCCTCTATGGAGCGAAGTTTTGGGATTTAAAGAAATAAATATGAACAAAGTCTTCATGTTAGTGAGATGATGATGCTTTGATGGATGATAAGAATTACTAGAAAGGACAAAATTAAAAACCATTATGTGATAAAATAAATTATGAGTAGCTCTCATTAGCGATAAATTAAGAGACAGTAGACTTAAATGGTCGGACATGTGTTGCGTAGACCAGTAGATTCACCTATAACAAGTGGAAGATTATTGAAAATAAAGGATAAAAGAGAAAAGTGTCGCCCTAAGTTATCGTGGGAGGAAATTATTAGGAGAGATCTTAAGAATTTAACTTAAATGATAATATTTCTTATAGTAGATTAGAATGAAAAAGGAGAATCCATTTGTCCAACCTCATATGATGGGATTAACGCAAGGATAATGCATGACTGAGGATCTCTAGTGTGTCCGAGAAAATAAGAGTCGTCTAGCTGAGATATATAACCACATATTTTTTGCCTCACTTAATCCCAGTTTCTCTCTTTCATTGTCATCTCAAATTTGACTTTTATTATATAATGTTTTTACTGTAATTATTGTCTGGTTCAATTATGGGGGAAGTTTGGCTACGATATTACTGTTTACATCGATACTAGAGTAATTACATGTATTTTATATGGTAGAGATACTTCAGATCACCGAGAAGATTTGAAACAGATACTCACAAACTCGGGATCTCTAGTGCTAACACCCGCAACAAAAATGAGATAATCAACAGCTTAACATAGGGAACATAATTTTTATTTCTTTGATCCAGGGATAGAGATAAAAAAAAGGGGGGGAATCAAGCTGACTGTTAGATTATTCACGCTCATCGCCTTATTTGTCCTAGCTCTGAGTTAAATACCTAATCTCAAATGCACCTGATTCGTATCGAATATTACATTTAATTACCCTTTAAACTTGTGCATTTTAGCCCCCTCGGGTACTTTAATGCCTATAATTATGCTCGATAATTAAACAACCTCCGTTTTATATGCTAACATGTTATTTGATGTATAATTGAGTTGTTATAGGTATTAAAGTGCATAGTGTGAAGTTTGGGGGCGTTTCGATAAAGTTCCATCGGGATTCGCACGTTCAGGAGATTTTCATAATTTCATACTTCGGGATTATTGACCGAAGTATTCATTGAAGTTGTATCCCTCGGGTCAAGCTTCGTGTGGACGCAAACGGTGCTCGAATCGGAGTCCGAAAAAGGAAACACAGACCTTTAATCGGGGAAGAAATATAAGATTTTATTTACTATTATTTTATTATTATATTAACAATTCTAATAATACCCTCCATGTCCCTTTCTCTTTGTTTTTGCACCAAACTCACTTTAAAGATGGCGATTTTGGTTCCATGTTCGAGTTTCGGGTTCGTCTCAAATTGAGGACTTTGGTTCGAAATTGGAGCGTGATTATTGACTACACTCGTAAATGAGTCTCTTTGGCCATTTTTGGAGCTTTGGTTTCATGGCTTAGGCCATTAATGGAGTTTTTTGGACATGGATGATGGTCTTATTTTTTATGGAGGTTTTTGGACAAAAATGAAACAACTCTTGGGTCTCGGCTTAATAGCAATTTTACAGGTCTCGGTGTGGGTCTCCATCACCAAAATTGGTGTGGTTGTTTGTCACTTTTTGCAGGGGGTTCCATACGTATGACAGGCAGCGATGTGTTTTTTTACCATGGAATGGTCTTTGATTTTGTGTTGTGCTAAGGATTTTGGTGGGCTGCGAGTTGGTCGCGAGAACTGCCGTCGCCGGTCGACTGGCCAAGACTCGCGGTCGACCGAGTTTTGACATTTTGGATAGGATCGATACCAGTGTGCCACTCCCATTCTCGCGGTCTACCGGCCTGAAGCCCCGATCGATCGGTGCTCTGTATTTTTGCCACGATTTTTGTTGTATCCCTCTTTTTCCTTTTTCCTTTTTTATTTTTATTTTCTTTTTCTATTTTCTTTTTATTCTTTAATTACAACTTAACCCATTTTCTTTTTATTACAACTTAACCCTTTTTCTTTTCTTTCCTTTTTCCCATTTAGTATAAATACAAGACTTAGTTATTTTAATCTCCGAGCTTCATTTTTAATTAGTTTAGACCTAGGTTTTGAAAGCTCATTTGGGGATTTTTGTGGAGTGTTTCCCCTCTCCTACCACTTTGTGTAATTCCTCCATTAATGTAAGTTTACTATTCATGGTCACTTTTGCCTACTTTTCTTATTTTAATTCATTTTTATTTCATGTTTTATTTATTTAAAGTCTAGTTTAATTTGTAGTGTTAATTTATTTAGTTGCTTTAATTAATAAGTTAGTTTAATTAACGTCATTAATCATGTTTAGCGGATAATTTAAATTAGGTTGTGTAGGATTGAACTCACCTGGGGTTGACGTGTTTCTTTGCTTTGGTGATGGTTTCTCACGGGTTTATTTCGAGTGGGTTATCCTAGTTATTACGGCTAAGAAATTTTATGGGGTATATCATGTATGCCTCGTATTTATGACCTTTCGTGCGTAATTTCTGGGGTATATGTTGACGTCAAAATCATATTAGTCTTTTATGCGAATTTAGGGGTGTGACAACTCTTAATTTAATTAATTAATGAAACGAGATTCAATTTTAATAATCTGCGAACCCATGTAACCATTTTATACTAATTAACTCGGGGAGAGGGATATTCGACGCAACCTATAGCTTTTATTCTTTTTGTTAATTTAGTTTAAATACACTCATGCCTAGTTTATCTTTTCTTTCTTTTTAGTTAAGAAAATACCTTTCACACTTTTATTTAGAAGTATTAAACCAATTAAATTCTAATAACTTGTCTCTGTGGATTTTCGATACCCGGACTTGGCCGCTATACTCCCTTTTTTAGTGTAGTCATAAGTTTAGGTTTTTGTATAGAGTTGGTGAGCCGAATATAACAAATGACCGACGCCGGTGACGCGACACCGCGGCAAAACCCTGTCTATCAAATGGCACCGTTGCCAAGGACTTGATGTTTTATAATTTATTTGATTTAGTATTTCGTAATATTATTTTTTCCTATCTGTATTTTTTTGCCAACCTTTTAGCAGGACTTCTACATTTGAGCGCTAAAAACACTTGAGTTTTTTGCGCACGCATAACTTTGTGAAATACGCTACTTCGAGCCATCTTTGGGGTAAGCATATCTCATTCCAATCCTTTCGGTAATCATTATGATAATTCTCAAAATCCCCGTACTCCTATGACTTTTGGTCAATACTTAAAGTCCCAAAAAATTACAAATTCAAAAATAACTTTGGGCGAGTATTACAAAAGTCAAGCGTTGGAGTGCTTGTGTTTTGAGGAGGATGATAACGATTTTGGGCCTCTAATTCCTTATAATAGGAATTTTGAAACAAATTGCAATAATTTTCAAAATTCGTATAATAATGAGTTTGAGTATAGTCCCAACGGTAGTTTTCAAAGTTCTCATTTTTAAGAATCCGCGCCTCGGCCTATGACTTTCGGCAAGGGTTTGCGCATGCTTGAAAATGAGAAAATTAAAAATCGTTATCAGGAAGAAAATTGTTTGTGGGAGCATAAATTAGATTTATTATTTGAATCCGACGACGATTTTTCTTCTGAGACTTTTGAGGTCGAGGAATGTTTTGAACCAAATGAGGACTTTGTGCCTACTTTGGAACAAACCGTTCTTCACTTTGCCCACGGCATAATTGAGAATGAAAGTGAGGATGAAATAGACGTAGTATCCATTTGCAATGAAATGATTTCTTCTTTTCCCCCCAAAGAAGAATGTTTTACTGAAAATGGTCTTATTTCCTTCGAAACTCAATCTTCAAGCGATAATGACTCATTTCTTGAGTTTGAATTTATTTCCTCCCCTTTTCATTCTTCGTTATCGCACCGTCATAAGTACCCGATGATTCGGTTTTAAACTTTAAAATGTTAAACCTTTTCACCGATGGGGAGTACTTACTTGAGTCGCCTTCCATGAAGGTATCTTAGCCTCCATGTGCGCCACCTCCCATTCCAATTGAAAAATACTTGGGAGATGATTCAATTTTTCTTGTCCCCCATGTGTATTTGTCACCCGTCTTATCCAAATCTTCCATCCTCCCGCCAAAAATTTTAATTGGGTATGGTTCATATCTTACACCTTACATATGCCTTCCGTTGTTCAAATGGAATTATTATTTTTCGGGAGGCATGCATGAGAGGGAGGGTCCGTCGTCGATCTTTCAAAACCAGATCGTATTTTGGGTGGACCCTCAAAAATTTCAACTTCTAGTGTATAGTTAGTTAGGAGTCTAAATGGTAGGTTATACATTGTTAGTTTATTTTTCTTTTTACTTATAGTCTATTGTAATTAGTTAAAGTTTTTCTTCTTCTTTTTTGTTATGCTTTGGTACTAACATGTTTTGTAAAATCATTGGACTTATACTTTCCCTAGATCGCTCCATTGTGGGTAATATCGCTATTTTTCTCTCTTTAACTTGGTTCTTAATTTACATTGAGGATAATGTCAGGTTTTAAGTTAGGGGTGTGGGATATTCTATCCATTCATTGGTAGTTTCTTTAATTTGATTATATGTGTTGATACCAAAATTAATATGCTGATATGAACGAATAATATGAAGACACGTGTCAATCTACGTGGCATAATAGCAACGAGGAAGTTCATTTCCCCGACAAACTCATATTCTCTCCGATCAACGAGGATACACCGAGGAACTTTAGCATTCTGAGGTATTCCAGCGCTCCGACGAACTCCGGAGCGACGAGCAACTAAGGCGGTCCGAACTGCATCTCGGTCGTATCATTAATGTCCAGATAATCAACAGTTCAACTATTCATTGAATGTTTATCATCTTGACGCACACGCTGCATTAAATGTATTACCTTTTTCATATGTATATCATTTAATGTATCAGCCCTTTCATGTACAGCCTAAGGGCTATAGATACCTTGTATCACTCTCATTCAGAGGGGGGGGGGATTTCTTGAGAGGACTTGTAATCAAGAATTCCGTAAACACTCAATAACATAACAGTGGACGTAGGCTTTATTCCTAGCCGAACCACTTTAAAAATCTTTTGTCTCATTTATTTATCTGTGATTGAATAATTAGAGTGATCTAGTTTTTTACATCAACAGATTGGCGCCGTCTGTGGGAACGACTGTTGCTATCGTTTTTCACCAAAAATCATTTATCATCAATGGCAGATAATCTAGAATCCAGTAATCGAAATGCTGGAAATGCTGGAAATCCTCCAAATCCATCTGCACCTCCAGATCTGGCTGGAATTATGACGAATCTGGCTCAAGGACAAACCGCCATGCAAGAAACAATGAGGCAACTCATTCAAACTCTTCACGGCGGTGCACCTACCCATTCAAGGCAATGGAGTGATCGTGGGCAATCGCGATCCAGGCGTACTGGGTCATATCGTAATGAAGAATCTAATGATTTTTCTTTTCAACCTGGGCGAACTTCATCGATACGGGCTACGGATACAGATCAACCTATCACACTCTCTCTGGAGAGAACCAGCGCCCTGAAAAGATTAAGCAGGGTGTCTCCTTTCAGTCGGTTAGGACCAAGGAGAAATATGAGTCCACCTAGAGCCCCATCGAGAAGCTTTCGACCACCATCGGGTTTGAGAGAAGGATCAGCACAATCACGACCAGCTACTCGTCGAGATAGATCTCAGGAAGATACGTCAGAACAATCAATTGCTCGGACTAAGCGGCCTGAGGAAGGAAATGAAGCATGAAAAGGTTCCATTCAGCGATTGGAGGATAGACTTGGAGAAATGGCTAAAGAAAGGAATCCCTTACAGAGAACTTTTGTTCAAGGGACACCTTTTGTGCAGGCTATTGTGAATTTTCCTACACCATCGAAATTCAAAGCACCTGTAGTGACCCCTAAGTATGATGGAAAGACAGATCCTGTTCTTCATATAGAACAATATCAAGCTGCTGCCGACATATATGCCGTCCCCGATGAGATGAGGTGTAGAGCATTCTCGGGAACTCTTACCGAATCTGCACATATATGGTACAACAATCTTCCTCGGGGTAAGATTTCGACTTTTATTCAGTTAGCCGAGTTGTTCATTGGCAATTTCTATTTTGGAGCAAAGCCGGTAAAGCGAGTAGCGCACTTGTTAAGTGTTAGACAAAAATCAGGTGAGAGTACTAGAGATTACATAACTCGTTTCAATAACGAGAAGTTGGAAGTCATAGATTACGAAGAAAAGACAGCGATCACTGCTTTGATGAGTGGATTGCTGCCTAACAAGTTATACTACACTTTGGCCAAAGATCCACCTAAAACTATGTCGGAGTTGATGGCAAAAGCGGCCAAAATCATGAATGCCGAGGAGGCTATGGCTGCGAAGAAGAATATGGATAAAGAAACCAAGGTGTAGGTTGACAAATCTAAGAAGAAAGAGCAAAAAGGTAATGGTGGTGACAAGAACTCCAAGAATAATAGGACGTCATGGGAAGTCCTGAAGAAATACGATAATTATACTCCATTGAAAATGGGTATTAATCATGTTTTGGAAGAAATCAAGAATAACGAAGAAATCAAGTGGCCAGATAAACTGAGGACCAATCCTGACCTGAGGAATAGGGCCAAATATTGCGAGTTCCATAAAGATCATGGCCATACGACCAAAAATTGCATAGCCCTTCAGAATGAGATTGAAACGCTCATCCGAAGAGGAAAGCTGTCAAAGTATGTAGATCGCAGAGGTGAAAGGAAGAATGATGATAGAACTAGAGATCATTCCAGATCTCCTCGTCGGACGGAGGAGAAAAAGAAAAGAGATCATGAAGATGATCCAGATGAAGACCCCGATCTTTCAAAGAAGCCAAGGCAGCCTGAACGAGAGGTATTTTCCATACGTTTTGGGTCATTTGATTGTAATGTTATTACAGGAGGAGATGATGGAGGAGGAGACCTTACTGCAGAAAGAAAGGCTTATCTCAGAGAGGCTCAAGCCTGCTCATATATTCAACGAATAAATCTTGCCGAGGATGATCGTCCGAGGAAGGTAAATAAAGAGAAGCTAGTTATTGGTTTTTCAAAAAACGATTTGGCAGGTGTTCTTTACCCTCACGACGATCCTTTGGTGATCAAAATGAGGATGAAAGATGTGGTGATTTCAAGGGTGTTGGTAGACAATGGTAGTTCGGCAGACATCATGTACTATTCATGCTTTGATAGCTTGAATTTAAAATTATCTCAATTGGAACCTTATCACAGACCCCTTCTGGGTTTTGCTGGCGAGAAAGTTTTTCCACTTGGGACGATCAAGTTGGACATATTCATTGGAACTTGGCCTGCTTGTCGAACAGAAAGAATAAGATTCTTTGTGATGGATAAGAATGTGCAATCAGCCTACAACATCATCATGGGAAGAGTTGGTTTAAAGAAGTTCGAAGCAGTTCCATCTACAGTGCATCAATGCTTAAAATTCCCAACAAACTTCAGAGTAGGAGTTGTGAAAGGTGATCAAAAAATAGCTCGGGAATGCTATTATTCATCTGCCGAGCAAGAGGAGCTTGAGGAATCAAGGAAAAAGACTACTACCTACCAGGTGGAGGAAGGTACAGAAATTGAAACTCTTGATCCCAGGGATGAATCCCAACTTGTAAAAGGACAGGTGGTAGAATCTACAGAAAATGTTATTCTGGACGAGGAGCACCCTGAACGAGTAACCCAGATAGGTTCGTCGTTGGATGCTTCAATAAAACAAGAGTTGATAACTTTCTTGAGAAACAAAAAGAATACTTTTGCATGGAGTCACGAAGACATGCGAGGAATAGATCCAAACTTCTTATGTCATGAACTCAATGTGAATAAGGAGATCAAGCCTGTGAAGCAGAGAAAAAGAGTGTTTAGTCCCGAGAAGAATCAGGCCATACAAGAGGAGGTCGAGAAGCTCCAGAAAGCCCAATTCATTGAAGATGTGAAATATCCAGACTGGTTAGCAAATGTGGTGATGGTAAAGAAGAAGAATAATAAATGGAGAATGTGTGTTGATTTCACTGATCTCAACAAAGCATGCCCGAAAGATCATTTTCCATTGCCCAGAATAGACCAGCTAGTGGATGCTACTTCGGGACATGAGCTGCTCAGCTTCATGGATGCGTATTCTGGCTAAAACCAGATCAAAATGAAACCTGAAGACAGGGAAAGTACTTCTTTTATTACCCCAAGGGGAACTTATTATTATAATGTCATGCCTTTTGGTTTAAAAAATGCAGGTGCAACATATCAGCGGCTGATGAACAAGGTTTTTGTCGAACAAATCAGTTGCAACATGGAAGTCTATGTCGACGATATGCTAACAAAGAGCAAGAAAGTTATTGATCATCTAGTTGACTTAGGTCAGACCTTTGATCAACTAGATAAATACCAAATGAAGCTCAACCCGACGAAGTGCACCTTTAGAGTACGAGAAGGAATGTTCCTCGGATACATCGTCAACCAACGAGGTATTGAGGCAAATCTAGAAAAATCAAAGCTCTTTTAGGGCTGCGATCCCCAACGACGAAGAAAGAAGTGCAGAGTCTTACAGGACGAGTTGCGGCGCTCAATAGATTTGTGTCCCGAGCAACTGATAAATGCCTCCCATTCTTCAAAACACTTCGAAAAATTTTTGAATGGACTGATGAATGTGAAAAGGCCTTTCAAGACTTGAAGAAATATTTGGGAGCACCTCCATTGTTGTCCAGGCCAATAACAGGAGAGAAGTTGTACTTGTATTTGGCGGTATCGGAGAATGCAGTTAGCTCAGCATTGATTAGATTGGAGAATGGAGTTCAGAAACCCATCTATTACACAAGTAAGGCTTTTCGAGGTGCAGAAATCAGGTACCCAAAGCTAGAAAAATTGGCATTGGCATTAATTGAAGCAAGTAGAAGAATGAGGCCATATTTCCAGGCCCATATAATCGTCGTGTATACTGACATGCCATTGAGACAAGCCCTTCACAAGCCAGAAAAATCAGGAAGACTGATGTACTGGGCAATAGAACTCGGTGAATATGATATTGTGTATGAACCCAGATCGTCATTAAAAGGGCAAGCTGTAGCAGATTTTATAGCAGAGTTTACATACCCTGATACCCCCGAGGAGCAAAAGGTGCTCGCTGACCAACCTGTGGATGTTACAGGATCAATAGACATAAATCCAGACCAACTCCGGTTGGTAAAAGGGCTTATGGATGGAGAAAGATCATCAACTTCGAGCTCAGACCAGCTCCGGTTGGTAAAAGAGCAAGAAGAGATGGTCGACGAGGAACGAAAAGTGTAAGGGGAGGATGAAAAGAAGCAACAAATATTTAACCGAGGAACCCTGTCAGATAAGGAATTTGAAGACGGGTTACCCATATGGAGATTATATGTAGATGGCTCATCTTGCACAGCAGGTTGCGGGGCAGGAATTGTTTTGAACACCCCAGACGAGATTGACATGGAATATGCTTTGCGATTCCAATTCAAAGCCTCCAATAATGAGGCTGAGTATGAGGCCATGATAGCAGGTTTAAACTTAGCAAAAGTTATGGAAGCACGGCAAGTAATTGTATTCAGTGATTCTCAATTAATTGTAAATCAGATGATAGGAACATATGCAGTTAAAGGAGACTTAATGGCGAAGTATCATGCAAAGGTGATGGAGTTACTGACAGAATTTGATGCCATTCAATTGGTGAGAATACCGAGGATGGAGAATGTACAAGCAGACGTACTGGCCCGACTAGCATCAGCTACTCGTACCGAGCTGCGAAGAACGATACCAATTGAAGTACTGGAAAGTCGGAGCATAGATGAAAACCTGACGATGAATGTTATTACCCTTGATTTAGGACCATCTTGGATGGATCACATCAGGGTATATATTGAAGAGGGAGAATTGCCGAGGATAAGCTCGCTGCCAAAAAATTGAAGTATAAAGCTGCTCGGTATGTATTAACTAATGGTATTTTATATAGACGAGGAATTATGGCAGGTTTGCAGAGATGTGTACATCCCTCCGAGGTGAAAGAATTGATTGAAGAAATCCATGAAGGGTCTTGTGGAGCTCATGTAGCAGGTCGAACGCTTTTACAAAGGGTAATGACTCAAGGATACTATTGGCCGACGATGAGGGCTGATTGTATAGCCTATGCTAAGAAATGTGACAAGTGCCAACGTTTTTCCTCTATCCGACGAACTCCACAAGTATTATTGACACCAATAACTTTCCCTTGTCCATTTTCCATGTGGGGAATTGATTTGGTTGGACCACTGCCAACCACCCGAGGAAGATTCAAGTACCTCGTCGTTGCAGTGGACTATTTTACTAAGTGGGTAGAAGCTGAGCCGCTTATTGATATGACATACGAGAAGGTATACCAGTTCGTTTGGAAGAATATCATCTGTCGATATGGTCTCCCTCATGCTTTCATCACAGACCATGGAACCCAATTTGATAACGAGGAATTTACTGCCTATTGTCATCAGTCGAACATTTCGAAGGTTCATTCAGCACCAGGCCATCCTCAAAGCAATGGACAGACTGAAGTGACGAATAGAACACTGCTAAATGGTTTGAAGAAAAGGCTAAGTGAAGCTAAAGCTAACTGGATTAATGAGCTACAATCAGTATTGTGGGCTTACCGAACAACTCCCCGAGCAGCGACTGGAAAATCACCATATATGCTGGCATTTGGAAGTGAGGCTGTAACACCTGCCGAGTTGGGTCTTCCAATGCATAGAGTACTGAATTTCAATTCTCCTGTCAGTGACTTGATGAGAAGACTGGATTTGGATATGCTCGAGGAGGTCAGAGAAGAGGCAGCCATTAGGAATGCTGCTTATCAACAACGAACAGCTCTTTTCTACAACAAAAGGGTGAGGAAATGCGATTTAAAGGAAGGAGATTATGTGCTAAAGAAGGTAATTCAGAAGCACAATAAATTGGAGGCAAACTGGCATGGGCCTTACCGAGTTACAGAAGTTGTTCGACCAGGAACTTACCGAATAACAACTCTAGAAGGAGAAGAATTCAAGAATGCTTGGAATGCTGAACACCTTCGCAAGTATTATCAATGATGTAAAATGTACAACGGTTCCATCAATATGAATAAAACGATGATGTTTTCACCATTTTCCTCTCCTTTGTTTGAAAGTTTTTCGGGGAATACTAGTGTTGTACACTACGCTGCTCGACAGCAAAAAGAAGACGATAGTTCAGATCCACGACCAACTCCGGTTGGTAAAAGGGCGAGACCAAAAAAATATACTCCTTTGGTTAGGAGGCGTACACTAGCGTGACCAACTAAGGTTGGTAAGATAACTAGTGGACAGATAGTTCGAAAGAACCAAAAAATATACTCCTTTGGTTAGGAGGCGTACACTAGCGTGACCAACTAAGGTTGGTAAGATAACTAGTGGACAGATAGTTCGGAAGAACCAAAAAATATACTCCTTTGGTTAGGAGGCGTACACTAGCATGATCAACTAAGGTTGGTAAGATACCTAGTGGACAAGATAGTTCCAAAGAACCTGATAGTTCAATAATCAACTACGGTTGAGGGAAGAACAATATTATTTGATTTGAAAATATGCTCTCACATTCCAATTTATGTTGGTCGGGAGGTAAGATTATTACAAAAGTTCTTCGAAGAACAAAATATTCCAAACTGTACCAAGTATGGTTGGTCGGGGATAAAAACCCACTAACTCTAGTTGGATGACAAGAAGAATTTATCGACCTTAGTTGGTCGGACACATTTTATAAAAAAGACAAAAATTTACCAAGTATGGTTAGTCGGGGATAAGCTCTCACTAACTATAATTGGTCGACGAGCACAATTTAACAACCTTGGTTAGTTGGCCAAATTTTAAACATCTCTATACTCATTACTTTATTGAGCAACATTTCTCATATTTATTACTAAGTTGGTCAATGAATAGCACAAAATTGTTATCTTTTTAATAGATACATACTTAGTGTTTAACGCAGAACAATAGCAATACAGATTTGCAAACAAAAATGAAATTCTTTCATTAAGGTCAAAATGTATTACAAGCTACATATATGTGCTAACTGTTACATTGAAAAACCTATTCTATTGGCTTCTTTCCTTTAGCTTTTGAAACAGGTTCCTCGCCAGCAGGAGGGTCTTCCAAGCAAAGAGGAGAATTAATGAAGTTAATATCTCTGAGCATTCTGACGTTCATTACAGAAGGAGTGTCCAGTAGATGTTCAGGACGAGATAATTCAATCTGAGAATGAAGACTATAGTCGCTAAGGTATTTTGAAATTAAACTCCGAGGAATGGCACGAGCTGGGATCCACTCCATGTCTAGTTTATAAGGCGGTACAGGCAAGTCTAGTAGCCCGGGAGCATAATAATCCTATAAGAAATGGCCCTGCTCTAGCTTTAACACACCCAGGGCGTTCAACCATCCTTGTTTATAACCTTCGTTATTGGCACTTTCAAGACGAGCATCCAAGTGACAAAGGGCTTCATTGTAGCCTGCCATCCAAAACTCACGAGGTTGTTTGTGAAATTGGAAAGTTATTCTCTCTAGTTGCTCGTGAAGATTCCTGGCAAAAACATCTTTATCATTCAAAGCAGACTTCGTTGCAGTAAGTTGACCTTCCAAAGATAGATTTCTCTTGGACATTTCAGATAAAGCCCGATCTTTGGCGTTCAATTGGTATGCTTGAGTTTCCAATGTTGACAGAGTACGAGATTCTTCAACATTACGGCTGAGAACTCTTGATCGACTCCGAGCGGGTGGAGAATTTTGCTCCTCGACAACATTTTGAACAGCTCTTCCTCGCCCACGAGACCCTCTTCCTCGTCCCCGAGTAGTAGTGGAAATACCAGATCTTCTCAGAGTATCCAACTCTTGCCTTAATTTGGCATTCTCAACCTCTAAGAACGAGAAACCCTCATCGGTAACCGATATTAAAGCAGTGGAAGATGAAGCTGCAGACTCATACAGTGCCAAATTTTTCTGCAAACTATTGTTCTCTTGGTCCAGCAACTCAGCAATCTGCCTACAGGCTTCAACTTCACCTTTTAGGGTTCTCTCCCTAATATCGTATCCAGCAAGGATCTTTTTATGGCCTGTTTCAGAAGAAAGCTGTTGATATCTATTTTCATACTCCTTGTGCAGCAAAGCAGTTGATTTATTATGTTGATGTTGTAGATCTTCTAAGGAATAATGAAGTTCCTCGATTAACTCATAGTATGCCACATTATTGGCCACAGTTCGGTCCAATAAATCCTTCAGGTATCGATAAGCATCAACTGCCTGTTTTGAAGCATCATGGCCCAAGATGTCAGCAATTTCTGATACACTCAAATTTGTATGACCGGCTTTATAATATTCACGGCATTGCTGCATCAGCTTTGTATCATGAGCAGATATCAGTTCCATTCTAGCCACAAACTAACAAAGAAAGAAAAAGCAATCATCAAAAAGAAGACAAAATGCAGATAGAGGAGAGACGATCATTTGGACAAAAAGATGTGATTTTATTACATCATCAAACAAGATTACATCGTTTTGAGTACAGAGGATAAGTCAAAGAGGAACATAAAAAGAGTACCGAATAACTTCACACCTTTTCCTTGTCTCCCAAGACTTTCTCGGGAGGCTGGGACGAGGAGCTCGGTTGCTCGGTAGGAACAATGGTCTAATTATTAGAAGCTGGGACTTGTTCTGGAGGAGCAGGCAATGACGAAATCTCCTCGGTGGCTATCTGGTTGGGTGGTGGAACAAGGACTTGATCACCCACTGTCATTGAAGATTCTTCAGATGCAGCTTCGTCTGAAGACTCATCTTCAATAACTGGAGGAGGACCAGGGAGATGTTGTTGAAATAGCTCGGAGTCCTCGTTCACCTTCAACTCCTGCAGTGCTGCAAACCAACCATCATGAAAATATTTCAAACTTCCATATTTCACTTGGGTCGTCATGGCTGCCACCCCCCTGTCCCATCCTTTGTCCCAACCAGTTTTAAAGGACGTCTTTACAGCTATTTTTCTCTTCATCTTCTCCGAGGATAGTTTCTCGGACATAAGATTCTCGGCGGCCTTCAATTTGTTTTCCACCTCCTCCTTCTGACGATTTACCTCTCGTAGAAGGGTCAGCTCTTCTTCAACGGATTTCATTTTATTTTCAAGCTCCCCAAAGCCTGAAAGTTTCTCGGCATAGTCTTTATTCTCTCTCTCCAAATCCTTCACCTTATTACCCAGTTGTACCTTCTCTACATCAGATGCAGCCAATTTCTTTTCCCATTCAGTTTTATCCTCGTCATACTTCTGACGGGACTCACTCACAGATTTAATAGCTTTCTCCAGTTCTCCTTCTACAGTGGACGAGGAGCAAGAAGCCTTGATCGCTTCGTCCTTTTTAAGGATTAAATTGAAACAGCTCGTCAACTGCAATCAAAAGAGGAAAATGAAATCAGAAATAAAATTGGGAAACAACAAAGGAAAATATAAAAAGCTCAGAGTATAGATACTTACTGAAGCCAAATGACGAGCAGCCAGAGAAGTAACCACATCTCGAGTAAGGTCTTCTTCAGTACCTTGCACCTCGGGGATAGGTGAAAATTTTGCCAAGATCGTCGTAGAGCTTGGTGGAACAATAATTGGAACACCATCTCCACCAGCTGGGAGCTGGGGATTGGTTCCAGAAATACTGACCGAGGAGGATTTCCTCAATCTCCTTGGTGCCTTCTCAGCAACTTCAACCAACGAGGAACTTTTGGTTGGTGAGATAGTGATTACCTCAACAGGTGCATCTTTCTGCACAGGAGCCACTGGGGGCTTCACAGCAACCTTCTGAACAGCAACAGAAGGGGCATCATTAATTTTCTTTGTCCCCTTTGGGACATTAACCTTGGTTTTCTTCCCATCGCCAGCAGAGGAACTCTCCTAAAAGAGAGTGGGAACTCTTCTCTTGCCCATTTTTTGGCTCAAAGGGATATGAGATTCTGGATCAGAGTCTTCAGGAATTTGCACTGGATCACTGGTGCTGACCTCAGGGCGAGCAGTAAAGGACGACGTATAGCTCCTATACTGCAACAAATATGAGGCAGACCTGATATGCTCGTCTACGACCTTCTGATGCAAACTCCAAATATGTTTTAATTGCCTTATATTTACTTCTGATTCCTTGGGAGTTTTTCTCTTACTGTCAACTACAAACAAAAATAAGTTGAAATTTCAATCACGCATTTATACAAACAAGATGAAATCAAAATTTCAGAAAGTCAATAAAACAGAAATAACCTATCCCATTGCCATAGGGGGGGCATTTGGGACCATCATATACTTCATCTCCGGGCAAAGGGGCATGTTGCCAATTTTTTATAATGACCCCATTTTCAAAATAATCCCTGTTAGCATCAGGGAGGTTGACTACCAGAGCCCTATTCAAAAATCTAGTTTTTAAATAATAAACATCGTCTAGAATAGCCCATCTATAGCAAAACATAATCTCAGGAATTCCTAAACGAGTTCCATGAGTTTGATTTAACTTATGCACCCCATTAACTATTCTCCATGTATTGGGGGCTATTTTTGTAGGGACAACATCGAAGTACTGACAAAATTCTAAACATAATGGGTTTGGTGGAAAAGAAAACCCACATTCAGCAATAAAAAGACTGGGAAACCAATGTCCCTCAGCCAAACGAAAGTAATTTTGAGGTTCAGAAAACTCCTTTAAAATCACCCAAGAAGGGATGGAAAAATCAGAATGGAATTTTTCAATAGATTCAATAATATAAACCATGGTGAATAAAAGAAGAAGGAAGAAAAGCTTACAGGAAGAAAGGAGAGCTATCAACAACGAACGAAAACAAGGATGAACGCACAAGAGAGAAAGAGAGAATACAAAGCTTGAATGCAGAAAATTGGAAAAGGTAGAAGACGGTATGGTTACCTAAGAAGTTTAAATACTTTACCTTGGGAAGCGGCGAAAGAAATGATTACGAAAAAGAAACTATTGTATTACCGACGACTAAAAGGATAAAAACTGCACGAAGATCGAAGCGCTTATGAAAATTCAAAAAGGCGGATTCTGCGAATATTGAAGGGAATTCAAATACAAAGAAAATGCTCCTAAAATCCAGGAAAGTCATTTAATATTGCCAAATACCGAGAAAGAATGTTCCATACTCCTCAAAGTTCGAAATATGAAACATTGGGGGCTTCTGTTGATACCAAAATTAATATGCTGATATGGACGAATAATACGAAGACACGTGTCAATCTACGTGGCACAATAGTAACGAGGAAGTTCATTTCCCCGACCAACTCATATTCTCTCCGATCAACGAGGATACACCGAGGAACTTTAGCATTCCGAGGTATTCCAGCGCTCCGAGGAACTCCGGAGCGACGAGCAACTAAGGCGGTCCGAACTGCATCTCGGTCGTATCATTAATGTCCAGATAATCAACCGTTCAACTATTCATTGAATGTTTATCATCTTGATGCACACGCTGCATTAAATGTATTACCCTTTTCATATGTATATCATTTAATGTATCAGCCCTTTCATGTACAGCCTAAGGGCTATAGATACCTTGTATCACTCTCATTCAGAGGGGGGGGGGGGGGGAATTTCTTGAGAGGACTTGTAATCAAGAATTCCGCAAACACTCAATAACATAACAGTGGACGTAGGCTTTATTCCTAGCCGAACCACTTTAAAAATCTTTTGTCTCATTTATTTATCTGTGATTGAATAATTAGAGTGATCTAGTTTTTTACATCAACAATATGTTATTCCAAAGCATACTTTTCTTGTAAAAAAAATAAAAATTTCAAAAAGATTTTCTATATTTTTTTCTCCTTTTTGGGGGTTTGGCCTTTGTTTTCGATGATAAATTTCAATAATTGCCCGATCCAATAGGCAACTCAATGATGCATGCTCTAGATTTTAGAAGTTATTAAACTCTAGTCCTCAATTATTGTTATTATGAATAACTTCATGAATTAAACTTTAATCCCCTGAGCACACGCACTTTTCTCGCTTTATTGATTTGGTTTATAACTCGGTAATGTTTTACTGCATTGTATATACTTACACCGAGTAAGCTTTGTACCTTTCGTCGTTTGTGAGTGCTTATACACTTTTCTTTCCTCATCGAAAACGTTGAATTCGTTGGTAATCTCACTATTATTTCATTTATTGTTCATTAATTGAGTTCATACTTGAAATGTGTTACTTGAGCATGATTTTCAAAGTTTGTTTTGACTAAAGAATTGCGTAAACTTTAGGAAATGATCATAGGCCATCTTTTTTATATCACTCATATTGACCTTGACCTCACCCTTTATGTTTCCCCACGTCAACCCCCTTGAGCCTAAATAGAGCCTTTCGTTTCATAACCCAGAATCCCATAACCAACTCCATAAATACACCTTCCATACCTTTGTTTGGAATGTAACTTGGGATTGAATGATATTGTTGTGTTGTGGTTGCAATTTAGGCACGTGAGAGTGTGAAAAGTAAAGAAAAGAAGAAGTGAAAAAGAGAGAAAGAAAACAAAAGAAAAAGAAAAAGAAAAAAAAAGTGAGAAAAAGATGAAAAGAAAAGAAACAGAAAATTGTATATGTTGTATATAGTTGTTCAATAAGCTTTGATTACTCGCAAAATTTCATATTTAATGCTTGTTGTGGAACTTGCTTTCCATTTTTCATATTTCCCACTATTTACCATTATTCCAAGTTTTCATTCCGAACACTTTGAATCCGTACATATATCATTCGTTTCGTACCCTAGCCTAACATACATTATAACCCTATACAAGTCCTATGTGATCTTATGGTGCATTTGATTTAAAAGTGGAAATAGTTCTGATAATCTGTGATAATGTATTTTGCCTCCTTTAATGAGCGGTATCTTTCATTGAGATTACGATTTTTTATTTTATATATAGCGTTCTTAATTTGGGACATGTGTAACTTATTTTCCATTTCCATTTACTCTTTATGCCTACATGTTCCGTGTGTTATCTCCTTGTTTCGAGTGAATTCATTTGATGAGTGTAATGCCCATGAGGATTGATATATGCTTGCTTTTATGTTTATGATCTAGTTTATTTAAGTTTTTGCAAAATCATACTTTGCTTGTGCTCACTCCCCACCCAGATTCTAAGGCTTCAATTCTATGAGGTACATTCTATAATGTTTAATGAAATGGACTTTCATTTGAATTCGTTCATTGTGCTAATAATGCGTATGAAATCCTTTTCTATATTGTTGGGCTTGTCGCATGTTGGTTTGGACATATTTTGAGGAAAACATATGATGTTTGTGGGTTTCATCCCTGAAAACCCTCACGAGCAGACACTCGTCCACTAGGGTAACCTAGGGGTTTAACGGCTTATTGCATATGCTAAATGCAATCGTGTTCCCTACAAAAGTGGCATTTATATTCCTTCACCCTTGTGTTCCTATTCATTCCTTAGTTTTCTAGGATTTCTCTAATGCTCTAAATATATTTTAGGCTAAGACTAATGATCTTTTAAGTTAGATTCCCATGAAATTAAACCTAGGCCCCATATGCACCTCAACCCAATGAGTTTAAATACCACTCTAAATGGCTTGAAACATTAGACACGATATATGTTAACCCAGTGGACTTAAAAACCACTATTTTAAGTAAAAAACAAACATTCTAATTGTCCGAAAAGTCAACCCATAATATGATACTAAATAAACTAATATTTATCTAGTACGAGTCCAAATATCAATAATTCAATTATTTATTAATTAAACGTGATGCGGTATTATAAGATACTTCTTCACGATCGGTGGAACCCGACACTGAGATGATAATCCAAATAAGGAAACCCACGATACCAAATACCTGACCATTCCAAAGGCCCCCATAATACTATGTCACTTACCAATATTTAATTAGTGAATTACAGTATATTAAGTCCAATTTCAAATACGATTATTATAACACATATAAATATAAATAGTGACATCACATCTAGATAGTGAATCTGTGGCCATCCCCGATCCTCGCCATACGGGCAGGAGCGTGGAGGAAGGATCCTCCGGGTCCCGCGCGTCCCTCTCGGGAGCGCTTCGGCCGGCGTCGTTTGAGATGTGGTGTAGAAATGTAGAGAGATTCAGAGTCGCCAGTCTATTTTACTCAAAATAGACAAAAGAAAAAGGGGAAGCCACCTCGAAGGATGGCATCCAAAGACATACTGGTGCGTGCGAAACCAAAATGATTCGAGAAGGGTTCAAAGGCTTAGTTACAAAATGGGAATGTGTTAGGCACCCATTCCGCCCTTTCGGTCTCTCATGGATATTTGCTATTTTCCTTTATATTTCCCCCGTGATATGTGTGCATGTGTATATTTTGAATGGAGGTAGGAATACTCGACTTGTATCATGGAAAAGATAAAGCGAGTCATCCATAGAAAGGTATAAGAATAATATTAGAAAAATAAGATTTACGCGATTACCCCTACGTTGATCGTTATAATGGAACGATAACGCATATGGAGCAATGCGTCACCAAGGGCAAGTATATAGAATATAAGAAGATTAGATTTAGAGAAGACAGAAAATAAGAGAAAAAGTGAGAAAAAAAAGGACTCGAGTCTCGGGTTTTACCCCGAGATGCCTACATAGCCCATAAAGGCATCAAAGTCCACGTAGTTTGCATACAAAACGAGGGGTGGGGTTTATCCCATAAATCCAAATGGGGTATCTCTTATTTGTAAGTGTGTGTGTGTGTGTGTAGAAAAAGTGTTTTAGTTGTGAGAAAAGTGTGGAAGAAGTGTGAGAATCCCTATTTGGAATTTACGAGCAAACCCTTTTTTTCTTATTTTTTGGGTTTTATTTATATGAAAATAAGATATGTGCAATAATACTAAATAAAAAGTATATTAGGATGTGTGAAATGAGATAATAAAAGTGCTAAGTAAGAAAACAAGTTATTGCGAATTTAAGAGATTTTGAAGAGAAAGGTGAGAAAGTTGGACCTTCTTGAAGATCTTGAGCTTGATCTTGAATGTTGGAGAGCATCCCTTGCGCTTGGATGATGATGGAGAGTGGCTAATTCACCAAGTTTGATGAAAAGGATGATGAAAAGTTAAAGTAAAAAAAGGATTTGGATATTGAAATCGCGCTGCCTTCGAGAGAGGTTTTTGGGATTCGCTGAGAAAGATTTTTATCAGATCTGTGATCTCCTTGCAAATGACGTGAAGTCCTCCTTTTATAGGCTCAGGTAACTTTCGATCGTCATATACCTGTTCCTTCCTATCGGCACCTGCCGATAGGCAGGGTCTGGAACCTGCCATTTGGCAGTGCGCTTCAGGCTTTTTTAGAAAATCGGCTGCCGAGGGCAAACCGTTGGTCAGAATCCTGCATGGGACATACCGTTGGAAAGGTAATTTAGAGACATTTGAAATTAATTGGACCACTCCTGGGTTTAGGAGTTGACTTTGGGTCAAATATGTCTCGAAAGCATTTTTTGGTCCATTGGACGGGGAATCGTTCGGACGCAAACGGATCGTTCGTCCGCATGGTAAGTCCGAATCACGCACGGGGAAGACCGTTGGAAAGGTTATGAGATGTAATTTGACATTACAAAGAGTTTGACCCAGTTTGGAGAGTTGACTTTGGTCAACCGGGCCCGGGAAGCATTCGGTGACCTCTCGGAGTCGAACGGATCGTTCGTCCGCATGGTAAGTCGGAATCGTGCACGGGATGGACCGTTAGAGACGATATTCAGTGCCCTTTGAAGATTCATTCAGCCTCAGTTGAGCTAAAGAGTTAGCTTAGGTCAAACAGAGCTCGGGAGCGCCCGGTGGCCTCTGGGTCAAGTTTCGGACGCAAACGGATCGTTCGTCCGCACGATAAGTCAAAATCGCGCACAGGGCGATCCGTTGGAAAGCGTATTTAGTTCCCTTAGAGGATTCATTCTGTCTCAGTCGATATTAAGAGTTTGACTTTTGGGTTAAACTGAGCCGAAGAGTGCTCGATGGCTTCCAGGTCACTACTCGGGACATGACATGGGTTTGTAGTGATGAAGGGAGGTACTAGGGACCTAAGGAGAGTTAGGGGGTAACAGAATGGGGTGTCTACAGAGCCCCTCGATGGGTGAGTTTGGAACAAATGATGACTGTCGAATAGACACCACATGAAGCTTTTGAGGGAGTATGACCGATTCATAGGGTCGAAGCCAATTCTGAGGACCTAAGGAGTGTTCTGGGGATGATCAATTCTGTGGGTCAAAGTCGAATCTGTGGGCTTATGGTAAAGGTCTAATAATTGAGGTCAATTTTAACGTAAGATTGGTGATGATCGAGGACCGGGATCGATTCTGACTCAAGTCAGGTGACGATCCAAGACCGAGGTCAAATCTGACCTAAAGAGTGGTGACGACCGGGGTCAATTCTGACCTAACTCGGGTGACGATACAAGATCGAGGTCCATTCTGACCTAAAGAGTGGTGACTACCGAGGATAGAGGTTAATTCTGACCCAACTCAGGTGACAAACCAAGACCGAGGTCAATTCTGACCTAAAGAGTGGTGACGACCGAGGATCGGGGTCAATTCTGACCCAACTCAGGTGGCGATCCAAGACCGAGGTCAATTCTGACCTAAAGAGTGGTGACGACGGAGGACCGGGGTCAATTCTGACCCAACTCAGGTGATGATCCAAGACCGAGGTCAATTCTGACCTAAAGAGTGGTGACGATCGAGGATCGGGGTCAATTCTGACCCAACTCAGGTGACAATCCAAGACTGAGGTCAATTCTGACCCCAAAAGATTAGATTTTGATTCTGTTCGAAAGAGAGCTTTGTGATTTTGAGCTAAGGAGCTGATAGCTGGGGAAGCTTTTAGGAGACCTTGAAGGGGGAACAACCTATTTTGGGTGCTGTAGGAGAATTCCGCTGGGGAAGTGATTAGGTGATCCTTAGGGATCTTTCGGAGCTTTGTCGGGAGGAGTTTTCACTTGATTTTTAAGGATTTTGCTGGGAAAGAGGGGTTCCTGTCAAGGGAACGCAAAGTTTTCTTGATGAAAATGCTTTAAATCCTTCCTGGAATTTTTAGGAATTTTCTGGTGATTTTTCGAGACATTCTGGTATTTTCTGGGAATTTCTGTACGAAATTAAATGGGGGTGCCGGTTGGCATAGTGTGAAGGGTGCCATTCGACATTGGCACAGACTTTTGGGCTACCTTAGGAAGGCAAGGGTCAGCGCCGATCGGAATGGTAGGGGGAGAATCCCCTCATTTTTTCACTGCTTTCTTGACTTCTCTCTTTCTGCGATTCTTCTGCAAATCGTTCTAGCATTCTGATCTTCAATAAATGGCCGCTTTTGTGAGCACTGCAGTCCACCGGGAGTGGTTGACCGTTGATGACTGGGCGAATGTGGAGTGGAGTGCTAGGGCGCCTCTTTCTTTGGGGAGTGAGAACTCCTTTGATGCGTTTGAGCCTGTTGCGAATGAGCGAACCTTGCTGCGGGAGCCATCATGTCATCGTTCTTCGAGAGTGATCTCTGGCGGTTATGTAAGTAACCCGACCTTTGGCATTTTTCTCTTTTGGTGATTTTTCTTTCTTTCTCTACTTTTGATGAGACTTTTCTTTTTGCCAGTCTGATATTTCTTTGAAGAACATGCGTGCCCGCGGGACAACGGGGCTCAGGGATGTCTGGAAGCATCTCCCACCTGTGGTGTGTGGGAAGGTATCATCAGTAGGGGTGTGCAAAAAAACCTACCGGCCCGAACCGAACCGAAATCGGCGGTTTTTTTTAGCCCGGTTCGGTTTACGGTTTAAGGAATTAAAAAATCGACCATGTCGGTTCGGTTGGCGGTCTAGCCGTGGAAAAATCCGAACCGAACCGATATCAATATTTATATTAAAAAACTTATATTTTTATATGCAAAATCCATTAACCGGCCTTAAAAATCGGCCAAAACCGAAAACCGCTAAAAAAAAAACTGGTCAAAACCGAAAACTAACCAAAACCGAACCGAACCGAAACCGACATAAACCAAAACTGACGGTTTTTTTCGTTGTCGGTTCGGTTTCGGTCTAACCCTTTCCAAAATCGAACCGATCGGTTCGGTTTGGATTGCGGTCCAAAACTGAACCGAACCGACCCGTGCACACCCCTAATCATCAGCGAGTTTTGGGCAGTTGGCATCGGCGCTGAATGAGGCGCCTCGTTCGATAGCGATCTTGTGCGCTTTGGGATAGAGGTGGTGGGACACTACCCACACCTTTCATTTCGACTTCGAGGAGATGAATGTGACTCTCATAGACGTACAGCAGCTGCTGGGGCTGGATTGTGATGGAGAACAGATAGAGGTGGATCGCTCTTTGCGGGTGAGACCAGAGGCAGTGCGTGCGACACTTAGTGATGTAGGGAGGATAGTTTCCAGGAATTCTATCTGTCTGTCCCTGTTGAAGGATGTTTTGCGGAGCAGGGTGATTGATGTGGAGGACGGGCTGCAAGTGAGGTAGATGGCCCGATTATTTATTCTGCTGGTATTGGGAGGTTTCATGGTGGCGTCGAGCGGCGACGTCGTCCATTTATGGTTTCTGCCATACTTGAGGATGTTTTCAAACATCCCTTTCTATGATTGGGGGAGTCTGACCTTGGCGACCCTTTACTCTTCTCTGGATGCATTTAGCCGGTGCTGCCTGCAGACCTTTACTGGTGCCGCGTACCTTCTTGAGGTATTCTTTAGTTTGCGCATTTATTTTCATGCACTCTCATTTTCCTTTCATGCATTCGCATTTTTCTTTCATGCATTCGCATTTTTCCTTATGCGTCATTTTTTATTTGTGAATTCAGACGTGGTTCTATGAGGTGATTGGGTGCAACACCCCGCTGATTGCTTTGAAGGACGACACTGTTGGGGACTTCTGTCGATTGTATCAATGGCGTAAGGCTAATCGGCAGTCGAAGGGATCTCTCTCCCTGGAGGCGGTGCGTCAGGTTTTGAATGACCTGACCAGTGGTAAGGTAAGACTCTTTCCATTTCACTCTTGGTTTTTGCACCTTCTGGTCTTGTATTGATTTATGCTCGCTTGGAGATCTTTATGTGACCCTTTATCCCTGTGGTACAACCATTCAGGATACGGGGGGTGACCGGGGTGAACGCGCGGATGAGGCGTTTGCTGGCGCATGAGTTCGTCCATTCCTGGTATCTCAGGGAGAGGGTGGTTCGTCAGATTTCTGAGGAGGAGGTGGTGGTGCCACCCGTGCAGTCTCCTACGTCTATGAGGCGGGAGCGACTGCTGTCAGAGGATGAGAGGATCGCGATGATGATCGACGAGTCCTACTTGTTATACACCGATACGGCTGTGCCATATAATTATATGGATTTTATGACGAGCTGGTTGATGGCTCCCAGTATATATGATGCGTTGCCTTTCCCTCCGACGAGTTCGAGTCGGGCGGTGGGATCTTCCCATAGCGGCAGTGGTTCGTCGGTATCTGCGACGACAGCGACTTCAGAGGTCCCTTTTGTGCGGTTGCATACCGCTTTGTACAACATTCGGTGGGCTGATGGAGGGATGGTGCCTATGTTACACCGTCCTCATGCGATGGATCTAGAGGAGTTGGGTTTGACAGAGGAGGTCCTTCGACCTGCGGTATACCTTTTTGTTCCTCTCTTTTTTTCTTTTATGTTTTGGTCATCCCTGCCTTGATACTGATTTCACCTTTTCTTGTAGCAAGTCCAGGTGTCGACCACTTGGCTCAGGGACATCAGAGACTGGATATCTTCGGCGACTGCTCATATTCGGGATGAGGTTCCTGTTCCTTCTTGCTTAGTGCCATCTGCTTCGTTCGGAGAGGACTCTGGCTTGGGTAGTGGTGATGCGTCGTCTAGCCGTAGGGGGAAGAGAGCACGTCGCACGGGTGGAAGCTCTTGAGAGAGAAAGAATGTGGGTTCGGGTTGAGTCCCGTTGTTCTTGCTTTTTCTTTTTATTTTCTGCAGAATTGATGTAACACAAAACACAAATTGATGCAATGCAATGCAATGGAGTTTTTTTATTATCTTTTATTAATGATGAATGAATGCATGCACATGCACTTTTTACTTTGCTGCTGAGACCGTAAAAAGGAATATTTTTGGATTATTTATTTATTTTTTTTAAGTAAAGTTTTTTATTAAAAAAATGGGGAAATTTTATAAGGAGAAAAAGGGATTTTGAAATTCTGTTGACAATGTCAATTTATTTTTATTGAGTTTTCTGATTTGACAAAAGAGGAAAAGAGGGAAATTTCTAAAAATGGGAGGTTGTCGATCGGCAAGCACCCTGACCTACCTATCGGCAGTTCAGTCCAGTCCTATCAATTGAAAGTTTTGAATGGTACCCTCTTCAGACTTTGGTACTTTGTGGGGTAGGATTCCCTCTTATTTCTGCAGGGATTATGTCCCTTGTGAGGGTTCTCAAGTATAAAAAGGGGTGAGAGTGGAGTGTTTTCATCACACCTTTGCATTCTTACCTACTTGCCCACTATCTCTTAGCCTTGCAAGATGGCTCTCCCTAGTAGCACCGAGTTTGCCAATTTCCTCGAAGCCTTGGAAGCTATGTGCTCTTATAATGTCGATTACGAGGCTTTCAACATGCGTCGAGTTTCCTTGTGGCGTAATCGGCTTATTGAGTGGAACGTGCTGATGGCGGTGGTATAATTCTGGTACCCCGAAGACCATGTATTCCGCTTTGGGTTGGAAGAAGTTTATCCTACCTACGAGGAGTTTTCTGCCATGCTGGGTATAAATCCCAGTGTTACTGCGACTTTGCCCAAATTTTCTCGTTCTCCCAGGGATTTATTGGTCGGGCTTCTTCGTATTTCGCCTTTGGCGGCCAGATCATTGGTTACTGGAGGAATGATCTCCCTCCCGGCGGTGCTGCAGTTCGTACATTTGCGAGAAGTAAGTGATGCTGGCTATGCTGGAGCCGTTGCTCTGGGTCTGGTTTCAAAATTGCTGTTGGTGATTAGAGAACTGCAGATGGACCTGGTCGTAATCCTGTGGCGGTGATACTGGAGGAGGCCCTGAATGGTCTGGATGCCTGAAGAGAAGGCCGTTCTGACTTTTTGAGGGGTAGCCCTGTGATGCTGTTTATGTGGTTATCTGAAAGATTCCGCTTGGCGACTCCTCCAGAGTATCCCTTGTCAGCCATACCCAACTTCTTTTCACGCCACTTCATCAGCGTTGGCCTATATATTGAGATTTGGGAGCATTGGCTTGTGGAATATGGGGCTCGTGGTCTGTATTGGTCAGTGGTGGGGACAGTTGCAGCCTGTTCTGGAGCTAGGAGAGTATTCATATGTGTGACTGGTTGGTCTCAGGAAGACCTCTTTTTATTTCCCTTGGCGGCTTATGCGCCAATTTAGATGGGCCCAGGTCGTGCCCCCTCGGTCCTCAAATTTCTTTTCGGTAGAAATTTGACTGAGCGCCTGCGTTTGTTGCTTGGGTCTCTATGGGAAAATCGGCGTCCATGGACCCGTCCCCCTCAGTCTATCGGGGAGGTTTGGCATGTCCCCAAAGATTATATGAAGTGGTTGTGGAGGAAAGTAGTCAGCAAGATGTTGGCAGTGGAGACTGGACAAAAATGGTTTGTTTTATCTAACACTATGAAAGGGAGTGTTGTGGTCTTTTCGAAGATAGTTAAGGCTCATCGATCCATGGAATGTTTACGGCACTCTATTCAGGCAGGGGAAACTTGGGGACCTCCAGATGTAGATAATGAGAGTGCAGGCTCCTCTGGTGGCTGTGGATAGGACTCTTGGAGAGTTTATTTGGGTAATAGATGTGGGGATTTTATTTGTCTTTTTATGGTAGTAGGGGAAGGGAGTTATCCGTTCCTTTTTCTTATGTAATCCGTGCTGAATTTTCTTATTAATGAAATAAACAAGTTTCTGATCATCCAGCTGTGCCTTTCGATGAATTTTGTATTTTGAATTATCTATACTGATCGCTAAGGCATACATAGTTCTTTTGTTTAAGTATTTTTATAATGAACCTCCATTCTCGGAGGTAAGTAAAGAATAGTATTTTGTGAAAAAGAAAGGGTCGCACTCATGTGAGGTGCATGAGTTGGCTACGTACCTCTGGGGTTTTTGAAAAGTTATTTATCTATTCGAAAATAGTTTTTGCGGAGGATCAGGCCCACGTAGTTCTGGGTAGAGAGAAATGAAGAGTTTTTTTTAGAATAAAAGGGGAATGAGAAGAGTCGTAGAGCGCTGAGATTTCGGACTAGGGGTAGAATTTCTTGAGACGATCCAGATTGACTGGACGATTCATCTCCTCCCCATCTAGGTCAGTGAGCATAGCGGCACCGCCAGATAAGATTTTCTTCACAATGTAGGGGCCGCTCCAATTGGGTTTGAATGTCCCTCTGGGGTTCCATATGGGTTCTATTATCTCTTTGAGGGGTAAATCCCCCTCCCGGACACCGCGGTCCTTAAATCTCTTGTTTAATGATCGCGCTATTCGGCGATGGTACCCCTGTCTGTGGTAAAGTGCTTTTAATCTTCTTTCATCTAAGAGGGCTATCTCATCAAGATGGCTTTGACACCAGTCTTCTTCACTAACCTTGCTTTTGAGTATGACGCGTAGCGAGGGTATTTCCAGCTCCACAGGTAGGACTGCTTCCATGCCGTAGACTAGGGAGTAAGGGGTAGCCCCAGTAGAGGTTCAAATTGAGGTTCGATTACCCCAGAGGGCGTACGGGATCCGTTCGGCCCAATCCTTATAACTTTCGGTCATCTTACTGATGATAGCTTTGAGGTTTTTATTGGCGGCTTCAACTTCACCATTGGTCTGAGGTCGGTAGGGAGAAGATTTATGTCTCTGAATCTTTTTACTCGTTAACTAATTCTGTGACTTCTACTTCAAAATGCAACCCAATATCTGACACTAGCTCGTGCGGGACCCCATATTAGCAGATGATATTTTTCTTGAGGAATTTGTCCACTTTCTTGGCGTTCAATACTGCGTATGACTCAGCTTTGACCCATTTGGTGAAGTAATCAATGGTGACTAGGATTAACTCATGTCCGTTTGAAGCCCTTGGCGTAACCTTCTCTATGATGTCGATGCCCCAGGTGGAGAACGACCAGGGAAAGGTCATATTATATAATTCTCCAGGAGGGAAGTGTTGAACATTGGAGAACTGTTGGCATTTGAGGCACCTCCGAACATAGGCGGTGCAGTCCTGGACCATGGTGGTCCAGTAGTAGCCCTATCGGATGATCTTCTTGGCGAGCATGTGACCATTTATGTGGGGTCCACATTCCCCGTTGTGGATCTTCTGTATTATTTTCTCAATCTCAACCCCAACAATACAGTGTAGATGAGTTTCATCAAAGTTCCTCTTGAGTAGAGCTTTATGACAGATAATGTACTAGGCGGCCAGTCTTCGTAGGGTTATTCGGTCTTTCTTATTGGAATCCTCGGGATACCCACCATATTTGAGGAGGCGCCAGATATCAAAGTATCAACAATCGGCTAGTTCGAGCTCTTCGGTAGAGACAAGTTCAATATGGTAGCAATGGGTCGGTTTGTCTTGCTTTTGAACTAGGAAAGGGGTCATTGTTATTCCCTCGGGCATGTCGACCATGGAGGCTAAGGTGGTGAGGGCATCAGCTAGGTTATTCTTTGCTCGGGGTAGGTAATGGAATGTGATATCTCAGAATTGGGAGGATAACTATTCTAATTGGGTATGAAAGGGTTGGAGCTTTTCGTCCTTAACTTTCCACTTTCTGAGAACTTGACCAATGATAAGGGCAGAATCCCCGTAAACATTAAGGTATTAAATACCCTTCTTGAGAGCGACTATGAGGCCCACGGTGCATGCTTCGTATTCCGTCATATTATTGGTGCAAGGAAAATCTAATTTAATGGTGATGGGAGTATGGGAGTCATCTGGGGCGATCAGAAGTATCACAATGCCATATCCTTTTTTGTTGGCAGCGCCGTCAAAGAACATTTTCCATCGAAGGCGGTTTTGAGTGGTGCAAAGGATATTTTCATCGGGGAATTCGAAGATCCGAACATCTGCTTCGTCTATGGGGTAATTGGCAAGGTAGTCATAGATGGATCTTCCCTTAATAGCTTTCTGTGTGACATAGATAATATCGAACTCGGTTAGGAGCATCAACCATCGGGCCATTCGACTGGATAAGGCGAGTTTCTCACGCAAGTATTTGATGGGATCCATTCGGGATACATGTTTGATGGGGAAGGCGAGCATGTAGTGTCGTAACTTTTGGGTGACCCAGACAAGGGCGACACGCGTCTTTTCTAAAGTAGTGTAGTTGACCTCGTACCCGACCAATTTGTGACTGGCGTAATATATGACTCTTTCTTTACGGGAGTCTTCAAGGTGTTGGGCTAGCAAAGCCCCAACTACAGTGTCGGTTATGGTTAGGTATAGGAGCAAAGGGAGACCCGACCGTGGTGGCATGAGGACTGTAAGTCGGGTCAGATATTGTTTGATTCGATCAAAAGTTTATTGGCAGGCCTCATTCTAAACCTTGGTTGAATCCTTTCGGAGGAGATTGAAGATTGGTTCACAAATGGAGGTTAACTGGATAATGAACCGGCTGATATATTGCAATTTTCCAAGGAAACCTCGGACTTCTTTCTCTGTTTGGGGCGGTGGCATCTCAAGTATGGACTTAACCTTGGCAGGATCTACTTCTATCCCCTTTTCGCTCACCATGAATCCTAAGATTTTTCCCTTTGTAACGTCGAAGACACACTTATGTGGATTGAGTTTCATTTGATATCGTCGTAGTCGTTCGATGAACTTTCGGAGAGCGGGAACATGACCTTCTCTAGTTTTGGACTTGATAATCATATCATCCACATAAACCTTGACCTCTTTATGAATCAGATCGTGCAAGATGGTTGTGGCAGCCCTTTGGTAGGTAGCCCCAGTGTTCTTGAGACCGAATGGCATAACGGTGTAGCAAAAGGTTCCCCATGGAGTGATGAATGCAGTTTTTTCTTGGTGGTCGGGGTGCATCTTGATTTAGTTGTATCCGGCAAACCATCGATGAATGACTTGAGAGCATAACTGGCTGTGTTATCCACGATCATGTCGATATTGGGTAGTGGATAATCATCCTTTGGAGAAGCATTGTTTAAATCTCGATAATCTACACACATTCGAACCTTCCCTCCCGATTTTGGCACAAGTATAATATTGGCTAACCATGTGGGATATTCGATCACTCGAGTAAAACCCACGTTCAACTGTTTGACCAACTCTTCTTTGACCTTGAGCGACCATTCGGTATGAAGTTTTCTCAATTTTTGTTTAATCGGCTTATAATCTGAGAGAGTGGGGATCTCGTGTTGAGCTATTTCAGGATCGATGCCGGGCATATCATCATACGACCATGCGAAGACATCCACGAATTCCTTTAGCAATTCTTCGAGTTGTGTGCGCTTATGCTCGTCAAGGGTGGCCCCTATCCTAATCTCGCGCAGTCGGCTACTAGAAGCGAGATTAATAACAACAGTCTCTTCTTTATTAACTTGAACGTGGTTATGTTGTTTATTATTAACCTTATTTATATTAGTTAAGAATTGTTCATTTGCCAAATCATCACCATCAAAAGTTTGATTAGAATTAAAGCAGTTAATGTTAGGCACAACAAGATACTCAAAATCTTCATTTATTTCATTGATTGGAAAAACAGCATTGAGAACCTCATCAAAAGAGGTCTCGATTACATTTGAGCAAGGATAGACAACAGAAGAAGAAATAGGGTAAACATTGGGGTTAAGGGAGATTTCAAGAGGTAGAACTGGCGCAGCATGCCAGTTGAGGAGAGGTGTATCAGCAACTTTAATCAGACGGGATGGGTCCATTGATGTAGTGCCTGAATGAACCATGCAGAGTGCCAACCCTAGTATCTGCAAGTTGAAGGAATCTTCGGAATCACTTTCCTCAGTCTTTTCGGTATCTTTGATGAGCGGTTGTACGCGGCGTGGGAAACTTTCGGCCCATGGGTAGCTATCTTGGAAAAATATCTCCATTCCCAGCCTCATCTTCTTATCTGTGTGGTCATACCATGGTTCTGAAAAATCACAAAAGGGGAAGTCCTCGCCTTCTTTGATGAATCGTTTATTTAAGGAGTCTACTGAGATAGTTCAGATGCAGTTTAATCTTCTCTTTGGTCAAGACTGGCGGATCATTCTGAGCTCTTATTCTGATGGTTGATGCCCCAAGTCGCAAGGAGGGAAAGCTTTCTTTAGTTCGATGGGCTCAAGTATCCCTTGCTGCCTTTGCCCTAGCCTCAGTCTGGGCATGAAGTGCATATTTCTGAACATCTGAATCACATTAACATTGCCATGAGGATCGTATTCCTGACAAACCCTTTCTTTGAACCCATCCCCTGCTGGGAGTAGGAGTGGCTCAACTCGGAATCCTGATAGGAGCATATCTTTGACCCGTGCTGTATCTCAATAATTGGACTGCTGGTGCTTGCACCCTCGACATTTCCGTCGTCGCCCAAAATGGTGATGACTCGCCCGTCGGTGAAAAACTTCAATTTCTGATGGAGTGAGGAAGACACACCCTTGGTATTTTGGAGCCAGGGGCGTTCGAGCAACAGATTGAAACAAGCTGGCATGTTTATGACTTGGAATTCAACGACAGGGTTTATAGGGCCAACCCCTATTACAAGTTTTATGGATCCCATCACCTCTCGGCGGGTATTATCTTAGGCACGCACAACGGAAGAGGTTAGAGCGAGGTCGCTTTCTTTCAGGCCTAAACACTTGAAGGTTCTCAGTGGACAAACATTCAAGGCAGATTCGTTATCGACAAGAGAGAGTGGCACGGCCTTCCCCATAACTTCGACGGAGATGTTGAGTGCATGATTGTGATTTGGTCCAATTCTGGGAATTTTTTCTTCAGAGAATGATAACATTCGGGTAGAGGTCAAGGATTCGACCAGATTTATCGCTTCTTCTGGTGTGGTAGAAGGAGGAACCATGGGTCCAGTGAGCAGCTTGATTAAAGCATTTCTGTGCAGCTGGGAAGACATGAAAATCCCCCATAGAGTGATGTTAGCTTGGTTTTTCTTCAGTTGATCGAGGATCTTGCTATCCTCGATGGTCATCTCTAGCATAGGAAGTTTTTCAACCCCCTTCCCTTTGTCATTTGCTGGTAGTGAGCTTGGAACCTGGTAATGTCTCTTTGATTCGGTCATATGATTTACTGAAGAAAGAAAGAATATGAATCCCGTTTCCTTGTCAACCTCAGGTTGTTTTGCCACCCTATTTATTTCTCCGAGGAGTTCTTCAAATGAGATCATCCCACATATGTCGGTTACTGGGCCAGTTCTATCTAAAGCTTGTTCTTCACTCGAATCTTCGAATTCTTCCCCCCATTCGGTGGTGATAATTTTATCTTTCCATATAAAGTCGATGCATTCCATAACTTGAACGGCTTCTTTATACAAGTTCTCCCACTCTGTGGGGATATGTGTGAGTGAAGGGACCAAGCGCCCTTGTAGCTTCAAAGTGTCAAGTAACCCGATGATACTACAAATGTTGTTGGTTTGCCCGAATAATCCTTCCATAGTCTGGACAACATTATCTAGGCTGACTTCGTCGGTTGGTACCACCTATTTGTCTGAATCTCGGGCCTATTTTCGTGCTTCCAAGAACATGGTACTGAATCTCTAGCAATCGATGACCATCTGTGAGGGTAATTTTAGTCCGAACTCTAGGAGTTGGTTTAACACCTCTAACAATTCCATACTTCCATTTTCAGAACGGGTACAGACAGCGATGCATGCCCTGGTAAGGAGTGACAGTGCCTGATCAGTGAGGCTAGTAGGGTGTAGGAGGAAATATGGGTAAATTTGAAGAGTTTTAGGAGAGTATATAGGTGTGATTTGAGTCGAGGGATCAAAATATGGGTTTTCTTCCAAGAAGATGGCATTGATGTGATTCGAAAGTGGATTGTGAATAGTGTTTGGCTTAGGATTGGCTGGTGGGGCGATGATACCCCGATCAATGAGATCTTGGATTATGTTTCAGAGGTGAAAGCATTGGTCGGTGGTATGGCCAGCAGTTTGGTGAAAGGCGCAATGAGCATCAGTCTTGAAGTTTCTTGGGAGTGGATTTGGTAATGGACAGGGATCTAAGGTTTTGATAAGGTTTCGGCTTAACAGGGCTTCGTAAACTTTGGAGAGGGGAGCATGTAGTTCAGTGTATTCCCTTCGGATGGGGGCAGGGCGGATTTCTGGTGCCCATGATGTGGTTGGTTGAGAGATGTTGTTGATGGTCGAGACTGTAGCACTGGCAGGCTTATCATACTTTCTAGGGGTGAAATGTCTGGACACCTTCTTCGGTTCAACCTTTGTTTTAACGAGGCTTTCCTCGATTTCCACTCCAGCCTCTCTGAGAGCTCGGAAGTGGGAATAGTATTATCCTCCCATCGTCGCTCGATAATAGGGCAAGAAGTTTTTCTTCACTATGTTGACCTGCTCTTCCTCGGATGGCTGATTGGTCATGGTGGCTGCTTGCTCCCTCCATCGGGTTATGAAGTTACTGACTGATTCTCCAGGATTCTGTTTGACCAGCTCTAAATCACGACGGGTGACCTCAAGCACTTCGTTATATTTTTACTGCGACATGAATTCTCGGGCTACATCCTCCCAGCTACGAATTCAAGATTCCTCAAGAGATAAAAACCATCGGAGGGCACTATCCTTCAAAGTTTGCTGAAATAATTAGGCCATCACCTCCTCAGAAGCCCCTAGTAGAGTCATGGAACGATGGTAACAGCGAAGATGAACCATAGGGGGTCCACTCCCTCCGAACTTCTCGATATTTGGCATCTTAAACTTCTCGGGTAACCTTGTTTTAGGATAAGGAGACATGTGGGTGTAGTCCATGTAATTACCCGAGATCCTGAACTGGTCAAACTTCTTGGTGAGCATCTTGAGATCCTCTTTGACTTTATTCAACTCCTCCTCCTTTGGATCAGCGACCACAGGCAAGTTAGCCACAAGCTGGGCAATGTTTGGCATTGGAAGCTGGGCAGGCTGCGGCCATTGGCAGGAGGGGTACATGGAGCATGTTGATATTTTTCTAGAACCCAAATAGGCTCGGGTGGACCCATAGCACGAGGGAATAGGGGCTCGGGCTCTTGAGGAATTGAAACCTGGTTTCGTTGCATCTCTCGAACCTCGATTTGGAGGTTGTCAATCTTGAACACGAGCTGAGCTAGGACTGTCATCAGATCCGACTGTATGACTGGTGCTTCATCTGTATTATCCATGGAAAATGGATGGATTTCGAACTCGGAAGAAGTAGTAAAGGAACAGATGAAACTTCGGGGTGATTTGACTGAAGACCGAAGCCAGTAGGGAGCCAGGCCAAGAGGCTGCGATCGACCTGAGAAGGCGTAGGATGAGATTTATTTTTGAGAAAGGAAGAACTATTTTTGGATTTTTGATAAAGAAGGGAGAAGTGTTTTTGGATTTATGATACAGAAGGGAGAAATGTTTTTGGAGACGGAACTCAGCATGATTATTATTATGCTTTCACTTGTATTTAATTCTCCTAAATGCAACGCCGAACGGGACCCGAGCCTAAAAAAGTGGGGTTTTTAATATATGCAAAGCTATGGATGAACTTGTAACCAGGCTACGCGAAATTTAGGCGACAGATCGACCCGAAATTTCGGTAGAGTTTCAGGTTAAAACCAACAACTAATGTGCGTGTCCTAAGTTTGACACCTATATGCGGGTATGCAGTTGGTTGGGTGAATCGGCATGGGTTCCCCCCTTTGGCGTGACTTCTATGATATACGTCTCTCTCTTGCGAGCAATCGGTACGTATGGACAAGCCATTTAGTATACCTGAGTGTACGTGAATTGCCTCACCATATACCTCATGGGGACGGTACGTGTGAGAGCGAATTTGATATACTCGACGTACGTGAATGAATTTCTTGCGATATACCTCCCGTCATGACTTCGATCAAGCGGTATGATGCGGGGGAACCGTTCGATATACGCCGAAGGTACTGGGCCAATGGAAGGTGAGAGTTATATCGCTTAGGCTAATTGTGACCTGCCGGACCAGCGCCCATCACGACGTGACCCTCCAGTTACTGGGTAAAATTTGGTCAATAGCAATGATCTTTGGTGATATTGTGTGAATCATGTATGATTCTCTTATTATCATCTTATGATGAGAATGCCTTTCTTGATTATGCTAAACAGGGAGCAAAGCACAAGTACCCCAAAAGGTACACCAAGTATGGATGGGTGATGTGTGAAACATTCGAATATATGTGATCCTAGGTGCACGTGGTGTGAAGTGTACATGGCGAATTTTCTACAAGTGTGTGAATATAAGTATAAGCATGGGATACACATGGAAAAGGGGAACTTGCAAATATGGGGGGAAACATAATCAAATATAACATCCATGCAAATAGAGTCATGCCCACAAACAAATAAATGTCCCCATCGGAGTCGCTACTGTGGCCATCCCCGATTATCGCCATGCAAGCGGGCGCGTGGAGGAAGGATCCTTTGGGTCCCGCGCGTCCCTCTCGGGAGCACTTCGACCGGCATCGTTTGAGATGTGGTGTAGAAATGTAGAGAGATTCAGAGTCTCCAGTCTATTTTACTCAAAACAGACAAAAGAAAAAGGGAAAGTCACCCCGAAGGATGGCATCCAAAGACATACTGGTGCGTGAGAAACTAAAATGATCCGAGAAGGGTTCAGAGGCTTAGTTACGAAATCGGAATGTGTTAAGCACCCATTCCGCCCTTTCGGTCTCTCATGGATATTTATTATTTTCCTTTATATTTCCCCCAGTGATATCTATGCATGTGTATATATAGAATGGAGGTAGGAATCCTCGACTTGTATCATGGAAAAGATAAAGCGAGTCATTCGTAGGAAGGTATAAGAATGATATTAGAAAAATAAGATTTACGCGATTACCCCTACGTTGATCGTTATAATGAAACAATAACGCATATGGAGTAATGCGTCACCAAGGGCAAGTATATAGAATATAAGAAGATTAGATTTAGAGAAGATTGAAAATAAGAGAAAAAGTGGAAAAAAAAGGACTCGAGTCTCGGGTTTTACCCCAAGACGTCTACGTAGCCTATAAAGGCATCAAAGTCCACGTAGTTCGCATACAAAATGAGGGGTGGGGTTTATCCCATAAATCCAAATGGGGGATCTCTTATTTGTAAGTGTGTGTGTGTGTAGAAAAAGTGTCTTAGTTGTGAGAAAAGTGTGGAAGAAGTGTGAGAATCCCTATTTGGAATTTATGAGCAACCCCTCTTTTTCTTGTTTTTTGGGTTTTATTTATATGAAAATAAGAGATGTGCAATAATACTAAATAAAAAGTATATTAGGATGTGTGAACTTAGATAATAAAAGTGCTAAGTAAGAAAATAAGTTATTGCGAATTTAAGAGAATTTGAAGAGAAAGGTGAGAAAGTTGAACCTTCTTGAAGATCTTGAGCTTGGACTTGAATGTTGGAGAGCAGCCCTCGCACTTGGATGATAATGGAGAGTGGATAATTCACCAAGTTTGATGAAAAGGATGATGAAAAGTGGAAGTAAAAAAGGGATTTGGATGTTGAAATCGCGTTGCCTTCGAGAGAGGTTTTTGGGATTCGTTGAGAGAGATTTTTATCAGATTTGGGATCTCCTTGCAAATGCGGTGAAGGCCTCCTTTTATAGGCTCAGGTAACTGCCGATCGTCATATACCTGTTCCTGCCTATCGGCACCTGCTGATAGGCAGGGTTTGGAACCTGCCATTTGGGAGTACGCTTACGGCTTTTTTAGAAAATCGACTGGCAAGGGCAAACTGTTGGCCAGAATTGCGCACGGGGCATACCGTTGGAAAGGTAATTTAAAGACCTTTGAAATTCCTTTGGACCGCTCCCAGGTTCGGGAGTTGACTTTGGGTCAAATATGGCTCGAAAGCATTTGTCGATCCATTAAATGGGGAATGGTACGAACGCAAACGGATTGTTCGTCCGCATGGTAAGTCCGAATTGCGCACGGGGTGGACCTTGGAAAGTTTAGGAGATGTACTTCGAAATTCCAAAGAGTTTAACCCGGTTTGGAGCGTTGACTTTGGTTAACCGGGCCCGAGAAGCATTCGGTGACCTCTCGGAGTCGAATGGATCATTCGTCCACATGGTAAGTCAGAATCGCGCATGGGATGGACCGTTGAAAAAGGTATTCAGTGCCCTTCGAAGATTCATTCAGCCTCGGTTATGCTGAAGAGTTATCTTAGGTCAAACAGAGCCCGGTGGCCTCTAGGTTAAGTTTCGGATGCAAACGGATCATTCGTCCGCATGGTACATCGGAATCGCGCACGGGGTGGTCCATTGGAAAGGGTATTTAGTGCGATTCGAGGATTCATTCAGTCTCGATCGAGATGAAGAGTTTGACTTTTGGGTCAAATTGAGCCGGGGAGTTCCCGATGGCTTCTTGGTCAGTACTCGGGACATGACTTGGGTTTGTAGTGATGATGGGAGGTACTAGGTACCTAAGGAGAGTTAGGGGGGGTAACAGAATGGGGTGTTTACAACATCGTTGAACTTTTGGTCTTGGGTCCGCAAATCTTAATAACTGACTCAGCTTGGTAGTAGTCTATCGGTAGGGTTCCTTGTTTGGATTTTTCTTGCGAGACATCCCATGTACAAAACTTAGTAAGGGTCAAGAGTTGAGAGACTTCCGGTTTCTAGGACATTTTATATTACGTTGGACGTTACTTACGTGAAGAGATAACATAAGAAGAGGCCGGATATTCTATGGTTTAGGCCAATGGGGCCAAGGAGTGAAACATTGAGAGCATCTAGGAACCAATAGAACAGGTGGGACAATATAAAAAAAAGTCAAATCATAATTACTAGGGTAGTAAAGCATGCCTTTACTTTACACTTAAACCTTATATATATTATTTTTTAGTTTTGCATCTATATGCTTAAATGTACGTATGTGATGTTTTTTATGTGTGTATACATAGTATTGGGTGTATGGGCACCCCAGTCGTGGCATGTTATGGTAGGCATATGTGAGCCTTTTCCTTTTATCTCGTGGTGATATGGTTACGAACTAGTTATATATAAGCCTATGCTATATCTGAGGTTTACTTTTTGATTTTCAAGGAAGGAATTCCTTTATTAGTGGGAAAGAATGTAATACCCTATATTTTTGTGAATTTATTATTATTTATTAAAGTGAGAAATAAATTGATAAATGGAATTAATTATTACTTGTATGATTTGTTAATAGTAAGGTGCATAATTTACATGGTAATAAAATTTGCATGAGATGCCATTGGTGCTGTGTGTTATACATAATTAATTGGTAATATTAATTATATGATATTGGACTATGCGTTACTCGTACAATAATTAAGTGTTTATTTTATTGATGATGTGAGGTACTACCATTTGTGTGTGAGGTATTATCAATTGGATTAAACTCTGGAGGGAGCATCACGTAGGGACGAATATGTATTTTTAGTAATTTGGATTGAGCCTATGAGGTAGGTATACCATTGGGATAAGTTTTAGAGTGGTTTAAGTAGTATTTTGGGCTCATTTAGGGGACCGAAAATACACCTATTATGGATCTACAGGATTAGTGAGTATTTAATGGAGTTTAGCCTCATTAATTAGGGACTTTTCACATTAAAAACAAACCCTAAGAACTCTAAAGAATTGAAAGAACTTGGGAGTAACTTTGAGTAAGAACAAGGAATCAAAGTGAAAAGATTCATCGCTCGTCATTTCAGGAAAGAAATGTCACGACCTCAACCCAAAAACAGTAGGGAACGAGTGTCTTGACATGACACCAATGCATTCAATATTTTGGCCTAAAATGATTTCCTTAAATAAATGTAACAGATATACATTCACATGGTCATGAATCATAAACTACTAACAATAAAGGAATTACGTGACCAGAGATTTCTTAATATATATTAAAAGTACCAACAAGTACAACTTAAGTAAAAATTTTAAATTATATTATTATAGAGACAAAACCTGCTCTATTTAATAAAACAAATGTTCTACTTAAAATTATCTAAAAAAGATCTCCATAAACTAAATCTTCAACATAGACCTTCTATGTTCCATCAACGAACCTAATTATTTCCTAAAAAATTATTATTTATACAACATCAGCTAAAGCCGAATGAGATTTAATATCCTAACATTCTAAGGTTTTCAAAAAATAAATACCTATTCAAGTCAAAAGAAAATACGTATACATATATGGATAGGAACTCGTAGTAATAAATTGAAATGACAGTATATATATCACACTTGAATAGCCAGAATAATATGGATGCGACAAAATCAAATGTGATATCTTTTTCTTTAAATCACATCATTTAAATGGAAAAGTACACTCTAATACTTTATTCTTCAACCGTATTATTCTCCAGTAATTGAGGGTCAATCGAACTTGTTCGTCACAACGCCTTATTTAGGGCACACCAGTGATAAACCAACTGGGAAAGTAGCACCCAAATATTTGCACCCGGTAGTCAAGGCTAACATAGTAAGAGAGTTTCAATAGGCCAAATGAATAATTTCATAATTCAAATTAGATGTTTATATGGAGAGACACAACCATATAACAAACGATGGAATCATCGGTATCAAATGCATTTTGAGAATAAAAAGCATTTCACACAATATATATAGTTTGAATAATATAATATAATCAAAATGCACAATAAATGGCATAAGGTACTCACCTAAAACAGAGGTTTGAAAATGTAGATATTGAATCTTGGATCACTCGTTAAGTTAATAAATATAACACGGGTTTAATTACATATTCTACACAAAGTCTAGTTCATTTACTGTATTTTAATAATAACTTGTTTTTAAAGGATTATTAAAAAACATTTTCTCAACTTTTAAAACTCATTGATCGTAATTAAAGATTTCAATTCATAGTTCTTCCTAATCAGTTGGTTCTCAGTAAAGATGGTGGGTCACACGGGCATCACTAAAATACCAACTCATCTAGACATAACATTTTTGGATTCATTGCCAGTAGAGATGTAGGGTCACAGGGAGCACCACTTAAATACCATCTCATCTAGACAAAATTTCACCGAGCTTGACTTGGGAATTATTTAATTGGATTCCACACTAAAAATCATTCCAAAAGCCCATATACAACATTAAAAAAGTTCAATTATGAAAATAAGTAAGTTCAATCTTAAATGTAATTTATCTATTACATATTTAGAGATAATAAACAATATTAATTTTCATCACCAAAAAGAATATAAATTTATTAGTCAGTATCCTTTTTGACACTCAATAATTCATTATAAAAAGAGTTTGATGTTTCAATTTCACAAAATAATTCAATTTAGAAAATCCTATAATTTTATGTTCACTAAATATCTTTAGTATTTTTACCAACATTTATACTTAATATTGCTATATAACAATAAATTAAACCTATAATGATGCATTATAATATTAGTAGAATATTACTTTAAGATGAAATTTCTTCTTAAACTTTCCCACACTTTCTTTCACTATATATTTCTAAACTTCTCAAGGAATTGGTGTGAGTTTCAAATGATCCCCAAGACCCTATTTATAGGTTTCCAAAGATATTACGATTTTAACATGTGTATAGGTAACAAGGGTTTCACATTAGTGAGTCAACATTGAGGTGTCGCGTATTTGTTCTTAATGACCACCTTATTTAGTTTATGATAATCTATACATGACCACATCGTCCCATCCTTCTTTTTAACAAATAGCACTGGAAAGCCCTAAGGGGATATACTTGGTCTAATAAAACCCTTGTCTAACAGAACTTGTAATTAAAATTTTAACTCCCTTAATTCTAAAGGTGCCAAGAGATAAGGTGGTTTTGAGATTGGTATAATTCCAGGAATAAGGTCAATCGTAAACTCTATTTTTCAAATAGGAGGTAGACTGGGTAAATCAGCTAGAAAAACGTCCGAAAAATGTTTAATTATATAAATATCTTCTCAACTAGGATCTTTTACTTCTAAATCAACAACACTTACAAGAAATACTTGATATCATTTCTAAAGAAAACTATAGGCTTACATTGAAGAAATTATACACATGGGAGATATGATGCCAGTTCCTCCAAAACTAAATTATGATTGGTTGTGAATTTTAAAAGTAACCTTTTTCTCAAAACAATCTATATTAGCAAAAAATGATGCTAACCAATCCATCCCCAAAATGACTTCAAAATCTCTTATGTCTAAAACTATCAAATTGGCAAATAACTTATGATTACTTATTCATGTAAGTAAAGACTTATATATTAATATACCCCTCAATAAATCCCTTGTATGAGTAAAAATGTGTATGTTATCATTCAAGGGTTCAGACATATTAGGAAAGCGATAAACTGTGACACCCCGCTGTGACACCCCACCTAATAAAATACCGCGTGATCAATCTTATATCAAATTAAAATAGGAATCCCAGTTGGTTCATTCTTAGCATCACAATAGAAAACCTTTTTAAAACTTGCTAACCACCTAGTATTCCAAAAATTCGTTGCCAAATTTTATCTTTTTATTTAATTAAAACAATAACATGCGAAAATATACTATGAGCCATTCACAACAACTGAATCAAATCAATTGAATAAATAAATAAACTACTTGCCGCATAAACCATCGGCTACAAAAGTAAATAGTCCAATAACAATTGTCCAACTACTGAATAAATGAATCTGAAAACTACATTGAAAAGTTTGGGCGACAAGCCATAAGTAAAACTGAAACTGATAGATGATTCCTAGTCTAGGAAGGAATGAACGATGCGTCTAATCCAAGCTCCTGCTAACATCCACATGCGCTGGCTACGTCTCCCTGGAATAGAATATCAAGCCTGACGTCCCTGTGGCTGGACACCTAAAAGGTTTTGAAAATAGTTTTATAGCAAGGGTTAGAACCCAAAAAAATTTGAAAATATTTAGCAAGTGAATTAACTGCAGTAATTAAAATGCATGAATGCGCTTCATATTTAAGTTAGTGTCGCACTCTCTTAAGGACATACTCACCCCTCCACTAATGTGCACACCTAACGGTTACCTTAACCCCACCTAGTTATACTACCTTGTCCAACTAGTCCTGATATAAACTCCCCTTGCCATACTACTCTAAACCGAATATTATTATTCATGGGTTATAAGTTATCTCTCACATTAACTTAATTAATTCCTTTAAAATAATATCATATAACCGTGACACAAGTTATATAAAGTAAATACATTACACTCTGTATTAATACCCGTATATAATATTTAATACCATTATATATGTATCTTTACTACAACATCCACATATATGTCATATGTATATCCATCCTTTCGAGTATAACCTCGTCGGATTATTTCCTCTAAAGTGCTAGCATACCAGGATTGCTCACTTAACCTAGTTACCCCAAGTCGGAATTTCTCACAAACTTGGCCAAAAACATAAACGTTGGAGGCGGTCATATTTCCTTCCTGAAAGTGAGATAAGCCCCTCACCCATATAACAGACGCTATGACCTGGGGATATACTCGCCTTACTCCTCAAGCTAGGGGATTCACGCACATCGCGCAACCTCCCTTGATAGCACTAGAGTACACAATTTAATTAAATATCTAGCCACTGATATTTATAAGCACACACAATATATATATATATATATATATTATCATACACCATCTATATATAATAAAAATCATGGCTTTACCGTGTACTGAAATCCGTAACACTAGCCTGTATATTCGGGAGTCTATGGTCCGACTCTAATTTAATTAATTTTCTCACGATCCTATCATATGTTTTGCAACATTTTTCTCTGTGTGCATCACATCAACTACATGCCTTACACGATGATCTTTTGAATACGACAAATAAAAAAATATCGATCGTCTAGACCACAGCTTCACTTTACTAGGGTCGTTCAGATCCCCCTTAGCTTTACGCTTCAGGTTTACAAACTGGGGGTGTTTGCTTACGTACCTATTCCTCGAAGTCACAGTCGTCGCCTTATCCTCGATCTACTGACCAAAAAGCTGAGCAGGTGGCATTCTGCACTGGTGACCAATAAGTAAAAAGTTAGACTTATCATTCCTAAAAGGGTGACTGGTCGACAGAAATCTGCGATGACCCGTGTAACTCATCTTACCACTATGTTTTAGCCAACAGTCTTCAGTTTCCTCCCCACATATGGGAAATCCATATTAGCTATGAACATTACAACCGGACAAGGTCCCATGAGTTGGAAGGTCGTAAATTGCCCACATCACCATTGATTTAAGTGTGAACTCTTCACCCTTATGAGAGTCGAACGTCATCACGCCTTTATCCCACAACTCTTTAAGTTCTTAGATTAATGGTGCTAAGAACATATCAATATCATCACTGGCAGCCTTCGGCCCGGGTATCAACAAAGACAACAATGTGAAATATTTTCTCATGCATAGTGTTTGAGGGAGACTCAAAGGCGCAAAGAGAACTAGCCACTAACTTTGACTAGTACTTAGATTATCGAAAGGGTTAAACCCGTCGATTGAGATTGCAAGACGAATGTTGCGCGGATCCTTTGAAAATTCATAGTGTTATGCATTTGAAATTTTCCAGATGGGTGAATCAACTGGATGATGCATCAGATTCCCACCCACCTCGCATCGAACGTGCCATATCATTGCCTCCTCTGTCCACGGTACTGTAAAAAAATCATTTTAACCGTGGCCTAATTGGAAAACATTTCAAAACCTTTTGCGGGACTTGCGAGCACTTGCGATTTTTTGCAGCTTTGTCCTTTCCATTATCATAAACCACATATCTAGGCTCATCGCATACAGGACATTCATCCTTCTCTTCGTGCTCGTTGCGGTACAATATGCAATCATACTTGCATGCATGAATATATTTTTATTTCAAACCCAAACCCTTCAAGCTCTACTTCATGGTAGGATGATTGTCTGGTAACGTGTTCTCTTTTGAGAGAATATCTTTAACCCACTTAAGAATTTTGGTTATGTTGTTTTTAGACAAACCAAATTGACTCTTCAAATTATGCAAACCAAATATCGCATATAATACCGAGTGATCTTCATCACAATCTTTATACAACGGTCTAGCCGCATTAGTTTTCAACCGTATCTATTCCTGACCTCGTGGAAGTTCAACATCAAAATTTTCATTTAGTTGGCGATAATGCGCATTATTCGTATTAATATGTTGGGAGTTTTGACGGTTGTGGAATCCGTAAGCATCATCAATTAAGTCGGTCAAAGGACGATGTGTTGGTGAATTATGTACCACTTCCACTCGTTGGGGTTCCGTTATGCAATCGGGTACTGACGATTCTTCCGGAACATAAGGTATATTTTTTCACCATGATATGTCCATATTGTATAGTCTTGACAGAATTCTCATTGTATTAAATGCAACTCAACGTATTCCAATGGCTTATATTTTTCGTTCATACAACGGCTGCACGGACAAGGAATCTTATCACTTTTAAGATTTTTGAAAGCATATTTAACAAATTCTTGAACGTTGTTTACATAATTAATTGAAATTCAATGAGTCTTTCCCATCCACTCTTTGTATAGTGGGAAATCCATGTAATAATCTTTAAATTTCAGTCCTATGGATATAGGGTAAAAAATATTATTACAACTGAAACGAAAATAATATTCTTGCAACTGAAGCAATAAAAAATATTATTAAAACTAAAACAAAACCAATATTCTTACAACTGAAACAAAAAAAATGTTATTACAACTGAAACAAAAGAAAATATTATTACAACTAAAACAAAAAAAAATGTTAAATGTTCTTTTCCAACAGATAAATTAGCCAAGGAAGAAAAGAGTCTGCATAATTCCTCAATTCTATCCCATCCCCGCCTGCAGCGTACACAAGTACATCTTCGCGACCATTGTATATTAATTCCACCATTATTTGAGCCTCACCCGTCTCTAAAGGTCGGTTGTTTACTCAAGTTCCAACAACCTTGGAGATGAGTGTGCACACCTCAATAACCCTCTTATTGCTCAGGAATTTAAAATAGTACTTTTTACCATAGTTACCGTGAGTTGTTGATGATGCAAGTCCCATGACAGATGGAGGCATGGGGATTGGGAATGTTGGATGAGGCAGCATTTGGAAAGGGAATGTTGGATTAGGCGATATTTGGGAGGGGAATGTGGATGAGGCGGAATTTAGGAGGAGAATGTTGGAGGCGACATTTGGAAAAGGGATACTTGAAGGGGGAGGAAAGGGAAAACCTTGAGCAGGAGGTTGAGGGTAAGGGTAACCTTGAGGAGGTGACATTGGGATCCAATAATTTTGGAAAATAGACACAAGTTGTCCAATTTGATTCGTCAACATTCCCATATTATTTTTTATATACTGAACATCCCTATCGGTCTTGAACTGTCGTTCCTCATTGGATGAGGAACGACTATTGATCGAAGACAACTTATCCATGAGAGGTGCGGTCTGTTGAAATTTTATTTTTGGCATATATGAGCCAACACTTCTCATCCTCCCCTTGTCCTTTCCAAAGGTCCGGGGCTCGAACTTGACTGACTGTTGGTGGCCTCTATTGATTTTAGCATCTCAATCAAGAGCGGTGGGAATTTATTATCTTTACCCCGTAGATCATGAATGAATAAGTTGGAACCATTTGGTTGTTTACTTGCATCTGGACCATCCTTTATCCTACTCTCCCATTCATTCTTCAAATCCTCATAGGATTTGGATCCCAACATGTGGATATCAATTTTTGTGCCCTATTTTTTTTTTGTTTTCTCCCTTTGGACCAACATTTTCTTTGTCGCAACATTCTCCAAAAACTTATTTCACTACTTCATCGAAATTTCAACATTGGGAGGCACTCTCTCTTTCAAAGATAAAATATCGGAGCTAGTTGCCTCCTTCGGGAAATATTTCTTCTGAAGGTTTCTCATGTATGTCCTCAATGATTCAGCAATCCGAGATGGAACCTTATTCATGGAATGATTGGGGAAATGAGAAATACTTGTAGAGTTAATCGTATATGTCGTCTTTGACGGCTTGATCAACCAGGTTCCAGTTTTCTGGTCTACTAACCCCCAAGTTCATTTTTCCCAAATCCAAACACCGGGCTTTAAAGTTTAGCACATCATTCTTATCACCCGTCGAGTTATTATCGAGAAGGGATAACCCAATGGGCTTCTTTTGGATTAAGATGGAGGCGTCGACAACCGACAGCCGACAGCGTTGGATAGGGGCGATGGACCAACGAGAGTATTGGATGAGGGCACCGGAGTAGTAGGACTTGGTGAGTAGGGAACCACTGGTGGAGTTGTGTATTACTCACCAATTGGTCTTGAGAATTTGGTATGTGCACGAGATGGTGAACCTCGTTCCGTTGTCCCCTCGACACTTTGTTCCCTTGGGTTGTTTCCTCCCAAAATTATCTACAAAAATGAAAAGTCATAAGTGACTAAAAAATTATAATAAGAAATTATAATTAATTAACCAAGCTTACGACTATATATATATATATATATATATATATATCTTTTCAAAGTAAGACTTTAGAATATGTTCAATATGCCTGATCTCCATCCATTCGGTATTATTTTTTAAGAACCTATGCTTTTTTACACACGTGGCCAACTAGGAGGAAGGGTATCTATGATTGATGTGTAGATATCCGTGACATGAACTCGGAATCCCATCGTTTTCAACTTGTTGGAAAGATTCAATTTAGCATCCATATGGCGCAAGACATCACAGTCTATGTCAATGCTCTCTGTATGCAGTTGTATCCATTACGGGTGGATTTTTTTTTACTTCTCCAACAGCGTAACCAAGGTCAGGACAAGGTCGGTATTATGCGTGTTAAATATATTTTTAATAACGTCATCCCAGTTTTCTGGTAGGTAAAATAGAATACGATCGAACAGGTAATCTTGTGGGAAATTAACTCCACAATATATAAGGTAGTTAAATTGTTCGATCTTTTTATTTCCATACCTATAAATAGGAGTACCCTCTATATGACGCTCATTAATAGAAGAGTTGCATTTGCGGTCCAATTGTAACCTCTCCAACTGTTGTTGCCAGTGATTATCACCATGCCTCACTTTTCCTAAGAAAAATATACACAGCTGTGACTATGAGTCCTACGGTCAAGGTATAAGGGTATATTAGTTTGATTAAGGTTTTGATAATAAAAAAAGGATTTTGAGTATATTAGTTTGATTAAGGTGCGAAACCTAAAATACTCAATTAATTTCAAACTCTATATAAACACCAAGCCCTAAATGACAATACTCTTAAATAATGCAATTTAGTATAATCCCTACGTAACCACATTCAGTCAATAATAATAATCCCTAAGTAACCACATTTACTTTAATCTCTAAGTAACCACATTCAGTCAATACTAATAATACTTAATTAATTTCAAACTCTAAATAAATTTCAAGTCCTAAATGATAATACCCTTAAATTTTGCAATTTACTTTAATCCCTAAGTAACCACATTCAGTTAATACTAATAATGACAATACCCTTAAATAATGCAGTTAGTTTTAAAATCTAAATAACAATTCCCAGTCAATGTTAACAATATCCAATAAATTTCAATCCCTAAATATAACATACCCAATCAAAATATAAAATTATAAAACACCCCCTTTTCTTGAAAAAAGGGGATGTTTTCAATCCCTAAATATAACATACCCAGTCAAAATAAATAACATACCCAATCCCTAAATAAATAACATACTCAATCCCTAAATAAATATTATACCCAATCCCTAAATAAATTTCCATCCCTAAATACAACATCCCCAATAAAAAAATGTAATAAATTTCAATCCCTTAATATAACATCCCTATTCTTGAAAAAAAAGTATACACCCATACACACACATATACACATATATTCACTCATATACGAACACATATATAGACGTACACACACATATACATATATACACACACATTCATAGAAATATACACACACATACATACACATATACACACATAAACACACACATACACAGATATACACACACATTCACAGAAATATACACACACACAGTGGCGGACCCAGGAATTTAGCGCGGTGTGGGCGAAACACATATGGAAAAAAAACGCAATGTATAATCAAAATTATCATATATAGACAGTCAAATTATCTTGCACAATTGCATTACAAAGATCAAATTACATAAGATTTCTACAATAAAACTCTTCGGGGCTTCATTTTTTGGAAACATTGAATGATATCTTCATTGTCAGCGTCGGACACTATTTCCCTCTCAATGTATTCTACCAAACAGTCATTCATCATCTCATCCCCCATTTGATTGCGCAACAAAGTTTTAATTATTTTCATCGTAAAAAATACTCTCTCTACTATCGCGGTTTCAACAAGTAGGAGTAGTGCAACTTCACAAGAAAATGAACCAATGGATATGTGCGATGCTTCTTTAATTGACGCACATTTACGACAAGCCCGCTAATCCCATTAACTCCAATAAATTGCTCATCGAATCGCACATCCACATTATAGTTATCAAGCTAATGCCCAATAATCACTAATTTTTGACAAGAAAAGTCGGATGGATAAAACTCAGCAAATCGAAGAAATTTTATCTTATCAAATGGGGAGAATGAATCGCTTGGATCAAGAGAAGACAGACATACTAAGAACTCTTTATTCACCTCATTAAAATGATTATTTAACTCTTGAAGTTGCAAATCTATCACCTCATAAAATACTTTAACACGATAATGATGAAGATTTGTGGCTTCTGATGGGTTGCGACGGGATCTCTGACACCCCGACTAATAAAATACTGGTGATCAATCCTATATCAAATTAAAACACGAGTCTCATATGGTTCATTCTCAACATCATTGTCGAAAACCAATTTAATTACTAAAAACCTATTAGGTTGGCGTCAAAATTTTATTTAACTAATATTTTTAACCAAACCATGCGAATAAATACATCCACACAGTTTATATACATGAAACTGAAATGAAATAAAATAACTGAACGTCGAATGTCGTACTAAAAAGCGGTAAAAGAATAAAGGAATACAGTTGGGCTATCAACCTGAATATTTACATAGTACCTCATACCTAGATTTCAAGGATAGAAGCGTCTACAATAAACCTGCACGCATCCACAACTGCCGCAGCAAACGTCTGACTCGAAGGAATCATCATCCAGGCGTCCCTGTGTCTGGACACCTATATATATATATATATATATATCAAGGGAGGGAAAATAGAGAAAATGGGTTAGAGCCCGAGTTTTGAAAATATTTTTGCAAGTGCTTAAAATCCATATTTTAAAATACGATATCTCTCATATTTAAACCGATATCGCCCTCTCATGAGATACACCTCACCCTTCTTCTAATAGTGCACACCTATCGCATACGTTTTAAACAACCTAGTTAAGCTACCCTGCCCAACTACTCTATTCAACCCATCTTTTAAGATCCTCATAAACTAGAATACTAAGGGCTAAACTTCTTTCCATTCCCAACATTGCTCTATGTTCGTGCATGGGGTGTCTCGCAAAGCGAAATCCAAACAAGGAATCCTCCCGATACACTACTACATGACAATGTTGATCGTTGAGATCCATTAGGCCCTCGTTACATAACGTATATTGTAAAACCACGTATATATATATATATATATATATATAGTTCTCATTAGAACCCATGATCCCTATTCATATAACTCCGGGTGTAATCTACCAGAAGGGGAATAACACCTTGTTTATTCTTTTCATTTTATACACGTTTACTTTATATGATATCTTATCTTCATATATAAACAATATGCTACACGCAACTAGTATAATTATACCTATCACAATCATAAGTATAATAACCATCCCATCGAGCTATAACTCGAGGATGCAGTCTCATAGTGCCTGTCCAAATCCGGGTTTACTCACTCAACCACGGTACCAAGCCAGACTCACTCGTGGTCATGGTAAAAATACACAACGGTGGAGGCGGTCATGTTCCCCCTACAAGTGGAGTACACACATCGCACTCGAATACGGGATGATATGACCTGGGGATATACTCTCCCTGCTCCTCAAGCCAGGGAATTCACCCACATCGCGCAATCTCCCTGGATCGCACTAGAAAAAATATATAATCTGGTTGTTCCAACCCTACGCTCGGGAAAGCCCATGGAATCATCCTTTAAGATACAAATATACCAATCACACACAGATATATATATGTATTTCCGTATTATCTCCTATATATACATACTGTAACCACATCGTATATATGATCTATATCACTTTTTAGGACTTATGTATACTTCCAAATACACAAACTCGTACTAATCAAATAAGTATACTATCGACTTATTTAAGTTATATAGGCATCGCATCACCTATAATAATAGTCGTCAATAGACGTATCGAAAAGTCGCTTAATCCTCGTCAGCCTCTACCCTCGAATCCATCCTAATCGCATCCTTGGATTTACTCAAATGTATTCAGCGCATATACATTCTAACCGCATTAATATCTCTACACACACGTCGAAGACCTCTCTCTTGAATGTTGCTTGACCCAAACATTCACTAGGTCCGTTCCCCAGATTGTACCCAAAATTAACCCGAGGTCCTCTATTTCATTATGAGGTTTACTCACCCTTAAAACCATCATCTAGGAGACCTAATATCATAGATAGACTCCCTCATAATCTTCCCCAATTGCAATTTAACTCCCCCAAACTCAAAGAAGGAAAACTGACAATTTCAACAAAGGCGAATCGATTCGTCCCAAATGCGAATAGATTCGGGCCAGCGAATCGATTCGGTTTCCATTCGAATCGATTTGAAAAGTGTACTATAAGAAGGTACTCAAAGGATAATCGATTCGGTCTCAATCCGAATCGATTTGGTCTCAATTCGAATCGATTCGTCCTGAGATAGCCTTATAGATCCCCTTATGCGAATCGATTCGGTGTAGACCCGAATCGATTCGCCCTGTTCGAGGGGCACTGTTTGGGCGATTTCTCAATATCTAGAATACCCAAATATTAACCCAACCTCCATTTTAATGGTTTCTAATCTCAACCAACAACTCTATAATCATCCTAATACTGATTTATAACTAACACCTCAATAAATTTGTGGTATTAACCCATTTCTCTTAGATTTAAACCACAAAACCCCAATTTATAATTTCTCCCACTTCTACCCATTTCTACACACCATTAACATGGGTTTAACACTATAAATCATTAAGAGTTTACAATACATCAATTTATAAACTCATACTCACATTTCCCAAATTTATTTTAAGGGTTCTAATCCAGAATTATATAGTTTACCAACTATAATATGAGATATACACACTAAATTAAATAAAGCAAGTACACACTTGCCTGGAGGATAAAATACGACGACCTCGAGTCGAGTCTCGCGGAGTTTGGCCAAAACCCCTTTTCTCCTTCCTCTTTCTCTTCTTTCTCTCTTTTCTTCCCTTTCTCTCTCTATCTCTCTCTCTCTCTCTCTCTCTCTCTCTCTTATGACTTATAAAGAGAGAAATAAGGGTTTATCCCTTATAAACCCCAAAATGACTCGTTTACTCAATTGCGAGTCCCTACTAGTCCAAAAATATCCGGAACCTAAAAACTATCCCTGAATACCCTATTCTGACTATGGCGGCCATTACGAAAACAACCGCGCGCTCGAAAACTTAACTAAAATTCACTAATTAAACCCAACACATCTCAATACGCGTTTTCTACAATGTAAAATAATTCTCGTCACTTTACCCAGTTGCGACATGCCATAAAAACATTTCGACTCATTTACTCAGTCCCCAAAGTAAATGTAACACGCGTCGATAAACATCTAATGCTTATTAATCCAGAATTTACTATTCACTAAAATTCCTCAAATTAACAAATTACTCCCACTTATGTAATTTAAATATCCATAAAAGTACGGGGTATTACATAGTGGATTAAACCCATTGATAAAACAATAGGACGAAACGATGCGTTAAGGTATCTTATAGTTTACTTAAGTGGTGAGGAAGTTGAGGCCAATTTTGAGTCTGTTTCAAATACTTACCAGGGTTAGGATACCATAAATCCTTTTGAACACTCTCGCCATGAAAACTCCACCCTTCGAGGGCAACCCCAAGGTGTATCTATCCTAAATGAGAGCGATGATGCACAAACTAAAAACGATCAATTTTGTTGTAGGGTCGACGATTTATAACTTACACAACAATCCCTCCCACATGGAAGCCACTCAAAAGGTTTCCATTGTGGAGGAAGTTATGTGCATCATATGTGACCACATTGGCCATCAAACAAAGCAGTGTCCCACACTTCCAAGTATTGCAAGAGCAAGCAAATGTTATAAGGTCATATAAAAATCAATATCCAAATAGCTCCTAAGATCCTAATAATCTTCCATATTTTCCAAGTTGGAGGACTACACACACTTTCTTGAGGTGGAAAGACCAAAATCCACCACCTTAAGGCTTTTAAGGCCCATTTTCACCTCCACAAATGCAATATCAACAACCACCTACTCAATACCATCAACCTCCACCTCATACATATTACAACTGCAACATCCTTCAACAGGACATCCTCCCACTTCGTATTTGCCTCCTTAAAAAAGGATAAACTAGGAGCAATACTCCATCGTACATAAGGTTACCCAACTTGAGCAATCCATTTCTCAAATGGAGCTCACAATTCAAGAAATGCAAACATCTCTTGCTTAATTTGTTAAAAATTATCAAGGGGTTGCAAGACCACTTTTACCAACACAACCTCAACTTAATCCAAATGTTCAAATGGGCATAGAAAGTTCAATCCGAGTACATCACATACCGAGCATGAGAATGGTATCACCACACTTAAGAGTGGTAAAGAGGTGGTTAACAACGTTGTGATGCCGTCATCGGAACAACTCATTCCTACTCCTCCCAAGGAAAAGTCTTTGCTCCAAGGGATGTATAATGGCACATTCCTGTTACTATAGATGATGACATCCCTAAAGAGGGAGATGAGCCTATAGTTTTGAAGGACCCAATTTGTCCCATTCCATCCCCATTTCCAAAAAATCTAAAAGAAAAAGCTACTAACGCCTCCGAGGAGGGTTTTCTTGAACTATTAAACAAGTGAATACAAATAATTACCTCTTTAAGGCAATTGATCATGTGTCGAAGTATGCTAAGTTCATGAAGGACTTGTGCATGATAAAACAGAGATAAAATGTACACAAAAAGGCGTACATGGCCATGCAAGCAAGCACAATCATTACCAATGATATCACTAAAAAGTTTAAGGACACGGGTTGCCCCACCATTTCTTGCATAATTGGAGATTCTAAAATATATCGTGCCCTCCTTGATTTAGGATCAAGTGTGAACTTGCTTCCTTATTTTGTGTATCTCTAGTTAAATCTTGACGAGATTGAAGTGACTCCCCTTACTTTATAATTGGTCGACTTTTTGACTAGGGTACCACGAGGAGTTATAGAGGACGTGATTGTCCAAGTTGAATCTTTCTACTTCCTAATAGATTTCATTATTTTGGACACTCGACCCGTACCAAAAGGTAGTGCTCAAATTTTAACAATTGTAGGTCGATCGTTCCTTGCTACTATTAATGCAAACATTAATTATAGAAATGGGGTGATGAAATTATCTTTTGATAATGTGAGGGTCAAGGTTAACATGTTCAACCTCCTTAAGCAACCCCAAAGTTTCAACGTAGTGAGGAAGCGGTTGAAACGACAACTTGCATTGACACACTTCTCCAAGAATATTTCGAACTCTCTTAAAGATCTTTTAAAGGCGTGTATTTCAAAGTCCTTGGATAGCGATTTGCCAATCAATGATGAAGTATGCCCTTGATGCAAATTATTATTCTCTGAATGAGGAGTTATTGGACATGTGTAATTCACTTGATTACTTTGAGGTGGTGGATGAAGATGTTGATGATAGTAATAATGATGGGGATTGTGAAAGAGATCTCACAAATGACGAAAGTGAAGGTGTTATCAAAGACTTGATGTGGATATCCCACATTGAGAAATTACCCCCACGTGACTATTTTCCCTTCCCATTAAATGTTTCAATGCCCAAGCTTGAGATCAAAACCTTACCAAAAGAGATTATGTATGTTTTCCTTGGTGGTGAGAACACTTTCCTGTGATTATAGCGATGAACCTTGATAATTATCAATAGGAGGCCTTGCTAAAGGTGTCGAGGAAACATAAAAATGCTATATTGCGGTGCATATCCGTATTGAAAGGGATTAATCCCTCAATTTGCACTTAGAGCATTTACTTAGAAGTGGACTCCAAGCCCACCCATCAAATCTGAAGACGGTTAAATCCAAATATGGGCAAGGTGGTAATGGTAGAGGTGATAAAACTATCGGATGTGGGGATAATCTACCCCAGTTTTTTTTTATAGTGAATGGGTGAGCCCGACACAAGTTATGCCAAAAAATTCGGATTTCACATTTATTGAGAATCTGAATGGTGACCTTGTTACCTATCGCATTCCAACCGGCTATCGCATTTGCATCGACTATCAAAATCTTAATGCGTTCATGAGGAAATACCACTTTCCTTGACCAAATTTTTGAAAGGGTAGTCGTCATAAGTATTATTATTTTCTTGATGGTTATTCGGGGTACAACCAAATTGAAATAACCCCCAAAGATCAATAAAAGACCATGTTCACTTATTTATATTGAACTTTTGCCTTCCGTAGAATGTCTTTTGGGATCTGTAATGCACCAGTAACTTTTCAACGGTGCATGTTTAGCATATTTGGTGACATGGTCGAAGACATTATTGAGGTTTTCATGGACAACGTTAGTGTCTTCGGTAATTCTTATAAAGGATGCCTAGCCAACATTGAAAAGGTTATATATAGGTGCATTGAGAAAAACCTCATTCTCAATGGGAGAAGTGTCACTTTATGGTGACACAAGGGATCGTCCTGGGCCATACTATCTCCAATGATCGTATTTAACTTAACAAGGATACGATTGATGTTCTTGACAATCTTACCACTCCTAAAAAACTCAAAGATGTGAGGTATTTTCTTGGTCACGCCGATTATTACTGAGGTTTCATTCAGGACTTGAGCCAGATCGCGCTCCCAATATACCGCCTTCTTATAAAAGACGCCCAATTTTTATGGAGTGAGGCGTGCCAATAATCGTTTGGTAAGTTAAAACGTATATTAACCACGACCCCCATTATACAATCGCTCGACTGGACCCTTCCATTCGATCTCATGTGTGATGCAAATGTCTATGCCGTAGGGGTAGTGCTTTGTCAATGGCTGGACAAGAAACCTCACATGATATCCTAAGTTAATCTCACGCTTGATAGCGTGCAAATGAACTACTCCACAATGGAGAAAGAATCACTAGCCATAGTATTCGCGTTGGATAAATTCTAGGCATACTTGGTAGGATCTCACATAGTCTACTTCACCGACCATGCCACTCTTAAGTACCTCATTTCCAAAAAGGATGATAAGAGTAAGTTCATGCGTTGGGTGTTTCTCCTTCAGGAGTTCCACCTCTCAATTAAAGATAAAAGGGGATGGAAAATGTAGTCACGGATCATATATCCCAACTTACATTTGATCCTAACCCTATCCGATACTATTTCCAAGAAGATTAACTCGTGGTCATTTCAACTTTGACATGGTTTGCCGATGTTACGAACTTACTGGTTATTGGGGCCTATCTATTGTATTTCTCGATCCAAGATAAGGAAAGGTTTTTGAGTTTATCCTGGTCATTCTTCTTTGATGACCCATACATGTTTAAACATTATCTAGACCAAATCATTCGCAAATATATCTCGAACGATGAGATCCCTAGTATCTTATCTTTTAGCCACAACGAAGCGTGTGGAGGACACTTTTCTTCTCAAAAGACCGCTTTTAAAGTTTGATATTACCCTATAATTTTCAAAGATGAACAAGCTTTCTACAAGACTTGTGCCCATTGTCAATTACTTGGGAAGGTCATTAAAAGGAACATGATGCCTCAGATTGAAGCGAGAAAAGATAATTGAAAGTGCTCATATTGCATACCTCAATGAATCATAAGTGAAAAAGGAAATGATAATAAGAAAAATGCAGTAGAAACATTATAACCCAAAATTCCACAAAAGAAGCAGGATTCAGAATTTACCTATTACTTTTATAAGAAATCTGAGCATGTGAATAAGGATTGTTCTATGTACGTCACATGGAGTGTAAAGAAAAGTACACTTCTTATTTTGGTTTGTTCTGAAGTTAATTTGGCTTTTGTACCCAGTCATATGGGTAGATTCTGGTGCTACTATTCATATAAGTGTGTCTATGCAGGGTTGCCTATGGAGCCGATTGCCAAGTGATGCTGAAAGATTCATCTATATGGGTGATGGTAAAATAATTCCAGTTGAAGCAGTTGGGACCTTTAGATTATCTTTTTAGACTGGTAATTTTTTTTAATTAAGAGAGACTTATGTAGTATCGTCTTTCAGATGGAATTGGTTTATATTTATGTATTGGACAAATATGATTTTTCTTGTTCATTTAGAAATAATAAATCACTCTTTTTCTTAATTCTACTCTTATTGCGTCTGGTTCTTTAATTGATAAATTATATATGTTAAATATCAATGCTTCATTTAATGAAACCTTACAAACAACTACAAGAGGTACAAAATGCAAATTGACTAATGAGAATTCCATCGCCTTATGGCACAAACCTTTGGGTCATATCTCCCAAAGGAGAATTAAAAGACTTATATCATACGGAATACTTTTGATGTTTGTATTGGGTGTATAAAGGGGAAACAAAAAAACATCAAGAAATTAAGTGCCAGAAGGAGTTATGACGTCTTAGAATTGCTACATACTGATATTTGTGGTCCATTCCCTTCATCTTCTTAGAATGGTCGACAATATTTTATCACTTTTATAGAAGAATATTCTCGTTATGGGTACTTATATTTAATTCATGAGAATTCACAATCCTTGGACGTTTTTAAGGCCTTCAAAGCTGAAGTTGAAAATCAACTAGGTAAGAAGACTAAAGTTGTCAAATCTAACCGTGATGGTTAATACTGTGGCAGATACAATGGATCTGGTGAACAAAGTCTTGGATATTTTGCTAATATTCTAGAAGAATCCAATATTGTCCCACAATACTTAATGCTAGGGCATCCTTGCATGAATGATGATGCTGAGAGACGAAACATAATGCTTAAGGACATGGGGAGAAATACTTAAGACTACAGCATAAATTCTAAACAGAGTACCTAGTAAAGCTCTATCTAAAACCCTTTATGAACAATATATAGACCAAAAGTCTATCATTAAGAATTTATCTATTTGGGGATGTCCAGCTGAGGCAAGGCCTTATAGGCCAAATAAAAGGAAGCTGAACTCAAGAACTATTAGCTGTTATTTTGTTAGGTACGCTAAAAGGTCAATGGATTTTAAGTTCTATGATCCCTCAACTAAGTCCTTTTTCGAGACGGTAAATGCGATATTTCTTGAGGATGTTGAGTTTGAGGGGGAAGATACGGTTAACAATGAGAATTTTGTATTTGAAGATGAAGAAATTTATCTTCCAAACATTGTTATAGAAAATTATCAGCCTGCTGACAGTGTTCAAGAAGACAAAAATGAGGACACCCTACTCAAAATCAAAGAGTTTCTCCAGAAGACCAAACTCAATAACCTCATGAGGAAGTGACACTAAGGCGATCCACTAGAAAAAGAAGATGTGCAATTTCAAGTGATTAGATTGTGTTTTTTTCGGAGCATGAGTTTGACATAGGGTCAACGGAAGATGATCCAATCAACTTCCAACAACTCAAATAAAGTTCCAACTATCAAAAGTGGATTGATACCATGAATGATGAGATGAAATCCATGAGAGATAATGACGTTTGGGATCTTATCAAGTTGCTTGGAGGTGTGAACCCTATTGGTTGTAAATGGATATTTAAAACCAAACAGGATTCTAAGGGCAATATTATGATGTATAAGGCGCGTCTAGTCGCAAAGGGTTTCACTCAGAAAAAGTCATTGACTATAAAGAGACTTTATCTCCAGTTTCGTCGAAAGACTCCTTCGGGATAATAATGGAACTTGTAGATCATTTTGATTTAGACCTACATCAGATGGACATTAAGACGACTTTCCTCAATGGTAACATTGAGGAAACTATATATATAGTGCAACCAGAAAACTTTATCTCGCGTGATCTAAAGTCTATGGTTTGAAAAATCAAGAAATCTATATATTATCTCAAATAAGCCTCCCATTAATGGCATCACAAGTTTCATCACGTCATTATCTCATATGGTTTTGAGATTAATTCAATTTATGACTGTGTATATCATAAGTTCAGTGGGAGTAAGTTTATCTTCCTTATGATCTATGTCAATAACGTACAACTGGCTAGCAGCGATTTAGTCTTATTGCACAAAACCAAGAGATTTTTAACTAAGCATTTTAAAATAAAAGATCTTGGGGGTGACTCTTTTGTATTAGGAATTAAGATACACCGAGATCGCTCTTGGGGTGTCCTTGGGTTATAAAAAAAGAGCTATATCAATAAGGTAGTTGCTATATTTTTCATGATAGATTATACACAAGGGGATACTCTCGATGTTTAAGGAGACAAGTTCAGACTCTATAAATGCGCCAAGAATGAGACTGAAATTGAATAAATAAAAAAGGTTCGTTATAATTCAGATGTAGGGAGTTTTATATATACTCAAGTACGTACGCGTCCAGATTTAGCACACATAGTGGGTATGTTGGGCGGATATTGAGTAACCCTGGGATGGATCATTGGAAAATAGCCAAATGGGTTGTGAAGTATTTACAAAACACAAAAGATTACATGCTCATTTATTGGAAGTCAGATAATTTGGAGCTCAATGAGTACTCTAACGTCGATCTTGCGGGTTACCAAGAACTAAGAGATCCACTTCTGGCTATGCCTACATATTGTTTGGAGGTTCTCTTTCCTGGAGTAGTGCTGAGAAATCACTCATTGCACCTTACACCATGTCATCAAAGTTAATAGCTTGTTATAAGGCAACAAATCATACGATATGACTGCAAAATTTTATCACTGGGCTAGGGCTTGTGGATGGTATTGAAAGATCGCTAAATATATATTGCGATAATAATTTAGCAGTTCTATATTCGAATAACAACAGAAGCTCGTCAAAGTCGAAGCACATATACATTAAGTTTCTTATTATTAAGGAAAGAGTTCTGAGTAAGATATTGTCTATTGAACATATTGGAATAAAGTCATGCTCGCGAACCCCCTTACTAAAGGCTTACCGCCCAAGGTTTTTCATGAGCACACTGCTCATATGATTTTTTTTTTATGATATGCAGTTTTAGAGGGAGTTTGTCCTTATTATAATGTTTTTTTCTTTGACACTATTGAGATACTTTATGTATGTTTTAGTTTTCTACAGAATAAAGTTGATGATATTTTCATTTTATTATTACTCTGAATGTGTTGTCTTTTGATTGTGGTATAACATAGGGTTTAAAAGACCGAGGTTTGGTCTCACTACGGAATAAAGTAAGGACTAATTGGAAATAGGCATGTCTGAGATCACATTACATGTAATTTCCAGCCACACATCCATACTTGATCTATGTCATTGAATATATTTAATATGGTGATCATTGATGGATCGAGTTACGAAATAAATGTAACAAATGTTGCTTTAGTCTCATACTGGTATAAGAGATGTACCAAGTTAATTCGAGAGCTGTTTTAAGAATAAATATCAAATATGGTGCGCACCTAAGGTTATCGAATATAATTGCATTTGGAATTAATATGTAGCCCGAGTGTGACACTACACCAAATCTACTGAATTGTCACGGTCATTGACCTTGACAAGTTGGACTTGTCAAGGTCAATGACCGTGATAATTCTGGGGGCGACAACTTTTGTTGTTACCGACTTGTCACGGTCATCGATCGTGATAAGTTCGTTAGACTTATCACGGTCCCTGACCTTGATAAGTTTTGTCATGATTAAGGACCGTGACAATGTTAAAAAAATTGTGACAGTCAATGACCATGACAATTCTGGGCAGAATTGAAAAAAAATCTATTGGGCAGTTTGGCCACTGCCACTACCAGCAGTATATTTGTACCTGTTATAGTAACGTTATACCTGTTCAAGCATCATATATCCAAATACAATTGAGATAATGCAAATATACATTCAAAATAGAGACAATATACATCACGATATAAACCAAATATAATTCAAATGTACCAACTTAAAAATAATTCAATCCAAATAATGTCACTACATGTCTTGGGTAAGGTTAAATCTGAGGAGGTGAGTAGGCCACACGATATACGAATTGACACACCCACTAATATACATCGTGCCGCATTGTTCGCGCAATCACAATGGGGAGTTCTCCTTCCCAGGTATCGCATGCATGACGAGCACCTTGGATTCGATGTCTTGAAGCTCACGTCCATGAACTAGTCCACCCTGGACTATATTCGGGTCCCTTGACCCCCGCCCTATCCGCTGGCCATCAAATATGTCCAGTATAAACAATCTCGGACAACGAAGTGTCGACATCGGTCGGTCGAAGGGAGCCAAATAGGGAACTGGATCGTCAAAGTCTGCACGTGTCGACGATGAAGCAACGAGGTCCACATCCTCGTCGTCCTGTACCTCCTCCTCCCTCAACTCCTCTTTCCCTTTGCCCTTGCGCTTTCCTTCCAACGAATGCTTCATGAATGAGAACATATCTTGGACCATCACCTCCAAACGGGACAGCTTTACGTCATGCGAGTCCACCGTTCGAGCCAACCTGGTGTCGCTCGTCTCCAATCCGATGATCTTAGATTTGGCCATCCGCGATCTCACCCCCTTGTCCTCCCCTTGCGATCAGAGCCAAGCACTTGGCTGAGTGCGTCTGTGGACAAAAATGCCTTGTCGGCATCCGACTTTGACTCATGCACTTCCTTAAGCTTTGGCTGAAACGATAAAAAGCACATAATTAGTAAAATAAGTAAATTAAAAAATTACAACGTAATTAACCAAAAGTAAACTGTCGAATTACTTATAATCGTGGTTGCGACACTCGGGTGACACCTCCTTGTCCTTACCCTTCTTCGTACAAAGAGCCACATAAGTATCGAACCTATGTGGCCTACCCCCAGGGCCACTCCCTGTCCCCTGAAATAAAATAAAGTAAAATTAGTATCGGTCCCACAAATTAAAATAATGCAGAATAATATATTTTTGTAGTTATAAAAAATTAAATCTTACTATCATCCTATGCTCCACCTCGGCGTAAGACGTCCGGCCGGAGTAGTTCACGTCTGTCTTTTTAGCTCGATTTTCCCTCCCCAATTGGCGATATGCCAATTGTCGCTCCCCGATCTCATTGTCAACGAACTGTTGCCATTTTGCCAATGAGATCGGCTCCTCCGGCGGAACGGATTCATGCATTCGGATAACGGACTCTCGTGTCTTCCCAAAGTACCGGGCCGCATATTTTTCTTTCACGTCTTGTGTTGCTCCCTCAACTTCTCCAAGACGGAATCACGTAGCTTTGGATCCATGCTGAATTGTTTCTGTCCAACAAATACAATGTTAGTTGCGAATAAATATAAACATAAATATAAAATGAAATTAAAATCGAAATTGAAATTGAAATATTCATATAAATATAAATACATTACCTGTACTGCCACCCAAACAGCTAACTTGAGCTCATATGGCACCTCCTTCCAACTAATGTACCCCGGGCCGATGATCGTCTTTACCAGCTTGAGGGATCTCTCTAATAGCCCTGACTTATTCTCGATGGTCATCCCCAATTTGCCATATTTGGGGAGCCTAGGGGCCGAGGAGCCCTCGTTGCCTTCGATACCACCGAGCCCAGACGACATCATCATAACCATCATCATCATCCTCGCCTTAATACCTGAAGGAGAAATTTACTGGAAAAAAATGTTATTAGTACAAATCAAAATGAATTAGAAGAAGACATGCAAATATATACAATTACTACAAATAGAAATGAATCGTTACTGTTAAACACCTCAATTCTGAATTCCAAAATAATAGCATCTAGCTCATAATATGTTTGCATGTCTTAAAGCAAGAAGTGCGAATCAATTAAAAGCATTAAAAATGGATGTTTCGGTACAAATTGGAATATTTATTACATATTGAAAAATTATTTAAAATTCGGGTTATCATAAAAAATGGATTGGTATTCGGTAGGAGAAACCAAGTCATCCACACTACTATTTAGACGCTTTGGCGCGTGTTGGACAATTGACCACGTCTCGTTGTTGATGTACTCCGAGTAAAACACTTGGTTAACCTTTTGAAATTCATAAACAAACGGCTCATCGCTCACGTGGTCGTTGCTCTTCAACTTGGACAAGTCAACCATGATCAAATTGGTGACATGATCAACTTTACAAGCATTTTTATCCTCAACTCTTACCCAGTCACATTAAATACAACCTCTTTGAAGCTTATATAATCCAATTCAAATATATTTCGGATTACACCATAGTAAGTCATTTCAATTTCAACGAGGTTTTTATCTTTTGCGCTTGCTCGAAAGAAAATAAGAACCTTGTATGAAATGCCCGAGTTCTATACATTTGTACTTTCCTCGTACACTTTAGCGTAAAAAATGTTACCGTTCAATCGATACTTTTTGTATTCTTGTGCCACGAACCAGGGTCCAGTAGCTAGACGAGTAAGCCTTGATGTCGCATCACCCGTCTTTAAGAGCTGAAAATATAGATAAATCAATTATATTAGTTGTAAAATTTGAGTGTAATGTAACGTTATATAACGACCATTTTCATTATAATTACCTCTTGTATCAACCACAGCCTAAATTCGCGGTCTGATTGTACTATTATTTTTTGTCTTTTATTGTTCTCACAGGCTTCATATTTTATGCATATTACTAAATTAATCATGTATAAAATAATCTAAAATAATATTAAACATTATAATAATCGAAACTTACTTTTTCCATTCTTCTACATCTTCATGTGTGTTAAATAGATAACGAGCTACTTGTTCATGTTGCAAACTCGTTAATTTTACTCGTTTTCCCATCACATGACCACCATCATCGACGAACTCATCAGTGTCGTCAACGCTGGTCGAGTCAGGCATATATTCCCGAGTATATATTAATGACTCCACGGTGATGTATTTCTCTGCAATTGAACCTGCAATGTATCCCGTATTCTTGACATAATCTTTAAAAACTTTCATCAATCTTTCAAACGGATACATCCACCGATATCTAACTGGACCACAAAGAAGTGTCTCGTCGCATAGGTGTACCAACAAGTAAACACTTATGTCAAAGAATGCTGGGGGAAAGTACTTTTCTAACACACAAATCGGTTCGGTCAACACCAATTTTACTACCACTATGTGTTCTCGATTGACTACCTTCTCACACAACAGTGAGAAGGTAATACTAATTTGCATAATAAACCTCCGCAAATACTTGTGCTTGGAGAAGCAGTGCTTAAACAATAAAGGAACCAATTGCATGATCACATGCCAATCGCGGGACTTACACTTAAGTAAATCACGAGTAGCATAATTCACAATCCTTTTCAAGTTGGACACAAAATTATATGGGTCCTTCAAATTATATATTGTGTCTAAAAGCACCTTCCTTTCCCCACTCGTCAAAGTAAACGCACCAGGGGTAATTATTGTCCTTCCCCTACTATCTTATTTCAACCATAGTTGTGGCTTAAGTTTCAACGATTTAAGGTATTTTCGTGCATTTTCTTCATCCTTCGAATGATTCCCCCAAGGCAAGTGCCCACAATATGTTCAACGAAGTTCTTCTCTACATGCATCACATCCAATACATAGCGTACCGGGTTATTCTTCCAATAATACAAGTCAAATAAAATTGACCTCCTAGACCACGCCTTTCTTGTCTCAGTTTCATTCCTAGTTGGGGTCTTCTTATGCTTGACATTCTTAAATTTTGGAATCTTACCTGGCATATTAGGGCCACATTCAGAGGATTTACTTTCAATTTCTGAACTCAAAAGTTGTCTCGACGGTAGCCTATGTTCAACCCCGCCCAATAAAAAATTGGAACATTTCTCAAATCTGAAACTATGACCCGGGGGTAAAACCCTCCTGTGGCAATGGTATACATTTTTTAGCTAAAGGGTAGACGAAGAGATTCAGTCTCATGTTTCATTTAATTATGTCTTATTTATATTCAATTTTTAAATTTCAAATTCAAATTCAATTTATAATAAAAATTTCTATTTCCTCCATCTCCTCTAAAGGGTGAGTGGTCCTATCCCATTCAAGACCACATTTTTCTGTAATATAATTAACAGCTCATGCACATTGTTACGATTTGAAAAAAAATTGGCAGCATATCCCCGTAGTTCTCAAAGTACACGGCGTAGATTGGCAAGTGTGAGTATTATTTCAATTGCTCAATTGAAATAACAGTCACACTTGTCAATCTAGTATGTACCCAAAGAACATTAGGATACGACTGCAGAACTTTCTCTAAAAGTAACAACTTTAAGCCACTAAGAATATTATACAGAAATTATGCAGTCCCAAACTATCCAAACGGGACAATTCGAGAGATCTCATTACAGGGTTAATGACTCTCGAACGGGTCTAAGGGTTACTTAATGCGTACGCATAAGAACTAGAAGGCTAGTATCTATGTGCACTATATATAATTTCAAGTATTTTCATTTAATTATCACACTATATATATATATATATATATACACAAAGTAGTTTTCAAAAAAAGTTGAAAAAAAGGAAAATACAGAACTTCCCTATCATGGAATCCATATAGATATACTTACTATATATAAAAAAATATGCCGATACTGTCACAAGCTCGATATACACACCCAGACCTAGGGTTAACACCATACCACTCCATCTTACCTAAGGAATGCACCACTCGCACCTAAGTTGGAAAGTCCCACCAACATACTAGCCAACCTACTTGGCCTCTACCACTGGTTCCAAGACACGTCATTCTAGTCTTATCCGAACCAAGCTACTTCCATCAATGTCCCAAATAGGCGTCTCGTCCTTACCGGTTATCTTCAATCAACAAGATCAGAACGTGTAGTTCCCTTAACCTCTTCCGCAAAGAGAACATTCTACCAGTCTCCCCGATCCTTCCCCGGGTGGATGTCCACCGTTAGGGTCTCACGAACACTAGTTCTCTTAAAGAGCTAGCAACACTTACTTACGAGCCTATCATTTCCACTGAAAGTCCCTCTTTATGGGCAAAACATTCTGCCCCACCATAAAGAGGCGACTACCATTCCTGCCACTCTAATGGGTGAAAGGTTTTCCTCCAGTCCTCACACCTGGGCACTTCTATACCCATCTCTAGGCTAAAACTCTCGGGCCTTACGTTCTCACCGAACGAGGTTACACTTCCTATATCCAACCGAACTTCAACATGTGGTTCTTGTCAAGGACCTCTCAACTTCGAATTGACATTGCTTGGAATCCCAAGCATAGTACCACTCTTTACCGACAACGGTACTTGGGAAAACTATTTCCACCGTACTTAATAGTCACGACAGCAATATAAAATAATGCTACAAAGGGAGAGACCTCCAAAGCAGCCCTCATCCCCGACTACAGCCTACAGTTCTTAGTAATTTCGCCTCATGACGCCTTCATCGCATCCTACCTCGAAGCCCTATATCCGACGACTTAAAAGTCTCACCTGAATGTGCAAAAGATCTTGGGGGTTCTCATACCATAGCAGGAGAACGGAATCTCACAAGAGAATTCAACGATCTTAATCTTAGGGCTCTACATCAAATAGAGAGAAACGCAGAAGACGTAAAACATCCGTACAGATTCCTAAGGACTCTAGAACCTGATGCTCTGATACCTTCTGTGACAACCCGCCTACTAAAATAATAGCTGGCCAGCCCAATACTCTAATAATCACAGGAATCATAGATGGTCCATTCTCAGCATCACTATCGATTAAAATAATAGTATGAGATAACCACCAATCATTTTAGAAAACAGATTGTCAAATTTAAAATTTTGAAAGTAAAAGAAAAACACTTAGACAATCCCATTTCCAAAAACGGTGGATATCGAAATTCAATGAATGAAGAGTGACAATATAATAAATATCACCGAATAAGCTGTCGGTGAATAGACCAATACAAATAGTACATCTAGTATTACACATAAATATTACAATATAATAAATGAATGCAATACCTTGGGCAACACGCCCGAATAAATAAACTGAACATAACTAGAGTACAATAGAAAGAAGCGTCTAATACAATTAACCTACAACATCCGCAATATGTTGTAGCTCCATGACAACTGTAATGGAAATGTAAATATGGGTGTCCATACGGTAGAGCACCTGTACGACAAGGAGTATATGCAGAAACAAAGAAATATAGATACGGGTCAGGACCCGGTTTGATATGATTACCATGTGACTAAAATGCATGACAGTTAAGTGCGCAATTCTCTCGCAGATAACAGTAATATTTCTCACCTCTCAATCTAGCAACAACCGAGCGCAATATCATGAGATGATCTAGTTAACCCATGTACCAAGGGCTAACTTCTCCCCAGTCTCAACACTATGCCATATTCGTGCGTGGGGTGTCTCGCAAAGAGAAATCCAAACAAGGAACTCCCCCGATACACTACTACTTAGGCAAGGTTGATCGTCGAGATCCATTAGATCCTTAGCATGAAATAATCAATAAATATATATGTGTGTGCATCAGTGTGGGAGGTCACATCTACAGCTACTCAAGGAATATAAACCCATCCATCATCTAATGACACAATTCCTAATTTCTTTCTTTAGGAATATTCATAAGTGGTACGACATTTTATTAAATGTTTACCAAGTCAATCTTATTTACCAATTTTATTTCCTTTCTTCCATCCAGGAAGAATACATAATTTAAATCAAGTTTTATTATCATCAAAAGTGTTTTATCCTTTTTCATAAAATCCCACTTCCCTTCTTCCATCCAAAAAGTGTAATCAAAAGTCATTTTTATTAGCATAAAAATACTTTTGTTTACCATATACTTTCATTTCCCTTCTTCCATCCGGGAAATGTTATCCGAAGCCAAACCATATCCCATTTCCCTTCTTCCATCCGGGAAATGCAATTAAAGCCAATTCATTATCATGAATTGCTTTAATAAATCTAAGACCGTCCCTCCGGGTTTCCCCACTGGAAGCGCCCCTAAATGGCTATCATCTTCCAGGGCCTATCTACAGTGGCGGATCCAGGAATTTCATATTGGGGCGGCCAAATCATTAAGTAAACAAAATATAAATATGAATAAGTAAAGCAAATGAATAAATAATCCCAAAAATTCACTACGTAAATCTTTATTAATATAGACACCATTGACACGGATAATTATTAAAAAAATGACCCTAACTACATAGGAATTTTTGGCATCGCAAATTGTGATCAACGTTCCTTCATTTCATAAAAGTCATCTATAATGTCATCAACTTCAAAATCTCGAGCAATTTCTATCTCGATATATGTAATCAAATCATTTGCAAGAAAGTCATCCTCCATCTTGTTCCGGATATAAATAATAACATTTTAATTACTTTAAGCAAATTCGCAAGCCTATTATCTTAAATTAAAATGAAAGAAAGAACATAAATTACATAAATGATACATTACAGTGACAAAAATGAAATTACATTAACATAAATTAACAAGCCTCTTATGTTAATCTTAAATAATAGTTACGTAAATTACATAAATGATAAATTACAATTAAAGGAATTAACAAGCCTATTATCTTAATCTTAAATTACATTTACATAAATTAAAGAAATGATAAATTACAATTATCTTAATTTTAAATTAATTATTCATAATGACATAATTAACAGTTTTACCAAATGATACTTAATAATACTATATTCAAAATATTTAATGAAATCCTCCTCGTTTTGCAAATCTTAAAAAATAAATAGCATTTATAAAACAAACTGAAAAAAAGAATCAATGAAAAAATTATAAAAAAAAAGAGTTAAAAAAATACCTCGTAAAAAAGCCTTCGACTGGATCCAAGGGGGTAAAAAATTCCGATTCTGATGATGGTCGAGTGAGTGAGTCTACGGTCTATTTCTTGAGATTAAATGGAGCAGTTGTGATGTATTTTTTATTTGGGAGTTGGATCATCTCTCATTATGTCAGTTATTTTCTATTCGATTTCTTGGATAGCTAAAGTTAAGAAGTGAGTGCAGCCGTTTTTTATATTTTGTTCTGTTATAACCCAATTCTAGAAAATGTCATTTTTATCCTTTGTTGGGTTGTGTTATGGTGGGTTTAAACTAACACGTGTATGTATTTTGTTTTAAAGTAAAGTTAACTTGAGGGGGCCATTTCATATAAATAAGTTATAATATATATAAAACCGTTGCTGCTGTACAAAATTTCATAACAATTGCAGGGGCCCAGGCCCCCCTGCCCCCCCCCCCCCCATCCGCCACTGCCTATCTATACAAGACAACCTGGGAACCTACCAACGTCGGGAAGCGGCCATATTGCCTGCGGGAAAGTCAAAACCACTCCCGGAATCCCCTAACTAGCGCAGTAATATAAATGCCCATATGGCCTAGGGACTATATCCACCCTGCTCAATAGCTAGGGGGCTTCACCACAACGCACGCAACTTCCCTTATGATAGCGATTTAGGGAGGTGTGTATCCATAAATTAACATTTATGAAAAACTTTACTTTTCCTTTTGAAAACTTCCAATTTTACTTTTCCAAAAATCATTCATTTAGCCATTAAGCACCAAGTTTTAGAATGTACATTTCATTCTTATTAAGTCATATTTTATTAATAACCTAAGACCCAAAGTGCCACTAACCTCAAAATAGCCTCCAAGAGTTCATATAATTTTCATAAACCCTCAAAGTGAGTCTCCATAAAGGAGTGTCTCCGAAAAGCTCAACATTAATATTTTAACTTCCAATTTTACTTTAGGTTAACCTCCTATATCATTCGGACATTAACCTATACAAACTAGCCCTCGGGTAAACCCAAATATCCACTCTTAGCTTAGGACATTAGTCTACCCAATACAACCCTCTAGGACTCCCCATTACTTCCCAAAGGAAGGTTCCTAAACCTCGAACCTAAAAGAAAATGGCTAAAACAAAACTAGAAAAATCTCACATTCTGGCCGTCGATCGATCGAAGGCCTCGATCGATCGATCCCCCAGGCTCGATCGATCGATCTTGGCGGACAACTTCTTCTCCGAGAAGCTGTTTCGGCCATTGACGAAACCTCAAAGCTTTTATTCGCTATTTCACCCAACCACAACAACAAATACTACTATAAAATCATTTCTACACATCAAATAATCAAATATTTCTCTTCAAATCAAATTAAACACCAAAATTAATCAAAAACCCATTTATGGTTTAAACCTCCAAAATTAACTATACATGAAAATTTATCACATTAAATCAATATCTAGCAAGTAAGAAACTTGCCTCGAGGTTCGTAGTCTCGGATCACCTCCGGTAGCGACGGAATTCGGTCCAAATCTTGCATTTTCTCTCTTTCTCTCCATTTCTCCCAACTCTCTCTTCTCTCTCTCTCTCCTTTGGCTTCTCTCACAAAAATGAAGAAAAAGAAAGGGGGTGGGGGACTTATACGGGTCTCAAAACATAAATCCCCACTTTTAATTGCTAATACACCACCAAAATGACTCTAATCACTTATTTGAGTCATAACCCCTTAAAAATGCCCGAATCTCAAAAATTACAACTGGGCACTTATTTCGACTATCTCGACTATTCTAAAAACAACCGCACCCCCTATTTTGGCATTCGAAAAAGTGTGAACTATTTTTACGTTCCCATTTCATTTTAATTCATTAATTTTACCCCATTTTATATATAGGTCATAACCGTCGTTTTACATATAACGACACAATAATACACAATATAACGCTATTCACCTTCTCATAACGGTAAATAGACAAAACTTAGGAAATATTATCCCTAAGTCTCACGGGAAATAATATTTACTCCAACATCCCCTATTTTATAAAATTAGCCCATCAGGCAAAATAGTATAAAATAGTGGCTCAAAAACCTGGGTTGTTCCTTCTAATTTATCTACTCAATTAATTATTTTCACCAATTAAACTAGCAATTAAAGTATATAATTATTAATTTACTAATTTACAATGAGGAGCAATCCTACTTTCATAATTAGTCATATATTAATTTACTAATTTACAATGAGGGACAATCATATATTAATTTACTAAAAAAATTAATAAAACCAATTCGTTTACAAGGGATACTACGCACAAACACGCACACTATACACACACGCGCACATACACACAACCCTCCACCCCTACCCCACCACCCACCCACCCATCCCTGCCCCACCCCCTTCCCCCACCATACACACACAAATAGCCCCCCCCCCCCCCCCCCCACACACACACACACACATATATATATATATATATATATATATATATATACAGACACACACATATATATAAATAGAAGAGAGAGAGAGAGAGAAACTAACCTGAAAGTAGAGAGAGAGGGAGAGCAGCATAGAGAGAGAAAAAAGGAGGGAAGAAATCGGTGGGGGAAAAAAAGGAGGGGAAAGGGTTTTTTGTTGGGAAATTTGTCACGAACGTGTCACGGTCCTTAACCGTGACAATATTATACGAATTGTCATGGTCAATGACCGTGACAAGTTCATGACAAGTACAGTTGTAACGGGCTTGTTACGGTCATTGACCGTGACACAAAACGCGTATTTTTTGTCACGGTCAATGACCGTGACAAGGATAGTCGCCGGAAGGGTGCCAATTTACCCATTTTGGTGTAGTGTGAGATTATTGGAATATCTTTAATATTCTAATGTGGACTTACATATTGAGTAGCAATTGTATTTGGAATTCTATTCTGATTGGGCTAATTAAGTGATTTAATTAGTGGAGCTCTATAAGACATCTAAAATAAGTATGGGATTTGTAATGTATGGTTATCCAAGAGTCACCTAATGGTTACCCAAGAGTCACCTATTGGTTACTCAAGAGTTGCCTAATTAGAATTTATGGGGTTCTATAATTAGATGCACTCAAAACAATCTCCTCTCATCATTTTTCATCATTGAGAGAGAACACATAGATAAAGAGAGGGATTAGTCTGTGAAAGACCTCTAACCCCCAAGTCTTATTCACTCCTATGAATTCAGGTACACGGTTCCTACATTTTATATATTCTTGATAATCTAATATGTTAATTAAGAATATATTAAGGATTTCATCCCAACAACGGAAACCCTTTCGATACACTAATAGTATATATTTGTTTATTGTAAAACTCTTTAGTGTATACCTATCACCAGTAAATTCTTCAAATTTAACCACTTACAATTGTGTTAATATAATGAGATTTTTTTCATTTTTGTCATTGGTTGATTTTTTTTTGTTCTAGTTCACTTACGTATTTAGGGGGCACTAAGATCTCGCACCATTAATGTATACATAAACTCTGTATAGGTTATAAAATTTCATATACAAATGACAATTTTTTCCTAAAAAAAATAGAAAGAAAAATTCATGTATACAAATTCATGTATACTTTACGAAATTTATTTTATACATTAATAAAAATCGGGTATATATTAAAGGAGAGGGACTTTAGTGCCCAAAAAATATGTTACTGGACTAAAGTAAAAAAATTACCGACCAAAGAGTTTCGCCAAAAAACCTTTATATGATCAGTTAGTGACTAAAATAAAAAACTTCCATTATATAAACACAATTGCCATCCCTAACAGTAGTTATCTATTGGTTTGTAATAAGGATTTACCAAAACCAAAACCGATTTTAATCTCATAAATTGAAATTATCAAATTTACCTGTTGGTACACTTTCATCTAAACCAAAACCAAACCTTGCAGTTTATCGATAAAATCGGTTTTTTGATAAATACCAAAATTTTTAAATAAAAAAAAATTAACATACTTTTTAAGTAAAAAAGGTGCTTAAAATCATTTTATATGTAGTCAATTTTATTTAACCACATTAACAATGCCCAGCCAAAAATTTAAACTTAAAATGGATTAGCTTTTTAGAGCTTGCCTAAACAAATTTTACGAAGGCATAGAAGGACTATTTATAAGGTGCAATATTCATAACCTCCTAAACTAGAACCGATGTGGGACTTGTTAAAAGAACTAAAAGTTCATTTTGGTGTTTGGCTTGATTTTCTACCATCGTTGATCAGAACAGAAATATACTCTTCAAAGCCTTGATTTTGGGACACTTCAAACGCTTGATTTTCTCTTTGAACAGAAATATACTCTTGATCTATTTCAAACGTCAATGCCTTCCTTCATAATTCTGTCCATTCATAGCGGAACTGTTAGCATAGCTTAAGGAACCGAACTGCTATCATTTTGGTATTTGGTGATTGGCTTGTTTTTCTTTTTCTTTAATATTTATGTGCTTTTGATCATGCTAAATTAAAAAAAATACATAACAATACATGACATTTCAGTTAGATATATTATACCAAAATATATTTGGTATATCTATTTTATAATTTAGGTACATTATTACAATAAATTTGGTATTTCATGTTTTTGTATTTTAAAAGCGGTAATTTCGGTAAATCGATTTTTTAAATGTGTAAACCAAAATCAACCACAAAAAAATCAGTAATTTCGGTTTCGATAAGGCAAAAAAGTAGATCATTACCAATTTTTTTTCGATACAAACGGTACGGTATGAGTTTTTACCGTACTACAAACACTCTTAGTCATCCCAAAGTGATTAAATTGGAAGAATTTTTAGGAGAAGAGTATACACTAAAGAGTTTTACAAAAAAAATATACCATTAGTATATCGAAAGGGTTTACGAATCTAAGTCACACAAAAAATGGAAAAGTGAAAATGATCACCTCAAGACAATTTTCTAGGTATATTTGTTAGTTTTTAGTGAAATAGAGATGGATCAAATACCAAAAAGTCCGTCAAATATTTTTAATACACACTTAGTCCAAGCCTTTTATTTTGTACGAAAATTTTTGATGCAAAATAAAAAGGCTTGGACTATACATGTATTAAAAAAAGTTCAAAGGACTATTTGGTATATTTCCTAATAAAGAATGTGATCAAAATGTCTACTCATATTAATAACATTTTTTTCCTTAATTAATGGTCGGTAATCTTTTTTTTTTGCTCTAATTTACTAATATATGTTTTGGACATTAAGATCCCTCGCCTTTAATGTATGCATTACAGGTTAAGGTATATAAACACTTAACATATATATTATAAAACTTCATGTATGGATTATAAAATTTTATGCACAAGTGAGAACATTTTTTAAAAAAAATAAGAAAATTCATATATACTTTTTTAAATTTATCATACACATTATTAAAAATATGATATACATTAAGGGAGAAGGATAGTGTTCGAAAAATATGATAGTAGACTACAATTATATACCAAAAACTTGAGCAAGAAAAAAAGTTTTATATAATCCTTCAATTGAGCGCTTCCTATTCCAATAGCTTACCTGATCATTTTACAAGTTTCATTAGCAGGGGTAAAACCTTAATTTAATTAAAGGTGATTAAAATCTTAGGGGATTGCTTGCGAATACACATCAGAGAAAATTCAAAAGCATATGAATTCAAATCAAATGTATAATCGTCCTAAACTGAAACTCAATAAAAGCTTGCTTCATCTCCCAAATATATATTATACAAAAGATTATAAAGCTATCCGAAACTGAAACTTAAAAATCTTGCTTCAACTCCCAAATATTTATTAAACAAAAGATTTAAGCAACTGCTGGCTGTGGGGTTCGAACCCACGCGCACTTATGTGCAGAAGATCTTAAGTCTTCCCCCTTAACCTCTCGGGCAAACCAGCTTTTTATGCGACTACTATCGTGGAAAAACTTGTTATTGTAACTGCACGGAGTTTCCGTTCATGACGAGTTATTGAATTGTGTAGGGCTAGGAATTCTGCATTTCTTTAAGACGCACCAATTATATCTGCCTACGTAAAGTGTGATTTTTTTTTAGTTATTAAAGTTTAACGGAATATAATTGTAGGTATTAGTTTTACTTTTTGTGAACAAAAAGTGTGGCAAAAAATAAAAATGATATCCATAGTGATATTAGATTACGGGAGCTTTTATTTTTACTCCAAAAAATTCTCCCAATCAGTAATCTCTAGTCACCACCACAAAATCTTATTCAAAACACTAAAGTTACACCATAACTAGTCAAACAATATGTAAAGTAATTTTGACCCATTTCCTCATTTTTTTCCCTTCACTTTCTCTCTATAAATTAAAAACACTCTCTATTTTTAATACACTTCGTCCACACCAAAAACATATACCTTAAAAGTTGAAGCTTGCAAATTTTTCTCGTATATAAACCCTATTTGTTTAGTTGCAACATAATCTGTTTGTATGTAAACCCTAAACCATACATTATTTTTGTAAGACCCACTTGGTTATTATGTGCTTTAAAACACTAATACTTATATTATAAACTAAACTAAAATGTTTAAGTAACCAAATGTGACTTTAAATCCAAAAGAAAATATGAAACGACATAGGTAAAAACACTTGACCCGACCTGCAACTACGACCACCTGTCACCAGAGGATATGACCGTTTACGGTGTGTGGTGGTCGTGTCTTATTCATATGCTACGGTGTCATCTCACCATGGTTGTTATTTTGCATGTTTTGATTGGATTCACGATGTGTTGTCACCGTGGTGCTGATCTATGTAGGGCGAAACCCCTTTGCGACAGTGTTTGTGATAATTATAGTTGGTTGTCACCGTGACTCATCACTTTTCACGATTACAATACACCGTAAGTTATGGTGTGGAGCCTTTTGGCCGTGATTTAGTTTTTACTACTTGTTACCACTGCTACAACCCACCGTAACTTCATATATGATTTTCAACATTTGGTTACTACATGTTTGATTTCCAACATTTGGTTAGTTCATATTTGTTTATTAATTTGATATGTTTTCTTTATCTTCGTAAAATACAAATGGAAATAATTAAGAAGGCTCCAATGGATTCTGAAAGGAAGCAGTGGTCAGATAATATGCAAGCAAAAGTGACTGGAGAGAATGAGGTTGAGATTGACGAGTACAAGTAACTTTAGTGATTAACAACCAAGAAATGAGGGTGGTGAGAAAGAGGTAGAGATGAATAAAGAACATATTGGTGATAAGATGGTAGAGTAAGTGAAGGAAGTATGTGAAGATGATAGGAAGGAGGAAGTAGAGAAATTAACTGATGATGGGGAGAAGGAAGTAAGTGATGATAAGGAGGAGGGTGGTGATGAGAAGAAAACTAGTGAGTGTGAGGTTGGTAAAAGAAAAACAAGTTTGATGGTAAAGATGGTGGTGGTGAGGAAGTTGGTGGTGGTGGTGAGGAAGTTGAGAAGAATAGTGATGTAACTAGTGAGGATGAAAATGATGACAGGGGTGCCTCTTCATCAAATCCTACAAAAATCCCGACAAAGAAAGGAAAACAAAAAGTGAAGAGGGGTGACTCCCAACCCCTCGAGGGTTCATGCCAAAAAATCCCAAGCTATTAAAACACTTCAACAACCATATAGCTTATGCAATATAGAATCAAGATGAACATCGAGGCCTTATGAAGTGCGTATACCACTATAATTTTTTTTTGGAATGGGACATTAAAAAAGAAGACCCGCGTGTCGTTAAGTAAGAGTCGGGGTTGTGGAGTTTGGTTAAACATTCATACCATTAATTTGATCACGTTGCGACATGTGCTTTTATTGAACGGTTGCAACCAGAGACTAATACCTTCCACATGCCATTCGGTGAGATGTTAATTACACTAAATTATGTTTGCCATTTTCTGAAGATATCGGTTGAGGGGGAGTTATTGTATGGTAAGGTGTTTCAGAAGAGTGAGGACCTGGCCAATCTGATTAAGAGTATGAAGAAATATATAAGATTTATGGATGATGAGGTGAAGAATTAATGTAAGTTGTTGTATTATGTCCGTGTAGACTAGCTTATGCAAAAATCCAAGGGCAAGGTGAAGAAATTGGGAGAGGGATGACACAGAAGCACATCCTTCAATGTGCGCAAGGTTATTTTCTATTGTTGATTGGTTATTTTTTATTTTCGGACAAGTCCGGTAATAGAGTTCCCTTGTATTATCTACAATCATTAAAGAAACTCGATAAATGTCGAGAAATTGTTTGGGGTATGATTGTATTGTCCCATTTGAATCGATAATTGAGAGTTGCATCCCGGGTTAATGTTATGTAAGATAGTAGTTATCTCCCCATATTGGTGGTAATAATCTTATTCTATGTCTCTCTAACTTCCAATCTGGTATATACCTATATACATTGTCACTTAAAATAATATATTAATGTAGGAAAGTATTTATGATTACTTCAACATCAAGTGGGGTTTACTCAACTTAGAGATTGAACAAACGCAACCCCACATGGGCAAATAAAAGGCACAAATGGTTCTGACCTATGTAGAGCTACGTGATACCCTTAATGTGTGACACCCCGCTTAATTAAATACCGAGTGATTAGACCTTTATTAAATTAAAACAGAATATCCAGATTGGTTCATTTTTAGCATAACTGTCGAAAAACTTTTTAATATTTACTAACCACCTAGTATTGGAAAAGATGGTGTCAAAATTTTATCTTTTATTTAACATGCAAATATTTAAAACGATTAAATAATTAAATATCACATTCACCATACTAAATTAATCAACACCACAATTAATGAAAAACTGAATCAAACAAGATATGACGGGACTAAACACCCCAGTCTGAAACTCCAATACAATAGTCCTAATTAAATGTCTAAAATCCACAACTGAAATAAAAGGAGTATAATCTCTCAGAAACAACTAGTAATAGAAAATGGGCAACGTGCCTGACTGAGATAAAATGAGGAGTGCTTCAGATCCGCAAGAAAATGGAGGCGTCTATCAATTATGACCTGTAATCGTCCACAATAACTGCAGTAAGGCAAATGGAAATGAACTCCTAAGATGGGCCTCTCTGTGGCTGGGCACCTAAAATGGTTTTTACAAAAATAGATATGGAAAAATGGGTCAGAGCCCGAGTAAAATATTTAAAAATCTAGCATGTATTTAAAATGCGAAATTAGCCGATATTATATGCATGTTAGGTTCACGGCTCTCACTTGAGGTCATCACACATCAACTAGTGTGCACGCCTAACGTATACTCTTAACCCATCCTAGTTATGATACCCCGCCTAACTAGTTCGAAATAAATATTTTAGTTCCTCTACTAACTTTTGGTGTTCACCTGTGTTACTCATACAACAATTTATGTTCTATGTATATTTGACATTTATAAGTTTCTCATATAATATTAAATTCACGCATATTTAAATTCATTTAGATAACACTATCTCTCCCATCTACTAAGCATAAACAGTAGAATTAAATCACAAGCATATTTATGCATGTCACTCTAATTATATATGTACTATTATAACACCCCTAGGCTGGGACTTGCGGTGCCTGCATACTCTATTATCATGTCCTGGTACATCACGTACTGTATAAAGGACTGTTAGTTCGGTATCTCTCTCGAACCATACATGCAAATAACATATATTGAAGGCGAATATAGTTCCAAACCTATGGGCTACGCATATACCTAGGCACCTATATGACTACCAGTTTATCGTTCTCATAGATAGGGCTTTCCTAGGTTTTATATTCTGAGGTGCAGGCCAAATATCCCCCCAAAGGCTCATCAGGGTATGACTGTCCTGACGTGGAAATTTATCGTGATAACAAGCAGCGTAGGTATGTCATACACATAAGAAAGCATGCAATAGGTATACACACAACCTATATATTTATCGTCAGTATAGGTATACTCCCGACCCATATTATACATCACATACGTAGTATATATCTATCTCCCGAATATCTCACGTACGATTAATTATCAATTATATTTATCTTCGTATATTCACGAGTATCTCTCACCACTCAAAGTGTGTTCATTATACTACACATAATATCAGTAGGTAACTCGCTCATATCCTACTGGTCTAAGTCATCATTTTCGTCGAATTCTCATGACTCAAATTATCCCTCAGTTTAGGTATTTCCTCTCGAATAAGCCTATTTAATTTAGCCCTTAAATTCCCCTCATATGGGCAAGCATAACACCCTACCTAGGCCAACTAGTATATCAATAAAATTCCCATTATGTTTAAATTTTTAATTCAAAAAGTGAACCACAAACATTTCCCGAAGATTTTAAACAAATATGGAAAAGTGGTTAAAATCTGGGTAGCCGAATCGATTCGGCCCTGATCCGAATAGACTCGCGTTGTCGAATCGATTCGGCCAGGAACCAAATCGATTCACCTATATAGGTCTCGTTTCTGCATTTGTTTTCTATGGGTTTCCTCCATTGATACACCTCCAAACCTTCATTACATTACCCCAAACTCCCAACTAAAGGTTTATATCATTATAGTAACATGTGTGGGTGATTTCTAACGTTCCAGAATCATCGAATCATAATTTAACATTAATAAATTTCAAAATCCCAAATTTATTTATTTAAAAAAAACTTGTTCATCACTTTTTATTCAAGAACACCATAAAACTCAGATTTTTTCACCAAGATTAATTATAATTTTGTAGGTTACATACTACATGCATGAGGGAACCTATATTATATAAATTTTAACCCACAATCATGGTATATCTCTTCCAAATTTCCCAAGAACACATAAATTGCATGGACAATTTAACTTATTCTAAAATGAATATCACATGTGCTTATAATTTTGCAAGTTTAAACACTTTCCTTTAATAGTAGGTTTAATCCTTTGTAGATGATGGGTATGGCGATGTTCCTCTCCTTTCGATCTATACGATGGTGGTGTTGGTGGTGCAAAAAGTGTCACAAAAGTAGTTATAGCCTTGGGACTCCTCTCCTCTTTCTCCTATGGCCTCTCGGTGACTTCTCTTTGTTTCTAACCCTAACTCCATTCTCTTATCAGATATATTACATTTAGAAAAATCGTAGGTATTATTACTCCAAAAATAAAAATGACCGAAATGGGCTCCTGGGATGCTGGTTTGGTCCAAAATTGACCCAGAACCCAAATTAAACCCCTAGGTAGACTTTTCTGACTAACTAGGCCCTTTCGGACACTTTGTCGCACTCAAAATGACCATTTGGATGATTTAAAAATAGATTATTTTTATCTCATTAGATTGAGTCCCGACACGACTGACATGCGCATCCCGACTAAATTATGGTGACTGCCGTATTTTTCACTCGCGATAATTTTAATAAATTCATAATCACATATTATTTTACTCACTAAGTAATATTCAATATAATTCACATCAATAAATTCTAACCTTTGTCTCGCTAGTTAATGTTTATTTTAATCCGAATTAATTATTAATTAATTTTCCATATTTAATTTAATTAATCCATCATTTAAAATTATAAAAAAAAATACGGGGTGTTACATACTTCCCCCCTAATAAATAAATTTCGTCCCGAAATTCAGAAAATAAAAGTATACCTGGTAAGAATAGCTCTGGATATTTTTTGCGTATCTCATCCTCGCGCTCCCTAGTAGACTCGTCGTCATTATGATCCCCCACTCAACTTATACAAGTGGCACTACCTTCGACCTCAATCTCGTCTCACCATGGTCTAAGATAGAGATTGGTCTTACGAAATATCAGGTTGTAAGTCTATCTCCTCCAGTGCAATATGGGTGAAAGCCAACTCATCCCGTAGGTATAGCCGTAACGAGGAAATATGTAACACATCATGAATACGGTGGAAGTGCTCCGATAAGCCGAATCCATACGCTTCTGGCCAAATCCGCTCGATAATTGCCCAACGTACCTTGGCTCTAATTTCCCCTTCTTCCTAAATCTCATTATCCCCTTCATAGGAGACACACGCAGTAGCACCTAATCCCTCACATCAAACTCCAAAAAAGATCCCTTAGCACGGCATAACTCTTCTGTATGTCCTGAGCTATCCGTATACGATTCCGAATCAATTCTATCATGTCCTGAGTATCATGAATCAACTCTGGCCCGAGTAGCTTGTTGTCTCCCACCTCCAACCAACAAGTTGGTGAATAACACGGTCTACCATACAATGCCTCAAATGGGGCCATGCTAATAGTAAACTGGTAGGAGTTATTATAGGCGAACTCCAACAGTGGAACATACTGCACCCAACCTCCCCCGAAGTCGAGGATACACATCCGTAACATAACTTCCAACATCTGATTAGTCCTCTCCGTTTGCCTGTCCGTCTGAGGGTGATAAGTTGTACTCAATCTCAACTCGGTACCCATAGCCTCCTGAAAACTCTCTTAAAATTGAGATACAAAAATCTTGTCCCGATCGAACATAATGTCTAATGTCACCCCATACAATCTTACTATCTCAGCGATAAAAATCTGGGCGTGCTATTTCATAGTGTAATCGGTTCGGACTGACAAGAAGTGAGCTACTTTAGTCAATCGGTCCACGATCACCTATATGGAATCGCGACCCCTCTGTGAAGTAGGTAGACCGGTAATAATGTCCATGAGAATTATCTCCCATTTACACATAGGAATCTCCAATGGTTGTAGGACTGCTGCTGGTCTCTGGTGATCCACCTTTACTAGCTAACAGGTGGTACACCTAGAGATGAATTTAGCGATTTCTCTCTTCATCCCACTCCACCAGTACTATCATCTCATGTCTTGGTACATCTTATCCCCTCCAGGATGTATCGTAAATCAGGACCCGTGTGCCTCTGCCATCACAGCGTGTTGTAAGTCCTCCTCCTCGGGAACCATCAACCTCCCGTTGAATCATAAACCTCCCTCCGAACTAATGGAGTATGACTCGGCTCTCCAAGCTAATAGCTACCTAATCCTCTCCTGAAAGAACGTATCTTTCGCCTCTGCCTACACCACCCTCGTGACAATATTGGAAGTAATAGTCCTGATGACCCAGCTCCTCTTATTTTACTTTCCATACCTCAGCCACCTCACCTACTGGCCTATGGCTCAACGCATCAGATACTACGTTAGCCTTCTCTGAATGATACTGGATCTCAAACGGATAGCCTTTCACAAATTCAAACCACCTGCGCTGACGTATATTCATCTCCTACTGAGTGAACAAATACTGTAGTAACTTGTGATCAGTGAACAGGAGAAATTTCTCCCCCAACAGGTAATATCTCCAAATTCAAAGGGCAAACATGATTGCTGCTAGCTCCAAGTGATGGGTGGGGTAATTCTTCTCGTGAGGCTTAAGCTTGCGGGAGGCAGAACCTATAGCCTGATCCTCCTGCTGAAGTACTCCTCCAAGTCCCTATAGGGACACATCAGTGTATACTAAGTAATCCACTCCTGGCTTGGGCAGGGCGAGGACTGGTGCTGAAGTCAACTTGTTCTTCAGCTCATCAAATGCCAACTGATATGCATAATCCCAAACAAACGGTATGTCCTTACGGGTCAAATTAGTCATTAAACACACAATCTTCGAAAAGCCTCGGATAAATTGTCTATAGTACCCGTCTAACCCCAAGAAACTATGCACCTTCGTCAGTATCGTGGACTCTCCCAACTCCTTCACCGTTGATAACTTGCTCGGGTCCATCGATATCCCCCTATCTGATATAATGTGCCCCAAAAACTATACCTCACGTTACCAGAACCCACATTTTTCAAACTTCGCATACAACTGATGCTCACGTAGTGTATGTAGTACTCGACGTAAAAGTTCGACATGCTCCTCCTCGATCTGGGAATAAATCAGAATGTCATTAATGAATATGATAACAAACTGATTTAAGAACTCTTTGAACACCCTATTCATCAAGTCTATTAATAGGGCCGGTGCATTGGTTAGCCCGAATGGCATAACCCTAACTCGTAGGACCCATATCTTATTAAGAAGGCAGTCATAGACACATCCTACTCCTTGATACGTAACTAATGGTACCCGAATCTCAAGTCTATCTTTGATAAGTAGGCAACTCCTCTCAACTGATCGAATAAGTCATCGATTTGGGGCAACAAATCCGTATTTCATATCGTGACTTTATTCAGTTCCCGATAGTCAACACACAATCGCAATGACCCATCTCTCTTCTTTACAAACAACACGGGAGTACCCCAAGGTGAGGTACTCCTACATATGAAACCCCATCCCAACAGCTATTTGATTTGATCTTGTAACTCCCTCATCTCTATCAGGGCCATACGGTAAGGTGAACGTGCTATCGATTGAGTGCTCGACGTCAAGTTTATCACAAACTCTATCTCCCTACTCGGTGGTAGTCTCGGTATCTCCTGAAACACTTCAGCGAACTCCCACACGATCGGAATCGAATATAAAGTAATCACCACACCCTTAGAGGCCTCTTCCTCAATATAGTATAAATGGATGGACGATCCTCCCTCAAGGCGAGGCATTGCCACTAAAAATATCTCCTGACCCGGTATAGCGAACACAATACTCCTACTATAACTGTCAATTATAGCCCTATAAGCGACTAGCCAATCCCTACATATAATGGCGTCGTACTTTGACATGTCTAACACAAGAATATCAGCATGTAGAATAAGGCTCTCGATCTTAATACTCACACCCTAAAAAATAAAGAAAATCAATGTCCCATTACCCAAGGGTGAGTCTACACAAGTAATTATACTGTCCCCGGCCGTGTCTCACAACCCTGTGGCGTTGCCCATGCAAATCTAGTGGCTATGAAGGAGTGTGAAGCCCTAGTGTCAAATAAAATACGCCCATAAATGCCATGAATGAGAAATATACCCTCAACAACGGGTGGAGCGTGTGGTGCTGCAACCTAGTGGACGTGATACACGCGCTTATAGTGTAACTGCCCCTGCTGAGGTGGGGTTAGGCCTGACAAAATGGGCGGATTGCTAGAAACCTACCCAATTTCAACCCACAATAAGTTGATTGGGTCCCATTTCTTTATTGCACAGGTTGAAAATGGGTCACGAGACTCAATCTACCGGGTTAATTGCGGATCACATACGGGTAAGAAGCGGGTTACAACATCTAAACGAGGGTTTTCCTTCAATTGGTTTTGATTTTGCTTTCGGTTTCTGTAACTTTAGAATGGTAGTGTTTTTCTTCTTTAATAACAGTTAGAGAATATATTTTGATTAATCAAGGGTGTGTAGGTTTAAATTTCTAGTACACATTTATGGAGATGGTTTTGTGATTTTTATATATATATATATATATATATATATATATATATATATATATATATATGGAGAAGAAGGGGAGAAACGGGTTAACCCAACTTGATCCAGCACAAGCCCAGTCCAAACCTGCCCAATGCATTGTATCAACCAGTCACTGAACCGCCCAGTTCTGACCCGACCCGTCGCTAACCCACCCAGATCTGCCCATAACCGTCCAATTGTCGGGCCTAGGTGGGGCTGCTGGAATGAAGGTCAATGCTGGTATCTGTACTGGTACCGGAAGAGCGCTTGGTAAGATAGGCCTATGTGGCTCCTGATGATAACCCTACTGTTGCTGTGGGGCCCTGCCCTTCTCAGGGAACTCTTGATGTTTGTGTCCAATCTTGTCACAAGTAAAGCATTTGCCCATAAAGTCTCCTCCACGTTGACCCTGCTGTATTCGGTCCTGCTGGCCGTTACCACCCCTATAACAGCCCTGCTGTCCTCGTTGTTGATCCTGTTAGCCTGACTGACTCTGTTGGACCTAATGGCCTGTGACACCCCGACTAATTAAATACCGGGTAGCTACTCCTTTATTCAAATTAGTACAAAATGTCAAGTTGGTTCATTTCGTAGCATCACTGTCCAAAAATATTTTAACAATTACTAGCCACCTAATATTTAAAAAGTGAGTTGTCAATTTTAACTGAACTAGATTAACATACAACCAAAATTAAATTATGAAATACTAATACCACAACCACATCACAGTCTCAATAGAAAATTAATGTAATAAACTGAGTCTGGAGGAATACTCCTCACAACAATCCGAATACTGATATAAACCAAATACAAATCCCGAATCATTAATTAACTACCTCCAAATCTGAAAGGAAACTGAATAAATAACTGTCTCTAAGAGAGAAGGGGCGACATGCCCTACAGGTACATAAATATGAAATGTAATCAAGGTAAAGAGTGGAGGCGTTTATAATCGAGGTCCTGTAACTTCCACAGCAGCTACGACACGTCACTGGAAGGGAACTCCTAAGCTTGGTGTCCTTGTGGCTGGGAACCTAAAAGGTTTTTACAAGAAAATAGATTTGAAAGCAAACAGGTCAGAGCCCGATAGTGAAAACAATTTAAAATACAAAAAGTTTTTAATATAATTAAACAGTGAATATAAAATACATGATAGTGCGTTCACTCACATGAGTTCCTCACCTCTCAACTAATTGTGCACTCCTATCGTACCCGTACCCGTTCTAGTTATTCCCATATCTAACTAGTCCAATACACAACCTAACATTACTATACTATTCACGATTCAATTCCTGACCTCTTAATTTAAACAGAGAGTTTTACTTTTCTTCTTATTTCTCAAAATTAGTAATACTAATCACTAGGGATTTTCCATTTTTTTAACACTACTAAAAATGTTACTATTATTCACACTTACATTTATAATGACAGTTCATTTCAATTAACAGTATATTATTCTCATCATAAATATACAGTACTGGCACCCCGAGACTAAGCTGCGGTACACACATACTCTGCTATCGAATCCCGGTACATCACGTACATAAGGACCACGTATTCCGAATCTCTCAGGAATAGTTTCAATAAACAACAACCACACATAATAGAGGCAAACATAGTTCACATCACATGAGTCACGCACATACCTACACTCCCATGATCAGCTAACTTATTAACTCCCCAATAAGCCATTCTCTGACCTATGTCCTCGAGGTACCAATCTAAATCCCCACGTAGGCACACAAAGATTAGATGGCCCTGATCGAACGCCGACCTCCCGTGATAGCAAGTATGGTAGGTATGTTATACACAGATAAACACATATACTAAGCATTCAAACATCTTAGATATCTTATAATATTAATAGAGGTATATTTCTCATCCCAATACCGTCATTAAATGATGCACGTTTACAAGTTCCCGATTAATATACATTAAAGTTGTCAACTATTCTCACGTCGCAAATCCAAGTACTTACAACCTAACCCGTAAAAGTCACCTGGTCTATTATATAATTCTTAGTTTTTAAGTCCTCGATGAAATCCAATCTCACATCTATACCCACTACTCACAAGGTAAGGGTAACACTAAATTAAATATGCCTACGGAAAACTCGAAACCAAAATCGGGCCTAAAAAGACTATTCTGTGAACTCGTTAGAAGTCACTGAAATATCATTCGAACGAGGTCGTTCGACGAACTAACAACTCGTTAGAAAGGGCACTGGAATCTCGTTAGAAACTCGTTCGAACGAGGTCGTTCGAACGACCTGGGTTGATCTTCTAACGAGATTGCAGAAAACGCCCAGAATTTCCCCACTTCATTTTTCTACATCTTTCTGTTCTCTAAATCCATCCTAAGATCATCCCAAATACGTTTTCATGTTTTTAAACTATTCTAAATCACCCTAGGTCACTTCTTAACATAATTTTGGGGTCAATTCCTCCTAAATCAACATACAATTATAAAAAATCTCCAAATCTTGCCCCAAACCCTATGAACATTAACCCAGAATTTAATTGACTACAAAGACTCCTTATTAATCCGTTTTCAAATCATCAAAAGTTATGTTTTTTGTATTGAATTCGTCCATAATCATTCTACATGCAATTCATATCCCAAAATCACAAGTTTCAAAATAATCCCATTGGTTTTCATTAAAACTTTCTAGGCAATTAAAGTTTCTACATTAAACATGGAGGAAATATTCAATGAAATTAATAACATCAAATCACTTGCCTTAAATACGATGCTCTGATTCGTTGTTGATGATCAAGGTTGGCTCTACCTCTTCTTTCCGATCACAAGTTCCTTTAAAAAATGATGGTGGAGATGGTTTGGCTTAGATCCTCCTTTAACCTCTCTTCTAACTTCTCTCAAAAACCTCCGTAGCCCACTTTCTCACTTTTGGCTGATAATGGCCTTAGTGGCCCCTATAATAATATCTAATTTAACTCTAAAATTCGTGGGTTTTAATCCCTTAATTTTTAAAATTACCAAGATACCCTTCTAGGTTGCCGGTTTGACCTAAAAATGCTCCGGAACCAAACTAAACTCACAGCTAGTGTTTTCTGACTATTTCGACCCTTCCGGATACGTTGGCGCACTCAAAATGACCATTCGGTTGATAAAAATATAAATTACTTTTTAATCTAATTAAATTCATTCCTGACGCGAATAACACGCGCGTACCAACTAAATTTTCCAAATCGTCGTATTTCTGCCTCGCGACAATTTTAATATATTCAGTATTCATATGATACCATATATACTCCGTAATTTTTAATTTTAACATCATAAACGAATAACAACTCACGTCTCGTTAGTATTTACATCCGGATTAATTTCCAAGTTAATTCTCATTAAATTCAATTAATCCATTATATAAAAATCAATAAAATTACGGGGTATTGTAATACCTCATATTTTTATGACTTTTAAATTTAGGGAATTATTAAATTTAATTAAGATGAATTAATTTAATATTAATCCGAAAATTATTTTAAATGTTTACTGGCGTGACAAGAGTTAGTAATTATTAAAAATTATTGAATATTACTAGACGAGTAAAGTAATATATGAGATTTATTTTATTACAGTTGTCACGAGTGAATAAAATGGTAATTATGAAAATTTAAGTCGGGGCGCGCCTGTATTGTGTCAGGACTAAATTATTATCATATAAAGTGATTAAATTATAAGTTGATCGTATGGTCATTTTGAGTACGCCAAAGTGTCCGGAAGGGTCGAGATAGTCAGAATAATGTACCCGAGGGTTTAGTTTGGATCTCGGGGCGTTTTTAGGCTTAATTAACACCCCAGGAGGGCGTTTTAGACATTTTGTATTTTTGGGCTTAAAAACGTACGAATTTTCTAGGTTATATTAGATGCTTAGGGTTGTCTTCTAGGGTTAACACAACCAAAAACAAAATACAACCATTGGAGAAGGATGGGAAAAGCTTACCAAGGAGTTCTAGGCCAAGAACTCCTCCGTTTGCACCGCCGTCATCGCCAAACGTTAGATTGCGCAACGAGGATCACCACCACACTGATTTCATCCACAAATCAGAAACAAAAATTTCCAGGCAAGTATCTATCTTGATTTAATCAAGTTAATGCTTCATTTATATTAGTCTAGGGTTGTTTAGAATTAGTGTTCTAGAAAGAAAACATTAATTGGAGACAAAAATTTACATGTTTTAGAGATAAAGATCATATTCTGGAAATCTATTTCACATGTAGAGGTTGAACCACGAATTTTCATGGTGTTAGTGATAGAAAATCTGGAAAAAGAATGAAAGAAACTAAGCTAAAGAAAATATTAGGGTTCTTGAGATTTATATAGATTTTACCCTCTTATTTTGTTATACTTGATGAAAACTCGCATGTTTTACTTAGGATATTGTTTATATGGGTATACAACACTTGTAGTATAAGTTGTTGGGAGTTTGGGACTGAAATGTGATGATTTGGATGAGTTTGGAGTAAGATTTCCGTAGCTGGGTTTTCTGCAGTTTTGCTATAACTGCTTGATCGATCGATCGAGCCCAGATCATCGATCGATCGACCCCCTTTCATCGATCGATCGACCCCTCCTGGAAAATAATATTTTTGCTCGTGTTAGCTTAACCCGATGTTATGCGTAGTAAATCTTGATTAGAGTTGCTAGAACATAATGAAACACAAAAAGGACCAGTAAGGTCAAGATAAACCCCGTTATGTGGGACTTTAATGTGAAAGGGAAAGGAAGGGTAAATGGGGAGATATTCATACTTAAGAAATCATACGTGCGTTGATTAAATAATCGAAATGTCTAGAAAGTTGTATTAGAAGGTGAGTGAGGGCCTACTGAAATTGTACTTAGGTAAAGAGAATACTTCGAGAGACAAGAAGTGAGTTTAGAATAACTTAATTACGAGAATAAAATGAACGAGTCCGTTATACGAGATAATCGAGTAAAATGTGTAATAACGGATAATTGTAATTATGGATCATGAGCGCACTTAATTTAATAATGTGGATGTGAATACATATATATATATATATATATATATATATGACGGTGTGATTGTGCATATATTATTTTTGTGTAAAAATCGTCCCCGAGCTACTTGTTATCACCGAGGTTTCCGCGCCGGGACAGTCTTATCTCGATTGGGCCTTTATGGGGGATAACGACTCGTAACCTAGAAGATAGTATCCTTGATTACAGGCTATCTGAGTGATAGTCATATGGTCCTAAGAGACGTGAGGGTATGTGCTGACCTCCTCTTAGGACTGGGAACTATGCTTCGCCTCTATTTGTGTGTGTTTTGTGTTGATACAGTTCGAGAGTGATTCCGAACTAGTATTCCCTTAGTACGAGTAATACGGGGACTTGATAGCAAAGTATGCCAGCACCATAGTTTGTATGTGGGGTGCCGTTATTATATATTATATGTGTAACTAATATATATACGTATATCTATATGGGAACTTTATACTGTGCATGTAAGTAGTTCAGAAATGAATAAATGTTTCACTACACTATAAGTATTCGAAAACGTTATAACGATACGAAATTATTCTAAATAACGTAAGAAATCTTGAAGAGATAGATTTTCTAAAGTGAATATCATAACCTTAATTTCACGCGTTAAGGCTTATGGAGAATAAGTTAGAGAGATATATATGAGATTCATTAGTACGGTAAACGTGCACACTAGATGGGAGGTGAGAATTCTCAAGAGAGTGTCGCATACTAATATGATTGTTGCATTAGCCGGTAAGCATTTTAAATAATTGCTAAACTATTTTAAAACTGTTTTACAGTCGGGCTCTGACCCGTTTGCTGTTATCTCTGCTCTCTTGTGTGTGTGTGTGTGTGTATATATATATATATATATATATATATATATATGTATTACAGGTGCCCAGTCACAGGGCCGTCATGCTAGGGATTCTTTGGATGAAACATGCTGTAGCTTTTGTGGGAGTTACAGGCCATTGCTTAGACGACTTCATTGTTGGCTCTAATTCTAGTTTAATTTTATCCAGTGGGGCATGTGTCGCCCTTTTTCATTATTCAGTTGGTTTTGTCAGAGATTGAAATTGTTTTACCTTCAGTATCTTTACTTCGGGATTTATTACTGTCAGGATGTTTTCCTTTAGTGTTTTAAAGTTTGGATTTGTTATTGATGGTTAAACTCTTGAATGTTCATTTATATTCTTATACTTAATGTGTGACTCTTAAAATGTTAATGGTCAAAGGTTTTATAATTGGATTTAATAAAATGGGAATAAGGTTTTAAATTTTTTGACACTTAGCTTAGTTAGTCAGGGTGTTTAAATTTGAAAATTTTAATTTTCGAGAGTGATGCTGAGAATGAACCAACGTTCACCTTGATTATAATTTAATAAAGGATTGATCACCCAGTATTTAATTAGGCGGGGTGTCACAGGTGGTATCAGAGCATCAGGTTCTAGTGTCTTTCAGGATCTGTACGGCTTATTATGTTTCCAGCTTAGCGTCTTTGATATAGAGCCCTAATGTTAGGAATGTTGTATTCATCTCTATACATTAGGAATTCGTGCTTCTGCGATTTGTTTATGCGAATGATGAACTCATCCAGATTATTTTAAATTTTTAGATGGATCGTCAAGAAGAACTAGCTAATGCCGTTAAAGGAGTCCATGAGCAAGGTCGACTCACACTTCTGGTGTCTCCAGAGAGAATATCAACCGCCGAGTTAGCAGGTATTGTGGCACAGGCAGTTACCACTGCGGTCTTGCAGTATCAAGAACGCAGCACACAACTTATGGGCGCAAAAGATCTAGAGAGTATAGTCAGCCTGTCATGACTGGAAATAACAAGTGTGTGAAGGCATAAAAATCGCAACAACAAGCTCCTGAGGATCGTAAAAGCCACGAAGGTAACAAATTATGCAGGGAAACCTAAAAGCGTCAGGGCCAATAAAGTTCGGGTCTGAGTGAAGTCACGAAGAGGTGTTTCAGATGTGGAATGGATGGTCATGAATGTCAAACTTGTCCGGATCAGTCTGAAAAGGAACTCCAAATCAACCAGCGAGAACTTTCCGGACTCTGCTGTAAGCGTGTACAAATGGGTCACAAGTGGAGGGGTTGTCCTCAACCGAATGTCATTTTTTTATCAAGATACTCAGCAGGGCCATAAAATGAATTGCGGCAAGATGGGTCATCAACGACAGGATTGCTCAGATAAGAGTAAGATACTCCAGCAACAGGGACAGAAAAAGCACGAATGTGTGTACGACGCCCAGCATACTGAAACCCAATAACCATCATCGGCCATTGATGGTATGTTCTTTCCTTCTAGTACTATGGGATACATTTCTATTTAATACTGGGCGTCATACTATTTTATAGATACTCGCTTGGCGCGGACCTTATAATTTTTAGACATTACTAAAGTACGGTGTTATGCGTAGACTCATCATTTGGGAAAGGATCATTTATTTTTTGTATACGCCGAGATGTAGGTATATAGTTTCGTAGTTTAGTTTTACCTGCAGTCACACTAGTTTTAGTCATACATGAGCACGACGTCAATATTTGGCATAGATTGGCTCGCTATGCACAGAGCCATAATAAACTAATTAGGTAGGAGTATTACCTTTGCCATTGCAGGGCAGGAGATGTTTGAGTGGCGATGCCTCGCCCAGAAGGGGGATCTTTCACCTATTTTATTATATAAAGGAGGATGCCTCTAAGAAGATTACGATTCTCCTGGATTCGATTCCAGTCGTTCGTGAGTTTTTGAATGTATTTCAGGTGATAAGTGAATTAAGTATCGAGGTATTTTGTGGAAAGTGAAATCACACGTATTAAAATATTTTTCCCGAAGCGAGTAGAAGGGTTAAGAGTATGGTACCCAGTAAAAGACAATGATTAAAGTAGTTTTATTTTGGTTTGGGCAGGTGTGTTACATCCGGAGACAATTTGTGAAGTCAAGACGATTGGCAAGGCAGAAGTATAAGTTTTATCCTCAGAGGATGAGGCATGTTTTATGTGACACGAACGAGTCATTGTATTTTGTTCATTTCTAGATTAGCATGTGAGACGATTTTAATGCGTATAACTACGAACGATATTATTATGTGAATATTTTCCCTAGTGTAGTTGGATTTTTCCTTAGTGCTATCCGCGGAGGATGGATAAGTATATTAATAGTATTATATACTTTATTGAGGTCACTCATTTTTGTGATGTGATATACGAGTATAATAGGGTATTGATTACAACTTTATAGAAATGGTCCATACGATAGTAGGCAGCTATTGCAAGGCTATCAGAGTGGTTGCATTAGTGCAACATGTTTTGTTCTGGCGAGACCTCACCTGCAATAGGGTTGGACTCGCACTTATATTTGCTATCCTAGAGACTTCAGAGGGGATAATAGGCACGAGATATTCAATACCAGTGTGCGTAGGGACTTTGTCGTTATGATTCAGCATGCATCGGATTTACGGTTGAGCGAAAAGATTTAACTCAGTATTATGTTTAGCGCTCAGAACTTAGTGATAACAAGAGTGCATTGATATATCTATCCTTTAGGGATGTGGGAGTTAAGATTTATACCCCTCTGATTGGGGAAAGGGATTTTGAGAATTCCCATTGTATGTATTCGAGATATATGGAATGCAATTACCACCAATACTGTACGATAGTGCAATTGGCAAAATGTTCTTTATTAAGTATAATTACGGGAAGAGATGTAACTTTTCTGTCAAAAGACAGAATAAAAGGGTGCATGCAATAGACGGAGGGCCTAATGGATCTCGATAATCAATAATGCTAGGTAGTAGTGTATCGGGGGGGTTCCTTATTTGGATTTCGCTTTGCGAGACATCTCACGCATGAAACTTAGCGTAAGGTTGGAAATAGAGAGACATTTGGTCATTAGTCCATGAGTTCGGTACTCTGGTCGAAATGGGATCAAGTAGTTATATCTGTAAGTTGGAAGTCGAATTTTGATTTAAGGCCAGTGGAGCCGATTGTGTGGTAAGAAAGCATTGAAAGTTTTGTTTTATCACCACGAGTTAAGGGGTGGAATGATGATAAGGAGGATTTAAAATTTTGATTTCTAGGGTGATTGAGAGTACCCTAAGTGTTGTAATCACGTTGCGAGCACTAGGGAGAATAAATAATTGGGTATTAGTGTGTAACGTATGTGATGCTTACGCTAGTATACACCGTTTATAGGGTGTGGGGCATCCTGGTTACCTGATGATCGAATCATCCGAGTTGAAGGGACGTGGGAATGGATGTGTAGAAGATATGTTGGTGGTGGTACTAGCATTACGAGGTGGAAGTGTTAGGATGGATTAAGCGTCGCAAGGAGAACGATAAATCCATATATACGTGCACGATCAGAGTAGCACGCCGAATCTGATTGAAAAACTGTGGGAACCCATTTATAAAGGGGCGTTCCTTAAGAAGGGTAAAATTTAACTATATGGAGAGCACTCGGAGCGAAATTGTAATTAGTCAAATGAGGTAGCGACTTGCGCATACAAAGAATGATGATGTTGGTAGGGTATAAAAGATTCAGAAGTGCGCATTGTAGAGAAAAGTGCACAGGTCTAAACTTTTGATATACGCCAAGGAATGGAGAGGAGTATTAAGTGTCACTTAATGTGAGACATTTTAAGGAAAGTCGATGTTGATTGGGACATAGCGAGTAGTCTCCGCGGGAACCACTCATAGATAGAAATCGGTTGGAATAAGAGGATCAACCACGAAATTTGGTGGCTATCGATAATTCCTTTAATGGAAAAGATCAGTAGAGTCGGTAAAACTTCTTGGATGGGTTGCCCTCATCAAGGCAAGATCAAGGGTTCATCCGAACGTGTGGAACTAATCGCCCATGAAGGAAGTGATTGACATTCTTTTGGGGTGATTTATAATATTTACTAGTGTGCCCCAGTTTTCCTTTGAAAGGAAGGGATCGCGCCGGTACGTGGTCCTACACTATATTATTTTCTGAATCGGGATGAGATTTGTGAATCCCACCTTCAATATGGGATTTCAGGAAAACAACGAAAAGTATAGTGGGGTAGAGCTCTGTGAAAGCACTCATACTTGTTTTCGTGAGCGAGGTGCTTATTGAGGTTTTGGTATGAAAGAACCTTAACTATTCGCGTTCTGTATGTTTAGAGGTGAGCGGATAATTAGAATTATGGATCGGTCGAGAATAATACGATGTTTATGGTGAAATTTCATGACTATCTTATGCGAACAAGAGTGGTCAAATATTCGTATGGCTTCTCTCAGAATGGGGGTTTTATGTTTTTTAAAAAAAAAATCCGAGTAGTTGTCATGTAGTGAGGTGCGACCCCCCAATGATATTGCAATAATGTAAATTAATAGTGTATATGCGTATGTTATGCGAATGTTGTGGGAGAGGAGCACAAATTTGAAGTATCTTTAATGAAGACTGTTAAACAAATTTGCGGTGATGCGGGGGCTATAGTGATTGAGCGCCTTACTATGTGGATAGGTTGCTTACTGTTAAGGTATCCAAAATGTGTTTTGCCCGGTAGGCCTTATATTTTGAATTTCGGAATGAAATTTCGTTATTAGGAGGGAGTATGTAATACCTCGTATTTTTATGACTTTTAAATTTAGGGAATTATTAAATTTAATTAAGATGAATTAATTTAATATTAATCCGAAAATTATTTTAAATGTTTACTGACGTGACAAGAGTTAGTAATTATTAAAAATTGTTGAATATTACTAGACGAGTAAAGTAATATATGAGATTTATTTTATTACAGTTGTCACGAGTGAATAAGATGGTAATTACGAAAATTTAAGTCGGGACGCGCTTGTGTCGTGTCAGGACTAAATTATTATCATATAAAGTGAATAAATTATAAGTTGATCGTATGGTCATTTTGAGTGTGCCAAAGTGTTCGGAAGGGTCGACATAGTCAGAATAATGTACCCGGGGGTTTAGTTTGGATCTCGGGGCGTTTTTAGGCTTAATTAACACCCTAGGAGGGCGTTTTAAACATTTTGTATTTTTGGGCTTGGAACCCTACGAATTTTCTAGGTTATATTAGATGCTTATGGTTGTCTTCTATGGTTAACACAACCAAAAACAAAAGACGGCCATTGGAGAAGGAAGGGAAAAGCTTACTAAGGAGTTCTAGGCCAAGAACTCCTCCGTTTGCACCGCCGTCACCACCAAACGTTAAATCGCGCAACGATGATCACCACCACACTGATTTCATCCACAAATCAGAAAAAAAAATTTCCAGGAAAGTATCTATCTTGCTTTAATCAAGTTAATGCTTCATTTATACTAGTCTAGTGTTGTTTAGAATTAGTGTTCTTGAAAGAAAACATTAATTGGAGATAAAAATTTACATGTTTTAGAGATAAAGATCATATTCTGGAAATCCATTTCACATGTAGAGGTTGAACCATGAATTTTCATGGTGTTAGTGATAGAAAATCTGGAAAAAGAATGAAAGAAACTAAGCTAAAGAAAATATTAGGGTTCTTGAGATTTATATAGATTTTACCCTCTTATTTTTTATACTTTATGAAAACTCGCATGTTTTACTTAGGATATTGTTTATATGGGTATACAACACTTGTAGTATAAGTTGTTGGGAGTTTGGGACTGAAATGTGATGATTTGGATGAGTTTGGAGTAAGATTTCCGTAGCTGGGTTTTCTGCAGTTTTGCTATAACTGCTTGATCGATCGATCGAGCCCAGATCATCGATCGATCGACCCCCTTTCATCGATCGATCGACCCCTCCTGGAAAATAATATTTTTGCTCGTGTTAGCTTAACCCGATGTTATGCGTAGTAAATCTTGATTAGAGTTGCTAGAACATAATGAAACACAAAAAGGACCATTAAGGTCAAGATAAACCCCGTTATGTGGGACTTTAATGTGAAAGGGAAAGGAAGGGTAAATGGGGAGATATTCATACTTAAGAAATCATACGTGCGTTGATTAAATAATCGAAATGTCTAGAAAGTTGTATTAGAAGGTGAGTGAGGGCCTACTGAAATTGTACTTAGGTAAAGAGAATACTTCGAGAGACAAGAAGTGAGTTTAGAATAACTTAATTACGAGAATAAAATGAACGAGTCCGTTATACGAGATAATCGAGTAAAATGTGTAATAACGGATAATTGTAATTATGGATCATGAGCGCACTTAATTTAATAATGTGGATGTGAATACATATATATATATATATATATATATGACGGTGTGATTGTGCATATATTATTTCTGTGTAAAAATCGTCCCCGAGCTACTTGTTATCATCGAGGTTTCCGCGCCGGGACAGTCTTATCTCGATTGGGCCTTTATGGGGGATAACGACTCGTAACCTAGAAGATAGTATCCTTGATTACAGGCTATCTGAGTGATAGTCATATGGTCCTAAGAGACGTGAGGGTATGTGCTGACCTCCTCTTAGGACTGGGAACTATGCTTCGCCTCTATTTGTGTGTGTTTTGTGTTGATACAGTTCGAGAGTGATTCCGAACTAGTATTCCCTTAGTACGAGTAATACGGGGACTTGATAGCAAAGTATGCCAGCACCATAGTTTGTATGTGGGGTGCCGTTATTATATATTATATGTGTAACTAATATATATACGTATATCTATATGGGAACTTTATACTGTGCATGTAAGTAGTTCAGAAATGAATAAATGTTTCACTACACTATAAGTATTTGAAAACGTTATAACGATACGAAATTATTCTAAATAACGTAAGAAATCTTGAAGAGATAGATTTTCTAAAGTGAATATCATAACCTTAATTTCACGCGTTAAGGCTTATGGAGAATAAGTTAGAGAGATATATATGAGATTCATTAGTACGGTAAACGTGCACACTAGATGGGAGGTGAGAATTCTCAAGAGAGTGTCGCATACTAATATGATTGTTGCATTAGCCGGTAAGCATTTTAAATAATTGCTAAACTATTTTAAAACTGTTTTACAGTCGGGCTCTGACCCGTTTGCTGTTATCTCTGCTCTCTTGTGTGTGTGTGTGTGTGTATATATATATATATATATATATATATATATATATGTATTACAGGTGCCCAGTCACAGGGGCGTCATGCTTAGAATTATTTGGATGGAACGTGCTGTAGCTTTTGTGGGAGGTGCAGGCCATTGCTTAGACGACTTCATTGTTGACTCCACTTCTAGTTCAGTTTTATCCAGTGGGGCATGTGTCGCCCTTTTTCATTATTCAGTTGGTTTTGTCATATATTGAAATTGTTTTACCTTCAGTATCTTTACTTCGGGATTTATTACTGTCAGGATGTTTTCCTTTAGCGTTTTAAAGTTTGGATTTGTTATTGATGGCTAAACTCTTGAATGTTCATTTATATTCTTATACTTAATGTGTGACTCTTAAAATGTTAATGGTCAAAGGTTTTATAATTGGATTTAATAAAATGGGAATATGGTTTTAAATGTTTTGACACTTATCTTAATTAGTTAGGGTGTTTAATTTTGAAAATTTTAATTTTCGACAGTGATGCTGAGAATGAACCAACCGTTCACCTTGATTATAATTTAATAAAGGATTGATCACCCGGTATTTAATTAGGCAGGGTGTCATAGGTATTACATGGACCTGCCGAAAACCTCTTTGTCCCTGCCTGGAGTCACTGAATCGGAATATCTTTGTAGGGTCCCCCTGATGGGAACTCTGATCACCCTGTCTAGGTTGAATCTGAGCTGATGGCGCCCCGCTGCCACTGCCACCCCCAGTCCTACCCTAATGGCTGGACTCTCCTCCTGGTTTTCTCCCTTAAGATGGAAGCGGTGGTCTTGGCAATGTAATAAGGCAACATTTAACACCTCGGTGTATGCCATCAAAGAAATATTCCCCAATAGGTATTATTAAATCCTCTAACTCAAGACATCCATAAACATCTGAATCTTCTTCTCTTCAGTAGGTACCTCTCGTGGAACTGGATTTGTTAACCTCATAAACTCCTCCTCGTACTCTACAGCTGTCTTCCCCTACTGGGTGAGGTCCAATAATTTTCTCTTCATCTCAGTCTGGATGGAGGGTGGAAAATATTTTCGATTAAAACGCACCTAGAACTCCTGTATCACCATACTATCTCTCCCCTCCGTTGTGGTAATGGACTCCCATCACTGCAATGTCGCCCCGACTAGCTTAAAATTAGATAGGATCTGCCTCTGAACATCGGTACACTCGTACATCCTCAGGTACCTACGGATGTTCTTCTTTTATTGGCTCTCCACCACCACATCTGAACTCCCTGAGAACTCTGGGGGATGTGCCTTCTGGAAGGCATCCCAAACTCGCTCCCAAGCAGAAAGGAACACCTGCATCTGAACGGGTACCACCACCTGTGCCTCCTATTGTGCCACTGTAGCCAATGCCACATTAACTACCTGAGGGACTATGGCTACGACATTTGTCATGTTCCCTGAGTTGGGTCTGGTTGATACCCTAGTTGTGCCTCAGAGGTGGCTCGTGTGGCGAATCGGGGAGGAATATAAAAGGAGAAAGAAATTTCTATCAGTCTATAATCCAATATGACTTAAAATAGATGAAGACGTAAATGCGAAAATAAGAATAAAAAAGTCCTAAAAATAAGGCACTACATCAAAGAACACTACGCTCAAAACATAATAAGCTGCACAAATCCTAAAGACTCTAGAACCTGATGCTCTAATACCATCTATGACACCCCGCTTAATTAGATACCGGGTGATCAGACCTTTATGAAATTAAAACATAATATCAAGATTGGTTCATTCTTAGCATCACTGTCAAAAGATTTTTTAATACTTACTAACCACCTAGTATTGAAAAAGCTGGTGTCAAAATTTTATCTATTATTTAACATGAAAAGATTTAAAATGATTAAATAATTAAATATCACATTCACTATACTAAATTAATCAACACCACAATTAATGAAATATTGAATCAAATAATATATGAAACGAGTAAACACCCCAGTCTGAAACTCAAATACAATAGTCCATAATTAAAAGTCTAAAATCCATAACTTAAATAAAAGGAGTACAATGTCTCGGAAACAACTAGTAATAGAAAATGGGGAACGTGCCCGATTGAGATAAAATGAGGAGTGCATCATATCTTCAAGAAAATGAAGGTGTCTTTCAATTAGGACCTGCAATCGTCCACAGCAACAACAAATGGAAATGAACTCTTAAGTTGGGCTTCCCTATGGCTGGGCACCGAAAATGTTTTTTACAAAAATAAATTTGGTGAAACGGGCCAGAGCCTGAGTAAAACATTTAAAAATCCTGCAAGTATTTAAAATGAGAAATTATCGGATATTATATGCATGTTAGGTTCACGGCTCTCACTTGAGGTTATCACCCCTCAACTAGTGTGCACGCCGAATGTATACTCTTAACCCGTCCTAGTTATGATACCCCGCCTAACTAGTTCGAAATAAATATTTTAGTTCCTCTACTAACTTTTGGTGTTCACCTGTGTTACTCATATAACAGTTTATGTTCTATGTCTATTAGACATTTATAAGTTTTTCATATAATATTAAATTCATGCACACTTATATTCATTTAGATACCACTATATTTCTCATCTACAAAGCATAAATAGTAGAATTAAATCGCATGTATATTTATACATGTTACTCTAATTATATATATACTACTATAGCATCCCTAGGTTGGGATTTGCGGTGCTTGCATACTCTGTTATCAATTTTCGGTACATCACGCATTGTATAAAGTACTTTTGGTTCAGTATCTCTTTCGAACCATAAATACAAATCACATATATAGGAGGCGAATATAGTTCCAAGCCTATACGCACATACCTACGCACCCATATGACCGCCATCATATCTTTCTCATTTGTAGGCCTTTCAAAGGTTCTATATTATGAGGTAAAAGCCAAATGTCCCCCTAAAGGCTTATCTGGGTATGAATGTCCTGATGCGAAAACCTCCCGTGATAGCAAGCAGCGTAGGTACGTCATACACATAAGAAAGCATGCAATCGGTATACACACAACCTATATATTTATCGTCGGTATAGGTATACTCTTGACCTATATTAAACATCACATATGTAGTATATATCTATCTCCTGAATATTTCACGTGCGATTAATTATCAATTATACTTATCTTCGTATAATTACAAGTATCTCTCACCACTCAAAGTGTGTCCATTATACTACACATAATATCAGTAGGTAACTCGATCATATCCTACTGGTCTAAGTCATCGTTTTCCTCGAATTTCCGTGACTCAAATTATCCCTCAATTTAGGTATTTCCTCTTGATTAAGCCTAATTGATTTGGCCCTTAAATTCCCCTCATATGGCCAAGCCTAACACCCTACCTAGGCCAACTAGTATATCAATAAAATTCCCATTATGTTTAAATTTTTAATCCAACAAGGGAATCCCAAGCATTTCCCGAAGATTCTAAACAAAAATGGAAAAGTGGCTAAAATTTGGGCAGCCGAATCGATTCGGCCCTGATCCGAATAGACTCGTGTTGTCGAATCGATTCGGCCATGAACCAAATTAATTTGCCTATACAGGTCTCGTTTTCTGCATTTGTTTTCTACGGTTTTCTTCCATTGATACACCCCAAAACTCCCAACTAAAGGTCTATATAGTTATAGTAACATGTGTGGGCGTTTTCTAACTTTCCAGAATCATCGAATCATAATTTAACATTATTAAGTTTCAAAATCCCAAATTTATTTCTTTAAAAAAAACCTAGCTAATCACTTTTTATTCAATAACACCGTGAAACTCAAATTTCTTCAACAAGATTAATTATAATTTGTGGGTTACATACTACATGCATGAGGGAATCTATCTTATATAAATTTCAACCCACAATCATGGTATATCTCTTCCAAATTTCCCAAGAACACATAAATTGCATGGATAATTAAACATATTCTAAAATGAATATCACATGTGCTTATAATTTTGCAATTTTAAACACTTTCCTTTAATAGTAGGTCTAATCCTTTGTAGATGATGGGTATGGCGGTGTTCCTCTCCTTTCGATCTACACGATGGCGATGTTGGTGGTGCAAAAAGTGTCACAAAAGTGGTTATAGCCTTGGAACTTCTCTCCTCTTTATCCTATGGCTTCTCTGTGACTTCTTTTTGTTTCTCACATTTCTAACCCTAACTCCCTTCCCCTATCATATATATTACACTAAGAAAATTCGTAGGTGTTATTACTCCAAAAATAAAAATGACCAAAATGTGCTCCCGGGATGCCGGTTTGGTCCAAAATAGACCCAGAACCCAAATTAAACCCATGGGTAGACTTTTTTGAATAACTCGGCCCTTCCGAAAACTTTGACTCACTCAAAAGGACCATTTTGATGACTTAAAAATAAATTATTTGTTATCTCATTAAATTGAGTCCCAACACGACTTACATGCGCGTCCCGACTAAATTATTATGTCTGTCGTATTTTTCACTCGCGACGATTTTAATAATTTCATAATCACATATTACTTTACTCACTAAGTAATATTCAATATAATTTACATCAATAAAAACTAACCTTTGTCTCGCTAGTTAATTTTTATTTTAATTCGAATTAATTATTAATTAATTTCCCATATTTAATTTACTCATTCCATCATTTAATTAATCGAATGAGGTCGGCTTTGAAAGTGATTGATGAGCATGTCTGGGATTATTTGGGAAATAGGGTGGACACCACCCATTTTGACTAATGGTGATGCCATAAGTCCTAAACCTCTCACCATTTGGAAGGAGGATGAACTAAAATGGATTAAATTTAACTCATATGATGTAAGTGCAATTTCTGGAGCCATCACCCTTGATAGGTTTCGTCGCATCATGACATGCACCTCATCTAAGAAGGCATGTGATATCCTCTAACTCACTCATGATGGTACCAATGCTACGAAGGCTTTCAAGCTTCAAAATCTTACCACACAGTTTGAGACCATTACTATGCTAAAGACTGAGTCGATTAATGAATTTTATGCACAATTTTCTGATATCGTTAACTCTAGTTTTAATTTGGGTGAGTGACTTATTAAGATACGCATTATGAAAAGGTTTTTGAGAATCCTTCCATCACGATTTATTCCTAATGTCACTATCCTTAATTATTATGAAATTTTAGATACGCTTGGGTTAGAAGAACTCGTAGGAGACCTTCAAACTCATGAAATTGATACGTTTTCCAAAACAATTAAACCAGGGGAAAAAGGAATTACTTTGAAAGTACAATTGATTAGTCACAAATATTGCATATCCGCACCCGTTATCTTTATGCATTCAAGAAATTTTTGTGTTCCTTATGAATATATTTATGCTCATTAACCAGACAACCTCAGTTTTGGATATATATATATGCTTTGCAGGATTTAATTGAGCTTTTGTAAGTATTGGAACACTTAAAGTGAGGACTGGTTGCATTTCGAAGAAGTTTCGTCATCGGACTCAACTTCAAGGGCATTTTAGACATTTCACACTTCATCTCTAGCTCATTGGAAATCCATGGGAGCATATTTCATTTATTTAGCTTCTTATGGCCGCAAATGGCACGTCATTTCGAGTTCGGATGATCAAGTTCTAGCCGATTACGTTTCGCTCCCTTTCTTTATTTTGAAGACCAAATGACACTGGGAAACAGGGGACGATGTTTCAGATTATAGCCTACGGTTGTACCAGGGGGCTTTTAACCTTGACCCCGATCGATCAGCCCATGGGCGTGGTCATGACGGTGCGTCCACTTTCCATGTTTCACCCGAGCCGGTTCCCGAGTTTATAAGGCTCTCAACCTAACCCACCTAGGCGTCCCGTTTCGGATAGGAGAGTGTGCCATAGACGTTTTGAGAGAGGTGTTCCTAGGCCTGTTTATGTTTGCACCCATTGTAAAAAGAGAGGACACCTTAGGGAGTTTTACCACGTTTTGCTATTACACATGTTTCTACAACACACGCGTCACACATGATACTTTCAATGGTCCGTATGATTACATAGGAGAGTTTGCATATATTATTGAGCAAGTTAAGTTTTTGGTCAAGTCTTCACATGATTTAATGGAGGTTTTTCATAGGATGTCACCACCTTTGAGAAACTCCACTGCATCTAACGGTTGTTGTTTAGATTTGTTTGCTAGCATAGGATATTTTTCATGATGATATTTATGCCTATTGCTAATGGGTACCATTTTCGTATTTATATTTTCCATTTTTGATATATTTTTTTAAAGACGAAAATGATTTTTGTTTTTGAAAATTTTTGGAAAAATACAAAAAGATTTTTTACTTTTTTTTAAATTGAAAAAGCCAAAAAGATTTTATTTTGATAATTTTTTTGAAAAAATACAAAAAGAGTTTTGTATTTTGTTTACACCTTTTATGAATGGATATTTAGGATGACCAAGTCACAATTTCATTCCATATCCTTATGAAGCTTATATAGTGTTTTGATATCCATCATCATTTCATTTTTATGCTTTATAATGTTTGGGGTCATTAAGATGTAATTTGAGATTACTACTTATATGTTTGGCTCTTAGTTTCCTTTAATGCACACTTGCACAATTTTTTTTATTATTGTACTTATCAAATCACATGTTGGTCAAAGCATTTCCATCTCAATCATGTCTTTAAAACGAACCAAATGCGATAAAACTTGACAATGAAAGTAGTGCATGTAAAAAACGTTACCCGTGAGGAATTAATTTGTAAAAAAAATGATGAGCGTTCACGAGAAAGGGCTGCGAGATTACAAAATTAACTTGTCGTGAAAGCCACCGTTTAAAAGAGCCCAAGAAAAAAATTAAGGCAATAAATATAATTATATGCCAAAAATGGACCGATCGGATTATGAAGGTGTTCAGATGAAAAATGTAAAAAATGGGTTTGCACATCTTGACAAAGTCCTGAAATAGATATACATTATTTTAGACGTTATTAAAGTGGAAATTATTTTAGACTTTGATGTGTCGATTAGATTGAGTCAATGTCATATAAGTTCAATATTTTTGACACCTAAGGACTATTTTGAGTTCATTTGTTAGGAGTACCCATATTCATCGAGCACATATGTTACGTTTGATTGCATTGATTTTTCTATCGAATTTGTTCACACCCATTCATTTCGTTTCCATGATTTGGTTATCTAAGTGTAAATTCATGGTGTGTGTTTTTTGTAAATTTATTTTTGCATTTTTTGTGTGAAAACTTGAAAAATAAAAAATAGTTTGTGGAATGCTTTTGAGTATCTCTTAATGATCGTAGTTGTTTCATATGCTTTTTGTGACAACTCCATGATTATTTGGTTTATTCTTTTCCTTGTCTATTTCGGACAAATAAAAAGGGGGAGAATGAATTATGGGGGAGTTTTAAATTATGAGGGAGATTTGAGATTCGATATTTGTTTTGATATTATGTTTATCTCATTTTAAACTTGATACGTCGCGAAGGTATTTTCTTTATCCCATGTGTGTAGGAACAAAGATTAATGATCATATTTTGCACAGCCTGATGAGAAAAGCTTGAACATTTGAAGTTTGATGTTGAAGATTTTTGAAGAAAATTTTTTATCTTGCATTTTTAGTACCTTTTTAGTTTTGGGATCATGGGAGGGTATTAGATTTGTATAGGCATTTTGATTTAATAATTTGGATATTTTTATTTTGTACCGGCATATACATAGGGGGAGATTTGTAAGGACATATTTTATAAGTCCTGATTTATATTAGTGTATGTCGTATATCGCTAAAAACCATCAAAGAAAAGTTCAAGTTTGAATATACAAAAAGAGGGACCCGAATATCAAAAGTTCTTCAACATTCAAGCCTCTACGAGATTAATTTTGTTAAGGTTATGTTTTGGTTACTTTACAATTCATTTAAAAGTGTTGGGATATTTTTCTAAAATATTTTCTAAATGTTGAAGCATTGTTTTTCGTCAAAATATTTTTCTAAGTGGTGAGGCGGATTTTTGAAATAAAAAATTCTTTTTTCGCTCCATCATTTGAGCGATATATGTGTCGTTCAAACGACATTGGCATCTCGTGCGATGTCGTTCAAGTGACATCTGTCCTTGTTCGAGCGATATTTGGACTTCGTTTGAGCGATGTGCCGACTCAATTTTTCTATATAAAGCGTGTTAAATGAGTCATTTTTCGTTAAGAAGACCTGATGATTTTCATTCTGCACAAAATGCAAAATAGCAGTACACTTTGTCTTCTTCAATTTAGGGTTCAATTTTTTTTTCAATTCACAAAAATCCCAAATGCTTTAGTGAATTATTTTGGAATCCGAGATATATCTTTTCCAGAGTTTCTCTTTTAAGGAGGATAGCCTACTACTGATCTAAGAACCACTTGATGGAGGTACTGGACTGACGTTGACTGCGTGTCTTAGGGATTACTCGTGGATGTTCCTGGTTGATTGGACTACGTGTCTTTATGGATCTTCAGAGGTTGATTCATTGTTGATACATAACTGCGTGTTCTTGTGGAAATCTGCAAATACTCATTGCAAATTTCGCTTTGTAATCATTGTGAGTATTATTAAGTGAAATAAAAGATTTTTCTTTTTTAATTTTTTTCCTGAAATCTGTGTGTCAGCAATTATCTATGTTGGTTTGATTTTAACCACGTAGTTGTATGTTTTAGGGCTGAATTAAATTTAGTTTAAAATTGACACTTGATTAAATAAGGGTTTAATCAAAATTTGCAAATTTATTCAAATCGATATCGCATCGCTTTTATACCTTATGCCTATATTTATGCTCGTTAACCAGAATTTATTCAAATCGATATCGCACCGCTTTTATACCTTATGCCTATATATATGCTCATTAACCAAACAACCTCGGTTTTGGATATATGTATGCATTGCATGGTTTAATTGAGCTTTTGTAGGTATTGGAACGCTTAAAGTGCGGATTTTTTCGTACTTTATCTCTGGCTCAGTGGAAATCCATGGAAGAGTATTTCATTGAGTTATCTTCGTGTGGCCACAAACGCTGCTTCGTTTCGAGTTCGGATGATCAAGTTATAGTTGATTCCATTTCGCCCCTTTTCTCCCTTTTGAAGACCAAATGACATGAGGAAACAAGGGATGGGGTTTTATATTTTAGCCTTCGGTTGAAACAGGGGGCTTCTAACCTTGACCCCGGTCGATCATCCCCATGGCCGTGGTTTACCGATCCTGCCAGACCTTGTGTGTTTTTGCTTATTTTATTTATTTATTTTTTTTTCTTTTATTTTGTTCTCACTTACTATAAATAGGAGCCCTTGTTTATTTTGTAGATATAAATCATGTTAGTTAGTTTTTAGGTTAGGTTTTGAGAGCTTCTCTCTCCTAGGGTTTCCTTCCCATTTTGGGGTTTGTAAGTTACTATTCCTCCTTATTCTTCCTTTAATTCAAGTTTTCTTTTGTCATTTACATGCTTTCATTTACTTATTTTCTTTACTCTCTTGCATTTAAATTCTTGTCTTTCATTATGTTGTGTAGCTAATTTAGTTTAGCTTGAGATTGATTGAACTCACCTTGGGTTGATTTGGTTGCTTTGCTTTGGTGATGGAGTTTATGAGTCTATTTCGATATGGTTGTTCTTGGTTTTAAGCCTAGGAGATTTAACGGGTCATGTCATGTATGCTACGTATTTATGACCTTACGTGTGTAATTTCTGGGGTATTTGTTAACCCCAATATCATAGTAGTCTTTTATGACGATTTAGGGGGTGATAACTCTTGATTTAATTGATCATTGAAATGAGATTCAATCTTGATAAACTTGTAGTCCCGTGTAACTATTTATACCAATTAATCCGAATTGAGGGATATCTGTCTCAATCTATAGTTTTTTATTTCCTTTGTTTATCTTAGTTTCATACCTTTTCTTTTTGTTAACAAATTATCTTTTCCACTTTTAATCCTGAAGTATTAAATCAATATAATTCTAACAACTAATCAATAACTTTTCCACTTGTAGTTGCAATGATAGTTTTCAAAGTTCTCATTCGCAAGAATCCGTGCCTTCACCTATGACTTTGCGTGAGGGCTTGCGTATACTTGAACTTGAAAAACTTGAAACCCGTTGTCGAGAAGAAAATCATTATTGGAAGCATAACTTGGATTTATTATTTGAATCCGACGATGATTTTTCTTCCGAGACTTTTGAAGTTGAGGAATATTTTGAACCAAATGAGGAATCAATGCCTACTTTGGAACAAACCATTCTTCACTTGGCCCATGGTATAAACGAGTGTAACGTATATGATCAATCTGGTGAGCTATTACTTCAAGGAGTGAGGATAAATAATAATTTCTATAAGGTCATTCCTAAGTTGTCCTTTGTGTGCAATAATGCCATGGTATCCTCTATGGATCTATGGCATCAGTTAATGGGTCATGTGAACCTTGAAGGCAATGAGAGATTAGTGAAGAAATAACTAGTTCGTGTCTTACCATCGCTTGGGAAACAAACTTTCTCGATTTATAGTCCTTTCCAACAGGAAACTAAATTGAAAGTCCCCATCAGAAGTTGAATACCCTCACTACTTCTCTTGGTTGGAGTTGATATATATAAATTTTATGGGTCGTACTGGTACAAAGAGTATAGATGGTAAGATATACATTCTCGTAATGGACGATGACTTTTTAAGATACTCTATCATAAGGTTTCTCAGAGAAAGACTTTAATGACCAAGTGTTGTGTCCTTTAAAATTAACATGGTGTCACTATTAATCGGATGTGTAATGACAATGACAGTGAATTTAAAAAAAATAGTAGTGGATATCTATTATGATGGCGTGGGCATAAAACACGAGTTTTCAGCCATTCGTACTCCTCAACAAAATGCGATAGTTGAGAGGATGAACTGGACGATACAAGATATGTCTAGATCCATGATTCTTGGGATAAATGTCCCTAGATATTTTTGGGCAGAGGAAATTAATATCGCTTGACATACAGTGAATAAGGTCTCTCTTTATCCTTACACGTTACACACGCCATATGAGTTATGGACAGGGAAGGAAACCCAACTTATCGTATTTTTGTGTGTTTAGAAGTACTTGCTACATCTTGAAAGATAGAGATCACTTAGGAAAGTTTTAATCTCGAAGTGATGAGGAGATATTTTTAGGTTATTTGTTGTCGAGTAGGGCTTATAGGGTGTTTAACCTCATAAGCACTATGGTTATGGAGTCAATATATGTCACGATTAGAGACGATGAGTCGCCGACATCTATTGAACCTGACCCTGAGTGTGAGGATGATGCACCACCAGTGTCAATCTTATCGTTCCTCGTACTACCCTGGTGAATCTCACTCTTGATTTAGAGGATCCTCCATCTTGGGTTCGAAAGAGTTATGACCTTTCTGCTATACTTGGTGATCCCACACTCTGTGTCAAGACTAGCACTCAACTTGAGAATGTGGTTAGCTACTTTTTCTACCCCTCCTTAGTCGTGCCCAAGAATGTGAAAGAAGCACTCAAGGATAGGGATTGGATATTCGCTATGCAAGAAGAGTTGCTTCAGTTTTGCAAGACTCATGTCTTTGAGTTAGTTCCCCGACCAAGCAAGAGTAATGTGATTGGTACCAAGTGGATTTATAGGAATAAGATGGATGCGAATGGTACCATAGATCGTAATAAGGTTAGGTTAGTCTCTCAAGGCTACACACGAATTTATGGTGTAGACTTTGATGAGACATTCACTCTTATTGCTAGGCTTGAGTCCGTTCGCTTACTGCTTGCCATAGCATGTCATCTACACTTTAAGTTATATCGAATGGATGTTAAGAGTGACTTCCTTAATGACATTCTACAGGACAAAGTGTACGTGGAACAACCGAATGGGTTTGAAGACCCAAAGCACTGGGACACGTCTTTTATCTTATGAAGGACTTGTATGGCTTGAAGTAATAACCTCGTGCTTGGTATAAGAGGATCACTTATTATCTCTTAGCCCGTGGCTTCAAGAGACGAGGATTGGATAAGACTTCGTTTATGTGGAGAGAGAGTGGCTCTATATTATTTGCCCAAGTATATGTGGACGACATAATACTTGGATCCAGGTGCTCCCAACATGCTCACACTTTTAAGGAGGATATTGAGAGCGAATTTAAGATGAGCATGGTTGGTGATCTTTCATTCTTTTTAGGTCTCTATGTGCGTCAAATTGAGGATGGAATATTCATATCTCAATTAAAATATGCTAGAAGACTTCGCTAAGCGCTCACGCACCCCTATGAGTACATCGACTAAGCTTAGCAAAGATGATTTAAGTAAGGACATAGAGCACACCCTTTACAGAAGCATGATAGTTAGTCTTCTTTATTTGAACGCCAGTCGTCCCGATATTGCCTTTAACGTTGGAGTTTATGCAAGATCCTAAGCATCCCTGAAAGAGTCTCACTTGCTCTCACTTAAACATATCGTCAAATACGTGAGTAAAATTTTTTCTACAGTATTTGGTATTACTTTAATACCGATGACCGTTTATTCTCCCATTCGGATGCCGATTGGGCTCGAGATATTGATGGTTGTAGGAGCACCTTGGGTGGGTGTTTTTACTTTGCGAGTTATCTTGTCTCTTGGTGGAGAAAGAAGCAAAACTCCATATCTTTGTACACAGTGGAGGGTGAATATATAGCCAACGGGAGTTGTTGCACGCAACTCTTATGGATGAAGCAAATGTTGAAATATTATTGGATTTCTCAAAGCACAATGACTATTTCCTGTGATAATATGAGTGCAATTCATAGATCTCGTAATACAATCCAACATTCTCGCATGAAGCACATTAGGATGCGATATCATTTTATTCGTGATATCGTTGAGGATAAGGTCGTGTCCTTAAGATTTGTGAGCACCAAACATCAATTAATTGATATATTCACAAAACCTTTATATGCACCTAGATTCGAGAAACTTAGGAAATCTTTGGCAATTTGCACTATTAATTGAGTTCGGGCACTTTGTCTAGTGTAGGGTGATTATCATGTTCATATCGTTTATCCCTATTACTAAATTATATTTCCATGTATTTCTTTATTTTTATTTTTAGAAAAATTTGAAAAACTCAAAAGGATTTTCAGCTTTTAAGAAAAAGTTTGAAAAAGTCCAAAAATATTTTATTTGCGGTAAATTTTTTGAAAAAGACGAAAAGATTTTTGTATTTTTGGTTTTTCACCATATATAGATGTGCATTTAAGATATTTGAAGCACCCCTACATTCCATCCATTCATATGACTTTGTCATAGTATTTTGAGATATGACTTCAGTTCTTCAGTTTGTTTAATAATGTGTGGATATCATTTAGTTGTTCATTGAGGATTACTTTCTTCATGATAGGCTTTTGATTACCTTTATTTTACACGTGCATAGACTTTTTGAACATTGTGCTTACTTGTCATATGTCGATTATGGTGTTCTCATATCAAGCTTGCTTAATAACAAACCAAATGTACTAGAGATAAGTTGTGCTTGTACGGACCATTGTTGGAATTTCGTTTCCCGAAAAATTTATTATATCTTAAGCAATGGCATGGGGCTAAAAAATATCAAAATTCTCTTTGCGTTAAAAGCCACCATTTTTCCAAAAAGGCCTAAAAGATTAACGACACACGAAAACAGAAGTGACTAGGCCAATTTTATTTTATTTCATTGATGCTACGCTATATATGAGCATTATGATATCTTCAAAATTGAGAGTGAAATATGTGCTAGATTTTGAGGTGTTATAAATTACAAGATCAATGTATTCTCACATTGGACTCTCTTGAAAAGCATTAAATAGTTTGGCGTTATTGATCTGAGAAGCATTTAAATTCATTGCATGTTGCCTAAGTCAATTCAATTTCATTTAAGTTCAACATTCTTACATCTAAGGTTGAAATTGAGTTCTTTCTTTAGAAGTATCTCAATGACTTTGTGCGTCTACGTCATGACTGCCCATGTTGATTTTCCCGTGGAAAATGCTTACAAAATTATATTCATCTTCCATGATTCGGATATTTTAGTCTTATTCCATGGTGTGATGTGTTTTTGTACCTATATGACTTTTTATTCTTATACATTATTTTACTTGAAAAAATAAAAAAATGTAAAAAAATAATTAGTTTTCTTCTTCGAAATTTCTTCGCATGTGCTTTATTGCTTATCTTTGTGATAATCATTTCTTTTGTATTTATGTGATTCTAACATTTCAGGATTATTTTCTAACCCTTTGTTTATTATGGACAAAAAGGGGAGAAGAAATTGAGGGGGGGGGGGGGTATTTATTTTCTGAACTTGTACGCGTCACGGTATTTCTTTTGTCTCGTGTGTATAGGTCATTCCGTCGTGATGAGGATCTCATGGACCACACAAAATGAAGATTTTTCAGTTGAAAGACTTATACATTTACGCATTTCTGTTTCTTGATTTGGGAAGGCGTTAGTTGTATTAATCTTGGGGGTCAATTTGGCATCGGTTTGTATTTTATACCAGAATATTCAAAGTGGGAGATTTATAAGAGCAAGTTTTATAATTGCTCATTTTATTTTGATCTCTTACACCCCACTGCACCTTCATGACTATTTTCACGTATTCAAAGAGAAGAAGCTGATGACTTTTGGAAGATTGAAAATTGTTCATCACAATAATTTTCAGAAGCGTTATGAGGTGGTTTGGTGAAGACTTTAATTATCCAAGGGTTATTTTTAATGATTTTTCACTTAAAAGTTTTCAAAATATTTTTAAAAGAATTTTTGAAAAACTCGCTAACTCGTTAGAACGAGATTAGTATGTCGTTCGAACAAGTTGCATGGGGTCATTAGAACTAGGTTCCTACGTTCAAACGAGATCCAGAACATCGCCTTTTGGGTATGCTCTAGAATGTTGTTCAAAGTTTTGTTGAAAGTATGATCGAACAAGAAAAGCTACATCATTCGAACGAGGTAGTGGTTCGTTCGAATGAGTACGCATGTTATTATTTTTAAGAACATATATTTTTAAATATTTAACCCATATCTCTTTCCAACAACTTTCTCTATAAATAGAGATACGAGATTAGACTTTTCTCGAAGCCTTTTTAGAGTTCTTTTTGTGATCAAACTCTATACCTTTTCAATCCAAGCCCCTTGAATTTTTAAGGATCACTTTTCCAAATTAAGAAGAACACATTCGAATTTTAGAAACCCTTGTAGAGATTTTTAAGGATCACTTTTCCAAATTAAGGCTCTACTTCTAAAGAAGAAATGAATTGCGATTCTTTAGGCCGATTAGTGGATACCGAGGCAAGAGCTGATTGTTGTGGACGGTGATAGATTGTGCCGTATTTATTGAAGACTTAAGTACATCTTCTCATTATACTTAATGGATCTCTATGTAGTTTGTAAGTCGTCTTGTGTCTGTCAAAATCTTTAATAGTTCTGAAATTTAAGATTTTGCTCGAAAGGGATTTTTTTTCTCAATTTCTTCTTCTTCTTGTCTAGTTTGGAATTTGGATTCATAATTTATATAGCATGTTCACTAAAGTAAATCAAGATAAAATTTGATGAATAAAGAAATTATGCATTTGGCCCAAGTTATGAGTAATCCGTATAACCCCGCTTTATCAATCCTAACAAGTTTAACAATATCCATTAGAGTGTGTAGGTGACTACATGGATGGGTTCCTGGAATGTTCCCATCTCACTGTGAAAAATTTGGGATATGGGATTTTGTAAAAAAAAGGTTAAAGAACCTGATAAGTTAGTAAGTAATAATCAACTAATATTTCATAATTAACAATCGTTGATATTTCCAATGCTATTACTTAATGTAACGTGGATATTTCACGTAAATTGAATTGATGTAACTATTAAAATATTGAAAGATGCGATGGAAGAAGTTTTGGACCAAGACATTGCATATATACTTGAATTTGCAAGAAAAAAAGTTGACGTGATACTTGAAGCCAATAGATCAAAGACCACTCAAGATAAATGAAAATATGTTTCCAAGAAGCGAACCGTAAGAGAAGCAAGGACGAAGGCCAAACATGATCCCATGACGAAGAAGATAAGAAAGAAATAATTTTTATCTTTTGTCTTATTCCTCTTATGTTGTAATAATTATTTAGGAGTTTGAAAACATGTTTTGTAAATTTTGTGCATTTATTAAATTGTTTTAGGTGTGTTTGTAATTTTGTGGTGTTAACATCGTACACCCTTTAACATATCTTTCATCTTAATATAGATGCTAACTTGTGTTTCAAATTTGTTGTATTAATTAATCATTGGATTTCTTTATGTGGCAAAGTTAGTGTAAATTTACATATTTCTCAAAAGTTACTGAATGTGTTGCACGATAACTGGTCACCGTATGTATGCAACACACGACATATTGTCATTGTGGGTTTGGTCCCACGAAAAATTGTCACCATGGTGGTAAATCCCACAAAACTTACTGAATTTTTTACCCTACATCTTGCCACCGTAGGTTTGTCACTTATCACTGTAGTCGGTGTACCCACGGCCACATGTCACCGTAGTTGGTGTACTCACGGCTACGTGTCACTTGTATCTAAAACCCAAAAACATACTTACTTTTCTACATGAACTATTTCCATCGTGGATTTGGTCCCATAGCCACTTGTCACTGTAGTTAGTGTACCCACAGATACTTGTCACCGTGATTGTAACTAGAAAAAGTATTGTATTTTGTCACATCATATTGCCATAGTTGGTTTGGCCTGACAGCCACATGTCACTGTAGTTGGCAGGGGTGTGCAAAAAAACCGATCGAACCGAAAACCGAACCGAACCAGCCCGAACCGAACCGAAACCGGCGGTTTTTTTTAGCCCGGTTCGGTTTGCGGTTTAAGGATTTAAAAAACCGACAATATCGGTTCGGTTGTCGGTTTAGACAAAGAAAAAACCGATTCGAACCGAACCGAACCGACATCAATATTATATATTAAAAAACCCTTAAATATCTTTTATTTTTATATCCAAACACCATTAACCAACCTCCAAAACCGACCAAAACCGAAAACCGACCTACAAAAAACAGACCAAAACTGAAAATCGGTTAAAACCGAACCGAAACCGAACCGAACCGAAACCGATGTGAACCGAAACCGGTGGTTTTTTTCATCGTCGGTTCGGTTTCGGCCTGATTTTTTCCAAAACCGAACCGATCGGTTCGGTCTGAATTGCGGTCCAAAACCGAACCGAACCGACCCGTGCACACCCCTAGTAGTTGGTGTACCTATGGCTACTTGTCATCATGATTGTAAAACCCCGAAATATATTGTCTTTTCTACACAACTACTCGTCACTGTGACTGTGGTGTTGGGAAGAAAATATGGGTATGTTTGTGGTATTTTAAGAACAATGGAAAATTTACAATGTAATTTAATAGAAATAACAACACCAATAGAATAAAAATATCACCATACAATATAATTGCACATAAATATCTTCATCATGTAAAAAATTACATCAATTCCTTCATCAAAAGTTACATCATTTCCTTTATAAAAATTAAATCATTTCTTACACAAAAGTTGCATCAATTCCTTCACAAAATTATATCATTTCCTCACAAAAGTTCCATCATTACCTTCGCAAAAATTACATCAATTCCTTCACAAAAATTTACATTAAACTACACTATTTCCTTCACAAACGTTACATCATTTAGTTCACAAAAATTACATCAATTCCTACACAAAAAATCACACTAATTCCTTCATAAAAATAGGATAAATTCCTTTACAAAAATTACATTAATTCCTTCACAAAAGTTAGATCATTTCCTTCACAAAACTGCATAATTTTTATTGTAGTAGTTACATCATTCACTTCATGGCACTATCAAATCCTCCTCTTCATCAGATGAGATAATGATGGGTTCATCCTTCGTAGAAACATTTTGGGGGTAAATATTTTGGAACTCAACCATCCTGATCATGAACTTATTTTCCCACTTAAGAGCCTCAGGCATTATGTGCGATCTCCAATGGCAAGCAATAGGGGGTAGGGTCAGAATATTGCACACTGTAATGAGACCCAAAGTGCATTTTTAATATTAAATATAAATACAACACGGTTCTCTTACGATGGAACTTTTGCCCAACATCGAATGGAACAAATGCCAAACATTGAAGCTTGGATATCACAATCATGAGCTTTAAAGCATTAGCTGAAAGATACCCAAATTCTGGAATGATAAATCATTTGTCTATCGTGCATGTGTGTTTAAAATATTTAAGTCTATATTTATACAATTCAAAGGGATACGAATTCATTATGGATTCATAGTGACTCTTGTTCTGTTACGATTCTATCAACATTGCGGTCCTAATCGCATGGCTATGCTTTATACCATCACCAATACCCGCAGCTCTTACGACAGTCATGTATCCAAAGTTTCTATATGGCTGAACATAAAAAATGTCATCAATAAGTGGTTGAAAGAATTGTGGTACATGTTGAATGCTCAATTTTATCTTTTTATTGAGATTACATGTTTCTTATCTCTATGACTCAACCTCTTCAACTTTGTCCTACCTTTTTTATTCTTTGTAATTGGCTCTATCAATTAAGCAGATGATGGATTAAAAAATCTCCATTAACTTTCCGCAAAACATCTTTTATTCCTAATCCATTACTTCTTGAATAATTGCATCCCTGGAGTGTAATCAACGTCGTAGTATTTGGGGATATCAGTAACAATAGCAAGTTTTCTCCAGTGGGAGTCTAAATCTCATATTGGAATTTGTTGGCTCTCTCTCTCAAAGCTTTTTAACTTGAGGACACATGACAACCCGTACACGGTCCATAAAAGGTAATGGCTTACTAATTCTCCAAATTGTGTGCTTCCAACACTATACGCAATAATCGACCTCATTATGTCTAGCTCCTGGACAATCATATCCAAGTCTAAGTGGGATACATGTCCTAGGATTTTTGTTAAAATTGGGTCGTTATGCGTGTGCTTGTTAGTTCCAAGTATTTTTTATATTCGACATTAATTAATGTCACTTGAAGATTTAACAAAGTATCCATCCATTTCCAAACAGTTGTAAATGAACTAGTAATAGTATCTAAATATTTATTATGCCTTTAATGTGCACCTTCTGCCCTGTTAGTTATTCATTACCCATCTGTATAACCTTATTACTCCATGCACATGCAAATTGATGGCACACCAACATCCAATTTTTGTTAACATATGCTATCAGATTTGGAAATTTCTACTATGATTGTGCAAGGCATTCCAACTTTGATTGAAGTCTCGGGTCTTCTATGACTCTATTACCCTTATCCAACCCTGTATAAAGAGTTTCTTATCCTCCGGTGTGAGTCCATACTTTGTACACGCAAGCTCCACGTTCTTTTGCCTAAGGAACAAACATAGCATAATGGATGAGGAAGGAAATAGGACTCTTACTACATTGAGTTATATATTATTATCTATCAGACACGATAACCTTAGACAATGCTTTCGGCCCTTATAAACTGTGTAAATGTCCCAATGCCCACTATAAATTTTCCACTTTCTTCGTCGATAAAAAAACAAAGGCAATACAAAACGATTGGCCCTTCAAAGTGACATAAATCATTTCAAATAAAGGCATGTTTTACTAATTGGTATTGTATGTGAAATCAATAATAAGGATGGTTAAAAAACACTTCACTAACATAATGAATGTTGGCTGGGTAAGGAAAAGGTCCCTAACAACATTTGTACTTTCACATCATCTGTGAGGAAAAACGTAATGCTTCTCAAAGAGAATATGTGTAAGTTATTGTACTACGTTGCGACCCTGCATCTCACATGTTTTCATTCTATATTTAGTATTGTGAATTTCCCTCGGGGTAGAAATTTTTTTCGGTGCGCGTTGTTTCAATGTTGTTAATACCTCCTTCGACTCAAAACCTTTTCCACCAACTCCTTGGTAATTTTCCATTCTTCTCGAATTAACCGATCTACATAAGAGCGACTAACCAATGTCGTTGTCATCCTCGCGATTATGCACCTTGCACACTAATTCCAACTTCCATGACTCCTCATCCAATGGTATGCCTTTTAAACATAAGGGACGATCTCGTTTCTTCGTCCCAGTGTTTCTATTCCTCTTCCTAGCATCAACTTCAACAAAATTGCTCCTATGTATTTTACTATTTTACTCCCTTCCAAACCCAATATAACACGAGACTTTATCCTTGGTGTGGATATCTCTGACTTTAAAGTAATTACAATGACATTAAGACGTTTACCTCGTTGTTGGACCCAATTAATCACTAATTCACGAGACGAAAAAACATGTAAATGAATACAAATGATAATTGGATGCCCCTTTAAAAAAGCTTGGAGATATAGGGGGTCAAATTCATTGTAAGGAAAATTTTGTCCATTGTCAATATGTATGTCGTACGCCGTTACACATTTGAAGAAACTCAAGATCGCATCTACATCAACGGATCTGAATATCAAAGCATCTTCAACATCATAACCTCTGCGAGAACGAACTTGGTAAAGTTTTGTTTTTAAGTCCCTTAAAGTTTCATACTTAGTATTGGAAAATTTTTATGAAATGTTTTTTATAAAAATAAGAAGTTTTGTTTTTTATGAAAATTTTCAAGCAAAATGAGGCTTTTAAAAGATTTTTTATTTTCTGGTAAACAAGACCGATCCGCCCCTTTTAAAAACGAACTGATCCGAGGTTGGACCGATCTGCCTCCAAGCCGGACCGATCCACCTGAGATAAAATCTAACAGTTCCGTGAGTGTTTTTACCACCGACTCATATTTCTTATATATATACCTATTTCGGTGATGAATTTTTGAAGTCTTTGAGAAAACGTTTCTAAGAGTTCAAACACAACAAGACTTCGATTTTTGATGTGCCCAACATCTTTTTGATTCACACACAAAAATCCCAATTACTTTTATGAATCTTTTAGAACCCTAAAACACAAGCTTTGTTATTGTTCAATCTTTGTGGGGAGATCTTTGCAACCGAGGGCTGCGTGTCATTGCTAAGGGAGTCTCTACAAAGTGTTATGGTTGCGTGCCATTGAGGAGAGCTGCGGTTCTTCCTTTGTTGTTTGGGTTGTGAGTCCTTGGAAGGTGCTGCGTGTATTCTCTTGCTGAGTTCAAGACTGCGTGTCTTTGTGGGTTGGCTGCGCGTTGATCCATTGCAGATTTCTCTATGTAATTGTAAGTTGTGATTTATATATTCATGGTTAAATAAAGGTTTTACCCGAAAGGTTTTTTTTCCTGAAATTTGTGTCTCAGCATATTTTTGTGTCACATGCTTTATTTATTTATGGGTTGACACACGCACCTTAGATGCATGTTTAGGGACTCTAATTAAATAAGGGGTACTTAGAAACTTGCGAATTTAATTTAATCAATTATCACACAGTCGCACTTTACATTCATAAATAAATTAGTTGTACCTCTGCTATGTTGAACTCCACCGAATGATCCTGCTCAACAGGTTTGGAATTCTCTTCAAGAGTTGATACATCCTATCGCAAATAACCAAATAATGTTAAGTTTATAGAAATGATAATTTACGTAATTAAAGTTGTGAATTATTGTTCTTACGATTTCCAAATTGGGGAACTCGTCATGTAAATTTAGACCTCTGATATCCTGATTATGGTTCTTAAGATTACCCTCTTTCGGTAAAGTAGGGTAAGTAGGGTAGTGTCCGTGCAATCATTGGTAATTTTTTGACTATCGAAGGCCCACAGCTAGTACTAGCACTAGGGATGTACGTATTGTCAATGTCCCACCAGAATGTTGCGCTGAGAAGTGCTTCATCCAACTGGACATAAGTTGTATTAATAAATTACTGAGTTACACAACACGTGATAAAAATTATGCACATTACTAAATCAATGGTAACTTGCAACCATGAGTTTGGGCTAACCACGACCATCAGTGGATGTAAATATATAATATATGACGATCAAAATCCATGAATTCTCTACCATGGTTACTTATCACTGTGACCACCATGATAACTTCATGTCGTAATAAATGACCACTCATGATAACAAGACACCATGGTAATGCACATCGTCACCATAAAGGTACCACAACCACTTGTCACTATGTATTATTACTAACCGTGATATCAAGTCACCGTGTTGAAACACAGTACCTCCTGGCCATTTGTAGCGATAAACCACAGGGTCAACATATCGTGGTTTTATATTGTCCCGTCCCTCTTCTCACGACTACGGGACACCATGGGAACCCATTGCCTATGGTTTCCCATTACCATAATTGCAAGTTTTAAAAACCCTATTAGTCACATATGCATTTTTTTTATATTTTTACCTAGAGTGATTAATATATTGATGGCATGGTTGAAAAATACCTCAAACGAATCGAGTGAGCATTGAATGTTGATTTTTTTATGTTCCTCCTATGGATTTTTGAGGTCCCATTAATGATAACAAAGGTTTTTCCTTGCAAAAAAAATCCAAAACAACCAAGAAACCAAGGAAAATACAACAAATAATAATGGACATGGTTGTTGGTGGTTAGACTAGAGAGTGGTGGTGGTGTGATGGTTTCGTTCGTGGGTTATTCAATGGCACGGTGGTGGTTTTGGTTGAAATGAGAATACCAAAATTTTATTTTTGGTTTAAGAGGGAAATTTTTTTAGGGTTTCATTTGTTATTTTGATTCGGGGTATTTTAATAAGCTCAACAAAAAAAGTACAGTTACTTTGGGCATTTTGAAGCAAAAAATTATTTTACTTTTTGTGTAGTGTTTGGGATAATTTTTTGGAGTGGAAACAACAGATCCTTTAGATTAAATCTTGGTACCCAAAGTGATATGTGACATAATGGGTGTCAAGGTCTAAATAACCCTTATTCTTATAAGCTTCGGCAAATAGGCCTTTTGAGAAAAATATCTCATCATTCGAACCCACTTTCATCTTTTCAATTGAATAAGTCCCATTATCTCATAATATCTTTATAATTAAGCCTTCACTATTTTTATCAAGATATAGTCTAATAATTTTTCAAATGTATTAATAAATTGATAGATATTTTACCAATATCACACATTTTTTAAACAATTTATAAGTAATTTCACAAAAGATAGATAATTTTGTCAACTATACATATAATTTGGAAAAATTATAAGTAATTTGATAATAAAAACTAGATGATTTTTATTATCGTAAAAATAAGTGAGACGCATAAAGAATTTAGAGGGGGAAATATCTTCATTTCATTGGTATGTCAATACTCAAGGTATTTCACCCTGTTTATAGTACAAAGTATTGCATTTTAAGAGACACTTATTCAATAGGGGATATAAGTTGACATCCATTTTTTATATTTTATAACAAACTCCCATGGGTATACACTATTTCCACCATTCAATGACTGTTGTCTCATTAAAACCTTACTAAGGAAAAACCCACGGGAAAAAGATAAAGTGAAGGAAAAAAAGTACAACTTTTGTGAATAAATGTTGGACGCGATTAGTGTTGCCTCATTAAAACCTTTAACGAAAAATTCAATGGGAAAAACCTAATAAAGGAAAAACAGTACAACGGGCATATGTAAAAAATATTATGTTATTCTATTTTACCCCTGATAAGATGACACCCATGATTGGATGCGCTCCCTGATTGGATATTCCCCCTCATTGTGGCATTTCTTTGATGATTGAGTTGGCCCTTACCATTAACATATATTAGTTTCTGGAATGTTTCTTTCGGCAATGACTTGTTAAAAAGTCAAATAGGTTATTACTTCAAACTCATTTTTCTTCCGAAGCTCGACTTTTGTGAAGAGGGGTGAACATATAACTTTATCAGATCTATTTTAACTCTAATAAAATGAATTTTACAGAGTTTAGGTATTGCATAACTCTTCAGGATTTCATATATGTAGAAGCATTAAAATGTTTTAGCCATATCTCCCTCGATGTATCCTCTTTGAATTTGAGTTATACTATCACCATTGCCTTCATAAGTAATAGTAGGAATATATATTGATGGGGGCAAGTCATCAGTGCTTTTATCGTTCCTTATGAGGATCTTAGAGATAACCTGCATCTATATAACTCATTAGACATGGATCATTAGATTTAAAAGCATCATTCAAATAATTCCATGAACTTGTAACGTGATATGATTGATTGTAGTATCATGCTTGCAAGTTAATGGTAATTATTTCTTTTTAATAGATTGACTGTGAATACTATGTTCGGCCTCGTGAATTATGATATATGTAATAATATACTAATAACGTACAAGTATGGTACTTTTAGACCATATTTAACAATGCAATAATAACATGCAAATATGGTACTTTTGGACCAAATCTATATCTATCATTTTAATTCCTTATAATCGGGTATTTTACATTTCAGTTAAGTTCTTCAATAGCACATCATTTTAAGGATATTTTTATAATACCATATTGACACATATAATTTTTTCCATACCCTTCTCTAGACAACTATTTGCTAAGGCGATTGTACCTATATCCATCTGAATTACTTGTTTTACAATGAATGTCTTAGTGTATTTGAGAACATACTCCTTATCTTTACTTCAGGCAATAAAAATACTTTTAGGATTTTTATATGTATTCTTTGTCTAAGCGCCATATATATAAGCAGCTATAATATTCACGAGTCTTATATAATATATTTAAAAAAATTCTTAGCTAGTCAGATATCTGAAAAGTATTTACGGCCATAACAGGATGGTATGTTCGTATATAATCTATTTTTGGTTTCTTCAAGAAACCATGTGCCATATATCATGCACTTTATAGAGATTTAATCATTTTGATTTCTTATAATCACTCATTCTTAACCTTTAGGGTTAACATCTCACGGGGTTTGTGCTATAGGTCCGAATACACCACTTTTATTTAGAGACTCAAATTATGCCATCACAGTATTTTCTCATTTTTGGAAATTATATTCTTTGTCGACATTCATTTATAGAACGTGGATTGTCATTATCACTGCCCATTGAATTATATAGCTACAACATATATATGTCATCGATGATCATCTTTGGTGATTAAGTGCGAAAAGTGTGCGCGTGTAAAGTGCACAGTCGTTGTTTTCGTTTCGCCAACTCAATACAAAAACCTAAGTTACTACTACACTTGCGAGGCAAGCACAGCGGTAAGTCGGGTATCGAAAATCCACAGAGACAAGTTGCTAGAATTTAAGTGATTTAATACTCCGAAATAAAAGTGTAAAAGATGATTACAAACTAAAAGGAAAAGTTAATATAGGCAATGTGTTGAAACCAGATTATGAAAGCGAGTAAAACTATAGGCTGCGTCGAATATCCCTCACCCGAGTTAATTAGTATAAAATGGTTACATGGGTCAACGAGCTATTACAAATACGTCTCGTTTCGACAGTTAATTAAATCAAGGGTTGTTACGCCCTAAATCATCATAAAAGCCTAATAAGATTTTGGCGTCAACAAATATCCCGGAAATTACGCGCGAAAGGTCGTAAGCACGGGACATACATGATATGCCCCGTCAAATCTCCTAGGCGTAATAACTAGGACAACGCACTCGAAATAGACCCGTAAACACCATCACCAAAGCAAAGCAACGCGTCAACTCGAGTGAGTTCAATTCAAACACAACCTAATTTAAGTTACCTAGAAAGCATGTTAAAAACGCGGTAAATGGAAAGCGGTAAATAAACGCGATAAAATTACACTACAAAGCAAGTAAATCAAAGCATGTAAACTAACTAGGAAAGCATGGAAATTACACTAGAAATCAAGAAATGAAGAAATACAAACTTATATTAAATGGTAGGGACGATGAATAGTGTAACTTACAACCCAATCGGGTGTCAAACCGAGAAGAATCAAAGCCAAACTCTTCAAAAACCCCAAACCCTAACTACCACTCTCTACAATCTCTTCTAACTAACTATCTATCTGAATTAAAACCAAAAATGGGTTTATATAGTAAGTGGGAAAAAATAAGGGAAAAAGGAAAGAAAGAGGAAAGAGCCCAAAATATCTGGCACTACCGGTCGACCGGTCGCAGGGGCGAGGTCGACCGGCCCCTTAGGCAAAAGCATACTGTCTCCTTCCCACGGCAAAAGTTGAAACCGCGGTCGACCGGTACCTTGTACGCGGTCGACTGGTACTCCGTTTTCAGGCTGCATTTGGTCCATGATGAGGGGGAAAAGGTCCATTACGGAAACGAGCCTAGCTTCTTCGTCCGAACTCCAAACGATGCACCGTTTGTGGCCACACGATGCTAACTCAATGAACTACGCATCCGTGGAATTAACATGAGCCGAATAAGAAATGTGAATTGACTAAAATGCCCTTGAAGTAGCGTCCAGCGACGGAACTTCTCCGAAATGCAACCGAACCTCACTTTTAGCATTCCAATACCTACAAAAGCACAAATAACCCCTACAAAGCATGTATATATCCAAATCCAAGGTTGTCTAGTTAATGAGCATAATTATAGGCATTTAGGACCATAAAAGAGCTAGAATGCATAAGGATAACGGGCGGAAATATACAATATTCGATACGAATCATTTGTCTATCCCACTTTGCTCTTTTATATGTATAAGATATAGAGACCTCACCTAATATTAGGTACCTTTGCCTATTTCTGGGGTTTTATAGTCACTTCGGGGATGATTTATCATTTCATTGACAATAACCTCTTCTGGGGGTTTAGATAAAGTGGATTTGTTGTTCATAATCTCTTGTAGAGTATTATGTATAACCTCTTCTAGAGGGCTATTTTTTCATGACTTTATTTAACCTCCACCACTAGGGAGTCAAGTAGTTGTGACCTATACATTTTCCATGCTTACGACGTGTAATAATTTATTTCTTGCCGAATATATTTTTTACCTAATGGTACAATGATCTGGGCAAACACATTTATAACTAGTACATGTGACTACATCTAATATTTTAAATTTTGTAATCATATGATGCTGCAATATTATTTATTACTTAAATTTTACATTGAGCGATATGGGGGATTAGACGAGACAAAGTAAAAGTATTCCACAATAATTCTCACCATACCTTAGGAACGAACCATTCCTTAGGAATAATGTGTACTTCAAGTACGTTTTATCCTCCTCCTAATGTTAGGAATAGTGTCTAATCAAAATAGAATTTGTAAAATATATTAGAAACACGACATTAGTCAATGGTTCAATGGAGGGTGAATTACAAACACCGTATATATGTACCCTTGTGATAATCGTAACTATCAAAGATTTATTACTGTATATAATATTAAATAGTTGAACCATAGAGCTTCGGGCTCATGAAAAAAGTGCAATTCTACAACAAAGAACGGTGTATAACATAACACCGTAAATAATGAAATGTTGGTATGCTAGTGTAAGCTTCTTGCTTCTAACACTATAAGTAATGCAAAATTACTTTTGATTGTTTATTTCAATATGGTACCCATTTATTTATATGCCCATAAAATGGAGAAAATTTCATCAATAATTTTTTTTCATATAAATCATCACACATGAATGGGTGGGTACCATATAACATCACACGGGCTCTTTTGGAGCCTTTAATAAATTTAAAATGTAAGGTTCAAACCTTTACATATCAATTCTGAAAAACTAATTATTTTTCATAATAATTTGGGTTGTTCATTGTTTTCTAGATAAATTTCATTATATAATGACAATTCGCAATTATCAGTTACAAGATTCAATTTAGATTGTGAATTGCGTGTGAGTCCAAATTTATATATGAACGATAATTTAGGTTATGGTCAAGTGTTTGGTGACAAAACTTAAACAAATGGAAGTGTTTTTTTCCATAATCTAACAATGAATATCTTTAATAATCTCAAAAGAATTTCATATAATATATATTATAATATAATCATCATGCTTTAAGAATCAAAAACTTAACTATACGAATATGAAATCAAGATGTAAATCTAAAGAACAAACAAAAAAATCAATTAAATTTATAACTTATGGTTCTTAACTAATGAATAGAATTTTCATATTCTTGAGAGTATGTTAAAGACTTCAGGCTCGAAAATAAGAAACTTTAGATTTTTGATAGATAACAAAGGAAAAAAGCTTTAGGTTCTGCCAAAATTTTGAGCTTCGCCTAATATTAATCCATTTTTGTTAAATTGTATAATAAACAAAAAAAACTATTAAGAATATGTTATGGGTCACTAAATAATTATAACTAATATTTCGTATAAAAAGTAATGAGAACTTCAAGTTCTCCATTTAAGCACCAATTTTATTAACATAGTAAATAGAATTCCGGGTTCTAAATATTTGGCGATTTAGAACTTGAGGTTACTAAAATGGCAATCTAGAACTTCGGGTTCTATTTAATGTCATGTCTATGAATCTTCGGGTTCATATAAATTATAAAATTAAAACCTAAGACTTCAGGTCCTAAATTTAAATAATTCACAAAGCGCCTTGTGCGAATTATATGTAAAACTTAAAGTTTTATCATTTGTGTGTGAGAAATTCTGGTTCTTCATAATTAGTTGAACTTCAGGTTCAATATTACTAATCTCAAATGATATTAAATTATCTATGATTTTGTACCAAAACTCCAGGTTTGATTAGCAAAAAAATGTTAGAAAATATTACAAACAAGTGTCCAATATATATCAATTCCAACTGATAATAATCCAACTTTTTTGTTTAAAGAATGAATGCTTTTCACATTCTTTACACATTTTTAATGCTCCAATGTATTGTAAATAATTTGAATGCAAAAATGAGTTAAAATTAAATATCATTAAAAATATAATTTAATACTTAAAAGAATCGAAAGGTCGAAAGACAAAGGTTTAATGGTGAAACTAATAATATGGTAGTCAAAGGAACATTTAACCATTAAAAGAGTATTTAAAAAAATATCTCATTTAACAAAGATAATGAAAACAGGAAGTTGAAAAGACATGTTTTAGTATCCAATTTATTTGAAGCTAATTATAATAAATAAAAGATATTTGGATCTTCATGTCCAAATTATATATAATTGTTTTAAGAACTTTAAATATCCATACCCTTTAAATAATAAAAACTTCAAGTTTTGAGTATGGATATATTTATTGGAACTTCTGGTATATTTCTAGAAAAAATGAGAGCTTGGGCCTCACATTTTTTAATAGTAAATAAAAAAACCTATATTACCATTACAAATAATAATTTGTGAACTTTTGATCATGATAATGATTATCGATCTTCATGTCACAAATTGATGATAATTGAGAGATTCTTGGTCTATACCCCTTTAATTAGACAATCAAAACTTGAGGTATAATTGTGATATAATTTCTTTGAAAATACACATCCGCGTTAAAAATAATCATGTATATAATTTTTTGTAAAAAGAAGTAGCTGTAAATACAAATATTTGACGTGCTAATAATAAATATTAATATATATATATTATATATATATATATATATATATATATATATATATATATATATATATATATATATATAGCATAGGGTTTCTAAATATCAAATAAATTAAAGGACATAGAGGTCATGGAATAAAAGAGTATACATTTTAGAATAAAAATAGTTCGTGATTAATACTCCCTCACTTTGTGTAAACCAATAAGTTAAATGAAAAAAAGATTTTGAGTATCCAAATAATAGGGGGAAAAGGCGTACCTTCTCTCCCATTTTTATTTCTTACATATTTAATCAGTCATGAAGATGTTTAGTGTCAACATTGATATACAATTCTGTCTAGATTTAGAGAAAGACAAACAATATCCTATATTTTTATCAGCCCACAAAAATAATATTAGAGCATCGTGTTAATAATGTGTTGTAAAAATAAAGGGAATATAAAGAGAATTTAGAAGGAAAAAGCTTTTCATTTCATTGATATGTCAATACTCATTGGATTTCACCTCTATTTATAATACAAAACATTACATCCCAAAAGATACTTATTCAATAGGGAATATAGGTGGGCATCCACTTTTTTATATTTGATAACATTTACCCAATTATAGATACTTTTTACGAAAAATACAATTAAAATACTTTTCACCACTACTGTTACATTTGTTAGACAAACAAACACTCCATACCCCAAAATTCCTAAGCTTCTCATATAAATGTTTTGATATGTTGGAATCATTTAAGAATGTATTGTGTTTGTGTAGATCTAATAATAAAAAAATCATTGCTCGATTGTTTGAATAAAATATCGTCAGGATGATAGGATTGTTGTGTTTTACATATTAGCGAAGGCGACGATGTCGCGGCTAAGTGTTGCAAACGGCTAATAAAAGGGGGAAGTATGATAAGGGTTGAGGCATATACGGGAGGTCGCGATGAATGAGCGAAGGTTCACGTCCAAAAAGGAGGATATTGTGGTGAACAACGTTGGATGCCGTCCATACCTTCCGAGATACTGTTGAAATGAAAACGGGGCTCAAAGTATCTTGATGGTTTGGAGAAATATGTCAAGGATGTGGGTTTTTTTGGAGAAAAAAATATGATTATAAGTTTTTCTCATTCCAAATTCTTCATAAGGGGTTAAACTCCCATTCTTTATTAGTTTTAATAGTTAAATATCAATAAAGTAAAAAAGTGAAGTATAATTTTATTAATAATTTTTAACACAAAATTTATAATACAAAGAAGTTTAATATTTTTTAAATGAATTCAAACACCCTCTGTAAGATGTCTTGATAGTCCAAAGATGAAAATTCTATATGTGTACGAAAAATGATCGAGAAAATAGATAAATTTTATATTCAAAAAATAACCTTCATTTATTTGAATTGATCATGGTAAATACTTTTGGGGTGGATGAGGATAAAGAATTTGGGATGAGTGAGTTTCTCGAAAAAATAAAAAATACATGACATAAAGAGCTTATAAAAAAATTGATTGATTTAAAAAGATTAATATAACTACGTAACCTTATCATCTAAACTTTTCATATTAAGATAACGTATCTTTGGCAATATATGACATTTTTAGACCATCTTTAAGGCAAGGGAAAAAATTCCACCACCACCCACCCCTAAAAAATATAAAAAAATTGAACCCCAAAATGTGGTTTGTGCGCCAGGAAAATTGACATTTCAACAGTCCCGCGGTAAGTCAATTGCAACGAAAACGACGTTCATGCGATAATTGACTTGTAACGGAGTATTTGAGGTTTGAAACCCCAAATTCATCAATAACGACAGTTTAACCCAAAATAAAAGAAGTTCCCTCTCGTCCAATATACAAATTAGGGGATGCATAGTCAACCGACGCATCAACTTGCACGAGGCGAGTTTTTCACTTGTGGCTCAGCGTGACATTAAAGATTTTGATTTTAGAGACGAAATGAACATTATGGGTGCCCTCCTATTCATACCTGTCCCGAGACACATTAGTCCCAACGAACCATAAACGAGGTATGACTTTCTATTTTAACTAATGAAAGGTATTGCATTATTTGTGTTGATTATTTATAGTTAATTCATTATTTGTGTTAGTTAATGTCATTAAATTAAATTAATAAATTAATTAATAAATATTGAATTATGATATAAATTAATTTTATTATGTTAATTAATTAATTTAAATTATAATAACATGTCATGTCCAACTATATGTTGCATATCGTTATGTATTCCGTGCATAGTTGGTGGCATGCTATGGGGATGTTGAGTCAGGCATGGGTAAATATTAACGGGTGACTCCGGACATGCCTATTCGAGCCGGTTATTACGATGCCCTACACTCCGACTAATCACGATCTTCTTCGAACAATAATTGAGCGGCGGTGGGACACGACCAACACCTTTTTGTAAGGACAAACTTTCTAATTGAATCAATTTGTATGTATTGTCTCAATTTCATTTGGACAAAACTGTTTGAGTCATAGGTTAGGCATTGAATATTTATCATTCAAAGCCTGTGATGTATGTTTAATTTAAGACTGTAGCGGCCAAGTTAGAACGTCTACATCATTATGTTATGTTTTGTGCCATTTTTTATCTTCAAACTCCATGGAATCTCAAAAAATATGGTTGCATTTTAGTGTGATTCTTAGATATCAATTGGGTGTGTGATTAGGCATAAATTCTTCACATTTATCCCCTTAATTTCGATATATTTATGATCCCGTGCATTGTAAATAGCTCGGATTTGTCTTATATTTATGCTACTTAGCCTTTTTGGCAATTATTTCATATTTTGTGTATCTCTTATGTATTTTACAGGTATTTCACGCAAATTTGTGCAAAAGAGAACTCAAAATAGTGAAAGAAAGCAAGAAATGGGGAGTTCAAGGGCATTTTCGTAATTTTACATGTATATTCTGGAGATGGGGAAAACTTTGAAGAGCTATAAATTACAAGAACATTGGAAAAAATGGCACCCCAATTCGAGCTACGGTGAAGAAGTTATACACATTTAAAGTTGGAGATAAAAAGTAAAAAGTTGAAATTAATTCTGGAAGCTGAAGAGTTTCAACTCTTGAAATTTCTTGTATAATACCTTTTTATTAGTTGTAAAACGTGGAGAGGCAGGGGAAGAGTCATTTTTTATATATATAAAAGGTCAAACCCTAGTAGGAAGAAAGGAGGTTTGTTACTTCACGTTGTAGGAGGATAGTAGTTAGTTTTTAAAGGATTCTTGTATCCAAGAACCCTAGTTTTGAAGTTTGGCTACTATTCAAGATTTAAAGATCTATTCAATATTAATCATTCATCCATTGCAAGTAATTTTAATTTATTATTTTTACTGCTTTCATAGTTAGTTTAATTAATTGTTGCTTTCTAGTATTCCAATCCCAATTCAAGTCATGTTTTCAATTTTCTAGATTTACTTATGAATTCATGCACTTTCAGTTTTAAGTTTTCTTTTATTTTAATCATGTTAAGCTAAGTTTTTAAGGGTGGGGATGCATGAACCCAACCCGATGTGGTATGCATAAATATAAAATTTGTCCTCTAAATTAAATAAATGATTAGATTGTGTTGTATAGTTTCACAACCATTGTAGACCTTTTGACCTCGTTTGCCCTAGGTAATCGGGGTGCTTAAGGATGAAACGCGCGTGAACTATTGCAACACAGCTTTACTCATTCTTTGATTATGTATGATGCGAGCTTGAACCTCATATATGTAATGCTTTGGAGTACTAAAGACTGGATCTGATCAATTATCTAATTTATGATTAATTTTGTACTGGCATACACACTAGGGTTTGGGGGAGTGTATTCTTAACCCATTTCTTCATTCATATTAATTCCTTCTTAGTTAGTTAATTTTGCATGCGTAGGTTAATTTAATTTAATTTAGTTAATTCATAGATAAAATCCAAAAATCAATCATCTTTTTATTTTATTTTCTTTTATTTTAATATCAACTTTAGGATTAAACTACCTTACCTTTGTCGTCACGTTCACACGTCCTAACTCCCTGTGGATTCGATACCCAGACTCACCACTATACTCCTTAAGAGTGTAGTTAAAGTTTAGGTTTTTATATTGCGGTTGGAAGCCGATAACAACGACTAGCATATTTACACGGACGCTTGGTTTTTCCATTCGATCAGTGTGGTTTTGAATCTTGTTTGAGGCATTTTTCATAAAACAGATTTTAAAAGAAAATTTAATTTTTATTCTAAAGTTGTTCGAATGAGATTGCCTATTCATTTAAATGAGTTGGTGAATATCATTCAAATGACCTTCAAACAAAGTTCAAACGATCTTTCTCTATTTGTCATTGAATTCTCGTTCAAAGTCTGTTCGAACAAGATATTCTAGTTTATTCGAATGAGAATGTTTTGTGTTCAAATAAGATTAGTGACTTTGTACGAATGAACATACTATTTTCATTCAAATGATATTATTCTGCCTCGAAATTCATTTTTTCTATAAATAGGCATAATGGATATTTTTTACTCGAGAATTTTGGTGAATATTGTTTTCCTATCTATAATCAAAAGCCTCTAAACCCTAGTTTTAACCCAACCAGTTTGAGATCCAAGATTCAATCCTTTTACGATTTAAGATCTCCGTTTATGTGCACCAATTTTGTTTACTTATCAATATATTGATGAATATTATTTTGTATGGTGGACTCCATGCTTATTGTGGGTTAACCACGGTGGACTTTGTGTTTGTGAGGGTTTATCGAGCCTGGGTCGGTGGATACTGAGGCACGTGTGGACTCGGGCATTGTGGCAATGCATAAGGTGGATTCCTACGTGTCGTTATGAAGAAGATCAAGGGAATGAAGACTTGTAAAATCTTAAATGAGTCGAGTTAGTTATGTAGGTCTTCTATCGGGTCCTTTTGCAATTCCTGACATAGTGAATTGTGTTGGTTAGGCCGGGTGAGGTTTGTTTAATTTGGGTTTTTCTTGTAGATCGAGCGTTGTGTGATTGATTTATTTTATCTACTATACTCACCTAGATGCATGCTTTAGGTTAAGATAAAATTAGTTAATCATTTAACAGAACTTTAGTTTGATCGGTGCTAAATTTTAATTGGGTAAATTCGTGTAAGTTTAAATTAAATTTGAATTTAAAAAAAAAAGTTTTGTGCATGTTTTGGACCTTATCCATATTAGCACTTTCAAGTGGTATTTGAGCGGTTGTCTATAAGTTGTTTAGGAATGAATCCTCACATTTTTTCTAGAAGGTCAGTCATTTACTATACCACCGTTATTTGGTCTATAAGTTAGTCAGTCGAGAAAATTCCTCCTCATATTCTGCCATGGTCTTTCCCTCCTGTTTCAAGCCAAGTAATTTATGTCTCATCTCTATCTGGACGGAAGAAGGGAAGTACTTGCGATCAAATCATACCCAGAATTCTTGGATAGTAATAGTATCTCTCTCCTCAGGGGTGGTAATAGATTCCCACCATTGTAGAGTTGCCCTGACTAGCTTAAACGAAGCTAGTATCTGACGTTGAACCTCTGAGCATTCAAACATTCTCAAGTGCCTTCTGATATCTTTCTTTCATTGGCTAGCAGTCACGACATCATAAACTCCCAGAAAATTCGGTGGATGCGCCTTTTGGAAGGCATCCCTAACACGTTCCCAAGTAGTAGGAAACACTTGCCCTGGCGCGGGTGGCACAACTGGCGCCTGAGCTGGAGCTTATTGAACAACAGCTAAAGTTGCGTTGACTACCTGAGCAACAATAACAACAACTTTTGTAACATTCATTGTACCCTAAGCTGGGGAGGGTTGAGGTGCACGTCGAGAAGTCATCTGAAACGAGAGAGAATATACCATCAGTATTTTGATATCACAAAATAGCTGAAGAACATATAAATGTAATCAAGGATGCAACAGTCCTAATAATAGAGCTCTAAATCAAAGGACGCTTAGCTAAAAGCATAGTAAACCGTTCAGATCCTAAAAGACTCTATAACCTCATGCTCTGATACCACCAGTAACACCCCACGTAATTAAATACCGAGTGATCAGTCCTATACCCAATTAAAATAGAATTTACAGCTGTTTCATTCTTAGCATCACTGTCGAAAACATTAATCACCTAATATTCAATTAAGCAGGTGTTAAACTTTTCAAATTTTAATTTAATAAAAATTCATTTTAAACAATTTTCATACTAATCCAATCCACCACGATAAATGAATAAGCATCACAATGGAAATTAAAGGCAACTGGAATAAAACTTTCCAGTAAAATATCTCATACATAAATCCCAATAATAGAAAATGTATCATAACGAAATGAGTATAATATCCCGACTCAGATAGAAGGGTTGAACCTTTGGTGATGATATGGTTAGAACTCCCTCTTAGCTTTTAGGTGACTTTTTCGGCAACTATGGTGGTGGTGCAAGGTGGAGATATGGTGGTTGTCCCCTTGGTTTGACCTAGGAGCCTCCTTCTTTCCAAACTTTTCCTCTCCTCAAGTCACCCTTTCACTTTCTCTCTAAAACTCTATTATTTTCTCTCAAAAGTTTTCACTTGATGTTTTGGGTGAAATGAATCTCACCTAAGCTCTAATCTTATTTAAATAAAAAATCTTAAAGGTAAGCTAAAGGAAAAAAATGAAACTATTCAGCTTCCATGCAAAATTACTAAAACGTCCTTTCGGAGTGTCCTTTCATCTCCTAATCGACTCGAGACCCAAATTCAACACCCGGATAGACTTTTCTGGCTATTTTGACCCTTTCGAACGCAACAGCACAATCGAAACGACCAGAAGGCTGATATAAAATAATGTTTCTTTTTATATATTTAAATTTGTCCCGATACGTCCCATACCA